>OY856411.1:713125194-714579361 GCA_963693085.1 Alisma plantago-aquatica | reverse complement strand
ATGCAAAACCCTTATTTACTTTGTTATTGGCAAATTTCATTATATAAAGCCTCATACTCTTTGATGTCTCACTTTTCAATAAATCTCTAGCCTATTTTACTTGTTACAACTTTCTTGTCACTTTTAGAATAATCTTGTAACACATACTTTTCTTCCTTTTTCCTCTTGCCGGGTGTCTTCCCAACCACCCAGGTGCCGGTGCTGTGCAAGGAGAAGGACAAGCTTGAAGGAAGTTTCCCTCAGGAGTTGAACTTTAGCATTTGGAAAGGATGGCTAGGTTGCTATAGCTAGATCTTGTTTATCTTATCTTTTCTTTTAGAAATCATTCATGTAGTAAACAATAAAAGCCATGTGAAGGCTTGTTATTTCTTTATTTCCGCTGCTATTGACATTTTATTATGTATCTGGAATCATGCTTATTTACTTGGAATATTATGCAATCATCCTCAAAGTCTCTAAATTTTGTTAAAAGTGTGGATGTTTGTATTTCCTTTAAATTTTAGTAAAGAGGTGATCTCGCCTCTTTACAACATGGTATCAGAGCCTTTAGGCAACTATTAGGGCATGCAGTTGAAGCAAGGGTGTCTAGAAAGGATCAGGGTTTTGGGGGCTGGCAAAATTTTCCTCTGCACCACTAGCTTGGTATACGAGGACTCCCGTACCCATATGATCCGGCCTGGCCTGCGCTGATACGAATTTCCCGAAATAGTATGCTTTTAGGCAATAGCATTCTAGTTATCCTTTTCTCATCTCTATTTCTATTCTCTTCTCATCTATGATTCTATACTCCTGAGAACCTAATATGATAACCCTAATTTTCAGGAGAGGTGACTTGTTCGACAACGTGAACCAGGAGTCGACCCCTAATGATCCCAACACTCCTGCGACTCCTGCGGTCAACCAGACTGCTACGGGTACTCCCGCCTTCACTCCCGAGCAAGAATTGGCAATGCTACGTCAGTTGTTGTCCTCCACCATGATGGGACAACTCAACACCATTGCTGCTGCTGCCAACAAGCCGAGGGAATTCACCCTCACTGACTTCATCAAGATGCAGCCACCCTACTTCAAGGGTGAAAGCGAGCCTAACATGGTGGACAAAGCCGATGATTGGGTGTTGGCCCTGGATCGGACCTTCGAGGGTATGGCATGCCCTCCTCACCAGGAGGTTCAGTTTGCGACATACGTGCTGGATGGACCGACACATGTTTGGTGGAGCGGTGTCGCCCGCACTCGGGACACCTCTTCTATGGAGTGGACCCAGTTTTTGAAGCTGTTTAGGGAGAAGTATATCTGCCCTGCTTTCCTGAGGAAGAAGGAGGCTGAGTTTTACAGTCTCAAGCAAGGAAGCATGAGCATGGACGACTACGTTCAGAAATTTTTGTTGCTAGAATGTATGCCACCGACCTTCGAGCTGACAGAAGAGCAACCATGTTCTTGGAAGGTCTGGACTATCATGTGGGTCGAAGCCTCGTTCCGCAACTACCACTCACTTTTCAACAAATGGTGGATAAGGCTCTCGCCCTTGAGTCATATCCAGGGTTTCAAGCTTCTAATGGCTTTAACAACAAAAGGAAGAATCTGAACCATCATGAGAACTGTGGACGTGATCGCTGCAACAAGTGCAATCGCCACCATCCTCCTGGCAGATGCCCCGCCAACAATGCACCTGCTCGTAATGGCAACCGTCCTACACCGACTTGACATGAGTGCGGCCAAGTCGGGCACATCCGACCCAACTGCCCCCGTTTCCAGCAAGGGTAGAATAATGCCCCGCAGCCACAACAGCCGAGACAAAACCCGCTGCCACGGAACAACAATAACAACAACAACCAGAACCCGAGGCGTCCGCCAGTGGAGAGGCGGAATGGGAGAGTGTTCACTCTCAATGCTGAAGAAGAAGGTGAAGGCAATGAAGTGATTGAAGGTACACTGCACCTTAATATGCATCCTTTAAAAGCACTGTTTGATTCCAGTTCCTCCAATACCTTCATATCTTGTTAGTTTGCCTCTATGCTTGAAATAGAATATGTGTTTATGGATCATGTGTTAGACGTAAAAACCCCTAGTGGTAAGATCTGCTCCTCGTACCTCCAAACTCCTACCATGGATCTCTATATATCTGGAATAATGTTTCCCACAGTTTTTGTCTTGCTTGATATGACCGTCTTTGAAATCATCCTGGGTATGGACTGGTTAAAGAGGTATAAAGCTGTGTTGTTCTGTGAGGAATCCAAGGTTAGTTTGGTTCATCCTGATGAAGGAAACGTGTGTGTCAAGGGCAAGAAGCGAGAAGAGCGACAATTTGTCATCTCTGCCATTAAAGCTGAAAAGCTTGTCTCACAAGGGTGTAGAGCTTTCCTAGCCTCCATAGTTCTTGATGCTACACCTCCTACTCTAGATCGTGTTGATGTGGTGAAGGACTTCCCAGATGTCTTTCCCGAGGAGTTGCTCGGGTTGCCTCCAACTCACAAGGTGGAATTCTCCATCGAGCTTATACCTGGAACTTCACCGATATCGAAGCCACCCTACCACTTGGCCCCTACTGAGTTGGCCGAGTTGAAGAAGCAGCTTGAAGAGCTTCTCGACATGGGCTTCATTCGCCCTAGTGTTTCCCCTTGGGGAGCCCCTATCCTATTCGTGAAGAAGAAGGATGAATCTTTGCGGATGTGTATGGACTACCGCATGCTTAACCAGGTGACGGTGAAGAACTGTTATCCGTTACTGCGCATCGACGACCTATTCGATCAGCTAAAGTCAGCCACCGTGTTCTCCAAGATGGATCTGTGAAGTGGTTACTACCAGATGCGTGTGAAGGATGATGATGTCCCAAATACATCGTTTAGAACTCGTTATGGGCATTATGAATTCATGGTCATGCCTTTTGGTTTGACAAATGCCCCTGTTGCATTCATGGACCTGATGAACAAAGTATTTCGCCCATATCTCGACAAGTTCGTAGTGGTGTTTATTGATGACGTTTTGGTTTATTTCGATACATTGGAACAACATAGCGAGCACCTACAGATTGTACTCAACACATTGTGAGAAAATCAACTGTATGCAAAATTTTCAAAATTTGAGTTCTGGATAAAGGAAGTTATGTTTCTTGGTCACATGATTTCTGCCAGTCATATAGCTATTGATCCTGCGAAGGTAGAAGCTATGACAAAGTGGAATGCTCTGAAAAACCCATATGAAATATGTAGTTTCCTTAGTCTAGCTGGTTACTATCGGAAGTTTATCAAAGGGTTCTCCGAGTTGGCTTTACCTTTGACCAAGCTGACTCGGAAGGAAGTCAAGTTCTCATGGACCCCTGAATGTGAGGATAGTTTTTAGAAGTTGAAGATGAGTCTGACTTCTGCTCCCGTGCTTGCTTTGCCTATTGAGGGCATACCCTATGTCATCTACACTGACGCATCCCGACAAGGCTTAGGGTGTGTTTTGATGCAAGACGGAAAGGTGATAGCCCAAATCGTGTGTTTGCCCAAATCGAGCCGAGCAAGCTGCTCGCGGCTCATGGTGCTCGGGCGAGGGGAGGAAGACGACTCCCTGTCATTTTACCAAACTGCCCCGATCGGCTGCCTTGATGTGTTTTTCGCACAAGGGGCAACTTCGACTTTTCGTTTTGTTTTTGCCCGCCTTTGACCCTGCTCTGACCGCAGCCCACACAACAGCAGCAGTGGGTCCCAGCCACAGAGACGCGGGCCCCCCTCTGCCAATCAGTATCTCACGCTAGCTCTCTCTCTCTCATACTGTGCCTACGTGGCACTCGCTGATTGGTCAGAACGAAATATTTTTTATAAATTATTCCATTGGTCAAAAATTAAAAACAAATAGTGTTTTGAAATCAAGAAGACGAGATCTATCCATTTAAAATGTTTTTGAGTTTTAGTTTTGATGTTTGCAAAAATGTATTTTTAGAGTCGATTTAATTAACTAAAAATCACCAAAATTAACCCTAAAAGTTCATATCTTCAAAATATACAATATTATATGTTATCTTGATCATAAAACCCTAATTGAGATGATGATGAGGTTTTTGGAGTCTAATTTGATGGTTTGCGTGAAAAGTTAGTAATATTAGGGTTTTCAATCTTTAATGAGTATATATAATTCTAATTCATAGATCTAATGATGAATTAGGGAAAGTGGGTTCTGATTTCATGTGAAGGGTTGGAAAGAGGGTTCTAGAACACCTGAGGCTAAGGTATGTGCAATTCCTATTTATGTATGTGCATATACCCTCTTCAGTTGGGAAAACTTTATACCAATACCTATAATTCCTAATGAGGCTTAATCTGACCTAATTCTTGATTCTTGAAACCTAAATTGTTTATGCCTCAAAATTTAGTTGTAATATTGCCTTGATTGGGTTTTCATACCCCACTGCCATGTTATTTAAATCTTATGATTAATCTTGCCATAACTTCTTGCTAGCATGTAATTACATGTTCTATTTAATTATAAAGTAGTGGTAGTTATGTACAACCACCCACAGAGGGCATGTATATAATCGCCCTAGGGGAATGTTTATAATTCTCCCTATAGGTGATTGGGAATATCTTATTCTCCCCTCTCCTAAGGTAAGAGGTCCGGTAGGTGCCTCAACCCTACTTAGTTAGGTAGACATATTAATTTACATGCAAAACCCTTATTTACTTTGTTATTGGCAAGTTTCATTATATAAAGCCTCATACTCTTTTATGTCTCACTTTTCAATAAATCTCTAGCCTATTTTACTTGTTACAACTTTCTTGTCACTTTTAGAATAATCTTGTAACACATACTTTTCTTCCTTTTTCCTCTTGCCGGGTGTCTTCCCAACCACCCAGGTGCCAGTGCTGTGCAAGTAGAAGGACAAGCTTGAAGGAAGTTTCCCTCAGGAGTTGAACTTTAGCGTTTGGAAAGGATGGGTAGGTTGCTATAGCTAGATCATGTTTATCTTATCTTTTCTTTTAGAAATCATTCATGTAGTAAACAATAAAAGCCATGTGAAGGCTTATTATTTCTTTATTTCCGCTGCTATTGACATTTTATTATGTATCTGGAATCATGCTTATTTACTTGGAATATTATGCAATCATCCTCAAAGTCTCTAAATTTTGTTAAAAGTGTGGATGTTTGTATTTCCTTTAAATTTTAGTAAAGAGGTGATCTCGCCTCTTTACAACTAATATCAAAGTTACATCCTCCAAACGGCCCACCTACCCTAATCAACTGCTTAAAACCCATCTTGCTTAGTTTGCTTGTTCATGCTAGTCTAGTTTAGTCGCTTTTGCTTAATCTAGTTAATTGCTTACCTTTACTCTTTAGTGTTAACTTAGGCTCTTGCTCTTGCTAGTGGTTAGTTTAGTTCTTAATTGTTTCTTGCCTTGCTAGAGTAGTGTAGCTCTTCTTTCTCTTACTTAGTTAGTTTGTTAACTTAGTTTACTAATTTGCTTACTGTTCCATAACTTAGTTTCCATCTTGCATTCTTACTTGCTCATTAGCGTAATCAAACAACCAAACCTTTTAAAAACCCTAAAACCCCAAGCTATGCAAAAGGAACATAGCCCACTCTATCTAACTCTAGTGCCCCCTCTATCTCTGTGGTTTGACCCCTTATCTTACCAATCACCTATACTACAACAATACCCCGTACGCTTGCGGGCGACCTGTTTTAGTCTTAGTGATCGACTCGGTTAGGGATAAAATAAATTTTGAAAACATAAGATCTCATATCCCGTGTGCTCTGACCTCGTGGGATGTAAAAGCACCACTAGCGGGGATGCACCAAGCTTTCTGGCACCGTTGCTGGGGATAGAGGCGCTCGACCTAGTTAGATAGTGTAGCTTAGCCCTTCCTTTTGCCCTCACCATTGCTATTATTTATTCTTTGTGTTACTTTTGCATCTTGGTTTGCTAACTTGCCCTCTTCTATTTGGTTGTGCCTTGTGCATGTGACAAGCAACCCTTTGGAGTCAAGATGGTGGACCGATATGCGCAAGCCCCTTCAATCCCTCAACCACCCTACATGATGAAGATGTTGGAAGACATGTTGTATCTCATGCAGATTCATGTGGGAGGTTCTTCTCATCATTCTGCTGACTCCATGGTGGCTCTTTGTGGAGACATGGTTCTACATTCCTATGGCGTTCAGAACAACCAAAGCCCCATGTCAAACTCATGCACTTCATAATGTAGAAATGGTCCAAACTTCTCATGGGAACCACAAGAAGACCGTGAGCCAAGATATAACTCCATGTTTGAAGAAGAAGTTCTTGCAAGATTGAGAAGCCTTGATGAAGTGAAGAGAGAGGTGTCCTTTCAAGGACAAACCATTGATCGACTAGAGCAAAGGCTGGATGAGACTTCCCTTTCACTTTCCCTTTGTGAGGAGGGAAGCTCCTTTTCCCAAACCATAGCCAACCCAAACAATGCAAATAGTTATATGGGATCCCCTCAAGTTATCTATGATCCACCACCTCCTCAGCCTTCGTATAACTTCCAACACACCTCACAACCACCACCACAATGAAGCCTTGATGAAGTGAAGAGAGAGGTGTCCTTTCAAGGACAAACCATTGATCGACTAGAGCAAAGGCTAGATGAGATTTCCCTTTCACTTGCCCTTTGTGAGGAGGGAAGATCCTTTTCCCAAACCATAGCCAACCCAAATAATGCAAATAGTTATATGGGCTCCCCTCAAGTTATCTATGATCCACCACCTCCTCAACCTTCGTATAACTTCCAACACACCTCACAACCACCACCACAACATCAATCACAAGAACCACCCCCATACCACCCACCTCCACAACAACCATCCTACATCCTTCACAAACCTAATCCGCCACTACTACCAACACCACCACAACCATCACTTGCTCTTCTTCCTCCCCATGAGCAAGTGGATACAATTTCAATCTTGAGGTGTGACAAGGTTATAGAGGATCTCAACAAGGGAGGGAAGAAATTAGGTGAAGATCATGATGGAGAACCCCTGCCATAAAGTCCTTGTGATAGTGCTAAGTGCACTAAAAATTTGCAGTCGTGGCAGATTTTGAGAAGATAATATCTTGTGTCCCATCTTCTTTTGATATGACACCACCAAGTTATCCCATTGCTGATACAAGACATCCCAATGTGATATTTCTAGGATTGCAAATGTTCAACAGGATGGAAACCCCTCTCGTTGATGCCTATGAAGACCCATTCCTCAAGGGAAGGCAAAATTATGGCATGCAAAGTTTGAAGGTCTTAAGATTTACTAAGGCAGACAACTCATTGCTTGCCATCATCAAGCAAATACCAACTTATGTAAGGTTCCATAAGGGTGTTTTCCTCTTCAAGAAGAAGATGAGAGGGAAGATGCCTAAGGAGGTCATCTTAAATGAGCTAAAAGGTTTTGTTGACGAGGATTCATACATTGATACCTATGATGATGACCCCAGAGGAGAGACAAATGAAGAAAGACACTTGAGAAACTCACATAACCCTTGGGAGACAAGGAAGGCATTTGAGAGGATTGTGTAAGATGAGGATGAAAACATTTTGTTTTTGGACAAAGGTTGATTGATGGAGGTACAACATGCCTGGCTGAAGGCATAAAATTTAGCGCTAGTGGGAGGCAACCCACGTGGTTTGAGATTCTCGAACCTTCTCCTTTTTGATACTTTTGTTTTTCTTTACACAAACACACACACACACACTTGTGCTTGATAGTTTTCTTTTGAGTTTTGATACTATGGCATGTGATAGACATTAGAGAGAGAGGGTATAGAAGTGAATCGTGGTCATTCAGTCAGATTTGTGGCCAAAGAACAAATAAAAATGAAGTTTAAGTTTTGAAGATTAGAAAACTGAGGAGACAACCCCAACACGGCCGTGGAGCTCGACCACGACCGTGGTGTATGTGGCCAAACACGATCGTGGCCAACGGCCACGGCCGTGGGAATTATTGCATCAAAGTGGCCAAAGTTACATGGTTTTTTGAAGTTTGGCCATGACCGTGGCAAACCGCCATGGCCGTGTTGAAGAAGCTTGGCCACGACCGTGGTCGCTCACCACGGTCGTGGGATTTTTGCATAAAGTTGGCTGAAGTTACAGGTTGTTTGCAAGAATCGACACGACCGTGGTACCCACCACGACCATGCTACCCAATCTGCCACGACCGTGGCCACCTGCCACGACCGTGGCCACCTGCCACGACCGTGGCCGAGCCTGGTTAAAAAAAATATAACTTTTAAACGTCTAAACCTGACCCCCTCCTCATTCTATCATCTCCCCCTCTAGAAAATGATCGTGGCAGCGGAAGACGACCCCGTGGTCCTCCAATCTCCACCTCCAACCACCAAAAACAACCCCGTTTGACCTCCAATCAACACCAAATCGATCCCCAACCATCCGTCTACCATTTCCACAGCCTATTCTCTCCCAATCACATCTCCATCTCCTCAT
This sequence comes from Alisma plantago-aquatica, assembly GCA_963693085.1. NCBI lineage: Eukaryota > Viridiplantae > Streptophyta > Magnoliopsida > Alismatales > Alismataceae > Alisma > Alisma plantago-aquatica. The sequence continues at coordinate 714,570,920 of OY856411.1, read as the reverse complement.
CCATCTCTAATATGCCCAACAACCCCCCTCCACAAAACCTCCACATAAACCCTTCATTTTCACCCAAATCAATAACCAATCACATTTCTACCATCCATACATCACTATCCTTCCATTCCACCCACAAAACCACATCCATACCACTCTCCACATAAAAATCTGAAAATCACCTCACCTCCACCATGAAAAAGATTGGAAAGGCCATAACCAAGAGAACCAACATCCTCACTGGAGGGAGGCGGCGTTCCAAAAATGCCCCCTCCGATGTATCTGTGCCATCCCACACACCTTCACCTACCACCTCCGCCCACCATTCCCTCCGTCGTTTGCAATCGGTGAGCGGATCACACTCCCACTCATCCGATAGCCACCACATCACCGATGCCACCTACGAGGGTGAAGATGATGAAGATGAGGAATCAATGGGGGTCGATTTGGACCACCTTATTGATGAGATCGAGCTGGCGGCCGCAAAAAGAAGCCAGAGATCTAAAGCGGCACTGTCCTCATCCCGACTACCACCGAAGCCTACACCAGCCCGCCACTCGACGTCCCAGGTGACGACGAGGCGTGGTGTGCAGCCGCAACCCTCGCGACAACTATATCAAGATGAGGAGCAGTCGGCCCACTGGTATAGCTTGAATACTAGCTCGGGGTCTCAGTCCTACATGATGGAGGAAGAAGATGGTGACAGCGAGGAGGATGAGGTAGAGCTTGAGCCTGAAGGAGATGATGTTCTGGCACAGCTGGAGGCAGAAAGAGCAAAGACCCTAGGCAAAGCACCGGAGGGGGTGTCCTATGGTAGAGGACACAGGCAAAAGAAGGTTGATCTTATCCACCCTGAGTGCATGACAAGGCGAGTCATCGCCACCAAGTATGGGTCTTAGAAAGTGATTGATGATCTAGGGATCAAGGAGGTAGTGGAAGAAAACTTAAAGAGAATAGGGTTGTAGGATATCCTTTTCACACCCCAACCAGCCTACGTCGCATTGACTCGAGAATTCTTTGCTACTCTCGAAAGGACGAAAGTGAGAGGTTGTGATGCACTCAAATTTGCCATGATGGGCAACATGCACACCCTCACTTCCACAGAGCTGAATGCTATCTTTGCTGCAAGTCCTAAAGAGGCCGTCAAGTTGGATGACGACTTGTTAGAGAGGAAGAATATATCGACTATGCTTATTTCTAGAAGATGATAACAGTCATCAAGGTGTATGATGAAGGCAAATAAAAAACCGCTGCTATAAGCAACCCGATGGTATGCTATGTGCAAAAGGTCTTGGCGAATACAATTTTGGGGAGATATGATAATCAAGACTCCATATCCCAAAAGGATATGTTTGTCTTGTCGTTGATGAACCTTAAAAAACACATAGACCTTGGAGTTTTTTTGATTGATCATATGAAGTCCATACCCTATAAGAGCTCAAAGCCATTTGTCATGGGTGGGTTTGTGACTTCGATTGCACTAGCATTGTGATACGATCTCTTAGGGTTACAAGATGCACTTGAGGCAGAGTTTGTTGACCTCAACTACTTGGTGCGCTCGCACACTATAAAGATGAAGGAAAAGAAGATGATCTATCTTACTACTAGTGTGCCAGACTTTGAGTTGGAGCTGCCATACCATGCCGTGCCACTCCTATCCACGATGGGGGTTCTTTTCAGATTGAAAGAAAAACTTTTGAAATGGCAGGAAGAACACCGAAAAGAGACGTATGCAAGGGGAGCCGCTGTCGTACATGAAGATGTAGCCAGATCCAATGTACATGGGTAGGAGCAAGAAGAGGAAGAACTAAGGCAACCCCGCAGGACCAGAAGGAGGGATGAGGGAACATCCCAGCTGCAGCAGCCTGTAGGAAATGCCTATGACATGGCCACAATCCAGGCACACCTTGAGAATATCCAGAAGACTCAAGGCGACATGCAGCTTCTCCAGCAGTACATGTGGCAAGATCAACAACAGACACACTATCAGATCAACCACCTGTACCAGTACCAACATGCCCAGGCAGCAAGAAACCCCAAATGGGGGTGGAGACTTTTGGGGTAGTATAGCTGGATATCCACAGGCGTACCCTCCACCCCAGGATGACTACTGGGGGCACTACTACCAGCATCCTCCATCAGGCTCAGCTCCATCCTCAGGTCCTCCTCCAGATCCTCTGCAGATGCCAGACCAGCCACCATAGCCATGACACTTCCCCTATCTCCCCTAAGCTATAGTTTCATGCTGAGGACAACATGATTCTAAAGTTTGGGGTGGGTAGGGCGGTATGCACCACTCTGTCTCTCATTTTGTTATCACCTCTGCCATCGAGTTTAGTTTTATTGTTATTGTTCTTTTCATTGCATCTTTGCATGGTATGTAGTTGACTTCTTGCATTTTTGTGTAATTTTTTTAATTTTTTGCTTTTCCATACCATGCATTGCATCTTCATGTAGTTTTTGTAGTTTCTTGTGATTTTTAAGTAGGATTTGCTGCTTTGTGCTTTAAATTCCCCTAAAGTAGGTTTAGATGTGATTTAGTGCAAATTGGCACCATTTTGACCAATTTTGCCCAAATTTGAGATTTCTTGTCTAAAAAGTATGTTTTGACCCAATCTCTTCTGTTTTGAGTAAAAATGACAACCTTTGACTAGTGCAAGTGAAATGTCATGCTTTATTGCTAAGTGGTACCAATGTTTGACTTTTTACATGTGCATCACCTCTCTTGTGATTGTGATTGATTCGGCTGAATTGTGAACTTGAGCAAGCTTTGAACGCTTAGTGCTTGTGGAATCACTTGTTTGATATATCAATTTTATCTTGTTCATTCATGTGGTGTGATATCTAGGATGAAGTATTGGATTAAATTTCATGCAGGATGTCTTATGTGGAAAATCATACCAATGACCCCTCTTTGACCCGACTCTTATTCCACCATCTTCATACCCCTCCGCCTCATAAAAAGATGCCCTAGTGCACATAATCAGCCTTGGCCACCTCCAAAAGTTTGGGGTGGCCATATCTTTATCTCCCCGCTTCACTCTATCCACCATTTTCCCTATCTACACCAAGGGCAAGAAAGAAAAGAAAAGAAAAAGAAAAGCAAAAACAAAATAAAAGGATGCTCCTGTTTAAGAGCATTCAAATAAAGAAAAGATGAGTGTGTAAAAGCACTCCAAAAATCTTACCGCAACCCTTTCTTCCACTTTCATACCCATTGAGCTAAGAAGCATCAAACTTTGCTCATTTTGCCTTTTTCCGCAGCCACGTGGGTCATTTGGTATGATTTGAAATATAAGACTGAATGCATGAATGTGAAACAACACTCCTAGTCATCCTCGATTAACACTATCATGAAACGGTTTACCCGGAACTTTATGGAAAAAGTATGGATAACTTGTGTATTCTATGCGCTATATTTGAAGTTCATGTGCTTTATGCTCTTTTCATGATTGGATTGTGAAAGTAGGAGAGGAGAGAGGTGAAATGCATGCACTCAGTCATCTTTGATCCCATTTAGCAATAATCATCTTTTACATTGCATATGTCATTTCTTTTTGTGGAAGTTTTATAGGGAGATTGAGTTGGAGCATACTTGAGGACAAGTATGTTTTAAGTTTGGGGTGGTGATGTAGCCCTATTTTAGGGCTCCATCCTGTGCCATTTTGTACTTAAGTTGCATCTAAACATGTTAGATTATAAGATTTTGCCCCTAATATGGTTATCATTGCAAATATGCTTATGGATGTTCTTTGCACTATTTTTTAGGTACTTGAACCATGCTTAGATGGAAGAGAGAGAAAGAAGGAGTTCTAGGGTTCCCCCACTCATGGAGGGACCCAAAGAAGGCCCCAAACTCTCCCTCAACCTACCTCCAATGGTCAAGAATCGTCCCCAAGGAAAGACATCCAAGAATGACGAAGATTGAAGTGTAATTAAGTGAGGCCAACCTCACCACGGCTGTGGGCACAATGCCATGGTTGTGCATTTTTTAACAAAATGACGCCAAGATCAACAAGGAATTTGTACAGAATCCCACAGCCGTGGCCCTCTGCCATGACCGTGGCCATTGAAGACACCACGACCGTGGCCAGACGCACGGTCGTGGTCACCAAAGTGGAAAACGACCGTGGGCACATCCCACGGCCGTGCAAATTAATTGTCAAAAGTTCAACTTGCAACAGGGTTTTTCCCTAGAATGCCATGACTGTGGCCACCTGCCACGATCGTGGCCGAAGAAGCTCAAGACAATCATGGTGCTTCTCCACGGTCACCTCCCCCTCCTCCAAAACGGCCGTGTTACCCAACACGGCCGTGGTGCATAATACCCACCACGACCGTGGCACTCTGCTACGGCCGTGGCCCACCACCACACTTAAGCCTTTTACCATTCTCTCACCACCACGACCGTATTCAATCACCATGACCATTCTCCACCACCCTCACCACGGTCATGGCACTACACCACGGCCGTGGTGATCCACCAACCCTACCCTACTTTACACTGATTTTCCTAAACTACCCCCCATTTACCCTAGTGCCTCCCCACCACCTATATATACATAGGTGGCGGTTAGGGCATGAGGGTTAGATGCCCCTACAGCTGCTCCAAGCTCCACTCTCCATCCTTGAGCTCTTTGTGCAATCCCCTTGCATTTTGGGCTCATCATCCACCATTTTCACCCTCATTCCACCATGGAAACCTAGTTCCCTAGGTTTTCATCCATAATCCCCTACCATTTCATGCACCCCTGCACCCTTGGAGGATGGAGGACGTCTACAACAAGCTTAGAGGTGAAGAAGGAGGCTTCTACATCAAGCTTCATGGAGTCCCTACTTCTTCTACCCCTTTCTTTTCTTGTTTTCTTGATCATGTCTAGCTAAGCCCCTTGTGGTGGGCTGTTTGGGATTTAAATGTATCTTTGATACCATGTTGGGGTATAATTTCTTGTAATGAACTTAATTCATATCTATGATGATTACTTCTTGCTTCTATCTCTTTTCCTATCTTATTGCATGTGGTTTGTGCTTCTTGTATGAATTGCTTGTTTTGAGGTTTTTGATGACACTTAGATTCTAGGAGGAATTGGGGAGTATGTGGCAATCTTAGGAATGGCTCCTAGGTCCAATTAGTGGATCCCTATCTAGCCCCCTTTGTTTCTACATACACATCCCTCCTCCTACAACTGAGTGTGAGATTTAAGTAGCTAGTGTAAGTGAGAGTGATATAATTGCCTAGGGCCTTCTAAAGGCTAGAGTGGCTAGTGGCATGAGGTCAAATACCCTCATCTCTACTCCCATCTCTACCCTCAACCCTCAATTGCTCACTATCACTTACCCTAGAAACCTAGATTTGGCTAATCCCATTAGAATTACACCTAACCCTAGTCTTCTACTAGTAGTATAGGGTATATTCTAATGGCATTGTCCTTGTTGTTTGGTTTGGTAATCTAGATATGAAATGAGAACCTTGCATGTTTAATGATCTCCCCCAACTAATATCCAAGCTACATCCCCCAAACGTCCCACCTACCCTAATCAATTGCTTAAAACCCATCTTGCTTAGTTTGCTTGTTAATGCTAGTCTAGTTTAGTCGCTTTTTCTTAATCTAGTTAATTGCTTAGTTTTGCTCTTTAGTGTTAACTTAGGCTCTTGCTCTTGCTAGTAGTTAGTTTAGTTCTTAATTGCTTCTTGCCTTGCTAGAGTAGCGTAGCTCTTCTTGCTCTTGCTTAGTTAGTTTGTTAACTTAGTTTACTAATTTGCTTTCTCTTCCATAACTTAGTTTCCATCTTGCATTTCTTACTTACTCATTAGCGTAATCAAACAACCAAACCTTTTAAAAACCCTAAAACCCTAAGCTATACAAAAGGAACATAGCCCACTTTGTCTAACTCTAGTGCCCCCTCTATCTATGTGGTTCGACCCCTTATCTTGCCAATCACCTATACTACAACAGTACCCCATACGCTTGCGGGAGACATGTTTTAGTCTTAGTGATCGACCCGGTTAGGGATAACATAAATTTCGAAAGCATAAGATCCCATATCCCATGCGTTCCGACCTCGTGGGGTGTAAAAGCACCACTAGCGGGGATGCACCACATTCACACTGGTCTACACCTATACTGCTCTTCAACATTATTTTGTGCCTATATTCTTTCCAAGATAATAATGTCTTTGTTTTATTATATTTAGTGAGGTGTAAAAACTTGTATGGATAGATGATCTCTACCGACTACTAGTGTAATTAGGTTCAAGTAACTATTTATCTTGGGATATTAGTATCAACTCTGTCTCATGGCATCTCTTGATATATACCAGCCACATATAAACCTACAGGTGACCTATCTAATAATACTTATTTTTACACCTCAATAGTGCACATGCCTAATTACAATTGCACTCAAAAGGGAAAGACAAAAATTATAAAGATTTTGATGTCATAACATTTCCTCTATAATTGCATATGATATGCGTTCCTAAAATACACACCATTAAAACTAGAGAGGTCATGCAATATGCATATATGGAGTTAACGCTTGAGGTAGGAAATCAACATGTAACTGACCATACTACACATTTCTAGTTATGTCCCCTAATTAGACATCCAACTTGGACTTTACCATCTTTGCCTAATTTCTATAACAAAAGTTACAAATTGGAAACCTGATTATATGCATGGTCTCTTTATTATTCAAGCAGGGTGATCTAAACTAAGAATATGAGAACTCGCCTGATATCCATCTACATTATTGTGCTGATAACATATTGTAAAACACATATTTTTATATCACATGAGCAGAATCTAAACTTTTTTTACAAATTGGGAGTGTCACATACATGATACTCATCACAATAAAAATAGAAAGAAATCAACAAAAACCAATGTACAAAATATATTTTGACAAATTCTTAGGAAAGAAACTTAGTTACATCAAAATTTAAAGTATAAATCCATGATATAAAAGGTTGCATTTCTATCTAAAGATCTTGGATCATGTAGATGGTCCCCATTAAGCAATGATTTTAAACCTTTAGATGGAAACTTTTGTTTTGGACACTCTTCCTAAAGCTTGATAATTGCATACGTCTCGTCCTCAACCATACACAAATAGGAATCTAGAACTAGAGTAAGTGACATTGGATTCTTAACAAGAAAATATGAATATACCAATGTGGAGAGAAGAAATTGAAAACTAAAAGTTGTAAACTTATACTCAATGAAGTATCTTTTATTTATGACTTTTACCTATTTGTGGCCACCATTATATGATTAGTCCTCATCTAAGGTGCAATGCAACCTCTTTTCGCACAAAGTTCCCTCTATTGACATTCAAGTGTCCTATATTGTGCAACACACCCTCTGCTAGCACAATGTGCCCTGTATGACACTCACAGTATCCTATAAGTTGTCCCAAGACTGTCTAGTGAGGACTTATCCTATAATGTATATAGTTATTTTTCTAATGTCATATTACTACCTACGTTCTTAATCTCTTATTTACGAATCTTTAAATCATAACATGTTATATTTAAATATGGGTCGCTTATCTTAAAATATGAATCTCTCATCTTTAAATTTGAGCTTTTATATTTAAATCTAAAACATGATCTAGTTCTAATTTTCAAATAGTGAACTGAAAACCTCATAAGATGAACTAAAATCGTACACCTCTTATTATCAAAATCTAAAATCTTTATATATTTCACACATATAATATTAGTGAAAGGATATAATGCTCAAGATGAAATGATCACGATATAAAAACTTGAAAATCTTCATGCATCTAAATACTACATTAAAGGGAGAAAAGTAGATCTAATAATTTAGACCAATCACCTATATATGATATAAGGACAAGAATCCAAAGGGAATGGCCCACTCACCTCCATTGCACCAGACTTAATTGATTTTTGATTCTTTAAGTCCAAAACTGAGTCCTAAAAAGATTATGAACATTTCATGAACAGCACCTAAACCCAAAACTCATATCTCCTAAGTCAGGCTAGCATTCCCTGTCCCATCCTAGGAGTGTAAGAGGTATGCATATGTAACCGTTATTATATATATACTGATATCAAAGATGAAATACATGTATTGAATAATCTTATTATGATCTTTTGCTCATTTTCTCATCCTCATGTTATTTTATAGAAATACATAAAGCATATCCCTAAACATGTTTCTTTCATAAAATTGAGGAATGAGCCATCATTATATCAAGTAATGTCATAAGATGAATTATACATTACTAAGGAGTTGTCAAGACATGATATGTGCCTTATTAGTCCAAGTATATTATCCACCACTATTATTCATCATTGAACACCATACATTACTTTTTCTATGACACCAGATTGATAAAAGCCTCAATGAAAAAATCTAGCATTCCATTTGTAGATCATGATTTTTTTATTCCAATGATATAAGGTTTATATTTTTGAGCTATAACCTATTTTCTATGGTTTTTCAAAGATAAGCACATTTGGATATAAATAAATATTTACCTCTTTTTTGTGTACTCTCTTGAATCCACCATGTGATCTGTTAATGATCTTATCTACATTCTAGCATGGGACCGCCCTTCTCAATCTACATGATGCAACCTTAATTTAGGGCCACATCTTGTGTTATTTTGCCCTTTTATAATATATAAACATATTGTAATTTATAATACTTCTTCCAATATATGATTTATTTTCAAATGCACTTGTGGAGTTTCTCTACATGTTTTTCAGCTACTTTGTTTCACACTTTGGATGGAAGGGATAGAAGGAGGAGGATCTAAGGGTTTCTCCAATCTAGGAGGAGGTTAAAGAAAGTCTAAGATCTAGCCCAACCTACCCCTACTGGTCAAGGGTTGATCTAAAGAAAAAAACTCCATGGATTGTGAAAATGGAGATCAAAGTGCAAGAAAATGGCCAAGCATGGCAGTGCACCATGAAATGCCTGTGCCATAAATGCAACATTTACAAAAAAATCACTTTGAAGAAGCAACTCTAGCAAGTCCATCAACATGTCTTCTTTGGCCAGGATGATCATGCCAAGAAGATCCCATCACGGCCATGCGAACCAAAAGGGTCATGCTGCCAAGCATCCAACATGCTTGTGCCAAAGAGAATGACCCTCGTCCAACTCCTCCACCACGGTCGTACTACCTAACATGGATGTTCTACCTAGACATTACCACAGTCGTACTGCCCAACATAGCCATGCTACCGACCCTCAAGATTCCATTTTCCATCGACATTTGCCCACTTTCACCACGACCGTTCCTACATCTCTCCACCAACATTACCATTTTTCCTAGAATGGCTATGCTACCACCCAAACCCTACTTCTGCCTAGCTATCAGTTTAGATAAATGCCCCCACTTGACCCTATGCTTGTCAACACAATATAAGAAATAATGGTGATTGGGAGCTAAGGTTTAGCTACTCTAGCACTTACTGCCACCTACCTTTGTATTAATTACACCTCCCACCTACCCCCCTCCACTTCCATCATCTTCCACCTCAAAACCCTAGCTTTCTAGGGGTTTGGTCACTTCCACCCACCATACCATGCTTGACATCCACCAAGGAGGGAGGGCAACGTGCTTCTACAGATCAAGGTGAAGAAGGAAGAGTCTACCAAGATTCTATGGAGTTCTACTCTTCTAATACTTCTTCTTTTTCCATTTTTTTGTATTATGAGTAGCTAAACCCGCTAGGTGAGCTAATTGAGGTCAAAAACATGACTTTGATACCATGTTAGGGGGTTGATACATAAACTCTATATTTCATTTTCTATGAATACATTCTAATTATATCTAATGTCCCAAGGATTGCTTTGCAATTTGTTCTTGAAAACACCTAGGTTCTAGGGTAAATGGCTTATATGTGGCTATTTTGGGATTTTCTCCTAGGTACAACTAGTGGATCCCTAAATAGCTACCCATTTTCCTACATATATATATCCACTCTCTTACTCCTAAGTGTGCGATCTAAGTAGCTAGCTCTTAGACACTTAGTGCCATTGGATCGGAGCTACTTAAAGGGAAGATGAGAGGTGTCATGAGGCGTAAATCTCATCTACACCCTCTATTACTACACTTGACCCTCAATTTCCCTAAGTGCTTCCATTATAGAAACCTAGAATTATTGGATCATAGTTGAATTCCACCTAACACCTACTCAAATGATCCCATTAAGGTTGGATAGTGGGTAATAGATAGTTCCCCTACACACCCCTATTTCATCCATGGCCAATTAGTAGTTTAAGGCAATTCTCCAACATCTAACTTGATTGTTTGTTTTGATAATCTAAATGAATGAGAAATGTTGGCATGTTATGACCACCAACCTAGGTGATATTCACATTACACCAAACAACACCTCCATCAATTTCTAGAAACCCTAAATTCTATCTTGCTTAGCTAGTGCTTGCTTAGTTAGCTTCTTTTACTTGCTTAATTAATTGTTTGCCTTATTATTGGTATTTTAGACCTTGCTAGTGTTGTTAATGTTCATTTTTCATTCCTTTTCTTTCTTTAGCTAGTCATTTTCTAGCTTCGTTCTTTTCTTGCTCTATTGCCTAAATTTCTAGTGTATTGTCTCATTCTTTCATAGTTAAGCTAGTTGCCTTCTCTAGTTTGATAGCTAGGATTTGTTTGTTAGTTTAGTCTCTTGCTTGACTTAGCCTAATTTCTCTTTCCTTTCTTAGTTTCCTTAGTTAAGTAGACCTAATTTATCTAGGGTTAAAGTAGGCTTTGCTTCTTGCCTTCCCTTAATAGCTTGACCAATCCAGTGTTACTCCCAACACAAAGATTAAGCCCTTAAATCTCAAACTCTGCTTTAGGAACCCAACCCAAATAAACTAATCTCCACTTCCTTTTCTCTCCCTTGGGTTCGACCTTGACTTGCCATTCTCTATACTACTCCTGAGTTAGTACACTTGTGTATTTGTTTAACAATGTGTCTAAATGAGTTTTATAAATATTTTTGAAAGACCGTATTGTGTGCCCAAGGCCCAACCAAGTCAATTGGGTGGGGGTACCTGTAGATGCATCAAACTTTCTAGCATCATTTCTGGGGAAATAAAGCACCATAGATCCCTAGTAGTTATGGTGTGACCCTCCACTTAAGCACCATCTTTTACCATTTTAGTTGGTAGTTCAACCATCACAATACTCCCCTAGGCCACAATGATATTTGTTTCCTCTAAGAAATAGATCAACACCCTCCAAAATTGGGGTTTTAGTAGAATGGTCATAGATTTGGGATTCGGTAGTACGATATAATGATTGGATAGTGTTTCCACACCCCATGCCTTTGTATTTCCACACATACTCTCTAATGCTGGCTGAGAATGAGCTACCATGTATTCTGCCATGAAAGACAACAAAAGTGAAGCTTACTTTCATGGCTAGATCTAGAACCAGAAGGCATAGAGCCTGTCTTTGACAAACCATGTTCTTCCCCTTGGATTGATATTTAGTATCTCAAGCGTTCATCATCATCAGCATCTTGGTGATTGTGGGAGTTCTACAAGTAGACCATGTAGTGATTCCATGCTCAATTTCCTCCTATGACGGGCTTCTGGGCACCATGGTAACACAAGGTGAAGTTGAAGAGGGCTTTTAACTCCACATGCTTCAACACATGCCTAGAACCTCATGAATATTTGTCAAATTTCAACAGACCCAACTCTTCTCCTTGTGGCCTCTAATGAACCTCGAGGTCTCAAATAATAGCTACATGGCCATTTTAGAAAGGTGGAGGTTGAGGTTTGTTGAAACCACTTCAAACTAACAAAATGCGTAGCCTTCCTCCTTCATCTAGGTCAATGGAGATTTTATGTTTAAATCACACAGTTTCCCTTTTCATTCCCCATTTCTCTACTAGACTTATTTACTATACTTTATGGAGGGGTAAAGGGTAGGACGTTATTCCTATTCCATCCAACAAAGAGAGATCAAGAGAGTTAGGGTCAACATAAATTGAATAGAGGTGCTTCAACTTGATTACATGGAATCAAAATAAATTTGTGAGTATTGATGTTATCAAGATGTTCTGATATGTTGTAATCAACTCAATGGAAATTGTGAGTTGAGGACGGGTTTCAACAATCTCTATGGACTGGATGTTTAATATTAACCTCATCGTACATGTGAAATTAGAAGTTGAAGATGGGCTCCCACAATCCTAGGGATTGGGCATCTAATATTAACCATGCCTTCCTGTAGAAAAAGATGTTCACTAATCACAATCATTTTGAATTAACTCAAAAATGAGTCATTATCTCCTAATATGAATATCTCTTTATTAAAGGAGGGCACTCAACTCCCTACCCAACTGCAACATTCTCTTTTTAAAAGTCAATAACTTCTTCAATCCTACTAAGACCTGTAATTGGATTTCCTTTTCCATCTTTCACTTCCTAGTTGCATTGGGGGGTGACGTTTAATACCAACACTTTCTTACAATCTCTAATTAATATACAACTCTTCCAAATTTTATTTCACAATAGTGAATACTTTTAAACCTTGAAACATTAAGAAGAAGATATTAAACAAGATTCTAACCGCTATTAATTGATTTCACTGTAGTCAACATGTTTCCTTTGATTTCACTTATACCTCTATTATACATAAATAGTTTCCATATTGACTATATTTCCATCAATATCTAAAATTATTCAAACATTTCAAAAACTACACAAAAATTCAAAAATCTTGATAACTTCTCCCATTCATTTAAATTTCCAAAAGGCATACAAAAATCATAATAAGCTTTCATAGCAAAATTCTCATCTATTATTTCCCATCGACTGAATCTTTCAAAAATTTCAAATAACAATCAATAAGAGTTGTTCCAAAAATAAAATGATATGATTCCATTAACAACCATCAAATGTTTTCCCAAAATTCTAACAATTAGATAGAACCTCAATATTTTCATGTTTGACTATGAGTCAAATTTTTGGTTCATTGTTAATCTAATCTCGAGAATTTATTGACTTATCATCTCTCAATTTACTTTCTTTTCTTAACCATTACTCACATCATGACTTATCTTTCTTGATTTATTACCAACATAAATGGTAATAAAAAATCCTCAAAACTTCTTCCACTAATGCAAATTTATATTAATAACACAAATATATACTTCAATTTTCAAAATAAAATCATTTAAAATTTATAATCACTCACAATTGTTTTTGGATAAATAATACACAACGTTTCATCTGGGCTTTGTGTTTAATTTTGAAACTTGGCCAGAGTCTATATGCTATTATTTTGATCATAAGTACATTTTTAATTCACATACATGTGTAGAAAACTTACTACTTTACCCTAACAAGACCAAGTTGCATTAATGAGCTCAAAATGGACCTATTGATCATTAGATTCAATTTAGTTTCACTGTCATGGGTGTGGCTTGGGTCTCATAAGGAGAAATTCATATCTAGTGGGTTGCTTAGAATTTGGGATTTTGCAAAATGAAACTTAGGACTAGAATATCAGTTAGTCTTTGGTTAACCCCAGATGAGATCACAAAACAAGTTTTTCAGGGTGACAGATTCAAGATTGGTAGGTTACGAGACCTCAGGCCTATGGGTAAATATCCCCTTACGAATTCCATACTCTGAAAGGATATGGAATTTTAATGGACCCAATCTAATAGTCTTAGGAGTGAGTTATTCAATGTGAGAGAGCAGATACATATGCAGGGCTGATGGAACCTGTCGTCTCGATGATTTTATCTTTGTGAAAAATCATTTCATGCATAATTTGACTTCATTTCTTATGTTTTAAATTTAGTTCATAAACAAACCTTTCAAGAAACTATCAGTCTAAATTCTTTTCTTAATTTGTCTAAACATCTAATTCTTATTTAAAAAATTGTTGTTTGGATTCTATACTTACCTATATTGTAATAAGACTCATACTCTTGTGAATGGTGTTGTCCGTGCTATGGAGGGGTACAAAAATACCACATCAATCCACATGGAGAGATAGGGACACTTCATCTAGGTTGCTCTACTAGGTTCATAATGTGTAGTGTAGGGTTTTAATGATTTAATGTTGGATTCAATTAAACTATTTGAACAAGAAATAATAGAGAGCAATAATTAAACATAGATTAACCCTACAAAAATGAGACTAACTGATAAGTTGAGAGAGATATTGCACCAAATCAGACTAGAAAAGGCAAGATAGAGAAATTTATTATTCTAGACTAGAAATGACACTAAGTAGGCAAGTAAATGCTAAACTAATCAACTAACCATTAAAAACTAGCACAAGAAACTATGAACAAGAACCAATTATCTATCAAAGACTAACTAACATAAAAAGCAATTAGGCAACTAAACAAGAAGAGCTATCTAACACAGGAGACAATTAGAGTTTAGGAAATTGATTAAGGGTAGCAGGTCATTTAGGGGGGGGATGTGATTCTCAACCTAGTTAGGGCTATGTCATGCAACACATCCAGTCAAACCATGTTATAAAACTAAACAACAAAGTGGGATGATGATGAAATATCCTATACTCCTAGTTGACCATGGGCGACATATGTTGTGCATAAGGGAATTAGTCCTTATCACCCAGCTATCCAATCTTATCAGGTTCGCTTAACTAGGGCATATGTATAATTAAATCAAGACCACACTTGTATAGGTCCCCATAAGTGATTCTCCTAATATACTTAGTGACAAGGGGTTGTGTGGATTGACGGTGAAGGATATTTCACCTCGTATTACCCTCCATTCAACCTTGATACATGCCCTTTACTAAGTACATCAAGTGAGGCACTACTAGTCAATTACGTCTCACATATAGGGATAGAACAATACATGAATAAGTAGGAAGAGAGGTATCCAACTAAGGATCCACTAGTTGGAATTAGGAGTGCTTTTTCTAAATAGCCACTTATACACCATTCTCCTATACCTAGGTGGTTTCAAACATCAATCACCATAAAAAGAGATGGGAAATGATAATCACACTCAGTCAAAATGTTTCCAAATGAAATTAGAATATATACAATGATATTTCCCCAACATGGTATCAGAGTCACATTTATTCCCCCAAAAATCCCACAAGGAGGGATTAGCTACCCATGATAAAGGAAAACACAAAGCCAGAGAAGATATAGGTAAAAAATCCATGGAGATCAAATTAGTGGTCGTATCTTTATTCTCCAACAATAGCAAGAATGACCTCCTCCCTCCTCTATGGTGAATGACATAGAAAGGGGTTGTAGAATGGCTAAAACCTAAAAAATCGAATTTTCAGGTGGAAACTGGAAGAAAAATAGAAGAAGTGAGGTAGATAGGAGTAGGTCACCACATTTAATGCTAATGGGTGCTAACCATTTCCTCTTGTCTTCCACTAATGTATATATAGGGGGATAAGGTGTCTACGATAAAAAGGTTATAGGGTCGAATGACCATTTCAAGTATAGAGTGGCCATTCTGACCATAGGTGGTGTTGGTATGTATGCCTAGAGATCCAGTCATATGATGGTTGTAATGTGGCATCATGTACTTGATTTTATAATAATAAAGGAAATTACATCTATTATGTTTTGTTCAGTTATGCTATGATGATATAACATGATAGATGTCTAAAGAATGATGTCACTCGATGACATATGTCTTTAAGTTAAGGACCTAAACAATGAGATGATATGTATGATAAGAGTACATTCATTCTTGTTATGTCCATAGTTAGATATTATTGTGGAAGCAAAATAGATGACATTAATACATAAGAATAAAATGTGCATTTACTGAAGACCGAGTCTCATTAGTCATGATATTAGATATCAAGTAAAACACATAGGTACTTGTTAGAGAACATTTTACAGGACATATTTACCTTGAGAATGAAACATGGAACCATTGAATGGTAGTCACAATTAGCTCCCAAAGTGATAATGGTGACTTTGGTTCTTATACCTAGAGTCACTACACTCATCACATGTCATTTGATGACCTTTGACACCATCCAACATGACCTTGAATAAGGGTTGCCATAAAGGTGGTGGTTTGGTATGTTGTGACACATGGGGATTGACTGGGAGTGATATAGATGGAATTTTTCCCTCTTACCAGAGTAAATATCTTATCACTTGATAAGTGATACTGAGAAATGCATGGCAATGCTCATGTGAGTCAATCTAATATGTGATCTCACATGTATCTCAACAGTCTGCTGGTTCAAGAAACATAGATTGAGTATTAAGATTCCATTCCTCACATTCAATTTGGATGTTCGAGACAAAGGAACTATATGATAACAATAACCACTGATCACAAATGTTGGTTGAAGTTGACCTAAAACTTTCCAATTACTTGGGTAGGAATGATGTGTTTCTAGATAATGCTAATTGCTTATGATCTTATGATGTCATAAACTGGTTATGGACATTCACTGCCAATGTAATTTTGGGCCTATAGAGTCACATGCATAGGATGCACCTAGAATAGGAGTTTAGTCCTGGATAAGTTTTAACTTGGCTACCAAAAGTGTTTAGGTATTTGACTTAAACAACACTGGTTGTTAGTCGACTGATCAGAGTGTTTAGTCGACTGATTGGTGTGCCAGTCAATTGAATAGAGTATCCAATCAACAGAATGGACTACCTTTGAAATGATCAAGTGGACTGGGTCAAACAAAGATGCAAAACTACCAGTTTGATTGGGTCAAACAATTAATGATATGCATAAGATGTGCATTAACGATCACATTAATAGTATTTTTGTTGCACCAGAAACCACATTCCATCTGGTCGGATGGATTGTTTAACCGACTGACTCATCACACACATCAGTTCTCAAACCATGAGATTAGACTTTTGATATCCCCTAGGTTTTGGAAACCCTAGCCCAACCACTCCTATATAATGAGGGGGTGACCATGGCTCTCAAGACAAGACACTTCTTCTCACAGTTGTGGTAGCGTGAGAACCTGATTAGTCTTACCCAAGAAAGGGAGATACAATAAGGGGAAAAGAATTAGACACTATCACGTTGACAAACAGAAGGAAAAATCCTTCATGTCATATCTGGAAGTGCAACATGGAGTTCTTTATTGTCCATGTGGACTACGTATAGGCGTGGAATTCATTGTTGTTGCGCTAGGAGGATGCCATCAACTTCTGTCATGGGTGTTTCACCAGGAGGACAACATCGACAATCGTCCATGCACTACTTGTAAAGGGAGCACATCATTGTACAAGGATAGTGGTTGGACATACTCTAGGACAATGTACATCTCATACCCTCTTTCTAGATACGTCATTGTTGATGCAATCTGCTAGTTAGGAAATATGAGAACACAATTTTCATTTCCACTTCCATCTCTATCTCAATGTTTCTTGACAGTGGTATGAGAGCCACAAAAATCTATGGAATATATGGATTTAAATCTATACGATTGGATTCTATTTTATCATTTATTTTTTGCATATGATACAAACATTAAATGGTTAGTGTGCAAGTTTGATTAAATATCACATACTCTTGGAAAAGTGTCGTGGGTTCTCTCTCTCTCTCTCTCTCTCTCTCTATATATATATATATATATATATATGAAACTCATGGGTGTTGTCCTAAAATTATTTTGATGGTGGTTTTATGCATGGTTATGGCCAATACCCCTTGGGTCTTGTGTGGTTGGACGGTTTATTTCCCGCCTTATAAATTTGGTTTGCATGCCGAGCCTTCTTCTTTATTCTCCAAATGTAATTAGTGCTTAAGCCCCTTATGATCCCCTCAAATGTAACTCGAGGTATTCACATTGCACAATGTAATAAGTAGATAGGAATTACATTAGTTTCTATTTTTGATAAGAGAAGGCATTCTGATTAGGTGAGTCAACCGAATAGAGGACTACAAGAGAAAACCGGTCGACTGCTAACCCAACCGTACTAGAAGAATTCAACTAACTGCTTGAGCTAAGAGCATTCAACTGGCTAATGGAGACCATTCAACTTACAGAACGTCCAACTGATCGACTGGAAGAGTCCAGTCAACCAAGCGGTCTATTTCAACACAAAGTTATTCTAGTATAGGTTGCTACATGTGATGTATAACCTTAGGTGGACAACAAATCTTTATGGCTCCAAAGAATATTATTAGTGTGGTCATAACCATCGCTCACATGTTTATGATTGGATGTTTTGTTTTTGGATATAGTATGTATTTGATACATATTATAAGTATGTGGTGATTGGATATGGATATGTATTTATAAATAAAATCCCTCTATAAATATCAAGTCTTAGATTTTTTCCATAAGCAATACACATGAAAAGCTTTATCGACCAAGTGTAGTCACGCCAAAGCGTGGCACACCATCTATCTTGTGGAAATGTTATGGTAGTTATGTGGGTCTGCCAAAGGAGGGTGCATTTCTATGTTGTTGGTTTTTAGTCAGGCTTAACTAGGTGACCTAGAAACATACTGATGTACTATGACAAGGAGTTGTGTATACCATCTATCCAAGAATTGCATTGGATTCAATTGGCAAATGTCGTCTACCTTTATAATTGATTATGGACGCCGATGTTGGTTGGGTAATAACACAATATATTTTGGATCTTCGCTCACTAGAGGATTGTACGCTGCAATCTTCTAAATTGATGTTGAGGGCCATTAATTTGAACAAAATACTGGGAGAGATAGTTGATTAAAGGCTTAATTTATATGATCAATATTATAAAATCAAATCAGAAGTGCTTTGACAAATGCAAATTTTATTTTGTAGAAATAAATGGAAAACACATTCTCAATGTGATCCATCCCTGAGAAGGACAAACTAAATAGGACCAATTTCAATGACTAATTTAGGACTTTGAGAATTGTTCTCTCATGAGCATAAGCTTTATGTCCTAGATACACTGGTGGTAGAGGACCTCATTCCCAATGCAGCCAAGGCTGAAGTGAATGCTTACTGGAAGCATGTCAACAATGTTGTAGACATGAAAAGCCTAATGATATGCTTTATTAACTATGAGTTGTAGAAGGAGCATGAAAAGATGGACATTATCAAGAACATGTACTACGATCATGCATAGCAAAAAAGGCATGATGTCTCTAAGGAAATGTTTTAGTGCAAAATGGCAGTGGGAGATCTAGTAGGGCCTCATGTTCTCAAGATGATTGGGCATGTGGAAGACGTAGAGAGACTGGGATTTCCTTTAGGCCAAGAGTTGGCCACAAATATGATTATGCAATTGTTTCTTGAATCATATAGACAATTTTCCATGAACTATTACATATACAACTCAGCTAAACTGCTATCTAAATTGCTTGACATATTAATAAATGTTGAAGCACAAATGAAGAAGGACAAACCTAAATCCATGACGATGATCAACATAGTGGAGTCCAAGGGTGAAGGCAAAGCAAGGATAAGTTCTGAGGCTAACTTGAAACCCATGTCTTCTACACTCAAGATGAGGATAAAGGTAAGTGTAAAAGGAATTTTTCCTTTTTCACTTAAAGGAACTCAGAAAGATAAAGTAGGGAATAGTGATCTCTACTTCAAGTATATACATTATTGAGACTAACTTTGCCACTTCTTCATCTTGCATATTGGATACTAGATATGGATCTCACATTTTCTCAAATTTGTAGGATTCAGAGAGAACAAAAACCTTAAAAGAAAGGTGAGGTTGAAGTGTGCGTTGCTAATAGAGCAAGAGTTTCTACCAATGTAGTTGGAACCTATGAGTTATCTCTGCCCAGTGGGCTTGTAATAGAGTTATAGAACTACTATTATGTACTTGCCATCAATTGAAACATCAAATATGTATCTTTTTTGGACAAGAATACATTCAAATTTCTTATAAAGAATAATCGATGTTCTATTAGTAAAGATGAGATCTTTTATGGTAGTGCCCCAATGTCATATGATATATACTTATTAGATCTAGATACAAGCATGTATAAAATAAATAAAAAATGGTTAAAACTAGATAAATCAAACAAAACATACCTTTGGCATTGTCATCTAGGGCACATAAATGAGAAAAACATTTCTAATTCCATAAATATGGTTATCTAAACTCTTTTGGTTTTGAACCAATAGAGACATGCGAGTCTTGTTGTTGGGAAAGATGACAAAAGACCTTTCTCTAGAAACAATGAGAGAGTAAGTGATCTATTAGGACTTGTACATAGTGATGAATGTGGACCTTTTATAATAACTTCTAGAGGAAGTTATAAGTACTTCATTATCAGTACCAATGACCTCAGTAGGTATGCCTATGTGTACTTGATGAAACACAAGTTATAATACATTGAAAGGTTTAAGGATTTCATGAATGAAGTAAAGAACCAACTTGGTAAAAGTATTAAGGAACTTTGATCCAATTGAGGTGGATAATACTTGATCTAAGAGTTTGAGGACCTTCTACGAGGTCATGGTATTGTACCACACTAGACTCCATGATATACCACAACATAATGGTGTATGAGAAAGAAGGAATCATACCCAGTTAGAAATGGTACAATCAATAATGAGCTTTGTTGATCTTCCAACCTCCTTTTGGGGACATTCTCTACAAGCCTCCATGTTTACATTAAATTGAGTACCATCTAAATCGGTTCAAGAGACACCATATGAGATATGGCATGGAAATCACCTCAATGTGTCTTTTATGAAGATTTGGGGATGTGAAACTCATGTGAGAAACAAATTTCTTGAAAAGATTGGACCCAAATCAAATATATGTTATTTTGTTTGAGATCCTAAGGAAACTAAGGGATACTACTTTTACTGTGGGCTCTGATCTCCAAACCACGATATAAAAACAATTTAAACTTAGCAGAAGCGATTCGATTAGCAGCGGAATACCAAAAATCAGCGGAAATTAAAACTTTTTGAGATAAAGCATTGAAACCATAAAACTTCCTTCATAAAAGGAGATAAACTGTTTACATCTCAGATAATTACTTCTTGAGTAATTATATACAACATGATACAAAATCTCAAGAACTCATAACCAAAATCTCAGACCAAAAGACTCCAAGACCTGAGAGTACAGAGGACACATAGGACTGACTCTAACTACACCACATGGCATGCTAGATCTCCACCTGAGATTTTACTGCTGCCCCTGGGATTGCTGTTGTTGGGACTGGTCACCTGTAGACCTGTTCCTCCGCCCTCAACGTCCACCTAAAAAGTTGAAGTCTATGGGGTGACACAATTTTACATAATTGTCCCAGCGAGAGTTATAACTCTCCACCAGAAGCTTTATTATAACATCTCAAAGAATAACTTAAGCAGTAAAAGCTACAAAGTATTCAACATCAGATATAATAGTAAGCATGAGTTCAACAGTTATGAAATATGAAGACATTTGCACTATACAGTGTATCATCGATCAATCAACTCGTAGTTATCTCTAACAGGTGTACTACGATGTGGATTATGTTTTTCAAACATTACTTTTATGCCCTGTGGAGATGAGGTTTACCACTCATACTCCAACCAATCACTGCTAAGTGCCTCGGTATCATACTAGGTCATCGAAAGAGCCAGATTCTCATGACCTTCACCTTCCTCAGTCAGTAAGAGGATTACTTGTAGGACATCTCGTGCCTCTACTATAATAGCTTACCAGGGTAATCTGGTCCTTCGCTATTTTAGAGTTACAGTGGCGTTCTGTACTCTCTTCGTCATCAGGAGATTTCATGTTTATCTTCCACTGATATAGATATCTGTGCTTTCTTCGTCATCAGGAGGTTTCATGTTTACCATCCACTGATACGGTATGGGATTGTAGTGAAGGATTGATGGATTACACATCTACATCAAACACCTACACTAGGATGTAAGGTTCTACACATCCATATACCCCACATACTCAAAAGTATGTGATCCAGGAGTTCCCTTAGAAAAACTTGTTTCACCATCATTTGATATCTGACAATGATGGATCTATGATCATGGCTCTACATTACACTTGATTAGTTAGGTACATTCAGTATTCTTTTAACATCATACATTGTTCTTCAAACAATAACATTAGCATAACAACTATGAAAGGAGGATACTAAATGTAACAAGCCTAACTCTCATCAATCATCATTTCTCAATACATTCATCACAAGTCATCTCTAAAGCATGACCTTGATGGTATTTATGGCTCTCACAACCCATTTAATTCATAAGTTGCCATTGACAAGGCATCAAGATATTTTACTATTCATAAAGCTAACAACATGCTTTCAATGAATATAGCATCATCATCCATACCTGGATATGATCATCTTCATATCAGAACCTGCAAGGTTAATTCAACTGATAAAAGCAATTCAAATCAAGAATTATACTTTCCACTCTTGCCATAAGAGCTAAGTTACCTGATTCTCATCAATTAGGGTTTACTATTCACATTACATGCCATCACCCTAGAATTAGGGTTTACTATTCACCTCATGGCGAATTGAACTCATAATCATCATCATGTATGAGAAACATCATCATTAAAGCTCCTAGATAAGATTAAGATTCATTAAACATCATAATTAGGGTTTCCATGATCTCACATAGGTGGATCATACCCTAATCATGCACATTCATGTGTATTGAAGGTACTTTACTTAAGTTTCCACTATAAAAGGGTACTTTCTCTCTCTTATGATACTTTCTCTCTCCTCTTACTAGTAGATGGTGATAACACCACTCTAGATCAGGCTGGGTTAAGTCCTCATTGACTAGCATAAGCCAAAACATCATTAACATGTGATTAGGGTTTTATTAGAAAAAGGTATTACTCAATTAAACCCCTCAAGGGTATTTTGGTAATTTACCTCATGATCACCATCATGGGTCAATTCATTAATCACTTAGTCCCTTAATGTTCTAAGTTACCATTAGGGTTTAGATTAGATCACCATTGAACCAATTACACCTTCAAGTGATTAAGTATAAACAACCTTGAAAACCTTCAAACGGTTTCAACCTTCAACCACCAAACGGTTTGAAACCGTTTGGGTGCATTGACCGTTTGCTAGGTTTGACTCCAAGACCGCATGACCTCAAGGTCGTTTTCCCAAACCGTTTGGGTGCGTTGACCATTTGGAAAAGTTGACTTTCCAAACCGTTTGAGCTTATGCGGTTTGAAACCGTTTGATCAACTTGTCTTGAGATCGATTGGTCCAAACGACCTTGAGATCGTTTGAGCCCAAACAGTCTTGAGACCATTTGGACCCAAACGGTCTTGAGACCGTTTGGTCCAAATGGGCTCAAACCGTTTGGACCTCCAACATGGTTCAAAAGTTACAAATGTTTATGATTAAGTATGTTGAAGCCCTCAATTGGCCAAAGCCATGTTAACCACTTATGAATTGAGTCAATTAGGATGAGCCTCAATCAATTGGACACCAAATTAACCCTCAATTGAAAGCCAATTAGGGTTAAGTCCATCTCAATTAGGGTTTCAAATTGGATGGTCATCAATATTCAACAATGTGAATCATTTCAAAGTTGAACCTATCAATTGACCTCCAATTGGGCCCAAACTTGGCCCAAACGGTCTTGAGATCGTTTGGATGACCTCCAAACGGTCTTGAGACCGTTTGCCCAAGAAATCATAAAAATCTAAGTTGATTTGATAGGGGTTGAACCTTAATTAAGTCACAAATTAGCAATTTGATTATTTCAATAACCCATTGTAATTGGGCTCTCAATTGATCAAATTACCTTAACCCTAGACCTCCAAACGGTCTTGGGTTGACACCAAACGGTCTTGAGACCGTTTGGATGAGTTCCAAATGGTCTTGAGACCGTTTGCCCATCCAATCTTTGGACTCTAGTGAAAATGCATCAAGGTTGGATCTATTGAGTTGATCATCACATCAATACTTAATTGCAATATGATTTGGTACCTTTGGACCTTTAATTGGTCAACTATACTTGACCCCAGATCTCTAAATGGTCTTGGGTGATCCCCAAACGGTCTTGAGACCGTTTGGATGATTCCCCAAACGGTCTTGAGACCGTTTGGGCTAATCAACCCAAAAACACTAATTAACTCATTGGAATTCCAGCACTGATTTCAATTAAAGTTTGTCCTATTAATCAACCTTCAACTCATAACTCGTTTGGAATTAATCCATCAAATTTGGTGAGTCGTTAATTAACATCATTATGAACAGTAATCCCAAACGGTCAACGTTTGGTCAACCATCTTAAACGGTCTTGAGACCGTTTTCCCAAAAAGGGCAAATTAAACAGATTGAAAATCAGAACTTAATTCAATTGGTTTTGCTAATTGATTTGCTTATATCTCACGATTCCTTTGGAGTTAAACTCTCAAATTTTGTGGGTGATCAGCCTACATAATTAGGAACAGGATTCTCATACGGTAGTCTTCTTGAAGACCGTTTGCCTCCATGCGACCCTGAAATCGTTTGCCCACCAAACGGTTGTGCAAACTGCATGGGCAGTTGGTTAGGACCGTTTAAAAAAGTGGAAATCCGTGGATAAGCATAGGAATTAACACCTTTATCTTCTACCTCAAGAACAGTAGCATTTCTTCACGATTTTGCTTGCAAGGATGCAAGGGAAGATAGGGAAGAAGAACTAGCAACTATATGCATAGAAAAAGATGTATAATCAAAGCATAAGGTTTAGAGTTATAAAACCCGCCTAAAGGTTGTTCCTTGAGCTCCAAGCTTTCAAGATCCAAGCTTTAATGGCGTCTTTGAGCTCCACAGGTCGTCCAAGGTGAATTCTCCAAGGAAAAGTTGGAAAGGAATGGCTAGAAAGATAGAGCTAGGTGAGCTAGCCATGAATTCAACCTTGAAAATGAGTTTCCTCCATGAATTCAAGCAAAAGGGATGATCCAAACTTACCTAGGACCCTTGGTCATCCTTCTCTGCTCCAGAGCTTAGCCTTGGTCAGTTTGAGCAAGGGGAAAAGAAATGAAAAGAAGAGGATTGTTCCCTTGCTAAGTGAGAAAAGTAGTATATATACTTAGGTGAAATTTCAACATAAGAACATATACTTTCCTCATTTCTCATCTAAGTCCTTCCTTTCTTCTTTGCACGTCCCCACATCTTATTTCTAAGGACAAACTCCTTCTGAGGTCAATAATTGAAGGCAATGAGGATCAACCCATCACTAAAGCATACACATAAAAGAGCTATTATACATACACCTTGATTATTCAACCACAAAGGTGTTCTTTATTATATGATTATTCAACTGAAGTGCCCTCTTCATCATTTCTACTCTAAATGATGACAAAAGTTATAAAAGATATTTTAGATGATGTATTATACAAGTTGCACCCCTCAAATTGGGTAAATTGCACTTTACACCAATTTAGGGTTTTCAAGTACAGGGGTTGCTTCCACAGCTGCACCTTGGTGCTCAAGCTTGGGAAATCCCTCAAACTTCATCATAAACATCCTCATGATGTCTCAACATCAGAGGAACATCTCAACATGTGTAATTTGCAAGTTAATCCCTTAACTGGGTACTTTTGCACATAGATCCCTGTATTACAAAACAATGCTATAACTATATATATAAAGGAGCAAAATTTGAAATATATGTTTCTGAGGAACTTAATTACATGCCCAAGGTTAATCACAAGGATTTAATTACATATTTTGGCAAAACACCTAGGGTTAGTTCATAACCCAGGTCAGGGATGTTACATTTACACTCCATCTAACAACAAAGTGTTTGTTGCCAAGGCTGTTGTAGTCTTAGAAAAGGAATTTATTTCTAGAGGAATAAATGGAGGAAAGTAGAACTCAAAGAGGTTTGAGACCAATAAGAAAACATTGTACCTATGGAGGTATAAAAGGGATAAGGAGAATCACAAACTGTTGTGGAAACTCAAGTTCCTCATGTAACATAAGAGCCTCGTAGATCTAGTACAACACACCGTGTTCCAGAAAGATTTGGATATCTTGTGACTCAAGAAGTCAATAAGTTGGTCGTAGATGATGAGGCAACAACTACCTAGGAACTTTAAGGGACTGAGTCTAAGAAATATTTTGAGGCCATGGGATCTGAGATGGACTCCATGTACACCAATAAGGTATGGACCTTGATGGATCCACCTGAAGGAACCCATAGGGTGCAAGTGGATCAACAAAAAGAAAGACTGACATGGATGATAATGTACAAACCTATATAGGTTAATTTGTTGCCAAGGGTTTTAGAGAAGTTCAAGGTATTGAATATGAGGAAATATTTTCACCAGTTGCCATGGTTAACTTGATCAAGATCATGCTTGCCATTGCAGGTTATTAAGACTATGAGATTTGGCAAATCGATAATAAAACCACCTTCCTTAACAAGAATCATCTTGAGGATGTGTACATTACACAACCCTATGGTTTTATAATTGCAAACAATGCAAATAAAGTTTGTAAGCTACAAAGGTCAATCTATGGATTGAAGCAAGCATCTGAGAGATATAATCTTTGATTTGATGAGGCGGTCTAAAAATTTGGCTTTAGTCAAAATGAATATGAATCTTGTGTTTATAAGAAGGTTAGTGGGAGCATGATTGTATTCCTCATATTGTATATACATGACATTATTTTAATGGGGAATGACATCCCTACCCTACAAGTGGTAAAGAACTGGATGGGAAGTACTTTCTCTATGAAGGATTTTGGCAAATCATCCTATATCTTAGGAATTTAGATCTATAGAGATAGATATAGAAGACTTCTTGGCCTAACCCATAGTACATACATTGATAAAGTGCTGAAAATGTTCAACAAGCAGGACTCAAAGAGAGGAAATTTGCCCATGTCCCATGGAATTAGTCTTTCTAGAGCCCAATGTCCCAGTTCTTGTGAAGAATGGGAACACATGAGTAAGATGCCATATGCATCCACAATTGGATCTATCACGTATGCAATGTTATGCACTCATCTGGGTGTCTCGTATGCTTTGAGAATGATGAGAAAATATTAGTCAGATGTCAATAAAAGTCATTGGACTACTGTTAAGAACATCCTTAAGTATTTGAGAAGAACTAAGTATCAATTCCTTATTTATGGCTGTGAGTAAGGGTTAAGTGTAATGGGTTACACCAATGCACACTTTCGAACTGACAAAGATGATTATTGTCACAATACAGATTTGTGTTTTTCCTTAACAATGAGCTATGAGTTGAAAAAGTTTCAAGAAAGAGATATTTACAACATAAGTTGGGTACATTTATGCCTTGTGCACAACAAATGAAGCTATTTGGATCAAGAAGTTCATCAGTGAACATGGAGTGGTTCCAAGCATTAGCAATGCAGTAGAGGTGTACTTTGACAATAATGGAGCTATTACACAAGCTAAGGAACCTAGATCACATCATCATTCCAAGCATATGCTTTGTCCTTTCCATCTCATATGAGAGATCGAACAACAAGGAGATGTGAAGATTTGTAGAGCACTGACTGAGAGCAATTTGCTGACCCACTAATAAAAGCACTTTCACAGTAGAAACATGATGGCCATGTTAGTTCACTTGGGATTAGATTCATAGGTGATTGGATCTAAGTGCAAGTGGGAGTCTGTTGCTATGTATGCCTAGAGAGCCGATGATATGATGAATGTGGCATCGTGTACTTGATTTGATAATAATAAAGGCAATTCCAACTATAATGTTTTGTTCAATTATGAGACAATGATATAATATGGTAGATGTCTAAAGAATGATGTTACTTGATGACATATGTCTTAAACTTACAAACCTGAACAATTAGATCATATGTATGATAAGAGTACATACATTCTTTTTATGTCCCTGGTCAAATATGTTGTGGAAGCAAAATAGACAACATTTATACATGAGACTAGAATGTGTGTCGACTGATGATAGAGTTTCATTATTCATGATATTGGATTTCAAGTGAAAGACATAGGTACATATTAGCTAATAGTGTACACGAAAACCCACCTTGAGAGTGATACATGGAACCATTGTATGGTAGTCAGAATCAACTCTCAAAGTGATAGTGGTGATTATGGTTCTTAGACCTAAAGTCACTACACTCATTACATGTCATTTTATGAGCTTTGAAAACAATCCAATGTGATCTTGAATAAGGGTTGCCACAAAGGTGGTGCTCGGATGCATTGTGACACATGGGGATTGACTGTGAGTGATGAAGATGGGATTTCTCCCTCCTTCCAGAGTTGATATCTTGGCCACTTGATAAGCGAGATTGAGAAATGCATGGCCATCCTCATGCGAGTCAATATGTGATATAAGAGCTCACATACATCTCAATATTCAGGTCTAGTTCAAGAAACATAGATCGATTGTTAAGAGCATGTCGATTTCATGCCTCAATTTCAATTTGGATATATGAAATAAAGGAGCTATATGATCATGCTAACACTAACCAGAGACGTAGGTTATAGTTGTCCTCCAACTTTCTAGTTACTTGGGTAATAATGATGTGTTTCTAGATATCACTTACTGCTTGTAATGTCATAAGCTGGTTATGGACATTCACTGCCAACATAATTTGGGACCTATAGGATTACACACATAGGATGCACTTGGAATAGGATTTTACTCATGTATAAGATTTAACTTTGTTACTAAAAATGTTTAGGTAATCAACCTTAAATAACACTAATTGTCATTTTACCGACTAGAGTGTCTAATCGACTGACTAGTGTGCAAGTCCATCGACTAGAGTATCCAGTCGACCGAGAAGACTGCCTTTGAAATCAAACAGTTGGACTGGATTAAACAAAGATGTGAAATGACCAGTTTGACTGGGTCAAATGATTAATGATGGATGTAATGACATGCATTAATCATCACATTAAAATCTAGTGTTATTGTGTCACTGACCATGTGTTAGTCGATCGAATGGATTGTCCAGTCGACCGACTGGTCATGCGCAGTAGCCATCAAACCATGAGATCTGACTTTTTGTTTGCTCAGGGTTTTGGAAACCCTATCCTATCCACTCCTATATAAGGAGGGGGTGTCCAAGGATCGTAATACAAGACACTTCTTCTCATAACTATGGTAACATGAGAGCCTGAGCATTCGTACCCAAGAAAGGGAGAGACAATAAGGGAAAAGGAATTCAATGCTAGGACATTAACAAACGGAAGGAAAACTCCTTCCTATTGGCTCAGGAAGTGCGGCGTGGAGTTCTTGGTGGTCCACATGGACTACATAGAGGCATGGAATCCATTTTTTACACACTAGGAGGACACTATCAACTGCTATTTATGGATGATACACCCGGAGGACGCCATCAATTGTCATTCGTGTGCTACTTGTAAATGGATCACATCACCGTGTAAGGATAGTTGTTGGACTTACTCTAGGACAAGGTACATCTTTCACTCTCTTTCTAGATGCATCATTGTTTACATAATCTTCTAGTTAGGAAATATGGCCAATTTTTTTTAATTTCCACTACCAAATCTGTCTCCATATTACCCAATAGGTGGGTGTACAGATAGTCTCATTGGAATGTCCCTTTTATGAATGTCACATGAAATAGCATGACCATTTTGGTCTGAACATCTATTTTGCGTAAAGGTAAAATTTATTTTGCATTTGGGTTGATTGGATAATGAAATGGTGAAAATGGTCAATCTATCATGATTGTTTTATGACTAGAACAACATGTCAACATACTAGGTGGGGTTTTGGGTTTTTACTGAACTTTTATGGGTTTTAAGGTGAAACAATGAAATGTAGAAAATGGCCATCATGTCATGGTCATTCTAGGGGTACAATCCCATGGCTTGGGTATTTTAGGCTTAAGACTTGGAGGGGTTTTGGTACTTGCTTTTTCTTGGCCTTGCTACTCTTTTTGTATCTCAATCAATGTTTAGGGAACATGTTGCTTTGAATGGTTTCTTGATCAAACCATAGGGTTCCTTTATTTGATGACTCTTTGGTAATTAGGGGTAGGTTGAACTTGGATTAAAGGCCCCTTGGAATCCTCCAAGCATGTAGGAGTCCTACTGGTCATCTCACTCTCCTCTAACCATCAATTATCCTCCAAAGTAATTAAAAAAACACAAAAGAAAAATCCATGGGTGCATGTGAGAATGATACCAATTATTGGGTAAAAGCATGCAGAAGGAAATGTCTAGATATGAATAATGAGCAATATGACACAAGATGCAGACCCAATTAAGGGCTTCATCAATGTGCAACTTGGCTAAACAATAACTCTTATTTTTAAACATTGATCTAAATTTGATTTAGACTACTAAGATTCTTAATAATGTTGTCTCTATGGGTTCTATCCTAAGATATAATGCTATTAGACTCATGTGTAAATGGCCATTATTGACTGTAGAATAGGTAAAGCTTACAGAGTATTTCCTAGGTGAATTTCTTGTGCATAAAAATTCCACATGAAAATTTTGCACAATTGCTTGGAAAAACATAGTCTCGTTAGTCCAATTTATTTAGAACCAGTTTAGGATTTTCTCTTACAATTGATATCATAACTTATCCACTTGAAACTTGAACTTATTACATCCACTTGATCTTTTTAGCTTACCTATTTTAGGTACCATATCCTTTGTGTGTGACATTCACCAGTGTTGATTCAACATGTGTTTGGCTGTGACCCCAAGATTGACATAACTTTCCTTAGAGTGAACATGCAGAATAGGAGAAGAATGGATGAGTATGAACTTACCCACTGTGTGAATTAGGCTCTCTGTGCATAAAGAGAAAGACTTGTGTGAGAGACTAGGGCTTCTATTTAAGAAGAAAATAGGATGGTTGAAGCTACAACCCTTGAAGCTGAGCATCAAAAGCATCTTAGTTATTTATCTATCCCTAAGGCAATAAAAGGCCACCACCATATGATTCAATCAACCACTACAACCCCAGAGATTGATATTCATTCATAATGGGCCACAATGATGTAAATAAACACATTTGGCAATAACAATGGTAATGATTGTCAGGACCATCTACACATATTCTTAGATCTCTATACCTTGAACAAGCAAACTTGAGTTTGTGAAGATGCCATTAAACTTTGGATGTCTAAGTACTACTTCACAAACAAGGTGAGGTTTTGCTAGAACTCCATGGAGGGAGACAATATCATGACTTGGGAAGGACTTCAAAGGAAGTTTCTACATAAGTTCTAACTACCCTTCTCTCACATATCATACAAGGGACATACGACTTGGTTTTCTATGGTGCCAAGAGAATCCCTTGTTGAAGTTTGGCATCAACTCAAAGAAATCCTCTATGCCTACACCATGGCATCCCATAGGTGCATCTGACTGAAATCTTTTACCAGGATGTTTACTAAGACAAAAAATGTTTCGATTCCTCATATGGAGGAAACTTCATGTGCCAAAACTATGAACTATGATAGCAATCGTGAAATTATGAAATGGGGTTCAGAGAACCAATCTCATTGTAGAATAGGACATGGTAATTCTCTCAAGGTTGCTATGGTAGAATACAATTCCAAACTCAAGTCCATTTTCGAGTCTATTAAGAAACTAGCATCAAAGTGAGACATATTAGATACATATTTCAATTCCTTTGAGAGGATAGGAAAACCACAACTTCACCATAACAAGTGAAGGCTGCAAATCATTTCAATGAGGTATGAAAGGGCAATGATCTCTCCATTCTTGGGTGTCCATTTCTTTATGACTCACAATGAATAAGTCACAAGTTCAAGGTGATGATAGTCAAATGGAGGACTTGAAATACATTCTTATCATTATGAGCCAATGCTACTATAATCCAAAGGAAAGTAGAAATGATTTATGATTCTAGTATGGAAATATAATGGATGTACAAAGTACTTCTCACTTGACATCTATTTAGGTGAATGATCAAGTTCAAATTCCTTCATGTTTCTAGAATTACCAAAAGTATAATTTCAGAAATCAAGGAAACTACAACCAAGGAAACTACAGGAACAACAACAACATGGGGTATAAGAAAAAATATCAATTTCAAAATTAGTGTCATAGAAACAATAGAGAGACCAACATGAAAACCACCTCTAATGATTCAAGATAAATTTTCAGCAATTGAAAGGATCCAGTAGTCTCATCAAACAATGTGGAATAATCAAAAGGCTCACAAAAAATTAATGGAGACTCAAATGGCTCAACTTATTACCAACCTACGCACTCCTACTACTTCTTTTGTAGAATAGCCCGAGAACAATCCCAAGCATTGATAGCAATTGAAAGCTACTGCCACATGTTCAGGAAAGGGTTTCTCAGATTCTCCATGTGCAAATACATCTTGAAATGAGTGTTGAAGATGACAACTTTGTGTTTGTTCCTGAGACAGTGATATTAGATGTAGAAGACTAATGTGAAACTAAATTTAGAGGTAGAAGGAAGGAGAAGAAACATGATCTAGTCACCCTCCACTTCTAGTCAATCTACCCATTCAAATACATATACCTCTCCATATTTATCAAAACTATCTAAAGTAGAAAAAGTTAGATGCTCCAATCATGAAATTCAAAGATGCTATGAAGAAGCTTCATGTTGACATCCCATTTCTAGATGCTTTAGTAGAGATATATGCATGGTCTAAATATTTGAAGATGCTACTCACAAAGGAAGTACACTACATAGGAGTATAAGACCATGAAGTTGGTCGAGAATACATTAGACATAATCTTAAATAGAACACCCAAGATTCTGATTTGAGTCCCTTTAACATTGATTGTTACATTAGGGACACCACTGGCAGGAGGAACTAGCTGATCTTGGGGCTAGCATCTTCATTATGCCCTTTAGTTTGTGTTTGGGGTTGGGATTCATAGATCTGTTCCCAACCACCATGGCAATTAAACTCACATATTTTTCTATGACAAAGGATATGGGGATTATTGAAGATGTCCAAATTAAAGTCAGTCGAGATTCTTATATGCTTTGTGATTTTGTTGTCATGAACATAGAAGAATATCTTTGGTACCCTCTTAGCTTTGGTACCCTCAATAAAAGATGTGCCTTGACGAATGTTGAGGCTAGAACTTTGCTTTTGAGATTGGGTAGGGAGACAATAGAATTCAGAATCTTTAACATCTTGAAGGGACCCAATATTCATGAAGAAGTTTTACTTTTAGAAAGATGTCTCAACTCAAGAAAGACAATCCCAACTTTGATGATACACTAGAAACAACTTTTGCTTATCCCAAAATGGTAGAGTCAGCCAATCTAGATGTCGAATAATGCCTCCTACATTTCAACATTTTTAAGTAGGACCTCGATGAACTTAAAGAGCTTCAAGCTATATCTATTGTTGAAGAACAAACATTAGCCTCTAAGGCTCTTGAGATGAAGCCCTCACCTAAAGGGCTTAACATATATTTCTTGATGACTTTTCAAGTTTGTCAAATGATAATGAATGATGATCTTACTAAGGAACATGAAGATAATGAGTTGAGGAAAAGGAAGAAGGGCTTAGGCACCAGAGCTGGCCAAGTTATTTGCATGCATAAGATTCCCATGGTGGAAGATTATACATCTTCTTAAGACCTACAAAGAATATTGAATCCCAATATGAAGGAAGTAGTCCATCTTGAAATCATAGAGTTAACATGTATTTATTGATGAGTTTTCAAGTTTGCCTAGTGATAATCAACGATGATCTTACTAAGGAATATGAAAATAGTGATATGATGAAAATGAACAAGGCCTTAGGCTACAAGATGGTTGTAACGACCCCACCTCCCGGTAACCCCCAATTAAGGGAGACTGAAAGGTCGGTGCCGTTATCCAATTAACAGGATCAAAGGTTCGACAAATAATCAGTAATAATTAATAAACTTTACCAACTAAACTGAAAACTGGTATAAAATAAAACTTTTCTTACCTTGGAAAAACTGGGATTTCTAAACTTTTATCCATGAAGATGTTACTCTAACTAATCCTCCAGTGTAGGTTACTTCTCATTTAATTCCACATATGCCACTTTACTATTTGTTCTTTTCATTTGTACCTAAAATGCCGACAAACAAAACGTCGGTCAGCACTAAGCTGGTATGTGGGGGAAACAATAATCATGCAATTACAATAACAAAGTAATCATCCAATTATCATTTAACAGTCAAGATTACATTTTAGACCATACCACTCAATCCTTTCCTATCCCCTATCTCTATGCTGTCCCTGCACTGGACTAAGATCCCACCTCTCTCTAGGTAGATCTGTATTAAACCCCGCATGATCCTACCTAACAGGTAGACCACTATCTAGGGTTGAGTCGCATGGCACTACCCATATGTAGTCTAATCTCTAACTCAATGTGACTTGATGGACCTACCCCATTGGTAGCCATTTACTAAGTCATCTAATGACCTGATGGGCCTACCCCATTGGTAGCCTTTTACTAGGTCAACTCATTAAGCTATAGAGGGGACTAGGATCTGAGCTAGTAGGCATATCTCTTATGTGATAGTCATATTCACATTATACTTTGCATGAATTAAATACATCCAGCAGTTTAATTCAATCCACGATAGAAACATCGTTAAAACCCGGAAAACTAATTCGGGTAGTCATAAGCGTAACCACATACCTGTCAGGCAGACTCAGATGCAGGAATATTCCAAACAAGCAAGTAATCCAGAATCAAGCAAGTACACAATTCAATCCTGAAATAAATATACCAATTTCCTTTTATTAATATTTATCCAATATCCTCATATTCCTTAGGATTGCTATTCCACTTTTAGGGTTTCCTTGGAAATTAGGGTTTCATTATTTTAAACCTTAATTTAACGCAATCGATTACAAACCCTAGTTATTTCCACATCAAATTCTCAATTCTGGATTAAAGGCATAATTAACCATTAATTAAGCTTATTAAGCCTTTTCTATTAAAGCTACTATTTTTATCCTTTTAATCCACAACAAGATCATTATACACATTTATCACCAATTCATAGTTCATTATGATCCAATTCACATACGAACTCGATTTTCCATTAATTCCATCTTTTATTCATCAGAAAACCCTAATTACTACATTTAGGGCCTTTATCCACAAGTTAAGAACTTAATGCTCGAAATAGATTTTAATCATGAAAACTCAGTTCTATACATGAAATCAAATAATTAAAGCTAGTAATAGTCCTAATTACCAACATTAGGGTTTTAAGGCCCATTAAAGCCTATTTATGCACATTAACTTTAAAATAAGCGAATTACGTGCAATGCTCATCCTTTTTATTCCTAATGTGCCTTTTCATCATTAACAGGTTAAGATCAACTTTAATCATCTATTAAACCCTACTATTCGCTTTAATCATATCAAAATAGGGTTCTTTAAACATTAATACATTAAAGTTGATATCTTCCATTACTTTTCGAATTTCATAAGGAATCAGGGTTCAATCATATTTTATTTGGATTCCTCTCGATTTTCTGAGCAAGTTTCATGTATAATGCGTATCTATCCAAGCTACCGTTAATTAGTTATGAATTTAGCAAATTTGACTTACTTTGGGCCAATGGGAGCGCGCCACGTCGCTCGTCTCCATGCAACATTGCTTGCTATTTGAAGAACATTTCGAAATGACGCGATTGCCCCCACTTAACCAACCGGACCTAGCACAGCGCGGAGGGTATAACCGTCCAAAGTATATCTCCCTTCTTCTTCCTCCAGCAGCCCAACGACCGCCGCCCTAGCCGCCGTGTTGCTACCTCTCGCGGCCTGCCCTCTCCTCCATAGAGCCAGAAACTCGTCGCCAACTGTCTCCCTTGCTCCGCCATCACTGTGTGCACCCGAAACATCCCTCACACGCAGCCTACGCGGCCTTTCATGTGTGCACAAGGTCTGCTTAGTGAGGCTCCTATTGCAGCCGTCCAGAAGTTTCTGCGTCAAGGATGGAGCGAAGAAGCGACCTCCAAACTCCCCTCTAGCTTCGAGGGTGCATCTAGCCTCCAACCAGATCGAACGATATCCCTCAAATGACCCATGGATAGAACTCCACCCTCGACTAGGGTTTAGACGGAAAGAAGAGGAAGAAGTAGTAGCATTACGTGGAATCCCTACGGATCTCGAAGCTGGGGTTCTATCCTTCTTATAGGGGTGGGTATGAAGCCCTAAGGCGTGCCTCATGAGGACTCAAGTCCCAACCCGAAAGGAAACTCACTTTTCCTTGGTTGTGAAGCAACTATATTTCTCTCTCTTCATTAACTTTGATTTCCTTAATATTCCTTGTTGCATGGATATTTAGGAATCCGAAAATTCCTCTCCTTATTTTGCTTATTCTTGTCTTTTAATTCCTTGGCCTCGAAAATACATTTCCTTAAGTTGAGAATACTTTCTTCTTAGCAAGATCACATAATTCATTAATTATGTAATTCTATTATCCCTTTATTTTGCAATTTTGTATTTTTTCTTTCCTCTTTCTTATTTGGGACTCCTTGGATCCCAAGGAACTCCAAGAATTCGAATTTCTTTTTATTGGAAAACTCATTATCCTTAAATGCATCAATATGCATTATTCTCATTATCCTGTATTATTTCTTCTTAAAATATTTCCTTTTGTGGATTTTTCTTTATTTATCTCTTATTTTCCTCATTAGTATTCCTTTTATTATTAGGAATCATTGGGATACGAAATCCCACTAAGGATAACTCAAATATACTTATTTCACATATTTTCCCTATTTCATCAATGTTTTCAATTTCTTTATTAACAAGGAAATACTTAATTGATATTTTCTTTTCTTATTGCCTTTTCTTTGACACTTTGGACTCCTTGGAACCCAAGGAATCTAAGAGGCACGAAATCCTCTTTAGATTTGCCTTCTAGAGGTTTCCACACCTTTCTTATCTCAAATTCTCAGTTATTCATTAATTGAATTTCCTTGTTATTGGGCCCAATAGCCAATAAAGCCCACAAAGCAATTATCAAGGCTATTGTAAACAAAATCCATTTATTCAAAATAGATTATATCATTTATTCATTCAAATATCTTTATATGAGAAATTATATTTCTCAGCAAATGAACCCAAAATTTGGGGTTGTAACATCCTTCCCCTCTTATAAGAATTTTGTCCTCAAAATTCCATCAAGCAACCAATCAAACAGGATAAACCTTCCATATGTCCATCATTGCTCCCATGTGGCTTCACCCTTTCCATGGTGTTTTACCAAGAACCTTCATTATCTCATATTCTTCCATCTGAGTTCTTTCTTACCTTGGTATATCGTACCCTCATAGGTGACTCAGGACATTTCAGCCTCTCAAGAGCTGAACAGGTTCAGGGCTCAACACATGGCTTGGGTCTCTCACATAGTACTCTAGATCGGACTCATGTAACACATTACACATCATGTTATCCTGTGGGGCAAGGCTAAACACAACCATCTCCACCAATCCATCTCAAATGGACCCATTTATCGGGGATTCAACTCTCTCAGTTGTAGCTTAGAGGGGTCGGATTTTCACATTATATTCCTCCACAGTGAACTGCATGTCAGTCTGCTTTGCATCAGCTCGTGACTCATGTCACCACTGGGCTCTCTCTCAGCCATTGCATGATCAAAGCGACTTCATCTACACACACGTGGGGTTCTTTTCTGACCTTTGCGAGGCCTCCTTCACCAACATCATCATAATGCAGTGGTGACCGACACAACCTCCCTATAAAACTTCTTGCATCCCGATAAAGGCCATGGAGGTTAACATTACATCTTAAGAACTGTCTCTATGTATCACCCTAAGTGAGCACACATGCTCTCATCAGACCCTCTAGTCCGGATCATACTGTCCATTAGTATGGGGTGATAAACTGTACTAAAACGAGTTCTTCATGTACCTACTTCTTTCGCATGGAAGTAAACCTTCTAATCATGTTCAAGAACTCTTTGAACTCACATCATGGTGTTGTTGAACCATTTCTTTCTCTTTTATAAGTAGTTCAACCCGATCTGTCACTTGACAATACTCTTCTTTTCCTGTCATCTAGGTAAGGTGATCTACCATAACCCTCATTGATCTTCCTTGGTTAAGGGGAGAGTTTCCACATCATCCATAGTGATGAACTCTCATTCCTTTTCAGGGACTCTTTTATCCTCTATATTGGTACACTGGGTTACTGGTATTCGCCCTTTACCTTTATCATGCATGGCCACAAGTCACATGCATCTTCATCTTAAGCGTCCAAAGTGCTACCAGCTCAATAATACCATGGTATATGGTGATCTTAAAATCATGATCTCCAGTGTGTCATGATCCCTCAAGCTTGATACCTCGGAAACCCTAAACCATTCTAATCAGGGTTTCATCGCATTCCCTTCCAGAGAAGTGCATCCGAGTCTCTAAACCATCCTTTCACTACGTCAAGGACTAGACTGGCTAACCAAACAATTATTAACTTGTTCAACCTATCTCATTACATCTGAGTGTTAGCCAAAACACATCTTCTTTCCAAATGTAGGGTTAGCCTAACAACTCCCTTCTAGCCAAACTAGGCAACTCTATCTCCACCAGAGCATCCATTAACACTTCACATCCTTCGGTATTAGGTAACGTTGAAGACATACTCTTCCATGTATTCTACTTATCATCTCATCTCAAACTTCTAAGTTTGTCTTCATCAAGAAACTCTAAGCTCATACTCACTGTGATCGAACTCGACCTTGGTTAATCTGCAAATTCCACATAGTTCCTGATAAAACATCCTCATAAGCTGGATACACTACCTCTCTTAGTGTTTGTGAACCATCCATGTATCATTCCTTCCACATCTCTATCCTTATTCCTTATAGCAACGTTCCAACTCACAACATCCTTGTCCTTGGTGTATGGCATGCATACTGTCCTATCTCTCACTCTCATAACAAGAAGAAATAAGCATTTGGCGGCCGTCCAAATACAGAGTTCTTCCTATTCTAAGAGTAGGGATAGTACATCCCACCTTGCCAGTACACCTTCTAATCTCCGTTGAAACGTGCAACTTATGTCTCTATATCACAATCATCATTATATCATAGTTACTTCCATGGAAAACTGGCCTCGAACCTACTTGGGTTTACACACAATCCTTGGTCATATCCTCTAGGTCTATAGGGTACCGGCACTTTTGGGGTCATCCCTCTTCCCATATGCACCAGAGAGTGCCCTACTCATTTGCCCTTTGGGTCACATGAGTTCATGAAGGTGATCAATCTCCCAACCCATGGCCCTCAGACAATGATAGCTGTTACCTCCCGACCCTATGGTCATGTGCAACTAGGGAATTAGGAAACTCCTACTTCCATCGGTCTTATCCCTACCTGACCCTAGGATAGACTTAGGATTATATCATAGTACATGTTCAACTTAGAACCTTACCCAATCCTTCATCATCTCTCTCTGCATTCATGACTGACTTTCATCCTTTCTCAGGGATCATGGCGACCTGCCTACCTTGGTCAGGCTCCATACCGGTTACCTTCACGGTAACACATCCATATGCATTTAGAGATGGTTAACTATGAATCCATAGGTTCAATCTCATGCCATGTACTTTTCACATAGCTTCTCAAGATCCTATGAAACTTCTTTAGGTCACCTCAAAACCAACAAAACTGGTATGCACCATACCAAAGGGGTCCCTTTTCCAGGATGGGAGGAAACTACCACTCGTGACAAACAAGGTCACAAACATCCTTATGTTTAGGGTATGCATCTACCTGAGCATGCTTAGCCCTAGCAAGCTACTAAGGCACAAGAAGACCACCTATTAAATCATGCTAGGTCCTACTTGTTCTCTTTCCTCCATATTAGATCAACTTAGTCGTGAAGGGTTCATCAAACATACCCTTATCCTAAGGGGTTTCCTTTACCTCTACACCTGAGGATTGCCATGCTCGAAACTATATAGAGACTCAAGTCTCATTATGAGCATTGGATACACTGCTTCCCTTCTAAGGCTTAGGAACCCTAGGTTATCCTTTGGGTAACCAACTGCATGCTCAACCTCTTAACCACAAATCAAGCATGTCTAAGGTATTTCATGTACTTCCCTGATCCTTCTACTCGAGAAACACTTCAGGGTCGAGTCCTCTTCCAAGACAACCAACTAGGTATAAAGCTTCACAACTGGTTACTTAACCTCCTCAGGGTCTAAAGCACTCTTTATCTCATCCCTTAGGTACTCACTTAAACCATAGGTACCAGAAGCGTCATCCTCCCTCTAAGGTTTGGTTCCTCTAAGGCAACCAAGACATCATTAGCCTTCAGGGGTCAAACATAAGGCAACCACTATCATCCACTTAGTCGCATCATCCTCTATTATCCACTGTTCCCTATGTCTCGAAACCTAAGCTTCCAATCCTCTTGCTTGAGGTTTGCTTTCTCTCTAGAGCTAATCCTACAACCAACCTCTCTATAAAAGGTCCTTTCTTCCTGAAGGATCAAGCTCATAAGCATATCCTTACCTGGTGAAGCCTATGTTTATGCTCAACTCACTCATGGTTATCCATTATAACTTATGCTTATCTCATAAGCCACCCATCATGATCTCTTAACCAGAGTTTCACCAAGCTATACCTTACTTGCCTAAGCCCATAGGGTAACTACAGGTTCTTCTCTAACCTCATCGATGAAGGAGCTATCCTTCACTCTAACATGCATGACCCTTCCCAGGGTTGGGTTGCCAAAGGGGTTGAGTCACCCATGGATCATATGGCATCCCAAGGCATGTCCCTTCAAACACCTGGTCTAACTCATCTTTCTATATCCTTCACTTAGGGTTAGGGTTAGCATCATCCTCTGAGGATGTGCCAGGTCTCTACTAGCAATGGAGATCTCTATCTCCAAAACTGACTTATCCTCCTGACAAGAAAGTCTACTCTCAGGTCTATTCTGAGGACATGACAACTTATGTCATACGACCTAAGCATGTATCTATTCTTGAATTTGCACTTAACCTATTAAGCTTATGTCCATGACATCTTATTTACATGCCTTTCATTAATTTGTTGGAGGATTCCTTAAACCTTATTAACCTTACCCATACCTCAAGAAAGAAAACCCTAATCCTTTAGGTCCTTATCAGAATTTTGTGATGAGAAGGGATGAATAAGATGAGAAAGTCCTAAAGGTATCTTATTTCGATTCATACCCTAAGACTTTGGCCAAGCAGTCACACGGATCCGGGAGTCCTCGTATTCCGACTAGCAATGCGGAGGAAAATCTTGCCAGCCCCCGGTCGTGATCCTTTTCTAGACACCTCTGTCTTTCGGATAATCCTCTAATAACTCCCTTGGGTTCTACGAAATTTGTAAAATTTAATAATTATTAAAGATTAATGGAGGAGCCTATGCTCTGATACCAATTGTAACGACCCCACCTCCCGGTAACCCCCAATTAAGGGAGACTGAAAGGTCGGTGCCGTTATCCAATTAACAGGATCAAAGGTTCGACAAATAATCAGTAATAATTAATAAACTTTACCAACTAAACTGAAAACTGGTATAAAATAAAACTTTTCTTACCTTGGAAAAACTGGGATTTCTAAACTTTTATCCATGAATATGTTACTCTAACTAATCCTCCGGTGTAGGTTACTTCTCATTTAATTCCACATATGACACTTTACTGTTTGTTCTTTTCATTTGTACCTAAAACGCCGACAAACAAAACGTCGGTCAACACTAAGCTGGTATGTGGGGGAAACAATAATCATGCAATTACAATAACAAAGTAATCATCCAATTATCATTTAACAGTCAAGATTACATTTTAGACCATACCACTCAATCCTTTCCTATCCCCTATCTCTGTGCTGTCCCTGTAGTGGACTAAGATCCCACCTCTCTCTAGGTAGATGTGTATTAAACCCCACATGATCCTACCTAACAGGTAGACCAATATCTAGGGTTGAGTCGCATGGCACTACCCATATGTAGTCTAATCTCTAACTCAATGTGACTTGATGGACCTACCCCATTGGTAGCCATTTACTAAGTCATCTAATGACCTGATGGGCCTACCCCATTGGTAGCCTTTTACTAGGTCAACTCATTAAGCTATAGAGGGGACTAGGATCTGAGCTAGTAGGCATATCTCTTATGTGATAGTCATATTCACATTATACTTTGCAAGAATTAAATACATCCAGCAGTTTAATTCAATCCACGATAGAAACATCGTTAAAACCCGGAAAACTAATTCGGGTAGTCATAAGCGTAACCACATACCTGTCAGGCAGACTCAGATGCAGGAATATTCCAAACAAGCAAGTATTCCATAATCAAGCAAGTACATAATTCAATCCTGAAATAAATATACCAATTTCCTTTTATTAATATTTATCCAATATCCTCATATTCCTTAGGATTGCTATTCCACTTTTAGGGTTTCCTTGGAAATTAGGGTTTCATTATTTTAAACCTTAATTTAACGCAATCGATTACAAACCCTAGTTATTTCCACATCAAATTCTCAATTCCGGATTAAAGGCATAATTAACCATTAATTAAGCTTATTAAGCCTTTTCTATTAAAGCTACTATTTTTATCCTTTTAATCCACAACAAGATCATTATACACATTTATCACCAATTCATAGTTCATTATGATCCAATTCACATAAAAACTCGATTTTCCATTAATTCCATCTTTTATTCATCAGAAAACCCTAATTACTACATTTAGGGCCTTTATCCACAAATTAAGAACTTAATGCTCGAAATAGATTTTAATCATGAAAACTCAGTTCTATACATGAAATCAAATAATTAAAGCTAGTAATAGTCCTAATTACCAACATTAGGGTTTTAAGGCCCATTAAAGCCTATTTATGCACATTAACTTTAAAATAAGCGAATTACGTGCAAAGCTCATCCTTTTTATTCCTAATGTGCCTTTTCATCATTAACAGGTTAAGATCAACTTTAATCATCTATTAAACCCTACTATTCGCTTTAATCATATCAAAATAGGGTTATTTAAACATTAATACATTAAAGTTGATATCTTCCATTACTTTTCGAATTTCATAAGGAACCAGGGTTCAATCATATTTTATTTGGATTCCTCTCGATCTTCTGAGCAAGTTTCATGTATAATGCGTATCTATCCAAGATACCGTTAATTAGTTATGAATTTAGCAAATTTGACTTACTTTGGGCCAATGGGAGCGCGCCACGTCGCTCGTCTCCATGCAACGTTGCTTGCTATTTGAAGAACATTTCGAAATGACGCGATTGCCCCCACTTAACCAACCGGACCTAGCACAACGCGGAGGGTATAACCGTCCAAAGTATATCTCCCTTCGCAAGGTCTGCTTAGTGCGGCTCCTGTTGCAGCCGTCCAGAAGCTTCTGCGTCAAGGATGGAGCGAAGAAGCGACCTCCAAACTCCCCTCTAGCTTCGAGGGTGCATCTAGCCTCCAACCAGATCGAACGATATCCCTCAAACGACCCATGGATAGAACTCCACCCTCGACTAGGGTTTAGACGGAAAGAAGAGGAAGAAGTAGTAGCATTATGTGGAATCCCTACGGATCTCGAAGCTGGGGTTCTATCCTTCTTATAGGGGTGGGTATGAAGCCCTAAGGCGTGCCTCATGAGGACTCAAGTCCCAACCCGAAAGGAAACTCACTTTTCCTTGGTTGTGAAGCAACTATATTTCTCTCTCTTCATTAACTTTGATTTCCTTAATATTCCTTGTTGCATGGATATTTAGGAATCCGAAAATTCCTCTCCTTATTTTGCTTATTCTTGTCTTTTAATTCCTTGGCCTCGAAAATACATTTCCTTAAGTTGAGAATACTTTCTTCTTAGTAAGATCACATAATTCATTAATTATGTAATTCTATTATCCCTTTATTTTGCAATTTTGTATTTTTTCTTTCCTCTTTCTTATTTGGGACTCCTTGGATCCCAAGGAACTCCAAGAATTCGAAATTCTTTTTATTGGAAAACTCATTATCCTTAAATGCATCAATATGCATTATTCTCATTATCCTGTATTATTTCTTCTTAAAATATTTCCTTTTGTGGATTTTTCTTTATTTATCTCTTATTTTCCTCATTAGTATTCCTTTTATTATTAGGAATCATTGGGATACGAAATCCCACTAAGGATAACTCAAATATACTTATTTCACATATTTTCCCTATTTCATCAATGTTTTCAATTTCTTTATTAACAAGGAAATACTTAATTGATATTTTCTTTTCTTATTGCCTTTTCTTTGACACTTTGGACTCCTTGGAACCCAAGGAATCTAAGAGGCACGAAATCCTCTTTAGATTTGCCTTCTAGAGGTTTCCACACCTTTCTTATCTCAAATTCTCAGTTATTCATTAATTGAATTTCCTTGTTATTGGGCCCAATAGCCAATAAAGCCCACAAAGCAATTATCAAGGCTATTGTAAACAAAATCCATTTATTCAAAATAGATTATATCATTTATTCATTCAAATATCTTTATATGAGAAATTATATTTCTCAGCAAATGAACCCAAAATTTGGGGTTGTAACATCCTTCCCCTCTTATAAGAATTTTGTCCTCAAAATTCCATCAAGCAACCAATCAAACAGGATAAACCTTCCATATGTCCATCATGGCTCCCATGTGGCTTCACCCTTTCCATGGTGTTTTCCCAAGAACCTTCATTATCTCATATTCTTCCATCTGAGTTCTTTCTTACCTTGGTATATCGTACCCTCATAGGTGACTCAGGACATTTCAGCCTCTCAAGAGCTGAACAGGTTCAGGGCTCAACACATGGCTTGGGTCTCTCACATAGTACTCTAGATCGGACTCATGTAACACATTACACATCATGTTATCCTGTGGGGCAAGGCTAA
Source organism: Alisma plantago-aquatica (assembly GCA_963693085.1). NCBI lineage: Eukaryota > Viridiplantae > Streptophyta > Magnoliopsida > Alismatales > Alismataceae > Alisma > Alisma plantago-aquatica. Next base: position 714,526,145 of record OY856411.1, on the reverse strand, counting down.
ACACAACCATCTCCACCAATCCATCTCAAATGGACCCATTTATCGGGGATTCAACTCTCTCAGTTGTAGCTTATAGGGGTCGGATTTTCACATTATATTCCTCCACAGTGAACTGCATGTCAGTCTACTTTGCATCAGCTCGTGACTCATGTCACCACTGGGCTCTCTCTCAGCCATTGCATGATCAAAGCGACTTCATCTGCACACACCTGGGGTTCTTTTCTGACATTTGCGATGCCTCCTTCACCAACATCATCATAATGCAGTGGTGACCGACACAACCTCCCTATAAAACTTCTTGCATCCCGATAAAGGCCACGGTGGTTAACATTACATCTTAAGAACTGTCTCTATGTATCACCCTAAGTGAGCACACATGCTCTCATCAGACCCTCTAGTCCGGATCATACTGTCCATTAGTATGGGGTGATAAACTGTACTAAAACGAGTTCTTCATGTACCTACTTCTTTCGCATGGAAGTAAACCTTCTAATCATGTTCAAGAACTCTTTGAACTCACATCATGGTGTTGTTGAACCATTTCTTTCTCTTTTATAAGTAGTTCAACCCAATCTGTCACTTGACAGTACTCTTCTTTTCCTGTCATCTAGGTAAGGTGATCTACCATAACCCTCATTGATCTTCCTTGGTTAAGGGGAGAGTTTCCACATCATCCATAGTGATGAACTCTCATTCCTTTTCAGGGACTCTTTTATCCTCTATATTGGTACACTGGGTTACTGGTATTCGTCCTTTACCTTTATCATGCATGGCCACAAGTCACATGCATCTTCATCTTAAGCGTCCAAAGTGCTACCAGCTCAATAATACCATGGTATATGGTGATCTTAAAATCATGATCTCCAGTGTGTCATGATCCCTCAAGCTTGATACCTCGGAAACCCTAAACCATTCTAATCAGGGTTTCATCGCATTCCCTTCCAGAGAAGTGCATCCGAGGCTCTAAACCATCCTTTCACTACGTCAAGGACTAGACTGGCTAACCAAACAATTATTAACTTGTTCAACCTATCTCATTACATCTGAGTGTTAGCCAAAACACATCTTCTTTCCAAACGTAGGGTTAGCCTAACAACTCCCTTCTAGCCAAACTAGGCAACTCTATCTCCACCAGAGCATCCATTAACACTTCACATCCTTCAGTATTAGGTAACGTTGAAGACATACTCTTCCATGTATTCTACTTATCATCTCATCTCAAACTTCTAAGTTTGTCTTCATCAAGAAACTCTAAGCTCATACTCACTGTGATCGAACTCGACCTTGGTTAATCTGCAAATTCCACATAGTTCCTGATAAAACATCCTCATAAGCTGGATACACTACCTCTCTTAGTGTTTGCGAACCATCCATGTATCATTCCTTCCACATCTCTATCCTTATTCCTTATAGCAACGTTCCAACTCACAACATCCTTGTCCTTGGTGTATGGCATGCATACTGTCCTATCTCTCACTCTCATAACAAGAAGAAATAAGCATTTGGCGGCCGTCCAAATACAGAGTTCTTCCTATTCCAAGAGTAGGGATGGTACAGCCCACCTTTCCAGTACACCTTCAAATCTCCGTTGAAACGTGCAACTTATGTCTCTATATCACAATCATCATTATATCAAAGTTACTTCCATGGAAAACTGGCCTCGAACCCACTTGGGTTTACACACAATCCTTGGTCATATCCTCTAGGTCTATAGGGTACCGGCACTTTTGGGGTCATCCCTCTTCCCATATGCACCAGAGAGTGCCCTACTCATTTGCCCTTTGGGTCACATGAGTTCATGAAGGTGATCAATCTCCTAACCCATGGCCCTCAGACAATGATAGCTGTTACCTCCCGACCCTATGGTCATGTGCAACTAGGGAATTAGGAAACTCCTACTTCCATCGGTCTTATCCCTACCTGACCCTAGGATAGACTTAGGATTATATCATAGTACATGTTCAACTTAGAACCTTACCCAATCCTTCATCATCTCTCTCTGCATTCATGACTGACTTTCATCCTTTCTCAGGGATCATGGCGACCTGCCTACCTTGGTCAGGCTCCATACCGGTTACCTTCACGGTAACACATCCATATGCATTTAGAGATGGTTAACTATGGGTCCATAGGTTCAATCTCATGCCATTTACTTTTCACATAGCTTCTCAAGATCCTATGAAACTTCTTTAGGTCACCTCAAAACCAACAAAACTGGTATGCACCCTACCAAATGGGTCCCTTTTCCAGGATGGGAGGAAACTACCACTCGTGACAAACAAGGTCACAAACATCCTTATGTTTAGGGTATGCATCTACCTGAGCATGCTTAGCCCTAGCAAGCTACTAAGGCACAAGAAGACCACCTATTAAATCATGCTAGGTCCTACTTGTTCTCTTTCCTCCATATTAGATCAACTTAGTCGTGAAGGGTTCATCAAACATACCCTTATCCTAAGGGGTTTCCTTTACCTCTACACCTGAGGATTGCCATGCTCGAAACTATATAGAGACTCAAGTCTCATTATGAGCATTGGATACACTGCTTCCCTTCTAAGGCTTAGGAACCCTAGGTTCTCCTTTGGGTAACCAACTGCATGCTCAACCTCTTAACCACAAATCAAGGATGTCTAAGGTATGTCATGTACTTCCCTGATCCTTCTACTCGAGCAACACTTCAGGGTCGAGTCCTCTTCCAAGACAACCAACTAGGTATAAAGCTTCACAACTGGTTACTTAACCTCCTCAGGGTCTAAAGCACTCTTTATCTCATCCCGTAGGTACTCACTTAAACCATAGGTACCAGAAGCGTCATCCTCCCTCTAAGGTTTGGTTCCTCTAAGGCAACCAAGACATCATTAGCCTTCAGGGGTCAAACATAAGGCAACCACTATCATCCACTTAGTCGCATCATCCTCTATTATCCACTGTTCCCTATGTCTCGAAACCTAAGCTTCCAATCCTCTTGCTTGAGGTCTGCTTTCTCTCTAGAGCTAATCCTACAACCAACCTCTCTATAAAAGGTCCTTTCTTCCTGAAGGATCAAGCTCATAAGCATATCCTTACCTGGTGAAGCCTATGTTTACGCTCAAATCACTCATGGTTATCCATTATAACTTATGCTTATCTCATAAGCCACCCATCATGATCTCTTAACCAGAGTTTCACCAAGCTATACCTTACTTGCCTAAGCCCATAGGGTAACTACAGGTTCTTCTCTAACCTCATCGATGAAGGAGCTATCCTTCACTCTAACATGCATGACCCTTCCCAGGGTTGGGTTGCCAAAGGGGTTGAGTCACCCATGGATCATATGGCATCCCAAGGCATGTCCCTTCAAACACCTGGTCTAACTCATCTTTCTCTATCCTTCACTTAGGGTTAGGGTTAGCATCATCCTCTGAGGATGTGCCAGGTCTCTACTAGCAATGGAGATCTATATCTCCAAAACTGACTTATCCTCCTGACAAGAAAGTCTACTCTCAGGTCTATTCTGAGGACATGACAACTTATGTCATACGACCTAAGCATGTATCTATTTTTTAATTTGCGCTTAACCTATTAAGCTTATGTCCATGACATCTTATTTACATGCCTTTCATTAATTTGTTGGAGGATTCCTTAAACCTTATTAACCTTACCCATACCTCAAGAAAGAAAACCCTAATCCTTTAGGTCCTTATCAGAATTTTGTGATGAGAAGGGATGAATAAGATGAGAAAGTCCTAAAGGTATCTTATTTCGATTCATACCCTAAGACTTTGGCCAGGCAGTCACACGGATCCGGGAGTCCTCGTATTCTGACTAGCGGTGCAGAGGAAAATCTTGCCAGCCCCCGGTCGTGATCCTTTTCTAGACACCTCTGTCTTTCGAATAATCCTCTAATAACTCCTTTGGGTTCTACGAAATTTGTAAAATTTAATAATTATTAAAGATTAATGAAGGAACCTATGCTCTGATACCAATTGTAACGACCCCACCTCCCGGTAACCCCCAATTAAGGGAGACTGAAAGGTCGGTGCCGTTATCCAATTAACAGGATCAAAGTTTCGACAAATAATCAGTAATAATTAATAAACGTTACCAACTAAACTGAAAACTGGTATAAAATAAAACTTTTCTTACCTTGGAAAAACTGGGATTTCTAAACTTTTATCCATGAAGATGTTACTCTAACTAATCCTCCGGTGTAGGTTACTTCTCATTTAATTCCACATATGCCACTTTACTGTTTGTTCTTTTCATTTGTACCTAAAACGCCGACAAACAAAACGTCAGTCAGCACTAAGCTGGTATGTGGGGGAAACAATAATCATGCAATTACAATAACAAAGTAATCATCTAATTATCATTTAACAGTCAAGATTACATTTTAGACCATACCACTCAATCCTTTCCTATCCCCTATCTCTGTGCTGTCCCTACAGTGGACTAAGATCCCACCTCTCTCTAGGTAGATCTGTATTAAACCCCACATGATCCTACCTAACAGGTAGACCAATATCTAGGGTTGAGTCGCATGACACTACCCATGTGTAGTCTAATCTCTAACTCAATGTGACTTGATGGACCTACCCCATTGGTAGCCATTTACTAAGTCATCTAATGACCTGATGGGCCTACCCCATTGGTAGCCTTTTACTAGGTCAACTCATTAAGCTACAGAGGGGACTAGGATCTGAGCTAGTAGGCATATCTCTTATGTGATAGTCATATTCACATTATACTTTGCATGAATTAAATACATCCAGCAGTTTAATTCAATCCACGATAGAAACATCGTTAAAACCCAGAAAACTAATTCGGGTAGTCATAAGCGTAACCACATACCTGTCAGGCAGACTCAGATGCAGGAATATTCCAAACAAGCAAGTAATCCAGAATCAAGCAAGTACACAATTCAATCCAGAAATAAATATACCAATTTCCTTTTATTAATATTTATCCAATATCCTCATATTCCTTAGGATTGCTATTCCACTTTTAGGGTTTCCTTGGAAATTAGGGTTTCATTATTTTAAACCTTAATTTAACGCAATCGATTACAAACCCTAGTTATTTCCACATCAAATTCTCAATTCCGGATTAAAGGCATAATTAACCATTAATTAAGCTTATTAAGCCTTTTCTATTAAAGCTACTATTTTTATCCTTTTAATCCACAACAAGATCATTATACACATTTATCACCAATTCATAGTTCATTATGATCCAATTCACATACGAACTCGATTTTCCATTAATTCCATCTTTTATTCATCAGAAAACCCTAATTACTACATTTAGGGCCTTTATCCACAAATTAAGAACTTAATGCTCGAAATAGATTTTAATCATGAAAACTCAGTTCTATACATGAAATCAAATAATTAAAGCTAGTAATAGTCCTAATTACCAACATTAGGGTTTTAAGGCCCATTAAAGCCTATTTATGCACATTAACTTTAAAATAAGCGAATTACGTGCAATGCTCATCCTTTTTATTCCTAATGTGCCTTTTCATCATTAACAGGTTAAGATCAACTTTAATCATCTATTAAACCCTACTATTCGCTTTAATCATATCAAAATAGGGTTCTTTAAACATTAATACATTAAAGTTGATATCTTCCATTACTTTTCGAATTTCATAAGGAATCAGGGTTCAATCATATTTTATTTGGATTCCTCTCGATTTTCTGAGCAAGTTTCATGTATAATGCGTATCTATCCAAGCTACCGTTAATTAGTTATGAATTTAGCAAATTTGACTTACTTTGGGCCAATGGGAGCGCGCCACGTCGCTCGTCTCCATGCAACATTGCTTGCTATTTGAAGAACATTTCGAAATGACGCGATTGCCCCCACTTAACCAACCGGACCTAGCACAGCGCGGAGGGTATAACCGTCCAAAGTATATCTCCCTTCTTCTTCCTCCAGCAGCCCAACGACCGCCGCCCTAGCCGCCGTGTTGCTACCTCTCGCGGCCTGCCCTCTCCTCCATAGAGCCAGAAACTCGTCGCCAACTGTCTCCCTTGCTCCACCATCACTGTGCGCGCCCGAAACATCCCTCACACGTAGTCTACGTGGCCTTTCATGCGTGCGCAAGGTCTGCTTAGTGCGGCTCCTGTTGCAGCCGTCCAAAAGCTTCTGCGTCAAGGATGGAGCGAAGAAGCGACCTCCAAACTCCCCTCTAGCTTCGAGGGTGCATCTAGCCTCCAACCAGATCGAACGATATCCCTCAAACGACCCATGGATAGAACTCCACCCTCGACTAGGGTTTATACGGAAAGAAGAGGAAGAAGTAGTAGCATTACGTGGAATCCCTACGGATCTCGAAGCTGGGGTTCTATCCTTCTTATAGGGGTGGGTATGAAGCCCTAAGGCGTGCCTCATGAGGACTCAAGTCCCAACTCGAAAGGAAACTCACTTTTCCTTGGTTGTGAAGCAACTATATTTCTCTCTCTTCATTAACTTTTATTTCCTTAATATTCCTTGTTGCATGGATATTTAGGAATCCGAAAATTCCTCTCCTTATTTTGCTTATTCTTGTCTTTTAATTCCTTGGCCTCGAAAATACATTTCCTTAAGTTGAGAATACTTTCTTCTTAGCAAGATCACATAATTAATTAATTATGTAATTCTATTATCCCTTTATTTTGCAATTTTGTATTTTTTCTTTCCTCTTTCTTATTTGGGACTCCTTGGATCCCAAGGAACTCCAAGAATTCGAAATTCTTTTTATTGGAAAACTCATTATCCTTAAATGCATCAATATGCATTATTCTCATTATCCTGTATTATTTCTTCTTAAAATATTTCCTTTTGTGGATTTTTCTTTATTTCTCTCTTATTTTCCTCATTAGTATTCCTTTTATTATTAGGAATCATTGGGATACGAAATCCCACTAAGGATAACTCAAATATACTTATTTCACATATTTTCCCTATTTCATCAATGTTTTCAATTTCTTTATTAACAAGGAAATACTTAATTGATATTTTCTTTTCTTATTGCCTTTTCTTTGACACTTTGGACTCCTTGGAGCCCAAGGAATCTAAGAGGCACGAAATCCTCTTTAGATTTGCCTTCTAGAGGTTTCCACACCTTTCTTATCTCAAATTCTCAGTTATTCATTAATTGAATTTCCTTGTTATTGGGCCCAATAGCCAATAAAGCCCACAAAGCAATTATCAAGGCTATTGTAAACTAAATCCATTTATTCAAAATAGATTATATCATTTATTCATTCAAATATCTTTATATGAGAAATTATATTTCTCAGCAAATGAACCCAAAATTTGGGGTTGTAACAATGGTTGATCTCACCAAAGATGGCTGAGTTATTTGCATGCATAAGATACCCATGGTGGAAAATTATAAGCCTTCTTGAGACCCACAATGAAAACTAAATCCCAACATGAAGGAGGTAGTTCGTCTTGAAGAGATAGAGTTACTTTATATTGGAATCACCTACCCAATCTCTAACACTGCATGTGTGAATCTGATACAAGTGGTTTCAAAGAAGGGAGGCCCTATCATGGTGTTGAATGACAAGAATGAGACAATTTATAGAAAGCTGGATAAAGAAACCTACAAGGATCATTTTCCTCTTCTGTTATTGGATCAAGTTTTAGAGTGATTGTCCCATCAAGAGTTTTTTTTTGACTTAATGGTTAATCTAGTTTCTATTATATTCCCATTCATCCACATAACCAAGAGAAGATTGTATTCATTTGCCCCCTTTGGTACTTATTCCTTTAGGAGGATGTCATTTGGGTTATGTAATGCACATGCCACTATCCAATGATACATGGCTTCTCAAGATTGATGGAGGTCATCATGGAATATTTCTCATGTTTCTAGATTCCTTTGACTCATGACTTCACCATATTTCTCTTATTCTAGCCCAACACAAAGAAACTCACCTAGTCCTCAATGGGGGAATATGTCACTGAATGGTGAGAAAAGGCATAATACTCGACCATCAAGAGAGTAACATGGGCATTATAGTGGAAAAAGAAAAGATTGAATTTGTTGCTAAATGAAATCCACCATCTGTAGTGAAATAAGTTTGTGCTTTCTTGGGTCATGCATGATTCTATAGCTGATTCATCAAATACTACTCTAAGATCCCAAACCCCTCGCTAATCTTCTTCTTTGTGATTTCTTAGGTCATGCATGATTCTATAGTCTATACATTAAAGACTTCTCTAAGATCCCAAAACCCTCACTAATCCTCTTCTTAAAGACACAAACTTTGACTTTAATCTAGCATGTACGAAGATTTTCTAAAATTTGAAATCTTCCCTCCTCTTCACTTGTGTCATTCGAGCACCAGATTAGTCTCAAAACCATTGAGATCATGTATGATGGTGGTGATTAAATAGTAGGGTTTGTGTTAGGTCAATACATCAACCATAAATATGATGCTATTTATTATGCTTTCAAGACTCTTGATGAAGCTCACTAGTAGGTGTTGTGCAATCTATGAATGCACATGAACTGCAAAAAACAAGTTCATGCATGATCTCAAGAACTAATAATATGACGATCATACATTTTTGGATTTGTACCAATGGATTACATCAAAAGCATGTCATTGGAGAAGAGGCCCCAAAAATTCTACAACAATGTCATTCACAACCAATTGGAGGACATATGTGTGTAAAGAATACAACCACTAAAGTCTTCCATTCTGGTTTCTTCTAGCCTACTTTACTCAAAGATGTTTTTGTCTTAGTCTTGCTACGTAGTCAATGAATATGAGAACATTTCAAAGAGAGACAAGATGTCTTTAACCCCATGGCAATAGGTTGACATTTCTGACATTGGGGGGTGGACTACTAATGTGTATAATTACTATACAAAAATTTCACTAAGAAATAAATCCCTACATTTTACCAAATCAAATATGCATTAATCACCACCCACAAGAGAACATGTCTCATCACAATATAGATTTAGGATCAAACCCAAAGGACAACCTATTTAATAATGACTCAAATTCTTATCCTAACTAATATAGATCAACTAATAAGGATAATTATTATAAGGTTTGCTTATTTAATGAAATTAACCAAGCAAGAAAAGAAAATTAAACTAAGCAAGAATGATTTTAATACTATGATAAAATTACTAGGACAATGAATTTCACAGCCACTGCCCACACAACTATTTAAGCATTGTATCGTCCATTAATATGACTAGTGCATTGGGGCCAAGGGATTTCATATCCTTTTGGATTATGAAATATACATATATTTCTCTCCTTGTAGGCTTGATGGATCATTACCTACATATCCTTAATCTATGGCTCTAGTGAATGTCATTTTGTGGTCTCATATGGGGTTCAACGATATCTTTTGGTGTTATAATCCTATATTTCAACATTTTATCTCTAGGATTATAAAGGTCATGCAAGATAGTTGACCAATGTATAAATTAAGCACTAAAAAGTCAATTATCAATTTGAAGGTTCATACAAATTACAATTCATAATGGAAAAATCAAGTACGGGCATCAATTCTAAACAATATGCCCCAATAAAATATATACTCTCTACTCAGGTTCACGCTAAAGGATTTAAGAGGAAGAATAATCTCATGTATAAAGTAGAGGAGAAGCTTATTGGTCTTGTTACCACTCATGAATGATAGATACATTCACAATTCACATCCTCCAATGTTGTGCATCTCCACATCAAGCCATTGACTTTTGGTTATGCCCTTCCTTGGTGATGTCTAGGGTTGTGTATGGGAGATAGAGGATGTGAATGGTTGACATTGATGTATGTCCCTTAATCATTTTATATCATGCACCATGGTTTCAAGTCAATCTGAAATAATCCAATGGTTGTGAGAAGTTTGCTACAAATTTCCAATAGCAACAATTCATACTAGTTGAGGGCCACTCATCCAACGAAAATCAATTAGTAAATTTTTTTCATTTTGTATACAATTTAATTAAGCTTCCAATGCAACTTGAATCATCCAATTCCAATTTTGGATGTGGAATCTAGAGCCATATAGTGCCGAAGTATACTTTGCAGTCGACTGACTCATGGAATGAGTTGGGCGACTGGACTTTACTTTGGGAATATTTGCTACAGGAGATTCAAGAGACTCATGTGTGAGTTAGGTGATTTGTAAGGCATCAAATATATTGGATTTCCTTGTGACATTTTTCCTTAATTGATCGGACGACTTGTAATATGAGTCAGTTGACTCATCTACTGTGTGAAACATCTTCAACCTTGGACCCAATCGACCAACTCAAGGGAGAATCAAATGATTTTTGATATCATTATATATTCTTGTTTTGTTGGTAAATAAATTTTGCATCCAATGTATTTCAATCATTTCAATTACAAGTTCAGATGCAAATGTTTAGATCAATTTTGTTGACCAGCTATACTTCAACGATCCTCACTCCAATTGTCAGGGTTGTGAGTGAGGATATGCAATCTTTGATCAATTTCTAGGGCTTTGTATGGATGGATTATTACTTCTCTCTTTTATTTACATTGACCTAGAAATCAAACAAAAAAAAATCAATAAATATTAGACAAATTGAATATAGCACTAAAGACCTAAAACAAGTAAAATATGAAGTGAGTCAGAAGGTTTTCCTAGAAAAATTGGGGAGAATGTCGGCGCCCCTAGGGTTTGGGAGAGGCGGCGGTAGAGGGGGAAGAGGAAGCACCAGTGGGCGGGGGGCAAGGGAGGCCGGCCCGTCCCCCCGACGATGATCCACTCGACACAGATGCGATGGAAGTCCCTGAGACAGAAGGCACTGAACCCCCACACCCCAGCGTGGATGTGGAGATGCAACGATCGTCGCCCCCTCGACCTTCCTTTAAGGACGCAGTGAGCAAAAGTCTGGGTCCTCACCTTCCAAACCCGGCTTCACCGGATACCTTGAAGACCGACGACATCATCATCGACCGCGCTGGTTCCCTGCCGTCCTTCACTGTCAGGCCGGAAGTCCTTCCCCCGCTACTGGAGCCGTGGAGGAACACGGTGATCGTCAAGGCCCTTGGCCTGAACATCGGCTACCATGCCTTGGTGAACCGGATCCAAAGTCTCTGGGGACTGTCAGAGCGTTACAGAGTCATCGATCTCGAGTACGGCTATTACATAGTATAGCTTGCGAGCGAAACAGAGTTCATCAAGGTCATGACCGGGGGGCCTTACACCATATATGGCAACTACCTCTCCGTACAATCCTGGTATCCAGAGTTCCGACCATCGAATCAAATCCCCAGGAAGATCGTGGTGTGGGCTAGGATACCGGATCTGCCGATACACTTATACCAAAACAGACTCCTTGAGAGCATAGGCAACACGATGGGGAGGACGATCAGGATCGACGACAACACTATCCAAGGGAACAGGGGGAAGTTCGCAAGGATGGCCGTGGAAGTCGACACATCACGTCCGCTGCTACCAGGGTTTATGTTGAATGACGAGCATCTTCGTCTTGAATACGAGAATCTACCCCAGCTCTGCATGCATTGCGGTAGGCTTGGCCACGTAGCGGCGGAGTGCGTTACGGAGGTGGACGCACCATCGGGCACCCATCCCCCATCCTACTCACCCTCTATCCATGCAAAGAAGCCGGAGAGGAAAGCTGCCCCTCCAAAGAAAGATAGCGCCACACCCACAGACGCCCAGAACAAGGCAAAGGAGCCGGGGGAAGCCAACAAAGAAAACCCCCAAGAGGACGAAGGCGAGTGGTTTCCTGGAGGTAGCCGACGCCAATGGAAGAAAGCAGAGAAGAAGAAGCAAGACACCCAACCCTCCAAGAACGCCAGCCTGCAGAACACTTTCATTAACCTCGTTGATGACGAAGTGGTTCAGGGGCACCCCCTCGACACCAACCCAGCCGAACCATTCCAGTTTGGAGTGGGTGACCCAAGCTCCATGCCACCGCTACACCTTGGCACCAAGTCAACAGGGGGTCACACAATGACTCTCCGCAACTGCCAAATTATCGTCCAGGCAACAACTAGGACGCCGGAAAGAATCCACAAGAAAGGTAGACTTGCCCAACGGATGGTTAGCTCATCCTCGACAGCTAAAGAGGCTATTGATTTCACAATCTCAGAGGAGGAGATTACTCCTACACCCCCGACGGTCCCAGACGAAGAGATTGGATTGCGGGCGGCAATTGCCTAAGCTCTCACCCTTTCTTCCTTGATGAATATCATCGCCTTTAACATCCAAGGAGCACGCTCCGACGACAAGATCCATTACATTCAAGATCTTCTTAGATCTCACAGACTCCACCTTATGGTCATCATCGAGCCCCGCTGCAGTGGGATGGTCGCCGACGACATCATCAAGAAGTTGGGTTTTTCCTCCTCTCATTGTGTCCAAGCAAGGGGTTTCTCAGGCGGGATCTGGCTCCTGTGGGACGACGCCAGATGCAATGTAGAGGTCCTTTTGAATCACCACCAATTCATCCACTGCCGGTTGAATGGAAACATCTTCTTCACTGCCATCTATGGCAGTCCTCAACCCATGACCCGGAGATGGCTATGACAATGCCTTGCCTCCATCACCCCTCTCCATGGTGCGCCATGGCTGGTTGCGGGCGATTTTAACACAATGCTGAGCCACACAGAGAAGATCGGTAGTGACTTCTTTGATTCATCCTCTTCTGCTTCCTTCCATGATTGTCTCCATGACACTGGGCTAGCCGACCTGGGCGCAGCAGGCCAATTCTTCACCTTCAGAAGAGGCATGATCCGTGAGAGATTAGATAGAGCCATTGCAAATGAGGCATGGTTAACACAGCTCCCAAATACCAAGATCTGAGTGCTCCCTCGTGTCACCTCGGACCATAACCCCATCCTTATCACTACTGGTCGTGAGTGCACCGGGAGCTCCAACAACACTAATCCGGCCTTCAAAACTAGAACCATCTGGCTTCTGAACAACGACTTCACGGCCTGTGTCTGTTTGAGTTGGGACTCGTCAGCTACCTTTACTGAAGCTCTTCCATCCAAAAAGCTGCAACCGTGTGGCACCGCAACACTACCATAGCTATGCATAGAGAGAAATCTGAGACGCTCCGAGAGCTGGACGAGATGCAAACAAGACCTGATCAGAATGTCCATGGCCACATTGCTGCCCGTGTGGTGGATCTCCAAGAGAAATATCATCGCATCTTGCTTACTGAGGAGGTGGACTGGAAGCAGAAAGCCCATATTAACTGGCTTCAACATGGGGATCAGAATACAAGTTTTTTCCAATCCTTTGTGCGGGCCAGAAGACACCACAACAAGATTGTTTGCCTCAAGAACGAAGAAGGATGATGGATCACTGATCCTACAGCTCTGCGGGCTCATATCCAGTCTTTTTTCATAAATTTGCTCACTACACCTTCATCTATATCTGCTGTGCACGCTAACCACTTTGTAGGTTCCTTTCCCCCAATACTGGAGACCATCCTCCGGTCTCTGGAAGGTGTGCCCTCTGCGAACGAGGTACGTGCCACCATCTTCTCGATGGCACCCTCGAAGGCACTAGGACCCGACGGAATCATAGTAGACTTCCTACAGCACAGCTGGTCCCTCGTTGGGCCTTATATCATTCGAACCATCCAACACGCCTTCAGGTCGGCGACGGTGGAGCCTACGATGGCGAATTCCTATATGGTGCTGCTGCCAAAAACCAAGATGCCTCATACATGTGGAGATCTCAGACTGATTTCCCTCAACAATGTGGTATTCAAGGCCATCTCCAAGATCATTGTTGAACGCTTCAAGCCTTTGTTAGATGAATGGATCTCGCCATACCAGTCGAGCTTCATACCTGGTCGCAAGATTACTGACAATATTCTGTTGGTGCAGGAGGCCATTCATTCCATGCGTACTAAAAAAGGCACCAAAGGTTGGATGGCCATCAAACTAGACCTGTCCAAGGCATTCGACAGGATGAGCTGGTCGTTCATCCGAAGCACTCTTTATAAAGTGGGCCTTCCTGATCGGCTGGTTCACCTCATCATGTCCATCATCCAATCAAGCACTACTTCTATTCTGTGGGAAGGTGCTCCAATGGAAGCCTTCAAGTCGGTGCAAGGGGTAAGGCAAGGCGACCCACTGAGCCCCTACATCTTTGTTCTTTGCCTCGAGTGTCTTAGCCAGATGATCCTCACCAGCTCAAGAAACGACCACTGGAAGCCAGTTGTCCTCACCAGAGGAGGTACACCTCTCACCCATGTCTGTTTTGCGGACGACATCATCCTTCTCGCCGAAGCGTCGACTGCCCAAGTCAACATCATCAAGAATATCCTGAAGTCCTTCTCACTAGCTTCAGGGCAAGTGGTGTCTGATGCCAAATCACACTGCTTCTTCTCAGCAAATGTTGCTCAATCGGTCAGACGCCGAATTAGTAGGAAGATGGGTTTCCAAGTGACGTACGATCTAGGCAAATACCTGGGTGTCCCGATTCTGCACAAGCGGACCAATAGAGCCACACACTCCGACATCCTCGACGCTATAAGGGGAAGGATGAATAGCTGGACGGTGCATCATCTGTCGCTCGCAGGGCATGTCTATCTAGCTAAAGCAACGTTACAATCAATCCCAACGTACACTATGCAGACGACTCCACTCTCACCTGCTCTCTGCGATGATATTAACAACCACATCAGGCGCTTCATTTGGCAAGGCTCAAGCAACCGGAAGAAGATCTCCCTGGTCTCTTGGAAGAATATCTCGTCGAACAAGGATCATGGTGGCCTAGGTATCAAGGACGCCAGGGATCAAAATGCAGCTCTGATGTTTAAAAATGTCTGGACTTACTTAAACGACCCCAACAAGCTATGGGTCAAGATCTTGAAGGAGAAGTATAAAGGGCGAGACTTCACGACAAACAATTCATGCTCACCTATCTGGCACTTTATCACCATCAACATGCCATTGATCCAAAGCACATGCTCCAAGTCGATCGCCAATGGACTTGACACGAGGGTTTGGCACGACAAATGGCTGGCGGGTGAAGATGTTCTTAGCCTTGCCCCAAACCACTCGACCCCTCCTGAGATAGCAGACCTTCAAGTTGCTTCCATGGGTCTTGACAATGGTGAGTGGGACTGGGATTTCATCCAGGCCTACTTACCATCCTGCACATGGGATACCATCCGTATGCTACCTCCACCGGACACTACCGCAGGACCCGACACCTTCATTTGGCCCCACGAACCCAGCGGCAACCTGACTGCAAGATCATCCTATCGGTGGCTTCGCATGAACAAGGAATTGAGTGTCCCGGGAGCCTGGGAGTCTATCTGGAAAGCACCCATCCCAGAGAAGATCAGAACTTTTTTGTGGCTTCTCTAACACCGCACACTTCTAACAAACGTCGGGAAGCGCCGCCGCCATATCATGGTTGATAGCGTCTGCCCAAGATGCCATAATGGGGACGAAACTATCACCCACTGTCTGCGTGACTGCCCAAGAAGCGCGGCCGTATGGGGAGCGCTTCACCCTGATCCAGGGTTCTTCAGTGACGACGAAGACACATGGCTTGAAAAAATTATTAAAGGTGACTACGTCAGTCCTCATCCCACCATTCAACATGTCACAGCTTGGCATTTGTGGACCATGCGCAACACAGAGGTCCATGGACGCGACATCACTCCCACCGCTCCTGCGGTTTGCTTCATACAGCTGAGAGCGGAGACAGTGCAAAAGCTTCAACTCCTACACCTCAACACCACCACGGAGATACCCGCGTCAGCCTGGTGCCATTCAAGGCCAATGAACTACGAGATCGTCATTCTTGCTGATGCTGCCTACAATCCATCTCCTTCAAGAGTCATCTATGGCTGTGTGGCTCTAAGCCCCGGTGGCAACATCATCCTGGGAAGAGGGGGCCCGATCAAGGCAGGGTCGGTTATTGAATCAAAGATCCTATCAATCATGCAGGCAACAGTTCTTGCTCATTCTCAACAATGGTCCAATGTCCTGATCATCTCCGACTCCACATCGGCCGTCCAAACTTTATCCACCAAGAAATGTGACCAAGCCCGCCTCAAAGCTCACCATCGTCTTTGGAGAAGAACGATCATCATCAACCCATCATACTGTATCCTTCACAGTCCCCGGGAGTTCACCATTATTGCTGATACAACAGCCAAATTTGTACTAAAAAATAACCATAGTGTAGAGTTTACACAATGGCCACCATGGCTTCAGTGTAAAGGTCCTTTGGACATGTGCTTTCCTTTCCACGATGTACTTAGCATCTGATTAATAATATTCCTTTTCTTCAAAAAAAAAAGAGTAAAATATGAAGTGAAATACAATAGAAACACACAAAACTAAGTATAAAAATGCAACTAAAAATTTGATGAATAAATATTCATACAACAAGCCAAATCTTGAACGTTGCTCATACTTGAGTAGCACAAAATATAATTATACTCTCCAAATAAACACTTTCAATCAATGTATATGCCTAATACTCGCATCATGCTTGAATCCCCACCACCAATATGGCCAAACAACCCAACCTCATGAGATCATATAACATGACTTGCCATATCCCCATTCTTGTCATTGCTTCACAACACTACTTCATCACCACAATCCCAAATATCACACATGTCTAAGGATATCATAAAAAAATCGACGAATCCTACAAAATCATAAGTATGCAGATAATCCAATGTTGGGGTTTTGACGTGGTTTTTACTGCACTAACAAATTCACCTAGGAAGAAATCCCTAGGTTTTCACCAAAACCTTGTGCAATAATACCACCCACAAGCATACAGGTCTTATCGTAGTATAGTTAAGGATTGAATCCCAAGGGACAACATTTTTAAGAATCTTGCTAGTTGAATCTGGATCAACTAAGACTAATATTTAGAGCAAAGACTTGATTTGGGTTTTATTAAACTAATTGCAAGGAAAGTAAAAGAGCATAATTAAAATTGGGTTTAGATTAACGTTGGGAGTCATTGGGGTGGAACCGGGTTTCACCACCGCTACACGTGCAAACACATCCAGGCAGAATGCAACTATCGAGATGGAGTAAGCAAAAACCATCCATTAGGAAATATAAATTTCATAAGCATATCCATGAACTCGATGTCTCATTACTCATGGATCACACACTTACTACTATGAAGATATCCCCTTAGAAGTTATCGTACGAGTATCAACCATGTCAAATGATATTCAAATCCTAAGTATTGAAGTTCTCACAACAAAGGAATATAATAGATCATGCAAAGCAGGTGTTCAATCTACAAAGCATGTCTTAAAATATTCACAGCGAGCTGGAAAGTTCTATACAAGCCATAGAATGTTACAAAATGAACATGTTAGCACGGGCAACATGGCTAGTCTCTGCACCATAGTGAGATGGACTACTCACTCCTCATGATAGAAGTAGAAAGAAAAAGAGAGAGGGAAGATCACATCATCATCATGGTGAAGAAGATGGTCATAGCTCGGTGGAGTAATAGTCTTCTACTCAATGATAGGACAGAATTGAATGAGGAGTGGAAGAGCACCAATGGCATGTGAGGATAACCTTCACTTTCCTTCTTCCTTATCTTCTCATGCTCTTGCTTGCAGGAGATGGAGCAATAGATGGACAGGCAGCGGTCGCTGTAGATCTGAACTCCCGCCACTTTTGTGGTTAGAAGATAGATTTGGATGGAGTGGAGATGGCAATGTAGAAAGGACACCACAGAGGCATCAATGGTCGATGAAGATCATCTCCCTGACTTGGGCATAGAGTGGTATCTTATCGACATCATGGAGTAGAATAGATCCCTCAAATGAAGGAGGGGGTTGTCTATTTATAGGCTCAGATCTGGAGAGCACTGACTTATCTATCTCGGTCGTGACCACATCATGATCGTGACGTAGTCGCGGTCATCTCTTGTCGTGGTTGCGAAAATGGGCGGTGCTATATTGATCAGTGTTTTTAAAATCGAACCAATCCGGCCAGTCCGATCGGTCAGACCGGTGAACCAGTAACTGACTGGTCCGAAAGCCTAAAAAACCGATTATGTGTCTTTTCCGGTCCAACTGGTAAGAAATGTAGTCGAACCGGTCCAACTAGTCGGTCGAACCAAACCAGATTGAACCAGTGGTTCAAAGAGAGGAGAAAATAGAAGGTAGAGTACATATAAGAATTTACATATATGTATATATATGTATGTATGTATCTATGTATATATGTAAGTATTTACATAGAAAATATACAAGTAAGGTAGAATGCATATATATATGTATATATGTAAAATATATGTATAGTTGTATATATGCATATATAATGTATGTATGTATGTACGTGCACATCTACATAATAATATATATATGTATACATATATATTTATATATATACATATATATACAATGTATATATATTCAAATATATATATATATATATGTATGTATATAATGTATATATATATATTCAAATATATATATATATATATATATATATATATATATATATATATATATATATATATATATATATATATATATATATATATTTCTCGATTTGTGCGTGTCATCCTTGCGCAGGGACCATGCTAATCTTCTCTGTATCGTTCCAATTTTATCGGATGCTAATCTTCTCTCTCTATATATATGTGTGTATGAATGTATTCATCTATACAACAATATATTTGTTTACATATATATTTATATATATACATATATATACAATGTATATATATATATATTCAAATATATATATATATATATATTAATTCATATATATATATATATTGATACAATATATATATGTATATGTATATATATTCAAACAATATATATAAATGTGTATATATATGTATATATATAATATGCCCGGTTCAATCGGTTTGACCGGTCTGACCGCTAATTGCCTTTTATCATAGTGACCGGTTTGGTTCTTCCGGTTCAATTTTTTTGATGTCATGCTGACATCATTTCCAGTCCAACCAGTTCAACCACTCCAGTTGAACCCGACTCAATCCGGCCTGAGTCAATACCGGTCTGACCACCAGTTTGGTTCTGAAAACATTGGTATCGCTATCTACCTTTTGAAAAACATTGGTCGCCAACCTCATGGAATAAACTCGGGGGTGGGATGGGGGGCTATTTGTATGGGTCGATGGGTCTGTGTCGATGAATCCTCTAACTGATGAAGATGCTTTCTGATGAAAATAGGGTCCAAATTAGCAGGACCACCATCTCCTAAGTTGGTGCATTGATGTGGTTTATTATCACACTAATAAATTCACTCGGGGTTGAAATCCCTGAGCTTTTACCAAAACCTTGTGCAATAATACCACCCGTAAGCAGACAGGTCTTATCGCAATATAGTTAAGGATCGAATCCCAAGGGACAATATTTTTAAGAATCATTGCTAGTCTACTCTAGTTCAAGTAAGGCTAATATTTAGATCAAAGGTTGATTTGAGTTTAATTAAACTAAATGCAAGAAAGTAAAGAGAAAAAATAAGGTTGAATATAGATTAATGATGGGGATCACTGGGGTGGTCTCGTGTTTCACCACCACTACACATGCAAACATATCCAATCACAAACATCCATGCAAGTTCTAACTATCAAAATAGAACTGCTGCGAACCCTCCCTGAGAGATATTTAGGTCTGCGTAAGCATCACCTTAGGCATTAGATCACTCGTCACCATCCGAATCATGCACTTACAGTTCCAAAGATACAGATACCCAACTGAAGCTGTGGCCCTCCCTGAGGGATGTTGAGGCACACAGAAGCATCACCGTGGGCTAGATGGCTTGTCCCCTCACGGATCATACACTTGCGACCTCAAGGAATCCCTTTCTATTTCTAGTCAGGGAGTCAACCGTGTTAATCGACATCCTATCCTACATATTTAAGTTCTTGCAACATAGGAAAGAACAAGATAAAAGCAAGAAGGTGATCAGTCTACAAGCAAACATCGATGATTAACAACAAAATGAAAATTTATATACATGCCATGGAATGTTTAATAAAAGGACATATAAGCATGGGCAGCAGGGCTAGTCCCCGCACCCCAGCGAAATGAAACTAATCGCTCATGATGCGAGAAACAAGAAGAATAAGAGAGAGGGAATATTCTGCCATGAGCATGATGCAGAAGATGGTCGCAACTCGGTGAAGATACATTCTTCTATGCCACGTCGGAGAAGATCTGGACGAGGAGCGAGGGACACCAAGATAGACCGGATAGTCTTTCTCTCTCCACCTTCCTTCTCTTCTCATCGTTCTTGCTCACAGCAAGAGGAGCATGTGTGGATGCGTAGGTGGATTGGATGATGGGTGGATGCGCAAGCCTGCCGCTCAGCTTGGCTGTGGAGATCGTCCTCCACCAGGGGTCGAGTACTTCTTAGGCACAGCCTAGTGGTGGAGTGGAGGATGAGGAGATTTGTAGGCAGAGGATTTGCCCAGGGGTCGAGCATGCTAGGTGCAGCGTGGTGATGGAGTTGTTGTTGTAGATTAGAGGGAGTAGGGGTCGAGCTCACAAAGGAGCAGCCTGGCGGCATCCCAGATCCGATAATCAAATGAGGACCCTTGTGGTTCTATTTATAGGCACTGGTCAGGTCTTCACATTTTTGGTGTGAGTCCTTTGCACAGTTTGGACGCTTCATGGTTTGGACTTGGTAAGCCCTCACAGTTTTGAGACCGTGAGGGGCTTCACGGTCTTGCAAAAAGTCTGCTTTAACGGTTTGGAAACTGATCAACTGTCTTCACAGTTTTGGTGTCTTCACGGTTTGCAAACCGCGAGACTCTTCTCTAGCGGTCTTGGAACATCGTCCTTTATGGTTTTGGAAACCGTTTGCAACCTTCTCGGTCCTCATGATCTCTGCCTTCATGATTTTGAAACTGCGAGGCTTCCTCACAGTTGACCGTGAGGGTCTTCACGATATTGTGTCTCGCGGTTTGGGTTCTTCGTGGTCTTGGTTCCTATCGATCTCGACGTCCATTGTCCTTTCGGGCGGTCTCCAAACCGCTAGGGTCCTCGCGGTCCTCAAACCGTAAGGAGCAGACCGTGAAGTAGGACCGCTTGGGTGGGTGATCGAGCGGTGCTAGTTTTTTGGTAGGTAGTTGCTAATGGAAGCAAGAGGAAGATGTCACAGGTCAAGCAGGTAGTGACACGATCAGGTGGTGATGGGACGACATCGTTGAGGAGGCGGCGACGAAGGTTCTGTGAGTGGAAAGGAGGCACCATGGTAGTCGCTGATATTGGTGGCAAAACTTTTAGGATTGTAGAGGAGACCACAAGGCTGTGGCAACAGGAGGGAGTGACAAAGGAAGATTTTGAAGGGCCATCCTTGCGGTTTTAGAAAGAGACTTCTTCTCACGGTTTCAGGATCCTGAGAGTTCTCACAATCTCGAGACTGTGAGGGCTCTCTCAGTTTCCAAATTGTGAGAGGGGTTGAGGGCAAACCGTTAGGGCAAAATAGAGAGAGAAAACTGCAAGGGCAGGTTGCATGGGTGAAATCAAGAGATCTAAGACCAAATGGGCTATTGTGAGGGCAAGACCGCGTGGAGGCAAACCGCTAGGGCAATTGGCGATGGCAATGATGGTGGTTGAAGATGTTGATGAAGGTGGATTTAGGGTTGAGTGAGGGTGGGCTCCAGATGAAGGTTCAACCTCACCTTGACCTGCATGATCTGCATGAAATTCATATAAAACTAGTTAATAACTTGATAATCTGATCAACCAAGAAAAATTGCACATTGTAAGATTTAAGGAGATGAAATCGAATGTATTTAGTCGAATTGGGCCCAAAAAGGCAATTGAAAATTGTGATGAATTTGGATTCATCAAAATACCCTGAACTTAAATGTTGCTCGCCCTCGAGTAACACAAAATCTGAAACAGTCGCCAAATGAATACTTTCAACTCGTGTGATTATCTCATCTTCACATCATGATTGTTTCCTTTCTTCTTCGTATGACTAGGCATCTCAACTTCCTGAGATCACCGAACACATCTTACCATATCTTCATTCCTGAGTTTGTTTCCCAACATCACTTCCTCCTCACCTTTTCTGACAATAAACATTTCTAAGAGTTTCATAAGAGTCCAGAGACACCCGTAGAACAACAAGTGTGCACCTGATCTGACACTGGTGTTTTTCAAAATAGTGGAGGCATTCATTGTGCCTTTAGGTGGAAAAGGGAGTAAGGGTGGTATGGAAGGAAGAAATAAATCTCTCCTCTATTCGACTCGAGATTTTTATTATATGATTGCAATTTCATTGATTCAATTTTTTTGTGTACGGATCTCTCCTCTATTCGACTCAAGATTGCATTTTTTGTGTGCGCATTGGCATCTTTACTTGGTGGTATGCCCCTATTAAATAGCGAGGGGTATGGAGGAAGAGGATATATAGAGAGAGAGGGCATTCCACCCTGAGCTTAGGGTTTGTCACTATTTTGGCTATTTTTGTTTCTTTTTGATGGATGGAGGGGTACGAAGATGATGGAAGAAGTGTAGAAGAGAGTTCAGATCATAATGCAACTTGATTTACAATTCAGTGTACCATGTCTTTCTCTTTATCATACTCTGCTCAAATAATGACTTGATGAGGATATGGTGGAGATTCCATGCTATTGTTCCACTAGTCAATTAGGAAGCACGATGTGTTTGATCCCTATCAGTTCGATAGACACTTGCCATTTTTGCAGAAGGATCATGATGTTAGGATTCATAAGCTTCACAAGATGATTTCAATCAATAGGCTACACTACTACAGAACATGCCTTTAGCGTCGGTTAATTAAGGACTTTAGTGTGAGTTTCCAAGCGACACCCAAGTGGGCGCCGCTAAAGGTGGACCCCTTCGGCGTCGGTTCCCAACCGATGCCAAAACGCTTCCCGCCACTGAAAATGAGCCAGTAAAGGGACTATAGGCGTCAGTTTTTTAAGAAAACTGACACTATAGAATGGTTACAGACGTCGGTTATTAAAAGAACTGACATCAAAATGCTTCTTGCCACCGAAAACGCACCAGCAAAGGGCCTATAGGCGTCGGTTTTGAAAGATAACCGACGCCATATCAGCTGAACCGACGTCGGTTTTGTGCTAATAACCGACGCCATATCCCCCACGGTCATGCTTCCCAACACGGCCGTGGTGCCTAGCCACATAGACGTCAGTTTTGTGCTAATAACCGACGATGTATGTCTTTGTTGTCGGTTTTATACTAATAACCGACGCCTATGTTATGATTTTTTTTTTCTTATCAGTTTGCATGCCTGCTATATGGCTGGTCAGCAGGATGAGAACCTGCAGTTTAGTTCTGAACTATAGGTTTATGACATCCATTGATATCATCCAACAATAGGCCACAAACCTACAAAATTAACATGATGGACAATATTATATATATGTGATTCACACACATGTATAAGCACATTTAATTCATATTATTTTTTCAACACACACATGTAGAAACCAGTAGCAACCTGCAATTCCATTCATTTCATCTCTTTTCACATTCAGACACATGTAGAAACATTTATGTATTGATCTTCTTCACACACATATGACGATTCATAAAAATTCATTCACATTCACACAAAAATAATTATGAGAACAAAGTTATTCTTTATTCATCATTTTCATCATTGTCAAGATCTAATTCATCTCTCGTACAGGGAGCATGTACATCGAAACACTTTCCACCTGTGCTGAAGTCAACAGTTTTAAAGACCTACAAAGAGAATGATGTATATATATAATTAATAATATATAATAAGATTGATATATTTCATATTATCTAATGAGACTATGTATAATACCTGCTGTATCGTATCGATTTCCATTGCGACATGTTTGATGATTAGGTCCATAAATTGCATCACATAGTAGGCACATGTCCAACCGTTGTCTTGTGTAGCACACTATAAATTGAAACATACAAAATATTTAAAAATACAAATAAGCACAGTTCACATAAATAATATATACATTGGAGTCAGGAAATTACTTTCACATTCTCCCAAATTAGTGATACATCCTTTTTCCTGGGGACCTTTCCTTCAACTTTTTTGTACTCTTGTAAAGCCCTACATATGTTAATGTAACCCATTAAATTGCATAATTAAATAGTAATGTAGTAACAAATGTTAATAGACATAAAACATGAAATATTTCTCACTAGAATAATGGCCTTTTAATTGCATGTCCATATAATGTATCCAACTCATTCCCCGCAGGATCTAGATAATAGACAGTGAACGTCTTGGGGACAATAACTAGTAACTCCCAATGCTTACCACTATAGGTAAGAAAGTAGAAAATTAATAACTCAAAATCCACAATAAAAATGTAATTTGCTTAAGTCCAAATTATAAGAAAAGTAAACTTACTCGACATTGAATGGAGCTATTATCACCGTCTTATTATTTTTACCAAAATATTGAAAAGAATCACAGTAGTATACAGTAGCTGAATATGGGTCTACATATACAAGACTAATCAAAGATGGAACAAAAAACCCCACATGGGAAAACCCAAAATCTGTACATATCTTGTGTAAGTGGCTGCAAAACATGTATTACGTATGCATTAATATATAAGAAACCAGATCACCATATATAAAACAAGGTATATGGATGTATAAACAAGATCTCACCATATCCACAGCTCTATCATAGATGTGTTCAACCATTCATAACTAAACAACTCCAAAATATCTTGTATAAATATCTTGTTTTTGTATGATTGACCTGCATTAATGCCTATGCATTAATATGTACGTATGCATAACTTGTATTACGTATGCATTAATACATATGCTAAACTTGTATAAATAGATTGTTATCATATGATTTACCTACAACATCCTCTGGAATAGTAACAATTATAGGTCAATTTGGATCATGTTCACCGATCCATACTTCCACACCCCTACAATTAGGACCTATCGAGGCATGTAGGTCCCTTGGAAGCCAACTTGGTAGTCAAGGAGGTGGAGGATGAGATGTAGCGGGTCTCATCTTTTTGACCTGTATATATAATTTTAGATCAATTGACTCATATATACATACTAACAAATTAAAGTAATGGAAATTTATCATACAATATCAGTATAGAGGATATCTACTTCAGGGCACAGTATCACTCCGCCTACTGCCTCACCAAGTGTTTCAGCATCTGGGTGTGCATGAGGCAGTGCAAGATCCGTCCAGTCGGGGAGTACATGTATCAAGCTCACACATACCACACCATATGGTACTAGATACCCATGAAACATGCACCCTTTAAGGGGTGGGTAAGACGCCGCCTCTGCAATGATATATTCTTGACTTTTTAGTCGGCATAGATTCAACCCCTACAAATTTACGTAAAGAATGTTATATGCATATATACACAAACATATCATCTTGAGCATACTAGCTATTATGTCATAAAAATACTTACAGAGGACGTGCTAGGTGGTGGCTCTATAGGATTACTCCCAACCTCTGCAGTACTAGCAGTAGGAGAAGAGCGGCCCACCATAGGTACTGTCTGAGTGGTAGTCTGAGATGCCTGCCACTTGCTAATTTCTTCATGGAGTCTCTTATCAAGTACTTCCTCGACTCTCCTATCAATTAACGAATATATCTATACATGGATAAAGAAACACTAGCTTCTGATTATTGAATTCCCTTTCACAATAACATTCTAAAATAAGAATAGGTTACCTCAGCTTGTGAAAGTCCCGCTTTTGGGACATGTTTGCATTGGGATGGCCCAAAGAACGCTTTGATGCCCACACCAGCTCTTGCACCCCTAACACGTCTAGGATGCTCTAGGTTACCCAGAGCAACTGTCAGTTCATCCCTTGTACCCTGAGGGATGAACTTGCCTTCCTTCCTCTGCTCGTGCAACTCCCGCTAATCACCATCAACAAAAATTAGTAAGTAAACATAATAATAATCAACATCGATCGATTTATCTAAGAGTTTATTTTTACCATTTTTGCATCCGCCTCAGCAGTTGCGGGCTTCGGTATGTCTCCCTTCTTGTTTTGCCTCCCAACTATCCACATAGCATGGTGAGGCAGAGGTGCGGGAGCAGTAGTAGAGGACTCTGTAGTCTCCTGAGTAGTAGTAGGTTGAGCAGACTCAACCTGTAGTCTTTGGCGAACACCTGCATATCCTCTTGGACCCATTGTGTGGTCGTGCACATTCAATGCACGCCTTGCTCGTTGAGCATCACTGATAGCCTAGTTAGTTAGCACATTGATTTGATTAGTAACACTAAAGGTTAATCTTGAATAGGTGAATACATAAAAATGTATATTAATTAAATTGGGAGTGGCACTTAATACCTTGAATTCATCTATTTTTCTTTGGGTAACAAATGCTTCCCAGTCTTTGGGGTCCAGGTAGTTCCATTGCTGTGTGGATTCCTTCTACCTAAATTTATTTTTTAAAGAGAATACAAACAAAAATTATTAGTGTAGAGTTAGTGAAATAGTGATCAATGTCTAGAATTGGAAATCAATCGAGAACCTCTTCTCAGCATCACGTATGTAATCTCAGGTGAGATTGAACCTATAGTTCCTTAGGACCCTCCCACAACATTGCATCACACATTTATAATGCAACTTTTCATCCAAATCAAATATTCTCTACAAATTAAATAGAATTGTTATTAACTAGTATCCTAAAAATTAGTAATCTATACAAATCGAATTACAAATAATAATAACTCACACATAGTTTCTTCCATATGTGGTCTTTCGTCCCCTTAGGAACTTTATGCCAGGATTCTAGGTTAGGACTGCAATGGCTGCGAGTAAGAACCCCAAGATATGAAACAAATGAGTTGCGGTTCACTCCATATGGATTTCCTACATGATCAAAATCCACAACCAATTTGGGTCCATTGCCCCTTTGCTGTATTAACTTGTTCATCATTGTGATTCCCCTCACTTTCTCAAATTTGTTTTGCTGCTCGTCAAGTGTTGTAATTTCTTCAGGGGGTACATCACCAACCTAAAATTTGATAAAAAAACACACTGACATGATATAATTATAAATGAACATATAGATAGAAACCTTAGGGATATATTCTTAAAACTTACATTGTTAGGCGGTGCAAGCACATCCTCACCCTCACGGTGATCATCAGCACCGTCATCATGGGAATGCTCAGCCATCTGAAAGTTCACATTCAAATTATAAATTTCACATTGTAAAGTAACACTAATGGTAAAGTTCACATTGTAAAGTACACATTCACATTGTAAAGTAATTCACATTGTAAAGTTCACATTCACATTGTAAAGTTCACATTCACATTGTAAAGTTCACATTCCCATTGTAAAGTCCACATTCACATTGTAAAGTTCACATTGTAAAGTTCACATTCAGAAAAATAAAACATAAAAAAATATAAACATTCATGCCTCTAATATTGTGATCTTTTATCAATTAACAATCCTTCATTCTGATCCCCACAAACATACAAGTCATTGTGATCCCCAACTTAAATGTTTGGTGGTGTTGGCAACCCAACTGAGAATGGACTGGAGTCATCAAACTTATCATAGTACTCTTCTTCATCTATAGAATCTTCAATGAACTGTCTTTTACCATGAAGAACAACCGACCATTTATCATTTGCAGGATCATTGATATAAAATACTTGTTTCGCCTGTGATGCCAATATGAATGGTTCACCCTTCTCGCCAGTCTTTTCAAAGTCCACTAACGTGAAACCCAATTCATCCACTATAACTCCTTTGTTGTTGTCAACCCAATTACATTTAAAGAGTAGAATTCTAAAATCTACATAGTCAACCTCCCATATGTCTTTAATGACACCGTAATATGACATTTTAGCTTCACATGGACTCTTATCCTTTGCACTTGCAAAAAACAATGAAGACGCTTGAAGGGTGACCCCACTATTTTGGACGACACTCTTATCATCTTGACGCTTTGTGTAATACGAGAATCCATTTATGTCAAACCCTCCATAAGACATAACATTCAATTTTGGTTTAAAGGTGAGTCATTTTATGGTTTCAGTATGATTATTTGGTGTTTGAGATAGTTGATGTAAGACTTTATCTTCAATCCTCTTAATAAATGTCTTGTTATGCTCTCTTGCAAGCCACATTGAATTGGATTGAGGATATTGTCTCTTGATAAAATTGGTATGTTTCTCGATATAAACACTCACTTCGTCGATGTTGTGTAAAATATACAAGTGACCTTGCTCCAACTGCTCATGACTGATTACTTTCACCCGTGATCCCAAAATTCCTTTGCCAAAATGCTCCTCAATATTCTTGTCATTCACAGGAGCATCATTACCACGCAGAAAGTCATTGCAAAAATCCATAACCTCTCTCGCCACATAACCCTCAATAATACTCCCTTCAGGCCGATAATGGTTTCGAACATCACCTTTAAAAATGCTCATGTATCATTCAAAGGGATACATCCAATGCAAGAAAACTGGTCCCAACATTTTCACTTCCCTAGTCAAGTGGACAATAAGATGTACCATGATATCAAGGAACGAAGGAGGAAAATACATCTCAAGATGACATAGGGTAACAACCACTTCTCTTTGCAATTTATCGAGAGTATCAGGGTCAATAACTTTGCCGCACAGACTATTGAAAAAGAAACAAAGTCTGGTGATTGCAAACCGTACATGCTTCAGCAATATAGATCAAATTGCCGTGGGTAATATTTGTTGCATTAGAGTGTGACAACCATGAGATTTACGACCTATCAACTTCAGATCTTTCATTGATACCAATGTACGGATGTTGGATGAGTAACCCTGTGGCACCTTAACATTTACCAAGCATTCACAGAAAGCTTTCTTCTTCTTTCTAGACAACGTGTAACAAGCGGGAGGTAAATATGTTCACCGATTGCTACTAACTACTTCTGTTAATTCTATCCTTATTCCCATTTCATGTAGGTCCATTTTGGATTTTATCCCATCTTTAGTCTTACCTGGTATATTCAACAGAGTACCGATGACGCTATAACATACATTTTTCTCAACGTGCATGACATCGATACAATGCCTGACTGTCAAAGAACTCCAATAAGGAAGATCCCAAAATATTGACTTCTTCTTGAATAAAGACTTGTCACTCTGTGTGGCCATCGTACATTGTGATCTCTTACCAAATTCATTGGCGATGTCTTTTACTCTTTCATAAACATCCTCCCCTGATATAGGTTTAGGTGCACTCTGTTCCTCATTCCATCCATTGAATGCTTTGCACAGCCTACGATACAGATGAAATTTTGGACGAAACCTTCGATGAACAAGATATACAGTCTTGCCGTCGTGTTTTAGTCGTATTGAATCAGTGTTCTCTTCACATATAGGACATGCTTTGGATCATTTGACACTATATCCAGACAAATTCCCATACACTGGAAAGTCATTCACAGTGCAAAACAACATAGCATGCAAATGAAATATCTCTCTTCATGAAGCATCATAGGTCATCACACCTTCACCCCAGAGCTTCTTTAAGTCATCAATCATAGGTTTAAGATAAACGTCGATATCATTTCCAGGTTGTTTAGGGCCTAATATCAAAGATGACAACATAACGTACTTATTTTTCATACACAACCAGGGAGGAAGGTTGTATATAACAAGCATAATTGGACAAGTGCTATGTTGGCTGCTCAATGTCCCATACAGATTCATCCCATATGTACAAAGCCCAAGTCTTAGATTCCTATCTTCTTCACCGAATTCATGGTATAATAAATCAATCTTCTTCCACTGTGGGGAATCAGACACATGTCGTAGGATCCCATCATTATTTTTCTTAACATCTGCATGCCACCTCAAATTCTTCGCATCTATAGGATTGGCAAACAAGCGTTGAAACCGTAGTATTATAGGTAGATAGCACATCACCTTAGCAGGAGAACCAATTTTGGACTCCCCCAAAGTCGTCAATTTATACCTTGACACACCACATTTCAGACAATCTTTCAAATCCACATAGTCCTTTTGAAATAATACACAATCATTCTGGCTTGCGTGTATCTTCTTGGCCTCCATTCCTATTGGGCACAACTATTTCTTTAACATGTATGTTGAAATTGGCAGCTCGTTTCCTTTAGGAAGAATTTCTTTCAACAAAGACAACAATGACGTGAAGCTTTTTTCGCTCCATCGATTGTTAGCTTTTAGTTTATACAATCTCAACAAAACGCTAAGCTTCATAAACTTACAACATGTGTATAATAGTATCTCAGCATCATGCACAATGTTTCTAAACATGGGAGGTGAATCGGTGTGCTCTACCCCACAACTATCCAACATCACATCAATGATGTCTATTGGAACTAGTTTATTCACATGTATATCATCGAAGGCAATTTCTTCTTCCACAAAAGCACTGCTATCAACATCCACTGATTTTAGGTTTGAAATCTCTCCATGCCAGTGCCATTCTGTATAGCCTTGTACAATCCCATTGCACATGACATGACTTTTGATTTCGTCACCAGTGCTGACTTTCAAGTTGTTACCACAATGCCTACATGGACAGTAGAACCTATCTCCAGGTTGTTTCCTATGTTCCTCGGCAAATCTAATAAACTGGTCAAGACCAAAAATAAACTCGGGGGTGCAGCGATTTGGAATGGACATCCATGATCTATCCATTCTATGATTTAAGAGAAAACAAGTATATATTAGAACAAGATTAGGGTCTAGGGTTAAAAGATTAGGGTTTATGGTTAAAACTTTAGGGTTTAAGGTCTTATATATAATTAATGGTTAAAACATCCTAAGTGAGATTAAGTGTTCAAGAACAGTCCCAAACTGGGGACTATCCAAGATTTACTCCTAATGAGTAAATCTTGGACGGGTTTCTAGGCCAACAAATACATGTGCTGTCATTCTTGTATATAATAAATGTGTACCACCTATCCCATTCTTGAACACTTAATCTCACTAGTAAGTGTATAGTATGTATTGGGTTTTTAATAGAATTTCGGAAGCATTTCCCCGTTGTTCTCCAAGTACATATGTACTTAGAGAACAAATGGGGAAATTCTGCCAAAATTTTCTTGAAAATTCAATACACATTATACACTTACATCCTAAGTGAGATTAGGTGTTCAAGAACAGTCCCAAACTGGGGACTATCTAAGATTTACTCCTAATGAGTAAATCTTGGACGAGTTTCTATGCCAACAAATATATGTGTTGTCATTCTTATATATAATAAATGTGTACCACCTATCCCATTCTTGAACAACTAATCTCACTAGTTAGTGTATAATGTGTATTGGGTTTTCAAGAAAATTTCGGCAGCATTTCCTAGCTGTTTTCCAAGTACATATGTACTTAGAGAAAAAACGGGGAATGCTACTAAAATTTTCTTGAAAACCCAATACACATTATACACTTACATCCTAAGTGAGAATAGGTGTTCAAGAACAGTCCCAAACTGGGGACTATCCAAGATTTACTCCTAATGAGTAAATCTTGGACAGGTTTCTAGGCCAAAAAAATATAACACCACTCATAAGTAGGCATGTCTGATCACATTAATAATAAATAAAGAATTCAATAGTTTCAAACATGCAATAATTCACAATGCAATATTATAAACTACAGGCAACATGGTTATTCCCCACACTCTAGTAGACAGACTAACCAACACATGGTCTTTCTACCATACAGTCGTATACCATTACTATAATAATCAAATGTTAGGATTGGAAAGGTATTTGTCAATCAAACTTGTTGCAAACCAGAAAAACTTATGATAACTGAAAACATTAAGATCAAGATGGTGGAGTTAAAAAGAAATATTACAAACTTGCTAATAAATTTAAAAACACACACATTCAAATTAACTAAGAATGTCATGCATACCTAGCTGAGCATTCATATCATCAAAGACAAGAGGGATTGTATAAATTTATAGCGGTTTAGAGAAAATGAGTGTGAATCTTGTTAAACATACCAAGATTTCTAACTAGGACACAAATTGCCTTTAACATTTTACAAATATATACAAGCACAATATTTTTTCATATCCTAGGTTGATTTACAATAGCAACATCTAAATAAGTAAACTCAAAGCATTAGATAAATAAATATAATTAGTAGTTAAGTAAATACAAATCAGTAGACAAGTAAATACAAATCAGTAGATATATAAATTCAAATCAGTAGATAAGTAAATTCAAATCAGTAGATAAGTAAATACAAATCATTAGAAGTAAATACAAAGGGAAGGGAGCAGACGGAGGTCAGGGAGCAGAGGGGACTGACCTTGGGTGGTAGAGGGCAGGGAGAAGATGGAGGAGGATGGGCAGGGAGCATGCGGAGGGGCGAGCAGAGAGCCGACGAGCACAAAGGGCGCAAGTGAGCAGATAGCCGACGAGCGCAAAGGGGTACCGACGAGAAGAGAGGGAGAGGGCGGCGGCCAACCGATGAGCATAGAGGGCAAGCAGAGAGGGAGAGGGCGGTGACGGTGACCATGGAGCACACAGCAGTAGGGAGCGGCGCGGCGGCGTGAGCACGGAGCAGTAGGGAGAGCAGCGGCGGGAAGCGGTGCACAAAATCGATCGCCATACCTATTCTCACGGGGATGAAATAGAGAAAGGGGAAGAGTCGGCTTCGTGTGGGTGCTATAAAGTTAACCATAAGCGTCGGTTATCAAAAACAACCGATGCTAATAACAATAGTCATCAGTTACCATATAAAAACCGACGCCACATGGGTGTAAAAATTTTCACACGGACAACGCGAGAACACCCATTGGCGTCGGTTATTTCAAGCCAACCGAAGATAAAAATACGGCTAATTTCTGTCTCATAAAAAACCTTTAGTCGTCAGTTTTTAAATTAATAACTGACGCCGTATGTTAAATTTTGAAAGAAATATTTTTCAATGGAAAATTTGGAATTGGTGGTCGATTTTAGGCGTCGGTTGCTTATTGATGAACCGACGCTAAATTAAAAATGATATCCGTGTCTGGGCGCTCTTCACTTATAGATGTCAGTTTTTGTATTTAGCTGACGTTGTACACCTTAGGCGTCAGTTTCTTGTATACAACTGACGCTTGTAAATGTGACGTTATAAGCCATTTCTGTAGTAGTCTAGTTTCAAAAAGTAGTCCTCTTGAGGATTTTCTTCGAATAAGGAGGGTATAATGATTCAAAATGCATAGAGAGAGAAACAATCTAGCTAGGTAATGGATTTTATTGAACAAAAAGCGTCAAACTTCATCAAGTTTCTTTACAAAATTTGAAATTTTTTTGAATTTTTTTGAAAAAATTGCTTAAAATGCTAGGATGAAATCTTAAGTCTAAAATAGATAGGAGTGGGTGGAAAGTAAAGTATGTACCACCCACCCTCTACCCCAAACTTAGAAATTTGCTCGTCCCGAGAAAACTCTAAATCCAAGATGGAGGGGAAAATTCATGCTAGTTGGACCACCAGATGTGGTTGCGTTCCAATCAACGCACGTCCTCCATCTAAAAATCTCAAAAATGAAGACTAATCAGAACTTAAGATAACATCTCGCGATGTAATTTTTATTCAGTGCAAAATTTTCTAAAAAAGGTAAAAACCAAATTTAGCAAATTTTCTAATTCAAAACTAAAAGTAAAAACAAAATTATTGACCGGGTTGCCTCCCGACAAGTGCCTTTGTTTTATGTCAAAGGTTCGACATGCCGATATCATCACCATGGTGGGGCTCTAAGTGGAGCTTGAGCTAGATTGACTTGTTCTTTTGGTGGTTTCTTTCTCATCCATTCACTAATCTTTGATATGATTCTGGCCTCTTGTATTCTTCCCCATATAGAGCGAGCATTGTCAGAACACATAGGGAAACAACTTGAGTTATGTTGAATTGTTCTCTGCTGCTCAATCCAAGGTGGAGAATAGTTGTAGGGGATCTGAATGGCTTCATTGATAAAAAAGTTCATTTGTTGATGCACTATCCCTTCATAGTAGCAATGCTGGTCATTGATGTCAATCAAATATGGATCTGGGGGATGTTCTTGGTAGAAACTACAGTCCAGATCTTGTTGTGGTGGAAAGATGAAATTAGTAATATCCATTTGTTGAGTTACCGGTCCAAAGGATGGTTGTTTCTAGATGAGGAGGCTCATGGACACCTGCAAAAGGTTCGGTATGTGTAACAGTAGGGTCAAGAGGTGTCTCCTCCATAGTTGACGACATTTCTTTTATCTCTACATAGACTGGTTCAATCTCAGTCTTCTCTTCATCATGGCCTTTTTCAGAGGGAACATCAGATTTTGAAGAAAGGAATTTCTGTTGCATCTGAGTGAATTGATTAACACAATCAACAAAATATGCCTCTTCTTCTTTGTTGCGCTCCTTGACACTTTTAGATGCATAGAAATCAAAAGATTGGTTTCCCACCCTCAGTGTCAACACTCCAGCTTCAACATTGATCAGAGATCTACTAGTTGAGAGGAAAGGTCTTCCAAAAAGGAGGGGGTAGCGTGGATTCTTCCTGATGTTCATAAATACGAAATCACACGGGACATATGGATCCCCAAGCCTTATAGGAATATCTTCTATAATGCCAACTGGCTTGATCATTGAAGAGTCAGCAAGCTCTATGGACATTCTAGTGGGCAAGAAGTTGGTGAGGCCCAGTTTGTTGTATAGCATGAGAGGAATGATATAAATTCTAGCTCCGAGATCGACTAGGCCTGGTCGGTTGACAGAATCTCTTATCAAGTAGTTAATTCCAAAGGTTCCTGGATCCTTATGCTTGTGAGGCATCCTATCCATCACTAAATAAGATGATATTTCCGCCAATTTCACCGTATGATGTTCTTCAGTTCTATATTTCTAACCGAGCATGAGTTTGAAAAACTTCGACTATTGGGGCATCTCAACCATGGCATCCAAGAGCAGAATATTGACATACAACTTTTTCATGATTTCCTTGAATTTGTTGAACCTAGTATCAAGTTGTGTAAAATTTAATCAATTCGAAAATGGCACACGAGGTTTATAAACTGGAACAACTGGCTCAGGAGATTCTTCAGCATTAGCAACCATAGGTTTGTCAGAATTTGGCGTATCATTTTGAGTGGCCACTGCACTATGCTCCACACTTTGAACATTTGTCACGATGACATGAGTCGTGGGTTTTGGTAAGATAAAACCTAAATGAGTTGTCACAGCTTTAAGTTGTTCCATGTGTCTCGGATTGTCTTATGGTTGTCCAACAAAATCTCTAGCAAGTGGCTTGAGGCTAGCTGCAAGTTGATCTAGTTGAGATTCAATGGCCTTCTGGTGTGATTGCTGGTTAGCTATCAATGTTTGTTGCGATTGTAATATCTTCTCAATGGCTGATAGTTTATCATCAGGAGAGATGGGTCTAGCTTGTTTCCCTTGTTGTTGATTTTGGTAAGGGAATTGATTGGGGTCTTGGAACTGAGGGTTGTTCTGGTAATTATTGTAGTTCCTGTTCTGGAAGTTACCCCTAAAGTTCCCTTGATTCCCGAAATTCTATTGTTGGTTGTTTGAATCAAATTTATGTGAGTTTACCTCTCCCGAAGGATTTCCATACTGAAAACCAAGATGGTTCCTATTCTTATTCAGGTTATAGTATCCTTGACCAGGGATAGTGTTGACAACATTCAGGCTTTCCATCTGGCCATTATCTCCTTGTCCATTGTTTTTTCTTAAAACAACATCATAAAGAACATTGCAGGATAAAGTAGAGTGGTCATTTCCTTTACATGCTTCACAGAATAGTGAAGCTGACTTGATTTGTTCTGGTTGCTGTGGGAGTGAGTGTCTTCTTTCATAGGCAACAAGAGATGATTCAAGATGGTCTTTCTTAGCAACTAGGAGCTTGAGGGATTCAATGATAGACTTGTACTCATGAGTAGCTTCAGCCATAGCTAACTTCAACACTCCCTTTCCTACTGATCTACCCCAATTAGCTTGATTTTTATCTCCAAGGGTGACAACCTTCCATGCACTATCATAACTCTGTCACATGAAGTTTCCTCCAAATAAGGAGTCTAAAAACCTCTTGATATCGTCATCCACACCCATATAGAAGATCTCAATGAGTTGATTCTTAGGAATGCCATGGTCTGGACACTTGCGTAGAAGCTCCTTGTATCTTTCCCATGCTTTAGCAAGGGATTCTCCTAGGACCTGAGTGAATTGAGTTATATGTCCCCTGATTTCATATGTGAGAGAAGGAGGGTAGAATTTTTCCAAAAAGACATTTTGAAGTTGTTCCCAAGTGATGATGGGTTCACATTTCAAGGAATTGTACCAACTTATAGCTATATCAGCAAGAGAATACTTGAATAGACGGAGTCGGATGGCATCATCTGTGACTCCATTTTGCTTTGTCATAGCACATAGATCAATAAACCTCAGAAGATGTTCCTGACTATCTTCTCCTTGCTTACCATAGAATGGGCTGTTTTGAAGCAAGGTGATCCAATGTGCTCGGATCTCGAAGTTTGGAGTGTTGATGGGAGGAGGTTGCACTGGGTGATGAACATCAACATCTTTGGGGATTGAGAACTCCCTATGGTCTTTTTGTAGTTATGCTGCTGCTTGAGCTGCTCAGATCTCTATTTCAACTGCAACTCTGGCTTCCTGCATAAGCCTATCTCTTTGTGCAGCAAGGGCTTGAGCAACCCTTCGGGCTATTTCCTCCTCTTGAGCCATCCTTGCTTGGTTCTCTCTATTCTGACGATGAAAAGTTCTATCTATCTCAGGATCAAAGCTAGCAGTGAGACCGGAAGTATTTGAGCGGTGCATGGACTAGTCTTTGTTGGTACCTGGGATGGAAAGATTTTAAAGAAGTGAGATTGACGGAGTAGAACTGAATTCAAGTGAATGATCAATTGTATCAAAAGAAAAAGCAAAATCTTAGATTAGCCCTAAAAGAACTAGATTTGACTAGCTGATTCTGTTGTCCCCGGAAATGGTGCCAGAATTTGACGTGGTTTATTATCACACTAACAAATTCACTCGGGGTTGAAATCCCTGAGATTTTACCAAAACCTTGTGCAATAATACCACCCACAAGCGGACATGTCTTACCACAATATAGTTAAGGATTGAATCCCAAGGGACAATGTTTTTAAGAATCTTTGCTAGTCTGGTCTAGTTCAAGTAAGGCTAATATTTAGATCAAAGGTGGATTCGAGTTTAATTAAACTAAATGCAAGAAAGTAAAGAGCAGAAATAAAGTTGAATCTAGATTAATGATGGGGATCACTGGGGTGGTCCCGGTTTTCACCACCACTACACATGCAAACATATCCAATCACAAACATCCAGGCAAGATCTAACTATCCTAATAGAACTATTGCGAACCCTCCCTGAGGGATGTTTAGGTCCACGTAAGCATCACCTTAGGCATCAGATTACTCGTCACCATCTAGATCATGAACTTACGGTTCCAAAGATATAGATATCCAACTGAAGCTGTGGCCCTCCCTGAGGGATGTTTAGGCACATAAAAGCATCACCGTGGGCTAGATGGCTTGTCCCCTCACGGATCATATAATTATGACCTCAAGGAATCCCTTTCCATTTCTAGTCATGGAGTCAACCACATTAATTGACATCCTATCCTACATATTGAAGTTCTCACAACATAGAAAGAACAAGATAAAAGCAAGAAGGTGATCAGTCTACAAGCAAACATCGACGATTAACAACAAAATGAAAAGTTATATACATGCCATGGAATGTTTAATAAAAGGACATATAAGCATGGGCAACATGGCTAGTCCCCACACCCTGGAAAAATGAAACTACTCACTCATGATGCGAGAAACAACAAGAACAAGAGAGAGGGAAGATTCCACCATGAGCATGATGTAGAAGATGGTCGCAGCTCAGTGAAGATACAGTCTTCTACGCCACATCGGAGCAGATATGGACGAGGAGTGAGGGACACCAAGACAGACCAGATAATATTTCTCTCTCCACCTTCCTTCTCTTCTCGTCGTTCTTGCTCGCAGAAAGAAGAGAAGGTGTGGATGCATAGGTGGAGTGGATGACGGGCAGACACGCAAGCCTTCCGCTCAGCTTGGCTGTGGAGATCGTCCTCCACTAGGGGTTGAGTGCTTCTTAGGCACATCCTGGTGGTGGAGTGGAGGATGAGGAGATACGTAGGTGGAGGATTTTCCCAGGGGTAGAGCATGCTAGGTGTAGCCTGGTAATGGAGTTGTTGTTGTAGATCAAAGGGAGTAGGGGTCGAGCTCACAAAGGAGCAGCCTGGCGGTGTCCCGGATTCGATAATCAAATGAGGACCCTTGTGGTTCTATTTATAGGCACTGGTCAGGTCTTCACATTTTTGGTGTGAGTCCTTTGCACAGTTTGGACGCTTCATGGTTTGGACTTGGTAAGCCCTCACAATTTTGAGACCGAGAGGGGGTTCATGGTCTTGCAAAAAATCTGCTTTAACGGTTTGGAAACCGATCAACTATCTTCACAGTTTTGGGGTCTTCATGGTTTGCAAACCATGAGTCTCTTCTCTAGCGGTCTTGGAAGGTACACCATCCTTCACGGTTTTGGAAACCATTTGCAACCTTCTCGGTCCTCACGATCTCTACCTTCACGATTTTTATAAGGACCGTGACCTGGGTTATGAGGTAACCCTATTTGTTTTGGCTAATAAAGTTGCTTAGAACTTTAATATAATCCTCTAAGGTGTTTTTTTTTATCATGTGACATACTTATGTTCCAAGTTTGGTCCTGATTGAATGCTGTTTGAGCAATGTTCCTTTGTTTTGGACCAAAGTGCAATTTACCCAAGTTGAGGGGTTATATTGCAATATTTCATATGTTTAACATGCCTCATGTGTTTTAGCATCATTATAGAGAGAATTATGCAAGGTGGTGGCTGGTGGAAAGCCCAAATTCCAAGTTTGAACTTGT
Source organism: Alisma plantago-aquatica (assembly GCA_963693085.1). NCBI lineage: Eukaryota > Viridiplantae > Streptophyta > Magnoliopsida > Alismatales > Alismataceae > Alisma > Alisma plantago-aquatica. Next base: position 714,487,245 of record OY856411.1, on the reverse strand, counting down.
TTGAACAATGCTGGTACCTTGTGCACCAATTTTGGTACAAATTGTAATTTACCCAAAATGTGGGGTTGATATGAAAATTACCACCTCTAGAGTGTCCCTACTCCCTCCTAGTATCATGTATATGAGAGATAAATAAGGAGACACCATGTTTGATTCCATTATGAATAATGGTTATCTTGGTGATGAAATGACCAAGAAAAGGGTTGAATATGAAAGCTTAACTTGAGTTGTATCAAGTTGAAAAGCTTATATATGAGTGCCTATCGGCCAAGGATCCATATGAGGAGCCTCATATCGTTTTGTGAACTCTTGGAAAAGTCCATGTTGTGCAAATCACCTCAAGGACGTGAGTTGTGTCGGGTTACTACTTCCTTAGTAAAGTTGTGACGAGTTGTGCATAAAGTGAAAAATTAATTGATATATCTTAATCAAAGGGATATGTATTGGATGAATCTTTATCCCAAGATCACCCTCAACTGTTTTTCATGTCAAGATAAATGTTGATGCATGAATTTACATGTGTCATCCATGCATGGGCACGTGGCACCTACTAGCTCAAATTGATGACACCTCATTTTTACCTTCCTTCATGAGCAACAAGTATATATACCCCTAGTTTCACCCCTTAGTGGAATTTTTAGGATCTTATCACCCTCCTTCCCTAAGGTATCATGCATAAGATCCCTGTATCGTGCAGGATTAATGTGGTATCATGCATGGGCCTTGGGTATCACCCATAGCAAGATCATATTGCCCAAGTAGAGTGGTATTGGCCAAGAAGGGTGATATCCCCCTTAGTGAAGAGTTTTGATCATAAGTGAGTGGCATATCGTGCATGGGTGGTGGCATATCGTGCAAGAGTAGTAGTGTATCATGCAAGGGTGCTACATAGAAATAAGGAGCTGATACTTAACCCTAAGGTGAGGTCATGATCATCTTCAACCTTGGATTGAAGTATGATTATATGGTTTTGATCTTCCTTTCTTTTCTTCTTCACCAATTACTTATCCATGGTGATTCCTTGTATATGAAGGAGTTGTGAACGAGCCTTGACTTTTGATAAAGTCATCTTCAACCTTAGGAACGTGGATCTTTCGATCTTTGAGCTTTGAAGTTGTTCTTAAGGCGGGTTATATAACTTGAACTCAATCATGTTATCATTCATCACCTAAATTGTTATATTTAATGATCTACTTTTAATTACGAAATTTCCTGAAATAATTGATAAAATAATGAGTTCTAGTAGTTTCTTAGACATGTTTCCATGAACTATAACAGTTAGAACCAAGGTCTATAGCTTGAAGATGATGGTATCACTTTATAAAAGTGATATCGGGTGCAAGCACACAAGCAAGCACCTCTAACCCGATATGATGATGCACCTACTTCACTAAAATGATATGGATATGATTTTATACATTTTTGCATGATATTGGGGTGTAGTATACACCTCTTGCATGATAGGGAGTCAAGTATAGACTCCATTCACGATACAAGGTTAAATGAATACTTATAAGTTGACATGAAACCCTAATTTGGGTAACCCGATATGAGAGAAGAATAGTAAGTGCTATTGCACGATATGGTAGCCCGATACACAACCCTAGTTTATGTCTAGACCGACATGGTAATGAGTGGATACCTGTTAAACACCATGGGCGACACATACATGTACCATGTGTCCTTCACAACCAACCCAAACCCAACATGGGTGTTGTAACCCAACATTTAATGGAGTAGCCCGGTATGGCTTGGTACCCTTCACTCCTATCGACTTGTGTAATGGGTTGAGAAGAGTTTAACCAATTGTTTAACCTATTTCTCATCCTTAATATAGGATGGTACCCTTGAAGGAGGAAATAAGATGAATATATTGGGTTGAGATTGATATGGAAAACCCTAACCCGTCACGACCAACCCTAGATGGTGAGCCACCCGATATCGTGATTGAATACACCTCTTGCCCAACATGGTGAAGGATTTATACCTCATGCACAACATGGATAACACATACAAACACCTCTAGCCTGATATGTATGATGGTCATATACCTCTAGCCCGATATGGATGATGGTCATATACCTCTAGCCCGATATGGTGAGTGCTCATACACCTCCAACCCAATATGGTGGTGCCTATTCACCTACAACCCGATATGGTGAACATATGCACACATCTAACCTGAGACACCTTGTAAAGGTGAGGGCAAGACACTCTTAGGAGTGATGAGTGAAACACCAAGTAATGGTGTGGCTAATACCTTGATAGGTGAAACACCTAAAGTGATTGATAATGGACAACTTTATATCAACAATGCTTTAATCTGAGATAAGTCCATATCAATTGATGATGGTTGGACAATTCAAATATGTGACCAATACACTACATGATAAATGTAATGAGTTAGTGAATAAAGTATTAGGATGGGAAATACCCTAGTATAAGATAATTTATTAATTTAAGTTAAAAGTGATAAGGGAAGTGATACACCAAGGCATGATAAATATCACATCTAGCATCTTAAGGTTGTTACACCTTGATGCACCTTAAATCCAATATGTATGGATGAGTAACACATGAAGTGTGTCATGCCAATTGTTACATTGAGATGTAATGAGATTAATTCACTTGATAAGTATAGGCTAACATACCTTGAGAAAGGGTTAAGCCAAGTTAATAAGTATGATGTATTCATACTCTGGGAAGGATGAGAGAGAAACTCATACCTTGTGTTGATAATCATTTAATGATAAATAATGAGAATAAATAAGTATGATTGAATACTTATGATATCAATGTATGCTCTTAGATGTGTGGAGCAATGAAATAAGGTTTGGATTAATAATATGAACATGAAACCCTATTCGGCTATAAAGGGAAACCCTAACCCTAATAATAGGGAAGGATGTATTTCTCTTCTTGCATAAGCCTTGTAAGGCATGTTAAATACTTGTATAACAAGTATAATAAGTTTTTGCCTACTTGGAGGTGACAAGATATGTGATGGCCTTGTGAGCCATGTGAATAAGTTGTTGCCTAGTGAGAGGTGACAAGATGTGTGATGGCCTTGTGAACCATGTGAATAAGTTATTGCCTAGTGAGAGGTGACAAGATGTGTGATGGCCTTGAGATCCATGTGAATAAGTTGTTGCCTAGTGAGAGGTGACAAGATGTGCGATGGCCTTGTGAGCCATGTGAATAAGTTGTTGCCTAGTGAGAGGTGACAAGATGTGTGATGGCCTTGTGAGCCATGAGAATACTTGTACAACAAGTGAAATGAATACCATGGTCTGAGGACCTAGAGGTAATAGTTACCTAATAAGTGGTAACATTATTCAATGATGATCTAAGGGTTTGAATACCCAAATCTATAATCATGATGATGATAATGTTAAGGGATGATAATTCCCAGTAATGAGATAAGGGATTGAGATCCTAAATGTTATATGTGTTCTAAAGGTTTGAAAAGTACTTGATGGATGTAGTACGCTTATTCTTTGTAGCATTCGTCATAATAATTCATGTTTGAAAACTTGATTGATGCTAAAATAATATGGTAATGTACTTAATTAATCAAGTGGAATCTTATCATGTAGTGCCCTGACCATAGATCCATCGACGCCAGAATTTGCTGAATGGTGAAGTTGGCTGCTCCGCGGCATAACCTAGAGACCGAATATTTTTGAATATGTGGGGGTGATGGGAGAAAATATCTGTACGCCCTAATGGAGGAATTGATGTGAGATAAACATTAAATCTCTCAATCCTTCATTATATGTGTCGGGATGGATGTATCACAAATCTCCCAATGATGATGAATGCCAAATCGATGTGAGATAAACATTAAATATCTCAATGCCGAAGGAGTGCAGTTGACGCTGTAGTTCTATAGAGAAGTTACCAGTATACCCTGGAAAGCTATTTAGAAGTGACACAAGATGTCCTGCCTGTGGTCTCTTACTGACCGAGACAAGGGAGGTGTTGGAAGCCGGCTCTGTCATTGACCTTGTATGGTACCAATGTCGACTTTGTAATGGTCAGTTGGAGTATGAGCGGTATATCTCATCTCCTCAGGGCATAAGTGTGATTGTAAAATGTAATCAACCGAGTAGCATATCTACTTAAGGATTGAATATGGAAAACATTGATTGATGCGTACTTCAGTTATACATCTTAGTTGATAGATATTATTTATGCTCTTTACATTCCTTACAAAGTAGATAGATGGTTTATAACTCTACCATGGGTAGATGCAATGTTCTCCTTAAGAAAGGAGATTATTTCATTCTATTCATACAGTAAATTATCCTGCCTGTTCATATAAAAAACCTCTGCTCAGTTTATAAATGCTTAATTTGTGATAATAATATGGTCGACGGAGAGTTATATCTCTCACTGGGATAATTGTCTCACCCCGTGGGATCCACATTTTTTTAGGTGGACATGCACGAGGTGGAGAAGAATCTTTCTGCAGAGGAGGAACAACATCTGAGACAACAGTGACAGCTTAGGTTGAGTGTACTGTCTGTTGTGTCATGTAGATAGAAGTCCTATGTGTCATCTCTATACGCTCAGGTCCTTGGAGTTGGTTCGTGCTAGTTTCATAAATAATATGAGATTTTGGCTTGAATGCCTTGAGGTTTTATGTTGCCCCAGTATGTGTTTTGATAGAGCAACTATTATATATTATCCTCGAGAAGAGATGGTACAGTGTATGTACAATGTGAACAATGATGTATACAAAGTTTTGGTTCTGCCTTAAAGAGTTTTCCTAGAAATGGATCTCTTTACAAAATGGTTTTAATTTTTAGTGATTTTGTTAATCTGCTATTTATGTTTATTCCACTTAATTAATGACGATTTGTTTGTTGGGTTGGCGACAGTCGTTTCAAATTTTGGTATCAGAGCTTAAGGTTCACTGAGTCTACAGAGACATAGGACTAAGGTGTTGAGTCTGTGTTAGTGTCCTCCAATGTACCCTATAGTGACTTCTGCTTATGTAGAAGAAAGGGTAAAGTTTATAAATGACTGGGGAACACGAGGAATACATTGCTGAGAGAAATGTTGTTACACCAGGAGAGGGTGCAAGGGATCAGGGAAGAGAAGAACAGGTGCCTAAGAATTCCCATCTTGACCCAATTAGGATAGAGAATCCTATTTTTATGCTCTTGTTGGGCTGGTTAGGACAACAGTGATACATATAGTAGACTGGATACTGGCATTACAACCTAGGTTACCAGTCCTCAATGCAGAAACTTTGGGTTCTGAAAGGGTTCTTGAATGACATAGTCATGTTAGAATAGTGGAAAATTGGGAATGATTAACATATGGTAAGAAAATAGACTCTTCCATAAGTATAGACAGATAGTACATCTGTGATGGTAATGCCCAAGAAGGGGCAATAAGCTGAGATTTAAGATAAGGTCTCTATAATTTTAGAGACATTTTCCTTGTTGTTATAAAAATACAAAGTTTTTGGTGCCACCGGTGCAATAAATGCCTAGTGTACCAGGGAAGTAGTCACTAAATAAAGGCAAAGGTCCTAACTTTCCACCTGTAAGAACCCATGGCTTAGTTTCTACATCGGTAATAAGACCGATAAGACCATGGTACGAGGACAAGACATGTTATAGATATGGACATGTTAAGCATACTAAATCCTTTTTTTTAAAAGAAGGGAGGAAATGACTCAACGACCGAGGTAGACCCAGCAGGGCTTATGAAAGTTACAACCCAATAACATAAAAAGGAAAGAGCAACAACATGAAACATCTAGACTCTATGTGTTGAGTCAACCTAAAATGGTAGATGACCACGAGGGGTAACAGTCAGATGAGCTTTTTCATTTTGATATGCCTTCTCTTGATTTTATCTGATAATCTTAAGAAGGATTGCTGTTATTGATTTTCCTATTGATTGCCCTATGGGGACATAGGGAGGAAATGATGAGAACTAGAATTTATATTCTGTTCAGTATTCTTTTAAATGATCTATAATTGCTCTTATCTTTGTGAAAGAGGATGAGATATAGAAGTGATGCCTAGAGAAAATCCAAGAATGTTAAATCCTGTGTTTATAATGATATGAAAAGTAAAGAAAATGATAGTAAATAAAGTGCATACTACCTAATCTCAGTACTTGTATACCCTGGCCAGGTATATAATTATTGGAGATAGGGCAAGTATGGAACTCTTAGATTGTTATCTTTCTGATTACTCTGATCAAGTATTCATTCTGAGATAATCTAGTGAGTATAATGAAATTGGAAAAATGGTATGGACATTTGCATCACATACTAAGTGCATTAAATGGAATCTGAGATGATCTCAGATCAATATGTGTGTATGAGGAAGTAAAAAGTATAATTCTCATGATAAAAGAATGAGAACAAGGGAGATGATCCCTGTCTGATAAAACCTGTGTGAATAGTAAAGACCTTTTCCCATGATGTGGAAATGGGAAATGTGATAAAATCACAAAATGTTCATAAACATGCTAGGCAATAACAAAGAAATGAGTAATGACATGTAATCATCCTTATAATTCCTATACTGATGGCAAGGAACTTAGGATGAAACAAGAGTAAATGACTCATGAACAATTGAAAGTTTGTGATATAATTAGAGGAGATGATAATTCCTTCTCTTTGATAAACAACCCTGAGTGATGATGGGGTGATAAGAGGAATATGTTTCTTTGTGTTCTTTCCTTCAGGGACATGTAAATCAAGTGGGTCTTATGACACTTGATGTGCATAAGTTAAAAATGTTCAATTGATCGATACTTAGAAAAGTATCAGTTCATCTTGGACCTTGGTTTCGAGATAAAGATATGTGTAATAAATAATGTCCCAGGATGAAAGGAAGATCCTTTTATATGTGTGGCTTTGGTAATGACAACAGAGAGATGGAAATGATGAGGATGTGATGTGTTTTTGACACATGTGATAGATACCAAAGTAAGGAATTCTAGTATCTAAGAAATATAAGGTGGTATGGGAAAGTAAAAACATAACTCCTAATCAGATGATTTATGTGGGTTACCTAGAGTGGCCAACTGTGAAATGAGTCTAGTTACATAAAATAGTATGGGCATTATATGTTAGGGGTTTATGCTCAGCATAAACATGACATCGATAAGGATGTACTAATCGAAGGAACAATTATAAAATTATTGTGGGAAAAGCTTATTAAGCTAAAAATAATTCCTTAGAATACCCTTATCTAGATATGTTAAGGAAACTTATACATAACATCTAAAGATACCTCTAATATAAGTTCTTAATTGATAATTAACCTCCCCTTATGACAAGAGAATGCACAACTAATGAGATAGTTGGTATAAGTCATAAGAAACACTACGAAAAATATGGTCTTTAACTACAAAAAAAAATTGTAGCAAAAACCCACGAATTTGTAGCTAAAAGCTTTGGCTACATTTATCCTTACATTTAGAATATGAAGCTAATACCCGTGTAGCTAATTGTTTAGGCTACATTTTTCAGAGTTGTAGTTAGTTAATCCTCTAGCTACAAATTTATATGTAACCCTAGCTGTAGGTAAAAAATGTCCTTACACATAAAAATGTAGTTTCCATTGTAGCTAAATATATGACTACAATTCAATTTGTAGCCATGATATGTAGGGAGAGATGACATTGGTTACAATTTGTATATGTAGTTCATGTATAGAAAAAATTAGTACTTACTACACATGTAATTATAGCTAATGTGTAGTGAAAGACACCATGTACTACACATACATATGTAGTAAGAACATTATGTATCCAGTCAATCGCTTGTCAATATAGAGGGGTTTTCAAAAAGAAAAAAGATGAATGTTAATCAATATTGAGTTGTGCTTACAATGTCAAAAATGGTACTTTTATTTATATTTGAACAATGAGTACACATGGGGAGGACATTAACCTGGCCCCTATTTTACAATATGCATGGAAAAAAGATACATATATAATATCTTATTCTGACTGCCTCTATCCATTGCAGACTCTATATGCCACATGATCATATGCTTCTTCTATCTTGATTTTTCTTTTGTATTAATTTTTCCACTTGTATCATCAACACATATAATAACATTGATAAACTCATAAGAAGAGAAAGACCGCTAAGGTATTGCTCTTCTTGATTTTAAACAGAGAACTTCTCCATGTTATGCTTCTGATTGGCCATAGGAAGGTCTTGTAGTTGATATTACTATTCATGGAGATTCTTCAAAGACAAATCATTCTCATCAACAACTGGAAATTCCACCCATCCCCAAGTTTGAGGTTTCCATATATCTCAACAAATATTTTGTGAATTTGAGATAATATATTGGAGAATTCCTTTATCCTCTCTTCCTTTTGTTCTGGCAGTTGTTCCTGTACAAGAGATATGGAAGCTAGATACAACTTAACCTGTAGTAACATAATCTATATTTTGCGGGTGAAAGTAAGAGAGTATGACACTAATTTTGAGAAAATGACGTGTACATGAACAAGCCAATGAAATTATTGCATAGTTTACCTTTCACATGTACATGAACACCAGTCTATGGTACTCCAATCAAGGTTATGCAATGGGTTATTTTGTCTAGGATGAAGATGTGATATGAAGGCCTTCTGACAATCATTCTTGGTATCAAATAACCAGACATGCAAAAAGGTCATAGTGAATGATCAAGTTGCCTTGCTAAAAGTTCTGCATACTGATTGCTTGATATTCTTATTGTACTACTATTGGATGCATATATACATTCTACAAATTGAGAAAATTGATATAATTACCTCTGGTAGCAAAGATTCACTCCTAAATATTAAGATTTTGTAGATGTCAAGTAATTTCAGATAACTACCTACAACAATTGGCAACCTCTCTATGCAGAAGTCTTGTGATCAGAAAGATATGAATGGTTTGTTATATTTGAACAACCACAATGTTATGAATTTGTTGGTTATAATATAAACTAAAATGAAAATTAACTTACTCGCTAAAGCAAATAGAATGCCTCATAAAAGTGTGGGTATGCCTCAGGTAGCAATCCCTACAAAACAAATGTGATTTTATCCATCTGTACATAGTGAAGCAAAATGTATAATCAAAGTCATTTAAAAATGAGAGTAAAACTCAAACAAATATATACTTCATCTAGATGATTTTTTTCTAATTTTGATAAGCTTTTTAGCTTCTGAACTAACAGGAACTGAATGATTTACAACAAGTTCAGATCTAGAATATAAAAAATTTGGAATGGCACATCAACACCAAGATTGTATTTTTTTGCTACCACATAAATCTCAACCTGTAAAATAATTATCAATAGCAACACATCACTTGAATTGATGTGCGGAAATCTTGCTTGAGTTTGGAAATTAGTTTGACGTTATATTTATGTATTGTGATAATTTGGCAACTACTTTATCTAGCCATTTCGCTAGAATTCCAAAATTTTTAAAGAATTGAAGTACTTAACACATTAAATTATATTACCTCTCTATTCTAGATGTACTGATGCCCAAGGGGAGTCTACTCAGTTGCTAGAAACTCTAGTCATAAGAAAACTACCCCATAATCATCTAAGATTGTACCTGTCATATATCCGCCACTCTATCACAAATTAGGAAAAAGAGATGATTATGAGTTGCATCTAACCTGCGAGGACTGTAAAAAAATTAGAACATATATGTATCTTACACAATGTATATGGATCATATCATGAACATCACAAATTATGGTGATGGTACTCTAATAGACACGTGAATTCAGCTATTGAGAAGCTTTCCTCGAGCTAAGGTTGTATGTTCTTCTTCGCAGTTGATAGGAAGACTCTAACTATTCTATAGATGAATGTGATCACACATGATGAAGTTGTAGGGATCATATTTGTATCTTTGATATATTCGAACATACCTCAACAAACAACTCACTAGGGCTCAGAATTTCACAGTAGGAAACTGAACATAGAACTTCAAATGGGACGAGATAGGAACACACCGGTAGCAGTACAATTAAGGCACAAAGAAAAAAAGCCACATGACCGAGAAGAAAGAATGCTAAGAATATCACACACTTAATAAATTATGAGCAAAGACACACCTCTTACTGGGATCTGAGATGTGAAACTTAGAATAAGTTTCTTGTATAGTTAGTAGCAAACTTTGCAGATTTTTTCTATTAGAAGCAAAGATAGACCTCTTACTATTATTTTGTCCCATATGACATCTGAAATAGAAGAATAAAGACTAGAAAACATGGAATCAATATTAGGCATTTGACTTAAGTGGTGGATATGCATAATCATGCTCACATGAGGCATCCACATAGTTTCTTCTGTTCGTATTGTTTGTGGAAACTGTGTAATTACCAATCCATGTGAACTCATAATTCGCAACCTGTATGATAATGTATAATGTGGTACTGATGTTGGGTTGTTCATGATTAAACATGGTACAATAGCATAAGCAGAAACATAAATATGCACAAATCAATCTGTGAATTCAGGCAACACAATTGTACTAAGGTTTGATCCTACATATTAAATAAAAAAATACCTAAGTTAATATAATAAATCTACTAGTCCTAGTGGTTATAATATTCAGTCCAAGGCCTTTGATGTGTCTAATGTTGTTTCCACATGCACTGTTTGCTGCGTAATCCTTCAACAATCCCAACGGCAGCATAAAAAATGCCTAGAGATAGAGCCAACACCATAGATGAAGTGCCATCCCCAATCACATCTCCTCCCAGGTGCTATGATCCCATCTGATGTGTCTACAACACAACATCACCCCGACCATCATTTTTTCCCTTTCCAGATAGCATTGTAACAAATATACTTTCACATTAGACCTACTGACAGAAATTTTGTATCCATGTGTATCATGGTCCATGGGTATTACTAATTATAAGTACCTATATATACCAGGATTCAACTTTTATTATCATAAGAATGCAATACAAAAACCATAATCCTCAGTTGACTAGACCCAACCAATCATATAGGGAATTGGTTACTCATCCACCTCCCCTATTATCCAATTATTATTAGATTTAGAAGAAGAAAATACGAAGATAAAAAAATAGTAAAAGAAAAGAACTTGATACCATATAAGTAATATTTCAAATTTTCATTTTAGAAAGTATCAAATTATGGATGTGGCACAAAGTAGAAGCATCCATCAGAATCTCAATTTATATCGACCTTACTTAGAATTCTTCAGTTGGTCATAGGGAACAAAGAGTACTCAAATTAGGCAGTTGCAGGTGTTTAAAGTTGACTTGGAGTTTATAAAAAATATACCATTTATATCCCATGCCATCTCGAAGGAAGAACCTGGTCATATGTATATGAATGTCTGTATTACTATTTCAAATACCCCCTGTATGTAAATCAACTGAAATGGCTTCATCATGATGCCCTTTTCCTTCCATCTTTCGATAGTCCCATAGCAATAGAATTTCAGCCTATATTTCATTTTATTTACATTGAAAGATCCAATTGAGTTATTCCCACTTTTCTTCTTCATCCATTATCCTAAAATTACATCTTGGTGTCATATGATACCAACTAACTTCGTTCTGACCTTACTCACTACGTCCTCCTCCTCTATGCCAATGAGTCTACTATTCATTCTAATATTCCAAACGAAATAGCTATATATTGTATACTGAACTCCTCTTATGATTACTACACCTTCTTTATGTTTTGAACTCCCTATTCCCAATAGTAATACTAGGTTTGATAGGTAGCCTTTGGTCACAACTCTCTTTGCCGTTAAAAAGCACTATTATGTATTTTCAAAACCGAAGAGTTGGTTTAGTTTGGATTGTAGTAACACCATCACAACAAGGATATGAATGAATAATAGAAGTTCATTAAGAAAATGAAATGGAAGGCACGGTAATCAAAGCATCGTGATCAATAAATGCAAAATACAGTAACAAAAAGATACAATTAAACTTCTCTATTATGGTACTACTACACGACTATGAAGCTTGGAATTGAGAATAATGAATACTGGGAAAATATAATCTTACACACATACATTGACACCACAACTGTATGCTACAAAATTTTCCCATCATTAAATACTAGTCCCTTGATATGCTTCCCCTGTATAGAAGACAACGGCAACAAGGCTAAGCAAAAAAAATTGCCCGTTCCATCCTTCTATGTGGATAGCTTCAACGTAAGATGCTAATATCTTAAGTACAAGTATCAACCAGGTAAACGATGAACATTATAATATGGGTAATAAGTTACCTCACTATGAACTGGAGAAGAAGGGGCACAAATTGTGTGAACTCTGACCCATTTCCTTGAGTGGACGTGCTTCAACCTAAATCCTCTTCTCTTTTTTTGTTTCCCTGTAGGGTGCCGTCCCTCCAGCACCTCCTTTACGGATATCCACCAGGACATCTTTCAAAAGATGGGCGGATAAGGGGGGTGGTTGTATATTTTGGGGATATGAGCGAAAGAGAAGAACATGAGAGGGATAGAGCATAATCCTAGAAGGGGGTGCTATTGGGGTGGACGGGAGAGGATGAATCAAGGGCAGAGTAACTGGTGGTGGAGGATGCACTTGAGATCGATGGAGAGCCCACACGTGATTGGGGGAGGAGAGTGGAGAGGTTGTTATCTGTCATGTGAGATTTAGATACAACAACTAATTAGGCGCCAACAGGGAAGAAAGAGTTGGCACGAAAATCTTGAATTTTTGGAGGTGTGTGAGCGTTAAAGCGGGGATGAGCGGAGAGATCGGGAAGTGGTATTAGTATGTTACATATTAGTATTTGTAGTCATTTTTTAGCTATTAAAATCAACTACATTTTCTTTATTTACAAATTAAAACTTGTAAGGAAAAGTTGTCTTTAACTACAAATATGACACAAGGAAAACTTGTTAGGGGTTTATATCTTGTAAGGACCATGACCTGGGTTATGAGGTAACCCTATTTGTTTTGTCTAATAAAGTTGCTTATAACTTTAATATAATCCTCTAAGGTGTTTTGTTATCATGTGACACAGTTATGTTCCATGTTTGGTCCTGATTGAATGCTTTTTGAGCAATGTTCCTTTATTTTGGACCAAAGTGCAATTTACCCAAGTTGAGGGGTTATATTGCAATATGTCATATTTTGAACATGACTCATGTGTTTTAGCATCATTATATAGAGAAATATACAAGGTGGTGGCTGGTGGAAATCCCAAATTCCAAGTTTGAACTTGTTTGAACAATGTTGGTACCTTGTGCACCAATTTTGGTACAAATTGTAATTTACCCAAAATGTGGGGTTGATATGCAAATTACCACCTATAGAGTGTCCCTACTCCCTACTAGTATCATGTGTAGGAGATAGAAAGAAGGAGACACCATGTTTGATTCCATTATGAATGATGGCCATCTTGGTGATGAAATGACCAAGAAAAGGGTTGAATATGAAAGCTTAACTTGAGTTGTATCAAGTTGAAAATCTTATATATGAGTGACTATCGGAAAAGGAGCCATAGGAGGAGCTTCATATAGTTTTGTGAACTCTTGGAAAATTCCATGTCGTGCAAAGCACCTCAAGGAGGTGAGTTGTGTAAGGTTACAACTTCCTTAGTAAAGTTGTGACGAGTTGTGCATAAAGTGATGAATTAATTGATATATCTTAATCAAAGGGATATGTAATGGACGAATATTTATCCCTAGATCACCCTCAACTGTTTTTCATGTCAAGATAAATGTTATTGCATGCATGTACACGTGTCATTCATGCATAGACACGTGGCGCCTACTAGCTCAAATTGATGACACCTCATTTTTACCTTCCTTCATGAGCAACAAGTATATATACCCCTAGTTTCACCCCTTAGTGGAATTTTTCGGATCTTACAACCCTGCTTCCCTAAGGTATAGTGCATAGGATCCCTGTATCATGCATGAGTAATTTGGTATCGTGCATGGGCCTTGGGTATCTCCCATAGCAAGATCATATCACCCAAGTAAAGTGGTATCGGCCAAGAAGGGTGATATTGCCCATAGAGAAGAGTTTTGATCATAAGTGAGTGGAATATCGTGCATGGGTGGTGGAATATCGTGAAAGAGTAGTAGTGTGTCATGCAAGGGTGCTAAGGAACAAGAAGGAGATCATACTTAACCCTAAGGTGAGGTCATGATCATCTTCAACCTTGGATTGAAGTATGATTTTAGGGTTTTGATCTTCCTTTCTTTTCTTCTTCACCAATTGCTTATCCATGGTGATTCCTTGTATATGAAGGACTTGTGAACGAGACTTGGACTTTTGATAAAGTCATATTCAACCTTAGGAACGTGGAGCTTTGAAGTTGTTCTTAAGGCGGGTTATATAACTTGAACTCAATCATGTTATTATTCATCACCTAAATTGCTATATTTAATGATCTACTTTTAATTCCGAAATTTCCTGAAATAGTTGATGAAATTATGAGTTCTAGTAGTTGATTAGACCTGTTTCCATGAACTATAACAGTTAGAACTAAGGTCTAGATCTTGAAGATGATGGTATCACTTTATAAAAGTGATATCAGGTGCAAGCACACAAGCAAGCACCTCTAACCCGATATGATGATGCACCTACTTCATTAAAACGATATGGATATGATTGTATACCTTCTTGCACGATATGTTGGTGTAGTATACACCACTTGCATGATAGGGAGTCAAGTATAGACTCCATTCACGATACAAGGTTAAATGTATACTTATAAGTTGACATGAAACCCTAATTTGGGTAACCCGATATGAGTGAAGAATAGTAAGTGCTATTGCACGATATGGTCGCCCGATACACAACCCTAGTTGATGTCTAGCCCGACATGGTAATGAGTTGATACCTCTTAAACACCACGTGCAACACATACATGTACCATGTGCCTGTCACAACCAACCCTAACCCGACATGGGTGTTGCAACCCAACATTTGATAGAGTAGCCCGATATGGCTTGGTGCCCTTCACTCCTATCGAATTGTATAATGGGTTGAGAAGAGTTTAACCAATTGTTTAACCTATTACACATCCTTAATATAGGATGGTACCCTTGAAGGAGGAAATAAGATGAATATATTGGGTTGAGCCCGATATGGCAAACCCTAACCCGTCACGGCCAACCCTAGATGGTGAGCCACCCGATATGGTGATTGAATACACCTCTAGCCCAACATGGTGAAGCATTTATACCTCCTGCACGACATGGGTAACACATAAAAACACCTCTAGCCCTATATGGATGATGGTCATATACCTCTAGCCCAATATGGATGATGGTCATATACCTCTAGCCCGATATGGCGAGTGCTCATACACCTCCAACCCGATATGTGTGATGGCTTTGAGAGCCATGTGAATAAGTTGTTGCCTAGTGAGAGGTGACAAGATGTGTGATGGCCTTGTGAGCCATGTGAATAAGTTGTTGCCTAGTGAGAGGTGATAAGATGTGTGATGGCCTTGTGAACCATGAGAATACTTGTACAACAAGTGAAATGAATACCATGGTCTGAGGACCTAGAGGTAATAGTTACCTAATAAGTGGTAGCAGTATTCAATGATGATCTAAGGGTTTGAATACCCAAATCTATAATCATGATGATGATATGTTAAGGGATGAGAATTCCCAGTAATGAGATAAGAGATTGAGATCCTAAATGTTATATGTGTTCTAAAGGTTTGAAAAGTACTTGATGGATGTATTACGCTTGTTCTTTGTAGCATTCATCATAATAAATCATGTTTGAAAACTTGACTGATGCTGAAAGAATATGGTAATGTAATTAATTAATCAAGTGGAATTTTATCATGTAGTGCCCTGGCCATAGATCCATCAACGTCAGAATTTGTTGAATGGTGAAACGGGTTGCTCCGCGACATAACTCGAAGACCGCATATTTTTGAATGTGGGGTGATGGGTGAAAATATCTGTACACCCTAATGGAGGAATTGATGTGAGATAAACATTAAATCTCTCAATCCTTCATTATTCGTGCCGGGATGGATGTATCAAGAATCTCCCGATGACGATGAATGCTGGATTGATGTGAGATAAACATTAAATCTCTCAATGCTGAAGGAGTGTAGTTGACATTGTAGCTCTATAGTGAAGTTGGCAGTATACCCTGGAAAGCTATTTAGAAGTGAAACAAGATGTCCTACCTGTGGTCTCGTACTGACCGAGATGAGGGAGGTCTTGGTAGCCGGCTCTGTCATTCACCTTGTATGGTACCGATTTCGACTTCGCAATGGTCGGTTGGAGTATGAGTGGTATATCGTATCTACTCAGGGCATAAGTGTGATTGTAAAATGTAATCAGTCGAGTAGCATATCTGCTTAAGGATCGAATATGGAAAACATTGATTGATGCATACTTCAATTATACATCTTAGTTGATATATGTTATTTATGCTCTTTACATTCCTTACAAAGCAGATAGATGATTTATAACTCTACCATGGGTAGATGCAATGTTCTCCTTAAGAAAGGAGATTACTTCATTATATTCATACATTAAATTATCCTGCGCGTTCATATAAAAAGAACCTCTGCTCAGTTTATAAATGCTTAATTTGTGATAATAATATGGTCAGTGGAGAGTTATATCTCTCGCTGGGACAATTGTCTCACCCCGTGGGATCCACATTTTTTTAGGTGGACATGCACGAGGTGGAGAAGAATCTTTCTAGGAACAACAACTAAGACAACAGTGACATCTCAGGTTGAGTGTACTATCTGTCGTGTCTTGTAGATAGAAGTCATATGTTTCGTCTCTATACTCTCAGGTCCTCAGAGTTGGTTCGTGATAGTTTAATAAATAATCTGAGATTTTGGGTTGAATGCCTTGAGGTTTTATGTTGCCCCAGTATGTGTTTTGATAGAGAAACTGTTATATGTTATCCTCAAGAAGAGATGGTACAATGTATGTACAATGTGAACAATGATGTATATAAAGTTTTGGTTCTGCCTTAAAATGTTTTCCTAGAAATGGATCTCTTTGAAAAATGGTTTTAGTTTTGAGTGATTTTTGTTAATATGCTATTTATGTTTATTCCGCTTAATTAATGACAATTTGTTTGTCGGGTTGGCGATGGTCATTTCAGTTTTGAAACTGTGAAGCTTCCCCACAGTCTTTAGACTATGAGGGTCTTCACGATCTTGTGTCTCACGGTTTGGGTTCTTCGCGATCTTGGTTCCTACCGATCTCGGCGCCCATTGTCCTTCCAAGTGGTCTCCAAACCGCTAGGGTCCTTGCAGTCCTCAAACCACAAGGAGCGGATTGTGAAGCAGGACCGCTAGGGTCAAGACCGTGAAGGTCAAGATCTCTAGGGCAGGTGATCAAGCTGTGCTAGTTTTCTAGTAGGTAGTTGCTAATGGCAGCAGGAGGAAGACGTCGTAGGTCGAGCAGGTAGCGACACAATCAGGTGGCGATGGGACGACACCGTCGTGGAGGTAGCGGCGTAGGTGCTGTGACTGGAAAGGAGGCGCCAAGGTGGTCGCTGCTGTTGGTGGCAGAACGTTTAGGGTTGTAGAGGAGACTGCGAGGCTGTGGCAACAGGAGGGAGTGACAAAGGAAGATCGTGAAGGGTCATCCTTGTAGTCTTGGGAAGAGACTGCTTCTCACTCTTTCGAGATCGTGAGAGTTCTCACAGTCTCGAGACCGTGAGAGCTCTCTCGGTTTCCAAACCGTGAGAGGGGTTGAGGGCAAACTGTTAGGGAAAAATAGAGAGAGCAAACCACAAGGGCAGGTTGCATGGGTGAAATCGAGAGGTCCAAGACCGAATGGGCTATTGTGAGGGCAAGACCGCGTGGAGGCAAACCACCAGGGCAATTGACGATGGTGATGGTGGTGGTTGAATACATTGATGAAGGTGGATTTAGGGTTGAGTGAGGGTGGGCTCCAGCTGAAGGTTCAACCTCACCTTGACCTAGATGATCTACATGAAATTCATATAAAACTAGTTAATAATTTGATAATCTGATCAACTAAGAAAAATTGCACATTGTAAGATTTAAGGAGATGAAATCAAATGTATTTAGTCGAATTGGGCCCAAAAAGGCGACTAAAAATCATGATGAATTTGGATTCATCATGCATGTAGTGTGATGCTTAATCTTGCAATGGTGACCAATGGATTTGATCAAAACCCTAAATATTCACATGAATCTGAGAAAATTATATAAGAGTAGATCTGAGGGTTATATGATAAATATGAGTGCAAAATTGGGCCAAAAGTGGTGACTGAAATGAAGATGAATATGCATTCATCAAAACACCTCGAACGTAAACGTTGCTCATCCTCGAGTAACACAAAATATGAAATAGTCACCAATCAAATACTTTCAACCTTTTTGATTGCCTCATCTTCACATCATGTCAGTTTCTTTCTATTGGGTATGGATGAGCACCTCAACTTCCTTGAATCACTGAACACATCTTACAATATCTTCATTTCCAAGTTTGTTTCCCAAAAACATTTTCTCCCCACTTTCTCCATCATCATGCATGTCTAAGAGCTTCAAACGAGTCTAGAGATACCCATAGAACAACAAGTGTGCATCTGATCTAACACTGGTGTTTTTCATGAGAGTGGAAAAAATGAGGCATTCATTATGCTTGTAGGTGGAAAAGGGAGTGAAGGGGGTATGAAGGAAGTAGAAAATATGTCCTCTATTTGACTCAAGATTTTAATTACATGGTTGCAATTACATTGATTGCAACACTTTTTTTGTATGCAAATCTCTTCTCTATGTGACTCGAGATTGCATTTTTCTTATGTGCACATTTGCATCTTTCTTTTTCTTTTTGGTGGTACACCCCTATTACATAAAGGGGTATGGAAGAAGGGGATAAAGATAGGGGTGGTGTGCCATTCCGAACTTAGGGTTTGACACTATTTTTATGGCTTTTTGTTTCTTTTTGATGGATGAAGGGGTATGAAGATGGTAGAAGAAGTGAAGAAGATAGTTCAGATCATAATGCAACTTGATTTACAATTCACTGCACCGAGTTGTTCTCCTTATCATACTATGCTCAAAAAATGAATTGATGTGGATCCGAAAGAAATTTCATGCTATTGTTCCACTAGTCAATTAGGAAGCACAATGTGTTTGATACCTCTCAGTTCGACAAATACTTGCCATCTTTACTAAAGGATCATGATGTTAGGATTCATAAGCTTCACATGGTGATTTCTAACCATTGACTAGTTTTAGAAATTGTCCCTTTTGAGGCTTTTTTATCCAAATAAGGAGGGTATAATGATTCAAATTTCATGGAAAAAGAAACTAGCCGACTAGGTAATGGTTTTGATTGAATAAAAGGTGTCAAAACTGCATCAGGTTTCTATGCAAAACTTCTTTTAAAATTTTGAAAATTTGATCAAAATTGCAATGATGGAATCTTAAGTCTGAAACTGATAGGTGTGGGTGGAAAGTAGAGTACGTACCACCTACCCTCCACCCCAAACTTAGAAATTTGCTCGTCCCAAGAAAACACAAAATCTGAGATGGAGGGGACAAATTGTACTGGTTGGACCACCAGGAGTGGTTGTGTTCCTTTTAGCAATGTGACCTCCTTCTAAAATCTTAAAAATGGAATTATCATATCTTAAGATTGCATCTTGTGATGCATTATCTACTGATTGCAAAATTTTCTAATTTCAAACTATAAGTAAAAGCTAAGGTAAGGATTAAGTTGCCTCCAGATAAGAGCCTTTGTTTTATGTCATTGGCTCAACATGCTTCTTTCAATTTTCTAGTAGATATACCAGTTTAGAAAGATTCAGTGATGCTTCAATGCTCATGTCAGCTTTAGTGAAATATCACTTCAAGTGTTGGCCATTTTCCACAAACTCACCCGACTTTTCACTCCATAAATGAAGGCGTCGTGTGGGTAGATGCTCTTGACAGTGTATGGTCCAGACCAGTGAGAACAAAGTTTCCCAGGGAACGATCTCAGTCTTGAGTTAAAAAGTAGAACTTGGTCTCCCACTTGTATGTCTTTCCTTTTTAGATGACCATCATGCCATAGTTTTGTGCATTCTTTGTAAATTCTTGCATTTTGGTAAGCTGTCATCCGGAGCTCATCCAACTCTTGAAGTTGTAATAACCTGGCTTGGTCTGCTTTTTTCACGTTGAAATTCAGTTTTTTGATTGCCCACTAAGATTTATGTTCGATTTTTATAGGCAGGTGACATGATTTCCCATAGATTAATCTAAAGGGTGTTGTTCTAAGAGGAGTCTTAAAAGTAGTTTTGTAGGCCCACATGGCATCATTGATTTTTCCTGACTAGTCCTTTAGGTTGCGGCCTACTATCTTTTCCAAGATGGCTTTGAGTTGGTATTTTGATACCTCTACTGGAAGAACCACCACCTTCTAAGTTGGTGCACATAGTGTGATGCTTAATCCTGCAGTGGAGACCAATGGATTTAATCAAAACCCTAAATATTCACACGAATCTAAGAAAATCATATAAGACCAGATCCAAGGGTTATATGAGAGATATGAGTGCAAAAATAGGCCAAAAGTGGCAACTGGAACACAAATGAATATGCATCATTAGGTTTGCCAATGGATATCAATGGAGCATGTAAATAGCCCCTACGTGGAAAATGGAGTAGATGGAGGTATGAAAGGAATAATGCATATCTATCCTCTATTCGAGTTTGGGTTACATTTATTTATGAAAAAACATATATTTCATTTTTTGTGCCATGTTTTCTTTAATGCCGCACCCCTATTATATAGAGATGAGTATGGAAGAAGTGATTATTTAGGGAAGGGGTGGCCCAACCCGAGCTTTGTGTCTGATAAGTATTTTTTAGTTTCTTTTAAATGGGTGGTAGGTAAGAAGATGGAAGAAGAAGTGTAGAAGAGGGTTTAATCATGTGTAACACTTAGTTTTATGATTAAATACACAAAATTATTCTTGTAATTCACTTCAACCAAACAATGACATGATAAGGGAATGCATGACAATTCCATAGATATGGTTCACTAATCAGTAGGAGGAATATCATATTTTATCTTTACTAGTTCCTCTAACACTTTCCATCCTTTCCAAGGAACATGCTTCTTGTATTCATTTGCTATAACTAGTGATTTACAACCTTTGGCATGCTTTCAAAAATATAATTATCATCAAGGATTTACTTCAAACAAGAGGGATTATATGACATATTCTAAATGGAATGCAAACATGAATGTAAACAAAGCTAACTATATAATGGCGTCAACTAACATTGCAAGAACTAAGAATTGAAATAATAATAGTTTTAATCTACATACAATGCAAGTGTTCTAAATACAAATGAATCATGAAAAACTAACATGTTGAATCAAAATTTGGAATTTAGAATGAACAAGTGTGGCTGAAAAGGAGTATGTACTACCCAATCGCTATCATGAGCTTAGAAAGTCCTCATCCCCAAGCAAACACTAAGCCAAGATGGAGGCAAGAAATCCTTGATGCTCATCCAAGTGGCCTTGGAAACTCAAAAAGGTACAACTAAAAGGAATATGGATAAGGGCCAAAACCTTAAACATGAGAGATCCATGGTGCAAAATATGATGTGGTGGTCATGACAGCTCGATTGGACTTTGAGGATGCTTGAATTGATGTTGCTTTCAGCCTGTAATCCATCCAACGACATCTAAAAACACTCCTCCATCAATCAAGGTAGTGTAGTATTCTTGTATGGACCTTCTTCTATGGATAAGGTAGTATGTGAAAAATATGCAACTGGTGCTTCCAACCATGCTAAATTAGGTGGAGGATCTGGATCTAGCTTCTTCTCATCACCTACATCTACATGAAGAAAATATGGTGCTAGCATAGGAGAAATCATCTACCTAGAATATACTTTTAAGTGGTTGTACATCCTCATGATCTATCGTCTAGTCAACATAAAAAAAGAAGCAAGCGACCTTTCACAATGTCAACATGTATCTCTGGCTCCTCCATGCGGAAGACACCCAATTTCTCCATGGGTTTTGTAATAAATAGAATTGGAGAAGAGATATAAAAATGAAGTGGTGGTCCAATGTATACCTCTTACCGAGGTTTTTCCTCATCATGTGAAGCAATCATATATGTAATGGAAGTTGGTTGTTTATCCTTGCAGAATAGACTCATTGTTGGTTGATCACTATAACCATAAGTATG
This sequence comes from Alisma plantago-aquatica, assembly GCA_963693085.1. Classification (NCBI taxonomy): domain Eukaryota; kingdom Viridiplantae; phylum Streptophyta; class Magnoliopsida; order Alismatales; family Alismataceae; genus Alisma; species Alisma plantago-aquatica. Next base: position 714,465,069 of record OY856411.1, on the reverse strand, counting down.
CAAGGTTACAAAAGGGAAGGGTAGTGGTACATCAAGACCTACTACCATGCCCTGGTCACTCTCTCTGACTCTTTTGATATTTAAGTTTCAAGGCCCTTAATTTAGGGAATGATGAAACAAGTGTGCATGTCAATCTCTGGATCCAGTTCCTCAAGATGTGGAACTGACTTTGAATCACATATCATTGTCTCTAGGATGTCACAAGTATCATCCTCATCATCAATCATGAATGTGGAATACTCTATATTCCCTAGGGATCTCTTTGATTGACCCTTTAATGACGTGACATGAATGGCTAGGAGACTTGTGCTTTTAGATGGGCTAGTTGTGTCTTCATTCCTTGCTTTGGGATTATCCATCGACTAGAATTTATTGTTGGTTAGCTAACATGTTTTGGAGGGAATCCATCCTCTAATCTCTTTAGGTGAGTATTGATATGCATAATAAGGCTCTTCACCATAAGCCCCAAAAACATTGTCAATTGTAGTTTGCTTCTTTAGGATAACCATCTACATGGCATGGTCCCCATAGTAGCCTTCAAAATATGATAAATTGGAATTCCAAATGTATCCACCAGTACATAAAAGTGTTATGGGCAATCAATTTCTTCAGTGTTGCTTTAAACTGAGGAGGAGCATTGATGGCAATTTACTTATGTACGGTTGTAGTAACCTCACACTTGACATTGATCGATTTGTAGAGTTGCTGACCCCACATGATCTAAATGTCTAAAAAAATACCTAATTTTTTATGTATTAGGCGTAGAAGAGAAATATATCAATGAATAGAGTTATAAAATTTCATTTTCTTTCAAAGGATACATTATAAAAAAAGAGATAAATAGCTGAAAAAATCTAATAAAGCTAAAATAAATTATGAAAACAATCTAAAAATTTACAAACAAAATAAGAATTACAAAAAAAAGTAAGGAATTCACTTAGATTAAAAACTATAAGAGAAAACTAATAAAATATTAAATAAAATAAAAATTGGAAAAATGAACAAATAAAGATAAATTCTAACCTAATCTCAAAACACTTAAAATCCAAAATGTCTCATTGTCCCTGATAGTGGTACAAAGATTTGATGTGTTAAATTAGAGCACAAGAAATCCACCCATGAATAAATTAGGTTGTTGCCTAATCTATGTGAACTAGTCACCAACTGTAAGCAGACATGTCTTATCACTATATAGCTTTAGGATCAAACCCAAAGGAAAACCTTCTTAAGAGAAATTCAGAATTTTAGCCTAATTAAGAGAAAAAAGTAACAAGTATATTTATTTGAAGGTTTGTTGTTTAACTAAATTAAATAAGAAAAATAAATTAAGAAAATAAAGAGTGATTTTTAACACTATGATAAAATTAAAAGGACTAATACTTCACCACTACTTCCTAGGTAACTATTCTAAGAACTACATCATTCATTCAAAAGACCACCAAATTGGGCCAGGAAATTTCATATCCTTCAGAATATGAAATCTATAGGGATCAATCTCCCTATAGACTTGAGGTTCTATCCCACATAACAACCTTCCTTTGTCTCATTTGGGCTTCACTGATACAATTTTTATGTTCTCATCCTATGTTTCAAGGTCTCTATGTTTAGGATTCTAAAAATCATTCAAGATAGATGGTTAGGCTATAATTCAAGCATTAAACAATAGATTATCAATCCACATGTTCATATAAACAACACTTCCTAATGCAAAAATAGAGTATGAGTCATGGGGATACTCCTCGTACCTTAGTAAAAGATCTACTATATGCTCATATTCATGATACAAGAGAAAAGAGACATGAAGAATTACACGAAGAATGGCATAGAGGAGAAACTCTATGTAACATCCCAAGATTTGAGGCCTTAGATAAAATGATCTTAAAAGGAATGATTGGACCACCCATATCACCAAGGTGAACCTCCTTTCCAGGGAGCCAATCACTAAAGAACTCCATAGTTAAGTGTCTTCATCTTGGAGTAGTACTAGGATGGGTGATCAGTTGGGAAGTTGATCCTGGCTTGCACGTCAGTGAAGACAAAGTGCATAGTTAAGGCTAGTGGTGGTATGTAGGGCCAGTCATCATTCTTGAAACTTTACTATAGATCCTTGGGCAATGGGCCTGGGTGTTACAAATGGTATCAGAGTAGATTCATATGGCATACCAGTCTTTGAGCCGTGTAGTCCACTCATGTTGGAAAGGGCTATTTGAGTGATGGAGCCACCCATGTGCTGGTAGTGTCCATGCATGTTGGAAAGGGCTATCCGAGTTGATGGAGCCGCCCTTGCATTGGTAGCCATGATCAAGAGCTGGGTGTACATGGGACATTTGCGACACTAAATTGGGGAGAGATTATGATGCCGCATAGTTGAGCCTTGACGAGGACGTCAAGATTCTAAGTGGGGGAGATTGTAACATCCCATGATTTGAGGCCTTGGATAAAATGATCTTAAAAGGAATGATTGGACTACCCATATCACCAAGGTGCACCTTTTTAAGGGAGCCTGTCACTAAAGAACTCGATAGTTAAGTGTGCTCAGCTTGGTATTACTATGATGGGTGACCAGTCGGGAAGTTGATCCTGACTTACACGTAAGTGAGGACAAAGTGCACAATTAAGGCTAGTGGTGGTCTGTGGGGCCAGCCGTCATTTCTAAAACTCTACTATAGAGCCTTGGCCTATGGGCCTGGGTGTTAGATTCTATGGTCTTGTTACCACTCCCGAACAATAAATATAGTCTTCGGTCACATCCATTGGAACTACACATCTCTACATCAAGCCATCAAATTTCGTGTCTGGCCTTTCTTAGTGATAGATAGGGTTGTGGATGGGATATATAGATCATGAATCGATGTCCTACATCTCCTTCAACTGTTTCTATAACACGCCTTATGGCTTAAAGTCGATCAGTAATAATCCAACTACTATGAACAATTTTCTATAGATTTCACATGCATGCAATTTAGGCAACTAGATGGATAGTTGACTGACTTGAAGTGGTCAATAAATTTATTTTTTTGTAGATAATTGAATCACACTGTTAAAGAAACTATAATTGTCCAAATATGACATTGGATATGGAATCTAGAGTCATTTTGTTAGGCTATAATTTCCAGTCGACTGACTATACCTGGGAGAAATTTTCTACTTGTGAGTCGAGTGACTCATGTGTGAGTTAGGAACTTTGTAAGTCTTCAAAGCTACTATATTTCCTTGTGGCCTTTGTTCGCTACTGGTCAACCGACGAGTAGGGTGAGTTGGGAGACTCATTTTCTACTTGAAACACTTGGTAATCCTTGGTATAGTTGGCCAAGTCGAGGGTGAGTTGGTCGACTAGATGTATAATTATATATACTTTTTTTTGTAGATAATTGAATTTTTCATATAATGTCTTTTGAATCTCTCAATTCTAAATTTTAATGCGAAATTTAGAGCCATTTTATTGACCATCTTTACTATCACTCCAATCGTTTGAGTTGAGGAATGAGGATATAAAATCTTTGATCATTGTATTGGGCTTTATGTAGAGGCATAATTGCTTCTCTCTTCTACTTGCATCAACCTAAAAATACAACACAAAAGTATATTTAATAGAAAAAATTGCATAAACTACTAAAAATCTAAAACATGTAATATGTGAAGTGAAATCTAATCAAAACATGCAAAACTAATTTAAAATGAACTAAAAAATATGATAAATAGATATTCATTAACACACGGTTCCATTCCCTTGTTCTCTTGATTTCTCGTACATTCTGGTTGTACCCAACTATGTGTCCAAGTTGATTGAGGCAATCCCCACAATCTTGAGCAACTCCAAACTAGTCATCAAATCTTTTTAGGAAGTTATCTTCCTAAGATTTGGTGTCCTGCATACTATAAAATATGAAAGCGGATCCCATTTCCTATAGATAAAATTTGAATGTATATTGAATAAATATGGGATACATTGCTGTATAGCTACTGCATACCACCCACAAATGTGTGGAGAAGTGGAGGTTTCCAACAAACATATCAAAGAAATCCTTGAAACGAGTGTCAGTCTCTCAAACACAGATTGGAAAATGAAGTTGAATGAACCTTGTGGGCCTACTGTACTGTAACTAAAAACCCTCTAGACACCAATGTTTTTATATTGATCAATGAGAAGTCATGTGTCCTTTCAGTGGATATGGAGTACAAGGTTTAGTGGGAGATCAAGATACTCAATGTTGACATCTTAGCAGTGGGGAGAAGCAATTCCTTAATCTTCAGGAACTAGAAGAACTTGGTATGATCGCATATGAACATGTATGCATCTACAAGGAACAAATGAAGTTGTGGCATGATGGCCACTTAAAGTTAAAAGATATGCATGTTGGTGATCAAATGGTACTGTACGACTCATGACTTTGGGTCTTTCTTAGAAAGTTGAGAGGTCATGTTAACATGAATCATAGTTGGTCAAACATGTCTATCCCCATGGAGCCTTCACTCTGTGGAATGAGAAAAAGGGATAGTTTGTGGTGAATGGAAAAAGACTAAAGTACTATTACACCATAGATGATTTGAAGTAGAGATAAGTCAGCTCAATTCCCCTCACAAATTTAAGGACAACTTAATCTTACAAGCATCAAGCTAGTGATGTTGAAAAAGGCACTTGTTGAGAGGCAACCTAGACATTTTTATTTCTTTATTTTTCACATTTTGGTTCATTACTTTTTGCATTGAATATTACATATATTCTTTTCCATTCCCTTCCATATTTATGCCATGGTTAAGTTCTAATCTTGATTTCATTCACTTGTAAGTTTAATACACAACCCCCATTCTACTGAGAACACTCTAAAAAACCCAATCATTAGACCGGATCTCCATATTTGTGCACAAGGAAACCCACCATTGATTCGTTTGAGCAGGTCACCCAGTCACTCAGCTCATCTATAGTTGGGTAGAATTTTGATAAACCAATTGATTGACTAGTATCACCAGTCTCCCAATAGGAATGAGGGAAAATTGGTCCAAGTTTTATATTAACTCTTAACTCCCTTATATCGATCAACTAGTTTAACCAACTAGTCAACTAGTGGTAGGCAAGTAACGATTCACCAAGTGGACCAAATGACTCCTCCCTGAAGGCTTGGTATGAGGCAAAAAACCACAATTTATTTAAATCCAAATGAGTTGATCAACTGGTCAACTAGTCAAGCAACTGACATGGGGGGATCCAATATTTTTCTTGGCAAGTTGGATGACTCATCGACACTAATCAATCGACTGAACCAAAACCAAGGAAAAAAATTCTTACTTTGGGAAATGTGATGACTTCATGCATTTCCTCCTTGCTCCATTCTTCTCAAGCACCCAAGCTCAAGAACTAAGTAACTGCAAACAACAATAGTGCCTCCTGATAAATGCATATTTATTCATTTTATCTGCTCTTTAGATCATTTCTTAAAAGTGTTTTGTTGATTATTCCCTAGTTTTAGATGTAATTGTCCTATTTAATCTTTTCTCTATTTAATAGGAGTTTTTATTAGATTTACTTTGGTTTTGCATGAAAATGGCCCAACACTCAAAATCCCAAAAGACTTGGGAATCAGAGGCTTCTATTCTCATCTTCGGCCTCCTAGTTGATCGAATGGCACACATAGTCGGTCGACTCACATGCATGAGATCTCAGCTTCCCACAACTCCAATCGATTGAATGGAGACCTAGTTGACCAAATCACTAGAAAGACCCATTCAAACTTAGAATTTAGAAGGCTCATTACTTCATAAGAAATAGTCGGGTCTAAGTAAACAATTAAAGCCAACCAATCAGCTGACACTCCATTCGATTGACTCACCAACAGACCGAATCAAACTCCAAATTGAGAAGTTTCATTATTACAATCAAGCCTACCTTCAAGTCTTATCAAGTAGTTAAGCCAGTCGACCGACTGGACTCCCAGTCCATTGATCAGCGCTGAGGACTAAGTCAATCCAACAAAGAATAGTAATATGTTTTAGGGTTTCAACCCCCATTTCCCTTCTGTGAAAGGAGGGGGGTCTAAGAAAAAGTGGGATCTCTCTTGACTCCATCTTTAACACTTCATTCTTGGCCATATTAGAGACCCTCGAGGTATATAGAGACAGATGGGAGAAAAGGAGAGTCGTCATCCCCATAGCGATTACTTCATTGTTGCATTTCTACAACATGAATCTTTCTATCCCTATCCTTACTTCTGCATATGTTTCTATCATGTTTAAGTAGTTTCTCTATTACAGTATGGGGAGTATCCCCATACTCTATTCTTCAACTTAATTGTATTCAAATCCAACGCTAGTGATTATATGTTTTTACCCATTTTTTCACTTGTTTTCTAGTTGGATAGATTATATTCTTGTGGGATGATGAACCTCTGATCCCAATAAGAATGAACCCATAATAGCCTGACAAGACCTTTAATATAGTTTATGATCTTTTTACCAAATTTATCTTGTTTTTATAAGCTTGTGGTGACAAGACCTCTGATCCATGAGTTCAACACTAGAATGGAAATCACAATTCCTTAACGAGACCTATGATAGAATCTTGTTGAACAGTTGAAGGAGGATCCTAAAACATCGAGACCTCAGGTTCAAGAGAAGTCTGGACCTTGTGAGACTGTACTTCACAAAGACACAAATCTACATGGTCTTAATTCATTCATTAAGATTATGGAGTTGAATTGGTCAATGTAAGAACGTAGTTTATGGTGGTGATACCTTGAACCCCCAATATGTCTCGTCTTTATTCAATCTAAAACCCAATTAACTAGTTTTATTTCTACAATTTTATTTCCCGCTTTATATATAACAAATATCTTCAAAGATGGATCTTAAATATTGATCATTTAAATCGGTTCAATTTCATCTCTTAAAAATGTTGTCTTGTGGAATCCATACCTTTCTATATGGAAATTAACTTTCAAGTGAGTTAATAACCATTAAAAGGCTAGACTTTAGGGACAATATCTCTAGTGAAGTTGTTGTACAAGTGATGACACATCACCTCCCCCCTATGCGCATTGATCTCCCCCTCTTATCCCTTGGTACACTCAATCCTATATGCTAGTCAGATAATTCATCGTGGATTTGTCGGGCGCTTCTCGCATCATCACCTCCAATGCCCCCAAATAGCTAAGTGAGTCACCATCTCCCCCCCCTTTCTTATCTATTACAACTACCTCTGGGTGGTTCCTCTACCATGCCAGTCAATTGACTCCCATGGCTCATTCAACTTCTAGGGCACCTTCTCCACCACACCTCAGTTGATCGTTTAGTTGATTTACTTTGTCTTCTTCATAGTCAGTTGACCGAGTCACATGCCACTAGTGATTGATTGCTTGCACTCAAGATGAACATTCTACTCCTTTAGCTGAAAAATCCATCCATCCAACACATCAAGTTGTTGACCGACTCACCAAGTCAAACTACCACATGAAGCGTGTAGGCATTCCCTACTATCCATGAACTATTTTATTGATCCCCTTCATTCAATCAACTAATGATTCTAATTGATCAACCCACTCTGCCATCATATTCCAGTCGACCGACTGAGACCTAAGATCACTTCAAGTTCCTCCCTCCTTCAAAAAAATCATGGGCATGAAGAGGAGATGCAATTCTGATTAATTGAATAGTCTCTTCATTGTTGTGAAGAAGTAAAACCCCTTTAGATCTAATAAGAAAACAAAGAGCACCGAACCCTCCCTCTCTCGCTCATAGTTCACTCACCCCACCAACTCATGTGAAATCTACATCCAAGAGCATCTTTTTGATGACTCTGTCATGGAGGTCTCTGGGGGCTATAGTCCTTATCCTCCTCTACTCCTAATGTAGAGGTGGTCAACCAAATTGTCGGTATATTTGATTAGTTTGGATTAGACCCATTGTATTTTCCTTTGTCTCTGTTTACCCGATCTACTCTCTATCTCCTATATATAGGAGACATAATACTTTTATTTGACTTATTGAAAGAAATCTATTCTACATTATATCAAGAGAAAAACCCTAAACCATCCCTCTCCCTTACCTAGAAACCCCCACCCACCACCACCCCCACCTACCTACCTCCCCCACCCCCTCTCTTCCCTTTGTTGTCGTAGTCAGTGGTCAGGCTACGAAGCTGTGCTACAGGCACCTAGATGCACCCTTATCAAGTGGCTCATGCGGTGAATGGCCTCCATCATCAGCCTCAGTCCACAAGAAGCCATGATAGCACAACATTTATAGGCACATTCAGTCGAATTCATCCACCGCCAATCCAAGACACCACCCGACATGGTCTCTATTTGCACGATATTCTAGAAGAACCTTATCTTCTTCCTCTTACTTCTTTTGTACGTTCTAGATCCAGAAATTTGCTATAAACATTTAACAAAGGAGGTTTCAAAAGTCCATGTGCTGATTTATAAAGCACCAAAATAAAAATTGGCAAAGCTTTACTTTTTCTTGATTTCCATATGGTTCCCCTAACCCACATGGATGAGTGATTTCCTTAAACATTGGAGATTTAATGTTCTTCGTCCTACTGTGCCATTAATCTATTATCACTTTCTATTTTCCTATCGAGATCATTTATGTAGTGCCAAACCTCTTTCTATCAAGTTTCATTCTAGTAGTACTTCTTTCTTCCTCCCGAGTTCAATTCTAGTAGTGCTACTCCTCCTTCTGCCTAGTTTCCATTCTGGTAGTATTTCCATTTTGTTCTTTTGTATCTTTCTATGTTCTAGTACCTTTACTGTCTATTTGTATCGTGGGAAATTCGAGTACCTTTATCTTCTGTCTGTATCATGCTCTATATTTTGGTACTTTTATTTTCATATCATGGTTGATGTTTCCAAGCCAACACATATAATTATGTATAATTATACGCTCCATATTACTGCTATGAAACTCAATGATGACAATTTTCTTCTTTGGATGAATGTTGTTCAAACATTCCTAGAATCATAGCATAAACTCAAGTTTATCTATGAGGATGCCCATGATGATCCCGACACCTCCTGGACTACAAACAACAACCAGGTTCTCTCATGGCTCTGAGGGTGCATGGAGCATGAAGTTGTATTCAAGTACATGTGGCATACGTGCATCAAAATAATGTGGGACAAAATGAATCAATTCTTCACTGAGAAGATCAATTGCTTGTTCACCTACAATGCCATGGACAAATCTTCTCTGAGCGGCAAGGGGATCATCCCTTGTCAAAATACTATGATACAAATAAGGCCCTATCAAACTAGTTGTGTTTCTTCTCTTTAATGACCTATGATGAGGTCACCAAAGAGAGGAAAACTCTCCTCACTGGATGCTTCATCAACAATCTTCATCCCCGCTTTGTTGTGGTCCAATAACTACTCCTAGTTGGTGCAACCCTTCCATCTGTGGACTAATAAAATGCATACTTGGTCTAGTCTAAGATGCTTGGTCCTTGCATTTCTTCCACTGTTGCATATAAACCTCCACCGACAACAGCTGTGGCTACCAGAGGTCATGGTCATGGGCCAGGCCAACGTACAAAGTGTACTTATTATGGCAAGTTGGATGACACTAAAGACGTCTGCCACTCAAAGCATGGTTATCCAATACACATGGGAGAGGACTTGGTAGGGGCTTTACCCATGTTTCTCAAGCACCTACCCACATTGGTTAAGCATCTTCCCTGATAACTGGTTGTCCACCTCCTTCACCACAAACATCTTCTCAGACTTCTCATATCTTATTATCCCATGAGGAGTATGAAAGCCTTCACCAACCTACCAAATATTATGGGGATTCTCCCCTCTACAACAACATGACCACTTCTGCCTCTTGTGAGTGGCAAGTCGAGGATTTACAAACTACCAAATCTTCTACTCACCTATGCACTATTTCTCAAGGTCCATGCTTGTTTCCAGTTCTAACTATATTGTGGATTTGGGTGTGTCACAACATATGACCAGTATGCCCCATCTTCTAACCACATCAGATTTGTTTATCCCTTACTCCTCTATCACCATGGTAGATAGGTCGGTTAAATGAGTAACTAAGTGTAGCATTGTTCCTATCTCTTTTAAAATAAAGTTGATTGTTGTCCACTTGCTCCAAACTTTCCATAGAATTTAATGCATATAGAAAAAGCTGTTGGTTCTCTCTGATGTTTTGTAATTTTTAGTCCATCTGGTTTTATTTCATATGATTTGAGTAATTTGACAATAATTGGGCTGGGAGTATGCTCTGGGTGTTCTCTACTACTTCTTCATCCCACCCTCCAGCCTTCCATGAGCCCTTCTTGCCTCCACATCACTTCAATTACATCTACGTCATGGCCATTTACCTATAGACAAGCTTAAACTATTAGATAGTTCCTTATCTTCCTATTCATCTATTCTTTGTAATGTGTGTCAGATGGGGAAACACCAATGCGTGTTCTTCATGGCCCATATCCATAAGCAATCATCTCATATGTTTGATTAGTTCATATTTATGTATGTGGTCTAGCCAGGACTACTAGTTACAATGGCTATAGATATTTTAATATTTTGTGGATGATTTTTCTATAATGACATGGCTTTACTTACTAAGAACTCATGATGAAGTTTTTGCATTAATTCACGAGTTTCATAAGTTGGTTTTGGCTCAATTTTCAATGTCTATTAAGATTCTTTGAACTGAAAATGCACTCGATTATACCTAAAAGGTTGTCTCCTCTTTTTGTTGTGACGTAGGGATGATTCCTCAATGCTCTTGATCATACCCTCCACAAAAAAACAACATTACGAGCATAAAAATCGTCATTTACTTGACATTACACGATATCTTCTCATTCATGCCAACTCACCTAAGAGTTTTTGGTCTAACATGATCTTCACCACTTGCTTTCTTATTAATCATTAACATTTCTCGATTCTCAAGAAGCACACTCCTTTTTACATTGTTTACCCTCAATCAACACAATTTCCTCTACTGCCTCTAATTTTCAGTTGTGTCACCTTCATTCATAATTTTGATTCCGAGGCCAACAAGATTCCCCCCACCCAAGCTATTCAAAATTTTTTTCTCAGTTATTGTTTTTCTCAAAAAAGGGTACAAATGTCTTGAAACTAGATTTGGAAAAATATATATATTTGTGGATATCACCTTTCATGAGGATGAAATATTCTTTTCATAATCCTCACCCCCATAGATTATACTAATAGCATGATCTGGTTTCCTAATCCATTCATCCCACCAACACTGACACCATCTCCACCATTAACAACAACAAATTGGCTCATGGATGATGAGTCATTGGGTGCATCTGCATCATCATCATCATCAATTCAGGATCAATCCAATCTATTAGTGTCATTACTCAAAGGTATACACTCTTGCACTATCAAGCATCCCATTTCCATCACTTTTTGTCTAGCACATCTTTCTTCTTTTGTCTCATCCTCTGCTATAGCCATAGACACAAGACATTCCCCTAAGTGTCCATCATATTCTCACTGCTGTAACATCCCTGACCTGGGTTATGCCTTAACCCTAGGAGTTTTTCTTAACTAAGTCATTCATATTCTTGTCTTTATCTTTTGAAAAGTAATTAAGACTAAAGGAGAGCTTATGTTTCAATTTTGGTCCTATTTGAATAATGTTGAAACAATATTTTGCTTATTTTGGACTAAAGTGCAATTTACCCATTTTAAGGGGTTACCTTGCAAATGTTACATGATAAATTTTACTCAAGTGTTATAGAATCATAAGAATGAGAATGATGCTGAGGTATGGCTTGTGGAAGCCTAAGTTCCAAGAAGGAGCTTGTTTGAGTAATACTTGTGTATTGAATGCTAGTTTTGGTGTAATTTGCAAATTACCCAAAATCTAGGGTTGAATATGTAAAATACCACTTCAAGAGTGTCCCTACTATTTCTTGGTATCATTTAGAGAAAATAAAAATAAAGGGGCGTCTTTTTTGAACTACTTTTGAGGAGAGATAATCTTGATAATAAAATAATCAAGATTTAAGCATAATTGAAAACCTTAATTTATTTTGTAGCAAAAATAAATATATTAATTGAAGTGCCCATCAACTAAAAAGGCTGTGGTTGATATCCTATAGTGGGAGGACGTCCAAATGCCTTGAGTGGCACCGAAATATCCTAATTAGGTGAAGAAATCCACTCACATTTTTTAATTAAAAAGTAATGTCCACTAAAAATGGATAATAGTATTATAATGATAAAGGTGCTTAAGTGGTTGCTTTTAATTCAAGGATAATTGAGAGGATATTGAGGGGAAGGAAGTTGTCTTTGGAGGCAAGGTAGGGAGGGGGCATGTGGCAAGAAAGTGGATGAATTTTCTTCTACTTTCTCTCTCCTAGAAAATCAATTATATGTACTCGATTTTCTCCTTATTTGAAAGGCTATTTTGCAAACCACTTTCTTCCCTTGCTTTGGCTGATGACCAAGGATCTTAGGAGCAGGAGGAAAACGTTCCCCAAGCTGAAGGTAAGCTCCATGATCATCTTCAACCTTGAATTGATGGTTGAAATCGGATTTCAACACTCATTTTCTTCTCTCTTCCATCCAATGATCAACCTTGGCTATCTTTTGCATCCAAAGAGTTGGGAACAAACCTTGGATAGTTGAAGGAGCTTCTTTCACCATTAGAGATGAGAAACTTGAAGCTTTGAAGCTACTTTGAAGGTGGGTTATATAACTTGAACCCATCAATGTTATTATTGATTTCAATTTCTCATCATATGTTGATATTTTATTTCTATTCTTGAATAATTCATGAATTCATCATATGTATGACAGTAGAATTCATAGGTCTAAATCTTGATGATGATGACATCATCTTAGCACACATTTCTAAAGACAAAAATATCAAATGGTTTTCAAAATAGTTGACCAAACGGTTTCAAACCGTTTAATGATCAAACAATTTTCAAACCGTTTAAGGGTTGAATGGTTTCAACTCAATTGAATGACCAAATGATTTCAAAGGAATCTTCAAGACCGTTTGATGGTCTAAACGGTCTCAAACCGTTTGAGGGGTTAGGGCTGAAATGGTTTCAAAACCGTTTGAAGAGTAAAAGATTCAAACCATTTGAGGGATTAGAGACTAAGACCGTTTAAGGTCTAACAGTCTTCAAACTATTTGAGGGATTAGAGACCAAGACTATTTAAGTCTAATGATCTTCAAACCATTTGAGGGATTAGAGACCAAGACCGTTTAAAGTCTAACTGTCTTCAAACCATTTGAGGGATTAGAGACCAAGACCGTTTAAGGTCTAACGGTCTTCAAACCATTTGAGGGATTAGAGACCAAGACCGTTTGAAGGTCTAAATGGTCTCAAACCATTTGAAGATTTAGAACCAAACCGTTTGAAGGTTCAATTGGTTCAAACCATTTGAAGGTCCAATTGATTCAAACCATGTAAGTACTAATAACCCCATAAGTGGTTGAAGAGTATCTCAATGTTGATTTCAATGGAAGTACCTCTAAAGTACTTAGGTGATTAGTATAGTTAGAGTGATTATCACTTGATGCCTATGAAAGTAATAAATTCAATACACTAGGATAAGCATAGGTGCATGTACTTAGTGAAAGGTTAAGTCAACTGAATAAGGTATGATGGTGATGTGTGTTCCTAGTACATGGAACAATGATAAGTATGATTTAATACTTAAATAATGCTATGTGCTCCAAGATATGTAAAAGCACTGACTTAGGGTTTGGATTAATGAGGTAATTATAAAACCCTAATCAATGGAGAATGTGAAACCGTAACCCTAATATATGGTGATGTTATGTGAAACCCTAATATAGGGTGATGTTATGTGAAACCCTAATATAGGGTGATGTTATGTGAAACCCTAATTGATAAAGATGGGAAACCTTAACCCTAATGAGGGAATAGTGATGTTATCTTTGTATTGCGTAATGTTGATATGTAATTGATATGGTTGTTATCAAGCATACTAACCATGCAGGTATCATGAGATGATGAGCATAACCAGGTATGATCTATGATGTTAATGGGCCTTGTGAACCATTATTTTATTTGTTGCCTAGAGAGAGGTGGCAAGAAGTTGAATATGCCTGGTGAACTATGTGAAATGTTTGTGTAACAAGTATCATGAATACCTTAGTCAGATGACCTGGAGGTAATAGTTACCTGATAGTGGTAACCATGTTCAGTGATGAACTAAGGGTTTGAATAGCCAGATCCAGTAAACATGATGATGATACTATTAAGGGATGTGAATTCCCAGTAATGAGATAAGGGATTGAGATCCCAATGTCCTATAAAGTTTTGAAAAGCACTTGATAGAAGTATTACATGTTTCTTTGTAGTATTTGTCATAATAATTCATGTCTGAAATCTTGGATGATGCTAAAATAATATGGTAATGCACTTAATTAATCAAGTAAAATCTTATCATGTAGAGCCCTGGCCATAGATCCATCATCGTCAGTAGCTGGTGATGGTGAAATAGGTTTTCCTATGGGAACTCCTGGAATGCATATTTTTGAATATGTGGGGGTAATGGGTGAATATATCCTTACGCCTCATAGGAATGACTGCGGGCCATATCCTATGCACAAGAATGGTTATGGACCATATCCCAATAAGAGTATGGCTATAGGCCATGCCTCCACAATACCAGGCATTGGCTATGGGCCATATCCTGAAGAGAGTATATGCTACGGGCTATAACTCTATAGCAATGTTTCCATTATACCATGGAAAGCTATTTTAGCAAGAGACACGAGATGTCCTACATGTGGTCTTGCACTGATCGAGACAGATGAGGTGATGGTGTCTGGTTCTTCCATTGACCTTGTGTGGTATTGATGCTTATGTAATCTTGGTCGGTTGGAGCATGAACGGTATACTTCATCTCCTCAAGGCATAAGTGTGATTGTAACATGTAATCATCCGTGTAGCATATTTGCTTAAGGATGAAATACAGAAATAATTAGTTGGTGTTACATTGCTTACTGTATCCTAAATGGATAAATGTTATACATTTTCTTCATATTCCTTATTAAAATGGAGAGATGATTTACTACTTTATCATTTATAACTGTAATGCTTTAAAAGATGATGTTGCTCAATTTTGCTTAATATTGATTAAATCCTACTTCTCAATAGAGAATTCTCTACTCAGTTTATCACTATTTATCTGCAATAATAATGTTTCTGGAGGAGAGTTATATCTCTCGCTGGGACAATTTAAATTGTCTCACCCCCTTGGGATCCAAAGTTTTTAGGCGGACGAGGACGAGGAGGTAGAAATCATACAACAGGGGAAGGATAGTAGCATCAGGGACAACAGTAACATCTCAGGTGGAGAAACTGACTGTTGTGTTTTGTAAGATAAGAGTCCTATGTGTCATCTCTGTACTCTCGGGTCCTTGGAGTCAGTAGTTAGTGCTTTTATGATCGATCTGTGATTTTTGGCATTGAATGCCTCGAGGTTTTATGTTGCTTATGTGTAGATTTAACTGAGCAACTATTGTATGCAATCCTTGAGAAGAGAAGGTACATGATATGTACTTTGTGGACCAGAATGTATATATAATATTTTGGTTCTTGTTATAAGAGTTTCTTGGAAATGGATCTCTTTGCAAATGGTTTTATTTTTTTAGTGATTTTTGTTAATTCTCTGTTTATGTTTAATTCCGCTTAATTGTAATGATTTGTTTATCGGTATGGTAACTATCATCACAACTGCCATCCTAGATGGAAAGTTACCATGATGGAAGAAATGTAGGCTCTCCAAGACAACAAGACATGGGATCTTGTGAGCCCACCAACAGTGAACAATATTGTAGGTTTCCTCTGGGTTTTCTCTATAAAGAATAAGTTGGATGGCTCAATTGAAGGACTAGAGGCATGCCTGGGGCTAAAGGATTCACCCAAACCTTTGGCATGGATTAATTTGAGACATTTTCTCCATTGGAAAGGATTGCCTCCATTTACATCCTTATATCCCTTATAGCTCACCTTAACTGACATCTTTATCAACTCGACATCAAGAATGCATTTCTTCACAAAGATCTCCTAGAGGAAATCTACATGTAGAAACCACTCAGGTTTGTTTTTAAGGGGGTTCTTCTCACAAAGTGTGGTGTCTCTAATGACCTCTCCATAGACTCAAGTAGTCTCCATGAGCCTAGTTCAACATTAAATGATGTCCTTACACAGATTAACTTTTAGATATGAGCCAAAAACCACTCCTTGTCATCTCCAAGCCCTCCAAAGGTCATGTTCTTGTTGTTGTCTATGTTGATGATATCATCATCACCGATAATGATATGATGGGGATATCCCAACTCAAGCAGTCTCTATAGGCACATTCCACACAAAAGACTTGGGCACCCTATGATACTTCCCTAGGATCAAAGTCCTCCACTTATCCTTCGGGATTATCTTGTCATAATGACACTCTATCTTGGACCTGTTTTAAGAGACCAACATGGAAGAAGCCAAACCAATTTCTACCCCAATGGACTATCATGTAAAGCCTATGCATGAAGGAGAACTCTTTGTTGATCCAGAGAAGTATTTTCATTTACTTAGAAAGCTAATTTACTTGATTGTTGCTCGACCATATATTGCCTATGTTGTTGGGGTACTCACCCAACACATAAGTGCACTACTCCAGACCCACCAGTCCATGTTTAATGCATTCTTCACTAAATCAAAAGTGCTCTAGGAAGATGATTGATTTGCAAACACCCTAAGTTCAAGGTATTTTATATATGCATATGCATATTGGGATGGTGATTCTAAAGACTGATGGTCCACTTTCGGATATCGTTTCATGATAGGGACTCACCCGATTTCCTAGAGAAGTAAATAAATATGTGGTGGTAGCTCACCCCAGCACTGAAGCGGAATATCAAGCTATGGCACATGCATGTTCTGATCTACAATTGGTCTAGTCAATCTTGAATGAGTTTGGAATTCCTTTACAAACTCCATCTACTTTATACTATGACAAATGGGCGGCTATACACATAGCTAATGATCCAGTCTTCCACAAGTGCACAAAACACATTGAAGTTGTTTGCAATGTTGTGCATGATCTGGTCAAATCCAAGAAGATCATCACTCCTCACATCAAGATAGGTGATCAAGTTGTGGACATCCTCACCCAACCTCTTCCTCCTTCTTTATTCAAGTATATGGATGTCAAGTTGGGACTTCACAATGTTTACTCTCCAACTTGAGGGGGTGTATTGGTATATTTTATTAGTTGGGATTAGGCCCATGGTATTGTACCTTGTTTCTATTTAGCCCATGTACTCTTTGGTTTGTATATATAGGATACCTAGTACTCTTATTTTACTTACTGAAAGCAATCTATTCTATAAAGATGATAGTAGAGGTTGAGGCACAACACATGGAAATAGTTGTACATGGTGATGGATTTTCCTTGCACCACACGCCTCCACCACAACAATCATTGATCCTTCCTAAAGGTGTCCTGTAGCCTTGCCTGCTTACTCACCCTATGTGGTTTGCTCCTCACCCAAGTAAGTTCAATCCCAAAATCACCACCAAGTAAAAGAAATGGTACAAGGCCATGGAGACCATTGTCATTTCAATCCCATGTTGGGCCTATCCCAACACCTTGTGGAAATTTGGACTAAAATGGTCCACTAGTGCCTACCTTTCTCTCTTCCCATTATGACTATATCTAGTCTATGGGGTGCTCACTCTCAAGTTCATGGCCTCTTACACCAAGAAAATGACCACATAGAATGCCAACAACTACTCTTTCAGGATGTTTGGCAAGGAACATAGACTAAATGACAAAAATTTGACTAAACTACTTCTTGATGTTGACGTAGGTCAGCTGGAAAAGTGCGACAATGACAATCACTGCTAGTACAATAATAATTTTTTCATATGGAAATTCTGGATGGAACTTTCTAGGCTCACTCCTTCCTTCCCCAATGGAACCAAGGAATTACACATCCACAACCCCATGATGAGGTACCTTCACTGCATTTTATCTTGCATGATTTTCAATAGGGACAGTACTCAGGGTGTTGTTCAATACACCGATTCGTATGCCTTGTGGAGTATTTTTAATGATAACCTCTTCAATTGGGGAATTGAATTCATTGAGCATCTCCACCTTAGGTCACCCACAATGTTAGTTCTCAGTTCAATCAGGGTGGGATGGTCACTGACATAACATCATATATGGTCTATACTCACATTTCAAAATGAAGACCTTACTCACAAAGGCGATGCAAGGATTGACATCAAATATATTCAATTATATGCCTTTATTTTCCATCATCAGAGGGGAGTATTTACATATTGATGTTCAAGGACAACCTTACATTGCTCACCCTCCTTACCCATAATTTCTTCATGATTTCCAACCTATCCTATGAGCTTTCCTACTTGAAATCCCAGATTCAATGTTACCTTCACAAGAACCTTCCCACTCAGGGTGAGATTCTTGATTTTCTTTCTGGACATTAGAGTGCCTCCATTGAGGCCAATTTGAAGAGACTAGGCCCTCTACAACACCCTCTTGGTGTCACACGACCACTGGTCCCATCTTGATCACATCAAGGACACCTAGACCCGCATGGTGTGAGAACAATGAACATAGGGCCATTAGTTGAACCACATTTGACTTATGTACTAGGTACATCACTAGTGTCATACTAGCCAGGATGACTACCCTAAAACCTACTTGCACTATGAGGAGTATGGGGCTCACTAGAAATATCCATCCACTACTTATGCTTACTAGCGAAGATACTATGAGGAGCCACCACTATAGAAAACTCATGTGCCACAGTCGTCATCACAAGGTTTAGGAGACCCCCATTTAATCCCAGCCCTACCATGCTTATTACTACCCACCACTGTCATATAATCATGATCCACCACCACATGGAGATTATTGCAACTGGTGGCCATGTTAGTTTTGTTATTCCCCTAGATTCCAAATTTAGATTTTTCTCAATGCTAAGAAAATTTCTAAGTTTGAGTGGTCAATGGATGGTACATATCTCACTCCATCCACATATATCTTTCTTTTCATTGCTACAAGTTTTAGGTCCATTGCATTTAGAGTAACTTTTTTGATTTGCATTATAGTGTAAGAATCCTATATCTAATCGACTTAATTCATTTATTTTGCTTGGCATTGCATGCTTTGCAAAATGATCACCATCAAAATGATGTAATCCTGATTGAGAACTTTATTGTGATATTTACTAATGTATAGAACTCACCTCAATCACCAATGATACTAATCAACATGTTCCCCAAATTGATGGAAAGCCATATGGGACTGATGGAAATCAAATGCAATGTTCCTTTTTAATGACTAGCATATCAAATGAGTGGAAACATCAGTCGTTCCATGTTTTGCATTGTTTGATTGAGATGAATGTGAAGATCAACCCAATGCAATAAAAGTCAAATCACTAAACTGTGCATGATCCAACCCAATTTTTGCACTTGTTCCTCCATCTTCTTAGCATACATCTATAAAAAAATAAAATCCAAATAGGGTGAAAAACTATAACTTCAGGGTGGCATAACCTTTCCCCTCTCTAATTTCTTCTTCTATGCCCCTCCTATGTAATATGGGTGTATCACAAAAATAAACAAAAAAATGCCAATGTACATACAAAAACTTGAGAAATATTTGTATCTACACAAACGAATTACAATCTTACGACAATGAGAAAAGATTCAAAAAACTTCCCTCCATATTTCCTTCACTCCAGTTCCACCCAGGGGATCAAACTATACCCAATTCCATCCATTGTGACTATGTAATGTTGGATTATGTGCAATCTCATAGATTATGTAGGTTGCTTTGTGAAATTCTTATCTATGCTTGAGTTGGGAATATTGACATGAAAACATGTATATAAAGTAAGGTTGAAAATGAGGATAGGTTAAGTTGCACGTTGTGATTACAATAAGTCAAGGTTGCTTGGTCATGTTTTGTTGTAGGGGAAAAGGTTGTATGGGAGAGATGATTAATTGGGTTGTTATTATTATTTGAGGATTGTCTCGAGTTTTTTATTACATGAGGATGAGAAATGTTTAGTTTTGTGGTTATGTGATGAATGCATATTTAGCCTAGTTTATCCATGCATTTTAAAGCATATTCATGCATTTTGTGTGCTTATTGCTAATTTTTCTACATAGTTAGATTCTAGTTGTGTTTGTTCTCTTTTAGTTGTTTTATTATTAATCCTCATTTTTGTTGTAGGAAATAATGTATGCATGTTGATTTGGATATGTTCCTCCATTTTCAGAACTGGGAAAGGATCCAAGGCAAATTGCACCTCAATCAGCCTTCATAGGGTATCCCAGTTGGGCAAATGGTTCACCAGTCAAACAGTTGGACTGTACCACCAAGATATGGAGTTCATGCTAAGTGAGTCAATTGACTAGATTTTCCATTTGATTAATCTTTTTTCACAAGAAGTTCATCCAAAGGATCAATAACTTTGTGAAATTTCTAATCTCCTGATTGGCCTTGCTAGTCAATTGACTAAGATATTGAAGCTTCCCAAGCTATAGGTTAGTCAACTGGTTCACTCGCCAGGTTGACTGATTGAGTTCCTCTTCAAGGTGGCTTAGTGTTAGCCAGGGAGTCTGAATCAATTATCCTCCTTGGACATCAATATATCATACTTGCATCCAATCATATGATCCATTTGTGAGTCATTGACAGGGGAGCCTTTCCCAATAGACACCAGCTACCACTCGATTGACTAGAAAGAATTCAGTGCATAGAATCAATGCATCATTGAGCCAACTATTTACTTGATTGGTGGGTCAGATGGCACCCCTATAAAATAAATTCCAACCTAATAAGTAAGGCTTGATTTTAGTGATACTATCTCAACTTTTGGAGGTTGGAGACATTAGAAGAAAAGTAGATAGAATAACACCCCTTCCTCGGGCCTCATCAAATTATTATTCTTGCTGGAGTGATGCTCGTTCACTAGTGATCACAGTTTTGACAATTCTATTTTAGTGGCACGTCTTCTTCTCTATCTATCTACTCTTGTGAATATTTCTCTACCATTTTCAAGTACACCTCCTTGTTGGGTGTGGAGAGTAGGTATGTTTCTCGTATCTTGTACCTTACATTATGGATCATTGTCTACTTGGATATCTATATTAATTTTTTATATTTATTGCATGCTTGTTAGATTGATAACCTGGGTAGTATGTTTGTTATAACCTTAGCTGTAGAGACATTGAAACCTAAGGTTAAAACCTCAATCGATGTTTTGAACCTTAGTTGAGATCACAGAAGGGAGTCACTAGGGTCATGGAGTAATGATCCATAAGTAGTAGGACCTTGAGCTCGTTAGGAATTATGTCCCTATGAAATCATACTATGACTAATATGGATTCCCTCAGACTCAATCTAGATAGCTTTGAGAATGAGCAATGTAATCTAAGGGAAGGATTACATAGACATCGATGGTGAAATTCAATTCATCCCAGTGTTTATCCATTATCTAAATTCAATCAAATTTCTTTCCTTTGATTTCATGTGTAACTTAGTTAAATAATCAATCAACCCTAGATTTGATTCACTGATCCAAATCTTAATTAGGTTACTAAGATTCTTAACAAAATTGTCTCTAGGGTTGAAGACTAAGATACACTACAATAAGAGTCATCTTCTTGTGGGTATTGATCATTGCACATAGAAAAAGTAAAACTTAGGGATTATTTTATAGGTGAATTTATTGTGCATTAAAAACTCACATCAACCACCAACAGAACATGAGCGGCATACAAGGAACATCATTTTTTTTTCATCTCAACTGATACCCATATTGACATATGCTTGTCATCTTAAATCCCATATCCTAACCCTCAATACAATATACAACTTCTCAGGTACTTGTATCTTAACATCTCTGTGAATCTTATGTGATCATAGAACTAGTTCACAACATTATCTTAATTGATATCACATCACCCCCCATAATTCACTTTTCCACCATGTTTAATAGATGTGTTGGATTTCTTACTCATTATCTTATATACTAGTTATTGTGAACTGCATGATATGAAAAATGAAGTATATCTCAAGCTAAAAAAATCAAGATTGGTCATTAACAACACATTTTTTTGGGGGGATTGAAGAAAGGATAGGAGTCTAAATCCCATTAAAATTCTAATCATGTGTTTGTTTGCATAAAAGCCCATATTAGGATGGGAAACCAGTGGTAGGGGAGTCCCAAATAACTAGGATTCCCAGTTTTGGACCCCCCAACTATTCACCCATGATATATCCCTACATCCACCTGACCCTAAAGAAAACACTCTCCCGATAATTTTTCTAGTGTGCTATCTTCTCATGAATGACCAGTGGCCATCTCCCTAACGAAAAGTCTCCCTCATAAATGGAGATCTCTCTTCTTATCCCTTATGAATGGCCGCCCTTCTTCAACCGGATGCGGTCACTCCTCACGCCAGGTTCTCTTTAGCGATGTTGGGCTTCCCTTGTCTTGAGTGACTCAACAGAAGGATTCCTGACTCCTGATCCCCTCTTGCACGACGCAAACCCTACATAGGGCCTATCCGGAGATTCTAGCAGTGGTTACCCTAGACTTGCAACTAACCCCATAGTGACTACCAAACCTCCTTTCCTTCGCCAAATCAAGGCTCTACTGGCTACTATGATGCCAGGTTAGGCTGAGTGGTACCCTTTCTCAGTTGGCCACAGCTCCTCCTGACGGCATTGTTGTTGTTGTGGTGACTTCAAGGCTGAAGTAAAGGACTTGCTTCTCTGGAGTCCCTTTTGAATACTTGTAAACTCAGCTGAAACTTTGGAAAATATTATCTCACAAGGTACAAAATTCACATACTCCATGCCTTACATGGTTTGGGGAACTTAACAAAACAATAATCTTTGATATTAATATAATATAATTTGTTGTATGATAAACTTGCATATAATTTGAAAAAGGTCTTGAATTTTTTTTGGTTGATTGACTTGTGAAGAGTTGTGTTACACTTTGAGCCTAGCATAGTCTTTATTCTCTTTATTGGTTAATCTGGATGTGTTTTCTTTTCAATGTCAAGATATTAATTGCCATATTAATTTCTACTAAAAATGATAATGCACACTAAAACCAATGTTGGAAATGACTAACAATCCATTTACCTAATCCTATCCCAAGTCGCATCCAAATAGAAGATAGGATATCATGTATCCATCCCCCACCAATGAGATTAAGATATGGATTACTTTTTCATAGACAATGAGTTAATATATCTATTTATGGTTAAGTTAGACCATTTGATCCATAACCACATGATTAGGCAATATGTCTAGATTTTACACGAGACAACCGAAGTCAAAAATAAGCATTTGCATACATGAAGATACCCTTAGGGTATAGGTCCTATAACCAAGGCCGGCAAGGTCCCCTGAATGGAAAACAACTCCACTCTTATGGCCTCAATGGGCCCAATATAAGTAAAAGGAGGAAAAATTATAAAATAAAGAGAGAAGAGTAGGGTTCTATAGATCAAGAAGGGAGGTCAACCTTAGGTGACAACCTTGAAAAAAAAAAGAAAAACTAAGGAATTCACCACGAGTGTACTCCTTATCATCATGAAAAATAAAGAATCATCTCAAGAAGTCTCCATGAATTGTTAATTTCTCTAAACCTAATGCTTCTTCCTCATTTATATATCCCTTCATGTTTCCATATCTAGAGTCAAACAAATAGATCCCAATATAGTTTTGGCCATATATAAACTATATACATCATTGGGAGGAAATAAATTATTATCTTTCATTTGCATTGTAGTATCTCCAAGGTCAGCTAACCTCTTGAAAGGTAAAATAAA
Organism: Alisma plantago-aquatica; assembly: GCA_963693085.1. NCBI lineage: Eukaryota > Viridiplantae > Streptophyta > Magnoliopsida > Alismatales > Alismataceae > Alisma > Alisma plantago-aquatica. The sequence continues at coordinate 714,441,203 of OY856411.1, read as the reverse complement.
TTCTTAAAGCTAACTCTATCTTCAAAGGCCAATAAGACCTAACATTGACCAATTCCATTTGACATCAACCCACAAACTTTGGTTGACTTGCAAACAAGACAGTTTCATCTTTATGACTAATTGTGGCACAAGTCAATCTCCAGACATCAACCACCTCAGGCTAACATTAAACCATATGGTAATTGGAGTTTTCTAGTAAGTCTGATTAACATTAAACTATCTAATGACAATATAATCCAACGCTCCTGAAATGACACTTGCATCTCTTCTAACATAAAGCTAGGGTTCCCAACTTCCATAGATGGTTCTTATAACCCTAAAATGTCTACAGTGGTCTCACCCCATCATCAAACAAACACCACATCAAAAGATGTAAAGAACACCTTCATACATCAAAACCCTAAAGTCAATGCAATTCAAAGTCTTAATTGAAAGAACCCCCTAAACATCACTTCACAAAACATTCAAGTATTGATCACGATATAGAAATATAATTTTTGATCATCTTCTAGATATATACCATGTTCATTACGACATTATTACACAAAATTCTTAAAACAGATGGAACTAAGAAATGACTTCTTGAAAACCCTAAAAGTTTATTATTAATACGATTATGAGTGATAAAGTTAGAACTTGTTTATGATGTTGTAAATGTGATCAAATGTTGAAGTTGAAAGTATTAATACTTCATTTGAATATGATGAGTCTTAATATATCATCTAAGTCTAATGCATTTGTTTTAGTATAACAAAGAATGATCATTATTGATTATGGGAATGACATTAGTAGTCAACGTCAAGGTACACTTATCTGAATATAAGAGACAATATGAACAAGATGTACTTAATGGTGATTGCAAGATAAAGATGAAACTAATGAAGATAGTATGATGAAGTATTTTATCTTTTATTTAATTACATATGGATTAACCCAAATTAAATAAAATATACTAAGAATTGTACTATGATAAATGTTATGTAGAAGAGAAGCATTGTATGTAAAGTGAATCAAGAAAGATTGGTCCAGATGATGTAATGAACATGAAATGAAAGAAGCTGAGACTACTGAGTATAAAATGATGGAAAAAGATAGGAATTAGTAGATGATTCTAAGAATGTAACTCTTACCCTAAAATGATGAGTTTGATGATGCTAATGAATGAAAATCTCAAATGGGTGATTAAGAGATGTATATAACCGTAGTTGAATTCAACTAAATGATGAAACTCATGTATCTGAATTGACTTACAAGAATGTGTTCTTGTATTGTGATTGTTTGATAGAATACTTGTATTATGAGAATGAACTATTTTGATGGAATTCAAATGATAATCAACATGTGTTGACTAGTAACCCCATATGAAGAATGTGAAATAAAAGAAGAAGAGAACTAAGTATGTTATGCATGTATATGCATGAAATTTATTTACATCTATTGAGATTAGATGGAACAAGCATATGTTGTATGATAAATCTATTCTGAGTATGAGGAATGATACATGATGTCTATATGCTTTTACTATTGCTAGTTCTAATGCCTCTACTAATATTTGTTAAGAACTGTGGTATACAATGAACTGATGAGGAATATGATGAAATGGAATTTAATATGCACTCCTTACATTGAGAAACCCTGATAAGGGTAAATGTTGCATAATGAGATTATGTCTAGGGCTGAAAGCCCACTGATGATGATAAAACCTTGATGGGGTAAATGATGGACAATAAGATTATGTCTTGGGCTGAAGTCCCAGTGTTGATGATTGCTATGAGTTGATGTAGAAGATAGAAATAATCATATTTGTTGCAATCTATATACTTATTGTGCTTCTTGCTTTGATCATTGCCCTTATTGATAAACTTAATTTGTTTCATGATTGTTCTAGTTATGCGAGAATACACAGATATGATGTATGATGTTTTGAATTCTTTTAAGATGAGTAAAATAGATTAATAACGAGTGAAATGATGGAACATCTAGTTAGGTGCCCTGAACACCGTGAGTTCCCCCGAGGACCACACTGGGGAAACAAAACGGATCTCCTTGTAGCAATCAATGAATTATGAGAAGGATTTCCGGAGTGTGGTTCGAGACCTTAAAGGTTAGACCACCAGGATTTAGGAGTGAGTCATCTGGAGTGGCTCTGGCTCTAAATCCTTGTCGTGAAAGTCTAGGTCCAGATGGAATAAACTCTGATGAAATGAAATATGTGAAATGTGAAATGAAAAATATGTGAAATATTGTGATATGTGATATACTATTTTGCTGGTTCTTATCTTGTGTACCCAAGATGAGGACGTGAGCCTCTTTAGGCAACCCTGAGGTGGCCAGGGTCTGTTGTTGATATCTTAGGGTGGCTGGCTAAACCCTAAGATAGTGATGGTGAGTCATTGACACGAGAATCAGGCGTGGCGACTTCTACTTGGTGAGGTACAAGCCAAGTAGTTTCATGGAAAATGAATAAAAGATGACAAGCCGTGTAGAACATGATTTGAATGGCTGTTACATTCCTTGTACATCTACTTGATGATTTGTCATTGTTGATTATGCTTCTAGTTGTAGAAAGTAATCATGTTGCTAGGGACATTTTCTATTTCATATTATTATCTGTCATGCTGAAAAGTTACAAATGTTGGGATTTATATCCATTCTGAATATGAGTTGGATTGCTTGCTATTTGATAGTATTGTTTGGTAGATATATATTATGTGTACTTTAGCTTGAGGACTGCAGGATGTGTTCCTGGTCCCTCTGGTGGAGTGTCACAAAGTTAATGTTATTGTTATGTATTGATTCAAAATGCTTAGAACTTGACTTATTACTCTTGCATTAGGATTCTTAATCTGACTTATGATAGATCTATCTACTAGACTTTTCAATATCTACATGTTTCTATTAAGTTTATTATACTTAATCTGATGCAGATGCATGTACCTAGCTTGAGTGGGAGGTATCCACTCACTGGGGCTCTATATGAGTCTCATGAGGTTGTTTCAATTATTTTTAGGTATAATGCTATCCGGCAGAGAGGTCACGACAAAGAAGATATAAATAGCACAATCTAGATAGAATAGAATGTTCCTGTACTCTCTCTTTCCCGGGATGGGTTGTATATTATGTTTGTTCATCAATGTACATGTATCTAATGTAAACTGAAACACATATGAGAACAACATTTGATTCTAGATTTAATGGAGTTGAATATGATTTGTGATATCTGAATGTGATGTCCTTGATGTGACATTGATTTATGAGTTTGTAAAAAAGAAAAAGGAAAAAAATATCTATCTTTTTCGTATATTGTTTAATCACCTTTGTCGATAATTCATTGTTTTATTTCATAATCTGGGTTTAGGTTTGGGATTATCTCTAATGGTTGGTATTTATGCTGATCAAAAGAGTGGGTCCTAATAGATAGACTGCCCTTACTCTAGAGAAGTCATTATTCCCAATTTTCCTCACTAATTCATCTTTTGAAGGAAGGGACATCACACTCGCTTTCCACCCTCCATAAGGTTTGTCAGAACATCCTTCATGAGTCCAACCTTTTTATGCTTTCATGACAAAAAATGGGGGTCAGACTTGGCTCAAGTATGTGATTCTCACTCTTATCTAAAACCTAGCCTTGAGAGGGACAAACTGTCGACACCCCAATTTGCTCACTCGATGGAAATTCACGATTAACGTTATCCTCTAACTAATGATGGAAGTTGTAATATCTGCAATTTTGGAAGAATTGAATTGCATAAATATAAGCCATGGATTGATAAGTAATTTTCTCCAATGGTATTATTGGTGGAATAATAGGGTCGATCACCTTTGTTGCATGAGTGCTTGAGGCACAAGTTAAATAAAGGATTTTGTACATTTGTTAATGAAAATGGATTTTGAAATATTTCATGATCAAAATATGGAACAATATGTAAGCATACAAGAGAGAATAAAAACGTGTGATATTTTAGATAATTAGAAGAGTAATTATCTAGCCAGTTTGGCAACACACTGTGAATGTACCAAATATCATAATTTTGGATTTAACTTTTGGATACTTGAAAATAACAAAGAAAAGAAAGATAATTATAGAGATTTGGGATAAAAAGGATACACCATTAGATAATGGTGAATAATTAAATGCTTAAGGAGCAAGTTTTTGTATATGAAACTTATTTCAATAAATCCCAAAGAAATCAATATAAGAGGGGAAAGATATTATTATTTTCCTTTTTACAACAATGGATAATATTCATAACTAGTAGAGATAAAGAGAAACTAATGCAAGGAAGGTGGATAATAATTGTTAGGATAAAGGAAAAGAGTTGTCTTTGGGTGCAATAAATGGCATTAGTTGGTTCCCTTGGTAGAAATAAGATTTGCTGGATCAGCGATAAAGGAGGAATATACCTTTTATTAGTAAGTATTATGAAAAATAAGAACAAAAGAAACGAGAAGGGAGGGGGTCCAATGTGAATCAAATACTTTTCCATAGCAAGAAGTATCCTATTAAGGGAGACCTTGTCAAATCAAGGTAAGGAAGGAAGGAACAAGAAAGGGAGGGTTCATCTATATAAACATGTGTATCCCATGGTGCACATTCCATACATGACCAACCTCTCTTCTTGCATTGTCCTCCTTCTCTCTTCCTCTTCCTAACCACTAGGGTTTACCCTAGGATGCTTATATATATACAGACCATAGGGATCCCACACCACTAGGAGGGATAAGGGATCCAACCTCAGTGGATCATGTAGGCATGTGAGCCTCCCCAAAGTCTGAGTACTCATGAATGGGACACATAGTCGATGACCTCCCTACTCTCTTCCGCTGTTATCGCTTCTGCTATAGATATCAAGGAGATTCGACAACAACAGAACCCCAACCAAGTCTCACATACCTATCTAAGGTGGAAGACCATCACCAATCGTGGGTCCACACTGCCGGTAGACCCTATAGAGGACAGAATGTTGGTTCCATGGCAATAAGCCTCAAGAACATGGAACCAAGTTCTGTGCCTAACAGGTAATGACTTTGACCCTGGTATTGTTCTCTTATCTATATGTGTGGCAGTCACAGAACCTCATCCACTACGGTACATTTTCATCCAGGTTTAGGGAATAGGTAGGCCGGGGTGGGGAGATCGGTGGTACACATGCCCTTATTTGGCCTTTCATGCTTGGGGGCAGGAGGGGCGGCAACACCGTAGACCTTCGACACTGGGCAATGCTAGGATCAGGTCTTTTCATGAGGATAGGTAAGGATCTGGGTCAAATGACTTGAATACCCCATATGATACATGTAAACATTTGGGCACTATGGTCTTTAGCTATTAACTTAAAGGGTCGCCCAAATCACTTAAATTTAGGAATTCATTGTTAACATGTTGGCGACTACTAATTGGCCCTTAAATGCTTAATCTTATTAAAATTCTAGAAAAATATTCGTAGCTCCAATGATAACAAGTTATATACAAAATTTGATCAGAAAAATGAGTGCAATGAGTGAAATATAAAAAAAATACTTGCAAACCCTAATTATGCTTCTAGTTCTAAAAATGGTGCAAATATGGGTTATAGTGGAGATTAAAGCATAAAAACCCTAGTTTTGGTGATTACAATGCTTAAATCAATAAATCTGGTGAAGTTGAGTGTTATCTAATATCGATTAGCATAATGGGAATATAATATGATCATGATGATAATTTGGATATCTAAAGTGGAAAATCATGCATATAGGGAATCAGGTTTGAAGACTATAACTTGTGCTATGTTGTTAATGAGTTTAATGTAATCCAAGTTTTCCTAACGGAAGGACATGGTGAATCTAATGATTAGGGTTTAGAACCTAATATCCTTATTCATTTTTTTTGATGACCTAGAAGTGCCGTTGGGATGCGCCTGACGCCTACCTGGGCCCCCCCGAATAACATGCAAACCCGGGAACCTGGTTAAACCAGATCAGAGGTCAGCTGACCTGACACGCTCAATTCATTTCTGAGAGTGTTGCAGCTGGGTTTCAAACCCGTGACCCTTCGTTAGGGGCCCCCGAGCCTCAACCAGTGTGCTAACTCTCGCCGACATATCCTTATTCATTAGAATCTCAAAATTTAATAATTTCACATAATTTCCCCTAATGGCATAAAAGGCCTAACTTGATAATCAGGGTAACACATGATGATTAATGTGGAGTTATAATTTTAATAAACTATTATGCAAGAGAAATAGGATTTGATCCTTTAATCCATATCCTTAATCTGAGACAACTCTAAACCCCAGATTAGGGCTGAGTAGGGTTTAATATGATTAATATGTGATGGTGACACTTTAGGATTTATATTCATGCAGACCAAAATGTGGATTACTTGATTTTCTTATTGAGTGGATAATATTATTGAAGTGTATTCTAGATGATAATCTTCATGTCTCACCATCCAGGTACGCGGTTACACCTCAGAATAACCACACTTAGTTTGTCCATGTTTTCTGAGAGTTTCCAGAGGATTGAACAATTAAAATCTTGGATGTTTATTTAGTTCTATACAATTATAATACCACTATGTGCATCACATAAATAGAGAACATGTGAAGGAAAAATGTCAGTTCTTCTATTTGCAAAAAATTGATGGAATACATGTTGTTAATTTACTTGCACACATTTCGGATGTCCCCACGTACTAGTATGGCAACATACTAATCTTGTATTTGTTTCACGTCGTTGTCGGTGTAAATTGATATACATGATAAAGGACATGAAGCTAAAGATAGAAATTACATAAAGACATTAAAGATTTAAAAGGAAGATTTACTAGTTATTTCTTCTCAAATGTAGAGTTATGAGGATAGAAAGTTCATGGAAGCATCTTGTATATAAGTTTTAAAATGAATGAAATTATCTACTATTTTATATTGTTTGATTAAAGTCTGGATCCTTGGGTAAATTTTTAGGTAATGCATCTCATCCTTTTGCCCTTCCTTGATTGGGGGTTGCTGAAAAGTGAGGTCATTACATTTGGTATCAGAGCACCAAAATTTTCAAATAATATTTAGTAGTTTATAATTTTGAGTAATCTGTAGAAATATGAGGGAATTATTAGGGCATTTTCTAAAGACTATGGTGTCTAGAATGGATCACGACCAGGGAGATGGGAAAAGTTTCCTCCGTACTGCTAGTCGGCTTACGAGGACTCCCGAGCTCGTGCATCCTGCCCGACCATAGTCAAACAATTTCTCTCGAAGTAAAATACCTTTAGGTTTTATTCTCATTTTGATTCATCCATTTCTCATCCTCTTGCTTAGTAAACCATAAAAGGAATTTTCCTCCTCATCTCAGGTTAGGATTTTGAGAAGTAGGATTAAGGCATCCTCCACCAATTAATGCACATGTAAATGTGAAACTATTGTGAGAATAATAAAGTACATATGGAAAAAAATGGTAATGTAATGAGGAAATACTAATGTACATGTAATGTGGAATTAGTAAGATACATGTGACGTGGACATAATATTGTACCTATAATGTGGAGATAACAATGAACATGAAATATGGAAATAATTATTTAATAGGTTGCAATGGTAAACTCTAATGGAGCTAGGGTTGAGTTAGGAAAACTGTAGTGGGTCAAGGGAAATGGAAACTCTAAGAGGTAGGGTATAGTACCTAACCCTACCCTAAAACCCTAATCATAAATAATGAAAATTTTGTGGTGATATAAAACACTACCCATTTGAACCTTAAAAAAGAATAAGAAAGAAAAAACTGAGTTTAGGTGACCAAGTCTCCCATGCATGCATGTATGTGGAGCATTACATTCATGTAAAAGGTTTTGAGAAACATAAGAACCCAATGGTAATATATATCAAAATGAAAATCTAAATATAACTTTATCAAACCCCTCATGTTATCTCTGGAAGTGTGGTTACAGAAAGATCAAGCCCCTGGAGGGGAAGGTAAGAAAAGATCAAGATCCTAAGGGGATGGTTAGGAAAGATCAAGCCCCTGGAGGGGAAGACCACAAAAGGTAAAGCCCATGGAGGGGAAGACTGACATAGTACCAAGCCCCTGGAGGGGAAGGTTGACATAGTACCAAGCCCATGGAGGGGAAGGCTGACATATGCACCAAGCCCCTGGAGGGGAAGGTGGCCCAAGTCCACTATGTGGACAAACCCCATGAGAGGGTACCCCAAAGATTGAGAAAACAAGGGTTGAGAAGTTATAATAATAAAAATATCCATAAAGATGAAAATATGAAACCTTTAGGGCTAGTGTGCCAACCTAGGATGGGTCAACCTAAGAGTGGGAGAAAGACCTGTGGGGGAGGAAAAACCTTATACCTCGAGGTCAAGTTGTGGCTAGAGAGACTAACTTCCTCCTATGAGCCATGAATGCACCCTATGTCAGGACCTTCCCTATAAAGGTAAGTTGACCAAATAAATTTAAATATTGAGGTAACGTTAAATGTCACCTAAAGTGTAATAAAATAAGGATATAAAAGATGAAAGCATGTGTACTGAGTATGATTCTTTGAAATCCAAGTATGCCATCTCTGAGAAACATGAGGAAGAGTCACTATAGAAGTGGCTAACTGTATGAGACCGAGCTCAAAAAAGAAAGTTTCCATGATTCCATTGAGGGGACATAAAGTGAATAATGAGCATTATACGAGACAGAGGAAATATGGTCTAAAGAATTGCATATGGAAATAATGTGCTTGAAAATGGTGAAAGTTGTGATATCTCAAAGAAACCATTGGGAAGGGTAGAGTCCTAAGTCAAACCTAAGGTCAAGTAGGGTGTATCAAAGGTACATAGGACCAATGGGATTAGGAGTTGATTGTGCCCTAAATGCATAAGACCATGTGGTTGAGGGGTAACATATATGTTTTCCCAAGGTCCATGACTCAGGAGATTAGCTACCTTCATGATAATCATGTAGCCTAATGGGAGAATGTGAGAGGCACTCCCTAGATTCAGAAGGATGATATCACTCCAAAAGGTACCTATACCCCTAGAGACCTCAAGGAAGTGGGTAAGTCTCATAATATATGATGTGTAAATGTAAAAGATACAAGAAGTCATGTAATAATGGAGAAAGTCATGCACAAAACTCAAGAGTGAGAAGGGCACTTGACTTCATGAAATATGAGAATTCTGTGGAATTAAAAGTATGGATTCATGTTGAAAATGATTCAACCCAAAATGTAAAATTGCGAGATAATGTGTGAACAATACCATCATAGCTCTTGGAATGGGATGAACTTTGTTTTTGGACTGCAACCAAGTGCCTATTTAATCTCATTATAGGGAGAGAGATTGGGTAGACATATGCTATGCTTAAATTTAACATATGACAATAGATATCTTTACGATGAACTTAATGACATGACTTAGGGTTCGATGTGTTACCTCACCCATATGTGAAAATAAATGAACAATAGGTTAGAAACCTAGGTAAAAAGGGTAATCAACAAGTGAAATTGAAATCCCAAAATGAAAATGAATTCATTAAGAGATGATAGTATGTAAATACTAAAGTTATGGATCTACCTTGAATTGACGTTCAAGTGCCAATAATACAGGAATTTGCATATCAACAAAGTTGTTGCTAACCCTCTTTTATGAAAACAAGTCAGTTCTAATTCACCTAAGCTTACTAGGATTGAATTTTGGGGATAAAATTCCTTTTAAGGAGGGATGAATTTAATATCCTCAATTTTAGAAAAATTGAATTGTATAAATATAAGCCATGGATTGATAAGTAACTTTCTTCAATTGTATTATTAGTAAAATAATAAGGTTGTTCACCTTTGTGGCATGAGTGCTTGAGGAACAAGTTAAATAAAGGATTTGTACATTAATTAATGAAAATGTATTTTTAAACATTGCATGATCAAAATATGAAACAATATGTAAGTGTCCAAGAGAATAAAAATGTGTGATGTTTTAGATAATTAGAAGAGTAATTATCTAGGCAGTTTGGCAACACAATGTGAAGGCACCAAATAACATTATTTTGGATTTAACTTTTAGATGCTTGCAAATAATAAAGAAAAGAAAGATAATTATAGAGATTTAGGATAAATTAACAACATATATTTCATCAATTATTTGCAAATATAGGAACTGACATTTTTCCTTTACATGTTCTCTCTTTATGTGATACACATAGTGGCATTATAATTTAACAAAACTAAATAAAACGTCCAACATTTTAACTATTCAATCCTCAAGAAACTCTCAAAAAACAATAACAAACTAAGTGTGGTTATTCTTAGGCATGACCACATACCTGGATGGTGATTCATGCAGAATATCATGTAGAATACACTTCAAGCATATCATCCAATCAACAAACAAATCAATCAATCCACATTTTAGTTTGCATGAATACAAATCCTAAAGTGTCACCATCACATATTAATCACATTAAACCCTACTCAACCCTAATATGGGGTTTAGAGTTATCTCAGGTTAAGGATATGGATTAAGGGTTCAAAACCTATTTCTCTTACATAATAGTTTATTAAAGTTACAACTCTACATTAATCATCATGTGTAACCCTAATTATCAAGTTAGGCCTTATATGCCATTAGGGACAACTCTGTGAAATTATGCAAGTTTAAGATTCTAATGAATAAGGAGATTAGGTTCTAAACCCTAATCATTAGATTCACCACGTCCTTCCATTTGGAACACTTGGATTACATTAAAATCATTAACAACATAGCACAAGTTATGATCATTAAACATGATTCCCTATATGCATGATTTTCCACTTTAGATATCCAAATTATCATCATGATCATATTAGATCCTCATTATGTTAATCAATATCAGATAAAATCTCAACATAACCACATTCACTCATTTAAGCATCGTAATCACTAAAATTAGGGTTTTATGCTTTAATCACCACTTTAAACCATATTTGCACCATTTTCAGAACTCAAAGCATAATTAAGGTCTGTAAGTTTTTTCATTATATTTTACTCATTTTTCTGATCAAAATTCATATATAACTTGTTATCATCAGAGCTACTAATGATTTTTTAGAATAATTAAAACATTAAGCATTTAAGGGCCAATAGGTAGCCCACGTCAGCAACTAATTCCTAAATTTAACTGATTCGGCCAACCCTTTAAGTGAACGGATAAAGACCATAATGCCCAAATGTTTACATGTATCAGATGGGGTATTCAAGTCTTTTGACTTGGATCCTTCCCTATCCTCAGGAAAACACCCAATCCTAGCGTCGAGGGTCGATGACATTGCTGCCCCTCCTGCCCTCCGGCGTGGAAGACCAAGAAAGGGTGTTTGTACCTTCGACCACCCCTAACCGGCCAACATGGTCCCCGAACCTGGTTGAAGATGTCCCATAGTGGACTCTAGTGCCAAGACCAAGTGATAGAAAAATCATTGGCACCAAATGGGTCTACCACAACAAGCTAGATGAGCAAGGAAAAGTGGTAAGAAACAAAGCAAGGTTAGTAGCACAAGGTTACAACCAATAGGAAGGTATTGACTTTGACAAAACTTATGCTCCTGTTGCTAGATTAGAATCTATTTGTATGTTACTTGCCTTTGCTAGTTACAAAAATTTCTTGTTATATCAAATGGACGTTAAAAGTGCATTTTTGAATGGTATAATCGAGGAGGAAGTATTTGTTGCTCAACCTCTGGGCTTTGAAAATGACAAGTTACCCAATCATGTTTATTTGTTGCAAAAAGCTCTCTATGGACTCAAACAATCACCTCGAGCTTGGTATGAGAAATTAAAGAACTTTTTTTTAGATAACGGGTATGTCATGGGAAAAGTTGATTCTACCTTGTTCCTAAAACACACTTCTAACCATTTTCTTATAATTCAAATTTATGTTGATGATATCATTTTTGGCGGGACTGATCTTGATCTTTGCAAAGAGTTTAGTTCTCTTATGCAGAGTGAATTCAAAATGAGCATGATGGGTGAGTTGACTTTCTTCCTCGGCTTTCTAACCAAGCAAACAAAAGAAGGAAACTTCATCAACCAAGGCAAGTACACAAATGAACTGCTCAAGCACTTTGGGATGGAGAACATGAAGCCGATGGATACACCCATGTCCAACACCGCCAAACTTGGCAAAGATGAAGAAGGTGAGAAGGTAGATGATAAGCTCTATAGAGGTATGATTGGAAGTTTACTCTATTTAACTGCCTCTAGACCTGATATTATGTTTAGTGTTGGCTTGTGTGCTCGCTTTCAATCTAGCCCTAAGAAGTCACATCTTATAGTTGTTAAGAGGATTTTGAGGTACTTAGCCTAAACCCAAAATTTTAGACTATGGTATCCTAAATCAAGGGATTTTACTCTTAGAGCATATAGTGATGCGGATTACGCATGGTGTTTGGTTGATAGAAAGTGCACAAGTGGAACTTGCTTCATTCTAGGACCATGCTTAGTATCTTAGTTCTCCAAGAAACAAAGTACAGTGGCATTATCAACTACCAAGGCTGAATATATTGTAGTCGGGAGCTGTTGTGCACATGTCCTATGGATGAAGCAAATGCTCCAAGACTTCAACATATTTTTGATGTTTCTCCTATCTTTTGTGACAATACTAGTGCAATTAATCTATCTTACAATCCTATATTTCATAGTAGAGCCAAGCATATAGAGGTTCACCATCACTTTCTCCATGATCACATTGCCAAGAAGGATATTTATATCATGTATGTGGACACGGAAAATCAATTGGCAGATATCTTTACAAAACCTCTAGCTAGAGATCAATTTAACTTTATTCGATCTAAACTGCTAATTGTTGATTTGAATGATATTTCCATGTGATCTAGCTAGTTGTCTCTTTCCTATATGTTTTCTCATGTCTTTCTTCACCTTTTTTGTTTATACATGTTCAAATGTGCCTAACTTGCTTGTAAACATGCCTAGTTTTTGCTTGTTTTTGGGTTTTTATCGAATTCCATGTTTTATCGCAAAATAGTTCCCAATGATGAACTAAATGTGCCTAAGTATGTTAATGATACATAATACAATGGAAAAATAAATTTAATTGGCATGTATATGGCTAGTGATGTAGCCCTATTTTAGGGCTCCATCATGTGCCATTTTGTACTTAAATCACATCTAAACATGTTAGATTACAAGCGTTTGACCCTAATGTGCTTATCATTGCAAATATGCTTATGGATGTTCTTTGCACTATTTTCAGGTACTTGGACCATGTTTAGATGGATGAGAGAGAAAGAAGGATTTCTAGGGTTCCCCCAATCATAGAGGAACGCAAAGAAGGCCCCAAAGTCTCCCTCAACCTACCTCCAATGGCCAAGAGTCATCCCCAAGCAAAGACATCCAAGAATGATGGATTTTGAAGTGAAATCAATTGATGAAAGCCTCACCACATACGTGGCCACAACACCACGATCGTGCGTTTTTTTAGCAAAGAAGTGCCCTTCTCAATAGGGTTTTCCCACAGAATCCCACAGTCGTGGCTACCTGCCATGACCATGGCCATTGAAGACACCATGGTCATGGCCATCCACACGGTCGTGGTCAGGAGAAGAGAAAACGGCCATGGGCTTTCCCCACGGTCGTGGGAATTAATGACCAAAGTTCCAGTTTTCAACAGGGTTTTCACCCAAGGCGCCACGACTGTGGCTCACTGCCACGAACATGGTTGATGAAGTACAAAATTCCCGTGGTGCTGCTCCACGATCACCTCTCCCTCCTCTAAAACGGCCGTGTTACCCAACACAGCCGTGGTGCCCCTCACCCACCACGACTATGGCAAACTGCCACGGTCGTGGCCACCACCATACTTAGCTTTCCACCACTCCCTCCATACCACGACCATTTTGACACCCCACGACCGTGTCCCACTACCCTCACCACGGTCTTGGCACATCACCACGGCCATGGTGATCCACCAACCCTACCCTATTTTACATTATATTTCCTAAACTACCCCTGCTTACCCTAGTGCCTCCCCACCACCTATATATACATAGGTGGCGACTGGGGCACAAAGGCTAGCCTCTCCCCTACAGCTGCTCCAAGCTTCCACCTTCCTTCCTTGGTCTCCTAGTGCAATCCCTTTGCATTTTGGCTCAACATCCACCACTTCCACTCTCATTCCACCTTGGAAACCTAGTTTTCTAGGTTTTCATCCATAACCCCCCATATTTTCATGCTCCCCTATACCCTTGGAGGAGGGAGGTCATCCACAGCAGCTTGGAGGTGAAGAAGGCCACTTCATCAAGCTTCATGGAGTTTCTTCCTCTTCTTCCCCTTTGTTTTACTCTTTCTTTGATCATGTGTAGCTAAGCCCCTAGCGGTGGGCTGTTTGGGATTAAAATGTGACTTTGATACCATGTTGGGGAAAAGTTGCTTGTAATGAACTCAATTTATATCTATGATGATTGCCTCTTGCTTCTATATCATTTCCTATTTTATTGCATGTGGTTTGTGCTTATAACATGGATTGCTTACTTTGAGATGTTTGATGACACTTAGCTTCTAGGAGGGATTGGAGTGTATGTGGCAATCTTAGGATTGGCTCCTAGGTCCAATTAGTGGATCCCTAGCTATCCCCCTTTGTTCCTACATACACATCCCCCTCCTACAAGTGAGTGTGAGATTTAAGTGGCTAGTGTAAGTGAGAGTGATGCAATTTCCTAGGGCCTTCTAAAGGCTAGAGTGGCTAGTGGCATGAGGTCAAATACCCTCATCTCTACTCCCATCTCTACCCTCAACCCTCAATTGCTCACTATCACTTACTCTAGAAACCTAGATTTGGTTAATCCCATTAGAATTACACCTAACCCTAGTCTTCTACTAGTAGTATAGGGTATATTCTAATGGCATTGGCCTTATTGTTTGGTTTGGTAATCTAGATGTGGAATGAGAACCATGCTTGTCTAACTATCTTCCCCAACTAATATCAAAGTTACATCCCCCAAATGGCCCACCTACCCTAATCAACTTGTTAAAACCCAAACTGCTTTGCTCGCTTGTTAATGCTAGTCTAGTTTAATTGCTTTAGCTTAACTTAGTCAATTTCTTAGTTTTGCTCTTTAGTGCTAACTTAGGTTCTTGCTCTTACTAGTGGTTAGTTTAATTTATTTATTATTCATTGCCTTGCCACAGTAGTATAGGTCATCTTGCTCATGTTTGGTTAATTGTTTAGCCTAGTTGCTTAGTTTCGTCTTGCTTAAGATAATCTAGCTTCTTGATAACCTAATTTCCATTCTGCCTTTCTTACTTGTTCATCTAGAGTAATCAATAAACAACCCTTTTAAAACCCTCAAACCCTAATCTCCGCACTAGGAACATAGCTCACACCAACCTAACTCTAGTGCCCCTTCTATCCCTGTGGACCGACCCCTTTCTTGCCAATCACCTATACTATGACAATACCCTGTACACTTGCAGACGATCTATTTAGTCTTAGTGATCGACTTGGTTAGGGAAAATATAAATATCGAAAGCAAAATCCCATCCCGTACGTTCCGTCCTCGTGGAGTGCACCTAGCCACCCTAGTTAGCTGGTGTGTACGCCTCTAGCAGAAACCGCACCAAGCTTTCTGGCGTCGTTGCCGGGGATACATGCACTCGGCCTAGTTAGATAGTGTAGCTTATTCCTTCCTTTTGCCCTCACCATTGTTATTATTCATTCTTTGTGTTACTTTTGCATCTTGGTTTGATAACTTGTTTTCTTGTTATTTGTTTGTGTCTTGCGCAGGTGACAACTGTACATTTGTAGCACGCATTCTACTTGCACCGACTTGGTGGTGTACGACCCCGAGATTGGTAGAAGGAGGCGCCAATCTCGCCGCAATCAGCACTAAGAAGCCAAGATGGCTGAAAACAACCCACAAACGGATGCTCAACCTCCACCGCCACATATCCCACTCCACGAGTACTTCACATTGGGGAACTACAACTCCCCCATCACCACCTTGGTTGACCAGATGCCCGATCAACAATTCTCCATTCCTCATGCACTTCTAGGACTCCTCCCTACCTACTTTAGGATGGAGAATGAAAACCCCTACCACCACATTGACGCGTTCCTTGAGACGTGTTCAACCTTCCGCACTCCCACTACCACTGACGATTCCATTAGAAGGACACTCTTTCCTTTCTCCCTCAAAGAGAAAGCAAAAGAGTGGTACGTGTCCAAGCCAGAATTGGTCACATGGAATGAAGTGAAAAATGAATTTCTCAAGAAGTTCTTTCCCATTGCCAAGTTGTCTTACATGAGGAGGTGCATCGTGTCATTTGCTCAGAAGGAAAGTGAACCCTTCTACGAGGCGTGGGAGAGGTTCCAAAAGCTGCTCCGAGATTGTCCTCACCATGAAGTACCTTTGTGTTAGCTCGTTCAAGCGTTCTACACTGGACTTGAAGAGCAAAGCCAAAACAATGTGGACTCTTCCTGTGGGGGCACTTTCATGGCAAAGCCGCCCAAAGAATCATGGCCATTATTTGAACACCTTGCTGAAAATTCTCGCCACCGCGCTTCTACTAAAGGGGGGCATTGCAGCCGAAGCTATGTTCCTTCGTGTTCCTCCACAACTCTGACTCACAATGCTACAGACCCTGACATGATGAAGATGATGGCCGACATGATGAAAATAATGAAAAATCAAGCTGGTGGCTCTTCAAGCCAACCTGCTATGGTAGTCGATTTGGTGGATGCGGAAGTGAATGCTCTACACTCCTTTGGTGGCCGCAACAACCAAGGTCCCATGTCCAACTCCTACACTCCCGAGTGGAAGAACCATCTGAACTTTTCTTGGAAGCAACAAAATGAGGATGGACAAGGGCAAGGGCAGCCGAGGCCACGGTACAACTCTAAATTTGAAGATGTGGTACTCGAGAGGTTGAGGAACTTGGATGAGGTAAAGAGAGAAGTGTCCTATTAAGGGTAGAATATTAGCCGCATGGAACAAAGACTTGATCAAATTTCCATCTCACTTGCTCGCCGCGAAGAGGGGAGACTTCTGTCGCAACCCATGATAAATCCAAACAATGATGGTGGTTATGTGAATGCTACTCAAACCACATACATCCCACCATGAAGTCAAGCACCCTCACTCCTACAATATCAAGGACCACCACATCCATATGCTCTGCCACCTCACCAACCCCCACTTAACTACCAATATCCCCACCACCTTCACATACCTATCAACCACCACCTACACAACAACCTCCCCAACAACCAACTTGCATACTCCAAAATCCTAAGTCCACCCATCAAAGACTGCCACCACCTTCGTCTTCACAAGTCCCCCTTCTTCCCATGAACAAGTGAGTATGGTGTCTATCATATGGGGAGAAAAAGCTTCTCAAAATATTGAAAAAAGGGAAAAGAGAGTGATTGAGGTTGATGACAAAAGCTCAACGCTAGAAGGGTCTAGCAAAGATCACAAAAGATCCAGAGAATTTGCCACTCAAGAACTACCAAAGGATGTTAAGTGCACCCAAATTTCTACTTCTCCCGACACAAATGTAGAAGCACCCTCACTTGCCCCACCATCTCTTGGGAAAACTGAAATAGTAACAGATAGGGCTCATCCGGCTGTTTGTGACAAGGCCATGTCCATTACTTCACATACCATTGACATAGAAACGCTTGAATCCATACCTTTATGGGAGCCAAAACCTTTTCATGAGACGAGTATCACCATCATCCCTCCTCAAGTTCCAACCAGCGTTGCGGAGATATTTGATGAAGTCGGAAAGCAATTCCATGAAGGTCCAGCTCTCCAAGAAAAGGGCAGTAGTATCATGAATCTCTTGGGAAACTTGAAGCGAGGAACGATGGGCATCACATCATTCTTTTCATTACTGAAAGATGTGTGCATGGGGAAGAAAAAGTTCGTGCTACTACCAACCAAGGAGATTGTTGCTTCAAAGTCTGTGAACTTCATCTATGACATTGGCTTCCCCGAAAAGAGAGATGATCTGGGAGTGCCTCTCATCACCTGCTACATTGGTACACAAGCCATCGAGCACTCCCTCCTTGACTTAGGTGCAGAGACAAGCATCATGCCATGGAGCATGTATCTACATCTGGGCCTAAATAAAATGGAATCGGTGGATTGTGTCCTTGTCTTAGGTGATGGAACCAAAAGGAAACCCTTGGGAATACTGCAGAACATAATAGTATCAATGGATGAAAGGATAAACATTGCATATGTGATCGACTCTCTGATAGTGGATTCTGAACCTATTGATGGGAAAGAATACCTCATATTGGGGAGGTCCTTCTTGTCCACTGCGGGTGCAAAAATCAATGTGCGTATGGGCACTCTGACAGTCACCTATAAGAGGAGAAAATTTGATTTCTTTATATTTACTGAAGAGGAGAGGGACAAGTTGGGTAACAAAGACTTTGGTGAGAGTCTATGCTATTATGATCCTCTAGAGCTGTGGAGATCAAGTCTACACTTCTGCTCGATGCACACTCCATGGGATGAAGCACATGTCGTCAGAACGTTGGATAGGATCACTGTAGAGGAAAAGGAGGACATTGTGGGTGTCGATACATAGCGAAAAAGAGAAACAAGCCCGACTGAAGGCTATAAATTTAGCACTAGTGGGAGGCACGTGGTTTGAGATTCTCAAACCTTGTTTTATCATAATTTCTTTTGGTTTCTAAGAAACACACACACACTATACTTGATTGTTTTTCTATTTGTGAATCATGTTAGCACAGGTATAAGGAAGAAAAGATGATGCAAAAAGGGCTTAGCCAAAGCGGAGATCAAAATGGAAGAAGAGATTTCAAATCAATAGAGGAGCTACAAGAAGAAGGATAGAACAATCGTGTTGTTCAGCATGGCCGTGGTGGCCCTGTCCTACTCACCTAGTGTTACATTGACCACTCCAGCTCTTGGCGGTTGTCTTTCGCGACCCCACACCTTCTACCCTACTAGTCTAAACTTCTATTTTATGTTGAGGGCAGCATGATTTAAAAGTTTGGGGTGGTAGGGCAGTAAACCCTTCTCTCACTGCACTTTTCTCCATGTGCCTTGTGCTAAATTTTTGCAAGATGATCAAACAGTTTGATTGACAATTCATACTTGTTTACCCTGACCTGGTGTGTCTTCTTGCATTCATGTAGTTTAATTTCATGCATTTTTGCATAATTTTTCAAAATTTTTGGTTTTCCATACCATGCATCTCATCTTCATTTAGTTTTTGTAGTTTCTTATGCATGTTAATTAGGATTTGCTGCTTTATGTCTTGAAATTCCCTAAAGTAGGTTTAGATGTGATTTAGTGCAAATTGGCACCATTTTGGCCAATTTTGCCCAAATTTGAGATTTCTTGTCTAAAAAGTATGTTTTGACCCAATCTCTACTGTTTTGAGTGAAAATGACGACCTTTGACTAGTGCAAGTGAAATGTCATGCTTTATTGCTAAGTGGTATCAATGTTTGACTTTTTACATGTGCATCACCTCTCTTATGATTGTGATTGATTTGGCTGAATTGTGAACTTGAGCAAGCTTTGAATGCTTAGTGTTTGTGGAATCACTTGTTTGATATATCAATTTCATCTTGTTCATTCATGTGGTGTGATATCTAGGATGAAGTATTGGATTAACTTTCATGTAGGATGTCTTATGTGGAAAATCATACCAATGATCCCTCTTTAACTCGACTCTTCTTCCACCATCTTCATACCCCTCCGCCTCATAAAAAGATGCCCTAGTGCACATAATCAGCCTTGGCCACCTCCAAAAGTTTGGGGTGGCCACATCTCTACCTCCCCGCTTCACTCTATCCACCATATGCCCTATCTACACCAAGGGCAAGAAAGAAAAGAAGAGAAAAAGAAAAGCAAAAACAAAATCAAAGGATGCTCATGTTTAAGAGCATTCAAATAAAGAAAAGATGAGTGTGTAAAAACACTCCAAAAATCTTACCGCAACCCTTTCATCCACTTTCATACCCATTGAGCTAGGAAACATCAAACTTAGCTCATTTTGCCCTTTTCCGCAGCCACGTGGGTCTTTTGGTATGATTTGAAATATAAGAGTGAACACATGAATGTGAAACAACACTCCTAGTCATTCTTGATTAACGTCACCATGAAACGGTTTACCCATAACTTAATGAAAGAAATATGGATAACTTATATATTCCATGCACTATATTTGAAGTTCATGTGCTTTGTGTTGTTTTCATGATTGGATTGTGAAAGTAGGAGAGGAGAGAGGTGAAATGCATGCACTCAGTCATCTTTGATCCCATTCAGCAATAATCATCTTTTACATTGCATATGTCATTTCTTTTTGTGGAAGTTTTATAAAGAGATTGAGTTGGAGCGTACTTGAGGACAAGTATGTTTTAAGTTTGGGGTGGTGATGTAGCCCTGTTTTAGGGCTCCATCCTATGCCATTTTGCTCTTAAATCACATCTAAACATGTTAGATTACAAGCGTTTGACCCTAATGTGCTTATCATTGCACATATTCTTATGTATGTTCTTTGCAATGTTTTCAGGTACTTGGACCATGTTTAGATGGACAAGAGAGAAAGAAGGAGTTATAGGGTTCCCCCAATCATGGAGGAACCCAAAGAAGGCCCCAAAGTCTCCCTCAACCTACCTCCAATGGCCAAGAGTCATCCCCAAGCAAAGACATCCAAGAATGATGGAGTTTGAAGTGAAATCAATTGATGCAAGGCTCACCACGGCCGTGGCCACAACACCACGGTCGTGCATTTTTTTAGCAAAAAAGTGCCCTTCTCAATAGGGTTTTCCCACAGAATCCCACGGCCATGGCCACCTTCCAGGACCGTGGCCATCCGCACGGTCGTGGTCAGGAGAAGAGAAAACGGTCGTGGGCTTTCCCCACGGTCGTGGGAATTAATGACCAAAGTTCCAATTTTTAATAGGGTTTTCACCCAAGGCGCCATGATCATGGCTCACTGCCACGACTGTGGCCAATGAAGTACAAAACACCTGTGGTGCTGCTCCACGATCACCTCTCCCTCCTCCAAAACAGTCATGTTACCCAACACGGCCGTGGTGCCCCTCACCCACCACGACCGTGGTAATCTGCCACGGCTGTGGCCACCACTATACTTAGCTTTCCACCACTCCCTCCATACCATGACCATTTTGACACCCCATGGATGCGTCCCACTACCCTCACCACGGCCGTGGCACATCACCACGGCTGTGGTGATCCACCAACCCTACCCTACTTTTACATTGTATTTCCTAAATTGTCCCTGCTTACCCTAGTGCCTCCCCACCACCTATATATACATAGGTGGTGGCTGGGGCACAAAGGCTAGCCTCTCCCCTACAGCTACTCCAAGCTTCCACCTTCCTTCCTTGGGCTCCTAGTGCAATCCCTTTGCATTTTGGATCAACACCCACCACTTCCACCCTCATTCCACCTTGGAAACCTAGTTTTCTAGGTTTTCATCCATAACCCCCCATATTTTCATGCTCCCCTACACCCTTGGAGGAGGGAGGTCGTCCACAACAGCTTGGAGGTGAAGAAGAAGGCCACTTCATCAAGCTTCAAGGAGTTTCTTCCTCTTCTTCCCCTTTCTTTTACGCTTTCTTTGATCATGTGTAGCTAAGCCCCTAGTGGTGGGCTGTTTGGGGTTAAAATGTGACTTTGATACCATGTTGGGGAAAACTTGCTTGTAATGAACTCAATTTATATCTATGATGATTGCCTCTTGCTTCTATCTCATTTCCTATTTTATTGCATGTGGTTTGTGCTTATAACATGGATTGCTTGCTTTGAGATGTTTGATGACACTTAGCTTCTAGGAGGGATTGGAGTGTATGTGGAAATCTTAGGATTGACTCCTAGGTCCAATTAGTGGATCCCTAGCTAGCCCCCTTTGTTCCTACATACACATCCCCCTCCTACAAGTGAGTGTGCGATTTAAGTGGCTAGTGTAAGTGAGAGTGATGCAATTGCCTAGGGCCTTCTAAAGGCTAGAGTGGCTAGTGGCATGAGGTCAAATACCCTCATCTCTACTCCCATCTCTACCCTCAACCCTCAATTGCTCACTATCACTTACTCTAGAAACCTAGATTTGGTTAATCCCGTTAGAATTACACCTAACCCTAGCCTTCTACTAGTAGTATAGGGTATATTCTAATGGCATTCGCCTTATTGTTTGGTTTGGTAATCTAAATGTGGAATGAGAACCATGCTTGTCTAACTATCTTCCCCAACTAATATCAAAGTTACATCCCCCAAACGACCCACCTACCCTAATCAACTTGTTAATACTCAAACTACTCTGCTCGTTTGTTAATGCTAGTCTAGTTTAATTGATTTAGCTTAACTTAGTCAATTGCTTAGTTTTGCTCTTTACAACTAACTTAGGTTCTTGCTCTTGTTAGTGGTTAGTTTAACTTCTTAGTTGCTCCTTGCCTTGCTAGAGTAGTATATGTCATCTTGCTCGTGTTTGGTTAATTGTTTAGCCTAGTTTCTTAGTTTCGTCTTGATTAAAATAATCTAGCTTCTTGATAACCTGGTTTCCATTTTGCCTTTCTTACTTGTTCATCTAGAGTAATAAAAAAACAACCCTTTTAAAACCCTCAAACCCTAATCTCCGCACTAGGAACATAGCTCACACGAACCTAACTCCAATGCCCCTTCTATCCCTATGGACCGACCCCTTTCTTGCCAATCACCTATACTACGACAGTACCTCGTACGTTTGCGGGCGACCTTCTTAGTCTTTGTGATTGACTTGGTTAGGGACAATATAAATATCAAAAGCAAAATCCCATCCCGTGCATTCTGACCTCGTGGAGTGCACCTAGCCACCCTAGTTGGTTGGTGTGTACGCCTCTAGTGGAAACCGCACCAGCTAGAAACTAAGAATGTGACTTTTAGGTCAGGTTGACCTTCAGTCGATTTTTCACCATGAGAAATTCGACCGATCAGGAGCCGAGAGCAAGTCTTCAAAGGATTGTTTGGTCGAGTTTTCCACACACAGAACTCGATCGATCCACGGGTTGAGCCAACTTAAAAGTTAGGATTGGCCGTCTTTTTTCCCTCTCAACTAGAAAATAGACGACTGATTCCTCACCTCTTAGCCCTAAGCTCTCAAACCCTGCCCTAAAGCTCCCGCTCCTAGCCCTAGATCGACCTAGAAACCTTAATATTGACCTCCCCGGGCGTCACTGGTGATGTTTGGTCGGCATTTGAGGTTTTCCATTGCTTGTTTGCACAGTTTTCATCTCATTTTTGTTCCCATGGCTTCTCATAGATGAAAACGTCCTGCTCCAAGCAATGCTCCTGCTTCCTCATCTAATAATTGTTTGATTCCATTTGATAATACCTCTTTTGTGTCGGTTGAAGCTGTAAATAGGTACAAGGACCTTCTTCCCCGAAGCCCTTTTCCTTTTCGTGCTTTGATCAAGCCTTCCTCTAGGTATCAAGTGATTATTGCCTCAGTTTGTCGGCTTCTCGCCTCCCACCACTTGTCCACCCTAGCGATCGAACGTGACTTCTTTCACAACTCCATGTCAAGCACTAAAGTTGTTCACGACTTCTACGCCAACTTGCGTTTGAACTATGATTCACTCATCCCACTGTTGAATACTCAAGTAATTCTTACTTCTATGATCTTCGATCGTCATTTCCAACTCTTCGAGGATACTTTAAATGTCTTTTTTTCCGGGGATGAGGAAAACGACACATGGCATAAGGATTATGGAGAGTATTTCGATCTTCTTGACCCGGAAGGTTTTTACAAACACCATGAATTGACATTGTTGGATGTTCATCGGTTTTTGAAGAAACTTGACATGGCCTATAAGAAGAAGTCCACCCTACCCTCCTCCTCTCTTGACCTAAAGAGGCGCATATTGGCTTTGGTGATTAACTGTAATGTCCATCCAAAGCGAAATCAAACGGACATTGCCGAAAACACCACAATCATTATGTATTGTTTGTTAAACAATATTGGTGTCAAGTGGGCCAGGTATATCTTACATCACATGACCTACTTTGACACTGGAAAGAACACCAAAGGCACCCACCCACCCTACCCATCTTTGATCTATGGTTTTTTCAAGTTCGACACTGACAAATGTCTCTTTTCTGACTTCCATTATCCGATCGCCAGAAAGGGTGTTTGTATTAGTGAAACCACCCTTAAAAAGTCTGTTCCTTTGTTTTCCTCTGCCTCTGGTGCTTCTGCCTCTACAACCGCTTCAGCTACCCCATCCTCCTCCACCTGAGCTCCACCACCGCAGCCTCCTCTGAGACCCAACTGTGCGTCTTTTCATGTGTCTAATGAAACCCTTATGGGTTATATGATGCATCAACATGCGTACAATCAACAAGTTCAAGACCACTTGTACCAGGATCTGTGTTCCATAATGTCTCACATGAACCTATCCTATGCATCACCCTACCCCACCTACCAGCCATACCCCGGTAGTGCCTATGCTTCATATGCATATGAGCATTACTATCCTGCTCTCGAGCCTTCCACTGCTGCTCTGCCACCTTTTGATGCTGGTAGTTCCGTTCCTACTGTTCTGCCGTTACCAAATGGCCCCCTGGCCACTCTGCTAGCCTCTTTGGGTGACTCTGCTCCGTCCTTCCCACAGGCCAATGAGCTTCACGCTCTTGGTTTGTCTTGGGCTGAGCAGAATGCCCGCTGGCCCAGTCGTTCTTTTGACCCTCCTTCTGATGAGGAGATGCCAGACCAGGTCGAGGATGATGATGATGATGTTGATGATGGTGATGACAAGGATGCTTCTGACGACGGTGATGGTGATGGTGCTGGTTTTGATGTTGGTACTGCTGCTCCGCCTTCTGACGGGGATGAGGACTACACTCTTGGCAATGAGGACATTGTTGATATAGATAGCCTAGATGTTTAGGTGGTTTCTTCGTTTGTAGTCTAGCATGCTTATTATATACATCTTTCTAGACTCTTTGTATCAGAAAAATCTTGGGACATTCTTATGAGTTGTACTATTTCTTATCTTTGTTTTATCACCTTTGTGTTTGTAGTTGCTTGTATGTGGACGTATATCTGCATTGTACTATCTTTGATGTGAACTATGGCTATTTCCTACGGTTTATCCTATGCGTTGATGCCATCTTGAGTTATATTTTGATCATGATTTGAATTCTATGTCCTGTTTTATCTATGTGTGATATATGCCTTTAAACTATTGTTTAATCCTTTGCATCCATGTTTGGCTGAGTTTTGGAGAAGACATGGCTTTTGCTCTTCTAACCCCCCCTACCTTTTTTATAATGTCTAAAGGGGGAGAGATATTTCAAGTAATAGCTCATGTCTTGAAACTCAATCATATTGGTTTTTCTTTGCTATAATATTACTTTTGCTTGTGAGATCCTTTTCTTGTTCAATTCATTGTCCTTTATGTGAACTTGCAAAGGACTACACATTACATGTATATTGGTATTGCTATGTGTAGAGAAACTAACCATGCAGGTTAGAGGAAGTATAGATTGAGGGGGAGCAATTCACATTGTTCGTATCATGAATCCCCCTAATTCACAAGGCAAAGGTATAACTTTCATATCCTTTTCAATATGCTTGAGGAATGGTTTGTCATTGTCAAAAAGGGGGAGAATGTTGACCTAGAGGTTATACATTGCCTATATTTTGATAATGACTTAACCATTCCATTCATATGTATCTAATATGTGTGTTTAAGATTGTTTGTAGGCATTAGGTACTTGAAAAGGATCCAAAATCCAAAGCCCTAGAATGGTTCAAGTTCAAGTCAAAATAGCTACAAGTGTGCTTTTTGGGATTTCTATGTAAATGACCTTAGAACATATTTGTAATCACTTGTAATGATGAATTGACTTGTAACTAAGGTGAGAAAATTGATTGGGACATAAAACACTAAGTTTTAATCACTTTAGATTCAATTTAGAAAATTGATTTTAGGCACTTGGTCGGTCGAGTTTCCCAGCCTTAAAACTCGACCGATCATCCTCAAGTCAATTTTCTGAAGATAGCATCGGTCGAGTTGTGTTTACACAAAACTTGACCGATCAAGTGGCTGACCAAAATGATCTTCAGGGATCGGTCGAGTTTCCCCAGGACAAACTCGACCGACCGTTTGAATATCGGTTTTGTCTTTTACTTGATCGGTCGAGTTACCTTTATTGAAACTCGACCGATTGCACTGTATAGAATTTGCAGAAAAAAGTAATGTGACCGTTGGTTGGTTATTTGATCGCAAATAGAGACGTTTTCTTGAAGGAAAATGGCTATATTTCGTCCCAAGAGTTCACCTAACTCAAAGCAACACCCTCAGTTATATATAGGACACTTGGAGTTCATTCCAAGGCTGCTCTTTCATTGCAAACTTAGTTCTACCATAGCTGAGAGTGTTCTATGCCTTTGAGCCCCTTTCTCTCTCTACCTTCAAGTCAAATTTGTGAGTATGAGTGAGATATGTTCCTGTGTAAGAGAGATACTCCATGTGTTGATGTAAAAGCTCTCCTCCTCCATCTTCCAACCTCCATTCCTTTGAAGATAGTTGAAGATCCCTCTCTAAGTGAATGAGAAGGTGGTGTTGTTCTTCAAGGTTGAAGAAGGCAAGCTGCTCCAGGTCTCCAAGTGAAGGAGATAGGTGCTCCAGATCTCCAAGTGAAGGAGAGAAGCAAGGCAACGCTCAAGGAAGATAGGTAATCCCTTGAAGGCAGAAGACTTGAAGAAAGGAGTGGGTAAGTCCATGTTGATGGCTGAAGACTCCATGCTTCAAGTGGGTAAGCTCCTTCTATAGGTTGAAGATCTTTTCTTGAGGTACTAAGCCCTTGGATGTGTGGTTGTTGTATCTTGTAATCTTATTGTGGAATATAAGAGTACCAAGATTACAAATCCTAGAGACTAACCCACTCTAGGTAGTGGACTGACATTGCTCCTAAGTTTAGGACATGGAACCACTCTAAACCACCTGTCCATGTTCTTGGTTTTCCTTGTCTCTCATCCTTGTTGTGCATGTTAGATTAAGTCATCAAATTGTTGCTTGTTTAAGTTTCTGCAATTAATATAATTTGGTGGTCTAATCAATCTTGTGAGAATTGTGAAGCTCTATTCAACCCCTCTTCTAGAGCCCATTGATCCAACAAGTGGTATTTGAGTAGGTCTTCTCCAAGCTACTTCAACAAGTAGGAGAAGATGGGTGATTCGGCACTTGGTTCGCTTAACCTAGAAGGAAGCTTCTCCATTAGACTTCCAATCTTCGACGACACCAACTTCCTCTATTGGAAGAGAAGGATGCAATTCTACCTTTAAGGTGTGAGCTATGAAATGTGGAAGATAGTCCACCTCAAATATGAAGATCTAAAGGGGGACATCACCACATGGACTGAAGTTGAAATGAAGAACGCTCAACTCAACGCCAAAGCTGTGAGCATCATCTATGCCGCCCTTACTCCATATGAGTTCAACCAGATCTCCTCATGGGACACCGCACATGAGATATGGCACAAATTGTGTGTCACATTTGAAGGAACCAAGCAAGTGAAGGAAGCCAAGGTCTACATGCTTGGTGGTTTTATAGAGAACTTCAAGATGGGTAAGAATGAGAGAGTGGTTGATATGTACACTAGGCTCAATGTCATCTTAAATGGTTTGGCATCCCTTGGGAGTGTGATGGATAGAGGTACTATCAACTCTAAGATCTTGAGATATCTTCCTAAGAGATGGGAGCCTAAGGTTACTTCAATTGAAGAGGTGTATAAGCTAAGTGAGTTGTCTACCGAGGAGCTGGTTGGTAACCTCCAAGCCCATGAACCTAGGCTTGACAAGCAAGAAGAGGAAGAGAGGAGAGAAGAAAAAGAGTCCAAGAAGATAAAGGACACAACCTTCAAAGCACAAATTGAAGAAATGGTCTGGCAACAACAACTCGCCTTGAAGTCCACCAGCCCTTCCTCAAGTGAAGATGAAGGTTCTAATGAGCATGAGGCAAACTACTCAAAGGGCAAATACTTCAAGAGAAAGCCCTCCTCTTCAACTCCAAGGTGCTATGAGTGTGGTCAAAAAGGCCACTACAAGAGTGACTGCCCCAAGGCCAAGAAGAGCCACCACAAGAGCAGCCACAAGAAAGATAAGGAGCACAAGAGAGAAGGCAAGTACAAGAGGAAAGACAAGAAAGAAAGAAGATCAAGAGATGCAACCCATGCAGCTTGGGAGGAGTCTTCTTCAAGCTCCCCAAGCTCCAAAGATGGAGAATGCCATCTTGCTCTCATGGCCTCTACTAGTGAAGATGTATGTGAGGTAAGCAAGGTAAGTGAAGTAAATTTGCTAGATATTCCTAAAGAAATTATCATTGATATGCTAAATGAATGACAATCATCCTTTACTAAATGCAAATCTAAAAGGAAAAGGTTAGGCAAGATAGTTGATGATCTTTATGCTAAAATTGATATCCTTGATAAAAATAAAAAAAGTTCTCCTTGATAGCATAGACTATTTGCAAGGGCAATTTCTTGACCTTGAGCTTCAACACAATGGAGTAGAGGTTGAGAATGGTGTATATCTTAAAAACATTGAAGATCTTAAGATAGAAAACCAAAAGTGCCTAGATGAGCTTGATGTTATTAAAACTGAAAATGTGGAACTCAAACTCATGGGTGATGCTAGGAGAAATGAAGTTTATGCTTATCAAAGAGAAATTGTTTTGATTAAATTTGAAAATGCTAAATTGCTTGCTCAAGTAAATGACTTATCTTCTAGACCTATTTTGTAAAGTAATGAAGTTGCTAGCATAGCTTTAGAAAGAGATTCCTTTCACACTAAAGCCCTCTGTCTTGAGGCTGACATATTGCATGCTAGAGATGATCTTGCTAGTCTTTCTGCTACTGTCATTAACCTTAGTGATGATAATGCCAAGTTAAGATCTTCTTTGCAAAAGTTTCTCTCGGGAAAGAAATCCCTCAATGATGTCCTAGAACACTCTACCAAATATGCTAGTACTAGTGGTTTGGGATATGATGGGACTGCTCCAAAAGGTAAGAAAAAGAGAAAGAACAAAGGCAAGAAGAAGAGGTACAGCAACCGGAGACTTGCTCACAATTGAGGCCAATTTCTTTGAACAAAATTTACTCGAAACTTTTGTCCAAGGTCATCGCCAACAGATTAAAACCCTATCTCCTTTCGTGGATCTCAACTCATCAATCCAGTTTCATGTCGGGGCATAAAATCGAGGACAACATCGTCCTTGTCTAGGAAGTCATCCATTACATGGAATCTAAACAATGTAGGAAACACTACTGTGCTATCAAGCTCGACCTTATGAAAGCTTTTGACAAGCTAAGTTGGTCTTTTATTGCTGACACACTCTCAAGAATATACATCCTGAACAACCTAATTCATATCATCATGCAGGTCATCACCTCGGGCACGACCTCTATTCTTTGGAATGGAGAGGTTATTGGCTCCTTCAAGCTATCATGTGGGGTGAAGTAGGGTGACCCCCTCTCTCCATATCTCTTTGTTTTATGCTTGGAGCACTTCAGCCAACTGATTCAGGAGGAAGTAACCATAGGTCACTGGAAACCTATTCTCTTGACAAGACGGAAACTAGCCTTCACTCACGCAAGCTTTGCGAATGACATTCTCCTCTTTGGGGAAGCCACTGTACGCCAGGCGAATACCATCACAAGATGCCTCGCACGCTTCAGTCAGGCCTCAAGCCAATTCCTCTCCAATGAAAAATCTTCTATTTTCTTCTCTTAAAACACTCCTAGACTCCTTCAAGTAGGAGTTTGCAGGGTTTCCTCCTATTTTCCATGGAGAGACTTCCGGCTCTAAGAACCCTATGGTTTGTGTTCATTATAAATGTGATGACTATTACTCCACTAATTGTCCTTACAAGCCCAAGGGGACCAACCCAAAGATGAAATGGGTCCCCAAGCTAACCCCGGATCCCAAAGTTTGATTTGGGTTCTGACATCCTTCTTTCTTGCAGGTTAAAAAGAGATGGATTGCTGATAGTGGCTGCTCTAAACACATGACTGGAGAAATCAGCCATTTCAACAAGTTTGTGAAAAAAGGAGGACCGGTAACCTTCGGGGACAACAAGAAGGGTAAGGTCATAGGTGAGGGTGATGTGGGCAATGATCTATGTATTAAAAATGTGTTGCTTGTTGATGGCCTACATCACAATTTGATTAGTGTTAGTCAACTTTGTGAAAATGGATATCTTGTGTTGTTTACTTCTTTAGAATGCTTGCTTCTAGATTCCCTCTCCTACAATGCTATATATAAGGGAACTAGAAATGGTAATCTTTATGTTATTGTTCTTGATGCTCTTAAGCCCATACTAAATAGATGTTTGGTAGTGGATAAAAATGAGATTTCTCTTTGGCATCGCCATTTGGGTCATGTGAATATGCATCAAATGAAGAAATTGAGCAAAAAGGACTTGGTTAAAGGACTTCCCAAATTGGATTTTGAAAAGGATGAGGATTGCCAAGCTTGTACACAAGGGAAACAAACCAAATCCTCTTTCAAATCCAAAGGAGTCATGAGTACCAAGAGAGTTCTTAAATTTCTTCATATTGATCTATTCAGACCAATGAGAATGCAAACGCTTTGTGGTTCCAAGTATTGTCTTGTTATTATTGATGATTTCTCTAGATATACTTGGATCTTCTTTCTTATTTCTAAAAGCGATACTCTTGATGTTTTCTCAAGCTTTTGTAAACGGGCTGAAAATGAAGCTTCTTGCCAAATTGTTTCTATCCGTAGTGATCATGGGGGAGAATTTGAAAATGATCATTTTGAGCATTTTTGTGAAAAATCTGGTTACTCGCACAATTTCTCTTCTCCTTGTACGCCTCAACAAAATGGGGTTGTAGAGAGAAAGAACAGGTAACTAAAAGAGATGGCTAGGACCATGCTTCTTGAGTATGACACTCCTAAGGAGTTTTGGGCTGAAGCTGTTAGCACCTCATGCTTTGTGTAAAACCGAGTTTTTACACATCCTTCTTTAAAGAAAACCCCCTATGAACTATGGCGTGGTAGAAAGTCGTCTATTTATTTCTTTCATGTTTTCGGATGTCCTTGTTTTGTTTTAAACATGAAGGACTCTCTTGACATGTTTGATCTGAAATCTTATAAGGCTTTCTTCCTAGGCTATAGCACTACTAGAAGGGCATATAGAGTATTCAACATTGAATTGTCTAAAATTGAAGAATCCATCAATGTTAAGTTTATTGAAACTAACCATGTTGTTGCAAAGCATGTTGTTAATAATGATGTTGTAGATGATTTGATTCCTATCTTAAGAGACCTCAACATCAAAAATAAAGGTAAGCATGTGATAGAAGAAGAAGAAGAAGAAAATAAGGATCCCACTCCTCGCTTTGCAAAGAATCATCCCAAGGAGTTGATCATTGGAAACCCATTCGAGAGAGTGAGGACACGAGCTGCTCACAACAAAGAACAAGAAGATAGTGCCTTCATCTCCCAACTAGAGCCAAAGAACATCAAAGAAGCCCTTGGTGATGATGAGTGGATCCTAGCCATGCAAGAAGAGTTAGAGCAATTCGAGAAGAATCGTGTGTGGACTCTAGTGCTAAGACCAAGTGATAGAAAAATCATTGGCACCAATTGGGTCTACCGCAACAAGCTAGATGAGCAAGGAATAGTGGTAAGAAACAAAGCAAGGTTAGTAGCACAAGGTTACAACCAATAGGAAGGTATTGACTTTGACAAAACTTATGCTCCTATTACTAGATTAGAATCTATTCGTATGTTACTTGCCATTGCTAGTTACAAAAATTTCTTGTTATATCAAATGGACGTTAAAAGTGCATTTTTGAATGGTACAATCGAGGAGGAAGTATTTGTTGCTCAACCTCTGGGCTTTGAAAATGACAAGTTACCCAATCATGTTTATTTGTTGCAAAAAGCTCTCTATGGACTCAAACAAGCACCTCAAGCTTGGTATGAGAAATTAAAGAACTTTTTGTTAGATAACAGGTATGTCATGGGAAAAGTTGATTCTACCTTGTTCCTAAAACACACTTCTAACCATTTTCTTATAATTCAAATTTTTGTTGATGATGTCATTTTTGGCGGGACTAATCTTGATCTTTGCAAAGAGTTTAGTTCTCTTATGCAGAGTGAATTCGAAATGAGCATGATGGGTGAGTTTAATTTCTTCCTCGGCTTTCGAATCAAGAAAACAAAAGAAGGAAACTTCACCAACCAAGGCAAGTACACAAATGAACTTCTCAAGTGCTTTGGGATGGAGAACATGAAGTCGATGGATACACCCATGTCCAACACCACCAAACTTGACAAAGATGAAGAAGGTGAGAAGGTAGATGAGAAGCTCTATAGAGGTATGATTGGAAGTTTACTCTATTTAACTTCCTCTAGACCTGATATTATGTTTAGTGTTGGCTTGTGTGCTCGCTTTCAATCTAGCCCTAAGAAGTCGCATCTTATTGCTGTTAAGAGGATTTTGAGGTACTTAGCCAAAACCCAAAATTTTGGACTATGGTATCCTAAATCAAGGGATTTTACTCTTAGAGCATATAGTGATGCAGATTACGTAGGGTGTTTGGTTGATAGAAAGTGCACAAGTGGCACTTGATTCATTCTAGGACCATGCTTAGTATCTTGGTTCTCCAAGAAACAAAGTACAATGGCATTATCAACTACCGAGGCTAAATATATTGCAGTCGAGAGCTGTTGTGCACATGTCCTATGGATGAAGCAAATGCTCCAAGACTTCAACATATTTTTTGATGCTTCTCCTATCTTTTGTGACAATACTAGTGCAATTAATCTATCTTACAATCCTATATTGCATAGTAGATACAAGCATATAGAGGTTTGCCATCACTTTCTCTGTGATCACATTGCCAAGAAGGATATTTATATCACGCATGTGGACACAGAAAATCAATTGGCAAATATCTTTACAAAACCTCTAGCTAGAGATCAATTTAACTTTATTCGATCTAAACTACTTATTGTTGATTTGAATGATATTGCCATGTGATCTAGCTAGTTGTCTCCTTCCTATATGTTTGCTCATGTCTTTCTTCACCTTGTCTTTTGTTTATACATGTTCAAATGTGCCTAACTTGCTTGTAAACATGCTTAGTTTTTGCTTGTTATTAGGTTTTTATCGAATTCCATATTTTATCACAAAATAGTGCCCAATGATGAGCTAAATGTGCCTAAGTATGTTAATGATACATAATAGAATGGAAAATAAATTTAATTGGCATGTATATGGCTAGAAACTAAGAATGTGACTTTAGGTCAGGTTGACCTTCGGTCGAGTTTTCACCTTGAGAAACTCGACCGATCAGGAGCCAAGAGCAAGTCTTCAGTGGACCGTTCAGTCGAGTTTTCCACACACAGAACTCGACTGATCCGTGGGCTGAGCCAACTTAAAAGTTAGGATTGACCTTCTTTTTTCCCTCTCAACTAGAAAATAGATGACTGATTCCTCACCTCTTAGCCCTAAGCTCTCAAACCCTACCCTAAACCTCCCGCTCCTAGCCCTAGATCGACCTAGAAACCTTGATCTTGACCTCCTCGGGCATCACTGGTGGTGTTTGGTCGGTGTTTGAGGTTTGCCATTTCTTGTTTGCATGTTTTTCATCTCGTTTTCATTCCCATGGCTTATCATAGATGAAAATGTCCTGCTCCAAGCAATGCTCATGCTTCCTCATCTAATAATCATTTAATTCCATTTGATAATACCTCTTTTGTGTCAGTTGAAGCTGTAAATAGGTACAAGGACCTTCTTCCCCGAAGCCCTTTTCCTTTTCGTGCTTTGATCGAGCCTTCCCCTAGGTATCAAGCGATTATTGCCTCTATTTCTTGGCTTCTCGCCTCCCACCACTTGTCCGCCCTAGCGATCAAATGTGACTGGTTTCACAACTCCATATCAAGCACTAAAGTTGTTCATGAGTTCTACGCCAACTTGCATTGGAACTACAATTCGCTCATCCCACTACCAAATACTCAAGTAATTCCTACTTCTATGATCTTCGGTCATCGTTTCCAACTCTCCGAGGATACTTTAAATGTCTTTTTTTGTCAGAGACGAGGAAAATGACACATGGCATAAGGATTATGGAGAGTATTTCGATCTTCTTGACCGGGAAGGTTTTTACAAACACCATGAATTGACGTTACCAGATGTTCATCGGTTTTTGAAGAAACCTGGTGTGGCCTATAAGAAGAAGTCCACCCTACCCTCCTCCTCTCTTGACCTAAAGAGTCACATACTGGCTTTGGTGATTAACTGTAATATCCATCCAAAGCAAAATCAAACAGACATTGCCAAAAACACCACAATCATTATGTATTGTTTGTTAAACAATATCAGTGTCAAGTGGGCTAGGTATATCTTACATCACATGACCTGCTTTGACACTGGTAAGAACACCAAAGGCACCCACCCACCCTACCCGACTTTGATCTGTGGTTTTTTCAAGTTCGCCATTGACAGATGTCTCTTTTCTGACTTCCATTGTTCGGTCGCCAGAAAGGGTGTTTGTATTAGTGAAACCACCCTTCAAAAGTCCGTTCCTGTGTTTTCCTCTGCCTCTGGTGCTTCCTCCTTTGCAGCCACTTCAGCTACCCCATCCTCCTCCACCCGAGCTCCACCACCGCAACCTCCTCCTAGACCCAGTCGTGCATCTTTTTGTGTGTCTAATGAAACCCTTATGGGTTATATGATGCATCAACAAGCGTACAATCAACAGGTTCAAGACCACGTACACTAGGATCTGTGTTCCATAATGTCTCACATGAACCTATCTTGTGCATCACCCTACCCCACCTACCAGCCATACCCCAGTAGTGCCTATGCTTCATATGCATATGAGCATTACTATCCTGCTCCCGAGCCTTCCGCTGCTGCTCTGCCACCTTTTGATGTTGGTAGTTCCATTCCTACTATTTTTTCATTACTAGATGGCCCCCTTGCCACTCTATTAGCCTCTTTGGGTGACTCTGCTCCGTCCTTCCCACAGGCCAATGAGTTTCACACTCTTGGTATGTCTTGGGATGAGCAGAATGCCTGTTGGCTCGGTCATTCTTTTGACACTCCTACTGATGAGGAGATGCCAAACCAGGCCGAGGATGATGATGATGATGTTGATGACGGTGACGACGAGGATGCTTCTGACAACGGTGATGGTGATGGTGATGGTGATGATGCTGGCAATGTTGCTCCGCCTTCTGACGGGGATGATGACTACACTCTTGGTGATGAGGACGTTGTTGATATAGATAGCCTAGATGTTTAGGTGGTTTCTTCATTTGTAATTTAGCATGCTTATTATATACATCTTTCTAGAGTCTTTTGTATCAGAAACATCTTGTCACATTCTTCTAAGTTGTACTATTTCTTATCTTTGTTTTATCGCCTTTGTGTTTATAGTTGCTCGTATGTGGACATATATCTGCGTTGTACTATATTTGATGTGCACTATGGCTATTTCCTATGGTTTATCCTATGCGTTGGTGCCATCTTGAGTTATATTTTGATCATGACTTGGATTGTATGTCCTCTTTTATCTATGTGTGATATATGCCTTTAAACTGTTGTTTAATCCTTTGCATCCATGTTTGGTTGAGTTTTGGAGAAGACCTGGCTTTTGCTCTTCTAACCCCCCTACCTTTTTGATAATGTCAAAAGGGGGAGAGATATTTCAAGTAATAGCTCATGTCTTGAAACTCAATCGTATTGGTTTTTCTTTGCTATAATATTTCTTTTGCTTGTGAGATCCTTTTCTTCTTCAATTCACTGTCCTTTATGTGAACATGCAAAGGACTACACATTACATGTATATTGGTATTGCTATGTGTAGAGAAACTAACCATGCAGGTTAGAGGAAGCATAGATTGAGGGGGAGCAATTAACATTATTCATATCATGAATCTCGCTAATTCACAAGGCAAAGGTATAACTTTCATATCCTTTTCAATATGCTTGAGGAATGGTTTGTCATTGTCAAAAAGGGGGAGAATGTTGACCTAGAGGTTATGCATTGCCTATATTTTGATAACGACTTAACCATTCCATTCATATGTATCTAATATGTGTGTTTAAGATTGTTTGTAGGCATTAGGTACATGAAAAGGATCCAAAATCCAAATCCCTAGAATGGGTCAAGTTCAAGTCAAAATAGCTACAAGTGTGCTTTTTGGGATTTCTATGTAAATGACCTTAGAACATATTTGTAATCACTTGTAATGATGAATTGACTTGTAACTAAGGTGAGAAAATTAATTGGGATATAAAACACCAAGTTTTAATCACTTTAGATGCAATTTATAAAATTGATTTTAGGCACTTGGTCGGTTGAGTTTCCCAGCCTTAAAACTTGAATGATCATCCTCAAGTCAATTTTCTGAAGATAGCATCGGTCGAGTTGTGTTTACACAGAACTTGACCGATCAAGTGGCTGACCAAAACGATCTTCAGGGATCAGTCGAGTTTCCCCAGGACAAACTCGACCGACCGTTTGAATATCGGTTTTGTCTTTTACTTGATCGGTCGAGTTACCTTTATTGAAACTCGACCGATTGCACTATACAGAATTTGCAGAAAAAAGTGATGTGACTGTTGGTGGGTTATTTGATTGCAAATAGAGACGTTTTCTTGAAGGAAAATAGCTATATTTCGGACCAAGAGTTCACCTAACTCAAAGCAACACCCTCAGCTATATATAGGACACTTGGAGTTCATTCCAAGGCTACTCTTTCATTGCAAACTTAGTTCTACCATAGCTGAGAGTGTTCTATACCTTTGAGCCCCTTTCTCTATCTACCTTCAAGTCAAATTCGTGAGTATGAGTGAGATAGGTTCATGTGTAAGAGAGCTACTCCATGTGTTGATGTAAAATCTCTCCTCCTCCATCTTCCAACCTCCATTCCTTTGAAGATAGTTGAAGTTCCCTCTCCAAGTGAAGGAGAAGGTGGTGATGTTCTTCAAGGTTGAAGAAGGCAAGCTGCTCCAGGTCTCCAAGTGAAGGAGATAGGTGCTCTAGATCTCCAAGTGAAGGAGAGAAGCAAGGCAATGCTCACAGAAGATAGGTAATCCCTTGAAGGCAGAAGACTTGAAGAAAGGAGTGGGTAAGTCCATGTTGATGTCTGAAGACTCCATGCTTCAAGTGGGTAAGCTCCTTCTATAGGTTGAAGATCTTTGCTTGAGGTACTAAGCCCCTGGATGTGTGGTTGTTGTATGTTGTAATCTTATTGTGTAATATAAGAGTACCAAGATTACAAATCCTAGAGACTAACCCACTCTAGGTAGTGGACTAACATTGCTCCTAAGTTTAGGACATGGAACCACTCTAAACCACCTTTCCATGTGCTTGCTCTTCCTTGTCTCTTATCCTTGCTGTGCATGTTACATTAAGTCATCCAATTTCTTCTTGTTTAAGTTTCTACAATTAATATAATTTGGTGGTCTAATCAATCTTGTGAGAATTGTGAAGCTCTATTCAACCCCCCCCCCGTTCTAGAGCCCATTGATCCAACATTCACATTTTGTTGCCAAACTGCCTAGATAATTAAGCTTCTAATTATCTAAAAATTCACACATTTTAATTCTCTTATACACTTACATATTGTTTCATATTTTGATCATGCAATTTTTCAAAAGACATTTTCAATAATTAATGTACAAAATCCTTTATTTAATTTGTGCCTCAAGCACTCATGCCAGAAAGGTGATCAACCTTATTATTTGAATAATAATACCATTGGAGAAAATTACTTATCAATCCATGGTTTATATTTATACAATTCAATTTTTCAAAAATGGAGGATATGACATTTACCCCTCCTTAAAAGGAATTTTGTCCCCAAAATATAAACCTAGTACGCTTAGGTAAATGAGAACCCAACTTGTTTTCACAACTTAGGGTTATCAACAACTTTGTTGATATCAAAATACCTATATTATTACTAAGATTGACACTTGAATGTCAATAAAAGGTAGATCCATATCTTTAGTATTTACATACTATCATCTCTCAATGAATTCATTTTTGTTTTGATTTCAATTTCACTTGGTGATTACCCTTTTTACCTAGGTTTTTAACCTATGATTATTCATTTTAACATAAGAGTGAGGTAACACCTCAAACCCTAAGTCATGCCATTAAGTTCAACTTAAACATATTGATTCTGATATGTCAAATTAATGCATAACATACATCTACCCAATATATCTCTCTCATAATGAGATGAAATAAGAACTTGGTTGCAGTCCAAAAACAAAGTTCATCCCATTCCTAGAGTAGAGATGGTATTGTTTATCTCACAATTTTATATTTTGGGTTGAATTATTTTCAACATAACTCCATGCTTTTAATTCCACAAAATTCTTGTATTTCATGAAGTCAAGTGCCCTTCTCACTCTTGAGTTTTAGGTACCACTACTTCCATTATTACATGACTTCTTGTATCTTTTACATTTATACCTCATATATTATGAGACTTAGCTACTTCCTTGAGGTCTCTAGAGGCATATGTACCTTTTGGGGTGATCTCATCCTTATTCATCAAGGGAGTGCCTCTCACATTCACCCATTAGGCTACATGATTATCATGAAGGTATCTAATCTCTTGAGACATGGACCTTAGGTAAATCTAGTTGTTACCTCCTGACCACATGGTTTTATGCATTTAAGGCACAATCAACTCTTAATCCCATATGTCCTATGTACCTTTAATACACCCCACATGTTAGGATTGACTTAGGACTCTACCCTTCCCAATGGTTTCTTTGAGATGTCACAACTTTAACCATTTTCAAGCACATTATTTTCATATGTAATTGTTTAAATCAGATTTCCTCCATATCTTATAATGCTCATTATTCACTTTATGTACCCTCAATGGACTCATGGAAACTTTCTTTTTTGGGCTTGGTCTCATACGGTCAGCCACTTCCATAGTGAATTTTCCTCATGTTTCTCAAAGATGGCATACTTGGGCTTCGAAGAATCATACTCAATACATGTACTTTCATCTTTTATATGCTTATTTCATTACACTTTAGGTGACATTTAATGTTACCTCAATCTTTAAATCGATTTGGTCAACTTACCTTTCAAGGAAAGGTCCTAACGTAGGGTGCCTTCATGTCTCATAGGAGGAAGTTAGGCTGTCTAGGAACAACTTGGCCCTGAGGTCTAAGGTTTTGCCTCCCCCACAGGTCCTTCTCCCACTCTTGGGTTGACCCACCCCATGTTGTCACACTAGCCCTAAGGGTTTCATATTTTGATCTTTATGCATTGTTTTTATTATTATAACTTCTCAACCCTTGTTTACTCAATCTTTAGGATACCCTCTCATGGGGTTTGTCCATGCAGTGGACTTGGACCACCTTCCCCTCCAGGGTCTTGGTGCCTATGTCATCCTTCCCCTCTAGGGTTTTTACCTTTCTTAACCTTCCCCTCTAGGGGCTTGGTATTATGTTGGCCTTCCCCTCCAGGGGCTTGACCTTCTCTGATCTTCCCCTCCAGGGGCTTGATCACTCATGACCTTCCCCTCTAGGGGCTTGATATTTTTTGACCTTCCCCTCCAAGGGCTTGATATTTTCTGACCTTCCCCTCCAAGGGCTTGATATTTTCTGACCTTCCCCTCCAAGGGCTTGATCTTTCCATAACCAAACTTCCAAAGATAGCATGACGGGTTCAAGCAAGTTATATTCAGATTTTTATATTCATATATATGACCATTGGGTTCTAATGTAGTGCTCCACATACATGCATGCATGCGAGACTTGGTCACCTAAACTCTTTTTATTCTTATTCTTTTTCAAGGTTCATATGGGTAGTGTTTTATATCACCACACCATTCTTATTATATATAATTAGGTTTTAGGGTTAGGGTCCCTACCTCTTAGAGTTTTCATGTTCCCTGACCCACTGGAGTTTTCCTAACTCAACCCTAGATCCACTAGAGTTTACCTTTGCAACCCATTAAATCATTATTCCCATATTTCATATACATTATTATCTCCACATTATATGTAAACTATTATTTCCACATCACATGTATCTTATTCATTCCCCATTACATGTACATTAGCATCTCCTCATTACATGTACATTTTATTTCCATGTGTACTTTATTGTTCTCACATTAATTTCACATTTACGTGTGCATTAATTGGTGGAGGATGCCTTAATCCTACTTCTTCTCAAATCCTAACTTGAGATGAGGAGGGAAATTCCTTTTATGGTTTATTAAGCAAGAGGATGAAAAATGGATGAATCAAAATGAGAAGAAAACCTAAAGGTATTTCACTTCAGGCAAAATCGCCCTACTTTGGTCAGGTAGGATGCATGGGCCTGGGAGTCCTTGTAAGCCAACTAGCGGTGCGGAGGAAACTTTTTCCAACCCTCATGTCGTGTTCCATTCTAGACACCATCATCTTTAGAAAAATGCCCTAATAATTCCCTCATATTTCTACAGGTTACTCAAAAGTATAAACTATAAAATTATTTGAAAAATCTAGTGCTCTGATCCAAATGTAACGACCTCACTTTTAAGCAACCCTCAATCCAGGAACATCAAAAAGATGAGAGCCATTACCTCAAAAATTACCCAAGGATCCTTAGTTTAATCAATCAATATAAAATAGCAGATAATTTCATTCATTTCAAAAATTATATACAAGATGATTACATGATCTTTCTATCCTCAAAACTATACATTTGATAATAAATAACTAGTAAATCATCCTCTTAAATCTTTAATGCCTTTGTGTGATTTTCATCTTTAACTTCATGATCTTTATCATGTATATCAGTTTATACCTAAAATGGCATGAAATAAATACACGATCAATATGTTTCCATATGTGTACGAGTGGTGCATCCAAAATGTGTGCAAGTAAATTAAAAACACATATTCCATCAATTTTTTTGCAAATATAGGAATGAGGATTTTTCCTTCACATGTTCTCTCTTTATGTGATACACATAGTGGCATTATAATTGAAAAAAAACTAAATAAATGTCTGACGTTTAATTGTTCAATCCTCGAGAAACTCTCATAAAACAACAACAAACTAAAGTGTGGTTATTCTTAGGCATAACCATGTACCTGTATGGTGATTCATGCAAATTATCATGGAGAATACACTTCAAGTATATTATCCAATCAACAAACAAATCAAGCAATCCACATTTTAGTCTGCATGAATATAAATCCTAAAGTGTCACCATCACATATTAATCACATTAAACCATACTCGACCCTAATCTGGGGTTTAGAGTTGGCTCAAGTTTAGGATATGGATTAAGGGCTCAAACCCTATTTCTCTCGCATAATAGTTTATTAAATTTCCAACTCCACATTAATCATCATGTGTTACCCTAATTATCAAGTTAGGCCTTATATTCCATTAGGGACAACTATGTGAAAATATGTAACTTTAATATTCTAATGAATAAGGAAATTAGGTTCTAAACCCTAATCATTAGATTCACCATGTCCTTCCATTTGGAACACTTGGATTACATTAAAATCATTAACAACATAGCACAAGTTATGATCTTTAAACCTGATTCCCTATATGCATGATTTTCCACTTTAGATATTCAAATTATCATCATGATTATATTAGATCACCATTATGTTAATCAATATCATATGACATCTCAACTTAACCAGAATTACTTATTTAAGCATCATAATCACCAAAATTAGGGTTTTTATTCTATAATCACCACTTTAACCCATATTTGTACCATTTTCAGAACTAGAAGCATAATTAGGGTATGCAAGTATTTTCTTTATATTGCATTCATTTTTATGATCAAAATTTGTATCTAACTTGTTATCATTTGAGGTACGAATGATTTTCTATAATATTCATAAGATTAAGCATTTAAGGGCCAATAGGTAGCCCACGTCAGCAACTAATTCCTAAATTTAACTGATTCGGGTGGCCCTTTAAGTTAACGGCTAAAGACCATCATGCCCAAATGTTTACATGTATCAGACAGGGTATTCAAGTCTTTTGACTTGGATCCTTCCCTATCCTCATGAAAACACCCGATCCTAGTGTCGCCCAACATCAAGGGTTGATGGCATTGCCACCCCTCCAACCCTCCAGGTGAGGAAGGCCAAGCAAGGGCATGTGTACCTTCAATTGCCCCAAATTGGTCTACATGATCCTCAAACCTGGCTGAAGATGTCCTATGGTGAATGAGGTTTCATGACTGCAACATATACATATAAGAGAATAGTATCAGGGACAAATTCATTACCTGTCAGGCTCAAAACAATCTTCATGGTTGACTTGGTTCCATGTTCTCGAGGCTTATTGATGTGGAACATACAATACATCTTGCTACATGGTCTACCGGAAGTGAGGATCCATGGTTGTCGATGGTCTTCCACCTTAGACAGGTACGTGAGACTGGATTGGGGTTTTGTTCTTGTCGAATCTCCTTGATATCTGTCATGGAAGTGATAACAGCAGAAGAGAGTAGAGAGGCCCTCGGCTAAGCACCCCATTCATGAGAAGTTAGACTGTGGGGAGGCTGTAAACCTACATGATCCACTAAGGTTGGATCCCTTCTCCCCCCTAGTGGTGTGGGATCCCTATGGTTTGTATATATAAGCATCCTAGGGGAAACCCTAGTGGGTAGGAAGAGAAAGACAAGAGAACCATGTAAGAAGAGATGTTGGTTGTGTATGGAATGTGTACCATGGGATACCCATGTTTATATAGATAATCCCTCCCATCCTCCCTTTCTTGTTCCTTTCTTTCTTTGATTTGACCAAGGTCTCCCTTAATATAATACTACTTCCTATGGGAAAGTTTTTTCATTTACATTGGACCCCTTCCTTTCTCATTTCTTTTGTTCTTTCCTTTTAAAATTCTTAGTAATAAAAGGTATATCCCTCCTTTATCACCAATTTGTCAAAGCTTATTTCTACCAAAAGAAAGAACTAATGGATTTTCTTGCACCCAGATACAACTCTTTTCTTTTATACTAACAATTATTATCCACCTTCCTTGCATTAGTTTCTCTTTCTCTCTACTCATTATGAATATTATCCATTGTTGTAAAAAGGAAAACAATAATATCTTTCCCCTCTTATATTGATTTCATTGGGATTTATTGGAATAAGTTTCATATACAAAACTTGCTACTTAATCATTTCACTAATTAAGCATTTCACTAATCACCATTATCCAATGGTGTATCATTTCACAAGTTGAACTTAATGACATGACTTAGGGTTTGAGGTGTTACCTCACTCTTATGTTAAAATGAATAATCATAGGTTAAAAACCTAGGTAAAAAGGGTAATCACCAAGTGAAATTGAAATCAAAACAAAAATGTATTCATTGAGAGATGATAGTATGTAAATACTAAAGATATGGATCTACCTTTTATTGACATTCAAGTGTCAATCTTAGTAATAATATAGGAATTTTCATATCAACAAAGTTGTTGCTAACCCTAAGTTGTGAAAACAAGTTGGGTTCTCATTTACCTAAGCGTACTAGGTTTATATTTTGGGGACAAAATTCCTTTTAAGGAGGGGTAAATGCCATATCCTCAATTTTTGAAAAATTGATTTGTATAAATATAAACCATGGATTGATAAGTAATTTTCTCCAATGGTATTATTAGTCAAATAATAAGGTTGATCACCTTTGTGGCATGAGTGCTTGAGGAACAAGTTAAATAAAGGATTTTGTACATTAATTATTGAAAATGTCTTTTGAAAAATTGCATGATCAAAATATGAAACAATATGTAAGTGTCTAAGAGAATTAAAATGTGTGAATTTTTAGA
The DNA here is from genome assembly GCA_963693085.1 of Alisma plantago-aquatica. Taxonomy (NCBI): domain Eukaryota; kingdom Viridiplantae; phylum Streptophyta; class Magnoliopsida; order Alismatales; family Alismataceae; genus Alisma; species Alisma plantago-aquatica. The sequence continues at coordinate 714,397,390 of OY856411.1, read as the reverse complement.
TAATTAGAAGCTTAATTATCTAGGACTTACTCCTATGAGCCATGAAGGCACCCTACATTAGGACCTTCCTTGGAAAGGTAAGTTTACCAAATCAATTTAAAGATTGAGGTAACGTTAAATGTCACCTAGAGTGTAATGAAATAAGGATATACAAGATGAAAACATATGTATTGAGTATGATAATGTGAAACCTAAGTATGCCATCTCTGAGAAACATGAGGAAAATTCACTATGGAAGTGGCTGATCGTATGAGACCAAGCCTGAAAAAGAAAGTTGCCATGAGTCCATTAAGGGGAGATAAAGTGAATAATGATAATTATAAGAAAAGGAGGAAATTTGGTTTAAAGAATTGTATATGAAAATAATTTGCTTGAAAATGGTTAAAGTTGTGACATCTCAAAGAAACCCTTGGGAAGGGTAGAATCCTAAGTCCATCCTAAGATCAAGTAGGGTGTACTAAAGGTAGATAGGACTGATGTTATTAAGAGTTGATTGTGCCCTAAATGCATAAAACCATGTGGTCAGGAGGTAACAACTAGGTTTACCCAAGGTCCATGACTCGGGAGATTAGCTACCTTCATGATAATCATGTAGCCTAATGGGTGAATGTGAGAGGCACTCCCTAGATGAATAAGGATGAGATCACCCCAAAAGGTACCTATACCCCTAGAGACCTCAAGGAAGTGGCTAAGTCTCATAATATATGATGTGTAAATGTAAAAGATACTAGAATTCATGTAATAATGGAAGGATTCATGCACAAAACTCGAGTGAGAACGACACTTGACTTCATGAAATATGAGAATTGTGTGGAATTAAAAGTATGGAGTCATTTCAATGATTCAACATAAAATGTAAAATTGTGAGACAATGTGTGAACAATATCATATGTGCTCTTTGAATGGGATGATCTTTGTTTTTGGACCTCAATTGGGAGCTTATTTCATCTCATTATGAGGGAGAGATATTGAGTAGACATATGTTATGCTTAAATTTGACATATCAGGATAAATACATTTAAGTTGAACTGAATGACATGACTTAGGGTTCGAGGTGTTACCTCACTCTTATGTGAAAATGAATGAGCATAGGTTAGATTCCTAAGTAAAAAGGGTAATCACCAAGTGAAATTGAAATCCCAAAACAAAAATGAATTCATTAAGAGATGATAGTATGTAAATACTAAAGATATGGATCTACCTTGAATTGACATTCAAGTCCAATCTTAGTAATAATACATGAATATGCATATCAACAAAGTTGTTGCTAACCCTAAGTTGTGAAAACATGTTGGGTTCTCATTCACCTAAGATTTAGTTGTGAAAACAAGTTGGGTTCTCATTCACCTAAGCTTACTTTTTTTAGGTGAATCTAGGAGGTTCTATTATTCATCCTACCCTCCTCTTGTAGGAACTAATGAAATATTACACATGGTTCCTACTAAAAATTGAAATTTGGTAGTACTACTACCATTACAAATAGGAAGGGGGGGTGACCCACAGGGTCGAGGGGAGGGTCGACATATAGCCAATCTTGCTTGGAGTTTTTGAGATGGTGTTTTATGAGAGAATCAACAAGACAAAGTGAGTTCCTCTTAGCCTTCATAATCAACACGTTGACAATCTCCTTCATGTTCCTTTGACTGGAATGAGTCTAAGGTTTGAGCGAAGGCATGTCATCAACAATGCGCTCAATGGATTCAATGGCCATAATGCTATCAAACTTAATTGTAATCTGACTATACCGTCTCTCCTTAGCAATTTGCAGAGTTGGCTGAATAGCTCTAGCTTCTCATTCTGGTACAAATCTAACCCTGATGGACAGAAAATGTAGGCGGTGCCAAACCTTACTAGGTTTATATTTTGGGGAAAAAATTCCTTTTAAGGAGGAGTATATGTAATATCCTCAATATTGGGAAAATTGAATTGTATAAATATATGCCATGGATTGATAGGTAATTTTCTCCAATGCTATTATTTGTGGAATAATAAGGTTGACAACCTTTATGGCATGAGTTCTTGAGGCACAAGTTAAATAAATGATTTTGCACATTAATTAATGAAAATGGCTTTTGAAATATTTCATGATCAAAATATGGAACAATATGTAATGTCCAAGAGAGAATAAAAATGTGTGATGTTTTAGATAATTAGAAGAGTAATTATCTAGCCAGTTTGGCAACACAGTGTGATGGAACCAAATAACATTAGTTTGGGTTTAACTTTTGGATACTTGCAAATAATAAAGAAAATAAAGATAATTATAGATATTTGGGAGAAAAGGGATACACCATGGGATAATGGTGATTAATAAAATGCTTAAGGAGCAAGTTTTTCATATGAAACTTATTCCAATAAATACCTGAGAAATCAATATGAGAGGGGATATATATTATTGTTTTCCTTTTTACAATAATGGATAATATTCATAACAAGTAGAGAGAAAGAGAAACTAATGCAAGGAAGGTGGATAATAATTGTTAGGATAAAGGAAAAGAGTTGTCTTTGAGAGCAAGAAAAGGCATTAGTTGTTTCCCTTGGTAGCAACAAGCTTTGCCAAATTGGTAATAAAGGAGGGATATACCTTTTATTACTAAGTATTATTAAAGGAAAGAAAAAAAGAAACGATAAGGGAAGGGGTCCAATGTGAATGAAAATACTTTCCCATAGAAAGTAGTATCCTATTAAGGAAGACCTTGGTCAAATCAAAGAAAGGAAGGAAGGAACAAGAAATGGAGAATGGGAGGGATTATCTCTATAAACATGGGTATCCCATGATACACATTCCATACACGACCAACCTCTCTTCTTGCGTTGTCCTTCTTATATCTTCCTCTTCCTACCCACTAGGGTTTCCCCTAGGGTGCTTATATATATATGGATCACAGGGATCCCACACCACTAGAGGGGATAGGGGATCCAACCTTTGTGGATCATGTAGGCATGCGAGCCTCCCTAAAGTCCGACTACTCATGAATTGGGCTCTTAGATGATGACCTTTGTAACGTCCCCAGATTATGCTGTCTCGAGACTTACAAGGCCAGAGAGGATGAATCCAAAAATATTTGGCAATTGTTTCAGAGAGTGATGTAGAAGCGACATAAACATACATGAACATACAACCATAACATACACCATAACATTTCTCAACATTTAACATGTATATTAATTCAAGATGACTTATTACAACATGAATTGCAATTACAAATTAAAAGAAGATTTACAAGTCTATGAACATGTATGCTAATCAGGATTTACACAAAAGGTACAACCTGGATAATTGCTCACTTCCCTTCTTCTATCCCATGCTAACTCTGAACCTAAAACATACGTGAAACAACAAATCAACACAATGCCTTGTGTACATGGGTAGAAAGATACATACTAATATGTTTGCATAATTGAAATAACTTGAGAAAGAAAGAGTAAAAGAAAACATTATTTAATGTGATAATATGGTAAACACATCTTTTATACATTTCATTAGATGCAGTTGTACTACAATTTTATAAGCACTTATCATTCATCTAGTATGGGAAAATTTACTTTATCATACATCTAGCATGGGCAATTCATCATACATCCATGATAGGCAATATATCATACATCCATACTGGGCCACATGCACCAGTAGCTACAACTCATCAAAATATTCATTTATGTTTCATTAAGTTTTGGCAAAGCATATAATACTAATATGCATCTAAGAATTTATATGCAAATAAAAGCATCCAAAGTACATCATATCATTATGCATCCACAAAAACTAGTCATATACTTAATAAAAACCCACGTACCTGAGTTCATAGGTTCCTAACTTACCTGGACCATCTAGATCACTGGTCATCACCTGCTTAATAACAATTACTCATTATGAATACAATGTTCAACATTATTACTGATATTTAGGTCCAAATTAGGGTTTTGACCAAGTCTAGGTGTTACTGGTCTGAAATATGTCATTATAAAGGTCTGATATGAAATTCATATTTTTCTGAGGCTTTTTCTATTTTCTATAATTAATAAGAGGGTTAAAACATCTAATTAGTCTTTAATTAGAAAAGGCCTAATATTGATCAATAAAACCCAAAATGGAGTTCACAAATGGGTTTCCATCATTATTAGGGTTATAGTATAATTTTGTGATAATTAATCTCAATTGGGTACTATTTCTTCCAATTATATGAACCCTAAAAGAAGCATTTACTTATACATTAAAAACCAATAGTAATATTATTTCAAAAGTCTGACCTAGCAGTTTCATAATAAAGTATACAATTTTTTTATTCTAGAGGTATTTTTTGGGGATTTATTGGCCATGGGAACTATTTTCTACAGATTTTCTAAGGAAAAGCTATTTTTTAGAAATATACAATGATTTACCTTATGTGGTGGGCTCCACAACATGATTTGGCACTTTTGGATTGGCCACACTAGCTTCAGTGTTGTGACTGCTTCTGCTGGCCCAAGTGGGCCGACTGGTTCACAGACCTGCTCGACTGGTTGGTTGCTGGACCGGGCGACCCGCCTTTCCCTCTCTCCTGACTTGGACCCTCGCGTTCCCAACATGATATGTTCCTCCGTTCTCACATGAGACACCGATCGCCGCCTACAGAGAGCAACCGTAGGTGATCAGACGGTCCGTGGCTCTCCAGTTGAGTGTCGTCGTGCTGAAGACGCCGACGAGGAAAAAGGGGGTGTCTTGGGGATACTTGTGGGTGGCAAACAGATTCAAGAGAGAGTCTTCACATCCTGGAAGGCCATGCTGCTCCAGGTTGAGGCCACGACACCATGGTATGCTCTGGCAAAATTCTCAAACCTGATACTCCCTCAACATCGCATGATAGTTGGATGGTGTTGGAGATGGTTTCAAAGGCTTTCCTTTGCCTCCCCTGACTCTTCCGTCCATCTCTATTAGATCGGGGAAGTAATGAATAGAGGAGCCGTGAGCCCTCTGGCCAGCTGTCATCAAGATGAGGAGGTGTTCTACTGATATCAATTCCATGAGACCCAGACCATGTAGCCAGCCAAGGAATAGTCCAAGGTTCCCTTGCAAGCTATCATATTCCTTAGCTACCAGACCTTCACAACGAAGCTCAGGATCCTAAAAAGGTGCACTCACTGCCCATTTCCACCATAGGAAAAGAAGGAAGGGGGAAGATGTATTTGTTATCCTCAAGTCTTGAGGAGAGTTCCTGGAGATCTAGCATAAGCAACACACATGGGTTTTGACTCTAAGACCTTAAAGCCTCCTCTGGTCGCACTTATCACTTCAGGGTGTGATGGAGAGAGTTGAGGATGTGAGGGCTCGTTCTCCTTGGCGCTTGAGGTTGATGGACTGCTCCTGACATCACAAAGATGGTAGTTGAGCTATTATGGGCTCAATTTTTCTGAGTGTGGTGGATCGGGCAACAACTGTGGGGCAAGCTCAGTTATTCGCAAGGAGCAGAGCTTGAAGACGAAGTCAAGGGTATCTATTTGTATCTAGCATATACAGAGAGTCCACATTTTTAGGCCAATGGTCACCCCCAATTGAAATCGTTGCCCTTTTGTTAAGTGGGCTATTTGCGTGACATCAGAGAAAATCAAACATGTTTTTAAAATTAGTTGAAACCTTAGTCATTTAATCAGAGTTCAAACATCAATACCTCCCAAACGGATAGCCCGAAAGTCATGAAATTTCAACCATGAGTTTGTCATTACATAAAGCCTCATATTACCAAGTTTGAACTCAAAATTACAACATTTGGTCATATAACTAAATTCCTTAGATAACCTCATAAATAATTGTACTGACCTTAAATACAAGTCAATTAATAATCAACTCTTGACCAAACAAGTTCAACTTATATTAGTTGACTACATCACACCTCAAAGTCCTTTGTTAAATAATTTTACTTAGGTATGCCACAGACACTATATTGGATATCAAACTCCTAAATTTAGGGTCATCACTGCCTCCCTACATTGTTCCAATGTTATCGATTTTGGGATAGATATCAAGGAGCTTTGACAAGAACAGAACCCCATCCCAGTCTCACATACCTATCTAAGGTGTAATACCATCACCATTCATGGATCCTCACCGTTGGCAGACCCTGTGGTGGGACAGATTGTACATTATGTGGAAATAAGCCTCGAGAACATGGAACCAAGTCAACCATGAATATTGTTCTGTACCTGATAGGTAATGAGTTTGGCCCTGGTATCGTTCCCTTATCTGTATGTGTGGAAGTCACGAAACCTCATCCGCCACAGATCATCTTCGGCTAGGTTCGAGGACTAGGTAGACTGGTTCAGGGCGGTCGGAGGTACACATGCCCTTGCTTGGCCTTCTGTGCTTGGGGGAAGGAGGGGCGGCAACGCGGTCGACCCTCAATGCTGGACGACATTGGGATCAGGTGTTTTCATGAGGATAAGGAAGAATTCAGGTCAAAAGACTTGAATACCCCTTCTGATACATGTAAACATTTGGGCACTATGGTCTTTAGCCATTAACTTAAAGGGCCACCCGAATCACTTAAATTTAGGAATTAGTTGCTGACTTGTCGGGCACAGATTGGCCCTTAAATTGTTAATCTTATGAATATTCTAAAAAATTATTGGTAACTCCATTGATAACAGTTTATATATGAATTTTGATTAGAAAAATGAGTGCAATATAAAGCAAATACTTGCAGACCCTAATTATGCTTCTAGTTCTAGAAAGATACAAATATGGGTTAAAGTGGTGGATAAAGCATAAAAATCCTAGTTTTGGTAATTATGATGCTTAAATCAGTAATTCTGGTTTAAGTTGAGACTTTATATAATATTAATTAACATAATGGGTATCTAAGATGATCATGATGCTAATTTGGATATCCAAAGTGGAAAATCATGCGTATAGGGAATCAAGTTCAAAGATCATAACTTGTGCTATGTTGTTAATGAGTTTAATGTAATCCAAGTGTTCCTAATGGAAGGACATGGTGAATCTAATGATTGGGGTTTAGAACCTAATCTCCTTACTCATTAGGATCTTAAAGTTGCATAATTTTACATAGTTGCCCCTAATGGCATAAAAAGGCCTAACTTGACAATCAGGGTAATACACGACGAATAATGTGTAGTTATAACTTTAATAAACTATTATATAAGAGAAATAGGGATACCCTAGTCCATATCATTAAACTAAGACAACTCTAAACCCCAGATAAGGGTCGAGTAGGGTTTAATGTGATTAATATGTGATGGTGACACTTTAGGATTTATATTTATACAGTCTAAAATGTGGATTGCTAGATTTTCTTGTTGATTGGATAATATGATTGAAGTGTATTCTACATGATAATCTACATGGCTCACCATCCAAGTACGTGGTTATGCCTAAGAATAACCACACTTAGTTTGTCGATGTTTTCTGAGAGTTTCTTGAGGATTGAATAATTAAAATGTTGTATGTTTATTTAGTTTTGTTCAATTATAATGCCACTATGTGTATCACATAAAGAGAGAACATGTGAAGGAAAAATGTCAGTTCTTATATTTGCAAATAGTTGATGGAATATATGTTGTTAATTTTCTTGACAAATTTTGGATGCACCCAAGTACTAGTATGGTAACATACTGATCGCATATTTGTTTCACGCCATTTTAGGTATAAATTGATATACATGATAAAGGACATGAAGATAAAGATGGAAATCACATGAAGGTATTAAAGATTTAAAAGGAGGATTTACTAGTTAGTTAATTTCAAATGTATAATTCCGAGGATAGAAAGTTCATGTAAGCATCTTGTATATAATTTTTGAAATGAATAAAATTATCTACAGTTTATATTATTTGATTAAAATTTGGATCCTTGGGTAATTTGTGTAGGTAATGGCTCTCATCTTTTTGACCTTCCTTAATTGGGGGTTGCTAAAAAGTGAGGCCGTTACAGGATTCGTTCCACATCCTACCCAATTTCCAATATACCTATTTTTCATATTTTCCACAATTCAACACATTTTTATCCATCCCTTTGCCACTTTCACCTAGTTTGGCCTCTTTTGCAAAAAAAAACTTCTTTCAGAGCCAAAAATGCAATCATACATCCTCTTTTCAATTGCTTTCCCAGATTAATGCGGGAGATCACTCTGACTTTTTTTTCTATGCAAGTTTTCTCCAATTTTTACCAAAACATTCATAAAATCACTGGGAAAATGAGATTTCCTATTTTTTCCCAGAACATCGTGAAGATCACAGCCATCCCCCATGTGTCCCATGGAAGATTTCCTCAATCTACAGGCCCCACATGACACATCAACATGATTCACCCCCTCATCCCAAAGGTTCTACTCAGAATCCCGAACCCTAAAATCCACATATAAATAAACCCCCATACCCAACATACTTCAGGACTCTCTCGTCTCTCCTAAAGAAAGAGAAAAGATGATGCAACCCTATTTTAGGGTTACATCTTGTGTCATATTGCATTTTAATCACATTTATACATGTTAGATTACATGATGTTTCCCCTAATATGCATATTTGTGTAAAATGCACTTATTGACATTATTTGCATATTTTTCAGGTACTTGGACCACACTAGGATGGACGAGAGAGATGGAGGGGCCCAAAGAAGTCCCCAAAGCTCCCCCAACCTACCCCTAGTGGCCAAGAGTCAATCTTAAGCAAATAAGTCCATGAATCATGAAGTGTGAAGCTCAAAGTGCAAGCAAAGCCCCCAATACAGTCGTGGTAACATGGAACAGTCGTGCTACAAATGAAGAAATCATAGGAAAATTCTCAGTTTTGAAGCAGCTGCAAAACATACCCCAACACGGCCGTGCTACGCAGCACGGCCATGCTGCGACCCTCCAACATGGCTGTGCCACACAACATGGTCGTGCTACCAACTCCCAACACGGTCATGCAACCAACCAACCACTCCCCCGAAACAACCTGACATTTTTGACCATTTTAATTCATACGATCATTGTACCCCACCATGGCCGTACTCACCCCTACCCACCATGACTGTAGTGATCCACCACGACCGTGCTACTCACAAAACCTAGCTACTTTTTCCATTGCATTTCCACTATACCCCTACTTGACATATTGCTTCCTCCCCACCTATATATATGTAGGTGGCGTCTAGAGGTTGAGGGAGGCCACCCTAAGCTACCTTCCACCACCTCCTAGCTCCCCATTTCCCCCCCTTAGCCATTCCACTCCATTTCCACCTCCATTCCACTCCATTTCGCCATTTCAACCACCAAAATGCTAGTTTATCCTAGTTCCTATCGATAATCCCCTTCATTCCATACCCTTGCACCTTAGAGGAGAGAGGAGGACATCTTGCAGTAGCTGGTGTTGGTATGTATGCCCTGAGAGCCAATCATGAGATGATTGGTGGGATACATTAAGATTGATTTGATAAACATCAAAGGCAAGCTTCCAATTCTTTCTGGTTCAGTCATATGAGATAGTGATAGAATAGATTGAATGCCTAGAGAATGACAATACTCAATGACGTATGCTTTCAGGTTGAGGACCTGGACAATGAGATCATACGAATGCTAAGAGTTTGTACATTCTTGTTATGTCCCTAGTCAGATGTCATTGTGGAAGGTAGATAGACAGCAATGACACACAAGACTAGATTGTGGTGTTGGTTGATGACAGAATCTCATTAGTCGTGATATAGAGATATCAAACCAAACACATAGGTACTTGTTAGAGAACAAGTGTACCAGACAGACCCACCGTGAGTTTGACACATGGAAACATGACATGGTAGTCACAGTCAATACTCACAGTGATGGTGGTGAGTGTGATTCTTTGACCTGAAATCACTACACTCAACACATGTCGTTGGGCACACTTTGACATCATCAAACGCAGTCCTGAAACATGGGTTGTTATAAAGGTGATGATTGGGTGTCTTTGACACATGGGGCTTTTGAGGGGTGAGTGATAGATATGGGATTTGTCCCTCCTAAGGGAGTTTGATATCCAAGGCCACTTGATGAGTAGGATTGAAATAGGCATGCGCACACATGTGTGAATCAGTATGTGATATTGATGTCATACATATCTCTTTCAATCTACTCTGAGATCAAGAAAATGAATGAACGTTGACAGGATGACTGTTCCATGCCTCGAGTTCATCCTGGATATCAGTGTCAAAGGAATTATACATTCATTGTAACACCATTCACGGATTGTAGGATTGAAAGTTGTTCTCCAACTTTCTATTTCACTTGGGTAGCACTGATGTGTGACTAGGCACCACTCTTTGCTTGTGAAGTCATAAGTGTTATGGACTTTCACTGCCAACGTGAAATGGACCTGCAGGGTCACACACATAGGATTTAACCTGGAAGAGGAGTTTTGTCCAAAAAAAATGTTTAGATTGATTACTAAAGGAGTTTAGTAGTTCAATTAAACACTCAATTGATTGATAGCTCAAAATCATAGTATTCAAGGTGTTGGACAGATTGATTAGAGTATCAGATTGATTGAAACCACAATTGACTGATTCTGCACAATCTGCACTCCCAACCAATCGGCTCATGATATGAACTGATCGGCTCAGCTTGTTGAACCGATCGGCTCAAGTTGTGAGTCGATCGGCTCATGGTCAGGGTGAAATGATTGCTTCAAATGTTGAAATGACCGATTCAACTGGTGCAACCGAGCAAGTTGGGAAAGTAAGATTGGTGAGAAATTTCTTTTCGTTTCACATGCCCAATTTGATTGGAACAAGGATTGGTATTTGATACCAATTAGAAACAAAAGAAGGAAAGTCAATCGGGAATTGACCAGGACCACGAACCGACCGGTTTAGAAATGAACCGACCGGTTGAGGTGTCCCAACCAATCAGTTGAGGTGTCAACCAACCGACTAAGGCCCCAACCGACCGTTTTAGTTGTGAAACGATCGGTTCAGGTTGCGAGTTGGTTGTTTTGTGGAAAATCTCGAACCCTTCTACTCCTTCTTTTAGTCCCGCATTGCCCGGGATGGAGAACCCTGTCCCATGACCCTCCTATATATATAGGGGTATTGGGGGCTTCTCAAAGTACAACCCAGTGCAACCAGTTGCTCTGTGAAGTTGTCGTTCTCTCTGGTTTTGGTAACCGAGAGAGAGCCCGAGCAAGTGCTACCCGATAAGGGAGGCACAACAAGGGAAAGACAACTGCAGTTACGACTGGTGGTAGGAGAGTGTGTTGGCGACTAGTACACTGATAGTAGGGTGTGACTCCTTCCAATTCCTTGTGGGACAAGGAGATTGGAGTTCTAGGTGGTCCGTGTGGACTACTTCAGAGGCGGGAGGTTTCTTCCGCTCAGAGGACAATTATCAATCCTGACAGTCCCGGTGAGACCAGGAGTCGTGAGTCCCGGTGCGACCAGGAGCTGTACAGACACCATCCAAGACCGGAGGTGAAGACCGCGCAAGGTGCGAGGTATTGTCTCCGAGCAAGCCTCGGGACAAGGTATGATTCCACAAACCATCCTTTCCTATTGTATAGACGTTGACACGTTTCCTTGTTCTGGGTTTGGGGAGGAAAATTTTTGTTTCCGCTGCCTTATCTGCCTCCCCTAAAACCCAACAGCTGGAGGGGAGGATTTCTTCATCTACATCGAGCTCCATGGATTCTTCTACCTCTTTCTCCTTTCTTTTTGTATTTTGCTTTGTTATGAGTAGCTAGGCCCCTTGGGTGGGTTGTTTGGGGTGTAAAATGTTCCTTTGATACCATGTTGGGGGAAAATGACATGTAAACTTTGTAATTCCATTTGCTAATGATTATGTTCTATTTCTATCTCATTCTCCATGAATTGCTTGTCGATTTGTGTGTGAAATCACTTAGGAATTTAGGGAAATTGCTTATATATGTGAATTTTGGGATTTGCCCCTAGGTCCAATTCTTGGATCCCTAGGCTACCTCCCATATTCCTACACCCTAATCAATATCCCTAAGCCTAAGTGAGAGATTTAAGTAGCTAGTTTAGGTGATTCTAGTGCAATTAGCATGGAGCCTTCTCAAGGCTAGAATGTGGGGAATTGGGGTCCAGAGCCCTAGTTTCACCTCCCCATTACTACCCTCGGCCCCTAATTTCCCTAGGAGTGTATAATCTAGAAACCTAGACTTGATTAGACTCTAATTGAATTAAACCTAATCCCTAACCCAATTGAGCCTCGCAAGGGTAGTAGGGGGTGTTAGGGACTAGTTCCCCTATACACAACCTAGCATATCCATGGCCAGATAGTAGCTTAGGTTAATTCATTAGACACTAACCTGTTTTTTGGTTTGGATAATCTAAATGGAATCATAATGTTCATATGTCACCCCAACTTAAGTGTTAAGTGCATCCCCTAAACAACCCACACCTTCATTAACTGTTTTAAAAACCCTAGTTTTCATCTTGCTTAGCTACTGTTAGCTTAGTTAGCTCTTTTCCTGCTTAGTTAGCTTCTTGCCCTATTTTTTCCTTGTTCTTGCTAGTTTAGCTCTTTAATCGCTCTTGTGCTTTTCTTTTTCCTACCTTAGTGTAAATTTCCTTTTCATATCTAGCTTAGTATTTTCTTGCATACTTAGTCTTAATCTAGTCTAGGGTTAACTTAGATTTCATTCTCTTCGTTAATTTCTTTCTTGCTCACTTACTTTAACAATCAAATCACCTTTAAACCCTTAACCCTAGTCTCCATAGTAGGAACTCAGCCCAACTAACCTAGCTCTAGTACCCCCTCTTTTCCCTATGGATCGAACCTATACTTGCCACCTTCCTATACTATGACACGACCCCGTGCACTTTCGGGTGTAGCAATTTTAGTGTGAGTAGGTGTTAAGTTAGGTTTTATATATATATCAAAAGTGAATCCACTGTGTGTTCTGATCTCGTAGGGACATCTAGTTGAGTCAAATCGGCTAGCATGTAGCACCTTTGGAGGATGCACCAAGCTTTCTGGTGTGCCAAGCCAGAGGCATACACACTAGCCAACAAGGGGTGACTTAGATGCACTCCACATGACTCAAACACATGTGTTCTCTCAAAATTTATATTAACCCTAACACAGTCGATCACAATACCAAATAGGTCACCCGCAAGCGCACAGGGTACTATTGTAGCATAGGTGAAGGGCAAGTGTAGGGGTCGATCCTCAGGGAGAAAAGGGGGCACTAGAGCTAGGTTAGTTTGGCTGAGTTCCTACTACGGAGACTAGGGTTAAGGGTTTAAAGGTGATTTGATTGTTAAACTAGATGAGCAAGAAAGCAATCAAAAGAGAGAATGAAATCTAAGTTAACCCTAGACTAGATTAAGACTAAGTATGCAAACAAAGACTAAGCTAGGTATGAAAAGGAAATTTACACTAAGGCAGGCAAAAGAAAAGCACAAGAGCGAGTAAAGAGCTAAACTAGCAAGAACAAGGCAAAAACAAGGTAAGAAGCTAACTAAGCAGGAAAAGAGCTAACTAAGCTGACACTAGCTAAGCAAGATGAAAACTAGGGTTTTAAAGCAATTAATGAAGGTGTGGGCTGTTTAGGGGATGCACTTATCACTTAAGTTGGTGGTTGACATATGAACATTATGATTCCATTTAGATTATAAAAACCAAACAACAAGTTAGAGTCTAATGAATTAACCTAAGCTACTAACTAGCCATGGATATGCTAGGTTGTGTATAGGGGATCTAGTCCCTTACACCCCCTACTACCCTTGCGAGGCTCAATTGGGTTTGGGATTAGGTTTAATCAGTTAGAGTCTAATCAAGTCTAGGTTTATAGATCAGACACTCCTAGGGAAATTAGGGGTTGAGGGTAGTAATGGGTAGGTGCAATTAGGGCTTTGGACCCCAATTCCCCCGCATTCTAGCCTTGAGAAGGCTCCATGCTAATTTCACTAGAATCACCTAAACTAGCTACTTAGATCTCTCATTTAGGCTTGGGGAGATTGATTAGGATGTAGGAAGATGGGAGGCAGCCTAGGGATCCAATAATCAGACCTAGGGGAAAATCCAAAAATTCACATATATAAGTAATTTCCCTAAATTCCTAAGTGATTATACACACAAACCAACAAGCAATTCATGGAGAATGAGATAGAAATAGAACATAATCATTAGAAAATGGAATTACAAAGTTTACATATCATTTTCCCCCAACATGGTATCAAAGTAACATTTTGCACCCCAAACATCCCACCCAAGGGGCCTAGCTACTCATAATAAAGCAAAATACAAAAAGAAAGGAGAAAGAGGTAGAAGAATCCATGGAGCTCGATGTAGATGAAGAAATCCTCCTCTCTAGCTACTGCAAGACGTCCTCCTCTCTCCTATAAGGTACAAGGGTATGGAATGAAGGGGATTATGGGTAGGAACTAGGATAAACTAGTGTTGTGGAGGTGGAAATCGTGAAATGGAGTGGAATGGAGGTGGAAATGGAGTGGAATGGATAAGGGGCAAAAATGGGGAGCTAGGAGGTGGTGGAATGTAGCTCAGGGTGGCCTCCCTTGACCTCCAGTCACCACCCACATATATATAGGTGGGGAGGAAGTAATAGGTCAAGTAGGGGTAAAGTGGGAAATGTAGTGGAAAAAATAGCTAGGTTTTATGAGTAGCACGGCCGTGGTGGATCACTACGGCCGTGGTGGGTAGGGGTGAGCATAGTCGTGTTGGGGTACAACGATCATGTGAATTAAAATGGACAAAAATGTCAGGTTGTTTTGGGGGAGTGGCTGGCTAGTAGCACGGCCGTGTTGAGTAGCACGACTGTGGTGGGAGCTGGTAGCACGACCGTGCTACGTGGCACGACCGTGTTGGAGGGTCACAACATGGACGTGCTGCGTAGCACGACCGTGTTGGAGTATGTTTTGTAGCTGCTTCAAAACTGAGATTTTTCCTATGGTTTCTTCATTTGCGGCATGATCGTTCCATGTTACCACGGCCGTGCTGGGGGCTTTTCTTGAACTTTGAGATTTTTCCTATGGTTTCTTCATTTGCTGCATCACCACCCCAAACTTGAAACATACTTGTCCTCAAGTATGCTCCAACTCAATCTCTCTACAAAATTTTCACAAGCAAGAATTGTCAAATGCAATGTAAAGAATGATTATTGCTGAATAGGATCAATAGTAACCAAGTACATGCATTCCACCTCTTGTAATGACCCTGACCTGGGTTATGAGGTAAACCTATTTGTTTTGGCTAAGTAATTTTATTAGAAATTGAATATAATACTCTAAAGTGTTTTTCTATCAGGTAACAAACTTATGTTTCAAATTTGGTCTTGTTTGAATAATGTTTGAGCAATGTTCTCATGTTTTGGACCAAAATGCAATTTACCCAAGATGAGGGGTTATATTGAAATTTGTCATATGTTGAACATGCCTCATGTGTTTTAGCATCATTATATAGAGAATGATGCAAGGTGGTGGCTTTTGGAAAGCCTAAATTCCAAGTTTGAACTTCTTTGAATAATGTTGGTGACTTGTGTACCAATTTTGGTGCAAGTTGTGATTTACCCAAAATGTAGGGTTGATATGCAAATTACCATCTATAGAGTGTCCCTACTCCCTCCTAGTATCATTTATAAGAGAGAGAAATAATGAGGCGCCATGTTTGAATCAATTATGAGTGATGGTACTCTTGGTGATGAAATGACCAAGAAAGGGGTTGAATATGAAACCCTAACTTGAGTTGTATCAAGTTGAAAAGCGTATATATGAGTGCCTATCGGCCAAGGAGTCATAGGAGGAGTCCCAATTCATTTTGTGGACTCTTGTAAAAGCCCATGACGTGCAAAGAACCTCAAGGAGGTGAAGTATATTGGTTTACAACTTCCTTAGAAAAGTTGTATCGGGTTGTGTATAAAGTGGTGATTTAGTTGATATATCTTATTCAATGGGATAAGTAATGGAAGAAATTTCATCTATATATTATCCTCAAGTGTTTTTCATGTAAATATAAATGTGAGTGAATGCATGTACATGTGTCAACCATGCATGGACATGTGGCACCTAGTAGCTTAAATTGATGACACCTCATTTACACACATTTTCAAGACCTCAAGTATATATACCCTTCCTTTCACCCATAAGTGGAATTTTCGAAATATATCACCCCCTTGATCTTAGATATCATGCATATGGTCCTTGTATCGTGAAGGAGTGAAGTGGTATCGTGCATAATGCCTTGGGTATTGTCCATAGCAAGTTCATATCGGCCAAGCAAGGTGATATCGGCCTAGTAAGGTTATATCGACCATAGTGGAGTGTTTTGACCACAAGTGAGGTGGATATTGGCCACAAGTGATGGAATATCGTTCATGAGTAGTGAGGTATAGTGCAAGGTGCTAAGGGGCAAGAAGAAGCTCAATACTTAACCCTAAGGTGAGGCCATGATCATCTTCAACCTTGGATTGAAGCATGATTTTAGGGTTATGATCTTCCTTTCTTTTCTTCTTCACCAATTGCTTATCCATGGTGATTACTTGTATATGAAGGAGTTGTGAATAAGCCTTGGACCTTTTATAAGTCATATTAAACCTTATGAACGCGGATCTTTGGAGATTGGAGCTTTGAAGTTGTTCTGAAGGTGGGTTATATAACTTGAACTCAACCATGTCATTATTCATCACCTACATTTCTATACTTAATGAACTACTTTTAATTCCAAAATTTTATGAAATAGTTGATGACATTATGAGTTCTAGTAGTTTCTTAGACCTGTTTCAATGAACTATAACAGTTAGAACGAAGGTCTAGAGCTTGAATAAGATGGTATCCCTTATAAAGTGATATCGGGTTCAAGCATACAAGCAGGCACCTCTAACCCGATATGGTGATGCACCTACTTCACTAAAACGATATGCATATGATTTTATACTTTTTTTCACGATATGGTGGTGTAGTATACACCTCTTGCACGATATGAGGTCAAGAAAACACCTCCAAAACGATATTGGGTTAAGCACACACCTCCTTGCCCGATATGGTGTGAAGCACACACACACACACCTCTCTGCCTGATATGGTGTGAAGCACACACACACCTCTCTTCCCGATATGGTGTGAAGCACACATACACCTCAAAAGTGATATGGAAGCACACATACACCTCAAACCTGATATGTAAGCATACATACACCTCAAGGGTGATATGGTAAGCATACATACACCTCTAAAGTGATATGGGTAGCAACCACACACCTCATACCTGATATGGTGGAAGCACCTCAAAACCCATATGAAGGAAAGCACCTTAGATGCAATGTACTTGATGGAGTAACACATGAAGTTCTTTAAATCAAGTCATACATTAAGAGGTATGGAGTTTAATGAATATGGATTAAGTAGGCTAATGAACCTTAAAGGAAAGGTTGATTCAACTTAATAAAGTATGAAGTAATCAACATCCTAGTGAGGATGAGAGAGAAACTAATACTTCTATGATAATCATGGAATGAGCATACATTGATACTCCTAATATGTGTGGAGATTGAATTAGGGTTTGATTCTTGATGAATGTACTTGAAAACCCTAGATGGTTTTATAAGAGAAACCTTAACCCTAATGAAGGGTAATGATAAGAGTTGAAATTATAATTGGTTAATAAAGTGGAAACCTTAACCATATGGAAACCATGTTATTAGCATGAGAATAGTTGTTGCCTAGTGAGAGGTGACAAGATGTCTAATGGGCCTTGTGAGCCATGTGGTTAGTTGTTGCCTAGTGAGAGGTGATAAGATGTTTAATGGGCCTTGTGAGCCATGTGGTTAGTTGTTGCCTACTAAGAGGTAACAAGATGTTCATAAAAGTTTCTTGTAAGAAATGATAATGTTCATAATAAACTAGGAAATGGAAACTTAGTAACATAATAATAATAATAATAAATGGATACAATAATAATAATGAAATCTTGATGATATATGTTTTATTCTTATAGACAAATAAGGGCTATAGTGTTTTGAATATTCTTAAAGGAGATAAGAGGAATACTTGTATTATATAAAGGATGTGAATAAGAATGATGGCTTGGCCAAGGTATAATACCTAGTAAAAGGTGATGTGGTATTCAGTGATGAGATGCACAAGATTGGTAGAGTCCAATACCTGGTTGTTAATCATAGGATTGGTAATAACCCAATACCTGGATGTTAATCATAGGATTGGTAGAGTCCAATACCTGGCTGTTAATCACATGATTGGTAATAGCCCAAAACCTGGTTGTTAATCACAAGATTGGTAATAACCCAATGCCTAGTTGTTAATCACAGGATTGGTAATAACCCAATACCTGGTTGTTAATCACAGGATTGGTATTGTCCAATACCTGGCTGTTAATCACAGGATTAGTAATAACCCAATACCTGGTTGTTAATCACAGGATTGGTAATAACCCAATACCTGGCTATTAATCACATGATTGGTAATAACCCAATACCTGGTTGTTAATCACATGATTGGTAGAGTCTAATACCTGGCTGTTAATCACATGATTGGTAATAACCTAATACCTGGCTGTTAATCACAGTATTGGTAATAACCCAATACCTGGTTGTTAATCACATGATTGGTAATAAACCAATACATGGCTGTTAATCATAGGATTGGTAATAACCCAATGCCTGGCTATTATCACAGGGTTGATAATAACCCAATCACCTGACTGTTATCAAAGGATTGGCATAGTCCAATGTCTGGAATAACCTCACAGGATTGGCAAAGCCAATACCTGGACAGATGATGATGATGTATATTCACATGACCAGTACAATTCTATATCTAATTAATAGATTGGATGAGGCGAACATATAGAAATGAGAATGATTCATGGATGACATACCATGATAATGAGTATCACAGGATAAGCTTGAGATGTTGATATAGTATGATGGGTAAATGATATACATGTTCTTCATATTCCTTATAAAGTGAATAGATGATTTACTGCTCTATCATAGATAGTTACAATGCTTTAAAAGATGAGAATGTTCTAGACTTCTTATCCTCTACTCAGTTTAATACTATTTTACTGTGATAATAACATTGTTGGCAGAGGGTTATATCTCTCGCTGGGACAATTTTCTCACCCCGTGGGATCCACATTTTTTAGTAATGATTTGGTTGTCGGTTTGGTGGCGGTTGTTACAAGGTTTGGTATCATGGCTTAAGGTTCACCGACTCTACAGAGACATATGACTAAGGTGTTGAGTTTGTGTTAGTGTCCTCCAGTAAACCCTATAGTGACTTCTGCTTATGTAGAAGAAAGGGTGAAGTTTAAAAATGACTGGAAAACATGAGGAACACATTGCTAAGGGCAATGTTGTTGCACTAGGAAAGGGTGTAAGGGATCAAGCAAGAGAAGAATGAGTGTCTGAGAATTCCCATCATGATCCGATCAGGATAGAGAATCATATGATTATGCTCTTGTTGGGCAGGTTAGGGCAACAGTGATGCATATAGTAGACTGGATAGTAGCATTAGAACCTAGGTTACCAGTCCTCAATGTAGAAGTTTTGGGTTCTAAAAGGGTTCCTGAATGACATAGTCATGTTGGAATAGTGGAAAATATGAGAAAGATTAACATATGGTGAGAAAATAAACTCTGCCATAAGTATAGACAGATAGTACATCTGTGATGGTAATTCCAAGGAGGGGCAATAAGCTGAGAATTAAGAAAAGGTCTCTATAATCCTAGAGACATTTGCCTAGTTATTCTAAAAAGCCAACATTTTTGGTACCACCAGTGCAATAAATGCCTAGTGCACCAGGGCAGTAGTCACTAAGTAAAGGCAAAGTCCTAACTTTCCACCTGTAAGAACTCCTGACTTAGCTTCTACATCGATAATAAGACCGATAAGATTATGGTACGAGGACAAGACATGTTATAGATATGGACATGTTAAGCATACTAAACCCTTTTATTTAAAAAGAAGGGAGGAAATGACCCAAAAACCAAGGAAGACTCAGTAGGGCTTATGAAAGTTACAGCCCAATAGTATAAAAAGGCAAAAGCAACAACATGAAATAGCTAGACTCTATGATTGAGTCAACCTAAAGTGGTAGATGACCGTGAGGGGTGTCTGTTAGATATAGCCTTTTCAATCTGATATGTCTTCTCTTGATTTTATCTGATAATCATAAGAAGGTAGTTGTTGTTGAGCTTCCTTTAATTAGTCCTATGAGGACATGAGGAAGAGATAAGAAGGATGAGAACCTATATTCATTCCAATATTGTCTTATATGTGTTTTGTAAATTCCCTCTTTATGTAGAAATGGAAGAGATATAAAAGAAATACCAGAGAAAATGAGAGATATTAAGTAGTAAAACTTAAAGAGATGAAAGATAATATAAAACAAATGCATACTACCTAATTTTAGTCCTTGAATACCCTGGCCAGATATTCATCCATTGAAAGCAAGGTAAGTATGGAACTCTTAGATTGCTATCTTTCTGATTACTCTGATCAAGTATTCATTTTGAGACAATCTAAAGAGCCTAAAGAAGTAGGATATGTGGCACATATATTTCTACCACATCCTAATTGATATACGAAGGGATCTGAGTTAATCATAAATCAATTTATAAACAAAAGAAGATGTTTAGTATAATGTATACCTTGGTCTGAGGACCTAGAGGTAACAGTTACCTGATGAGAGGTAACAATGTTTAGTGATGGACTGAGGGTTTGAATACCCAGATCTAGTAATCATGATGATGATGTGATGTGTTTTTGGCTCATATAATGGATACCAAGGTAAAGAATCCTAGTATCTAAGAACTTTCAATGATATGAGAAAATGGGAACATGACTCCTGATAAGAAGTAATGTTTGGTTACCTAGAAGGGCCAACTTTGAAATTTGTCTAGTTACATATTGTAGTATGGATACCATATGTTAGGGGTTTAAGCCCCGCATAAAAATAACATCAAAAAAGATGTATGAGTTAAAGGAACAATTGTAGAATTGTTTTGGAAAAGTTGATCAAGCTAAAGACAACTTCCTAGAATATCCCTATCTAGATTTGTTGAGGCAGCTTATACATAACATCTAGAGATATCTCTGAGATAGTTCTTATTTAATAAGTAACCTCTCCCTATGACAAGAAAAATGAACAACTAAAGGGATAATTGATACAAGTCATAAGAAAGTTTAGTGTTGCGTCAGCAGATTTGAGTGGCACAACAGATGCATGATAAGACTTGTAGTACCCAAGTGGGTGATAGAATGTAACTCTAGTCTTTCCTTAAAAGAGAAATGACAAACTAAGTGAGGGGTATAGAAAACTCCCAAGATCAAGGATCTTATTACATAAAGATGTAAGTTGAAAAGGTGACAAATAAGTGAGGTTTGACACTTGAGTTAAATAAGGTTTGTATAATGATTCTCCAACTAAGAAAAATGTTACCTGACACAGAGTTGACTCTATAGTCAGTAATGAAAAGGACAGCGGAGTATGTGCCCTATATGACAGATTCCATGATAACCCTGTGTGAAATAACTTTGTGTTGATCAAAGTTCTATGGCATCTCCATGACATTAATATGTTATGTGGAGACTTGATGATATGATGAATGAATAATATTTGTCTCCCTTTACCTGGGATTTCGGGGACAAAATCCTTGTTAGGGGTTTATAACTTGTAATGACCCTGACTTGGGTTATGAGGTAACCCTATTTGTTTTGGCTAAGTAAGTTGATTAGAACTTTAATATAATCCTCTAAAGTGTTTTTCTATCAGGTAACAAACTTATGTTTCAAATTTGGTCTTGTTTGAATAATGTTTGAGCAACGTTCTCATGTTTTGGACCAAAACACAATTTACCCAAGATGAGGGGTTATATTGCAAATTTTCATATGTTGAACATGACTCATGTGTTTTAGCATCATTATAGAGAGAATTATGCAAGGTGGTGGCTTGTGGAAAGCCTAAATTCCAAGTTTGAACTTGTTTGAATAATGTTGGTGACTTGTGTACCAATTTTGGTGCAAGTTGTAATTTACCAAAAATGTAGGATTGATATGCAAATTATCACCTCTAGAGTGTCCCTACTCCCTCCTAGTATCATTTATAGGAGAGATAAATAATGATGTGCCATGTTTGAATCAATTATGTGTGATGGTACTCTTGGTGATGAAATGACCAAGAAAGGGGTTGAATATGAAACCCTAACTTGAGTTGTATCAAGTTGAAAAGCTTATATATGAGTGCCTATAGACCAAAGAGCCATAGGAGGAGTCCCATATCTTTTTGTGGACTCTTGGAAAAGCCCATTACGTGCAAAGAACCTCAAGGAGGTGAAGTATATCGGTTTACAACTTCCTTAGAAAAGTTGTATCAGGTTGTGAATAAAGTGGTGATTTAGTTGATATATCTTATTCAAAGGGACAAGTAATGGACGAAATTTCATCTCTATATTATCCTCAAGTGTTTTTCATGTCAATATAAATGTGAGTGCATGCATGTACATGTGTCAACCATGCATGTACACGTGGAACCTAGTAGCTTAAATTGATGACACCTCATTTACACACTTTTTCAAGAACCTCAAGTATATATACCCTTCCTTTCACCCATAAGTGGAATTTTTCGAAATATATCACCCCCTTGCTCTTATATATCGTGCATAGGGTCCTTGTATCGTGCATGAGTGAAGTGGTATCGTGCATAAGGCCTTGGGTATCATCCATAACAAGTTCATATCGGCCAAGCAAGGTGATATCGACCTAGTAAGGTGATATCAGCCATAGTGGAGTGTTTTGACCACAAGTGAGGTGGATATCGGCCACAAGTGATGGAATATCATGCATGAGTAGTGATGTATTGTGAAAGGTGCTATAGATCAAGAAGAATCTCAATACTTAACCCTAAGGTGAGGCCATGATCATCTTCAACCTTGGATTGAAGCATGATTTTAGGGTTATGATCTTCCTTTCTGTTCTTCTTCACCAATTGCTTATCCATGGTGATTCCTTGTATATGAAGGAGTTGTGAACGAGACTTGGACCTTTGATAAGTCATATTAAACCTTAGGAACGTGGAGATTTGGAGCTTGGAGCTTTGAAGTTGTTCTTAAGGCATGTTATATAACTTGAACTCAACCATGTTATTATTCATCACCTAAATTGCTATACTTAATGAACTACTTTTAATTCCAAAATTTTATGAAATAGTTGATGACATTATGAGTTCTAGTAGTTTCTTAGACCTATTTCCATGAACTATAATAGTTAGAACAAAGGTCTAGAGCTTGAATAAGATGGTATCACCTTATAAAGTGATATCGAGTTCAAGCACTCAAGCAGGCACCTCTAACCCGATATGGTGATGCAACTACTTCACTAAAATGATATGGATATGATTTTATACTTTCTTGCACGATATGGTGGTGTAGTATACACCTATTGCACAATATGAGGTCAAGAAAACACCTCAAAATTGATATTGGGTTAAGCACACACCTCCTTGCCCGATATGGTGTGAAGCACACACACCTCTCTGCCCGATATGGTGTGAAGCACACACACACCTCTCTGCCTGATATGGTGTGAAGCACACACACACCTCACTTCCTGATATGGTGTGAAGCACACACATACCTCTCTGCCCGATATGGTGTGAAGCACACACACCCCTCTCTTCCCGATATGGTGTGAAGCACACATACACCTCAAAAGTGATATGGAAGCACACATACACCTCAAACCTGATAGGGAAGCATAAATACACCTCAAGGGTGATATGGTAAGCATACATACACCTATAAAGTGATATGGGTAGCAAGCACACACCTCATACCCGATATGGTGGAAGCACCTCAAAACCCATATGAAGGAAAGCACCTTATATGCAATGTACTTGATGGAGTAACACATGAAGTGCTTTAAATCAAGTCATACATTAAGAGGTATGGAGTTTAATGAATATGGATTAAGTAGGCTAATGAACCTTGAAGGAAAGGTTGAGCCAACTTAATAAAGTATGAAGTAATCAACATCCTAGAGAGGATGAGAGAGAAATTAATACTTCTATGATAATCATGGAATGAGCATACATTGATACTCCTAATATGTGTGGAGATTGAATTAGGGTTTGATTCTTGATGAATGTACTTGAAAACCCTAGATGGTTTTATAAGAGAAACCTTAACCCTAATGAAGGGTAATGATAAGAGTTGAAATTATAATTGGTTAATAAAGGGGAAACCTTAACCATATTGAAACCATGCTAGTACCATGAGAATAGTTTTTGCCTAGTGAGAGGTGACAAGATGTCTAATGGGCCTTGTGAGACATGTGGTTAGTTGTTGCCTAGTGAGAGGTGACAAGATGTTTAATGGGCCTTGTGAGCCATGTGGTTAGTTGTTTCCTAGTAAGAGGTAACAAGATGTTTATAAAAGTTTCATGTAAGAAATGATAATGTTCATAATAAACTAGGAAATGGAAACTTAGTAACATAATAATAATAATAAATGGATACACTAATAATAATGAAATCTTGATCATATATGCTTTATTCTTATAGCCAAATAAGGGCTATAGTGTTTTGAATATGCTTAAAGGAGATCAGAGGAATACTTGTATTATATAAAGGATGTGAATAATAATGATGGCTTGACCAAGGTATAATGCCTAGTAAAAGGTGATGTGGTATTCAGTGATGAGATGCATAGGATTGGTAGAGTCCAATACTTGGTTGTTAATCATAGGATTAGTAATAACCCAATACCTGGCTGTTAATCACAGGATTGGTAGAGTCCAATACCTGGCTCTTAATCATAGGATTGGTAATAGCCCAATACATGGCTGTTAATCACATGATTGGTAATAACCCAATGCCTAGTTGTTAATCACAAGATTGGTAACAACCCAATACTTGGATGTTAATCACAGGATTGGTAGAGTCTAATACCTACCTATTAATCATAGGATTGGTAATAACCCAATACCTGGCTGTTAATCACAAGATTGGTAATAACCCAATACATGGATGTTAATCATAGGATTGGTAATAACCCAATACATGTTTGTTAATCACATGATTGGTAGAGTCCAATACCTAGCTGTTAATCAGAAGATTGGTAATAACCCAATACCTGGTTGTTAATCACATGATTGGTAATAACCCAATACCTGGATGTTAATCACATGATTGGTAGAGTCCAATACATGGCTGTTAATCACAGGATTGGTAATAACCCAATACATGGTTGTTAATCACAAGATTGGTAATAAACCAATACATGGCTGTTAATCACAGGATTGGTAATAACCCAATGCCTGACTATTATTATAGGGTTGGTAATAACCCAACACATGGCTGTTATCAAAGGATTGGCATAGTCCAATGCCGGGAATAACCTCACAGGATTGGAAAAGCCCAATACCTGGATAGATGATGATGATGTATATTTACATGACTGGTACAATTCAATATCTGATTAACAGATTGGCTGAGGCCAATAGATAGAAATGAGAATGATTCATGGATGACATACCATGATAATGAGTATCACATGATAAGCTTGAGATGTTGATATAGTATGATGGGTAAATGATATGCATGTTCTTCATATTCCTTATAAAGTGAATAGATGATTTACTGCTCTATCATAGATAGTTGCAATGCTTTAAAAGATGAGAATGTTCTAGATTGCTTATCCTCTGCTTAGTTTAATACTATTTAACTGTGATAATAACATTGTTGGCGGAGAGTTATATCTCCCGCTGGGACAATTGTATCACCCTGTGGGATCCACATTTTTTTAGGTGGATGTGCATGAGGGGGAATGAGACCGTACTACAGAGGAAGAACAACAACAACAGGGACAACAATGACAACTTAGGTTGAGTGTACTGTCTATTGTGTCCTGTAGATATAAGTCCTATGTGTTGTCTCTGTACTCTCAGGTCCTTGGATTTAGTACGTGTTGGTTTTGTGAACAATCTGAGATTTTGGCTTGTATGCCTCGAGGTTTGATGTTGCTTTAAGTATATGTTTTGAGAAAGCAATTGTTATATGTTGTCCTTGAGAAGAGATGGTACAATGTATGTACAATATGATTAATGATGAATATCCAGTTTTGGTTCTTCCTTAAAGAGTTTTCCTAAAAATGGATCTCTTTGCAAAATGGTTTTAATTTTTAGTGATTTTTGTTAATCTGCTTTTTGTAATTATTCTGTATTTTTAGTAACGATTTGACTGTCGGTTTGGTGGCGGTCATTACACCTCTCTCCTCTCTTGATTTCACAAACCAATCATGAAAAGAGCACAAAGCATTTGAACTTCAAATATAGTGCATAAAACACACAAGCTATCCATATTTCTTTCATGTAGTCTCGGGTAAACCGTTTCATGATGGTGTTAATCAAGGATGACCAAGAGTGTTGTTTCACCTTCATCCTTTCAACCTTATGTTTCAAATCACACCAAATGACCCACATGGCTGTGGAAAAGGCAAAATGAGCTAGGTTTGATGTTTCCTAGCTCAATGGGTATAAAGATGGAAGAAAGGGTTGCAGTAAGATTTTGGAGTGTTATTACATAGATCACTCATCTTTTCTTTATTTGAATGCTCTTAAACAGGAGCATCCTTTTATTTTCTTTTTGCATTTTTTTTCTTTTTCTTTGCCCTTGGAGTATATAGGGCATATGGTGATGAGAGTGAAGCGGTGAGATGTAGATGTGGCCACCCCATTTTTTTCTTTTTCTTTTCCCTTATATTATATAGGGAAAATGGTGATGAGAGTGAAGCAGTGAGATGTAGATGTGGCCACCCCAAACTTTTGGAGGTGGCCACGACTGATATGTGCACTTTGGCATCCTTTCATGAGGTAGAGTGGTAAGAAGATGGTGAGTGAAGAGTCGGGTCAAAGAGGGATCATCGGTGTGATTCTTAACATAAGGTATCTTGCATGAAAATTAATCCAACACTTCATCCAACAATGTCACACCACATGAATGAACAACCTAAAATTGATATTTCAATCAAGTGATTTCATAGGCACGAAGCGCTCATAGCTTTCTCAAATCACAATTCAAACAAATCATCCATAAACACAAGAGAGGTGATGCACATGTAAAAAGTCAAGAATTGATACCATTTAGCAACAAACAATGATAATTCACTTGCATTTGTCAAAGGTCATCATTTTTAATCCAAAAAGTTGAGATTAGGTTGAAACACACTTTTAGACGAGAAATTTCAAATTTGGGAAAATTTGGTCAAAATGGTGCCAAGTTGCCTTCAATCACATCTAATCCTATATTATTAAACTTAAAGCAATAAACAAGCAAATCCTAGCTAAAACATGCAAAAATTATAAAAATTCTACATGATATGCAATGCATGAAAAAAGAGCAATTTTTTTGAAAATTACACAAAAATGAAAAGAAAGTGAACTACATTGCATGCAGGTATGCAAAGCAAGCACACAAAGCATGGATATACAAGTATGAGAGATGGTTATACTTTTTGATCATCTTGAGCAAAATTTTTGAACAAGGAACATAGAGGAAAGTGGGGGTAGAGAAAGGGCTTACCGCCCTACCACCCCAAACTTTTAAACCATGTTGTCCTCAACATGAAATAGAAGTCTAGGATGATAGGGTAGGGGGCATGGAGTCATGGTAGACAAATGCCAACAAGGGAGATAGATCTCAAGGTGTCCAGTGAGTAGGGGATGTCCACCTCGACCATTTTGTATTGCTTCCTTGGTTGGCTCTTCCATGCATCATCTTTCCTACATTGTACCTACTCTAAAATGATTCACAAACAACAAAAACCATCAAGTATAAAGTGTGTGTGTGTTTTCTTGGAAAAGTGTAAAAACAAAATAGAAGTATAAAAAATGGAGGGCTTGGTGAAAAATTCCCAAACCTAGGTGGGTTGCCTCCCACAAGCGCTACGTTTCATGCCTTCAGTTGGGCTTGTCATTCTTTCACCATCAACCATTGTCCAAAAACAAAATGTTTGCATCCCCATCATAGGCAATCCTCTCAAATGCTTTCCTTGATTGATCTTCTTCCCAAGGTTCATGCGAGCTTCTCAAGTGTTTTTCAATAGTTTTCTCTCATTGGGGATCATCATCTTAGATCTTAATTAGCATTAACACCTTCAAAAATTTCATGCCATAGTTTTTCTCTCTCTTGAGGAATGGGTCTTCATATGCATCAAAGAGAGGGGTCTGAATCATATGGGACACTTACAAACAAGGAATTTCGGGAAATGGCTCTTCATTAAGATATTTGTCAACTTGATTCCCTCCCTTGATAAGCTTCTCAACATCCTTGTCACACCCCATGATTGAAACCATATCCATTTTCTCATAGGAATTAGGGGAGCACGTGATAGTTTTGGTGGTGGAACTGTTGTTAATGAGCTTTGGAATTGAGTTGGAGGAGGGAATTGTGGTCGGAAGGTGAACTGGTGGAAAGGTTGTGGCGATGGAGGTGGTAGGGGTGTGTAAGGCTTAGGATAGCCTTGGAGGTAGGGCGGTGGAGGAAATGGATGGGTTTGAGCATTTTGGCCTTCCATCTTGTCTTCCCCGAGTGGCTTGTCACATGCATAAGGCAAAACCAAACAAAAGAGAACAAGTTCGTAAGACAATATACACAAAGAATGCAAAGAATAAAGAATAAATAATAGCAATGATGAGGGCAGTAGGAAAAGTCAAAGAAAAACTAACTAGCTAGGTCGAGTGCCTTTCTCCCCGGCAACAATGCCAGAAAGCTTGGTGAGCTAAGCCAGAGGCGTACAGACTAGTCTACAAGGGGTGACTAGATGCACTCCACAGGACTCGAACACACATGTTCTCTCAAAATTTATATTAACCCTAACACATTCGATCACAATACCAAATAGGTCACCCGCAAGCGCACAGAGTACTATTGTAGCATAGGTGAAGGGCAAGTGTAGGGGTCAATCCTCAGGGAGAAAAGGGGGCACTAGAGCTAGGTTAGTTTAGCTGAGTTCCTACTACAGAGACTAGGGTTCAGGGTTTAAAGGTGATTTAATTGTTAAATTAGGTGAGCAAGAAAGTAATTAAAAGAGAGAATGAAATCTAAGCTAACCCTAGACTAGATTAAGACTAAGTATGCAAGAAAAGACTAAGCTAGGTATGAAAAGGGAATTTACACTAAGGCAGGAAAAAGAAAAGCACTAGAGCAAGTAAAGAGATAAACTAGAAAGAACAAGGAAAAAATAGGGCAAGAAGCTAACTAAACAGGAAAAGAGCTAACTAAGCTAACACTAGCTAAGCAAGATGAAAACTAGGGTTTTAAAGCAATTAATGAAGGTGTGTGTTGTTTAGGGGATGTTGTTATCACTTGAGTTGGGGGTGACATATGAACATTATGATTCCATTTAGATTATCTAAACCAAACAACATGTTAGTCTAATTAATTAACCTAAGATACTATCTGGCCACGGATATGCTAGGTTGTGTATAGGGGAACTAGTCCCTAATACCCCCTACTACCCTTACAAGGTTCAATTGGGTTAGGGATTATGTTTACTTCAATTAGAGTCTAATCAAGTATAGGTTTTTAGATTAGACACTCCTAGGGCAATTAGGGGTCGAGGGTAGTAATGGGGAGGTGAAATTAGGGCTTTGGACCCCAATTCCCCCACATTCTAGCCTTGAGAAGGCTCCATGCTAATTGCACTAGAATCACCTAAACTAGCTACTTATATCTCTCACTTAGGCTTAGGGAGATTGATTAGGATGTAGGAAGATGGGAGGCAGCCTAGGGATCCAAGAATTAGACCTAGGGGCAAATCCCAAAATTCACATATATAAGCAATTTCCCTAAATTACTAAGTGATTTCACACACAAACCAACAAGCAATTCATGGAGAATGAGATAGAAAAAGAACATAATCATTAGCAAATGGAATTACAAAGTTTACATGTCTTTTTCCCCCAACATGGTATCAATGTAGCATTTTACACCCCCAAACTGCCCACCCAAGGGGCCTAGCTACTCATAACAAAGCAAAATATAAAAATAAAGGATAAAGAAGTAGAAGAAGCCATGGATCTCAATGTAGATGAAGAAATCCTCCTCTCCAGCTACTACAAGATGTCCTCCTCTCTCCTCTAAGGTGAAAGGGTATGGAATGAAGGGGATTATGGGTTTTGGTGGTAGAAATGGTGAAATTGAGTGGAATGGAGGTGGAAATAGAGTGGAATGGCTAAGGGGAAAACATGGGGAGCTAGGAGGTGGTGGAAGGTAGCTCAAGGTTTCCTCCCTTGACCTCCAGCCGCCACCCACATATATATAGGTGGGGAGGAAGCAATAGGTCAAGTAGGGGTAAAGTGGGAAATGTAGTGGAAAATGTAGCTAGGTTTTATGAGTAGCACGACCGTGGTGGATCACTACGGCCATGGTGGGTAGGAGTGAGCATGGTCGTGGTGGGTTACAATGATCGTGTGAATTAAAATGGTCAAAAATGTCAGGTTGTTTTGGGGGAGTGGCTGGCTGGTAGCATGACCGTGCTGAGTAGCATGGCCGTGTTGGGAGCTGGTAGCATGGCCATGCTGTGTGGCACGACCATGTTGGAGGGTCACAACATGGTCGTGCTGCATAGCACAGCCGTGTTGGGGTTTGTTTTGTAGCTACTTCAAAACTAAGATTTTTCTTGGGATTTGTAACATCCCTGACCTGGGTTATGCTTTAAACCTAGGTGTTTTGATTAAGAAAGATGATTATATGTTTAATCTTATCTTGTGCAAAGTAATTAGG
Source organism: Alisma plantago-aquatica (assembly GCA_963693085.1). NCBI lineage: Eukaryota > Viridiplantae > Streptophyta > Magnoliopsida > Alismatales > Alismataceae > Alisma > Alisma plantago-aquatica. Next base: position 714,366,666 of record OY856411.1, on the reverse strand, counting down.
GCTTATGAGGAACTTATGTTTCTATTTTGGTCTTGTTTGAACAATGTTGAAGCAATGATTGCTTATTTTGGACTAAAGTGCAAATTACCCAGGTTGAGGGGTTAATTTGCAAATGATGCATGATAAGATGTTCCTCTGATTTTGGGACATCATAAGAGTGAATATGATGTAGTGTAATGGTTCTTACAAGCTTGGGCACCAAGATTAAGCTTGTAAAGCAATCCTTGTGCATTAAAACCTAGTTTTGGTATAATGTGCAATTTACCCAAAACCTAGGGTTCAATATGCAAATTAACACTTCAATAAGGTCCTTAATGTTTCTTGGCATCATGTAGATCAAAGAAAATGATAGGGGCATCTCATTTGAATTAAGTTGGAGGAGAGAGAATCTTGATATTAAAATAATCAAGATTTAATCTTAAGTGAAACCCTAATTCAATTTAGGGCAAAAATGAATGTATTAATTAAAGGGCCTTCAACCAAAATGCTATTGGTTTATTTTGAATAAGTATGGACGTTCCTTTTCCAAGATAAGGAACGAAAATATCTTAAGTAGGTGAAATTCCACTCACCTTATTATAAGGAAAAGAATTTCCACTCAAAAAGATATATTAATATTATAATGGATTAAGGTGTTTATTTTCTTTTCCCTTAATTCATGGATAATAGAAGGGAGTTCGGTGGGGATAGATATGCCCTTGCATGCAAGAAACCAAGGGGGAAGTGGTGGCAACAATTTTGGAATTAAAAGACTTTTATAAAGTATCTTCTCTCTCCTCAATTTTCTTATAAAAGTACCTTTTCCAAGCCAAATGAAAGGCTTTTACGACCCCACTTCTTCTCCTTGCTTGCAAAACCGACCAAGAAGGCTAAGGACAGCAGGGAGCACGTCCCCAACCTGTTGGTAAGCCTTTGATCTTCGTTCTTCATGATTTCATGGTGAAAATCATAAAACAATGTGTAATTCCTTCATTTCTTCACTCAATCTTCAATTCTAGCCGATCATTTCACTCCAAATCTTGAAGTTGAGCCTTGGAATAGTTGGAGAAGCTTCATCCACCATTAGATACGTGTATCTTGGAGCTTGGAGATCAGATTTGAGGTGGGTTTTATAACTCAAACCCTTAATCATTGATATTGCATCAATTCTCTATACTTTGTTGATTGTTTTCTTTAAATTGCTATACTCTTGTTTCTTTGCTGCAATTTTCATCAAGAACGGTTGCTCTTCTTGGTTGTTATAAGGAAGGGGATGATGACATCATCCTAGATGCTTATACAAAGAAAAGTACCAAGCCAAACGGTTTTGATAGCTACTCCAAATCGTTTTAATTTGATTGGCTATGCGGTTTCAGCAAACCATTTAAGGGCAAATGGTTTGAAACCGTTTGGGAGGAAATGGTTTTCAAACCATTTGAGATGGATGACCAAGCGTTGACCGTTTGGGAATTTTGTTCCTAATTATGTAGGATAATGACCCACCAAATTTGAGGGGTTAACTCAAAAGGAATCGTAGGTTGAAGGCCAATCAATTAGGAAAATCGAATTGAATTAAATGCTGATTTTCAACCTGATTAACATGACTTGTTTGGGAAAACGGTTTCAAAACCTTTTGTGTGAGTTTACCAAGCGTTGACCGTTTGGGATTACTGTTCCTAATGATGTGGTCTAATGACTCACCAAATTTTAGGGATTAACTCCCAAGGAATCGTGAGTTTAAGGCTATTCAATTAGGCAAACCCTAATTGGAATTAGTGCTTAAATTCCAATAAGTTAATTTGAAATTTTGGGTTGATTAGCCCAAACGGTCTCAAGACCGTTTGGGGATCACCCAAACGGTCTCAAGACCGTTTGGGGGTCACCCCAAGACCGTTTGGAGGTTTGGGGTCAAGTATAGTTGATCAATTGAAGGTCCAAAGGTACCAATCATATTGCAATTAAGTGTTGAATTGTTGATCAACTCGATAGACCAATCCTTGATGATTTTTCACTAGAATCCAAAGGATGGATGGGCCAAACGGTCTCAAGACCGTTTGGAGGTCTAGGGTTGAGTATGGTTAGGTGTTCAAAGGTCTAAAGGTATCAAGTTGATATACAATGCAATGCTGATTTGGTGATCAATCCAATGATCCAAACCTTAATTGGATGGCTTGGATTTGAGTGATATGATGGGAAAACGGTCTCAAGACCGTTTGGAGGTCATCCAAACGACCTCAAGACCGTTTGGGGTCAGGTCATACCCAATTTGGATGATGGTTCAATAGTTTCAAAGTAACCAATCTTGCATTGATGAGTGTTGTTGGATCATTGATTCTAAACCCTAATCCAATTGAATCAAACCCTAATTGATGACCAAGTGAGGGTCAATTGAGGGTCAAATCAGTTGAAGGTTGACCTATTAAACTCAATTGAAGTATGAGCATAGGTCCAATTGATGATTGGTTCCATGAATTCAATGATTGAAGGTCCAATGCAATCAATTGAAACACAATTAGTAGCTTGATTGATGATCAACTTCAAAACTATAATTGGTGTTTATAAACCCTAATTTCATTGAGATCAGACCCTAATTGAAGTTCCAAATGAGGGGTGAGTTCATTACTCAATTGATGATTGATTTGATGATCCAATTGGTTGAAGTTCCATTGATTGGAATTGAGTGTTGTTGAAGTCTTGATTGGCTTTTTGGTCCATGCGGTTTTGAGAGGTTTGGACCAAACGGTCTCAAGACCGTTTGAGTCCAAACGGTCTCAAGAACATTTGGAACCAAACGATCTCAAGACCGTTTGAGACCAAACAGTCTCAAACCGTTTGAGATCCATGCGGTTTCAAGTCCATGCGATTTTAAAGTTTTTTTTTGCTTAAATGGTTTCAAACCGTTTGTGGTTCAATTTGGTTAATTCAATTGGATGCCTAATGCAATTGAAGGATCAATTGGTTAATACAATTGAGTACCTAATGTAGTTGAAGGAACAATGGGATGATCCAATTGAGTACCCAATGAAATTAAAGACTCAATTGACTAATCCAAATGGATACTTAGTGCAACTGAAGGTTCCATTGATCAATCTATTTGGATACCTCATGTTATTGAAGGTCCAATTGATCAAACCTTTTTGAAAACCTAATGTGATTAGGTGGGAGATACCTTTAATGGTAATAGTCATTAATGCATAACAGATGCATGGATCCAATACATGATGTAAACCCTAATTGAGGTTGATTCCATGTATAACCCTATTAAGAGGTTGTCTACTTGTGAAATCACTAATTAGGATGAATAGTAAACCCTAATTCAATTGGATACCTTATGTAATGGAGGTCCAATGTGATTGAATCTTTGAGAATTAGGATGATGAATGTTCTATTGATCCAACAATGATTAGTAGTGATAATCAATGAAGGTACAAAGGTTGAAACTCTGATAGTACCTAAGTGATTAAGTGCCAATTAAGGGATGAATCCCTAATTGCTTATAGGATCAATGACTTGATACACTATGTTAATCATAGTTGTATGTACTTGAATAAAGGGTTGATATGACCTAATCAAAGTTGAGAAGTTGATAGCATGGATCCATACATGAATATGATTCATGTGGTGATTAAGGGTTATGATCCTTAAGCAAAGAGATCATGAAACCCTAAACATGAACATAAACCCTAATTGACATGGTTATTGAACTCAAACCCTAGTTGAGGGTGCATCCATATGAAACCCTAATTGGGAATGATTAGTAAACCCTAATTATGGGCAATGTGATATGAAACCCTAATGAAGGGTGATGCTATATGCAATCTCTTTTCTAAAGAAGGGAAATGGTATGTGAAACCCTAATCCCTAATGAAAGAATAGAATTTATACTTGAATATGATTCATGAAGTAAACTCATGTTCCACGACCGTGTAAGGTAGCACGACCGTGGTAGTTTCACTTTGCACGACCGTGCAAGGTAGCACGGCCGTGGTGGCTTCTCTTAGCACGATCGTTTTTGGTTGCACGGCCGTGGTACTCTATGCTTGACTTAGAATTGTTTTGAAAAGGACCTAGCATGGTCTTTTTGTTAATTCTTGACTTATGGATGAATCCATAGCATTGGCAATGGCTGTGTAATCAGGATTGGTTAAAGTCCAATGCCTGGCTGTGAAATCAGGGTTGGTTAAAGTCCAATGCCTGGCTGTGTAATCAGGGTTGGCTAAAGTCCAATGCCTAGCTGTGTAATCAGGATTGGTTAAAGTCCAATGCCTGGCTGTGTAATCGGGTTTGGTTAAAGTCCAATGCCTAGCTGTGAAATCAGGATTGGTTAGAGTCCAATGCCTGGCTGTGTAATAAGGTTTGGAGAAATCCAATACCTGGCAGAGGTTTAATGCATGTAATCAGGGCTGGTTAAAGTCCAATGCATGGCGGTGTAATCAGGTTTGGAAGAGTCCAATACCTGGCAGAGGCTCAATGCTTGTAATGATGACACAGGATTGGTAATAACCCAATGCATGTATTACTGATATATGAGTACATGGTAGATGTAATTCCTTAACTGTTTAGTAGATTGGCTAAGGCCAACAGATTGAAACAAGAATGTTTCATGGGTGACATGTCAAGTTAATGAGTTTTAGAAGACATATTTGATATGGTGGTACAATATGATAGATAAATGATATACATGTCATTCCCATTCCTTATTAAAAGAATAGATGATATATTGCTCTATCATAAATAGTTGCAATGCTTTCAAAGTTAAGAATGCTTTAAACTGCTCATCCTCTGCCCAGTTTATATCCTTAATTGCAATAATAATGTTTTGGCGGAGAGTTATATCTCTCGCTGGGGCAATTTACAATTGTCTCACCCCCGTGGGAACTACATTTTTAGGTGGACGCAGACGAGGAGATAGGAATCCTTCAGTAGGTGAAGAACAACAGTAGCTGTAGGGACAACAGTGAAGTCTCAGGTGGAGACATTGGCTGTCATGACATGTATAGTTGTATATAGAGTCCTATGTGTCGTCTATGTACTCTCATGTCCTCGGAGTAGTAGTTAGTGCTTTCGAGATTTTGGATCATTGTCTCGAGATTTTATACTACTTGTGTTTAGCTTAACAGGTCAACTGATGCTTGTAATTCTCAGAAAGAGATGATGCAGGATATGTACCTTTGATCCAAAAAGTAAATGTGTTATACTTTGTCTCTTAAAGAAAAAGATTTACTATGTGTGGATCTCTTTGCAAAAATTTTTAATTTTTAGTGATTTTCACTAATCCGCTGCCTGATGAACGCTTCCGCATTAATTAATCTTGTTTTCGCGAGATTTGACGTTTTGAGAAAGGGTTGAATGTTGAAATTTCTATTTCGGCATCTTCTCTAGAAAGTAGAGAGAAGTTTGCCATATTTGTGGAGTCAATTAGAAGGATAGAGGGGTCCATGACAAAGAAACATGAGACAGACCTTAAAAGGAAGTTTAAACAGTCACAGGAACAAGGAATTAGTGGTACTAAACAATCAAAGATTTCAGTAGTACCAACTCAAGTACAATATAGTGCACCTGAACAGCAGACACCTAAAAATCTTCGAGCTTTCTATAGATGTGGACAGAGAGGACATCTGAGGAGGCAATGTCTAAATAGAAAGTGATGAGGAGACTCAACAGAGAAAACACTAGATAACTTGTAAAAGTAGATTTGTCAAGATAGAACTTTCTATTTTGAATTATCTTTTGTTCCTTACTATAAGAAAGGTAGTTGTTATCTAGTTCACCTGTATAATCCTTTTAAGGATATGAGGAAGAGATAGTAGTATGAAGACTTGTGTTCAATTTAATATTCTTTTATATGTTTTGAAGTTTCTCTTTCTCCATTAAGAAAGGGAAGAGATGAAAGACATAAAATAAAATAAGTGCATACTACTTGATCTCAGTATTTATATACCCTGGCCAGGTATACAACTATTGATGATAAAGTGAGTATGGAAACTCTTAGATTGTAATCTTTTTTATTGCTCTGATCAAGCAGTCATTATGATACAATCTAATGAGTATCATGAAATAAGAAGCATGGAATGGATAAATGTGTCATGTTCTAACCATAAGAAAAAGAAATCTGAGATAAGCTCAGATGAGCATGTGTATATGAGGAATTAAAAGTATACTCCTCATAAGATAAGAACATGAATAAGGAAATGATATGTGAAGATTAGATAGTATGATGAATAAAATACATATGTCTTCCTTTATCTGGATTTCGGGGACAAAAGCCTTATAAGGGGGGGATAATTTGTAACATCCCTGACCTGGGTTATGCTTTAAACCTAGGTGTTTTGATTAAGAAAGATGATTATATGTTTAATCTTATCTTGTGCAAAGTAATTAGGGCTTATGAGGAACGTATGTTTCTATTTTGGTCCTGTTTGAACAATGTTGAAGCAATGTTTGCTTATTTTGGACTAAAGTGCAAATTACCCAGGTTGAGGGATTAATTTGCAAATGATGCATGATAAGATGTTCCTCTGATTTTGAGACATAATAATGAATATGATGTAGAGTAATGGTTCTTACAAGCTTGGGCACCAAGATTAAGCTTGTAAAGCAATCCTTGTGCATTAAAACCTAGTTTTGGTATAATGTGCAATTTACCCAAAACCTAGGGTTCAATATGCAAATTAACACTTCAATAAGGTCCTTAATGTTTCTTGGCATCATGTAGATCAAAGAACATGAGAGGGGCATCTCATTTGAATTAAGTTGGAGGAGAGAGAATCTTGATATTAAAATAATCAAGATTTAATCTTAAGTGAAACCCTAATTCAATTTAGGGCAAACATGAATGTATTAATTAAAGGGCCTTCAACCAAAATGTTATTGGTTTATTTTGAATAAGGATGGACGTTCCTTTGCCAAGATAAGGAACGAAAATATCTTAAGTAGGTGAAATTCCACTCACCTTATTATAAGGAAAATAATTTCCACTCAAAAAGATATATTAATATTATAATGGATTAAGGTGCTTATTTTCTTTTCCCTTAATTCATGGATAATGGAAGGGAGTTCGGTGGGGATAGAGATGCCCTTGCATGCAAGAAACCAAGGGGGAAGTGGTGGCAACAATTTTGGAATTAAAAGACTTTTATAAAGTATCTTCTCTCTCCTCAATTTTCTTATAAAAGTACCTTTTCCAAGCCAAATGAAAGGCTTTTACGACCCCACTTCTTCTCCTTGCTTGCAAAACCGACCAAGAAGGATAAGGACAGCAGGGGGCACGTCCCCAACCTGTTGGTAAGCCTTTTATCTTCGTTCTTCATGATTTCATGGTGAAAATCATAAAACAATGTGTAATTCCTTCATTTCTTCACTCAATCTTCAATTCTAGCCGATCATTTCACTCCAAATCTTGAAGTTGAGCCTTGGAATAGTTGGAGAAGCTTCATCCACCATTAGAGCCGTGTATCTTGGAGCTTGGAGATCAGATTTGAGGCAGGTTTTATAACTCAAACCCTTAATCATTGATATTGCATCAATTCTCTATACTTTGTTGATTGTTTTCTTTAAATTGCTATACTCTTGTTTCTTTGCTGCAATTTCCATCAAGAACGGTTGCTCTTCTTGGTTGTTCGAAGGAAGGGGATGATGACATCATCCTATATGCTTATCCAAAGAAAAGTACCAAGCCAAACGGTTTTGATAGCTACTCCAAATCGTTTTAATTTGATTGGCTATGCGGTTTCAGCAAACCGTTTAAGGGCAAACAGTTTGAAACCGTTTGGGAGGAAATGGTTTCAAAACCGTTTGAGATGGTTGACCAAGCGTTGACCGTTTGGGAATTTTGTTCCTAATTATGTAGGATAATGACCCACCAAATTTTAGGGGTTAATTCCAAAGGAATCGTAGGTTGAAGGCCAATCAATTAGGAAAATCGAATTGAATTAAATGCTGATTTTCAACCTGATTAACTTGACCTGTTTGGGAAAACGGTTTCAAAACCGTTTGAGTGAGTTGACCAAGCGTTGACCGTTTGCGATTACTGTTCCTAATGATGTGGTCTAATGACTCACCAAATTTTAGGGATTAACTCCCAAGGAATCGTGTGTTTGAGGCTATTCAATTAGGCAAACCCTAATTGGAATTAGTGCTGAAATTCCAATAAGTTAATTTGAGATTTTGGGTTGATTAGCCCAAACGGTCTCAAGACCATTTGGGGATCTCCCAAACGGTCTCACGACCGTTTGGGGGTCACCCCAAGACCGTTTGGAGGTCTGGGGTCAAGTATAGTTGATCAATTGAAGGTCCAAAGGTACCAATCATATTGCAATTAAGTGCTGAATTGTTGATCAACTCGATAGACCAATCCTTGATGATTTTTCACTAGAATCCAAAGGATGGATGGGCCAAACGGTCTCAAGACCGTTTGGAGCTCATCCAAACGGTATCAAGACCGTTTGGTGGTCACCCAAGACCGTTTGGAGGTCTAGGGTTGAGTATGGTTAGGTGTTTAAAGGTCTAAAGGTACCAAGTTGATATACAATGCAATGCTGATTTGGTGATCAATCCAATGATCCAAACCTTAATTGGATGGCTTGGATTTGAGTGATATGATGGGAAAACGGTCTCAAGACCGTTTGGAGGTCATCCAAACGACCTCAAGACCGTTTGGGGTCAGTTCATACCCAATTTGGATGATGGTTCAATAGTTTCAAAGTAACCAATCTTGCATTGATGAGTGTTGTTGGATCATCGATTCTAAACCCTAATCCAATTGAATCAAACCCTAATTGATGACCAAGTGAGGGTCAATTGAGGGTCAAATCAGATGAAGGTTGACCTATTAAACTCAATTGAAGTATGAGCATAGGTCCAATTGATGATTGGTTCCATGAATTCAATGATTGAAGGTCCAATGCAATCAATTGAAACACAATTAGTAGCTTGATTGATGATCAACTTCAAATCTCTAATTGGTGTTTATAAACCCTAATTTCATTGAGATCAGACCCTAATTGAAGTTCCAAATGAGGGGTGAGTTCATGACTCAATTGATGATTGAGTTGATTATCCAATTGGTTGAAGTTCCATTGATTGGAATTGAGTGTTGTTGAAGTCTTGATTGGATTTTTGGTCCATGCGGTTTTGAGAGGTTTGGACCAAACGGTCTCAAGACAGTTTGAGTCCAAACGGTCTCAAGAACATTTGGAACCAAACCATCTCAAGACCGTTTGAGACCAAACGGTCTCAAACCGTTTGAGATCCATGCGGTTTCAAGTCCATGCGGGTTTAAAGTTTTTTTTTTTTGCTTAAACGGTTTCAAACCGTTTGTGGTTCAATTTGGTTAATTCAATTGGATGCCTAATGCAATTGAAGGATCAATTGGTTAATCCAATTGAGTACCTAATGTAGTTGAAGGAACAATGGGATGATCCAATTGAGTACCCAATGAAATTAAAGACTCAATTGACTAATCCAAATGGATACTTAGTGCAATTGAAGGTTCCATTGATCAATCTATTTGGATACCTCATGTTATTGAAGGTCCAATTGATCAAACCTTTTTGAAAACCTAATGTGATTAGGTGGGAGATACCTTTAATGGTACTAGTCATTAATGCATAACAGATGCATGGATCCAATACATGATGTAAACCCTAATTGAGGTTGATTCCATGTATAACCCTATTAAGAGGTTGTCTACTTGTGAAATCACTAATTAGGATGAATAGTAAACCCTAATTCAATTGGATACCTTATGTAATGGAGGTCCAATGTGATTGAATCTTTGAGAATTAGGATGATGAATGTTCTATTGATCCAACAATGATTAGTAGTGATAATCAATGAAGGTACAAAGGTTGAAACTCTAATAGTACCTAAGTGATTAAGTGCCAATTAAGGGATGAATCCCTAATTGCTTATAGGATCAATGGCTTGATACACTATGTTAATCATAGTTGTATGTACTCGACTAAAGGGTTGATATGACCTAATCAAAGTTGAGAAGTTGATAGCATGGATCCATACATGAATATGATTCATGTGGTGATTAAGGGTTATGATCCTTAAGCAAAGAGATCATGAAACCCTAAACATGAACATAAACCATAATTGACATGGTTATTGAACTCAAACCCTAGTTGAGGGTGCATCCATATGAAACCCTAATTGGGAATGATTAGTAAACCCTAATTATGGGCAATGTGATATGAAACCCTAATGAAGGGTGATGCTATATGCAATCTCTTTTCTAAAGAAGGGAAATGGTATGTGAAACCCTAATCCCTAATGAAAGAATAGAATTTATACTTGAATATGATTCATGAAGTAAACTCCTGTACCACGACCATGTAAGGTAGCACGACCGTGGTAGTTTCACTTTGCACGACCGTGCAAGGTAGCACGGCCGTGGTGGCTTCTCTTAGCACATTCGTTTTTGGTTGCACGGCCATGGTACTCTATGCTTGACTTAGAATTGTTTTGAAAAGGACCTAGCATGGTCTTTTTGTTAATTCTTGACTTATGGATGAATCCATAGCATTGGCAATGGCTGTGTAATCAGAATTGGTTAAAGTCCAATGCCTGACTGTGAAATCAGGGTTGGTTAAAGTCCAATGCTTGGCTGTGTAATCAGGATTGGTTAAAGTCCAATGCCTGGATGTGTAATCAGGGTTGGTTAAAGTCCAATGCCTGGCTGTGAAATCAGGTTTGGTTAAAGTCCAATGCCTGGCTATGTAATCAGGATTGGTTAAAGTCTAATGCCTGGCTGTGTAATCAGGGTTGGTTAAAGTCCAATGCCTGGCTGTGAAATCAGGATTGGTTAGAGTCCAATGTCTGGCTGTGTAATCAGGATTGGTTAGAGTCCAATGTCTGGCTGTGTAATCAGGTTTGGAGAAATCCAATACCTGGCAGAGGTGTAATGTCTGTAATTAGGGCTAGTTAAAGTCCAATGCCTGGTGGTGTAATCAGGTTTGGAAGAGTCCAATACCTGGCAGAGGGTCAATGCCTGTAATGATGACACAGGATTGGTAATAACCCAATGCATGTATTAATGATATATGAGTACTTGGTAGATGTAATTCCTTAAATGTTTAGCAGATTGGCTAAGGCCAACAGATTGAAACAAGAATGTTTCATGGGTGACATGTCAAGTTAATGAGTGTTAGAAGACAGATTTGATATGGTGGTACAATATGATAGATAAATGATATACATGTCATTCCCATTCCTTATTAAAAGAATAGATGATATATTGCTCTATCATAAATAGTTGCAATGCTTTCAAAGTTAAGAATCCTTTAAACTGCTCATCCTCTGCCCAGTTTATATCCTTAATTGCAATAATAATGTTTTGGCAGAGAGTTATATCTCTCGCTGGGGCAATTTACAATTATCTCACCCCTGTGGGAACTACATTTTTAGGTGGACGCAGACGAGGAGACATGAATCCTTCAGTAGGTGAAGAACAGCAGTAGCTGCAGGGACAACAGTGAAGTCTCAAGTGGAGACATTGGCTGTCATGACATGTATAGTTGTATATAGAGTCCTATGTGTCATCTCTGTACTCTCAGGTCCTCGGAGTAGTAGTTAGTGCTTTCGAGATTTTGGATCATTGTCTCGAGATTTTATACTACCTGTGTTTAGCCTAATAGGTCAACTGATGCTTGTAATTCTCAGAAACATATGATGTAGGATATGTACCTTTGATCCAAAAAGTAAATGTGTTATACTTTGGCTCTTAAAGAAAAATATTTACTATGTGTGGATCTTTTTGCAAAAAGTTTTAATTTTTAGTGATTTTCTCTAATCCGCTGCTTGATGAACGCTTCGGCATTAGTTAATCTTGTTTTCGTGAGACGGTCATTTCAGGATTTCTTCATTTGCAGCACGACCTTCCACGTTACGACGGTCGTGTTGGGGGATTTTATTGCACTTTGAGCTTCAAACTTCATGATCCATGGACTTCTTTGCTTAAGCTTGACTCTTGGCCACTATGGGTTGGTTGGGGGAGCTTTGGGGACTTCTTTGGGACCCTCCATCTTTCTCGTCCATCCTAGAGTGGTCCAAGTACCTGACAAATATGCAAATAATGTCCATAAGTAAATTTTACACAAATATGCATATTAGGGGAAACATCATGTAATCTAACATGTATAAATATGATTGAAATGCAATATGACACAAGATGTAGCCCTAAAATAGGGCTGCATCAGAAGACTATCTCTCACTTTGCTTTTTTGTGTTGCCCTTGATCAGAGGATCCTTCCTCTAACACAACCTACTCTGCTAGATTTGTATAAGAGTAAACTGCATGAAGTGATGCACCTAACTACTGAATTTTCTATTTGTTAATTTATGATCTATGATTATCTCACCTAACCTGATCTACTACTAAATCTGATCTACTATATGCTAGAACAACTTTTAAGCTTGTATAGTATTCATTTTTACTACTTCTAAAAATTAGATCTAGTTCTCTAAGCATACTTCTACTACTCATTTTCAAACATCCTACGTAGTGGTCCTAGTCACCAATGATGAATCTCTTCCGTGGAAGTCCCTGAGGTGATTAGGATCACAATACACCTAAAAGTTAGGACTTTTGGGACCATAATAGGAAGGCCACAAACATCTTCAATCTCGAAAGCCTGCCCATAATAAAAATATCTTTTGATCTTGGTTTTTTTAATATTTTCTTAAATTTAATCATCTTGAAACGCTCAATTTCCTCACAACCCGACAATGTTTAGACACATGCTTATTGGGTGAAATGGAGTGTTAATCCTTCCCTGCTCCTAACTAAATTGCATGATCCAATCTCTAGTTTTGATTTTATTTCCTATATTATATCCAACACAGAAAATCTATCAGACTACACTGTGGTTCCACAATCTACCTTTTTTCCTCATTTTTATACCAAATGTGGTGGTGACTAACACATTTTTTATGTGATTTTCCACTACCAAAATGGGTAGAACTATATTCCCGAAATATCTCTATTTTTATCCCCTTTCTAGGCAAGCCGCGACACTTACCCCAAGGCTAGTATATACAAGCATGGTTGGATATGGGGTTGATTGAGGCAACTAATGAGGTATTATGTTTGGTTTTCCAAAACCTATTTTTAACATAGTTCTCTTCATCAAACAGTACTAGGGAAAATAATCTTATATGCCTTATCGAGGAAAATGTTCATGATGTCGATGGGGATAATTATGTTTGGTCTATAAGTAGAAATATGACCTATGTTTGACCAAGGGTCAATCTAGATCATATTATTACAACTGTGGGTTGAGGAGTGAATTGTGTCATGAACAATAATATGTTGAGCATTCAAAAGATACCTCTAGAAATGTGAGTCTTATAACATGGTTTTTGAGGCCATGTTGTGGGAATTATTTATAGTATTTTGTCTTAGATCTAAGTGAAGTACTCTCTTTGTTTTCCAACATAGAGAACATGATTATGTTGAATATACAATGAGTGTGTAATTTGAGATCAACAATATCCCACCCTCTAAATTTCTTTGTTCGATATAAGGTTGACCACTTCATTAGATATGTCGTCATGTTTTCCTTCTTACTACCCATACAAAATATCTATGGTCTAGGTCCAAACTATTTTCAATTTCTTTGGTAGGGGTATACAACTGATGTAATATGATGGTATATGTGAAAGTGACACATTGACAAGCACAAGTATACCAATGTCATTAATGCATTTCACGCACGATGAATCTAGTCTTTGCGTCATCTTGTGTTGTATAGGGTGCTATATGTTTGCAACTAGCTTGTGGGGATATAGAGGCATAACTAAGTATCACATGAGAAACTATTCCAATTAATATTTATTCATTCTATTGTATTTCATCATGTCAGTACTGGGGAAATATACACCGACCATAAACTATTTTGACTAAAAAGTTGATCTTGAGGCCTGAAATGTTTTAGAATAGACCTATAATACATAGAAGTGTTAATGATATTCTGATCATCTGGTTTGATAAAAATAATTGTCTTGTCCACAAACTAAGTAATATGATGATCATGCAACTTATTAATGTTTGATAGAAGGGTTTTTTAACCACTTGTTTTCTCAAAACCTTCTTTTGATCTCATGTTGAGCCTGAGGATTTGATCCCTCTTTTCTCTAGGATCTGGGAGTAGCCCAGTGTTGACTTTGTGCTTGACTATCTTCATTTTAATGTCAATTTCTTTACTTCAAATTTTGATAATGGAAGTTCATTTAATTTTCCATGTTTGTTCTTAATCACCATGGATATTTTTTAGATTACTAATCATTTGCAAGAGTGGAACTAAAATTTGAAAAGCAACTATAAAACAATTAATAACACACTGCTAAAGTGGGCTAGCAATTTTGAGGTAAATTGTCCAAATAGAGATCTTATCATTTGATCTCCTGTATTGACATTGAAAAAGTGGGTTAGTAATTAGGTTAAATAGTGTACTACATTGTGAGAGTGGGTAGTACAAGATACATACACCTAAACCAAAAAAGTAAACATAATTTATGTTTAATGAAGATAACTCGTGTTTGATTCAAACTGTGGTGAACTGGAATCCTATAATCTCATTATTTTGATATGTAAAACCAATTTATTTGTATTCTTTAATTTTGATCCTTAGTTTAATTAAACCAATCAATCTCTTCCTTAGGTCTAGTTGATCTATTTTAGTTAGTAGTACTATCTGGTAGTCCTGATTCCTTGAGATAGACAACTCGAGTCTCTTTGGGTACCTTACTACTTAGATACTTACACTTGCATACTATACACATAGTTAAGATGTGCCACAAACAGTGTTTCAAACAGTGGAAGGTATCTTAAGATCCCCTTCAAACATATTGTTCCTAATATGTGGTGAACATTGGCATATATCCTTATGACTATGAAAATAATGAACATGTTGTTGTATAGCATCTTGGTTATTATATGGACATCAATATCATTCATGTCAGTTGTTGGATAAATTTTGGACACTAAGACACATGGAAAATGTGTACACTTGCATATTACATGCATAGTTGATGAATGCATATTCATAATGGAATTCAATTTCCATCTTGGGCTTATTTTGACTTAACATTACCACTTTCACTCATTAAATATCAAAATGCATCATAATATGCAAAATTACTCAATTAATTCGATTATTAATGTTTTGATCGAATTTATGTTGATTTAATGCAAGCCTTGATAAAGCTGAACAAGCAGTTGAGGGCCACCTTCACTCACCCTTGGCCTTGATCAAGTGATCTAACCAAGCAATTCCACCCATTCAGTCTCAAGACCGTTTGAGCTCATTCGGTCTCAAGACTGTTTGAGACCATTCGTTCTCAAGACCATTTGAGCCCATTCGGTCTCAAGACCGTTTGAGCCCATTCGGTCTCAAAACCGATAGACCAGCAGAAACCATTTGGAGTCTAACTCAAGGTTGTGCAACAACAGATCCTGATCATGAAGTAAAACTATCAACACGGCCGTGGCACGTCGTCTCCTACCTCTGCACCTCCACCAAGCAGCACTTCTTCTCTTCGATTCATCTGACTACCACGATCGCCCCGACCCTCCTTGTTACCTTCCTCGGCGCCAGACAGCTGCGACACAGACTCCATAGCCACCGCCTTTGGTCTCTTGAGCAGCTTGCTTGACCAAATAGAGCAAACCATTTGGATTGAGCAAAGAACAAAGACCGATTGAGCAACATTGACCGTTTTCCCTAGCAATGCAAAGACCGTTTGGGTCATTGAGCAGTGAAGACCAAACGGTAAGCAAAACTATGAAGCCAAGATCGAGAGGCGCAAGACCGTAAGGCTGGAAACTATTTGGTACCAAAATTACAAGATCGTCTGATAGCAAACGGTCTACAAACCGTTTGATAGAAAATGGTCTATAGACCGATTGGAGGGTGTACTACGAGACCATTTGGCTAAATAAGTGAAACCGTTTGGGAAAAAATATCTAGACATTGTTTGGTGTCTATTAATCCAAGACCGTTTGAAGATCTATACCTATAAATAGGACCAGCAGGGTCCTCAATTGGGCATCGGTTGTGGGACGCCGACTGGCTGCATGTACATAGGTCCAATCCAGATCCATTGCTATCCACGCCAGTTTCATTCCACCTACTGCCTGTGTTGCAACCGAGGAGGCTGAGGAGAGAAAGAAGACGGAGCGAGGGAAACTGTCCGGTCTGTCTTGGCATCTCCCGTTCGCGTCCAGATCTTCTCCGACACGACATAGAAGGTTGTACCTTCTTCACTGAGTTGTGACTACCTTCTACACCGAGTTCATGGTGGATTTCTCTCTCTTTCTTATCCTCCTTGTCACTCGCATCATGAGTGAGTAGTACCTTTTCTCTGGGGTACGTGGATTAGCCCCGTTGCCCATGCAAATCATGTTCTTTTGTTAAACTCTCCATGGCAATGTATATAACTTTCCATTTCGTTGTTAATTGGTATGTTTGTAGTTGATTATCTACTTGCTTTCATCTTGTTATCTCCCTTATTGCAACATCTTCTATATATGGGATGGAATGGCGGTTTACAAGTTCGACTCCTTGACGAGAACTTATGATATGATTCCTTGAGGTCGTAAGTGCATGATCTATGAGGGGATGAGACATCTAGCATACAATGACGCTTCTATGGTCTAAACATCCCTCAGGGAGGACTACAGCCTTAGTTGGATTTTGTATCATCTTGTTTATCGTCGATGTTAGTTTGTAGATCTATCACCTGCATGCTTATCAATTAATGTGGTTGACTCCCGAACTAGAAATAAAATGGGATTTCTTCGAGGTCATAAGTGCATGATCCATGAGGGGACGAGCCATCTAGCCTTCGGTGACGCTTCTATCTGCCTAACACATGTATAGGGGGCCCACAACCTTCGTTGGATTTCTGTATCTTTGGAGCCGTAAGTAAGTGATCTGGTTGGTGACGAGACATCTGATGCCTAAGGTGATCCTTACGCGAATCTAACGCCCGTATGGGGGGTTCTGTAGCAGCTCTATTTGGATTGTTGTATCTTGCCTGGATTGTTTGTGATTGAATGTGTTTGTGTGTGTAGCGGTGGTGAAACCCGATACCATCCCAGTGATTCCATATCATTTGATCTAAATCCAACTTTAATTTAGCTTTTATTTTCTTGTAATTAGTTTAATTAACCTCAAATCAACCAATTGTTTTAAATATTAGTCTTAACTCGAGACTAGACTAGACTGACAAAGATTCTTAAAAATGTTGTCCTTTGGGATTCGATCCTCAACTATACTGTGATAAGACCCATCTGCTTGCGGGTGGTATTATTGCACATTGGTTTTGGTAAAAGCTCGGGGATCTCATCCCCGAGTGAATTTGTTAATGCATTCAAAATACCACATCAAATTCTGGCGCCATTGTCGGGGACAACAGAATCAGTTAGTCAAATCTAGTTCTTTTAAGACTAATTTAGGATTTTGTTTTTTTCTTTTGAAACAATCGATCATCTGCTTGAAATTTGACTTTACTCTGTGGTTCTCACTTTCGAAATCATTCTAATTCATGTACAACCCAAGGCATAGTGCATGCACCGTTCGGACAGCCCCAGACTAACAACGAGCTTTGATCCCGAGATAGATAGAACTTTTCATCGACAGATCTGAGAAAATCAAGCAAGGATGGCTCATGAAGAGGAAGTAGCCCGAAGGGTGGCTCAAGCCATCAATGCACAAAGAGAGAGGCTCATACAAGAAGCCAGGGCTACGGTTCAACAGGAAATCCTAGCAGCTGAACTACAAAAAGATCTTAGAGAGTTCTCAATCCCGAAAGCTGTGAATGTTCATCATCCAGTGCAACCTCCTCCCATCAACGCTCCTAATTTCAAGATAAGAGTGCATTGGATCACCCTACTTCAAAACAACCCTTTCTATGGAAAGTAAGGAGAAGATAGCCAAGAACATCTTCAGAGATTTGTTGATCTATGTGCCATGACAAAACAAAATGGAGTCATAGATGATGCCATTCGACTCCGTCTCTTCAAGTATTCCCTTGCTGATAGAGCTATAAGTTGGTAAAATTCGTTGCAAAGTGAAATACCCATCACCACCCGGGAACAACTCTAAAATGTGTTTCTGGAAAAATTCTACCCTCCATCTCTCACCTATGAAATTAGAGGGAGGATAACAAATTTTACTCAAGTTCCTAGAGAAACCCTTGTTGAAGCTTGGGATAGATACAAAGAGCTTCTACACAAGTGTCCACACCAAGGAATTCCCAAGAACCAACTCATTGATATTTTATATAGGGGTGTGGATGATGATATTAAGAGATTTCTTGATTCCTCGTCTGGAGGAAACTTCATGCATCAAAGTTATGACAGCACATGGAGAGTCGTCACCCTTAGAGAAGAAAATCAAGCCAAATAGGGTAGATCTGTAGGTAAAGGAGTTTTGAAAGTAGCTATGGCTGAAGCTACTCCTAATTACAAGTATATCACTGAAACCTTAAAGCTCTTAGTTTCCAAGCAAGACCATATTGAATCATCTCTTGCTGCTATTGGAAGAGGACGTTCACCCACTCGACAACCGAAATAGGTCAGGTCTGCTTCCCTATTCTATGAAGCATGATCATTCCACTTTATCATGCAATGTTCTCTATGATGTTGTTCTGAGCAATGTATGTGGCCAAGGAGATAATGGTCTGATGGGAAATCTTAATGCCATCAACACCATTCCTGGTCAAATTTATTACAATCCAAATCAGAATAGGAATCATCCCAGTTTTCAATATGGAAATCCCTCTGGAGAAGTAAACTCGCATCAATTCGGTTCAAACAATCAACCAAGAGGCCCACCAGGATTCCAGTATAATCAACAACAGAATTTTGGGAATCAAGGAAATTTCAAAGGGAACTTTCAGAATAGAAACTACAATAATTACCAAAATAACTCTCAGTACCAGAATCTTAATCAACAGCAAGGACAGCAAGCAGGTCCAGTTTCTCCTGATGACAAGCTATCAGTCATTGAAAAGATGTTGCAAACTCAGCAAACCATGATAGCTAACCAACAAACTCAGCAGAAGGCTATTGAATCTCAATTAGCTCAACTCGCAACTAGCATAAAGCCACCTGCTGGAGTCTTTGCTGGCCAACCTGAGAACAATGCTAAGCACCCTGAATAGTTGAAGGCAGTCACCACTAGGTCAGGCAAAGACTACCCGGATCCCCCTGAAAAGACACATGTGGTTATTATAGATGAGGATGAACTTGTGATTGCCCAAGACCCAACAACACAAGAGACTCAATCAAAAGATGATAAGTCAGAAAAGAGAAATTCTGAGAAGCCTGTTCAAGAAGACGAAGAGACTGAGACTCCAAAACATGATATCCCTGTGTACAAACTTCGTATACCTTTCCCAGCTCATCTAAGGCAAACACAGCTTGATACCAGATTCAATAAGTTTAAAGAAGCTATGAAGAAACTACATGTTGATATACCCTTTTTGGATGCTCTGGCCGAGATACCAGCATGGAAAAAGTACTTCAAGTCACTCCTCACCAGGAAGTATATAACTGAAGAGTATGAGACAGTAAAACTGGCGACAACTACATCTGATATCATATTGAGCAAAATGCCCAAGAAACAAAAAAACCTGGGATTCTTTGGAATTTCATGTCACATTGGCGACTCATCATGCAAGAAGGGATTGGCAGATCTCGGCGCAAGAATCTCTATTATGCCACTTAGTCTGTGCAAAAGACTAGGGTTTGCAGAATTGCTTCCTACTGGCATGACTATACAGCTTGCAGACAATTCGATAAAATGTCTGTTAGGAATCCTCGAAGATGTCCCGATCAAGGTGGGCAAGGACACATATGTTCCATGCGACTTTGTCATTATGGACATAAAGGAAGACGCCAAATATCCTCTCATCTTTGGTCATCTATTCCTCACCACTGCAAGAGCCCTGATTGATGTTGAAGCTGGTACCTTACTGCTCAGATTAGGCAAAGAAACTCTTGAATTTAAAGTTTTTGAAAGTATGAGAAGACAAAGTATGCAAGAAGAAGTCTATCTGATTGACTGCATTGAGCAAATGTCACTTCTGACTCAAGAGAATCATGAATCAGACGATCCTTTAGAAGTTTCTCTAACAAATCCATCGGTTGATGAACCAATTGACGAACACGTAAAGGATTTCATCGAATCCCTCGACTCTGCTAAAGAAGATGCTGAAGCCACTAGTGAAGAACTCAAATCTATGGAAACTACAGAAGAAACATGCGAAAACCCATAGGCTCCCGAAATGAAGCCCCTACCCGAGGTACTAAAGTACGTGTTTTTAGACGATCTCATAGTTTGCCCAGTTATTATAAATTCTGATCTAACAACCGAACAAGAAGATAAACTCCTGAAGGAATTAAGGGAAAGAAAGAAAGCCATCGGTTATAAAATGAGTAACCTCACTGGGGTCAGTCAAGCACTGTGTATGCACAAGATCCCTATGATGGAAGATCACAAGCCTACTATCGAGCATCAATGGAAACTGAATCCAAATATGAAGGAAGTGGTCTGTCACGAGGTCATTAAACTGCTCACAGCTGGAATAATCTATCCAATATCGGATTTGCCATGGGTGAGCCCAGTGCATGCAGTCCCAAAGAAAGGAAGAACAATTGTTATACGAAATGAAAACAATGAACTCATCCCCACTCGAATGGTCATAGGGTGGAGGATGTGCATAGATTATAGAAAATTAAACAAGGCAACTCGAAAAGATCATTTTCTAATGCCTTTCCTTGATCAAGTCCTAGAAAGGTTGGCTCACCAAGAATATTTTTGTTATCTTGATGGTTACTCTTGATTCTATCAAATACACATACATCCAGATGACCAAGAGAAAACAACTTTTACCTGCCCATTCAGAACATACACATTTAAAAGAGTGTTGTTTGGTCTCTATAATGCACCCGCAACTTTCCAATGTTGCATGGCTGCCATATTCACTGGTCTTACTGAAACAATTATGGAGGTTTTCGTGGATGATTTTTCTGTATACAGAGATTCATTCGATTCATGTCTAAAGCACCTCTCCCTAGTCCTCAAATGTTGTGAAGAAGCACATCTTGTGCTGAATTGGGAAAAGTGCCACTTTATGGTAAAGGAAGGCATTGTCCCTGGCCATAGGGTCAGCAATACAGGAATTGAAGTAGATAAAGCCAAGATAGAAGTGATTTCTAAATTGGCTATCCCAACAAATGTAAAAGAAGTCCGTGCTTTCTTAGGTCATGCAAAATTTTACAGAAGATTCATAAAAGACTTTTCCAAGATAACGAAGCCAATGAGAAATCTATTACTAAAGGATATTGATTACAATTTCAACAAAGAATGTGTTAAAAGCTTCAACACACTGAAGCAGGCTCTTACAACCACCCCCATCATTAGAGCTCCCGACTGGGACCATCCTTTTGAAATTATGTGCGATGCCAGTGACTATGATGTGGGCGCGGTTTTAGGGCAATATATAGAGAAGAAACACTATGTGATCTATTATGCATCAAAAATTATCGATGAAGCCCAGATGAATTATGCAACTACCAAGAAAGAACTTCTAGCAGTCATGTATTCCTTTGAAAAGTTCAGATCCTACCTAATTGGTTCGAAGGTCATTGTCTACACAGACCACACTGCCATTCGTTACCTTCTGGCAAAGAAAGATGCAAAACCCAGGTTGATTAGATGGATCCTCATATTACAAGAATTTGATTTAGAGATAAGAGATAAAAAGGGTACAGAGAATGTTGTAGGAGACCACCTCAGTCACATCCACACTGTGGATATTGAGAAGATTCTGATCAATGATTTCCTGCTAGATGATCAACTAATGAAGGTCTCAGAAGCTATACCATGGTACTTGGCTTTTGTGAACTACCTTGCTGCTGGGGTTATCCATCCTCAATGCATCGGGAATGCACTGAAGAAGTTCATGCATGATGTGAAGCAATATCGCTGGGATGAGCCGTACCTCTTCAAACTATGTGTTGATGGTATGTATAGATGATGTATCGCCGAAGAAGAAGCTCAACTCATTTTAGAACAATGTCACTCGGGACCAATGGGAGGACATATGAGCTCTAAAAAGACTGCCTTGAAGGTTTTGCAATGTGGATTCTTATGGCCAACCATATCCAAGGATTCCTATGACTTTGTCCTATTATGTGACAAATATCAAAGATCAGGCAATATAACAAAGAGAGATGAGATGCCACTGAATCTATGGCAAGAAGTAGAAATATTCGATGTATGGGGGGTGGACTACATGGGTCCATTCCCATCTTCTCATGGATTTTTATACATCCTAGTGGCGGTGGACTACATCTCAAAATGGGTTGAAGCCATACCAACTGTCACTAGTAATTCCAAACCAGTCATCAAATTATTCAAGGATATTATCTTTCCCCATTTTGGCACCCCCACGCACGGTGATATCTGACGGAGGCTCCCATTTTCTTGAAAGAAGCTTCGAAGCATTGCTAAGAAAGTATGGTGTTACTCACAAGGTAGCCTCACCCTACCATCCACATACAAGTGGACAGGTGGAGGTTTCTAATCATAAACTCAAGAGTATCTTAGAAAATACAGTTGGCCGCAATCAGAAAGATTGGTCGGAGAAAATCCATGACGCATTATGGGCCTATTGAACTGCTTATAAAACTCCCCTGGGGACTACACCTTTTCAATTAATATATGGAAAGGCTTGCCACCTGCCAGTCGAACTGGAACACAAGGCATGGTGGGAAATTAAACAACTGAACTTTGATATGAAAGAAGCAGGACAAGCTAGAATTATGCAACTCCAAGAGTTGGATGAACTCAGGATGACAGCTTATTAGAATGCACGAATCTACAAAGAACGCACAAAACTTTGGCACGACGGACATCTGAAAAGAAAAGACATACAAGTGGGAGACCAAGTTTTGCTATTCAACTCAAGATTGAAGTTATTCCTAGGAAAACTCCTCTCACGCTGGTATGGACCATACATCGTCAAGAGCATCTCCCCACATGGTGCCTTCTCATTATGGAGTGAAAAATCAGGTGAATTTGTAACAAATGGTCACCACTTAAAGAGATATTTTACCTCAACTGACATAGGCACTAAAGCAACGCTAGAACTCACCAATCCAAAGGATCCACCGTGAAGCTGAAGGATTCAGTTGAGACATCGACATAAATCAAAGGCGCTTGTCGGAAGGCAACCTGAAACATAAATTTGTTTTACTTCCCTTTTCAAATTAGAATGTTTCTTCAATTTTGTTTTTACCTTCTAGTTAATTTTTCATTAAATAAAATTAGCATCGCAAGATGCTATTTTAAGATCTAATTTCTCTTTACCTTTGAGATTTTCAGATAAGAGGATGCACGCTGATTGGAACACAACCACATCCGGTGGTCATTCTGGCATGATTTTTCCCCTCCATCTTGGATTTAGGGTTTGCTCGGGATGATAAAATCTCTAAGTTCGGGGTGGAGGGTGGTTGGTACGTACCCCACTTTCCACCTACACCCATCCTTTTCATACTTAATTGTTCATTGTCACATTCTTGATTAAAAAAAATTCAAAATTTTCAAAATTATTTAATGTTTCTCAAAGAAATTGAACATATACTTGATGAATTTTTGACACTTCCTATTTCATTAAAAGTCACTCTCTAATCTGCTACACATTTTGAATCATTATACTCTCCTTATTCGAAGTAGATCCTCAAAAGGACCACTTTTTGAAACAAGCCTTTTGATTGAAATCATCTTGTGAAGCATATGATTCCTAACATCATGATACTTATGCAAAAATGATAAGTGTTTGTCAAACTGATAGGGATCAAACACGTCGTGCTTCCTAATTGACTAGTGGAACAATAACATGGAATCTCCACTGGATCCTCGTCGAGTCATTGTTTGAGCAGAGTACGATAAAGAGACCAACCCGGTACACTGAATCGCAAATCAAGTTGCATTCTGATCTAAACTCTCTTCTACACCTCTTCTATCATCTCTATATCCCTCCATTCATCAAAAAGAAACAAAAATAGCCAAATTTGTGCCAAACCCTAAGTTCAGGGTGGCACACCACTTCCCTCTATATCTGCTTCTTCCATACCCCTAACAGATAAACAGGGGCGTACCACCAAAAATGCAATCTCGAGTCGAATAGAGGAGAGATTTGCAAACAAAAAGATGCCAAAGCGCACACAAAAAGAAATGCAATCTCGAGTCGAATAGAGGAGAGATTCGCACAAAAAATGCAATAAATGAAATTGCACTTCATAAAATAAAAATCTCGAGTCAAATAGAGGAGAGATTTACTTCTTCCTTTCATACCACCTTTCACTCCCTTTTCTACCTAATGGCACAATGATTGCCTACCCTATCCTGAAAAACACCAGTGTCAGATCAAATGCACACTTGTTGTTCCATGGGCGTATCTGGACTCTTCGACATGCTTGTTGTTGGAAAAAGTGAGGAGGAAGTGATTTTGGAAAATGAACTCAGGAACGAAGATATGGTAAGATGTGTTTAGTGGTCTCAGGAGGTTTAGATATTGAGTCATATTGAGCAGAAAGAAAATATTCGTGATGTGAAGATGAAGCAATCACATGAGTCGAAGGTATTCAGTTGGCGACAGTTTCAGATTTTGTGTTACTCGAGGACGAGCAACGTTTAAGTTTGGGGTATTTTGATGAATGCATATTCATCATGGAATTCAATTTCCATCTTGGGCTTATTTTGATTTAACATTACCACTTTCACTCATTAAATATCAAAATGCATCATAGTATGCAAAATTACTCAATTAATTCGACTATTAAGGTTTTGATCGAATTTATGTTGATTTAATGCAGGCCTTGATAAAGTTGAACAAGCAGTTGAGGGCTACCTTCACTCACCCTTGGCCCTGATCAAGCGATCTAACAAAGCAATTCCACCCATTCGGTCTCAAGACCGTTTGAGCCCATTCGGTCTCAAGACCGTTTGAGCCCATTCGGTCTCAAGACCGTTTGAGCCCATTCGGTCTCAAAACCGATAGACCAGCAGAAACTGTTTGGAGTCTAACTCAAGCATGTGCAACAACAGATCAACATCATGAAGCAAAACAATCAACACGGCCGTGGCGCGTCGTCTCCTACCTCTGCACCTCTGCCTAGAAGCACTTCTTCTCTTTGATTCGTCCAACTACCACGATCGTGTCGACCCTCCTTGTTACCTTCCTCAGCACCGCACAGCTGTGACATGAACTGTATAGCTGCCGCCTTTAGTGTCTTGAGTAGCTTGCTTGACCAAATAGAGAAAACCATTTGGATTGAGCGAAGAACAAAGACCGATTGAGCAACTTTGACCGTTTGCCCCAACAATGCAAAGACCATTTAGGTCGTTGAGCAGTGAAGACCGAACGGTGAGCAAAACTGTGAATCCAAGATGGAGAGGCGCAAGATCGTAAGGCTGGAAACCGTTTGGTACCAAAATCACAAGATTGTCTGATAGCAAACGGTCTATAGACCGATTGGAGGGTATACTACGAGACCGTTTGGGCTAAATAAGTGAAACCGTTTGGGCAAAAATATCTGGAGATCATTTGGTGTCTATTAATCCAGTACCGTTTGAAGATCTATGCCTATAAATAGTACCAGCAGGGTCCTCAATTGGGCATTGGTTCTGAGACGCTGACAAGATGCCTGTACACAGGTATGATCCAGATCCAGTGTTATCCACACCAATTTCATTCCACCTACTGCCCATGTTGCAACCAAGGAGGCTGAGGAGAGAAAGAAGACAGAGCAAGGGAGATTGTCCGGTCTATCTTGGCATCTCCCGTTCGTGTCCAGATCTGTTCTGACACGACGTAGAAGGTTGTATCTTCTTCATCGAGCTACGACTACCTTCTACACCGAGTTCATGGCAGATTTCTCTCTCTTTCTTATCCTCCTTGTCACTCGCATCATGAGCGAGTAGTACCTTTTCGTTAGGGTGTGGAGATTAGCCCTGCTTCCCATGAAAATCATGTTCTTTTGTTAAACTCTCCATGGCAATGTATATAACTTTTCATTTCGTTGTTAATTGGTATGTTTGTAGTTGATTATCTACTTGCTTTCATCTTTTTCTCTCCCTTATTGTGAAATCTTCCATATATGGGATGGAATGGCGGTTTACAAGTTCGACTCCTTGATGAGAACTTCTGATAAGATTCCTTGAGGTTGTAAGTGTATGATCTGTGAGGGGATGAGACATCTAGCCTATGGTGATGCTTTTGTGGTCTAAACATCCCTCAGGGAGGACTACAGCCTTAGTTGGATTTTGTATCGTCTTCTTTATCATTGATGTTAGTTTGTAGATCTATCAGCTGCTTGCTTATCAATTAATGTGGTTGACTCCCGAACTAGAAATAGAATGGGATTTCTTCGAGGTCGTAAGTGCATGATCCGCGAGGGGATGATCCATCTAGCCTTCGGTGACGCTTCTGTGTGCCTAACGCCTGTATAGGGGGGCCACAACCTTCGTTGGATTTCTGTATCTTCGGAGCCATAAGTAAGTGATCCGGTTGGTGACGAGACATCTGATGCCTAAGGTGATGCTTATGCAAACCTAACGCCGTATGGGGGGTTTTGCAGAAGGTCTATTTGGATTGTTGTATCTTGCCTGGATTTTTTGTGATTGAATGTGTTTGTGTGTGTAGCGGTGGTGAAACCTGATACCATCCCAGTGACTCCATATCATTTGATCTAAATCCAAATTTAATTTAGCTTTTACTTTCTTGCAATTAGTTTAATTAACCTCAAATCAACCAATCGTTTTAAATATTAGTCTTAACTCGAGACTAGACTAGACCGAGAAAGATTCTTAAAAATGTTGTCCTTTGGGATTTGATCCTCAACTATATTGTGATAAGACCCGTACGCTTGCAGGTGGTATTATTGTACATTGGTTTTGGTAAAAGCTCGGGGATCTCATCCCTGAGTGAATTTGTTAGTGCATTCAAAATACCACGTCAATAGTTATGATGTGTCACATACCAAGTGTTGGATGATGTCAGGTATCTTGAGATCCCCTTCAAACATGGTGTTCCTGTGGTGAACATTGGTGTGTATCCTTATGAGTATGAGACCAAAGCAACTTGTTGTTATATAGCATTTTGGTTATTTCATAAACATTGTTAGTATCATTTATGTTAACTGTCGGATAAATTTTGTGGAACAAGATGATTGATGTGCCCAAATATAAGGTGGGTTGGTTAACCATGGTCACACAATGATAGCCACCCCATGCCCAACTCCATTATGTGACATGATCACATAAGTAATAGGTCAAAGTTTGTGATATCAAACAATTGAGGAAGATATAGTAGCAAAGGAAGAAGTAAACATGGTAATGGATAGGAATACCTTGCTCTCATCAATTGTCACCAAGCATAGATTATTTGAAACATAGTAATAAACCATGTGTAACATAATACTATGCCAAATACTATTATCACCAACAATATGAAAACATAATATTTTGTCTACTCGACATAAAATACAAACTAAAGTAAAGGGGTTTTGTCCACTTTAAGGGGTTGCATTAGCATGCTAAGGTAAAACTAAATATAATATGGCCACACAAAGAGCACATCTCCATGCTCTGATCTTTTCCTTACTAAACCACACAAGAGGAGTCCAAATGAGTAGATCCCTTTGTCCATGCAATATCCCATAGGGATTCATAAACATCATTGACCAAAGTGAAACTATCAGTCAACAAAATTCTGGTACTATATCCTTATTATTCAACTATGCACTAAATAGGATTTAAATACATCATAATAAGTAGGAAGGAACTATTTGGTGTACTAATGGGTAACAAGTAGAAATTCCAATATCACTTTCAAAATGGAAAATATTTTACAGGATCATCAACTAAGTAAGATTCAATATCTCAAATGTGCAAATTTATCCAATCTATTCACAATGTATATTCAAGGTCACTTATTGAATTTGACAAGTTTTGACACCTTCCAATCATATCTTTTCTAGGGCTAAGTACATTGTGTTGTCACACTCTAGGAGAGAACAATACTAGTACCTTATTTGCTATTCCATCCTAATGAGGGACAACTAATCCTTTCCCACTATGTAGGGTTGTGGGGTACTTGGCCTACTCAAATGAGCCAAATATCTAAAGGGAAAAAGCTTGAGGGACCAAAGTTCATAAAATTCAAAACTCTAGGAGATCAAGTCTAGTGCCAAAATTATTATAACAATATTTAATCAATTTCATAATGAGGGTGGTGAACTTTCAAGAGATAAAAAGGTTTTCAAAGCTGTTTGGAATTCACCACGAATCAAGATGTATGTGTGCAAATCAACTAGAGCAAATAATTCAATAATGGAATCAAAGATCTAGTACTTCATATTCCAAGCAAGAAAACCAATATTTTCCTAACTAGGGTCCAAGAAACTCTAAATTTTCATATTCAAATAAAAACAAATTATCCCATGTTATTATGTGATCATTAACGTTGGGAATCACTTATTAGGTCTTGTTAGGTGCAATTTCATCCTTTTTATTTAATACATATTATAGGTGTTTACTTCTTAGTGACAGGGCAGATTATCTCAAGCCTCTGTATTCATAAGTCATTCATTGCATAATACCCCTTAATGTCTATATTATGTGATGTACTAATATATGCCATATATGTACATAACTTTGAATGATGCATCATATATTATGAAATAGGGATAAGTATTTACTAGAGCATAGTCTCCATATTTTCAAGTTTATATAACAATATAGTTAGAAATAATAAGTCCAATATTACCAATTTCATATTTTTAATATCATTATATGGATAAATACTGACATAGGGGTCAATGATGTAAGGACCACCTATTGAAAATATCTTTGGATTTTATCTCTAATTTGTATCTCCTAGGTTTTCTTCATCACATTATTCATATCTGACTTTGATGAATTATGATCATACTGATGTATTCCCAGGTGATGCTATGTGTATGGAAGCATAGTTTTTTTTTCTTCTTCATTTCATAGTGCATCTTCTCTATAGCCTTGGTATGAATTACGTGAGATTGAAAAGGTAATGTCAAGCACTAGAGTACCTCTCAACACAAGGGATTCCCAACCATGATCATGGAAACTGGCTTGATTAAAGACTTCATGGTTGCCTTGGCCTAAGGTGGTTGCCTCATTTCATGGAGTGGTTTCTTAGCCACTGATGAGTCTGGCAGTTGGTTACTAACAAGGTCCATTAATGACCAATGACACAATAGATCGGGGGATTAGAAAATGGAGTAGGGTATTAGCCAAAGCCAATTCACTATCAAAGCCCATAGGGAAGCCTTCTCTAGACCCCAATGAAGCAGGAGGGGGGTTAGGGGGTTTCCATTGATCTAGAGGAAGAGGAAGAGGAAGAAGGTGTTGGATCTATTGATACAAGGTTGATTTGTCAACGAAGTAGCTATGGGTATATACTGGGTCGCGGGTGCTAGTGTTCAAGTTCAAGGTTTAGATGTGAAGCTATATGTGTCCCTAATTGGATCCAGGGTGACACAACACATTGGAAATGACTCACTGACCATTTCTCCTCCAGGTAGTCAGACTTGATGGGTGTCAGCATCTTACGTATTCTCTCCATTGATTGGGAGGTTGGAGGTTCAAGAAGAGGTAAAATGGAATCAAATAAATGAAATATGGGGGTTGAGAGGCAAGGAGAAGTGAGTTCTTGGGCTTCATGGTTCTGTGGATGGTAATGACCACGTGGTGGAAGATACCCCATACGTGCTCTAGGTTGGGGAAGATGGTCAACAAACCATTTGATCAGCTAATAAGGCTAGGATTTGATCCATTTTAAGTAATTTTTGGTTGTTTCTTTAAGAATTTATATCTTGTAATCCATACATTCGTTTACCTTGTAATTTTAGTCATTTATCTAATTGTGATTGCTCTAAATCTTAATTACATTAACTCCTTTGTTTATGATCTAAGATATAAAAATATTTTTTCTCACCATGAATTAAAATTTGAATATCTAAAAATCATTAATACCATTTTATGTGATTCCAAAGCCAAGACATCCATAATGAGGTTCTATAATTTAATTGTGGGTCCAAGAGGGATGATTTGATAAAAGTGAGGAATTTGTGATTTCGGCACTCAATTCAAGATATCTAACAAGTAGCAAGATATTCTTGAAAGTTAAAGATTTTTAAATCAAGAGAAATATGCAAAATGACTCAAAATTAGATTTGGTAGACATGCAACTCACCTCCCTTAAAAGGGACTTTCGTCCTAGAAACTCGTGACTAACTAAAAAGTTGGGAGTAAGTCTTCATCATCTTGAATTGTAGTTCCTAAGTTGCTTCCTTAATACCATGGTTCTTGCATAGCACCTTCACTAATTGGATCTCCTTATTCTTCAATTCCTAGAATTTAGTATCAAGGATTTTCATTGATACTATTAATATGTCAAATTTTATCAAATTTCTAGAGGTTCATGGTTAAGACATGACAGGGGTCTTTGACGCACTTTAGAACATAAACATGTAATACGTTGTGCATCTTTTTGCATGAAGGAGGCAAAACTAGCCTACACACATTCTTCAACTTGTTGAAGGATCTCAAAAGGTCCTATATATCTAGGGCTCAACTTGCCCTTGATCTTTGACCTGGAAATAGATTTCAAGGGTTAAAATTTTAGAAAAATAGAAAGAGTACATAGTAGGAGGTGAGGCTCCTACGTAGACAGTCCATTGAATATGAACTACATCAACATATTCAAAGGATTGGAGAATGTAGAGGAAAAAGGAAAGCATGATAGAGAAGGGACCATGAATCCTAACATAGAAACTTAGGAACACACTATACGACCTGCTAAGTTATGGAAGAAAAAGAAGAGAAATGGAAGTAAGGAAGGGTGTGAAGCAACAAGTAAATATCTATGTGATGTCAATATGGGATCTAGAGGTGGAAATACTGATAAGGTATCACAAAGAGGACAAAGGGAGACTCACAAGGAGTTACATACAATCATTTATCTTGATATTGAAGAGGCGATCGAATTTCCAAAAGCAACTAAAAGTGATGACATAATTATAAATGAGACAACACTGGAGGGGACAATGGATAGGGAAATAGTTTCAGCCAGAGTAAGAAATCATAGACCTATGGAGGGTGATATTCTAACATTGGTAGGGAGGAAGGTCAAGGGAAGTGGTACCAACATGAAACGAAAGGGTAAAGCTAAAAAATTCTCACCTCCAGAACATAAGAAAAGGATCTCGAGGTGCCCTATAGAAGAACCCATAAATAAAGAGGCAAAGGATATAGAGGTTCAGTGTACATCTCTAGAGGGTTAGGAGGATAAAGAGGCTGACAAAGCATGCGTGAACAAGGAAAAATCACTATAGGTATCACCCAAATGATCATGTGTATGATTAACATAACCAAACCAATTTTTTTCTTAGTTTTGAAGGCCTACATCATGATAAATATGAAGTTAAAGATATTTGATATAGCTCTTGAAGCCTTCCAAGTTCCTAAAATCCTGGTTAAAACTCAACCAAAAACATTTTTGACTTCCATTTCTGTTAGAGGCTGATGGATCTAGTATCTATCATTAGCTTAGAAGCTACTATCTATAATGGTATTGATAATACCATGTTTATAAGATTTTATCTTAGCTTTTCCTTTGTAATTTCATTTAAGATTAATAAATAGTAAGTTGTTGAAAAAACATAGAATCTCCCTTCGAAAACCTTTTGTCCACTCCGTGTTGGTAAGCATACATTTTCTATCTGTTCTGAATTTGATCAACTTTCTCGACATAGAATTGTAATTCTTAAGATTTCAGAGAAGACCCTTTATACATGTAATCCCAATGTAAGAGTGAACTACATGGTATACTATATAATGCTTAATAGGTTGGCATCTCGACTATGGCATAGTGACTATTGTTGTATGCAAACTCAGCTAGAGATAGGTACTTATCCCAGGAGCCACTCTAGTCCAACACATAAGTATGGAGTAAGTCTTAAAAGATTTGTACTCTACTATAAGACTATCCCTTAGTTTGAGGATGATAGGAAGTGTTGAAGGCTAATCATGTACCCAACTCATCATGAATTTGCTTCCAAAGTCTGGATGTACAATTTGGGTCCTGATCAGAAATGATCATGTTTGGGATCTCGTGCAAGTGTATTATCTCTTTGATATACAACTCAGCCATGGAAGATACATAGATTGTAGTTCCGAAGGGTAGTAAGATTGTAGTTCTAAAGGGTAGGAAGTAAGTTGTCTTCGTGAGTCAATCAATAATGACCCAAACTGCATTGTAGTTGTGCTTTGTCTCTAGAAACCCCATGATGAAGTCCATTGTAATTATAATTCACTTCCACTTAGGGATTTCAAGAGGTTGTAGAAGACCTCTAGGTATCTGATTCTCAATTTTAACTTGTTGGCACATCATGCATCTAGGTAGGAACTTATCAATGTCATGCTTCATATTCTTCCACCAGAATGAGCGTTAATGGATCTTATACATCTTTGTCATTCCAGGGTGAATGACTTTTTGGAACAATGAGATTCTTTCATAACTTTCTCTCTCAATTCAACAAAATTAGGAGCCCAGAGTCTTTTACAAATATAGATAGCTCCATTGAAGCCTATCTACATCTTTATCTGGGGCTTCTTTACCAATTTCATGACTTCCTCTTACTCGAGATTGGCTTTTTGGGCTTCTATGATCTCAGAAATCTAGCTAGGGATATTGGAGAGATGAGTCATTTTGACATGTAGTTCGAAGTCCTTTCTAGTTTCCATTATGTGAGTGTATTCAAGTTCTTCTACTCTGTCAACCTCATGGCAACACATGTTGCAACTTTCTTCTACTCAAAGCATCTACAACTACGTTGGACTTACTAGGATGGTAAGTAATTGTGAAATCATAGTCCTTTAGGTATTCTATCCATTGAAGTTATGGAGATCCAAATCTTTATGTGAGAGTAGGTGCTTGAGTCTTTTATGATTGGGGAAAACTATGGTTTGTTCCTTACAGAGCTAATGCCTCCAAAAATTTAAAGTAATAACCAATTGCAGTGAGTTCCAAGTAATGGGTGGGGTAGCTAATTTGATCTACTTTTAGATATCATGAGCTATATGCTATGAATTTCTTCTCTTGTATGAGGACCAACCTATACAATTTTGAGAGGAATGACTTCATACTTCATATCTCTTGCCTTCTATAGGTAATGTCCAGATTGGTTTAGAGGTGAGACACTCCTTTAGTTTTTAAAAACTAGCTTCACACCAAGGAATGCACATAAAATTTGTATCCTTTCTGGTCAAACCATGAAGTTCATAATAAACCATTGATAGTAGCATGTCAATCCAATGAAGCTTTGGATCTTAGAAGTATTTTGAGGTGCTTGTCAAATATGAACCACCTCAACTTTCCAAGGTCCTCTAGTATGTGGCCAAAAACGATGACATGTTCTAAGAACATCACTTCAGATAGAAAAAAAATTGCACTTTAGGAAGGGTGTTTAGAATGATTCTCATATGTTCTCAATGTTACTCCAGTGTCTCAGAATAAATGAGCACATCATTGATGACGACCACAATGAAAGAATCAAGGTAAGGCTTGAAAACTTTGTTAATAAGGTCCATGAAATCAGCAAGGGCATTTGTTAATTCAAATGACATGAAAAGGTATTTGTAGTGTCTGTACCATGTGCAAATGTAGTTTTGGGGACGTCAACTTCTTTAATCTGCATTTGGTGGTAACCTATATGAATCTTAATTTTTGAGAAAATTGTAGTTGATTTGATCTGATCGAACACGTCGTCAGTCCTTGGAAGAGGACATTAAATCTTGGTTATGACTTGATTTAGCATTTGATAGTCAATGCACATTTGCATTGACCCATCTTTCTCCTTGACGAATAGGACAAGTGCACCCCATGGTGATACATTGATCTGAATGAAACCTAGGTTAAGAAGCTCTTGTAATTGCTTTTTCAATTTTGTTAGTTCTGCTAGGACCATATGCTGAGGGGCCTTTAAAATGGGGGTTTTCCATAGAAGATACTCAATATTGAACTCTACTTCCCTTTCTGGAGGAATACATGGGAGTTCATTGGGGATGACATCGGGGTATTCTCTAACTATGTATATGTAATTCATTTTCAAGGATTCCTTCTCCATCACCACTGCGACTAGGAATACTCTACTTCCAGAGTCCATCAATTTCTGGGCTTTTATGGCCAATAATATGATCTTATCATACCTTCAATGTCATGTCACTACTATTTGTTCATAGTTAGGGTGTGCAAGGACCACTTGATTCTTTTCACATAGAAGACGATCTTGGTGAATGGACAACCAGTTCATTCCCAAGAAGATGTCTAAATTGAACATATCAAGGAGGAGAAGGTAGATGCATAAATCTTCCCACCAAGAGAGATATTAATAGGAAGTATCCTATGAAAAGTGGTTTTATGCGTCCACTTAGAGTATTGGCATTTAAGATGAACTCCATATACATTGTTTCTAATTGTAAGGTTATTCCTAGTTCTTCATAAATAAAGAAATCTTTGGATCCAAAATAAAAAATGGACTTTGTAGATTGGCCATATATAGGAACTATACCTTTAATGATGTCCTTTTTGTTTTCATATTCCCTGGTGGTCATATCAAATTGTCTCCCAGAGAGATGCTCAATCAACTTTGGTTTTTTGTTGAAATTGTTCTTCTGGTCAGAGTTGTCCTAGGATTTTCCAAGACAGGAGTGAGGGTTGTTCATTCTTTGAGGCTTGGGGCATTCCATGTTGTGATGTCCCAGATTGTAGCAATTAAAGCAGACATGAGTTGGGTGATACCATTATCTAGAGTGCTTTTTACCACATTGTGGCAGACTTGGTAAGTTATTTGAGTAGCAAGATGCAGACTTAGGAGGCATGTTATGAATATTGTTGTGTCCTTGTTATGGCAATGATAATTGTGTTTATGACATGTTAGTGTCCTCCATGATTGTGGTTGTTGTTTCTCAGGGGTGAAGATGTAGAAAACCTCATATCTTGGTGATGCATCTCAGTAAAATATACCTTGCCCACCAACTGCTCAAAAGTGAGTGGGAATTGTGGGGCCAAGATATCCTTCTGGTCTTTATTGAGCCCTTGCATGAACACTTTTATCTTTATTTTCTCCTTATCACCATTTTTGTATCTCTCAATAGAGTGAAATGACACAAGAACTCAGCTACTAAGTCACTTCCTTGACACACAAATTTGAATTTGCATTTCTTTCTTGATCATCGTCGATTGGGGAATCTATTGTTGATAGAACAATTTCAAAAACTCTCTCAAAGTCATCGAGACACTCTCCTCAAGTTGGGTTTGATTCAAGTTTTCCCACCATACTTTCTTTGAACCTTTCAAGACAAAGGTCTCATACTTCACCCACAAATGTTTTGGATAGCTCATGCCCTGTAGGATGTCTTGGGTGGCTAAGATACAATTCTAAGACTACTCAAATATCTTCCATTCACTATGTCCCATAAACTAGAAAGGTTTTTCTTAATGAAGTTTGCAATAGTGGGTTCCTTGGGTCCATAATTCTTGTCAATGAGGCCCTTCATGGTAGTCCCTGGGATGGACTGAAGTTGGGCTAGTTGGGCAGCATGATCATCATCCTTAGGGGTATTGTATTTTTTTGTAGGACGAGGATCCTCTCTTCTTCTTCAAACTATTGTAATCATCCTCAAAGTTGAACAAAGGGAATTTAGTATACATCAAAAGATAGAAAGAAATCATGTATTAATATTGGGTTCCAAAAAGTCATGCCGGTGTTGAGAAAGGAGGATGATGATTGTCAATGGATCTGATATCATTTCATGTGACAACAAGTACTAAATCAAGTACAGGATAATGTGATACCAAATAGCATCAACGATATGAAAATGTAGTGTTTTGTATTCTCGACATAAGACAAAAATTAAAGGAAAAGGGTTTTGTCCACTTTAAGGGACTACATCAACAAGTTAAGATAAAAATAAAGATAATATGCCCAACAAAAGGGCACATCTCCATGACTGACCTTTTCCTTAATAATCCTCACAAGAGGATTCTAGATGAGAGGGTCTTTCTGTGCATGCAATATGCCATAGGGATTCATCAATGTCATGGATCAAAGAGAAACAATCAATTAGCAAAACACTAATACTATATCCTTATTATTGAACTATGCACGAAATATGATTTAAATACATGATAAAAAGTAAGAAGGAACTATTTAGTGGACTAATGTATGACAAGTAGAAATTCCAATAGAACATTCAAGATGACAAATTTTTACAATATCTTTAACTAAGCAAGATTTAATATCTCAAATATGCAAATTTATCTAGTCTAATAAAAAAGTATATCAAGATCAAGTTATTCAATTTGACAAGTTTTGGCAAACTTATATCATATATTTTCTAGGAATAAGTACCTTGTGTTCTCACACTCTAGGAAAAAAGGTGATAGTGCCTGATTATCTATTTTAGTTAACTTGGAGACAACTGTTCCCTATCCACTATGCACAATTGTTGGGTACATGGTCCACTCAAGTGAGCCAAATCTCTATAGGGCCAAATCCTGAGGGACCAAAGTCCACATGAATCAAAACTCTAGTATATCAAGTCCAGTGCTAAAATTCTTATAACAATATTTTACTAATTTCAAAATGAGGGAATTCTCCATGAATCAAGATGTATGTGCACAAATCAAGAGGGAAAAGTAATTCAATGATGGAATTGTATATCTAGTACCTCATATTCCAAGTAAGAAATCTAATATTTTCACAACTAGGTTCAAAAAATCTCCAAAGTTTTAGATCCTAAAAAAAGGGATATATCCCATGTTATTATGCGATCCATATCTTTGGGAATCACTTATTATGTTCACTATAAAAAAACCTAGAATATGTGATTATACTGAGAAGGATTTGAATGTTTTGTGGCAAACAAATCCTTGCTAAGTTTGCATCTTAATAGTTCATATCTAGAAGCAAAGGAAAGACCATTTTGTTTGGAAAAAGGAATCACTTATTAGGTTTCATTAGGTGCAATTTCATTCTTGTTATTTTTATACATATTCTATTTGTTAATATTACTTCTTGGTGATAGGGTAGATTACCTAAAGCGTTTTTATTCATAAGTCATGCATTTCATTATACCCCTTAGTATCTGTATCATGTGATGTACTACAATATCCATATATGTATGAAATAGTAAATGATACATATTTATATTATGAAAAAGGGTTAAAAATTTACTAGAGAATAGTCTCCATATTTTTAGGTTTCTATAATAGTATAGTTTGAAATAATAAGTCCAATATCCATAATTTAGTTGTTTAATATCCTTATTTTTTTCCTTGATTTGGTGATTTCTCCAATTATATGGATCAATACAGACATAGGGGTTAATGATGTAAGGGTTTAGTCTAATATAGTAGATTACACCTATTGCAAATATCTTTGGATTTTTTTTCTCTATTTTCTAACTCCTGGATTTTCTTCATCACATTATGCATATCCACTTTGATGAATTATGATCATGCTTATATATTAATAGGTGACACTATTTGCATGGGAAAAATTTTTATTTTCTTTAAACCGTGCATCTTCTCTATAACCTTGATCTGTATTATAGGAAATTAAAAAGGGAAAGTCAGGGACTGGAGTACCTCTTAACGCCAGGGGTTCCCAACCATGATTATGGGAACTGGCTTGATTGAAGACTTCATGGTTTCTTGGGACTCAGGTGGTTGCCACAACATGTAGAGGTGGTCTCATATATAGTGACGGGTTTGGCACTTGGTCACTGACAAGGTTCAATAATGGTTGATGACCCAATAGATTAGCGGAGGGGGAAATGGAGCAGGTGCTGACCAAAGCCAATTTACTGTCAAAGCCAATAGGGTCACCTTCTCCAGACCCCGTAGAAGCAAGGGTGGGGGTTAGGGGGGTGTCTGACAGTCTAGAGGAGGAAGAAGAAGGTGTTTCCATCTCTGATACATGGGTGGATTGTAGTCAAAGTGGATAGGGGTACACATAGGGTTGCGAGTGCTAGGGTTCGCATCTAGAGTTTATATGCAAAACTATATGTGTCCCCAATTGGGTCCAAGGCAACACATCATGTTGAAAATGAATCGACGGTTGTTTCTCCTTTAGGTATCGGACCTTAATGGCCTTCAACATTTCTGGTCTTCTCGCCTTCGATTGGGGGGGTGACGGTTTAGTGGGAGGTAAAAAGAAATCAAAGGAATGAAATCGGGGGGTTGAGAGGCAAGGAGAAGTGAATTGTTAGCTATCGTTTTTTTGCAACTAGTAGCAGTCACGTAAGGGAAGAGACCCCATCCATGCTCGGCTTGGGGAACATGGTCAATAGACCGTTTGAACAGCTAAGAATGACATGATTTTGCCCCTCTTTAAGTGATGTTTGGTGGTATCTTTAAGAATTTATATATTTTAACATGTATATCTATTTTCGTTGCAATTTTAAACATAGGTCTCATTTTTATTGCTCTAAATCTTAAATTTTTTAGCTCCTAAAGTCTAATACAAACAAAATATTTATTCTCACTATTAATTCACATAGACTAATAAAAAAATCAATAATACATGTGATTTCAAAGCCAAGAAACTAGTAATGAGGTTCCACTATTTAGTTGTGGGTCCAAGAGGGATGTTTGATCAAAGTGAGTTATATATTTGCAATTTCAATATTGAATTTAAGAAGCTTAGCAATTCACAAGATATTTTGAAAATTAAAGATTTTAAAATCTAGATAAATATGCAAAATGACTCAAAGTTAGATTTGGTATCAAAATTCAGTATGTTACAGATTACTTGTATCCTACTGAAGTAGGAATGAGCCATCATTAAGAAATTGTGGCTAAGAAATAAATAATTGGAGTGAGAGGGATAGTTTGAAATTCTTGAAAATGCTTCGGCCTCTGTTGGAGAAGTTCTAAGTATGTTTTCTATTCAGAATCCATGTTGTCCCATATATGCCATGACACCTTCTTAGAGCATGCAAGACCTTTTCTAGTTTTGATAGTAGGTGACATAGCATTTCACCTTTATAGTTTTCTAACTTATGATCATCGACATAAGACAGGTTCTATTCTAATTCTATGTTTCTTCATCCTTTGTCTAACACCACACAACTCATGTCAACTTCTTATTGACTACTTGTAATATAGTAAATTCAATTTATATTTTACAAGCCAGATGGATTCATTTCATGGGAAATCCTAGATAAAGAGTGAGACTGGTCTATATTATGTATTTATAGTTATGTATGTAGATGTATACATATGTATGTATATATAAGTGAGATTGATATATATATATATATATATATGGTTTTAATGGAGGGAAACATTTGTGTTAGGATCTAACTGGAGTCTCCCCATTAATGGGATTCGAATGTAGAGATTTTACTGTGGGACATGATACCCTAAAAGTTGTTGCAACAAAAATGGTGAAGATTGAAAAAGAGTGTATCGACAATAAACATGTATCTTTTGTTTGACACTTTTGGCTTATTAGGACCATATACTATGGATCTTCTCAAAAGATTCCAAAAAGTAATGCATCATAATGTTATGACCCCCATGTCTATAAATGTACTATTGTAGAGGATTGAATATTTCATCTAAGAAGGATTGGTGGTCTAGCTTGTTGTCCATCTACCTTCTGATGCATTTTAGTTGTTTTCATAGTAAAACTACTACAAAAATTGTTAAGAATCATGACAATACCATGCCCAAGCATGACTTTACTTTTATTATCAAAAAGTAACATCCAATAGATATACATACACACACACATATATATACATACATATATATACATACATACACACACACATATATATATATAGTGAGAGAGAGAGAGAGTCAGGCTAGAATACACTCGAGTGTATTCCGAGCAGAATACACACAAGTAGTTTTTCATGATGCAATATTTTTTTCAAAAATCTAATTCGTTGATCTTCTTAAACATGTTGTGATATATGCAAAATTTGACCACATTTGGACATTTATAGGTCATGTTATAAAGACTGCAAAAACTATGCATTTTAAATTAGTTTCACACATCGATTTTGTTTCCCTTGGATGAGTGACTTACACTCATCCAAATTGGCTCAAAATTTGTATGTAGCCTAGTTATAGTATGACGGTGAAGATGAATGGTTTACATTTTGCAAGAAATAGTCTTGACATACTTGAGTGTATTCGTGTGATCTGTACACTCGAGTGTATTCTAGCCTGACTCTCTCTCTCTCTCTCTCTCTCTCTCTCTCTATATATATATATATATATATATATATATATATATATATATATGAGAGAGAGTTAGGCTAGAATACGCTCAAGTGTACCAATCACACTATACACCCCAATGATGTTTGCCTATATAGATCATATTTTTGCAAAATATGATCCATTGATCTTCATGTTTATAATAATAATAAGACACATACAAAATTTGAGCCCATTTGGATGAGTGGTCACTCATCCAAGGACAACAAAATCAACACACAAAACTAATTTTAAATGCATGATTTTTGCCTCCTTTAGATGCATGACCTATAAGTGTCCAAATGAGATGAAATTTATTATATAGTATGTTCTTAATATATTTAAGATGATCAATGGTTTAGGTTTCCAAAATAATTGCTTCATGATGGAAAATGGATGAGGTGTATAGCATCTGCGGTACACTTGAGTGTATTCCATCTCAACTCCCTCTCTCTCCACACACACACACACACAAATATATATATATATATATATATATATATATATATATATATAGAGAGAGAGAGAGAGAGGTTAGGTGTACCATATGCTTATATTTACATTACATGTGTTGGGTTTTAGGGGAATCAGAGAAGGCAGTGGAAACAAAAAAATTCTCCCCCAAACTCGGAACAAGGAAACGCGTCAACGTCTATACAATAGGAAAGGATGGTTTGTGGAATCATACCTTGTCCCGAGGCTTGCTCGGCGACAATACCTCGCGGCTTGCGCGGTCTTCACCTCCGGTATTGGACGGTGTCTGTGCAGCTCCTGGTCGCACCGGGACTGACGACTCCTGGTCTCACCGGGACTGTCGGGATTGACAGTTGTCCTCCGAACGGCAGAAACCTCCCGCCTCTGAAGTAGTCCACACGGACCACCTGGAACTCCAATCTCCTTGTCCCACAAGGAATTGGAAGGAGTCGCACCCTCCTGTCAGTGTACTAGTCGCCGACACACTCTCCTGCCACCAATTGCTTTCTACAGTTGTCTTTCCCTTGTTGTACCTCCCTTATCGGGTAGCACTTGCCCGGGCTCTCTCTCGGTTACCAAAACCAAAAAGAATGACAACTTCACAGAGCAACTAGTTGCACTGGGTTGTACTTTGAGAAGCCCCCAATACCCCTATATATATAGGAGGTTCATGGGACATGGTTCTCTATCCCGGGCAATGCGGGACTAAAGCAGGAGTAGAAGGGTTCGAGATTTTTCACAAAAACAACCAACTCACAACCTGAACTGATCGTTTCACAACTGAAATGGTCGGTTGGGGACCTGAGCCGGTCGGTTGACACCTCAACCGATCGGTTGGGACACCTCAACCGGTCAGTTCACTTCTGAACCGGTCGGTTCGTGGCCCTGGTCAGTTCCCGATTGACTTTTTCTCTTTTGTTTCTAATTGGTATCAAATACCAATCCTTGTTCCAATCAAATTGGGAAAGTGTAATGAAAGGAAAATTCTCACCAATCCTACTTTCCCAACTTGCCCGATTGGAACAGTTGAACGATCGTTTCAACACTTGAAGCGATTGTTTCACCCTATCCATCAGTCGATCGACTCACTACCTGAGCCGACCGGTTCACCAAGCTCAGCCAATCGATTCATCACATCAGTCGATCGGTTGGGAGTCAGATTGTGTAGAATCAGTCAATTGCAGTTTCAATCAATTCGATACTCCAATCAATCAGTCCAACACCTTGAACACTATGATTCTGAGCTATGAATCAATTGAGTGTTTAATTGAACTACTAAACTCGTTTAGTAATCAATCTAAACATTGTTTGTGGACAAAACTCCTCTTCCAGGTTAAATCCTATGTGTGTGACCCTGTAGGTCCATTTCACGTTGGCAGTGAAAGTCCGTAACATTTATGGCTTCACAAGCAAAGAGCGGTTCCTAGTCACACATCAGTGCTACCCAAGTGAAAAAGAAAGTTGGAGAACAACCTTCAATCCTACAATCCGTGAATGGTGTTACAGTGAATGTATAATTCCTTTGTCACTAATATCCCGAATGAACTCGAGGCATGGAACAGTCATCCTGTCAACGTTCATTCACTTTCTTGATCTCAGAGTAGATTGGAAGAGATATGTATGACATCAATATCACATAATGATTCACACATGTGTGCGCACGCCTATTTCAATCCTACTCATCAAGTGGCCTTGGATATCAAACTCCCTCACGAGGGACAAATCCCATATCTATCACTCACCCCTTAAAAGCCCCATGTGTCAAAGCCACCCAATCATCACCTTTATAACAACCCATGTTTCAGGACTGCGTTTGATGATGTCAAAGTGTGTCCAAAGACATGTGTTGAGTGTAGTGATTTTAGGTCAAAGAATCACACTCACCACCATCACTGTGAGTACTGACTGTGACTACCATGTCATGGTTCCATGTGTCAAACTCATGGTGGGTCTGTCCGGTACACTTGTTCTCTAACAAGTACCTATGTGTTTGGTTTGATATCTCTATATCATGACTAATGAGATTCTGTCATCAACCAACACCACAATATAGTCTTGTGTGTCATTGTTGTCTATCTACCTTCCACAATGACATCCGACTAGGCACATAATAAGAATGTACAAACTCTTAGCATCCGTATGATCTCATCGTTCAGGTCCTGAACCTGAA
The DNA here is from genome assembly GCA_963693085.1 of Alisma plantago-aquatica. Lineage (NCBI taxonomy): Eukaryota > Viridiplantae > Streptophyta > Magnoliopsida > Alismatales > Alismataceae > Alisma > Alisma plantago-aquatica. The sequence continues at coordinate 714,323,648 of OY856411.1, read as the reverse complement.
GGCATACGTCATTGAGTATTGTCATTCTCTAAACATTCAATCTGATCTATCACTATCTCATATGACTGAACCAGAAAGAATTGGAAGCTTGCCTTTGATGTTTATTAAATCAATCATAATGTATCCCATCAATCATCCCATGATTGGCTCTCAGGGCATACATACCAACAAACTCCCACTTGCACTACGAGCCAATCACCCTTGAATCATATTCATAGTGATCTTCAAACATGTCCCACATGTTACTGTGCTCTAGTGCGAACATAGTGAGTTATGGCAACACCTTGCCAAAGTCTGTTTTTAACTGCATGTCTCTCATCTCTTCACTGTACGTCACACGTATGAGATGGAGTTGCCATAATATGCGATCTAGTATTCCTTTGCTAACCTTTTGCCACATTGCATGATCAAGGATTCCATACTTGTCATCAATGAGCGGAATATCTATAAGTTCATCTCACGAACTTCCAGATCCATATAGTATCCATTGTTGTTCTCTAACGCATAGATACTCGACATTTCCTTTTAAATGGTTTTATTGGAACACTTCAAATTATCAACAAACTTTCACTTTTATATATCTTATATATTTTGCAATTAATTTTTTTTCTGTCCTTTCAGAAGTTCACATCAATGTAATTCTTTACATTGAACTCTTCCTTATCTCCATAGAAATAGTACTTCATAAGTACTTATCAAGTTCTCATGGTATTCTAGTAACCCTTACTGGAAGTAGACAGACATCCACTCGTCATGTCTCACATACGAGTTATCAGGATGAGCACATCATATTGACATGCCCTACATACAAGATGATGAATGCATTTTGTTCTTGCCATGTCGATACACGCAAGATAATGGGCACGCTTAGGCGTGCCCACACTTGGTCGATCAAGATTTTCACATGTGTCGCATTTGGAAGGCATCTAAAACTTAATATTTAATGAGGGATTTGGTTTTATATACATATACATATCCAATCACCACAATACATAGTACGTATCATATACATGCTATATCACACAGAAAACATGCAAAATGATAAAAGTGATGATTATGGCCATCCTAATGTGATTCCTCGAGCCAAGAGGAATCACGGTCATCTAGGTCTACATCACATGCAACCTATACAAGATGAACTTTGTGCTTTTCCTTTCTGGGTTTGATCAACTCATCACATGAATGATCGACTCGCCTTCAGACTGGTCGATTGGGTGCCACCAGCCGATCGGTTGGATCCTCCAACCAATCAGTTCGCCTAGTCATCGTGCATCTCATCAAGGCCGCCACCTGCTTGTCTCGCTCCTCGAACCGGTCATCAACCGATCGGCTCACTCCTTGAACCAATTGTCTCGAACGTCAACCGATCTGTTCACGCCTTGAACCGATCGTCTCAGCTGTCGTCAGGATGTCCTCCGTTCTTTGACATAACAGGAAATAAAATTCTATCCTATTTTACATTGTAAAAAGAGAAACCTCGAGTTACATTCGAGGAGAGCAAAGGTAGGAAAGAAATCTCGAATTATTTCGAGTTACAGCAGGAATAGGAGAAGGAAGATCGGTGCGTAGACCGAGATGCAAGCAACCACATACAACCATACACAGATAGGGTTTATTGGCCATAACCACACTATACATCCACCACAAAAATTCATTTAAGGGTGATGCGTATCGAGTGCATTAATAATACATATCATATATGTAAATTGGGATTTGTGGATTTAGGATTGGACATGCATAAAGCCAATTTTATTCGCATCATATGCAATAAATAAAGGCGACAAACCAAAATTGATCATATCGATAATCCTAAAGTATAGAGCAGTTGACGTGGCTCTGATACCACTATTGGGTTTTAGGGGAATCAGAGAAGGCGGCGGAAACAAAAAAAATTCTCCCCCAAACCCGGAACAAGGAAACGCGTCAACGTCTATACAATAGGAAAGTATGGTTTGTGGAATCATACCTTGTCTCGAGGCTTGCTCGGCAAAAATACCTCGCGGCTTGCGCGGTCTTCACCTCCGGTCTTGGACGGTGTCTGTGCAGCTCCTGGTCACACCGGGACTGACGACTCCTGGTCTCACCGAGACTGTCGGGATTGATAGTTGTCCTCCGAGCGGCAGAAACCTCCCGCCTCTGAAGTAGTCCACACGGACCACCTGGAACTCCAATCTCCTTATCCCACAAGGAAGTGGAAGGAGCCGCACCCTCCTATCAGCGTACTAGTCACTGACACACTCTCCTGCCACCAATTGCTTTCTGCAGTTGTCTTTCCCTTGTTGTGCCTCCCTTATCGGGTAGCACTTGCTCGAGCTCTCTCTCGGTTACCAAAACTAGAGAGAATGACAACTTCACAGAGCAACTGGTTGCACTGGGTTGTACTTTTAGAAGCCCCCAATACCCCTATATATAGGAGGGTCATGGGATAGGGTTCTCTATCCCAGGCAATGCGGGACTAAAGCAGGAGTAAAAGGGTTCGAGATTTTCCACAAAAACAACCAACTCGCAACCTGAACCGATCATTTCACAACTGAAACAGTCAGTTGGAGACCTGAGCCGGTCGGTTGACACCTCAACCGATCGGTTGGGACACCTCAACCAGTCAGTTCACTTCTGAACCGGTCAGTTCGTGGCCCTGGTCAGTTCCCGATTGACTTTTTCTCTTTTGTTTCTAATTGGTATCAAATACCAATCCTTGTTCCAATCAAATTGGGCAAGTGAAACGAAAGGAAAATTCTCACCAATCCTACTTTCCCAACTTGCCCAGTTGGACCAGTTGAACGATCGTTTCAACACTTGAAGCGATTGTTTCACCCTGTCCATCAGTCGATCGACTCACTACCTGAGCCGACCAGTTCACCAAGCTCAGCCGATCGGTTCATCACATGAGTCGATTGGTTGGGAGTCAGATTGTGCAGAATCAGTCAATTGTAGTTTCAATCAATTCAATACTCCAATCAATCAGTCCAACACCTTGAACACTATGATTCTGAGCTATCAATCAATTGAGTGTTTAATTGAACTACTAAACTCCTTTAGTAATCAATCTAAACATTGTTTGTGGACAAAACTCCTCTTCCAGGTTAAATCCTATGTGTGTGACCCTGCAGGTCCATTTCACGTTGGCAGTGAAAGTCCATAACATTTATGGCTTCACAAGCAAAGCGTGGTGCCTAGTCACACATCAGTGCTACCCAAGTGAAAAAGAAAGTTGGAGAACAACCTTCAATCCTACAATCCGTGAATGGTGTTACAGTGAATGTATAATTCCTTTGTCACTGATATCCCGAATGAACTCGAGGCATGGAACAGTCATCCTGTCAACATTCATTCACTTTCTTGATCTCAGAGTAGATTGGAAGAGATATGTATGACATCAATATCACATATTGATTCACACATGCGTGTGCACGCCTATTTCAATCCTACTCATCAAGTGGCCTTGGATATCAAACTCCCTCAGGAGGGACAAATCCCATATCTATCACTCACCCCTCAAAAGCCCCATGTGTCAAAGCCACCCAATCATCACTTTTTTAACAACCCATGTTTCAAGACTGCGTTTGATGATGTCAAAGTGTGCCGAATGACATGTGTTGAGTGTAGTGATTTCAGGTCAAAGAATCACACTCACCACCATCACTGTGAGTACTGACTGTGACTACCATGTCATGGTTCCATGTGTCAAACTCATGGTGGGTCAGTCTGGTACACTTGTTCTCTAACAAGTACCTATGTGTTTGGTTTGATATATCTATATCATGACTAATGGGATTCTATCATCAACCAACACCACAATCTAGTCTTGTGTGTCATTGTTGTCTATCTACCTTACACAATGACATCCGACTAGGGACATCACAAGAATGTACAAACTCTTAGCATCTGTATGATCTCATCGTTCAGGTCCTGCACCTGAAGTCATACATCATTGAGTACTGTCATTCTCTAGACATTCAATCTGATCTATCACTATCTCATATGACTGAACCAGAAAGAATTGGAAGCTTTCCTTTGATGTTTATCAAATCAATATTAATGTATCCCATCAATCATCCCATGATTGGCTCTTAGCGCATACATACCAACAACATGCACTATCCTTGAATGTACTATCCACCAAATGGACCATGTAGAATCTATTAATAATACTACCATATAGATTGAACAAACTGTGTTTAGTTTGGATGTGTTACAATATCATAATCATATCTAATGTATACAGTTAGATGTATATGAATATAATTGAACAATATCTGCAATTTCAACAATATATCATGTTATAAAATATACATCTACTTTAGTTTCATGATCCATGAATATCAATTTAGATGATTTTATGCATACAATTTAAAGGGTATATATCATTTTATATAGTTTGATTAATATATAAAGTATTTCAAAATCATTAATTCATATTGGTATATATAATACACATATACTCAAACACACAATTTGTTTAGGACTGCCACCCACACACCCTCCATCAACATGTACCTCACCCCCACACTATAAGCATGTTAGCACATTTTTGTATGGATCATTATCGATATCATCGTAAATAGTTAAACCACATACAGTGTTATTATATTTTGAATAGTAAGATAGCATATTTTTGTTACAAATATGTTTTTTGTGTTGGTTTAACATTTAATATTTGAAAATTATATGCATGGTCTACTAAAATAAAACTTCATAAAAAAATGGTTTTAAATTGAATCAAAATGAACCTAGCAAAATATCAATAGAAATCTTATACTTGTTGGATTCATGTTAATTCGTAATTTGGTTTTGTTTGGAAATTTTATTTACCAACTTAACGGTTTCAATTTGTAGTTTTAGATAAGATATAACTTTACTATCATATATCCACCTATAAGAAAATAGTTCAAGTAATTCAATATTGTAAGTAATATAATTAATGTATTCCTACATTCACTATTTGCTTTTCACTTTGGGTTGTGGTTTATATTATGCTATCAAACTCAATATCAGTTATAACTTTACTATATTGAGTTTGATAGCATTTTTCGATGCTTCTCCCTTGCTTATATAATGAGATTTCACTATTTGCATTTCACTTTGGGTTGTGGTTTATCTTCATGACAACAAACCAATGTTAAAAGACAAGTAACTGGTAGAAGCTATAAAGATAATGGAAATCTGGAAATACAACTTGGGTATCAAGTAAGTATGACAAACAAAGAAAAACTTGTATCAAAAAAAGTTGGTTAAATTTATCTATAATAGTCTAGAATTCATTTCCTAGACATCCCCAAAAAGTCATATATATCACAGACAAAATCATCAACTTACACAAATTATAATAATATACTTAAATGTCCACAAAATAGCAAAAAATACATATCTTTTAATACAGAAGCTAATCGTTGCTCTTAAATAGGAATTAAATTGCATCTAATGAGGCATGATTCTATAAGAGGTACTGACTAGGTACCACATCATCCATCAAAGGGTACTTTATAGACCAATTTAGCATACCAATCCAAGGTGATCTCACATGCGTCAAGTTATGCTCTAAAAATGTCACATTACATATTGATTCTATCTCACAAATACCTCAAATGGTAATTATCATTTTATAAATAGATATTGAGTGATTTAGACTAACATAATTGCATTTTATTTAAAAGAAAGTAAAACTTCGCTTAACCTTGAAGACATACCCTTTTTAGCTCATTCAATAACAATGAGAGTGGAGTTTGTACTCCAACATGTTCAAGCGAACAACATTGACCTAACCAAGTTTTCATTCTATAACACCCTTAAAACATGTAACACAAAGATGAAATCATGAAATGTCATCTGCAAAATATGCACTTGGGAAGTGCTGCCAATTATAAATAATCGAACTTAAAATCAAATATATTATCAAAATCCATTCTTATATAGAATAATCTACTTGTAACAGTCACCGTGACATGATTCCAACTGTAAGAACCCAATCTAAGGTTGGATGTTTATCAAAATTTTCACCCATGTAATGTTATTTGATTTTATCTTATATTTTGATGATTTGTTATTGATAAGAAACCTAGTTACTAATGTTACTAGTTGCTATAAAAGAAATCCTGATCCAAAAATATAACATGATGGCTAAATTGCCTAATTTTCATAATGTTGCAGTCAATGATGATAGAACCTACCTTCTAATGTTATATTAGAAACTTAGATATTGTTTATTGTCTATCTTATTAGAAGTATGTTTGATATTGTAGTATATTCTTATAAACCCAAATCTGTAATATATATCATAATAATCATATCATTCAGTAATCCAATCATGTCTCAAGGGTTCATTAGGGTTATTCACAAACATGGAAACCCTAGTTTCCATTCTCACACATTTCATTCATCAAGCATAAGTATACATTGATTAATTGACTCATTTGATTCACTTCCTCAACACAAATCCTAATCAGGATATGTGGTCATTCAAATCCATTAACATTCAACAATACACTTATATAATATGATCTAATACAATTCAAATATGACTTTATACATGTCAATTCAATTCCAAGCATATCGGCCATTGGGCTGATTTTTAGGCAAAATTCACATGAAATACCATAGTCATCTACCCATAATAATACCCATGCATCCTCAATCAATATAATAGGAACTAATCAAGTTTCAATCAATGAGAAATAATCAAAATCAGTAAAATTAGATTCCCCAATCTCTTTCCCAAATCAAATCCAACCACATACATATACAAACAAGATTTCTGATTGTTTTAGCCGGATTGAATTAGGCTTTCAACATGAGCACAAAGCTTAGGAGGGATAAAAACACTCACCTCAGGTGCCAAGCACCTTAATTTCGTAGGTCAAACTCTAAATTTTTTTTAAAACCCAATCAAACTCTCGCAAAAGACTCTAATTCTTTCTCCTCTCAACTCGGAAACCCTAGAAATGAGGATTTGAAGAGAAAGAGTGAGAAAAGGGGGAGATTTGATGTGATTTAGAATCAAATCAGGGGAGGTATAGAATCTTGACATGTGAGAGAAGATGCACCATGAAATTCTATGCAAAGAATCTAAACTTACTTGATTTCATCATATCTTGGATAGAGAAACCCTAGGTCATCATCTCCTCCACTTTCTCTACTCAAAACCCTAGCTCTCCTCTCTCACAAGAATTTCATTTCTTTGACAGGAAGGACGAGTTATGAGAGCTCCTTGTGTGTTAGTTTATTGATATAGATGAATTGAGGTGCTTAGAACATTTGCAAACAAGTCCCTCAATGTATTTTTATTTTGCTCAGACGGGTTGGTCGGCTGAGTTATAAACTCGACCAAAACCATATGTTTTAGAACTCAAACCTCATACAACAATTATTAAACTTTAAAACAATGTCTTAAATTTAGCTTATAAGATACATTAAAAAATTTAGATCATTTGGAATTACCAATAAATAACTAAAAATCAAATACTACACTGCTATATTGCAGTCAGCAGCATGGTCGATCGAGTTTGTCCTTCACAGAACTCGATCGACACCCTCTCTGTAGAGATCAAAAGTCATCCAATAATTACACCAATTTAACAGAGTGTCTATAATTGTGTTTTTCAATTAAATTTAAAAATTTAGATCAATTTGATATACCAATAAAAATATAAAATTCAATTACCACACTGCTATATCAATCTGAAAATATGATCGGTTGAGTTTGAAACTCGACTGATAAATAGGTCAGAACATTCTTCAAAAATTCTTATATTTTTCAATGTTGTTCACATTTTATATGTACAAATCATATCCAAAATTGAATTAAATCAGAGTTACACATAAAATACTAAAAATCATTTAGTGAGACACTATACTTATCAAATTATGTATTCATATGTCCTCAAAACCCTAATTTGGGCCGATTAGGGTTTCCAAACCTTAACCCTAATTATGTGAATCAAAGTATGATTAAACCTTATCATTATATTTAAAATATCAAAAATTAAGTACCATCACTAATTGAGCTTTAAACAATGATCAACTTAGTTAAGAATACAACCATCCAAGTAAACCCTAATTAGATGACTAATTTGAAAACGGGTCATTACACTATCACTTAGATTGTTTCTTGTACCTAACCAATCATTTGTCCCCTCAAGTTTTGATGAGTGTCTCCCATCATACCTTTAGTTTTTCAACCAGTGCAAGTCTGGTTCTCCCACTAACTCTTGTCGTAGTAGGAAAAAGGTGAATGTAAAAAAGCAAATGTAACTATGACTTTTTAGTGAGAGATTAATATCTTGAGTCTTTGATCATTGAAAAATCACTAGTATAGATACTACCTTTAACGTTGGTTTAAATGGATTTTTTACATGGTTTTCTAAGTGACACCCAAGAGAGCGAGAGTAAAGGTAGAAGCCTACAGCATCAGTTCTAAACCAATGACATAGAGTCGGCCCGTATTGCAACCAAAAAAGAACCGACACCGGTAGGATCCATAGTCGTTGGTTATGCAAAGAAAACTGACACTTATCGCCATACCCAAAAAAAAATTGACTTGGGTTAGGATATTGTTGTCGGTTATTTATGTAAAAATTGAAAACTTACTCCCTTTCCAAACAAAAAGTGTTTGGCATAGTACGTCGGTTCTTTATAAAACTGACAATATAGCTACTAATTATCGTCGATTCAGTGGAAAACTGACAATATAGCTTCAAATTTTCGTCAGTTATTATTTTATAAACCGACTCCTATCTCAATAATCAGAAGAAAAAAAATGGCTCGGGTTAGGGCATAGTCGTCAGTTTCTTATAAACAACTGACAACGTAAACCTTCATTTAACCGACAGCTAAGTGTCATTTTTTAATACCATCTTGCAGGCTTGTTGTCTGATTGGTCAACAAGATGCAAAACCTATAGTTTAATTTTGAATTGTAGGTTTACAACATCCTATGATTTCAGCCTAACAATAGGCCACAAACCTACAATAACAAGATGATCAAGATTATATATATATACATCATGTGATTCAGACACATGTAGAAACACAATTAATTCATTCACGTGATTCACACACATGTAAAAACCTTTAGTTCCATTCATTCATCCATTTTCACATTCACACACATGTAGAAACCTACAATTCCATTCATTTCATCCATTTTCTCATTCACATACATGTAGAAGCACATTCATTCATCCATCTTCACATTCACATTCACACACATGTATATACATTAAATTTCAATAAGACAATTCAAAAAAAGTCATTCACACATGTATATATAAGTACCACAGATATACAAAAATAATGGCACCAAAGTTTACAGATGTCATTCTTTATCATCGATACCTCAATCATAATAAAAAATTGCCTCCCTTTCAAAGGCTTTTTCCCATTGTTTTCTTATGTCATCTAATTGTTCTATCGTTTAGGACATATGTACATCTAATAGCTTTTCCCCTATATTGAAGTCACTAGTTTTAAACACCTACAAAGAGAATGACATATATATATAATTAATAAGTTTGTAATATTCATATTATCTAATGAGACTATACTTATGATGATCAAAACTATATATTACATGTTGTATGTTTTCGATGTCTTGTGCAGCATATCTGACAATCATGTCTATATACCGCATCACGTAGTACCCACATGCCCAGTCATTGTCTTGTACAACATAGTATAAATTTCAACATACAAAATGTTAATAAATAAAAATAAGGATATTTCACATAAATAAAATATGCATTGGAGTCAGGAAACTACATTCACATTCTTCCAAACTATCACTTTCTTTTTCTTGTGCACATTTCCTCCAGCATATTTGAAATCTTTTAAAGCCTTATACATTAATGTAACACATTGAATTGTATTAGTTAATAGTCATGTAATAATATATGTTAACGGATATAAATATACAAATCTTCTCACGTGTATAATGGCTTTTTCAATCATGTCCTGGACAGTCTAATTTTTCCCCTTAGAATCTAGATAATAAACAATCAACATCTAGGAGACAAAAACTAGTAAATCCCAATGCTTACCTCTAGTGATAAGAAAGTAAAAAGTATATAACTCAAAATCCAAAATGAAATGTAATTTTCTTAAGTCAAAAATATAAGCAAAGTAAACTTACCCAACATTATATGGAGCTATTATCACGTTCTTTTTCTTTTCACCAAAATATTTAAAAGCGATAGAGCGGCTCTGGTAATTGATTTAGGGTCTTAATTTACAAGACTGATCAAGGATGGAACTAGAAATCCCACATGAGTCATTGAAAAATCTTTACAAAACCTATTTAAGTGGTTGCAAAACATATATTATGTATGCTTTAATATATAAGAAAATAGATCACCATGTATAAAATGAGGTATATAGATATATAAATAAGATTTCACCATATCCATAGTTATATCATAGATGATTTCAATCAAGCATAACAAAACAACTCCAAAATATCTTGTAGAAATATATTATTATCGTATGATTGGCCTATAGCATCCTCCTCCATAGAAACAATAAAGGTGAAGTTTCAAAATGTTCACCTACCCATATTGGCATACCCCTGCATTAAGGATATATCGAGTCGTAGGTCCTTTGGAAGCCAACTAGGTACTTGAGGAAGAGGTGGAGGTGGAGGAGGACGAGCTGTAGTGGGTTTTCCCCTTTGTCTTGCATATATAATTTCATATCAATTGTCATTTATATACATATACCAATTAACGTAATGTAAATTTACCATACATGATCAGTATAGATGACTCCCACTTCGAGCCACAAGACCACTCCGCCTTCTGATTCACCAATTGTTTCAGCATCTGGGTGGGCATATGGCAATGGATGTTTACGCCAAGTGGGAATGACAAGCCTTGGGCTCACACGAACCGCACCATCGGGTACTGGAGTGCCATGAATCATGTTCCCAGGAAGGTGTGGGTAAGCCTCGCCCTCTGTAATGATGAATTGTTTCAATTTTAGATGACATGGCCTCAACCCCTACAAATTTACATAGAGTATGTTATATATACCTAAACATATCATCTTGAAAAGACTAGATACTATGTCATAAAAATAGTTACAGTGGACGTGGTAGGTGGTGGGTCTACAGGATTACTCCCAACCACCTCTATAGGATCACTCCCAACCACCTCTATCGTAGGGGAAGAGCGACACGGCACAGGTACTGTCTAAGTGGAAGCCTGAGATGTCTGTCACTTTCTCATTGCTTCCTGAACTCTCTTATTAATTAACTCATCTACCTATACATGGCCAAAAGAAACACTTTTTGATTCCTGAATTCCCTTTGCAATAACATTCTAAAAAAGAATAGGTTACCTCAGCTTTTGAAAATCCCCCTTTTGGACATGTTTGCGATGTGATGGCCCAAAGAACGCTCTTAGGTTCACACTAGCGTCTGCAGCCCTAACACGTCCAAGATTCTCTAGGTTACTGAGAGAAACTATCAATTCATCTTGTGTGCCCTCAGGGATGAACGAGCCTTGCTTCCTCTACTCGTGAAACTCCCTCTAATCATCATCAATAGAAATTGGTAAGAAAACAAAATAATCATCAATACAAATTGCTCTGAGAGTTGAATTTTACCATTTTTGCAACCACCTTGGTAGTTGTGGGGTTGGTTATATCTCCTTTTTTTGTTTTTCCTCCCAGCTATCCACACATCATGGCGATGCAGAGGTGTGGGAGTAGTAGAGGACTCAGCAGTTTCAGTAGTAAGAGTAGTAGGCTACTGAACGGAAGATGTTTGTAGCTTTTGGCGAAGGGCTGCATAGCCACCTGGACCCATCGTGTAGTCATGCACATTCAGTGCACACCTTGCTCTTTGAGCATTTTTGATAGCCTTGTTAGTAAGCACATTGAATTGGTTAGTAACAATTAAGGTCAATTATAAATAGGTGAATTCATAAGAATGTATACTAAATAAATCAGGAGTGATGCTTAATACCTTGAATTCATTGATATTTCTCTTGGCAACAAACACCTCCCATTCAGTTAGGTCCAGGTAGTTCCATTGCTCAAGGGTTGACTTCTTCCTCTTATCAGTTGAGAGTTGTCATATAGTTCCTTAGAACCCTCCCATAGCATTGCATCACCTTTTTACGATGGATGCTTTCATCTAGTTCAAATATACTCTACAAAATTTCATATATTTAATAGAGTTTTCTAAAAAAATATAATTGTAAATAACTTTAAAAATATAATTGCAAATGATAATATCTCACACATAGTTGTTTCCATACTAAGTCTTTCTTCCCTTTAGGAACTATATGTCAAGATCCTGCATTTACACTATAATTGCTACGAGTAAGAACCCCAAGATATGAAACAAATGAGTTGTGGTTCTTTCCAACTGGATTTCCTACATGATCAAAATCCATAACCAATTATGGTCCATTGCCCCTTTGTTGTAGTAACTTGTTCATCATAGTGATGCCCCTGATTTTTTTCAATTTTTTTATGTTGCTCATCAAGTGGCACAAGGTTTTCAGGGGTACATCCTCAACCTAAAACTTGACAAAAAAACATATATAGGATATAACTCATAAATCGACATATAGCTAGATATATTGTAAAACTTACATTGTGAAGTGGCGCCTCACCCTCATGGTAATCATCATCACAATCATCATACTCATGGTTAGCCATATGAAAAAGTGTCATATAAAAAACAATCAAACATTTAACATTTAATGAAATTAATATAACATTGTAAAGTTAACATTGATCTATTATTCAAAAAAATATAATATTTAAAAATTAAAAACATGCCTCTAATATTGAGATCTTTTATCAATTAACTTTCCATCAATGTGATCTCCACGCACATATAAGTCATCATTAGCTTCAATATTTGGTGTTGGCAAGCCAACTGAGAATGGACTGGAGTCATCATACTTATCATATTACTCTTCTTCATCTATAGGATCTTCAATGAACTATCTTTTACCCTAAAGAACAAATGGCCATTTTTTATTTGCACGAACACCAATATAAAATACTTGTTTTGTCTGTGATTCCAATATGAATGGTTCACCCTTCTCGCCAATCTTTTCAAAATTCACTAATGTGAAATCAAATTCATCCACTATAACTCCTTTGGTGTTATCAGCCCAATTACACTTAAAGACTGGAATTTTGAAATCTACATAGTCAAACTCTCATATGTTTTCAATGACACTATAATATGACATTTTAGCTCCACGTGGACTCTTATCTTTTGCACTAGAAAAAAAACAATGAAGACGCTTGAAGTGTGACCCCACATTAATTTTTGGTTTAAAGATGAGCCATTTGATCTTTTCAACAATATTATTTGGTGTTTGAGATAGTTGATGTAAGATTTTATCCTCAAACCACTTAATAAATGTCTTGTTATGATCTCTAGCAAGCCACATTGAATTGGCTTGAGGATATGTTCTCCTTTTTTTCTCCTTTTAGACAATGTGTAACAAGTAGGAGGTAAATATGTTCCCTAATCACTACTAACTACTTCTATTATTTTTTTCCTTATTCTCATTTCACGTAGGTCCAATCTAGATTTGATGCCATCTTCAGTCTTACCTGGTATATTCAACAAAGTACCAATGACACTATCACAGACATTTTTCTCAACATGCATGACATTGATACAATGCCTAACTGCCAAAGAACTCTAATAAGGAAGATCCCAAAATATTGACTTCTTGAATAAAAATGTGTCACTTTGTGTGGGAATGGTACATTGTGACCACTTACCAAATTCATTGATGAAGTCTTTTACTCTTTCATAAACGACCTCCCCTATTATAGGTTTAGAGGCACTTAGTTCCTCATTCCATTCATTGAATGCTTTATGAAACCTTTGATACGGGTGGAATTTTGGAAGAAACCTTTGATGACCAAGATATACAGTCTTTCCACCATGTTTTAGTCGTACTGAATTAGTGTTTTCTTTGAATATAGGGCATGCTTTGGATCCTTTTACATTGTATCCAGACAAATTCACATATGTTGGAAAGTTATTAATAGTGCAAAACAATATAGCATTCAAATGAAATATCTCTCTACGTGAAGCATCATAGGTCATCAAAACTTCACCCCAGAGTTTATTTAAGCCATCAATCAGGATAAACATAAATATCATTTCAAGTCTATTTAGGGCCTGATATCAACAATGACGGCATAACATACTTATTTTTCATGCACAATCAAGGAGGAAGATTTTATATTACAAGCATAATAGGCCAAGTGTTATGTTGGCTACTCAATGTGTCATATGGATTCATCCCATCAGTACAAATCCCAACTCTTAGATTCCTGACTTCTTCACCGAATTCAAGGTACAATCAATTAATCCTCTTCCACTGTGGGGAATCAGACGCATGTCGTAGGATCCCATCATTATTTTTCTTAACCTCTGCATGCTACCTTAATTTCTCTATATCTATCGAATTGGAAAACAAGCATTGAAATTGTGGTATTATAGGTAGATACCACATCACCTTGGCAAGAGTGCCAGTTTTGGACTTCCCCAAAGTCATCATTTTATACCTTGACGCCCCACATTTTGGACAATCTTTCAAATCCACATAGTCCTTTTGAAATAATAGACAATCATTCAGGCATGCATGTATCTTTTTAGACTTTATTCCCATTGGGCATAATATTCTCTTTAACTCGTATGTTGATCTTGGAAGCTCGTTTCCTTCAGAAAGAATTTCTTTCAACAAAGACAACAATGACGTGAAGCTTTTTTCGCTTCATCTATTATTAGCCTTCAGATTATACAATCTCAACACAACGCTCATCTTTGTAAACTTAGTACAACCTATGTATAATGGTCTCTCAGCATCTTGCACAATGTTCCTAAACAAGGAAGGTGGATTGGTGTGTTCTACCCCACAATTATCCAACATCACATTAATGATGTCTATCAGAATTGCTTCGTCCACATCTATGTCATCGGTGAAAATTTCTTGTTCAACAAAAGCACTACTATTGACATCTACTGATCTCAAGTTTGAAATCTCTACATGCCAGTACCATTCTATATAGACTTGTACAATCTTGTTGCACATGACATGACTTTTTATTTCATCACCAGTGCTGACTTTCAAGTTGTTACCGCAATGCCTACATGGACAATAGAACCTATCTCTAGGTTGTTTCCTATGTTCCTCCGAAAATCTAATAAACTGATCAAGACCAGCAATAAACTCTAGGGTGCAGTGATTTGGAATGCACATCCATGATCTATCCATTCTATGATCAAAGAGAAAACAAGTATTAGGGTTTAGGGTTTACATACTAAGTTAAGGATTTATAGATAGATTAGGATTTATTATTTTAGATTTAGGGATAAGGATTTAAATATTAGGGTTTAGGGTTTAAATATTAGGGTTTAGGGTTAAAATATTAGGTTTTAGGGTTTAGTAATGAATGTTTGTACCACCTATCCCATTCTTGAACACCTAATCTTACTAGTAAGTGTATAATGTGTATTTCATTTTCAAGAAAATTTCGACAGCATTTCCCCACAGTTCTCCAAGTACACTAATGTACATGGGAAAATTCCCACCAACATATTACTTAGAGAACAAATAGGAAAGTGCTAACAAAAAATCATGAAAATCGAATATGCATTATACACTTACATCCTAAGTGAGATTAAGTGTTCTAGAATAGTCCAAAACTGGAGACTATCCAAGATTTACTCCTAATGAGTAAATCTCATATGGGTTTCTAAGACAAAAAAATACATGTATGTTGTCATTCCTATACCTAAGATCCTAGTTTCATCATTCATATCCTAGGTTTTATGTAACATCATTTTATTCAATTCATTCTTCCATTTGGATTAGTTAATCAAGAGGGAAAGCAAATGTCAATTTTAATTAAGAGGACTAGATTAGGCACCTTGATTTGACTAGATCTTTAAAAAGTGTCCCTCAAATAGCTCCTAAGATTACAAACAATGTATGAGTTGTTTTACAACAACAACATCTGGTAATCTTAATCATACTCTAGTCTAGGTACCATATTCGACAACATTTATTTCAACATCTCCAATGTACATGCATGTTCATCATTAAGGCATAAATTATTCTTGACCTTGGGGGAGAGATGACCTAAGAGGGAGAGATGACCTAAGGTAAACTAGAAATTAAGTTTAACACACTAAGGAAAGAAGGCAAATTACACTAACTAAGATATAGCAATCCTAATTAACACTAATCAATGCAAGAGAAATAAGTAACTAACCATAAAAAAGTGATTCACTTTCAACAAGGTAACTACGATATTGGGTTGTTTGGGGGATATGTAACCTTAACGATGTTTAAGGGCCAAATTCATGAACATACATCCAACAATTAATCTATGAAACAAAACAACAAGGAGTAATGTAGAAAGTGAATCACATCCTATTAGTTGTCCATGGGTGACATGGTGGCATAAGGGAGCTCTCTTACCTAGCAGTAGGGGAAGCAGGTGCCAAATATCACTAGTAGAAGCTTCAACCCAAGCTCACTAGGTGGTGGCGGATAGCTTAGGCCAAAGGTCAGCGTCCTCCCAAGCTCACATCCTCCCAAACTAGCAACAACAGCTCCTCAGGCAGTGGAGGAAGAATGACAGCAGCGAGTGGAGGAAGAACGGCAACGGTGGCGAGTGTTGAGAAGTGGCAAGTGGAGGAAGAACAACAGCGACGACAGTGGAATTGCCAAATTTGTCAGAGACCTAGGTAGAAACCGTGATGAAACAGAGAATGGGGGAAATTTTTTTTTGTGTGGATGCTATTAAACCCTTAGACGTATGTTGCTAGAGATAAACTGACAACTAACTCCTAAACCAAAAAAATAGTCTGACATAGTCGTCGGTTACCAACGAAAAAACCAACATTTACTGTTAGGCCATAGTTGTCGGTTGCCAATAAAAACTGATGACGAAGGAGCAAATGGGGGGGGTAATTTCATGGGGATAAGGTGTGAAATCACCTAGTCATCGGTTTCTAGTAACCAACCGACACTATAGACCCATCCCCTTAAAAAGAAGTTTGTCTCATGAAGTGTAATTAGTCATCGGTTAGTTGGTAGATCCGACGACTAATGAGATGTAAATTTTTCTGTGGGGATATGGCGTGAAACATGCATCATTGATTTTAGCAAAAACTAATGTCGTATTGAAAATTTTGGAGGCAAATTTTTTTCCAGGAAAATTGTATTTTGCGGGTAATTTAGACGTCAGTTTCTTTGAAATGAAATTGACGTTAAAGTAAAAGTGATACTCGTGTCTTTTCTAAATCAATAGGACTTCACATATGGTGTCTTATATAACCAAAATCAATTTTTTGTGTAACTGACACCATCAAAGGTGACGTTATATGTCATTTTAGTACTAGTGAATAGTGGCTACTTCTTTATCTGAAAATAGATCGTGGAGAAAAAGAATAGTCATCCCTCTTCCTATGCATCTTTTGTTTATTTTTTTAGAGTGTACCAATTTAGAGTCGGGACTAGAACTCTTCAAAGGAACAATATGAAGAGTTTGCCTATAAAGATAGGGCTTGAATCATAAAGATTGGTGATTGTTTTTTAGATAATCATTTAGATTTAAGGTGACCCTTACTGAGCCATTGATTGTATCACTTAGTTGGATGATTTAAGGTGCCTAAATCGGACTGAGATTGGATGTTCATACTATCATCTAGTGAAAGGTAGTCTTCATGACGTGTTCCCTCACAAAATCTTCTTTCATCTTCTAGAGCATCAATGTTCCTTTACATTTTAGGTCTTGGTCCTGAAATTGGAGATTTGAGCCATAACTCAGGGTCATTAGGTAGGGTCGGCAATTTGGTTTGTTTTTTAGTCATGATCTGGGTTTTTTGGAAGATGTGTGCGTGAAAGCAAGCTAGTAACACTAGTCACGATCTGGGATTAGTCAAAAGTTTTGTACCAAAAGGATATATTTATGCAATTCAATTTTTTGAAATTGAGGATATTACAGATTCCATCATTAGCTAGAGGATCAACGTTAATGGTGAATTTCCACCGAGTGAGAAAAATGGGATGTCAAAAATTTTCCCCTCTCAAGGCTAGGTTTGAGATAAGAGTGAGAATCATATACTTGAGCCAAGTCTGACCCCCATTTTTGGTCATGAAAGCATAAAAAGGTTGGACTCATGAAGGATGTTCTGATAAACCTTGTGGAGGGTGGAAAGTAAGTGTGATGCCCCTTCCTTTTAAATATGAATAAGTGAGGAAAAGATTGGGAATAATGACTTCTCTAGAGTAAGGGAAATCTATCACTTAGACCATTTCCTATACTTGACCAATCATTTGTCCCCTCAAGTTCTGATGAGTGTCTCCCATGATAGATTTAGTTCTTCAACTAGTGCAGGTTTGGTTCTCCCACTCACTCATGCCTTAGTGAGAAAAAGGTGAGTGTGAAAAAGCAAATGTAACTTTGACTTGTTAGTGAGATATTAAGATCTAGAGTCTTTGATCATTGAAAAATAGTGGCGACTTCTTTGCCTGAAAATAGATCATGGAGAAAAAGAATAGGTATCCCTCTTCCTATGCATCTTTTGTTTATTTTTTTAAAGTGGACCAATTTAGAGTCGGGACTAGAACTCTTAAAAGGCACAATATGAAGAGTTTTCCTATCAAGATAGGGCTTTAATCATAAAGATTGGTGATTGTTTTTCATATAATCTTTTAGATTTAAGGTGACCCTTACTAAGCCATTGAGTGTATCACTTAGTTCGTTGATTTAAGGTGCCTGAATTGGACTGAGATTGGATGTCCATACTATCATCTAGTGAAAGTTAGTCTCCATGACGTGTTCCCTCACAAAATCTTCTTTCGTCCTCTAGAGCATCAATGTTCCTTTACTTTTTAGGTTTCGGTCCTGAAATTGGAGATTTGAGCCATAACTTAGGGTCATGAGGTAGGGTCGGCAATTTGGTTTGTTTTTTAGTCATGATCTAGGTTTTTTGGGAGATGTGTGCATGAAAGCAAGCTAGTAACACTAGTCACGGTCCGGGATTAGTCAAAAGTTTTGTACCGAAAGGCTATATTTATGCAATTCAATTTTCCAAAATTGAGGATATTACAGATTCCATCATTAGCTAGAGGATCAACATTAATGGTGAATTTCCACTGAGTGAGCAAAATGGGGTGTCAACAATTTTTCCCTCTCAAGGCTAGGTTTGAGATAAGAGTGAGAATCATAGACTTGAGCCAAGTCTGACCCCCATTTTTGGTCATGAAAGCATAAAAAGGTTGGACTCGTGAAGGACGTTCTGATAAACCTTGTCGAGGGTGGAAAGTGAGTGTGATGTCCCTTCCTTCTAAAGATGAATAAGTGAGGAAAAGATTGGGAATAATGACTTCTCTAAAGTAAGGACAGTCTATCACTTAGACCATTTCTTGTACTTGACCAATCATTTGTCCCCTCGAGTTTTGATGAGTGTCTCCCATCATAGATTTAGTTCTTCAACTAGTGCAGGTTTGATTCTCCCACTCACTCATGCCTTAGTGAGAAAAAGATGAATGTGAAAAAGCAAATGTAACTTTGAATTGTCAGTGAGATATTAAGATCTAGAGTCTTTGATCATTGAAAAATAGTGGCAACTTCTTTGCCTGAAAATAGATAATGGAGAAAAAGAGTAGTCATCCCTTTTCCTATGCATCTTTTATTTATTTTCTTAGAGTGGGCCAATTTAGATTCGGGACTAGAACTCTTAAAAGACACAATATGAAGAGTTTGCCTATCGAGATAGGACTTGAATCATAAAGATTGGTGATTTTTTTCAAACAAGTTTTTAGATTTAAGGTGACCCTTACTAAGCCATTCATTATATCACTTAGTTGGTTGATTTAAGGTGTCTCGATTGGAATGAGATTGGATGATCATACTATCATCCAATGAAAGGTAGTCTCCATGATGTGTTCCCTCACTAAATCTTCTTTTGTCCTCTAGAGCGACAATGTTCCTCCAATTTTTAGGTCTCGATCCTAAAAAATGGAGATTTAAGCCATAACTCAGGGTCGTGAGGTAGGGTCAGAAATTCAGTTGGTTTTTTAGTCATGATCTGGGATTTTTGGAAGATGTCTGCATGAAAGAAAGTTGGAAACCCTAGTCGCAATCTAGGATTAGTCAAAAAATTTGCACTGAAAGGCAGTCTAGATTTCAATTGCAAGTCATGGGTAAGGACTCTACATTGAAAAGGAAACAAAAAAGGGGTAGGGGTCTTATTTAGTATGAAGCTCGTGGTCTAGTTTAAGGTATTAGTCTAGGACCCAAATAGATATGTAGTTGAATTGCATGATTGGTCCAGTTTTAGGTCATAGTCATGTACATGGAAAAGACTTGAAAATTAAGTTGTCATTTGGTTCAATTTAAGGTCATTATCCAGGACCCTGTAAAGATTGAAAATGAGGTTTTGGGTGTTGGTATGTTTTAGGTCATAGTCCGAGATGTTGGAAAGTTTGTATCTAGATCTGGTGCGTATCTTGGCAAAAATAGATATTTTCAATTCTGGAGTCAGGATTTTACATTTTCTTATTTGTAAATTCTTTTTCTATTTTTTCTGATTATTTTTTTAGGATTCTGCAAATTGTACTAAAGATCTAGGGACATGTTTGTAATTTGTGTATTTGTTTTTTGTCTTTAAAAGTGGAATGGGGGAGGGTCGAGCACCATTCCCATTTCTTCCTCACTTGCGTAAGCAACAGTGATGGTGACCAGCTCAGAGCATCTTAGGGAGACAGTGGAAGCCAGAGGAGAGATGAAGAGAGTTTGTGGGTTGCAGTGATCTATTAGCTCCACGTGCACAAATGGAAGCATTTTACTAGCATCAGGTGATGTTTTTCTAGGAGCTACATTGCGGCGGCGGGGAGCTTATGGCGATCTTCTTTGGATGTGTTTTAGTGTAGTTTTTAGTTACATCCATCTTAGGGAAGGTATAGATTTCATTCTTGCACTTTGATTTGGTTGTTTTGGACCTCGATGTTGAAATCTGATTTTTGTCTTCCCAATGTTCTTTGTAGTCTGGAGGTTGAAGACAATCTGGATGCACATTCCATTTTGCGATCCGTTTGATTTCATCATTATGTCATTTTCTCAACTGTTTGTTTTCTGATCAAAATGATTTCAGATGCTAAGAAAAATTCTTGATATTTTTGTCCTTGTTATGCAAATGGCTTCTCATGACTGGCATGAGGCATATCCCTTTACAAATGAGCATGATGTTGACAATGATGTGGGGACTACGGTGTACCCACAGTATGCATCTGCCTTTTTTATTCACTTTGTGTCTGCTCTATGAGTAATCTGATTGACATCTTCCTTGAGTAGGTGTCATGGTGGTGTGAGAAGGATTGAGGGGGGTCTGTTCCATATTTAGATATTTGTCCATCGTTTGGGCATGATGTGGATGAATCTACATCATCGAGGCCGTCGAGCGGGCGATGAGGTATAACTTGAAAACCTTTCTCCTCATTACTTTTTGTCTACATTTCTGAGATTGAATCGGGATTTTTCTCCATGTAGCGATTATTTTGATTTTGACCTCATATTTATTCCTTTAGGGAATAATTACTAGAGAATATATTAAGATGAGCTGAGATATATGTATGAGAGCCTAGTGGCTGAGGAGGTGGAATTGTTGGAGAGGACTAGCTTTGGTAGCATTATCTATTGTGGGTTCACAGATAGGTTGTATCTCCTTCCTTTGATTGAGTACTTATGTCCAAAGACTAGTAATTCACACTTTACTTTTTGAAAACTGACCATCACCCTAGGTGAGTTTATAAGGTTTATCAGTTTATGGTTTGATGGGACTCCCATTGGTTCTCTTCCTGATTGACAAGAGTGGTGTCATTACCGCCTGGCTGGGATTCTAGGAGTGAACCCCAGAAATATTGAGATGGCCTCAAAGTATGAGGTCAAGTTTACTTAGTTGAGGCCCACCTTCTTTCATGAGGGTGAGTGACAAGGTGCCAATAATCCATTGTATGAAACCATGTGAGTCCTGGTGTTACTATTTGTGCTC
The DNA here is from genome assembly GCA_963693085.1 of Alisma plantago-aquatica. Lineage (NCBI taxonomy): Eukaryota > Viridiplantae > Streptophyta > Magnoliopsida > Alismatales > Alismataceae > Alisma > Alisma plantago-aquatica. Next base: position 714,301,610 of record OY856411.1, on the reverse strand, counting down.
ATCACTAGTTGCTTATTTAGAAACTACCTGGGAAATAGAGGAGATGTTATTTAGTTCTCCTTTATGTTGGACATGGACGTATTTCCTTCCTTTGACTAGGGTGGTGGCATGTATGCTCATCTTCTAATGCATTTGTGGAGATGTTTGGTGGGATATTTTAAAGGAGAGATCGCCCATTCTACAACAAGTTGTGGAGGCTTTGTAGGCATGATTTCTTTGAGCTTCTACCCATTATTTTGCATTTTATGCTTTGAAATAACTATAGTACATGATTTTCTTTGACAATTTTTTCTTGCATATGTGATCTATGAGCACTTTTGGCCGCATAGGCCCGTCACTTTGAGTGTTCTATAGGGTTATTTGTATGCCTCCCTCCCTACTTGTCGCCATTGGGTCGATTGTTCCAGTAGGGTGCATTATGAGCAGTGGAGAGGTGAATTAGAGACAATGATTGTGGTTGAGGTATGCATAGTTCTTTGAAGATTGTATTATATCATGCTTTTCTACTTTACCTAACTCCAATTTGTTGTTCCTCCAATGCCTGATTCAGGATCTTCTCCAAGTTCCAGCATGGTGAGTGGACCACATTTTGTGCAGCCTTCTTTGAGGTGTTGTCTATAGATGTTTTCCAAATATATTTCTAGTCTATGTTTGGGAGTTTTTTGTATATGGGTGAGTGTGTTGCTCATTAGTGGATTGGTGGATGGCATATCCCTTTCAATCATCTATCGGGGTTGGTCCCTCGTGGACTTGGTATTTGTCAGGTTGCTCGGGATCTGATGTATGGGTAGATGATGCATGACAAGTACTTGAGGTGGTACTATATGCATGATCATCATGTTCTCTTTTCTAGAGAGGCATATGATCATCTCTGACGTCCTCCTATGGTGAGTACACGGGTTTGATCTTACTTTTGTGCTTGCTTGCATTATTTTGTACATGTGTTCTCTTATAGGTAATTGACTATGATTCGAATGAGGGGCAGGATGATCAGGGGTATGAGTTTCATCATCCACACCCTGAGGTAGTTCCTTCATAGGAGGAAGTTTCTTCACCTAAGGTTTTGCCTTCTCCATTGGTTGATGCTTGTGGCTTTGGTAACTTCCTTGAGTTGTAGCCTCATTGACATTTTGGTGTTAGAGGCTCGTGTCACTACTTGGGTGACTTTGGCTAGACCTCATCCTTCATGGATATAGATGCAGCAAGTAGACTCTTTTGCTTGAGTATCCCACCAAACTCTTGTCGTGGTCATCACTTTGGAGGATCTTCTAGTGTAGGGGGATTTTCTTTAGACATCCCTATTTAGAGTGCAGAACTGTCTTCAGCTAATACAGGTGAAGGTCCTATCAATGTAGAGATGTTGCATTGGTTGTCGAGGTGACTTCTGGGAGGTCCTTTTCTGGTCATGATGGTCTACCATCAGTATCCTAGTGGCGAGCATCATTCTTCAGGGTCTCCTTCTATTGATCATCGACCTTTGGCCAAGCCTTTTATAGGTGGTTCAGGAAGAATGTAAGAAGTAGTTGTTTATCTTTAGCATTTCCTTTCCATGATGTATTTTTCTTTCCTATAAGAAAAATTGTATTATTCATGTTGGTATTTATAAACACTTTTAAATTTTATAGAAAAAATTGAGTTTGAGTTTAGAAATGATTGTGAGGTTTTGTGATCTTTGATATTGAATCGGATTTCTGAGTTTGATCTTCATAAGATGTTTGGTTGATTAACATATTGCCTCAATCTTCATGTTGATTTGAGGTGGCAAACCATAGTGATCCGCTAGCCTGGACTCAAAGTCATGCCTGCCTCAGGATGTGAGTCAGTATTGGCCACATATGTAGTGTGATTTTGTCAGAATAAAAAGGATTTAGAGTCCCTCTGTTTCTAAGATGAATTTATCCTATAAATAGGGATTTACCCCTCATCTTTGCAACACAACTATTTCTCTCATGACTCATGGTCATGGGAGAGAATGAGATACAAGATATCCCACTCTTGTGGTGTCTACATCAACTTGTCATTGGTGTGACATTGCATCATTAATCTATCTAATACATAAGAAATCAAGATAAAAATCTTTGGCATGACCGGTCATCTTCATCATCTAGTGTATATACATGCATCAAGGGAGTTCACGTTGGTAGTGATCCACTTCTGGGATCCTCTGAGCCACACCTTCCGTAATGGTTATGTTGTTTACACTCCCACCCTGGAGGATGTGGCTAAGATCACATGGCTTCCTCTACATAAGGGAGGGACTATGCCACCAAGGAAGTTGGGTTTGTCTATTAAACTAGTGAATCTTATTGGCATGAAGAAATCTCAAGCTGCTTGTCAGTTGACTGGTCATGGTCGCTTCATTCAGATGGTCTCCCAATGGGAGTTGTTTAAGAGCAAGGAGCATCATGGTGTATCTTCTCTTGATATGTCTCTCCTGTGGGCATATACTTTGATCATCTCGATGGGGTTGTTCTTTGGAAAGACTATTGTGCGAGTGATGAGTGCTACCTTTGGAGTCATGCCTGCTCTTTGGAGAAAGGAAACCATTCTCCCCTTTGATCCTAGTTGAATTGTATGAGTGCTTAGATGAAGTAGATCTAACCAAAAAGATAAGGGTACCCTTATGAATCCTATAAATTTATCTAGAATGTGTATTGAACCTGCTAGATTGATAGTCTTCAAATCATTATTATAGCGTGGCAAAGGAAGTTATGTTGAAGCACATTCAGATAGGTGATCCTCTTCAGCTAGGTAGAAATATAGCTTGTAGTTTTGCTGGTTTGAAGGCTTCAGATGTACGTTGGGATGGATGGAATATCATCTTGATAACTCAGCCTATGGCATAGTCATGCCTAATTTTCAGTGGTTGATCATCATGCCTGGTCTGGAGAGTTGTGTTTCATACTACCATGTATCACTATTGTGGTAGTTCGGTCACCAATAGTGTGTGTATCAAGTTGAGGCTCTTCCCCCATTCTTCAAGAAGTTGATGCTAGATTCTCAAAAGGTTCATGAGAAGTTTGCATATATGTGGTTGAATCAGAAGAGGTTGACCCGAGCTTCCTTCCATGTGGGTTAGGTTTTCTCTCTTGAGTACTTAGAGCAGATTGCAGCGGCAACTTTAGTGGTAGTGACATGTGGTTCTTATGGATAACCAAAGTGATGTATTTTTAATTTTTATTGTATGTTTATTTGTTTATTGGCATAAGGATCTAGAGTTTTCTAATGATTTTATTTCTGGAGTAAAAGTTTTTGTTCATAATTTGTGGTACCATCTAATCCCTCCATGATACATGAAAATGTGTGTTGGACTTAGGTCCTTGGGTGCATACAGCTATAATCTCCTTTCTGACTAATCGTCTGATCAAGACAATCTAGAATTCATGTCTATGCATTTTAGGACTAGTGATAGTTGTAGGTTTTAATATTTTGGGGGCACCTCCTGCTTGTCTACCCCTCGCATGAAGTTGGAAGTTTGAAACCCCAAATGCTTTATGCTATTTCTCATCCTAATTTGATGATAGGTTTTCCTCCCCCTAAATGTCTGTAGCATGTTCTTTTATGAGTAGAGCCCTCATACTAAGGGGGGATGGAAGAAGCTCTTCTGGACCTGGATGTCATGCTAAGAGCTAAAACATGTCATGTAGTGGGTGTGTTAGCAGCGATTCCCTATCCAATTGGGCCAAGGTGCTAGATGTCAAAGACATCCCAGTAGGCTTTACTCTTGAGATGCCTTAGAGAACCAATCAACCACGAGCATGTGTTTGTTTGTTTAAAGGGATTTCTAAATTTTCTCTTTTTTTTTGAGGTTCCCACTGGTTGAAGGTCTTTTTGTTTAAAACTTTTTCTTCGGCATTGAAGCTCAAGGCCTAAGTATGAGATATGAGGGTTCTATAGGGAATTAATGGGGTTTTCTTATTGAGGGTTTCCCATTTCATGACTCCTAGGTTTGTTTGTATCGAGCTTGGTATCACCTCTTGTTGCAAGGAGGCAACATATCTGCAAGGAGTTTTTAACCTCCGTCCTTCTCCTGGAGGTCCTTCCCTTTTAGGTTAATACTTGTAGATGAAATGGTTGCGTCATCGCCTTGGGTACGGATGTCAGGGTGCTAATCATGAAGATCAAATATGACTTGCCTCAGGTGATTCATAGTCTCTATTTTCCTTTTGTTTGGTCATGGGACTTATCCTAGTTTTAGCCATAGTCATGAACATTTTTAAGTATATATTAAATTCTAGTTGGGCCTATATTAAGGAGTTATTTTTAGGTTGATGAACTCTTGGGCCTCAGGATAATGGTTATGCTCCTTACATACTAGGCCTAGGTACTACTTTGACCTTTCTTCTTTAGGGTGCATGGGGTACATGGTTAGGTATTTAAGTAGAGTTTGAGTTTTGGAAGGGCGGAGCATTTGGCTCATTTACATTGTTCTTTGCTCCTCATGGCAGTCTGATCGGTAGTAATAGTGTTTGACAAGGATGGTGTTCATGTGATGAATATGGATATCTTCATCCATTTCTTTCAGGCACATGACACCCCAGACGTAGATTCATGGATGATGTAAGGTCCCTCCCATTTAGGGTTGAACTTTCCCCTAGAATCAGTATTATGGATGACTCACAATACCAAGTTGCCATTTTAAAAGCTATGGGTCGACCTTATTGTTTAATTCTCAAGTTGTTATTTCTTGATAACATTATGCATGGTGTAGGGATTTTTCCCATCATTCTTCAAGAGTTTTAAGGCAGTAGACTCAATCTTGAATCCATTTGGTCTCCAGAGTATTTGATTCTCATAATATGTAGAGCGAAGGGATTTGTACTTCAATTGGCACGACTGCTTCCATCCCATATACTAGGGAGTATGGTGTAGACCCTGTTGAAATTCTAATGGAAGTGTGATAGACCCACAAAGACATCTAAATATTTTCATGCTAGTTGGCATGAGAGCTAATAGTCTTATTCAAAATCTTGATGAGATTTTTATTTGCAGCTTCAATAGCTTCATTCATATGAGATTAATAGGTTGGTGTTCTATGATATTTGATGCATGAAGAGATTACATACCCCTTGACAATCTTGGTAATGGATTTCATCTTATTACGTGAAACGATCTCATGCGGTATCATGTACCGGATTATCATATTATTCTTGAGGAACTTGATGACTTGCATGGTTGATGCATTAGTGATGGACATTGCTTCTACCCACTTGGTGAAGTAATCAAATGTGACTAGGATGAAGAAATTTCTTTTTAACGCTTTAGGGTTGATCTTTACCATCAAGTATATACCCCTAAACTGAGAATGGATATGGAATGGCCATGTTGTAAAGTTGGTTCATAGGTGAACTGATGTAGTCTCGATAGATTTGGTAGGCTCAGAATTTACAGAATAACCGCTAGTAGTCTATTCCCATGGTTTCCTAATAGTACTCTAACAGTTGTATCTTCTTGGCTATCATGACTCCATTCATGTGTTCTCCACATGATCATGCATGGACCTCCTTCATTAAAGTTTTTGCCTCTATCTTGTCAATGCATTGAAGAAGAATCTGATTGTAAGATTTGTAATATAGTTGTTTTTCTCCTAGAAGATATTATGCGGCTCGTTGTTTGAGTGACGGTTTCTCTCTAGGAGAGGTTCTTGGGGATGACTTTGTCGGATAGATTTCTTCCTTGTTGGGTTCCTTGTCGATGACCATGTAGTAAGTTGGTTGAGTAAGTGTCTCATCTTCCAAAGAGAAGGTTTGGCCTTCCTTGCTGTGGATTTATGAAATGAGGGTGGATAAAGAATCACTGAAGGCATTGTGTTCTCTTCTGATGAAGGGGAAAAAGATATGTTTGAAGCCTCAAGATAGAGAACACATGTGCTCCTAGTATGGTACCAAGTTCGGATGGAGCATTCTCCAGTTGTTCTGGACTTGATAGACAAGAAGGAGAAGGTCTCCATAGACCTATAGGCATTATGTCCCTTGTTGTATGGACGACTAGAGATCCAAGATGCATGCTTCCTATTCAAACATGTTGCTTGTGGTGTTGAATTATAGCAGTCTTTCAACAAGTAGATGATATCCATGGGGGTTTTATAGGACCACACCTATTCTTCTACTTTTCAATTTACGATCTCATCGATGAAGATTGTTCATGTGTCAATATCCTGAGGGATCTCCATATCTAGTGGGTTGATCATCCCTGTATCTTCATTAGGGAACTCGTATTCATGATTAGATTCTTCTGGTAGTGGGGAATCAGCTAATTCATCTATAAGGGGTTGTGCTTTTATCGCCTTCATAGGGAGATATATAATGTCAAATTTCTGATAACATCACCTGCCATTTAGCGCATCGCCCGGTCAATGTTGGGTGATTGCATAAGTGCATATTGATGGTGCTTGGTGATTAGCTGTAGAGGATACATCATTAGACAGTAGTGCAACTTCCTCATTGTGTGGATGAGATCCAAGAAGTATTTTGCAATTGCAGTGTAGAAACCCTCTATGTTGTTGAACTTATTGAACATGTAGTAGATAGTATGCTCATCTTCAGTCGTTTCTTGACTTAACACTCCATCCATAGATGACTCACAAATAGATTGGCTTAGGATGAGAGGAAGCCCAGGCAGAGTCAATTTTAGTACTAGAGTTTTTGAGCTTCTGAGCACGGCCTCACATTGATCATTCCAACTAGATTCAGAGTTCTTCTTTAACAACTTGAAGATTGGCTTCATATAGGTGTGAGTTTGAAAAAGAAGTGGATGATGTATCGGAGATGTCTGAAGAGGCATGTATCTCCTTCTTATTTATGGGGCAAGGCATTTCTCGGATGGCTCGCACTTTCCTAGGATCTACTTCAATCCCTCCCTAGCTGATGATGTATCCCATGAGGTTACCTAATGTAACCCCAAAGGTGCATTTGGTAGGATTCAGGTGCAAGGAGAACCATTGTAGTCCTTGAAATAACTTCTCAAGGTTAGAGATGTGGTCCATAGGACTTTTGAGATTAAGTGATCATGACATCTATGTAGATCTCCACCTCTTCGTTCATTATGTCATGAAAGAGGGCAATCATTTACCTTTGATGGTAGCTTCGACGTGTTGGTATATATGCCCATAGAGCCATCCCAAACGATTGCATGGAGTCGGATATTAATTAATAAATTAATGTGATTATTTGGTTAATTAATGAATTCCAGAATATTCTAATTAATCTACGAGCATTTTAATTAACACAGTATTTCTGTTTACCAATGGGTTTAGGAAACCCTACTTCCCTTTATATCCTATTTAAAGGAGGTTGACGGTCGATATCTATATAAGATATTGAGAGAGGTTTTTCGGTTTACTCTCACGTACGTAAACTCTATCAATCACCGTCCTTAGGAGAGAAAGGAGAGCAATGTGCCACTAGCACGCCGCTGCACAGACACGACTCCTTCCCGTCAGCTTAGGAAGCACAACGTGGAGTTCCCGTCCATCTGCGTGACGAAGTAGAGATGCAGACGCTGAGACGCTTGCATTCAGAGGACATCAACGACCATCTGTTTGCGTTACGAGCAGCGTACGTCACCGCACGAAAGGAGCGTCGTCAGATCTTCATGCGACAGTGAACGGGAGAGAAGTTTTGTCTGTGTAGACAAGCATCGTTGCACACCTTTGTGCAGTGGGACATCGCCGGACTTGCTCCGTTATAAGGTATATCCTGCAAACACTCCTTCTAAATACACTATTGTCGACGAGATCCTGTTTCGGGTTGCATGGATTTTGTTGCTTCCGCCGCGCATGTTTTCTCCATAAAACCCAACATTGGTATCAGAGCAGCGTCGATCTCCGACGTATTTGGATTCATTTCAATATGATCAAATCGTTGTATACTATTTTTATGTTGCATACGATGTGAATTAAAACTGGTAATGTGCAAATCTAAACATAATTCCACATATGCCACAGGCTTCTATTTTTGACGTTCTGGACGGGGTCGACTATAGAAAATATTGATTTTCTGAAGTGCACGGAAGTAAAATTCTGTAGACCTTTCAGGGGCTCTTCCCTTGAGACCACGTGAGGGGCGGCCTCCCCTCGACCCCTTCCCGTTGACTGGCACAGGGGCGCTGCCCATGTGTACCCCGCATAATCTGCGTGGGAGTCAAAAATTTATTTAATGGGGAATGTCCCACATTACAAGTACTGCAATTTTAATATGTATATATGTATATGTAGATATACCTATGATAGCATACATGTCTCCTTTAAAATCTATTTTATGTGGTGTATGCATGTATGGTTATGGCCTAGTATCCCCTTTTGTGAACGTTGTGAATGAATGTGGATGTCGATCTTGTGGATATGTTTGTTTATGAATGCTAAGGATGTACAATGGTTGCATATGGATCCTTTATATAAAGTATTCGGCTTGCATGCCGAGCCTCATCTCTTATTTCAAAGTGTAATTAATTATTTCCCTTTATATTTGTACTCATATGATGTAATAGAGATAGGATTAGTTTTAGTTTTTATAAACTTGATGTAAGGAGGCCACTTGAAGATCCAACTCCAAGGAGTGTCCATGGAGAAGCACCATGAAGATCTAATTCCAAGAAGCAACATGAAGATCCAACTCCAAGAAGTGTCCATGGAGAAGCAACAAGAAGATCCAATTCCAAGAAACAACTTGAAGTTCCAACCTCATGAAGCATCCATGAAGTTGTTCATTATAATGTTGATCATTACATGCTTACAGGTTGATTCACAGGTGTTGCATGAGATGCATAAGACCATAGGTGTACCATAATCCTTTGTTGCTCTAAAGGATTACAATAGTATGGCCATAATCGATGTATTTGTGTTTGTGATTTCATGTCTATCGTTTGTGGTTGTGGATATAGTGATATATGATATGTATTATAAGTATGTGGTGTTTGGATATGTATATGTATTAATAAAACCCCTCAATTAATAATATTAAGTTTTAGTTGCCTTCCATAAAGCAACACACATGAAAAGCTTGATCGACTATGTGTGGGCATGCCTCCGCGTGGTATACTATCTATCTCATGGAAGTGTGATGGTGGGTGTGTGGGTCTGCCTCCGTAGGGTGCACACTCATTGTCTTGGCTTATGGGTTGGACTTAACTAGGGAACCTTGATAGGATCAAGTACCTAGAGGCACAGAGATGTATCATGGCAAGGAGTTGTGCATGATCATCTATCCAAGAGTTGCATATGATGCAATTGGCAAAAGTTTCCTACCTTAGTATTTGGTCTTTGACGCCGGCGTTGGCTGGGCATTGATCCAATTATTTTGGATCTTGGTTCACTAGAAGGTTGTACGTTGCAATCTTTCGAGTTGATAGTGAGGGATATCAGTTTGAATAAAATAGTGGGGTGTAATTAATTAAAGGCCTAATTAATCTCATTTATCAAATCTTTACAAGTCAAAATGTTTTTGACTAAATGTAAATTTTTCTTTTGTAGCAATCAAATGGCAAACAACACTCACACTTTCCCATTGTGATCGGTCCTTGAGAAGGACAAACTTACCAGAACTAACTTTCAAAACTGGTTTAGGACGCTGAGAATTGTTCTCACACACGAGCGTAAGCTCTATGTCCTTGAAACACCAGAGCCAGCAGATCCCGCCGTAAATGTGCCCAAGGCTAAAAAAGATGCTTACAAGAAGCACCTTGATGATGTCGTGGATGTCAAGTGCCTGATGTTGTGCTCAATGAACTATGAGTTGCAAGAGCAGCATGAGAACATGAATGTCATGGACATGGTAACACATCTCAAGAACATGTATCAACATCAAGCAAGATAGGAGAGATATGATGTCTCAAAGGCTTTGTTCAGGAGTAAGATGAAAGAGGGAGACTCAGTTGGCACCCATATACTCACTTTAATTGGGTACGTGGAAAGCCTATCCAAGATGGGATTTCCCCTAGGTCAAGAGTTGGCTACTGATGTGATTCAACAATCGTTTCCTGAATCATATAATCATTTTGTCATGAACTACAACATGAAAAATTTTGACAAGTCGTTGTCAGAATTGTTGGGCATGTTGAGGATAGCTGAAGCACAGATGAAGAAAGACAAGCCCAAGTCTGTGATGATGATCAGCAAGGCAAAGGGAAAGTCAAAAGGTAAAGGCAAGGCTAAGAAAGTTTCTAAAGTCGGGTAGAAGCCAAGTCATCCACGCTCAAAGCTAAAGGTGGGATCTCCAAAGAAGGCAGTTGTCACCATTGTCACCAGGCTGGACATTGGAAAAGAAACGGTCCTCTCTACCTGGAAGAACTGAGGAATAAGAAGCAGGGGATAGAGATCTCCACTTTAGGTATATATGTTATTGAGATAAACTTAAATACTTCTTCATCATGGGTACTGGATACCGGATGTAGATCTCACATATGTTATAATATGCAGGATCTGATAAGAAATAAGCCTTTATGAAAGGGCCAAGTCGAGCTACAGGTCGCTAATGGAGCAAGAGTTTCTGCCACCGTAGTTGGAGTTATTAGTTTATCTTTTCCTATGGGCCTTGTAATAGAATTAGAGAATTGCTATTATGTACCTACCATTAATAGAAATATTATTTCTGTATCTTGTATGGACAAGAGTGGATTTGAATTTCACATTAAGAATGGAATTATTTGTATTTCTAAAGATGAGATCTTTTATGGCAATGCCCCTATGTCTTATGGTATCTACTTGTTAGAACTTGAGACTAGAATATACAATGTAAATACTAAAAGGTTAAAACTTGACAGCTCAAACAAAACATTCTTATGTCATTGTCGTCTTGGGCACATAAATGAGAAGCGCATATCTAGACTCCATAAGGATGGTTATCTAGACTCTTTTGATTTTGAATCATTGGAAACATGTGAGGCATGTTTATTAGGGAAGATGACCAAGACTCCTTTCACTGGACATAGTGAGAGAGCCAGTGATCTGCTAGGGCTCATACATACTGATGTATGTGGACCTTTTAGATCAAATGCTAGAGGAGGCTATCAATACTTCATTACCTTCATTGATGACCTCAGTAGGTATGGCTATGTATATTTTATGAAACACAAGTCAGAAACTCTTGAAATGTTCAAGACTTTCATGAATGAAGTAGAGAAACAACTTGGTAAGAGTATTAAAGCACTCCGTTCAGATCGAGGTGGCGAATACTTAAGCCAAGAGTTTCAGGACCTTCTGAGAGACCGTGGTATTGTATCACAATGGACTCCACCTAGTACACCACAACATAATGGTGTGTCAGAAAGAAGAAATCGTACATTATTAGACATGGTACGATCAATGATGAGTTCATCCAAACTTCCAATATCGTTCTGGGGATATGCTCTTGAAACTGCAGCATTTACACTTAATTGTGTACCTTCCAAATATGTTCAAAAGATACCATATGAGATATGGAATGGGAATCGTTCCAATTTGTCTATGTTAAAGAGTTGGGGATGTGAAGCTTATGTTAGGAAACAATTTCCTGAAAAGCTTGGACCCAAATCAAAAAATGCTATTTAGTTGGATACCCCAAGGAAACTCGGGGATACTGATCCAACCCTATTTTAGGGATGTATCTTGTGTCATTTTGTACTTTTATCACATTCAAATGTATTAGAATTACATGTTATTCTCCCCAATATGATTATCATTGCAAATATGCTTATGGATGTTCTTTGCACTATTTTTTAGGTACTTGGACCATGCTTAGATGGAAGAGAGAGGGAGTTCTAGGGTTCCCCCACTCAAGGAGGGACCCAAAGAAGGCCCCAAAGTCTCTCTCAACCTACCTCCAGTGGCCAAGAATCATCCCCAAGCAAAGACATCCAAAAATGACAAAGTTAGAAGAGAAAACAAGAAATCAAGCCTCACCACGGCCGTGACCACAATGCCACGGTTGTGGGTTCATTGCCAAGTTCCAACAGGTTGTAACAGGGAAATTTCACCGAGACCCATGACCGTAGCCACCCAGCCACGACTGTGGCCAGTGTAGACACCACGACCGTGGCCATTAGCACGGTCGTGGTCAGGAGAAGAGAACATGGCCGTGGCACCCTGCCACGGTCGTGGGAATTAATTGCAAGAAGTCAGTTGCCAATAGGAATTTGCCCGGAACGCCCCGACCGTGGCCAAGTCGCCACGACCATGGCCGAAGATGATCAAGACGTCTGTGGCCCCTCCCCACGGTCACCTCCAACTCCTCCAAAACGGCCGTGTTACCCAACACGGCCGTGGTGCATGTTACCCACCACGACCGTGGCACTCGGCCACGGCCGTGGCCACCACCATCTCACCACTTCCTTCATGCCGCGACCATATTTACCACCCACGGCCATTCCCCACTACCCTCACCACGGCCTTGGCACACCCACCACGACCGTGGTGATCACCTACCCTACATAACTTTCCACTGCTTTTCCTATTTTACCCCCACTTAGCCCTAGCTCCTATATAAGCACTAGTTGCTTCTAGGGCTCGATAGAGAGCACCCCATAGCCGCTACCCAGCCGCTCCCTTGCATCCATTACTCCCATCCACCTACTTTCCTTGCATTTAATCCCATTTCCACCCACTTTCCACTCATTTCCACCATAGAAACCTAGTTTCTCTAGGTTTCTATCCATCCATTCGACCATTTCCATGCTCTTGGGCACCATTGGAGGAGGAGGCTCGTGGCTGGCAGCAAGGAGGTGAATAAGTCAAGCTTCATCAAGCATCCATGGTGTTTCCTACTCTCTTTCCCTTCTCCTTTGTTTCTATTTTGATCATGTATAGATAAGCCCCCCTTGGGTGGGTTGTTTGGGATAAAAATGTGACTTTGATACCATGTTGGGGGAATATAATTTGTAATGAACATATTTCACTTCTATGATGATTGCCTTTGCTTGTATCTCATTTCCCATTACTTGTGCATGTGATTGTTGTTTAATTACATTGATTGCTTGCCTTGTGGTGTTTGAAGACATTTGCCTCTAGGATGTTTTGGTTTCTATGTAGATATCATAGGATTGGCTCCTAGGTCCTTAATTCGGATCCCTAGCTAGCCCCCTATCTTCCTACATAATCACCTTCTTCCTACATGAAAATGTGAGTTCTAAGTGACTAGTATAAGTGTGATTAGTGCAATTGCCTAGGATTTCCTAAAGGCTGAGGTGGCTAGTGGCATGAGGTCAAATATCCTCATCTCTACTCCCATCCTTACCCTTGGTCCTCAATTGACTAATACCACTTATCCTAGAGACCTAGACTTGGTAAGTCCTATGAGAATTACACCTAGCCCTAGTTCTCCAACTAGTAGCATAGGGTACATCATCATAGCACCCACCTTGTTGTTTGGTTTGGTAATATAGAATGAAATATGCTAATTGCTTATTATGGTGACATCCCCCAATTAATGTCAAGGTCACATTCCCAAACGGCCCACCTCCTTCATCTAATTTCTTAAAACCTTAATTGCTCTGTTTGCTTGTTAATGCTAGTGTAGTTCAATTGCTTTAGTTAACTTAGTTGATTGCTTAGTTTTGCTAGCTAAGTGTTAATTTAGGTCTTTGATCTTGATTAGTGGTTAACTTAGGCTCTCAATTGCTAGTTGCTTGCTTAGTCTAGTATAGTTTGTTCTTGCTCTTGTTTAGATAGCTTGTTGACTTAGATTGCTAATTTAGCCTTTTGATAACTTAGTTTCAATTGTTGCTTTTCCTACTTGCTCACTTAGCTTAATCAATAACCAACCAACTTTTAAACCCTAAAAACCTTAATCTCCGCAAAAGGAACGTAGCCCACACCGTCTAACTCTGGTGTCCCCTCTATCTCCGTGGATCGACCATGTACTTGCCGCCTCACCTATACTATGACACTACCCCGTGCGTTTGCGGGCGTAGTGTCTTAGTAGATGTAGGTAGTTAGTGTAGGTCTTACAAATTTTGAAAGCATAATATCCCACATCCCATGCGCTCCGATCTCGTGGGGTGTAAAAGCACCACTAGCGGGGACGCACCAAGCTTTCTAGCACCGTTGTCGGGGATAGAGGCGCTCGGCCTAGTTAGATAGTGTAGCTTAGCCTTTCCTTTTGCCCTCACCATTGCTATTATTTATTCTTTGTGTTACTCTTGCATATTGGTTCTCTAACTTGGCTCTTTGTTGTTTGTTTGTGACTTGCGCAGGTGACAGCTGTGCATGCGTAGCACGTGTTCTACTTGCACCGACTTGGTGGTTTACGACCCCGAGATTGGGAGAAGAAGACATCAAGCTCACCGCAACCTACACCGAGAGGCCGAGATGGCCGAGAACAACCATGATGCCGACGCTCAGCCACCTCCGCCACATCGCCCGCTTCATGAGTACTTCACGCCGAGGAACTACAACTCCCCCATCTCCACTTTGGTTGTCCAGATGCCAGGTCAACAGTTCTCCATCCCGCCGGCACTCCTGGGGCTTCTCCCTACACACTTCGGTATGGAGAATGAGAACCCCTACCACCACATAGACGCGTTCCTTGAAACGTGCTCTACTTTCCGCACTCCAGCCGCCACCGACGACTCAATCAGGAGGACACTCTTTCCTTTCTCCCTCAAGGAGAAAGCCAAGGAGTGCTACGTTTTGAGGCCAGAGTTGGTCACTTGGAATGAGGTGAAGAACGAGTTTCTCAAGAAGTTCTTCCTCATCGCCAAGTTATCTTATATGAGAAGGTGCATCACGTTGTTTGCCCAGAAAGAGAACGAGCCCTTCCACGAGGCGTGGGAGAGGTTCCAGAAGTTTCTTCGTGACTGCCCTCATCATGAGGTTCCTCTTTGGCAGCTAGTTCATGCCTTCTACACCGGGCTTGAGGAGAAAAGCCAAAACAACATAGATTCTTCTTGCGGGGGCACGTTCATGGCAAAGCCGCCCGAGGAATCATGGCCGCTATTTGAGCATCTCGCCGAGAATTCTTGCCACCGAGCTTCCACTAAAGGGGGGCATTGCGGCTGGAACTACACTCCTCCACCTTCCTCCGTGGCTCCCACACGCAATGCCACAGACCCCGATATGATGAAGATGATGACTGATATGATGCAGATGATGAAGAATCAAGTGGGTGGCTCTTCTAGCCAACCCGCAATGGCTTTTGACACTATAGACGAGGAAGTCAACGCTTTACATTCCTTTGGTGGCCGCAACAACCAGGGCCCAATGTCCAACTCCTACACTTCCGAGTGGAGGAACCACCCAAACTTCTCTTGGAAACAACAGAATGAGGATGGACAAGGATAGGGGCAGCAAAAGCCATGCTACAGCTCCAAGTTTGAGGAGGAAGTGCTAGGAAGGCTAAGGAGCCTAGATGAAGTAAAAAAAGATGTCAATGCACATGGGCAGTCCATAAACCACCTTGAGCAGAGGTTGGATCAGATTTCTCTCTCTTTGGCTAGAAGGGAAGAAGGTAGACTTCCATCTCAACCACTGCCAAATCCGAACAATGATGGGATTTTTCTAAGGAACACTTCGAGTGCTTATGTTCCACCATCTTACCAAGCCCCACCAAACCCCTATGCTCCTCTGCCTCCTCAAGCGCCACTCAATTAACAATATGCTCCACCTCCACCTCACACCTACCAACAACCACCTCCACAATATCACCCCCACCACAACAACAACCGCAACCACAATTCATTCTTAAAAATCTCAACTCCCCTCACCAAATGCCTCCACCACCCCAATAGCCACAACCACCTCCACAAGCCCCTCCTTCATCACATGAGCAAGTGAGTATGGTCACTATCCTATGGGGTGAAGAAGATGCTCAAGTTTGCGGAAAAAGGGAAAAGAAAGTGGCTGAGGTTGGAGGTAAAGTCCGATCCAGCAAAGATAAAGAATACTCCGAAGAAATTGCCGCCCAAGCACCACCAGAGAATGCTAAGTGCACCCATATTGCTGCTGCGCCAGACGCGAATGTAGAGGCACCCTCATTGGTTCCACCCTCACTCGGGGATACGGACATTACCCTAGATATAGCTCATCCGGATGTTGGTGACAGTGTCACGCATACTGCTTCACATACCATGGACATAGCAGCGCTTGAAGCCATATCCTTATGGGAACCAAGACCTTTACATGAGACGAGCATCACCATCACCCCTCCGCCAGTTCCGGCTAGAACAGTGGAGATAGTTGATGAAGACGGAAAGCAATTCCATGGAGGTTCGGCTCTCCAAAAAAGGGGCGGAAATATCTTGAATCTCTTAGGAAACTTGAAGCGGGGAACAATAGGCATTGCATCACTCTTTTCGTTGATGAAGGACGTATGCATGGGAAGGAAAAATTTAGTGCTACTGTCGACCGAGGAGATTGTTGCCTCAAAATCTATGAACTTCATCTATGACAATGGCTTCCCAGAAAAGAGAGGTGATCTGGGAGTGCCTCTAATCTCTTGCTACATTGGTACGCAACCCGTCAAGCACGCTCTCATTGACTTAGGTGCAGGGACAAGCCTCATGCCATGGAGCATGTACCTACGGCTTGGCCTAAACAAAATTAAACCAGTGGAGTGTGCCATTATCTTGGGTGACGGAACCAAGAGGAAGCCCTTGGGAATCATGCAGAACACAATAGTGTCGATGGATGAAAGGGTGAACATTGCCTATGTGACCGATTTCCTGATAGTAGATACCGCACCTATTGATGGAGAAGAGTACCTCATATTGGGTAGACCTTTCCTATCCACCACGGGAGATGAAATCAATATCCGCACAGGCACGCTAATGATTACTTATAAGAGGAAAAAGTTCGACTTCTTCATGATCACAAAAGAAGAGAGGGACGAGCTGGACAATGAAGACTTCGGCAAGAGTTTGTGTTATCGTGACCCTCTGGAGCTGTGGAGATCGAGCCCATACTTCTATTCCATGTACACTCCTTGGTACGAAGCACATGTTGTCAGAGCGCTCGATAGGATCACCATAGAAGAGAAGGAGGGCATCGTGGGTGTCAATACATGATAAAAGAACAACAAGCCTGGTTGAAGGCTATAAATTTAGCACTAGTGGGAGGCAACCCACGTGGTTTGAGATTCTTGAACCTTGTTTTACCATACTTTCTTTTGGTTTCCAAGAAACACACACACACTATACTTGATAGTTTTTCTATTTGTGAATCATTTTAGCACAGGCACAAGAAAGAAAAGATGATGCTAAAGGGTTTAGCCAAGGCGGAGGTTAAAGTGGAAGAAGAGATTGCAAATCAATGGAGGAGCTACATGAAGAAGGCCAGAACGGTCGTGCTGCTCAGCACGGCCGTGGTGGCCCTGTCTTGCTCACCTAAAGTTACATTGACCACTCCAACTCTCGTCGGTTGCCTTTCGCGACCCCACGCCTTTTTACCCTACTAGTCTAAACTTCTATTTCATGATGAGGACATCATGATTTAAAAGTTTGGGGTGGTAGGGCGGTAAGCCTTCTTTCACCGCATTTTTCTCTATGTGCCTTGTGCTACATTTTGCAATATGATCAAATAGTTCGACTAACCTTCATAGTTATCTATCCTAACCTCGTGTGTCTGCTTGCATTCGCGCACTCATGTAGTTGATTTCTGCATTTTTGAGTAATTTTTCAAAATTTTTGCATGTTTTAGCTAGGATTTACTTGATTTTTACCTAAAATTGTGTTTGAATGTGATTTAGTGCAATTTGGCACCTTTTTGGCCAATTTTGCCCAGATTTGATGTTTCTTGTCCAAAAAGCGTGTTTTGACTCAATCTTTACCATATTGAATGAAATTGCTTATCTTTGACAAATACAAGATGATATGCTATGATGAAGTGCTATGTGGTATCAACGAGTGACTTCTTACATGCTCGTCACCTCCCTTGGGAATGTGTTGGTTTGATTGAATGATGATTCGAGCAAGCATAGAACGTTTAATGTTTGTGGAGTTACTTGATTGATATATGGATTTCATTTGGTTCATTCATGTGATGTGATATCTATGGTGAAGTTTCGGACTAGTTTTCATGCAGGAGACCTTATGTGGAAGATTATTCCAAGTGACCCCTCTTTGACCCGACCACTCTTTCATCATCTTCATACCTCCCCGCCTCATAAAAAGATGCCAAAGTGCACATATTAGCTGTGGCCACCTCCAAAAGTTTGGGGTGGCCACATCTCTATCTCCCCACTTCACTCTATCCACCATATGCCCTACCTACACCAAGGGCAAAGAAAAAAAAGAAAAGAGAAGCAAAAATAAAATAAAAGGATGCTCATGTTTAAGAGCATTCAAATAAAGAAAAGAAGAGTGTGTAAAAGCACTCCAAATCTTACTGCAGCCCTTTCTTCTTTCATACCCATGGAGCTAGGAAACATTAAACCTAGCTCACTTTATCCCTTTCCGCAGCCATGTGGGTCATTTGGCATAACTTGAAGCATAAGGTTGAACGCATGAAGGTGAAACAACACTCCTAGTCATCAGTGATTAACATCATCATGAAACGGTCTACCCGGAACCTTATGGATGAGATATTGATAACTTGTGCAACCCATGCATTATATGCGAAGTTCATGTGCTTTGTGCTCTCTTCATGGTTGTTTTGTGAAAGTAGAAGAGGAGGGAAGTGATTTGCATGTACCTAGTCACCATTGATCCCATTTAGCATTTGTCGCCCATCATATTGCATTTGTCATATCTTTTGATTGTGGAAAATGGAAAAGAGATTGAGTTGGAGCATACTTGAGGACAAGTATGTTTCAAGTTTGGGGTGGTGATCCAACCCTATTTTAGGGTTGTATCTTGTGTCATTTTGTACTTTTATCACATTCAAATGTATTAGAATTACATGTTATTCTCCCCAATATGATTATCAGTACAAATATGTTTATGGATGTTCTTTGCACTGTTTTTCAGGTACTTAGACCATGCTTAGATGGAAGAGAGAGAGCGAGAGGGAGTTATAGAGTTCCCCCACTCAAAAAGAGACCCAAAGAAGGCCCTAAAGTCTCCCTCAACCTACCTCTAGTGGCCAAGAATCATCCCCAAGCAAAGACATCCGAAAATGACAAAGTTAGAAGCGAAATCAAGAAATCAAGCCTCACCACGGTCGTGGGTTTATTGCCAAGTTCCAACAGGTCGCAACAGGGAAATTCCACCGAGACCCACGACCGTGGCCAGTGCAGACACCACGACCGTGGCCATCAGCACGGTCATGGTCAGGAGAAGAGAACACGGCTGTGGCACCCTGCCACAGTTGTTGGAATTAATTGCAAGAAGTCAGTTGCCAACAGGGAATTTGCCCAGAACGCCACGACCGTGGCCAAAGACGATCAAGACGCCCGTGGCCTCTCCCCACGGTCACCTCCAACTCCTCCAAAACGGCCATGTTACCCAACACGGCCGTGGTGCATGTTACCCACCACGACCGTGGCACTCCGCCACGGCCGTGGCCACCACCATCTCACCACTTCCTTCACACCACGACCGTATTTACCCCCCCACCCACGGCCGTTCCCCACTACCCTCACCATGGTCGTGGCAAACCCACCACGACCATGGTGATCACCTACCCTACATAAATTTCCACTGCTTTTCCTATTTTACCCCCACTTAGCCCTAGCTCCTATATAAGCACTAGTTGCTTCTAGGGCTCGACAGAGAGCACCCCCTAGCCGCTACCCAGCTTCTCCCTTGCATCCATTACTCCCATCCACCTACTTTCCTTGCATTTAATCCCATTTCCACCCACTTTCCACTCATTTCCACCATAGAAACCTAGTTTCTCTAGGTTTCTATCCATCCATTCCACCATTTCCATGCTCTTAGGAACCATTGGAGGAGGAGGCTCGTGGCTGGAAGCAAGGAGGTGAAGAAGTCAAGCTTCATCAAGCATCCATGGCGTTTCCTACTCTCTTTCCCTTCTCTTTTGTTTCTATTTTGATCATGTATAGATAAGCCCCCCTTGGGTGGGTTGTTTGGGATAAAAATGTGACTTTGATACCATGTTGGGGGAATATAACTTGTAATGAATATATTTCACTTCTATGATGATTGCCTTTGCTTGTATCTCATTTCCCATTACTTGTGCATGTGATTGTTGTTCAATTACATTGATTGCTTGCCTTGTGGTGTTTGAAGACATTTGCCTCTAGGATGTTTTGGTTTCTATGTATCTATCATAGGATTGGCTCCTAGGTCCTTAATTCGGATCCCTAGCTATCCCCCTATCTTCCTACATAATCACCTTCTTCCTACATGCAAATGTGAGTTCTAAGTGACTAGTATAAGTGTGATTAGTGCAATTGCCTAGGATTTCCTAAAGGCTGAGGTGGCTAGTGGCATGAGGTCAAATATCCTCATCTCTACTCCCATCCTTACCCTTGGTCCTCAATTGACTAATACCACTTATCCTAGAGACCTAGACTTGGTAAGTCCTATGAGAATTACACCTAGCCCTAGTTCTCCAACTAGTAGCATAGGGTACGTCCTCATAGCACCCACCTTGTTGTTTGGTTTGGTAATCTAGAATGAAATATGCTAATTGCTTATTATGGTGACATCCCCCAATTAATGTCAAGGTCACATTCCCAAACGGCCCACCTCCTTCATCTAATTGCTTAAAACCTTAATTGCTCTGTTTGCTTGTTAATGCTAGTGTAGTTCAATTGCTTTAGTTAACTTAGTTGATTGCCTAGTTTTTCTAGCTAAGTGTTAATTTAGGTCTTTGATCTTGATTAGTGGTTAACTTAGGCTCTCAATTGCTAGTTGCTTGCTTAGTCTAGTATAGTTTGTTCTTGCTCTTGTTTAGATAGCTTGTTGACTTAGATTGCTAATTTAGCCTTTTAATAACTTAGTTTCAATTGTTGCTTTTCCTACTTGCTCACTTAGCTTAATCAACAACCAACCAACCTTTAAACCCTAAAAACCTTAATCTCTGCAAAAGGAATGTAGCCCACACCGTATAACTCTAGTGCCCCCTCTATCTCAATGGATCGACCCTATACTTGCCGCCTCACCTATACTACGACACGACCCCGTGCGCTTGCGGGCGTAGTGTCTTAGTAGACGTAGGTAGTTAGTGTAGGTCTTACAAATTTCAAAAGCATAAGATCCCACATCCCTTGCGCTCCGATCTCGTGGGGTGTAAAAGCACCACTAGCGGGGATGCACCAGATACTACTTCTACACACTAACTGACAACAAAGTGTTTGTTGCTAGGACTGCTGTATTTCTTGAAAAGGAATTTATTTCCAAAGGATTTAGTGGGAGGAATGTAGATCTCGAAGAAGTTTGAGACCAACAAGAAAGTAGAGAACCTGAGGAGGTACATAAGGAACATGAAGACTCACAAATTGTTGTGGAATTTCAAGTTCCAAATGTAACATAGGAACCTCGTAGGTCTAGTAGGTAACCGAGCTTTAGTGTCGGTTATTTAAGGCCTTTAGTGTCGGTTTCTAAGCGACACCTATGTGGGCTACGCTAAAAGCCCAGACGTTACGCGTCGGTTCAAAAACCAACGCCATAACCCTTCGCGCGCCACCGAAAATGCACCAGCAGGGCACTATAGGCGTTGGTTATTAGATAAGAAACCGACGCCATATGCCTTCGCGCCACAGAAGGGCACCATCTTGGGCACTATAGGCGTCGGTTATTAGATAAGAAACCGATGCCATATGCCTTCGCGCCACAGAAGGGTGCCATCTTGGGCACTATAGGCGTCGGTTATTAGATAATAAACCGACGCCATATGCCTTCGCGCCACATGAAATAGGCGTCGGTTATTTATATAAAACTGACACTGTAACTATGTGTGTCGGTTTTATACAAATAACCGATGCCTATTTTTTGTTTTTTTCTGTCAGTCTGCAGACCTGCTATATGGCTGGTCGCAAGATGAGAAACATGCAGTTCAGTTATGAACTGCAGGATGAGAAACATGCAGTTCAGTTATGAACTGCAGGTTTTACGACATCCATTGATATCAGCCAACAACAGGCCACAAACCTGCAAAATTAACAAAAAAAATATTCACATTTAGCAATGCAACCTGCAGTTCCATTTGATTTTCACATTTAGAAACATTCATGTAGCTAGCAATCTGTAGTTCCATTCATTTTCACATTCACACATATAGAAACATTCATATAGCAACCAACAGTTTCATTCATTTTCACTCAGACACATGTAGAAACATTCACACATATATTATAATTCAGAAATTCATTTACAAAATATCATTATTTAGTCATTATTCGCTATCAACATCCCAATTATATCTTAAATCCCCCACTACTTGTATGGTTGTTGACCATTCTTCTCTTACTTCATATAATTCTCCCGTCGTATAGGGAGCATGTACATCTGGTAAGGCATTTCCTGTAGTGTGGTCAGTTGTAAACACTTGTAAAGAGAATGATGTATATATATAATTCATGAGCTATAAATAAGATTGATATATTTCATATTATCTAATGAGACTATATAATACCTCAGCAATACAATCGATGTCCATTGCGGCATATTTGATAATCATGTGCATAAATCACATCACATAGTATCCACATGCCCATACGTTGTCTTGTGTAGCACACTATAAATTCAAACATACAAAATATTAAAAAATACAACTAATTAAGCATTGTTCACATAAATAATATATACATATATTGCAGTCGGGAACTTACTTTCACGTTCTTCCAAATTATTGGCTGGTTCTTTTTCATGGGGACCTTTCCTCCAGCCTTTTTGAACTCATCAAAACCCCTACATGTTAATGTAACACAGTACATTGCATAATTAAATAGTAATGTAATAACATATGTTAACGGATATGAAAATGAAATATTTCTCACCGGAATAATGCCATTTTCATTATGTGTCCATATTTTGTATTCAATTTACTCCCCTTAGGATCTAGATAATAGACAGTGAACATCTCGGGGACAATAACCAGTAACTCCCAATGCATACCACTAGAGGTAAAAAGGTTAAAAATTAATAACTCAAAATCCACAATAAAAATGTAATTTTCTTAAGTCTAAATTATAATAAGCAAAGTAAACTTACTTTACATTGAATGGAGCCATTATCAGCGTCTTCTTATTTTGAGGAAAAATTGAAAAAGCCTCACAACAGTATTGTTGAACTGACAGAGGGTCTTTAGCTACTAGACTAATCAAAGATGGAATCAAAAATCCTACATGTTCGAATGCAAAATCTGTACATATCTTGTCTAAGTAGCTACAAAATATGTATTAATTACGCATGCATTAATAAATAAGAAACTAGATCACCAGATCCTACACAAGGTATATGGATGTATAAAGAAGATCTCACCTTATCCATAGCTCTATCACAGATGTATTTAGCCAATCATATCGAAATAACTCCAAAATATCTTGTATAAATAGTTTGCTTTCGTATGATTGACCTACAACATCTGAATCTATAGAAACAGTTATAGGGCAATTTATATCATGTTCGCCTAACCATATTTCCATACCCCTACAGTTAGGACCTAACGGGACAGTTAGGTCCTGTGGAACCCAACTGGGTAATGTAGGAGGTGGAAGTGGAGGCCTAGATGTTGTGGGTGTCTTCTTTTTAACCTATATATATAATAATTTCATATCAACTGACATCATATACACACACTAATAATTTAACGTAATGTAAATTTACCATACAATTTCAGTAAATATGACATCCACTTTTAGCCACAATATCACTCCGCCTTCTGCCTCACCAAGCGTTTCACAATTTGGGTGGGCATATGGCAATGGAAGATCCATCCACTTGGGGAATATATGTACCGGGCTCACACGAATCCAACCAGCTAGTAATGGAGACTCGTGAAACATTTCCCCTGGTAGGGATGCGTAAGCCGACGCCTCTGCAACGACATATTCATTAACTTTTACACGGCATGGCTTCAACCCCTACAAATTTTTGTGTAAAGAATGTTATATACATATATACATATCATCTTGAAAACATATCATCTTGAATTAAAAAACTAGTTACTATGTCATAAAAATACTTACAGCGGATTTGCTAGGTGGTGGGTCTACAGGATTACTCCCAACCTCTACACTAGGAGTAGAGCCTCCAGTAGGAGACACGATAGGTACTGTCTGGTAAGTGGCAGTCTGAGATGCCTACCACTTTTTCATTGCTTCTTCGAGTTTCCTATCAAATAGCTTATCTACCTATACATGGATAAAAGAAACGTCAAATCTTGTTGGATGAATTCTCTTTTACAGTAACATCTACAAGGAAAAAATATGTTACCTCTTCTTGTGAAAGTCCCACTTTTGGGACATGTTTGCGCTGGGATGGCCCAAAAAAATCTTTGATGCCCACACCAGCTCCTACAGCCCTAACACGTCCAGGATGCTCTGGGTTACCCAGAGCAACTGTCAATTCATCCCTTGTGCCCTCAGGGATGAACTTGCCTTGTTTCCTCAGCTCGTGCAGCTCTCGCTAATCGCCAAAACAAAAATTTGTAATTAAGTAAACACCACAAATAATCAATATTCGAACGATTGCTATAAGCCATTTTTGCAGCCGCCTCAGCAGTTGCGGGCTTCCTTATTTATCCCTTCTTATTTTGCCTCCCAGCTATCCAGATATCATGGCGAGGCAGAGGTGTGCTACCTATAGTGGAGGACTCCTGAGTAGCAGCAGACTGAGCAGTAGCCTCAGACTGTAGTCTTTGGCGAATGCCTGCATACCCCTTTGGACCCATTGTGTGGTCATGCACATTCAGTGCACACCTTGATCTTTGTGCCTCACTGAGGGCCTAGTTAGTATGCACATTAATGATTTGGTTAGTAAAAGTAAATGTTAATCTTGAATAGGTGAATAACACATATATGAATGAGATTGGGACTGACGCCTAATACCTTGAATTCATCTGTTTGTCTTGAAGCAACAAACGCGTCCCATTCTTCTTTGTCTAGGAAGTTCCACTGTTCAGTGGTTGTCTTCTTCCTCTTGTCAGCTTCTTTTATGTATTCTCGGGTGAGATTTGTCCTATAGTTCCTTAGGACTCTCCCACAGCATTGCATCACGCATTTACGATGCAGCTTTTCATCCAATTCAAATATACTCTGCAAATTAGAATTGCTATTAACTAGTATCCAAAAAATTAGTAATCTACAAAATAGAATTGCAAATTAATAATAAATCACGCATAAATCCTTCCATATTACGTCTTTCTTCTCCTTAGAAACTTTATGCCAAGAATCTATCTTACAACCGCAATGGCTACAAGTAACATACCCAAGATATGAAACAAATGAATTGTGATTCACACCAGATGCATTTCCTACATCATCAAAATCCACAACAAGTTTGGATCCATTGCCCTTTTGCACTATTAACTTCTTCATCATAGTGATGCCCCTTCTCCTGTCAACTTTTGGTGTTGCTGATCAAGTGCCTCAAGTGCTTCAGATGGTACATGTGCATCATCAACCTAAAATTTGACAAAATAAACACATTTATAAGATATAACTATAAATGGACATATAGATATAAATATATGATATATTTTTAAAACATACATTGTGAGGCGGCGCATTGATGTCCTCACCCTCACGGTAATCATCAACACGGTCATCAGGAGAATGCTCAGCCATCTGAAAATTCACATTCACATTGTAAAGTTCACATTGTAAAGTAATTCAAATTGTAAAGCTCCCATTGTAAAGTTCACATTCACATTGTAAAGTAATTCACATTGTAAAATTCACATTGTAAAGTTCACATTCACATTGTAAAGTAATTCACACTGTAAAGTTCACATTATAAAGTAATTCACATTGTAAAATTCACATTGTAAAGTTCACATTTAGAAAAATAAAACATATAAAAAAACATTGTATAAACATGCCTCTAATATTGCGATGTTTATCAATTAACAATCCTTCATTGTGATCTCTGTGCACATACAAGTCATCATTAGCTTCAATATTTGCTGGTGTTGGAAACCCAACTGAGAATGGACTGGAGTCATCATACTTATCATAGTATTGTTCTTCATCTATAGGGTCTTCAATGAACTGTCTTTTACCATGAAGAACAACCGACCATTTATCATTTGCAGGATCATCGATATAAAATACTTGTTTCACATGTGATGCCAATATGAATGGTTCATCCTTCTCGCTAATCTTTTCAAAGTTCACTAAAGTGAAACCCAATTCATCCACTATAAATCCTTTGGTGTTATCAACCCAATTACATTTGAAGAGCGGAATTCTGAAATCTATGTAGTCAAACTCCCATATGTCTTCAATGACACCGTAATATGACATTTTAGCTTCACGTGGACTCTTATCCTTTGCACTTGCAAAAAACATAGTCGATGCTTGAAGGGTGACCCCACTGTTTTGGACGACACTCTTATCATCTTGGCGCTTTGTGTAATATGTAAATCCATTAATATCATACCCTTCATAAGACATAACAGTCAATTTTGCTTTAAAGGCGAGGCATTTGATAGTTTCAGTAATATCATCTGGTGTTTGAGATAGTTGATGTAAGACTTTATTTTCAAACCACTTAATAAATGTCTTTATGCTCTCTAGCAAGCCACATTGTATTGGCTCGAGGATATTGTCTCTTGATGAAATTGGTATGTTCCTTGATATAAATGTTCACTTCGTCCATGTTGTGTAAAATATACAAGTGACCTTGTTCCAACTGCTCACGGTTGATTACTTTCACACGTGATCCCAAAATTCCTTTGCCAAATTGCTCGTCAATATTCTTGTCATTATTAGGAGTGTCATTACCACTGAGAAAGTCATTGCAAAAATCCATAACCTCTCTCGCCACATAACCCTCGATAATACTCCCTTCAGGCCGATAATGGTTTCGAACATCACTTTTAAAAATGCTCATGTATCGTTCAAAGGTATACATCCAATGCAAGAAAATTGGTCCCAACATTTTCACTTCCCTAGTCAAGTGGACAACAAGATGTACCATGATATCAAAGAACGACGAAGGAAAATACATCTCAAGATGACATAGGGTAACAACCACTTCTCTTTGCAATTTATCGAGAGTATCAGGGTCAATAACTTTGCTGCACAGACTGTTGAAAAAGAAACAAAGTCTGGTGATTGCAAACCTTACATGCTTCGGCAATATAGATCTAATTGCCACATGCAATATTTGTTTCATTAGAGTGTGACAATCATGAGATTTAAGACCTATCAACTTCAGATCTTTCATTGATACCAATCTACGGATGTTGGATGAGTAACCCTGTGGCACCTTAACATTTACCAAACATTCACAAAAAGCTTTCTTCTCCTTTCTAGACAATGTGTAACAAGCGGGAGGTAAGTATGTTCTCTGATTTCCCATTTCATGAAATTTTGTTAATTCTGACCTTATTCCCATTTCACGTAGGTCCAGTCTGGATTTTATCCCATATTTAGTCTTACCTGGTATATTCAACAAAGTACCAATGACACTATCACAGACATTTTTCTCAACGTGAATGACATCGATACAATGCCTGACTGTCAAAGAACTCCAATAAGGAAGATCCCAAAATATTGACTTCTTCTTGAATAAAGATTTTTCACTCCGTGTGGCCATAGTACATTGTGATCTCTTACCAAATTCATTGACAAAGTCTTTTACTCTTTCATAAACAACCTCCCCTAGTATAGGTTTAGGTGCACTCCGTTCCTCATTCAATCCATTGAATGCTTTGCACTTCCTACGATACGGATGGAATTTTGGAAGAAACCTTCGATGACCGAGATATACACTCTTACCGCCATGTTTTAGTCTTGTTGAATCAGTGTTCTCTTCACATATAGGACATGCTTTAGCTCCTTTGACACTATATCCAGACAAATTCCCATATGCTGGAAAGTCATTAATAGTGCAAAACAACATAGCATGCAAACGAAATGTCTCTCTTCGTGAAGCATCATAGGTCATCACACCTTCACCCCAGAGTTTCTTTAAGTCATCAATTAGAGGTTCAAGATAAACATCGATGTCATTTCCAGGTTGTTTAGGGCCCGATATCAACAACGACAGCATTACGTACTTATTTTTCATACACAGTCAGGGAGGAAGATTGTATATAACAAGCATGATTGGCCAAGTGCTATGTTGGCTGCTCAATGTCCTGTACGGATTCATCCCATCTGTACAAAGCCCAAGTCTTAGATTCCTGACTTCTTCACCAAATGCAGGGTACAATAGATCAATCTTCTTCCACTATGGGGAATCAGACACATGTCGTAGGATCCCATCATTATTTTTCTTAACATATGCATGCCACCTCAAATTCTTCGCATCTATCGAATTCGCAAACAAACGTTGAAACTGTGATATTATAGGTAGATACCACATCACCTTGGAAGGAGAACCAGTTTTTGACTCCCCCGAAGTCGTAAATTTATACCGTGACGCACCACATTTTGGACAATCTTTCAAATCCACATAGTCCTTTTGAAATAATACACAATCATTCGGGCATGTGTGTATCTTCTTGGCATCCATTCCCATTGGGCACAACAAATATCTTTACCTGCTATGTTGAGATTGGCAGCTCGTTTCCTTCAGGAAGCATTTCTTTCAACAAAGACAACAATGACGTGAATCTTTTGTCGCTCCATCTATTGTTAGCTTTCAGCTTATACAATCTCAACACAACGCTAAGCTTCGTAAACTTACAACCTGTGTATAACGGTATCTCAGCATCATGCATAATGTTTCTAAACATGGGAGGTGGATCAGTGTGCTCTATCCCACAACTATCCATCATCGCATCAACGATGTCTACTGGAACTGGTTCATTCACATCTACGTCATTGTAGGCAATTTCTTCTTCCACACAAGCACTGCTATCGACATCCACTGGTTTCGGGTTTGAAATCTCTCCATGCCAGTGCCATTCTGTATAGCCTTGTATAATCCCGTTGCACATGACATGACTTTTGATTTCGTCACCAGTGCTGACTTTCAAGTTGTTACCGTAATGCCTACATGGACAGTAGAACCTATCTCCAAGTTGTTTCCTATGTTCCTAGGCAAATCTAATAAATTGGTCAAGACCAGAAATAAACTCTGGGGTGCAGCGATTGCGAATGGACATCCATGATCTATCCATTCTATGATCAAAGAGAAAATAAGTATATATTACAATCAAATATACATGTGTTGTCATTCTTATATATAATAAATGTGTACCACCTATCCCATTCTTGAACACCTAATCTCACTAGTAAGTGTATAATGTGTATTGGGTTTTCCAGAAAATTTCGGCAGCATTTCCCCGATGTTCTCCAAGTACATATGTACTTAGAGAACAAATGGGGAAATGCTACCGAAATTTTCTCGAAAACCCAATACACATTATACACTTACATCCTAAGTGATATTAGGTGTTCAAGAACAGTCCCAAACCGGGGACTATCCCAGATTTACTCCTAATGAGTAAATCTTGGATGGGTTTCTAGGCCAACAAATACATGTGCTATCATTCTTATACCTACAATCCTAGTTCTTCAAGTTAGGGTGATTATTGATGTCTTTAAAAGCATGATTGGCAGTTTAGGGAAAAGTTCATCATTTACATTCCAAGCATGTCACATGCATGTGTGCATTACAGTTCATCATTAAGCAAGAAGGGTGATTAGGATTCTCAATATACTCAACAATGAAACCATTAGTAACCATTGCAAATGAAACCATTCTCAATATACTCAATATCTACCAAAATGTTGGACCAAAACCATTGCAAATGGATCCTAAGAAAACCCAGTTTGTGATTGTGTGTACATGGCATGATGCAGAATTCTCAAGAAATCAGGAGAACTCTAGGCTATAACATTAGTAACTACCTTTCAGTATAGTAATCTGACTACATTGTAGATTATCATCAATAATCATTTCAATTTTGCAATAGAATGTTCTAACCAAATCAGTACCTAAACCCTAAACACAAATAAGTAAATAACTTTAAAAAAATAAAAAAATGCCCAGCAGCTGCTTGGGCGTGCCTTGGCACCGCCCAAGCAGCCGCCAGAGCAGAGGAAGAAGGAAGAAGGCAGGGCGGGCATACCTTGAGGGCAGAGGAGAGCAACGGTCGGAGCAAGACCTGGCAGCTGGCGACGGCGGCGAGGAGAGAAGACGAGTGGCAACGAAGGCGACGAGGAGAGCACAGCATCCACCGGCGGGGGCGGATGCAAGGAGAGGAGAAGTGTCGGTGAGGAGCGGCGGTGAGTGGTGGTGGAGCGAGGGAGCAACGGCGGTCGGGGCAACGACGGCGGTGACGAGGGGGAGCAGAATCGCCAGACCTAGCAGCTAGAGTCGCAATGAAACATAGAACAATGGGGAAAAGTTCTGTTTGCGGGGCTATTAACTATACCATAGGCGTCGGTTATTCAAAACAACCGACAACTAACACTAACAGTGTCGGTTCTGAACAACAACCGACACCTATACTTGATTATAGTCATCGGTTTTAAGCTACAAAAAAACCGACGTCTATATTCATATGCCGATTAAAAAAATCGTTCTCAATTTATGACCATAGTCGTCGGTTTCTACTTCAAACCGACGCTTAAAGGGTGTGAAAAATTCCCCACGGACAGCGCGGGAAAACTCATAAGCGTCGGTAGTTGTAGTAAAACTGACGACCAAAATGTGCCCAATTTCTGTCTTGCGAATAACCTTTAGTCGTCGGTTTTTTATTTATCAACCGACGCCATATGTCAAATTTTGGAGGTAATTTTTTTTGCTGGAAATTTTGGATTTGGCGGTTAATTTTAGGTGTCGGTTTTTTATTAAGTAACCGACACTTAATAAAAGCGGTACCCGTGTCTGGTCACCCTTCATAGATTGGATGTCGGTCTATGTTGTCAACCGACACTGTAGAGTTTAGGTGTCGGTTTAGTTATACAACTGACACCTTGAAAAGTGACTTTATAAGCCATTTCTGTAGTAGTGGATGTCAAGTGCCTGATGTTGTGCTCAATGAACTATGAGTTGCAAGAGCAGCATGAGAACATGAATGTCATGGACATGGTAACACATCTCAAGAACATGTATCAACATCAAGCAAGATAGGAGAGATATGATGTCTCAAAGGCTTTGTTCAGGAGTAAGATGAAAGAGGGAGACTCAGTTGGCACCCATATACTCACTTTAATTGGGTACGTGGAAAGCCTATCCAAGCTGGGATTTCCCCTAGGTCAAGAGTTGGCTACTGATGTGATTCAACAATCACTGCCTGAATCATATAATCATTTTGTCATGAACTACAACATGAACAATTTTGACAAGTCGTTGTCAGAATTGTTGGGCATGTTGAAGACAGTTGAAGCACAGATGAAGAAAGAAAAGCTCAAGTATGTGATGATGATCAGCAAGGCAAAGGGAAAGTCAAAAGGTAAAGGCAAGGCTAAGAAAGTTTCTAAAGTCGGGTAGAAGCCAAGTCATCCACGCTCAAAGCTAAAGGTGGGATCTCCAAAGAAGGCAGTTGTCACCATTGTCACCAGGCTGGACATTGGAAAAGAAACGGTCCTCTCTACCTGGAGGAACTGAGGAATAAGAAGCAGGGGATAGAGATCTCCACTTTAGGTATATACGTTATTGAGATAAACTTAAATACTTCTTCATCATGGGTACTGGATACCGGATGTAGATCTCACATATGTTATAATATGCAGGATCTGATAAAAAATAAGCCTTTATGAAAGGGCCAAGTCGAGCTACAGGTCGCTAATGGAGCAAGAGTTGCTGCCACCGTAGTTGGAGTTATTAGTTTATCTTTGCCTATGGGCCTTGTAATAGAATTAGAGAATTGCTATTATGTACCTACCATTAATAGAAATATTATTTTTGTATCTTGTATGGACAAGAGTGGATTTGAATTTCACATTAAGAATGGAATTATTTGTATTTCTAAATATGAGATCTTTTATGGCAATGCCCCTATGTCTTATGGTATCTACTTGTTAGAACTTGAGACTAGAATATACAATGTAAATACTAAAAGGTTAAAACTTGACAACTCAAACAAAACATTCTTATGTCATTGTCATCTTGGGCACATAAATGAGAAGTGCATATCTAGACTCCATAAGGATGGTTATCTAGACTCTTTTGATTTTGAATCATTGGAAACATGTGAGGCATGTTTATTAGGGAAGATGACCAAGACTCCTTTCACTGGACATAGTGAGAGAGCCAATGATCTGCTAGGGCTCATACATACTGATGTATGTGGACCTTTTAGATCAAATGCTAGAGGAGGCTATCAATACTTCATTACCTTCATTGATGACCTCAGTAGGTATGGCTATGTATATTTTATGAAACACAAGTCAGAAACTCTTGAAATGTTCAAGACTTTCATGAATGAAGTAGAGAAACAACTTGGTAAGAGTATTAAAGCACTCTGTTCAGATCGAGGTGGCGAATACTTAAGCCAAGAGTTTCAGGACCTTCTGAGAGACTGTGGTATTGTATCACAATGGACTCCACCTAGTACACCACAACATAATGGTGTGTCTGAAAGAAGAAATCGTACATTATTAGACATGGTACGATCAATGATGAGTTCAGCCGAACTTCCAATATCATTCTGGGGATATGCTCTTGAAACTGCAGCATTTACCCTACTAGTCTAAACTTCTATTTCATGATGAGGACATCATGATTTAAAAGTTTGGGGTGGTAGGGCGGTAAGCCTTCTTTCGCCGCATTTTTCTCTATGTGCCTTGTGCTACATTTTGTAAGATGATCAAATAGTTCGACTAACCTTCATAGTTATCTATCCTAACCTCATGTGCCTGCTTGCATTCGCACACTCATGTAGTTGATTTCTGCATTTTTGAGTAATTTTTCAAAATTTTTGCATGTTTTAGCTAGGATTTACTTGCTTTTTACCTAAAATTGTGTTTGAATGTGATTTAGTGCAATTTGGCACCTTTTTGGCCAATTTTGCCCAGATTTGATGTTTCTTGTCCAAAAAGTGTGTTTTGACTCAATCTTTTACCATATTGAATGAAATTGCTTATCTTTGACAAATACAAGATGATATGCTATGATGAAGTGCTATGTGGTATCAACGAGTGACTTCTTACATGCCCGTCACCTCCCTTGGGAATGTGTTGGTTTGATTGAATTATGATCTGAGCAAGCATAGAACGTTTAATGTTTGTGGAGTTACTTGATTGATATATGGATTTCATTTGGTTCATTCATGTGATGTGATATCTATGGTGAAGTTTCGGACTAGTTTTCATGCAGGAGACCTTATGTGGAAGATTATGCCAAGTGACCCCTCTTTGACCCGACCACTCTTTCATCATCTTCATACCTCCCCGCCTCATAAAAAGATGCCAAAGTGCACATATTAGTCGTGGCCACCTCCAAAAGTTTGGGGTGGCCACATCTCTATCTCCCCACTTCACTCTATCCACCATATGCCCTACCTACACCAAGGGCAAAGAAAAAAAAGAAAAGAGAAGCAAAAATAAAATAAAAGGATGCTCATGTTTAAGAGCATTCAAATAAAGAAAAGAAGAGTGTATAAAAGCACTCCAAATCTTACCGCAACCCTTTCTTCTTCTTTCATACCCATGGAGCTAGGAAACATTAAACCTAGCTCACTTTATCCCTTTCCACATCCATGTGGGTAATTTGGCATAACTTGAAGCATAAGGTTGAACGCATGAAGGTGAAACAACACTCCTAGTCATCGGCGATTAACATCATCATGAAACGGTCTACCCGGAACCTTATGGATGAGATATTGATAACTTGTGCAACCCATGCATTATATGCGAAGTTCATGTGCTTTGTTCTCTCTTCATGGTTGGTTTGTGAAAGTAGAAGAGGAGGGAAGTGATTTGCATGTACCTAGTCACCATTGATCCCATTTAGCATTTATCGCCCATCATATTGCATTTGTCATATCTTTTGATTGTGGAAAATGGAAAAATTGATTGAGTTGGAGCATACTTGAGGACAAGTATGTTTCAAGTTTGGGGTGGTGATCCAACCCTATTTTAGGGATGTATCTTGTGTCATTTTGTACTTTTATCACATTCAAATGTATTAGAATTACATGTTATTCTCCCCAATATGATTATCATTACAAATATGTTTATGGATGTTCTTTGCACTATTTTTCAGGTACTTAGACCATGATTAGATGGAAGAGAGAGAGAGGGGGAGTTGTAGGGTTCCCCCACTCAAGGAGGGACCCAAAGAAGGTCCCAAAGTCTCCCTCAACCTACTTCCAGTGGCCAAGAATCATCCCCAAGCAAAGACATCCGAAAATGACAAAGTTAGAAGCGAAATCAAGAAATCAAGCCTCACCACGGCTGTGGCCACAATGCCACGGTCGTGGGTTTATTGCCAAGTTCCAACAGGTTGCAACAGGGAAATTCCACCGAGACCCACGACTGCGGACAGTGCAGACACTACGACCGTGGCCATCAGCACGGTCATGGTCAGGAGAAGAGAACACAGACGTGGCACCCTGCCACGGTCATGGGAATTAATTGCAAGAAGTCAGTTGCCAATAGGGAATTTTCCCGGAATGCCACGACCATGGTCGAAGACGATCAAGATCCCTGTGGCCCCTCCCCACGGTCACCTCCAACTCCTCCAAAACGGCTGTGTTATCCAACACGGCCATGGTGCATGTTACCCACCATGACCGTGGCACTCCGCCACGGCCGTGGCCACCACCATCTCACCACTTCCTTCACACCACGACCGTATTTACCCCCCACGGCCGTTCCCCACTACCCTCACCATGCCCGTGGCACACCCACCACGACCGTGGTGATCACCTACCCTACATAACTTTCCACTGCTTTTCCTATTTTACCCCCACTTAGCCCTAGCTCCTATATAAGCACTAGTTGCTTCTAGGGCTCGATAGAGAGCACCCCCTAGCCGCTACCCAGCTTCTCCCTTGCATCCATTACTCCCATACACCTACTTTCCTTGCATTTAATCCCATTTCCACCCACTTTCCACTCATTTCCACCATAGAAACCTAGTTTCTCTAGGTTTCTATCCATCCATTCCACCATTTCCATGCTCTTAGGCACCATTGAAGGAGGAGGCTCCTGGCTGGCAGAAAGGAGGTGAAGAAGTCAAGCTTCATCAAGCATCCATGGTGTTTCCTAGTCTCTTTCCCTTCTCCTTTGTTTCTATTTTGATCATGTATAGATAAGCCCCCCTTGAGTGGGCTGTTTGGGATAAAAATGTGACTTTGATACCATGTTGGGGGAATATAATTTGTAATGAACAAATTTCACTTCTATGATGATTGCCTTTTCTTGTATCTCATTTCCAATTACTTGTGCATGTGATTGTTGTTTAATTACATTGATTGTTTGCCTTGTGGTGTTTGAAGACATTTGCCTCTAGGATGTTTTGGTTTCTATGTAGCTATCATAGGATTGGCTCCTAGGTCCTTAATTCGGATCCCTAGCTATCCCCCTATCTTCCTACATAATCACCTTCTTCCTACATGCAAATGTGAGTTCTAAGTGACTAGTATAAGTGTGATTAGTGCAATTGCCTAGGATTTCCTAAAGGCTGAGGTGGCTAGTGGCATGAGGTCAAATATCCTCATCTCTACTCCCATCTTTACCCTTGATCCTCAATTTACTAATACCACTTATCCTAGAGACCTAGACTTGGTAAGTCCTATGACAATTACACCTAGCCCTAGTTCTCCAACTAGTAGCATAGGGTACGTCCTCATAGCACCCACCTTGTTGTTTGGTTTGGTAATCTAGAATGAAATATGCTAATTGCTTATTATGGTGACATCCCCCAATTAATGTCAAGGTCACATTCCCAAACGGCCCACCTCCTTCATCTAATTTCTTAAAACCTTAATTGCTCTGTTTGCTTGTTAATGCTAGTGTAGTTCAATTGCTTTAGTTAACTAAGTTGATTGCCTATTTTTTTCTAGCTAAGTGTTAATTTACGTCTTTGATCTTGATTAGTGGTTAACTTAGGCTCTCAATTGCTAGTTGCTTGCTTAGTCTAGTATAGTTTGTTCTTGCTCTTGTTTAGATAGCTTGTTGACTTAGATTGCTAATTTAGCCTTTTGATAACTTAGTTTCAATTGTTGCTTTTCCTACTTGCTCACTTAGCTTAATCAACAACCAACCAACCTTTAAACCCTAAAAACCTTAATCTCCACAAAAGGAACGTAGCCCACACCGACTAACTCTAGTGCCCCCTCTATCTCCGTGGATCGACCCTGTACTTTCTGCCTCACCTATACTACGACACGACCCCGTGCGCTTGCGGGCGTAGTGTCTTAGTAGACGTAGGTAGTTAGTGTAGGTCTTACAAATTTCAAAAGCATAAGATCCCACATCCCGTGCGCTCCGATCTCGTGGGGTGTAAAAGCACCACTAGCGGGGACGCACCAGATACTACTTCTACACACTAACTGACAACAAAGTGTTTGTTGCTAGGACTGCTGTATTTCTTGAAAAGGAATTTATTTCCAAAGGAATTAGTGGGAGGAATGTAGATCTCGAAGAAGTTTGAGACCAACAAGAAAGTAGAGAACCTGAGGAGGTACATAAGGAACATGAAGACTCACAAATTGTTTTGGAATTTCAAGTTCCAAATGTAACATAGGAACCTCGTAGATCTAGTAGGACACGACTTGAGCCTGAGAGATTTGGATTTCTCGTGACTCAAGATAGTGATGAATTGGGCATAGCAGATGAGCCAACTTCCTATCTAGAAGCTACTAAGGGACTAGAATCTGAGAAATGGCTCGAAGCCATGAGATCTAAGATGGAATCCATGTACACCAACAAGGTATGGACCTTGGTGGATCCACCTGAAGGGGTAAAACTGATAGGGTGCAAGTGGGTCTTCAAGAAGAAGACTGACATGGATGGAAATGTTCAAACCTATAAAGGTAGATTGGTTGCGAAAGGATTCTGTCAAATTCAAGGTGTTGATTATGACGAGACCTTCTCACCAGTTGCCATGGTTAAATCCATCAGGATCATGCTTGCCATTACAGCTTATCATGACTATGAGATTTGGCAGATGGATGTTAAAATAGCATTCCTTAATGGGAATTTACTCGATGATGTGTACATGACACAACCTGAGGGTTTTATCGATCGAAAGGAATCCAATAAAGTATGTAAGCTACAAAGGTCAATCTATGGATTGAAGCAAGCATCTCGGAGCTGGAATCTACATTTTGATGAAGTAGTCAAAAAGTTTGGCTTTAGTCAAAATGAAGATGAACCTTGTGTTTACAAAAGGGTTAGTGGGAGCACAATCATATTTCTCATATTATATGTGGATGACATATTATTGATGGGAAATGGCATCCCTACTCTTCAGATAGTAAAAGGTTGGCTAGGTAAGACCTTCTCTATGAAGGATTTAGGCGAAGCATCCTATATACTAGGGATCAAGATCTATAGAGATAGATCTAGAAGGCTTCTAGGCCTAGGTCAGAGCACATACATTGACAAGGTGCTAAAGAGGTTTAGCATGGAGGGTTCTAAGAGAGGTAACTTGCCCATGTCCATGGGGTTATGAACTCTAAAGCCCAATGTCCTAGTTCATGTGATGAATGAGCATGCATTAGTAAGATTCCATATGCATCAGCAATTGGATCTATCATGTACGCAATGTTATGTACTCATCCTGATGTGTCGTATGCTTTGAGCATGACGAGCCGGTATTAGTCAGATCCAGGTGAATGTCATTGGACAGCCGTAAAGAACATCCTAAAGTACTTGAGAAGGACTAAGGATCAATTCTTGGTATACGGTGGTGAGGAAGAGCTTGTGGTAAAGGGTAACACCGATGCTAGCTTCCAAACTGACAAAGATGACTACAGATCGCAATCTGGATTTGTTTTTTGCCTAAACAACAGAGTTGTGAGATGGAAGAGTTCCAAGCAAGAGATGGTTGCAGATTATACAACAGAGGCCAAATATATTGCCGCATCTAATGCTGCAAAGGAAGCTGTGTGGATCAAGAAGTTTATTTCTGAACTTGGAGTGGTTCCAAACACTGGTGATGCAATTGAGTTGTTTTGCGACAACAACGGAGCAATTGCATAGGATAAAGAACCAAGATCGCACCAACATTCCAAACATATTCTACGGCGGTTCCATCTCATACGAGAGATCGTACAATGAGGAGATGTGAAGATTTGTAGAGTACCTACAGAAAGTAATGTGGCTGACCCGCTCACAAAAGCACTTTCACAGCAGAAACATGACGGACATGTTCGATCACTTGGATTGAGATTCATGAGTGATTGGGTATAAGTGCAAGTGGGAATCTGTTGGTATGTATGCCCATAGAGACTGTCATTTGATGATTGTAATGGGATACTATGTAAACGATTTGTAATACTACATTGATCATATCAATAAAGGCAAGTTTCCAATCTATATCTTTGTGTTTTATATTGTGATATGACCATAAAACTTATAGATGTCTATAGAATAATATACTCAATGACATATGTCTTTGGGTTGATGACCTGAACAGTGAGATCATATGTATGCTAAGAGTATGTATTCTTGTTTTGTCCCTAATCGGTTGTTATTATGAAAATATCCATAGACATCAATAACACATAAGATTAGAATGTATGTTGGTTGATGGAAGAATCTCATTATCCATGATATGGAGATATCAAACCAAATACATAGATACTTGTTAGAGAACAGTGTATCAGATAGACCCACATTGAGAGTGACACATGGATACCATGATTGGTAGTTAGAGTCACATCTCATAATGATGGTGGTGATTGTGGTTCTTAGACCTAAAGTCACTACACTTGTCACATGTCATTCAGTGTACTTTGACATCATCTATCATGGTCTTGAATAAGGATTGCCATAAAGATGGTGCTTGGGTGCATTTTGACACATGGGGATGACTGTGAGTGATGCAGATGGAATTTGTCCTTCCTATGGGAGTTTGATATTCCGGCCACTTGATAAGCAAGTCTGAGAAATGCATGGTCGTGCTGATGTGAGTCAATATGTGACATTGAGCTTACATATATATCATACATTCTATTCTAGTTCAAGGAACATGGATTGAACGTTGAAGAGGATAACAATTCCATGACTCGAGTTCAATCTGGATATCAACGACAAAGGAACTGTACAATCACTATAACATCAGTCATGAATGATAGGTTAAGTTGTTCTCCAACTTCTCCAATTACTTGGGTGGCAATGAAGTCTTGCTAGATACCAATCATTGATTGTGAAATCATAATATGATTATGGATATCACTGCCAACGTAATTTGGAGCCTACTGGGTCACACGCATAGGATGTGTTGGAATAGGAGTATGATTATGGATTTGATTGGAATTTTTGATTACTAAAATGTTTATGTAATCGATTAGAATAATATTGGAGTGATTGGCTCTAAGTGCAAGTTGGAGTCTGTTAGTATATATGCCCATAGAGTCATCTCAAGCGATTGCATGGATTCGGATATTAATTAATCAATTAATGTGATTATTTGGTTAATTAATGAATTCTAGAATATTCTAATTAATCCATGAGTGTTTTAATTAATGCGGTGTTTCTGTTTACCAATGGGTTTAGGAAACCCTACTTCCCTTTGTATCCTATTTAAAGGAGGTTGACGGCCGATATCTATATAAGATATTGAGAGAGGTTTTTCAGTTTACACTCACGTATGTAAACCCTAGCCGTCACTATAACGACTGATAAACCATTCGTTATTGATTAAGCGGAATTAAACATTAGCAGTGGATTAACAAAAATCACTAAAAATTTAAACCTTTTGCAAAGAGATCCATACACAGGAAAACTCTTTTATCAAGAACCAATGTATATCATCTACATCCTGGTTCATAAGCATATCACATGTACTATCTCTTCTCGAGAGTTATATACAACAATTACTTTGTCAGAATTATACTTAAGCAACTCAAAATCTCAAGGCATCAAGCCAAAATCTCAGATCGATACATTAAAAGAACTAACTACTAACTCCGAGGACCTGAGAGTACAGAGACGACACATATGACTTCTATCTACAAGACACAACAGACAATACACTCAACCTGAGCTGTCACTGTTGTCCTTGCTGCTATTGATGTTCTTCCTTTGCAAGATATTCTCAGTCTCCTCCGTGCTTGTCCACCTAAAAATGTTGGATTCCACGGGGGTGAGAAAATTGTAATTGCCCCAGTAAGAGATATAACTCTCCTCCAAAAACATTATTATTGCAGTTTAATGATATAAAACTGGGCAGAGGATAAGAAGTTTAAAGCATTCTCATCTTTTTAAGCATTGCAACTATTTATGATAGAATAATAAATCATCTATCCTCTTAATAAGGAATAGGAAGAACATGTATATCATTTATCTACCATATCATTTCAACATCTCAAGCTTTTCCTTATTATCC
Source organism: Alisma plantago-aquatica (assembly GCA_963693085.1). Classification (NCBI taxonomy): domain Eukaryota; kingdom Viridiplantae; phylum Streptophyta; class Magnoliopsida; order Alismatales; family Alismataceae; genus Alisma; species Alisma plantago-aquatica. The sequence goes on along the minus strand of OY856411.1, from coordinate 714,261,173 downwards.
TAATATGTCACCCGTGATTCATTCTTGTTTTCATCTTTTGGCCTTAGCCAATCTGCTAAACAAATATTGAATTATTCCAGACAAAAGAGTATACATCATCATATTCTATCTAGGCATTGGACTATGCCAATCCCTTGGTTATAGGCTTCATGCCTCTGCCAGGTATTGGACTTTAACCAATCCTGATTACACCGCCAGGCATTGGACTCTACCAATCCTAATTACACAGCCAGGCAGTGGACTCTAACCACTCCTGATTACAGGCTTCATGCCTCTGCCAGGTATTGGACTTTAACCAATCCTGATTACACAGCCAGGCAGTGGACTCTAACCACTCCTTATTACTTTTAACATTTATCATTAAATGATTATCAATACAAGGTATGAGTTCATTTCTCATACTTATCATGGTATGATTACATCATACTCATTAGTTTAGCTTAACCCCATTCTCAAGGTATATTAGCCTATTCTTATCAAAGTATATCAAACTCATTACAATTCATTGTAACAATTTACATAACATACTTCATGTGTTTCCTATCCAAGTATATTGGATTTGAAGTACATCAATGCTTATCAACCTTGGGATGCTAAAAGTGATATCAATCATATCTTGATGTATCACTTTCCTCATCAATTCCAACTTACTTGAGTTATCAACTTATCTAGGATTAAGGTATTTCCCATCTTAATGCTTTCATCCACTAACCTATCACTTTTACCATGAAGTGCATAGGTCACACACAAGAATGGTCCAACTATCTTCAATGATATGGACTCATTTCAGGTTAAGGAATTGCTTACTATAAAGTTTCCTATGATCTACCATTTGAGATGTTTCATCTTTATAAGGTAATACCCTCTATTTTATCATTAGGGTTCTCTTATTAGGGTTATGGTTTATCATCATATTGCCTAAGATTAGGGCTTCACTTATTATAACTCAGAATTTGAGTTTCACATACCTTCACCCCGTATTAGGGCTCCTCATCATACCATTGCATAGGGTTTCACATAGCATCACCCTCAATTAGGGTTTCACATGACATAACCCTCAATTAGAGTTTAAATTCAATTATCCACAATTAGGGTTTGCTATTCATCCTAATTAGGGTTTCCATTCAATTACCCACAATTAGGGTTTGCTATTCATCCTAATTAGGGTTTCCATTCAATTACCCATAATTAGGGTTTACTATTTATCCCAATTATGGTTTCATCTTCCATTACCCATAATTAGGGTTTCTTATATCATCACCCTAAATTAGGGTTACATCATTACTCTAGACTAGGGTTTCACTCGGGATTGCCCAACTTTTAGGATTATGGCTTATTAACCCACTCGATTAGGGTTTCATGGTCTCTTTACTAAGGATCATACCCTAATCACATATTCTTCATAATTAATACTCATGTATGAATTCCTTTCTATCATCCACTCAACTTGATTAGGTTACATCAACCTTTCAATCAAATATGTACAACTATGGTTGACATAGTGTATTGAGACATTACTTTCATAAGCTTTTAGGGTTAACCATTCTAAAGATATTGATCATCTAGGTACTTTAGGATTTCAACCTTTGTACCTATCATTGATAATCATTATTATCAACCATTGGATCAATGGATCAATCATCACCTTAAATCTCCAAACGATTTGATCACTTTAGATCTCCATTCGGTTTTGGCATTTCAACACCAAATGGTTTTGAAACTGTTTGGGCATCTAGGGTTTCCTTAAACCAATCAATTAGGAATATTGGATCAACGTCCAACTACATCAGTAAGTATCTCCAACTGGTCTTAAGATCAATTACCCATTTGATCTTGAGAGCAATTACCCATTCGGTCTTGAAATCAATTATCCATTCGGTTTTGTAATAGAATTAACTCAATCGGTTTTGAAAACCGGTTGCCCATGTTGAGGTGTGTGCTTAAGATGACATCATCATCTTAAAGCTACAAACCCATGAAACTTTCTGTGATTTCCATGGTGATTTCACCAATCATTCAAATAAAATTTTAGGAATAAGGAAGGAATCAACAATTGATAAAGATATGAAATCAATAACAAAGTTTAAGGGTTCAAGTTATAAAACCCGCCTCCAATTGAGATTCAAAGCTTCAAACTCACGTCAATAATGGTGGATGCAACTCCTTTCACTATCCTAAGGCTCGTCCTCAAGATTTGAGTGAAAAGGAATGGTTAGAATTGAAGATGGGATCGAGATATGAAGAAATCATGCATTGATTTTCGATTTCCACCATGGAATCAAGGTAAACAAAGGTCAAGAATCTTACCAAGAGGTTGGGGGTCGTCCTCCTATTTCTCCAATATCCCTTGGTCGTTTTTGCAAGTAAGAAGTGAAAGTGGATTCAAAATTCCCTTTCAACTCATGGATAAAGGAGCATATATATGAATTTTATTAAAATTCATTTTAGGAGAGAGAAAGTAGGGATTATCTCCTCCATTTCCTTGCCACTTTCCCCCTTCCCTTCCTTGGTTACGAGGCTATCTTCTTTGCCTCTTATTCCTCTCAATTATCCATGTTTTAAAGAAAAGCAAATTAAGCACCTTAACCCTTATAATAATAATATCCATAAGTTAGTGGATATTTCTTTTTCTTTTAATAATGTGAGTGGGTTATCCACTTGCTTGATATATTTTCGTGCCTTTGCAAGGCACATGGTCGTCCATTCTTTTGCAAAATCATCCCTATCCTTTTGGTTGAAGGGCTCTTCAATTAATATATTTATTTTTGCTTTAAATTGAAGTAAAGTTCCAATTTATGCTTAAATCTTGATTATTTTAATATCAAGATTCTCTCTCCTCCAAAGTGATCCAAATGAGAAGCCCCTATCATTTTATTTTCTATACATGATGACAAGAAACATTAGGGACTATTTTGAAGTGGTAATTTGCATATTGAACCCTAGGTTTTGGGTAAATTGCATATTACACCAAAACTAGGTTTTAATGCACAAACATTGCTTTATCAGCCCTTTCTTGGTACTCAGGCTTCCACAAGTCCTTCCTATGCATCATATTCATTCACATGATGCTCCAACACATGATAAACATCTTATCATGCAACATTTGCAATTTAACCCCTCAACTTGGGTAATTTGCATTTTAGTCCAAAACAAGCAAAACAATGTTTCAACATTATTTGAAAAGGACTAAAATTGAAACATAAGTTCCCCTTGAACTTTAATTACTTTTCAAGAAATAAGAGAAATAATATAATTAACTTTATTAAGCAAAACACCTAGGGTTAAGGCATATCCCGGTTCAGGGATGTTACAGTCACCGTCCTTAGGAGAGAAAGGAGAGCAACGCGCCGCTAGCACGCCGCCGCACAAACACGACTCCTTCTCGCCGGCTTAGGAAGCATGACGTGGAATTCTAGTCCATATGGGTGGATGAAGTAGAGACGTAGACGCTGAGACGCCTACGTTCGGAGGACATCAACGGCCATTCGTGCGCGTTACGAGCAGCATACGTCACCACACGAAAGGAGCACCGCCGGATCTTCCTGTGACAGCGAACAGGAGAGAAGTTTCGTCCGTGTAAACAAGTGTCGTTGCACACCTTTGTGCAGCAAGACATCACCGGACTTGCTCTGTGATAAGGTATATCCCGCAAACACTCCTTCCAAATACGTTGTTGTCGATGAGATCCTGTTTTGGGTTGTGTGGATTTTATTGCTTCCGCCGCGCATGTTTTCTCCACAAAACCCAACACGACGTTCTTAAGACCAAAATTCATGACTCAATAGCATAACATTCCCAATTTTGTGATGAAGGCGGTCTTTTCTTTGTCTTCCTTTACCATCTTGATATGATTGTAGTTGGTGAATCCATCCATGAAACTAAGCAGTGAACGGTCAGTTGTGTTGTCAACAAGTACATCTATGTGTGGAATTAGGAAGTCATATTCTAGAGATTCCTTTTTGAGGTCACAGTAGTTCACACACATTATTATTTTTCCATCTTTCTTTGGTACCGGTACAATGTTTGTGAGCCATGTAGGATAGTTGACTGACTCTAGGAAACCAACATTGTATTGCTTTTTAACTTCCTCCATGATCTTGAGTTTCCATTTTAGACGCATCCGTCTAGATTTCTATTTGATGGGGCAGACGCCAGGGATTATGGGTAGTCGATGGACAATAGTTGCTTCATCCAACCCAAGCATGTCAGTGTAGCTACTAGAAAACATGTTGATGCAGTGGTGTAGAAGCTCTATTAGTTGGTTTTTCATGTGTTGAGGTAGATGTGCACCAACTTTAACTTTGTGTGGCTCAGGGCCTGAGCTGAGGTTGATTGTCTCTTCCTCGTCTTCAATATGAAAAGGTTGATGCTCCTTTGTCATATATTCTAGGATAGGGACGTCTTCAAATTTGACATCTTTTGCATTGTAGATCTATGCCACCTCTGGGAAGTAGCTGGAAAACTCCTTGAGGGCCTATTCATGTTCATATTCTTTTGGATTTTTTGAATTTTGTATTTTTTGGGTTTGTTGTATATTTTGTAAAAAATGTTAGATTTTTTTGTGGTGAGTGGGGATGTGGCAGAGCATGGAAAAACATCCACTCTGGAATCTCTACCACATTAGAGTGTTGTTCCTCTAATGGTTTTTTAATGTAAGGGAGGACCTAGCCCTTAGGACATTGTGGTCATCCACACACCAGTTCTGGAACTCTTCTCCTTTTTGGATAGGATTTATGAAAGTTTGTGGGTCTTCCAAAGCCTTGGAATCAAAGATGGTGTTGACACCCCATCCTTCAATCATGTGTAGGTGTTGTCACAATCATCCCATGTGATGCCACAATCCTCTTCTGTGACTTCAACATATGTAGTATTGGTGTCATCTTGGTTGGGCCAACTAGGGAAGACCCAGAGAGGATTGTAGTTGTCTGCTTCAGATAGTGTTTCCACCCTTTATGGTGTTTTCTCAACAATTTTCATATGGCCAACATGGTCATCTTGATGACATGTGATGCTTTTACCGATGTCAGAGTATTCATGGCAGACTTATTGATAGTGGGAGTTAGCATCCTACTGGTGGCATCATCATTAGGAAGGATGACTTTGTTCTCATACGGTCAGTTTTTTTGGGCGGTCCGGACACCCTGGTCTTCATCGGTGATGAAGGTGATCGCCTTGATGCTAGAAGTTGTCCCAGTATAGTCCTCCTAGTCGTTGTTGTTGACCTCTTACACAAAATAAGGCAATGTCACGGGAATGATTTCCTTGGTTGTATCTGAATGGTCTTTTGTGATTTCCATGGTACAAAGTAAATATGGGTGGGGACCTTTACGCTCAGGGACAAGATCCCACTGATATAGTACCATGAGTCGATGCTCTTCTTCTAGTCAAATGTGTCAGGCTTTGCAGATTAGATATTGCATCATTGGTAGGTTGTTAAGATAACCTCCTTTTGGTTAAGTCCCTTGTAGTGGGCCATAATGTTGTGGGCTTACAATACGACGTCCACCTAGTGATCTGAGGTCATGTGTAGGATGGGACATAGAACCCATGACCCACCTATGCGTCTGGGAGGGACCTAAATGATCTTTGTGCCTCCTTGTCATCGGTTGCCTAGACCTTTTTCTGGAAGGATATTCATCTCCCACAGTCATTGAGTGAACAGTACATATCGTAGGCCAGATGACATATCCTCCTTTGTGGGGGCACCCAACTGATGTTGGCAATGTGAAGCATCTCAAAGTGATGTAGAATAGCATCTTCTTTGATGCATGCTACAGTACCAAGATTGTCATATTGATTTTTGATGATGGCATGGCCTAACTGGTACTTGAACTTCTGATGTAGCAATGAGGGAACTACCAGCTTTTGATGAATCCATGGACTCCCCATGAGGGGTTGAAGGAGGGACTCAACTCCATGATGGTGAATAGGATGGTGAACATCTGGGGTTTGATTTGTAGCTCAAGAATGATCTCTCCCAGAGCATTCTTGATTGCTCTGTCAAAGGAGGTTACTTTCTTTTTCATTGATTGGAGCTCGAAAGGATCCTTCCCTAGACTGAGGAGTGTCTTTAATAGGAAACACCTTCAGGCATGTGTCATTGTCAACAAAGCACGGGGGTGTCCTGAGACTATTGTGTATTGCAATTATACTCCATGTCACCATTAGGGATTGCATTTCAACTAGAAGCGATGACATCTTCAAAAGTTAGATCAAAAGCTTCCCAGCAAGAAAAATATCTATCTTTATTGTATCGAAAAAAAACATCTATAGCACCACAAAGTCTTATACTCACATGTGTGATGAATTTTACTCTCAAACACAAGATCAACCTCTCTTATGTTTGAGGATCCATCCATGTCAAGCACAATGTCAAGATTTCTTAAGCTTGTTGAGCAATCCAACACACAACTTCTCTGGCCATGCATGTCAAGCCATTCCTTCTCCAGTCATTTCTTCCCTCTCCACACCATGTTCCCTAATGTCACAGGGGAGTTTCTCTTTATCTTTGTCCACCCCAACCAACTTTGTTGTCTCTTCATGGTTGGTGTGAGGGGGAGAGATATAGGAGGTGAGAAGAAGAGGATGACAAGAACAATTGAGGTACATATCTCAGAAGAGGAAAGAGGAAGAAGAGCATTCTCTATATATGGAATTTTGTGTACTCCACATGTTGTCCAGATCTAACCATCTAGTTCAAGGCCAATTTTCATCTTTGTAATTCAGATTCTCAGTTTCCAAGCATTGGTCTATCAATTTGAATTTGTATTCTTGCACTTTCATATGAAGAATATGATTACTTAGTTCAATTGGATGTCATCAGTGCTCTCCATCAGGTGAATATGTTTCTTCATCAGGCATCTATTGGTCACTCTACTCCAGAAACACTTCTATCTTCTAGTATTTGAGCATCTTGGTTAATTTGCACATCCGGTTGTGTTGATCTAACACATTTGTCTTTGGTAGAACATCATTCTGTCAGCTATTTCATCTATGTTTTCTTCTCATTCATGTGTGCCCTATCAAGCACATTGATGTTCACATGTTCTCACATTGATGTTTGTTTGTGCCATGTCGGGCACATTAATGTTTGTCCATGCCCATGTTGATGTTCATCAGTGCCAAGAACGTTGATGTGCATCCATGCCATGTCAAGCATGTTGACCGTCTAGGCTACCACATGGTGATGTTCTCTTGGAAACAACTTTAGACAGTAGCATTTGAGTTCCTAACGTAGATGATCTTCACATGTTCCTTTAGCATGCTCCAATATGCAACCTCGAACCTATTCAAATCTCTAAATGTGTCAAATATTCTATGTTTATCAATCTTAGGGGAATCTTCAAAGTCAAAATATGCCAAAGATATTGAAGTGTGGGGTGATATTGAAGTGTGGGGGAGTGCACATGTTGTTCTAAGACAATGGGATTAATCATGTTTTAGTCAAAACGTTTTTTTGTATAGCTTGTTTCCATCTATCATCCAATTTGGGCATGTGAGTCAAACAAGCTCCAGCTTGAGGGGGTGTTAGAAATATAAGTCATATCATATAAGATCTAAAGTCTGTAGGCCCCTATAGAGTCTAGTTGAGTCTATTCAGGTCTAGAAGTCTCTAGAGTCATGTCCACCTTCTCGTATATGAATGAGAGGGGTCTCTCTTATAAAAAAAACATTGTAACACAAAACCATGAATATAAGTCCATCCACTATTTTCAACAATAATCAACGAATTGTGGTTGCAAGAGCTTCTTGTTGTGCATATTTGGAGACGTAAGCTCCTTCTAGAATCTTTATGACTGTATGCCCATGTGATGGGGAGTTCTACATCACTTTTTCTGATGATACTTCCCCTTCTAGTTCAATGAGGAACTGAATTGTGTCAGAGTCTATAAGATTTGTCTTCTTGCAAAGCTCAGGCGTTAGTGGTACCTACTTGGTATCAATGATGAAATGGAGAACTTGTAGGCCCCTCTTTTGTAATGATGGTAGGGACTCCTGTGTAAGTATTCACCTTCTCTCCCTTATTGAGGGGTAGTGGTACCTCTGACGAGGTAGAGTGTTGGTCTCCCTTTGTTGTGACAGATGAAATCATTATGGAAGATAGAACAACTATACGGTGAGAATTTGGAGGGATGGTTGCCTTCATGGACCAAACCTTCTGCACTTTTGTATTTGGACTCACCTTAGGTATTTTGATTGGTTGTACCTTCTACCCCTGGTGAGCCTGTGGTATTATGAATGGTTGTACTTTCTTCCCCTGGAAGGCACTTGGTGTGCTAGTCAGCTTGTTGAGGTTAATCAAAATCACTGACTTCTGTTCCTAAACTTACGTGATAATTCAAGTACTTCAAGACTAGTTTTTGATTACTTGCTCTAGTGGAAGAACGAGTCTATAGGGTGACTCTTTTGGTGATGAGATCATAGACATTATGTTGGAGGACAAAGGTGCCTCTTATGAATCGACTGTGTGGACATCCCCAGCATCTATGAGATCTTGAAAGGCATGTTTGAGTGAGATGTAGGAATCTATTTTTGGACCCTTTGCTCTATGGTATTCACAAAAGGCATTGGCATTGTAGGTCTTTCGTAAGGGATTCGGTGGAGCAGTTATTGTTGGAAAGTTGAGTAGATGCTTGATATCTTAAAAGATAGTGTTGAGAGAAGATCCCAAGGGTGTCAACTCCTATTTGGTTTGGAAGGCCCTCAGATGATGGAGCGGTAGTTGCTGACTCAGCATGAGATGTCGGATTACACATTGTCAGAAGAGTGCTTACGGCTATCTGCTACATTGCTTGATGGAAAGACAGTGGTGCATATCCATAGTAGTTGTTTGACGACCATGGGTACTACAGGGGCATGTACTGAGGTTGATAATCAGGCGGCATCATGTGAGCCTATTGCGGTTGGGGTGTCAGGGCATGAGTAGTATTTTCCACCAATGTTTGTACTTGAGAGATCTATATAATTGGCGGTTGGCGCTTTCCCATCCCAGTGGGTATGAGTACTTATCCCACCATATCATATGACGTCTTTGCCTTTGCTCACTTGGAATTTTGATTAGTCGTCGAGGAGGTGGATGATGGTTGGAAGGTGAGATTTATGTTTTGATAGACCCCTCTCTTGATGGAATTCTTGATCCTTACACCTACTTGTATGGGCTTCGGGGAGGTATTCTACCATTTTAAGGATAAGAGGGTTGTGGGAGTTGGCATGGTAGCTCGGATCACCATGTCCAATCCTCCTTGTCTTTAGGCTTGAATAATGTATGAGCGTAAAGATCCCTCCACCATTCAAATAACTCAGAGAAGCTTTTGTCTGACTTTTGCTACAGTGATTCCAAGTCTTCCTTGGTCGGGACCTGGGCCATATTCCATCCATACTGATTGATAAACTTTTTGTACATCTTGGCGCATATGGGGATGGTGGTCATGTCTTGCTTCTTGTACCAGGCCAATGCAGGACCAACCAAGGTCCATGTGAATAGCATATCAGAGTCTTGTTGTCATTCTAGACTTCCACCAAATCTAAGCAATATGCCTTGACGTGATCCATGGGATCCCCCTTTCTGGGTACTCATGGAATTTTGGCATATTGTCAGACAGCTTCGCATCTAGAAAGTGGTAGAAGTCACTAAGCATCTTCCCATTGTCCTTCTTCCCTTCTAGCAATTTGATCTTTTCCATGATCTCAATCAATAAGAGATTTTTGGAAACGGGTTCACGTGCAACAACTTCTTGACGTACAGCCACCATGGGTACAACTAGTTGTTTGATTGTCATTGGCAGCACCATATATACAAATAATGGGCATCCATACCCTCCCCCTATGTACGGGTTGTACCAAGAGTGGGGTGGTGTATACATGGAGTAAGGGTTGGGGACTGACCCTCAGCCATTCAGATGTTGCATTCAAACCTTTGTGTTGATGTTGATCTACTCAACCATTTAAGGCTCTTCCTTTTTTGTTGTAGGTTCATTTTCTTTCTTCTTTCCTTTGGCTTCTCCTTCAGGACTATATTTCTACCTCTTGAGGTATTAGGATTGACCCAATGTTCATGAATGGAAGACTCTAATAAATCCCTGGTTGGAATGCTTCTCTGAGACGGGTGGAAAACACACACGCCGTATGGGAAGAATGGTGTGGATGACCTAATGGGTATATCTCCTTGTCCAGCGAACCCTGGGTAGTGCCACCCTCCCGTATACGCTGAGCTTGATGGAAGAGGAAAAGTGTGACGACCGTCTCGTGAAAACAAGATTAACTAATGCGGAAGCGTTCATCAAGCAGCGGATTAGTGAAAATCACTAAAAATTAAAACCTTTTTATCAAAATATCCATTGAAGGAAAACTTTCTCACATAGAACCAAAGTAACATAATTACATTCTTGTTCACAGGTACATATTCGGTATCATCTCCTTTTGAGAATTACAAGCATTAACTATCCTGTCAAGCTAAACACAGGCAGTATAAAATCTCGAGGCTCTAAGCCAAAATCTCGAAAGCACTAACTACTACTCCGAGGACCTGAGAGTACAGAGACGACACATAGGACTCTATTTACATCTATACAAGGCATAACAGTTAGTGTCTCCACCTGAGACTTCACTGCTATCTCTGCTGTTGCTATTGTTGTCCTTCACCTATTGAAGGATTCCTATCTCCTCGTTCGCGTCCACCTAAAAATGTGGTTCCCACGGGGGTGAGACAATTATAAAAATTGCCCCAGCGAGAGTTATAACTCTCCGTCAGTAACATTATTATTGCAACTTAAGAAGATAAATATGAATGGAAGAATCATATTTGTATAGCAGCAGATATTTTAATGTCTAACAGATTAGAACATTATTCTATATAAGAAGCATTGCAACTATAACTTGATAGAATCAACATGTCATTTATCCTTTAAGGAATATAAAGAACATGTATAACATCTATTCAAACTACAGAATCATTACCACTGCTTTAACTCTCTTCAGGATTAGATCATATATCTAAAGCCTGGTATTATCATTTTGGAGTCATGTCCCGTAGCCATATTCTTTTCATAAAGTGTTGGGATCTTAATCCCTCAATTCACCACAGGAAATTATCATCCTTTCACAATTTCAATACCCTAGCTATGTGATTCTGGGTGTTTAAACCCTTAGCTCATCACCTGAGAATTGTTACCACTTCCTTAGGTAACTAACACCTTTAGGTCATTTGACCAAGGTAAGTATGATACTTGATGCCTATTAACTCTCTTGCTACCTCTTATCAGACAACAAGATATATTATGGCACACAAGGCCCAATAAACAAATTCAAATTAATAACATATCACAGTGCATACATGGCTATGCCCATCATCTCATGATACATGCATGGTTAGCACATATGATAGCAGCACATCAATTATCTATCAACATCATGCAAAAACAATGTATTAATAATTCAAGGATATTACCCTTAATCCTTTACCAGGATTAGGATTTCCATCACACATCTCATGTATCATTCATCCAATCATATTGGACTTATATCACAACAAGGTATACCAGTATTTGGGGTGTTGGATATGATATCTATCATATCTTGATGTCTCACTTCCCTCAACACCATTAACTTTCTTAAGTTCACATACTTAGCTTGTATTAGGGTATTACCCATCCTAATACTTTATGCACCAGTTTATCACATTCATCATGTAAAGTAGTGATCAATTGTCACTTACTTGGAATATACAACTATTGCCAATACTATGGATTCATACATAAGTCAGGAATTAATAAAAAGACCATGTTAGGTCCTATTCAAAACAAACTCTAAGTCAAACATAGAGTACCATGGCCGTGCAACCAAAAACGGCCGTGCTAAGGGAAGCCACCACGGCCGTGCTACCTTGCACGGTCGTGCAAAGTGAAAATACCACGGTCGTGCTACCTAACACGGTCGTGCTACAGGAGTTCACCTCTTGAATCATATTCAAGCATGAATTCTATTCTCTTATTAGGGAATTATGATTTCACATACCATTTCCCTTCATTAGAATAGGGATTGCATATAGCACCACCCTTCATTAGGGTTTCATATTACATTACCCATAATTAGGGTTTACTACTCAATCCCCATTAGGGTTTCTCATATAATCATCCTCAATTAGGGCTTTACATGGATACACCTTCAATTAAGATTTGAGTTCAATAACCCTGTCAATTAGGGTTTATGTTCATGTTTAGGGTTTCATGATCTCTTTGCTTAAGGATCATAACCCTTAATCATCACATGAATCATATTCATGTATGAATTCATACTATCAACTTCTCAACTTGATTAGGTCATATCAACCCTTCAGTCGAGTACATACAACTATGATTAACATAGTGTACCAAGTCATTGATCCTATAAGCAATTAGGGATTCATCCCTTAATTGGCACTTAATTACTTAGGTACTATTAGGGTTTCAACCATTTGTACCTTCATTGATTATCATTACTAATCATTATTGGATCAATAGAACATTCATCATCTTAATTCTCAAAGATTCAATCACATTGGACCTCCATTACATAAGGTATCCAATTGAATTAGGGTTTACTATTCATCCTAATTAGTGATTTCACATGTAGATAACCTCTTAATAGGATTATACATGGAATCAGCCTCAATTAGGGTTTACATCATATATTGGATCCATGCATTTGTTATGCATTAATGATTAGTACCATTAAAGGTATCTCCCACCTAATCACATTAGGTTTACAAAAATGTTTGATCAATTGAACCTTCAATAACTTGAGGTATCCAAATAGATTGATCAATAGAACCTTCAACTGCACTGGGTATCCATTTGGATTAGTCAATTGAGTCTTTAATATCATTGGGTACTCAATTGAATCAACCCATTGTTCCTTCAATTACTTTAAGTACTCAATTGGATTAACCAATTGATCCTTCAATTGCATTGGGCATCCAATTGAATTAACCAAATTGAATCACAAACGGTTTGAAACTGTTTAAGCAAAAAGCTTTGAAACCGCATGGACTTGAAACCGCATGGGTCTCAAACGGATTGAGACCATTTGGTATCAAACGGTCTTGAGACCGTTTGGTCCCAAACGGTCTTGAGACCGTTTGGTCCCAAACGGTCTTGAGACCGTTTGGTCCAAACCTCTCAAAACCGCATGGACCCAAGAGTCAGTCAAGACTTCAACAACACTCAATTCCAATCTATGGAATCTCAACCAATTGGATCATCAACTCAATCATCAATTGAGTCATGAACTCATCCCTTAATTGGAACTTCAATTAGGGTCTGATCTCAATGGAAATTAAGGTTTATAAACACCAATTAGATCATTGAAGTTGATCATCAGTCAAGCTACTAATTATGTTTCAATTGATTGCATTGGATCTTCAACCATTGAATTCATGGAACCGATCATCAATTGGACTTATGCTCATACTTCAATTGAGTTTAGTAGGTCAACCTTCAACTTATTTGACCCTGAATTGACCCTCACTTGGTCATCAATTAGGGTTTGATTCAATTGGATTAGGGTTTAGAATCGATGATTCAACAACACTCATCAATACAAGATTGTTTACTTTGAAACTTTTGAACCATCATCCAAATTGGGTATGACCTGACCCCAAACGGTCTTGAGGTCGTTTGGATGACCTACAAACGGTCTTGAGACCGTTTGCCCATCATATAACTCAAATCCAAGCCATCCAATTAAGGTTTGGATCATGGAATTGATCACCAAATCAGCATTGCATTGTATATCAGCTTGGTACCTTTAGACCTTCAAACACCTAACCATACTCAACCCTAGACCTCCAAACGGTCTTGGGTGACCACCAAACGGTCTTGAGACCGTTTGGATGAGCTCCAAACGGTCTTGAGACCATTTGGATCATCCAACCTTTGGCTTCTAGTGAAATTTCATCAAGGTTTGGTCTATCGAGTTGATCAACAAATCAGCACTTAATTGCAATACGATTTGGTACCTTTAGACCTTCAATTGGTTAACTATACTTGACCCCAGACCTCCAAACGGTCTTGGGGTGACCCCAAAACGGTCATGAGACCGTTTGGGTGAATCCCAAACGGTCTTGAAACCGTTTTGGCTAATCACCCCAAAATCTCCAATTAACTCATTGGAATTTCAGCACTGTTTTCAATTAGGGTTTGCCCAATTGAATAGCCTTAAACTCACGATTCCTTGGGAGTTCATCCCTCAAATTTGGTGAGTCATTAGGCCACATCCTTAGGAACAGTAATCCCAAACGTTAAACCCTTGTTCAACGCACTCAAACGGTCTTGAGACCGTTTTCCCAAAACGTTCAATTATATCAGATTGATAAGCAGCACTCAATCCAATTAGGTTTCCCTAATTGATTAGCCTTCAACTCACGATTCCTTGGGAGTTAATCCCTCAAATTTGTAGGGTCATCAACCAACATAATTATGAACAGGAATACCGAACGGTCAACGCTTGGTCAACTCACTCAAACGGTCTTGAAACCGTTTTCCCAAACAGGTCAAGTTAATCAGGTTGAAAATCAGCATTTAATTCAATTCGATTTTCCTAATTGATTGGCCTTCAACCTACGATTCCTTTGGAGTTAACCCCTCAAATTTGGTGGGTCATTAGCCTAAATAATTAGGAACAAAATTCTCAAACGTTCAACGCTTGGTCAACCATCTCAAACGGTCTTGAAACCGTTTTCTCCCAAATGGTTTCAAACCGTTTGCCTTTAAACGGTTTGCTGAAACCGCATAGCCAATCAAATTAAAACGATTTGGAATAGCTATCAAAACCGTTTGGCTTGGTACTTTTCTTTGGATAAGCATCTAGAATGATGTCATCATCCCCTTCCTTCAAACAACCAAGAACAGCAACCGTTCTTGATGGAAATTGCAGCAAAGAAACAAGAGTGTAGCAATTTAAAGAAAACAATCAACAAAGTATAGAGAATTGATGCAATATCAATGATTAAGGGTTTGAGTTATAAAACCCGCCTCAAATCTGATCTCCAAGCTCCAAGCTACACGGCTATAATGGTGGATGAAGCTTCTCCAACTATTCCAAGGCTCAACTTCAAGATTTGGAGTGAAATGATCGGCTAGAATTGAAGATTGAGTGAAGAAATGAAGGAATTACACATTGTTTTATGATTTTCACCATGAAATCATGAAGAACGAAGATCAAAGGCTTACCAACAGGTTGGGGACGTGATCCCTGCTGTCCTTAGCCTTCTTGGTCGGTTTTGCAAGCAAGGAGAAGAAGTGGGGTCGTAAAAGCCTTTCATTTGGCTTGGAAAAGGTACTTTTATAAGAAAATTGAGGAGAGAGAAGATACTTTTTAAAAGTCTTTTAATTCCAAAATTGTTGCCACCACTTCCCCCTTGGTTTCTTGCATGCAAGGGAATCTCTATCCCCACCTAACTCCCTTCCATTATCCATGAATTAAGGGAAAAGAAAATACGCACCTTAATGCTTATTATATTAATATCCCATATGTGAGTGGAAATTACTTTCCTTTATAATAAGGTGAGTGGAGTTTCACCTCCTTTAGATATTTTCGTTCCTTATCTTGGCAAAATAACGTCCATCCTTATTCAAAATCAACCAATAACATTTTTGTTGAAGGCCCTTTTAATTAATACATTCATTTTTGCCCTAAATTGGATTAGGGTTTCACTTAGGATTAAATCTTGATTATTTTAATATCAAGATTCTCTCTCCTCCATCTTAATTCAAATGAGAAGTAACTCTCATTTTCTTTGCTCTACATGATGCCAAGAAACATTAGGGACTTTATTGAAGTGGTAATTTGCATATCAAACCCTAGGTTTTGGTAAATTGCACATTACACAAAAACTAGGTTTTAATGCACAACATTGCTTTATCAGCTCTTTCTTGGTATTCAGGCTTCCATAAGCCATACCTCAACATCATATTTACTCTCATGATGCTTCAACACATGAGGAACATATTATCATGCACAATTTGCACATAAACCCCTCAACTTGGGTAATTTGCACTTTAGTCCAAAACAAACAAAACATTGATTCAACATTGTTCAAACAGGACCAAAATTGAAACATAAGTTTCTCATGAGCCCTAATTACTTTTCCCAAGATAAGATTAAGAATCTACTCAACCTTATTAAGCAAAACCTCTAGGGTTAACACATAACCCAGGTCAGGGATGTTACAAATTATAAACCCCTAACAAGGATTTCGTCCTCAAAATCCCAGGAAAAGGAGGAACATATTGTTCATTAATCATGCCCTCAAGTCTCCACATATCATCTTAATATCCTGGAGATATTATGAACTCTGTGATTCCACACAAAGCTCCTTTCATTAATTCCTCCATGTCACTGTTTATGTTTATGCAAAGCATAAACCCCTAACATATGATGTCCATGTCATTGAAAGGAAGAAGCATAAAAGAACATACTTCAATAATCACTCAAGAATACTTATCAAAAGGAAAAACATATATATCTAATAGAGATAATTCACTCAGTAATCCTTTATTCATAACGTCTATTTAGCAGACTCTATGTAATTGGAAATGTTCACATAGTTCTTCCTATTAGTTGGGAATGCCACATAGCTTTTCCCTTTTTGTTGGGGATGACACATAGCTTTCCCCTTTTTGTTGGGGATGACACATAGCTTTCCCCTTTTTGGTGGGAATGACACATAGCTTTTCCCTTTTTTTGGGGGATGACACATAGCTTTCCCCTTTTTGTTGGGAATGACACATAGCTTTTCCCTTTTTGTTGGGGATGACACATAACTTTCCCCTTTTTGGTTGGGAATGACACATAGCTTTTCCCTTTTTGTTTAGGGTTGGAATTGCACAAAGCATCTTCCTTTATTGGAATTGCACAAAGCATCTTCCTTTATTGGAATTGCACAAAGCATCTTCCTTTATTGGAATTGCACAAAGCATCTTCCTTTATTGGAATTGCACAAAGCATCTTCCTTTATTGGAATTGCACAAAGCATCTTCCTTTATTGGAATTGCACAAAGCATCTTCCTTTATTGATTCCATATTTCTTATTTCATGATACTCATTAGATTGTATCAGAATGACTGCTTGATCAGAGCAATCAAAAAGATATCAATCTAAGAGTTTCATACTTGCCTTATCTTCAATAATCATATACCTGGCCAGGGTATATAAGTATTGAGATTAGGTAGTATGCAGCTTATTTTGCTATCGTATTCCTCACTTTTCATATCATTGTACACACAGGATTTTCCATTTCCTAGATTTTCTCCAAGCATCATTTCTATATTTCATCTTTTGACATATAGATAAGGGAGATTATAAAACATTTTAAGGAACACTGAGTAAGATATAAGTTCTCATCTCTCTTGTGTCCTTATAGGACTAGTCAAAGGAAGTTCAAAAACAACTACTTTCATATCTTTAACACATGGAATCATGAAATGAAGTATCAGGGTGAATATATTTTATTTAAGTATTACCCTTCAAGGTCACCTACCACATTAGGTTAATTTCAACCCATAGTGTCCAATTATCTCATATTGCTGCTTTTGTCTTTACTTAGTGGCTACTACCCTGGCGTACTAGGCATTAGTGCACTAGTAACACCAAAAACTTTGGCTTTTCAGAATATCCAGGAAAATGTCTCTAAAATTGTAAAGACCTTACCTTAATGCATAGCTTATGGCCCCTCCTTGGGCACTACCATCACAAATGTACTGTTTGTCTAAACTTATGGCAGAGTCTACTTTCTTGCCATATGTTAATCTTTTCCACATTTCCACTGTTCTAACATGATCATATCACTCAGGAATCCTTTCAAAGCCCAAAGTTTATGCATTAAAGACGGGTAACTTAGGTTATGATACTAGTATCCAGTCTTCTATATGCATTACAGTTGTCTTATTCTGCTCTTCAAGATCATAGCATAGGATTCTCTATCCTGATTAGGTCAAGGTGGGAATTCTCAGGCATTTGTTCTCCTCTTGCCTGGTCCCATGCACCCTCTCCTGGTGCAACAACATTGTCCTTAGCAATGTGTTCCTCGTGTTCTCCAGTCATTTTCAAGTTCTTCTTCTCCTATGTGAGCAGAAGATACTATCAGATAAACTGGAAGACACTTAGAACAGACTCTACAACCTTAGTCCTATGTCTCTGTAGACTCAGCGAACCTAGAGCTCTGATACCACTTAATTGTGACGACCGTCTCGCGAAAACAAGATTAACTAATGCGGAAGCGTTCATCAAGCAGCGGATTAGCGAAAATCACTAAAAATTAAAACCTTTTTATCAAAATATCCATTGAAGGAAAACTTTCTCACATAGAACCAAAGTAACATAATTACATTCTTGTTCACAGGTACATATTCTGTATCATCTCCTTTTGAGAATTACAAGCATTAACTGTCCTGTCAAGCTAAACACAGGCAGTATAAAATCTCGAGGCTCTAAGCCAAAATCTCGAAAGCACTAACTACTACTCCGAGGACCTGAGAGTACAGAGACGACACATAGGACTCTATTTACATCTATACAAGGCATAACAGTCAGTGTCTCCACCTG
This sequence comes from Alisma plantago-aquatica, assembly GCA_963693085.1. NCBI lineage: Eukaryota > Viridiplantae > Streptophyta > Magnoliopsida > Alismatales > Alismataceae > Alisma > Alisma plantago-aquatica. The sequence goes on along the minus strand of OY856411.1, from coordinate 714,242,594 downwards.
AGACTTCACTTCTATCTCTGTTGCTGCTATTGTTGTCCTTCACCTATTGAAGGATTTCTATCTCCTCGTTCGCGTCCACCTAAAAATGTGGTTCCCACGGGGGTGAGACAATTATAAAAATTGCCCCAGTGAGAGTTATAACTCTCCGCCAGTAACATTGTTATTGCAACTTAAGAAGATAAATATGAATGGAAGAATCATATTTGTATAGCAGCAGATATTTTAATGTCTAACAGATTAGAACATTATTCTATATCAGAAGCATTGCAACTATAACTTGATAGAATCAACATGTCATTTATCCTTTAAGGAATATAAAGAACATGTATAACATCTATTCAAACTACAGAATCATTACCACTGCTTTAACTCTCTTCAGGATTAGATCATATATCTAAAGCCTGGTATTATCATTTTGGAGTCATGCCCCGTAGCCATATTCTTTTCATAAAGTGTTGGGATCTTAATCCCTCAATTCACCACTGGAAATTCTCATCCTTTCACAATTTCAATACCCTAGCCATGTGATTCTGGGTGTTTAAACCCTTAGCTCATCACCTGAGCATTGTTACCACTTCCTTAGGTAACTAACACCTTTAGGTCATTTGACCAAGGTAAGTATGATACTTGATGCCTATTAACTCTCTTGCTACCTCTTATCAGACAACAAGATATATTACGGCACACAAGGCGCAATAAACAAATTCAAATTAATAACATATCACAGCGCATACCTGGCTATGCCCATCATCTCATGATATTTGCATGGTTAGCACATATGATAGCAGCACATCAATTATCTATCAACATCATGCAAAAACAATGTATTAATAATTCAAGGGTATTACCCTTAATCCTTTACCAGGATTAGGATTTCCATCACACATCTCATGTATCATTCATCCAATCATATTGGACTTATATCACAACAAGGTATACCAGTATTTGGGGTGTTAGATATGATATCTATCATATATTGATGTCTCACTTCCCTCAACACCATTAACTTTCTTAAGTTCACATACTTAGCTTGTATTAGGGTATTACCCATCCTAATACTTTATGCACCAGTTTATCACATTCATCATGTAAAGTAGTGATCAATTGTCACTTACTTGGAATATACAACTATTGCCAATACTATGGATTCATACATAAGTCAGGAATTAATAAAAAGACCATGTTAGGTCCTATTCAAAACAAACTCTAAGTCAAACATAGAGTACCACGGTCGTGCAACCAAAAACGGCCGCGCTAAGGGAAGCCACCACGGCCGTGCTACCTTGCACGGTCGTGCAAAGTGAAAATACCACGGTCGTGCTACCTAACACGGTCGTGCTACAGGAGTTCACCTCTTGAATCATATTCAAGCATGAATTCTATTCTCTTATTAGGGAATTATGGTTTCACATACCATTTCCCTTCATTAGAATAGGGATTGCATATAGCACCACCCTTCATTAGGGTTTCATATTACATTACCCATAATTAGGGTTTACTACTCAATCCCCATTAGGGTTTCTCATATAATCATCCTCAATTAGGGCTTTACATGGATACACCTTCAATTAAGATTTGAGTTCAATAACCCTGTCAATTAGGGTTTATGTTCATGTTTAGGGTTTCATGATCTCTTTGCTTAAGGATCATAACCCTTAATCATCACATGAATCATATTCATGTATGAATTCATACTATCAACTTCTCAACTTGATTAGGTCATATCAACCCTTCAGTCGAGTACATACAACTATGATTAACATAGTGTACCAAGTCATTGATCCTATAAGCAATTAGGGATTCATCCCTTAATTGGCACTTAATTACTTAGGTACTATTAGGGTTTCAACCATTTGTACCTTCATTGATTATCATTACTAATCATTATTGGATCAATAGAACATTCATCATCTTAATTCTCAAAGATTCAATCACATTGGACCTCCATTACATAAGGTATCCAATTGAATTAGGGTTTACTATTCATCCTAATTAGTGATTTCACATGTAGACAACCTCTTAATAGGATTATACATGGAATCAGCCTCAATTAGGGTTTACGTCATATATTGGATCCATGCATTTGTTATGCATTAATGATTAGTACCATTAAAGGTATCTCCCACCTAATCACATTAGGTTTACAAAAATGTTTGATCAATTGGACCTTCAATAACTTGAGGTATCCCAATAGATTGATCAATAGAACCTTCAACTGCACTGGGTATCCATTTGGATTAGTCAATTGAGTATTTAATATTATTGGGTACTCAATTGAATCAACCCATTGTTCCTTCAATTACTTTAAGTACTCAATTGGATTAACCAATTGATCCTTCAATTGCATTGGGCATCCAATTGAATTAACCAAATTGAATCACAAACGGTTTGAAACCGTTTAAGCAAAAAGCTTTGAAACTGCATGGACTTGAAACCGCATGGGTCTCAAACGGTTTGAGACCGTTTGGTCCCAAATGGTCTTGAGACTGTTTGGACTCAAACGGTCTTGAGACCGTTTGGTCCAAACCTCTCAAAACCGCATGGACCAAAGAGTCAATCAAGACTTCAACAACATTCAATTCCAATCTATGGAATCTCAACCAATTGGATCATCAACTCAATCATCAATTGAGTCATGAACTCATCCCTTAATTGGAACATCAATTAGGGTCTGATCTCAATGGAATTTAAGGTTTATAAACAACAATTAGAGCTTTGAAGTTGATCATCAGTAAAGCTACTAATTATGTTTCAATTGATTGTATTGGATCTTCAACCATTGAATTCATGGAACCGATCATCAATTGGACCTATGCTCATACTTCAATTGAGTTTAGTAGGTCAACCTTCAACTGATTTGACCCTGAATTGACCCTCACTTGGTCATCAATTAGGGTTTGATTCAATTGGATTAGGGTTTAGAATCGATGATTCAACAACACTCATCAATACAAGATTGTTTACTTTGAAACTTTTGAACCATCATCCAAATTGGGTATGACCTGACCCCAAACGGTATTTAGGTCATTTGGATGACCTCCAAACGGTCTTGAGACCGTTTGCCCATCATATCACTCAAATCCAAGCCATCCAATTAAGGTTTGGATCATGGAATTGATCACCAAATCAGCATTGCATTGTATATCAGCTTGGTACCTTTAGACCTTCAAACACCTAACCATACTCAACCCTAGACCTCCAAACGGTCTTGGGTGACCACCAAACGGTCTTGAGACCGTTTGGATGAGCTCCAAATGCTCTTGAGACCGTTTGGCTCATCCAAACTTTGGCTTCTAGTGAAATTTCATCAAGGTTTGGTCTATCGAGTTGATCAACAAATCAGCACTTAATCGCAATACGATTTGGTACCTTTAGACCTTCAATTGGTCAACTATACTTGACCCAGACCTCCAAACGGTCTTGGGGTGACCGCCAAACGGTCTTGAGACCGTTTGGGTGATCCCCAAACGGTCTTGAAACCGTTTTGGCTAATCACCCCAAAATCTCCAATTAACTCATTGGAATTTCAGCACTGTTTTCAATTAGGGTTTGCCCAATTGAATAGCCTTCAACTCACGATTCCTTGGGAGTTAATCCCTCAACTTTGGTGTGTCATTAGGCCACATCATTAGGAACAGTAATCCCAAACGTTCAACCCTTGGTCAACGCACTCAAACGGTCTTGAGACCGTTTGCCCAAAACGTTCAATTATATCAGATTGATAATCAGCACTTAATCCAATTAGGTTTCCCTAATTGATTAGCCTTCAACTCACGATTCCTTGGGAGTTAATCCCTCAAATTTGGAGGGTCATCAACCAACATAATTATGAACAGGAATCCCAAACGTTCAACGCTTGGTCAACTCACAAATGGTCTTGAAACCGTTTTCCCAAACAGGTCAAGTTAATCAGGTTGAAAATCAGCATTTAATTCAATTCGATTTTCCTAATTGATTGGCCTTCAACCTACAATTCCTTTGGAGTTAACCCCTCAACTTTGGTGGGTCATTAGCCTACATAATTAGGAACAAAATTCCCAAACGGTCAACGCTTGGTAAACCATCTCAAATGGTCTTGAAACCGTTTTCTCCCAAACGGTTTCAAACCGTTTGCCTTTAAACGGTTTGCTGAAACCGCATAGCCAATCAAATTAAAACGATTTGGAATAGCTATCAAAACCGTTTGGCTTGGTACTTTTCTTTGGATAAGCATCTAGGATGATGTCATCATCCCCTTCCTTCAAACAACCAAGAACAGCAACCGTTCTTGATGGAAATTGCAGCAAAGAAACAAGAGTGTAGCAATTTAAAGAAAACAATCAACAAAGTATAGAGAATTGATGCAATATCAATGATTAAGGGTTTGAGTTATAAAACCCGCCTCAAATCTGATCTCCAAGCTCCAAGCTACACGGTTATAATGGTGGATGAAGCTTATCCAACTATTCCAAGGCTCAACTTCAAGATTTGGAGTGAAATGATCGGCTAGAATTGAAGATTGAGTGAAGAAATGAAGGAATTACACATTGTTTTATGATTTTCACCATGAAATCATGAAGAACGAAGATCAAAGGCTTACCAACAGGTTGGGGACGTGCTCCCTTCTGTACTTAGCCTTCTTGGTCTGTTTTGCAAGCAAGGAGAAGAAGTGGGGTCGTAAAAGCCTTTCATTTGGCTTGGAAAATGTACTTTTATAAGAAAATTGAGGAGAGAGAAGATACTTTATAAAAGTCTTTTAATTCCAAAATTGTTGCCACCACTTCCCCCTTGGTTTATTGCATGCAAGGGCATCTCTATCCCCACCGAACTCCCTTCCATTATCCATTAATTAAGGGAAAATAAAATAAGCACCTTAATGCTTATTATATTAATATCCCATATGTGAGTGGAAATTACTTTCCTTTATAATAAGGTGAGTGGAGTTTCACCTCCTTTAGATATTTTCGTTCCTTATCTTGGCAAAATAACGTCCATCCTTATTCAAAATCAACCAATAACATTTTGGTTGAAGGCCCTTTAATTAATACATTCATTTTTGCCCTAAATTGGATTAGGGTTTCACTTAGGATTAAATCTTGATTATTCTAATATCAAGATTCTCTCTCCTCCATCTTAATTCAAATGAGAAGTAACTCTCATTTTCTTTGCTCTACATGATGCCAAGAAACATTAGGGACTTTATTGAAGTGGTATTTTGCATATCAAACCCTAGGTTTTGGGTAAATTGCACATTACACAAAAACTAGGTGTTAATGCACAACATTGCTTTATCAGCTCTTTCTTGGTATTCAGGCTTCCATAAGCCATACCTCAACATCATATTCACTCTCATGATGCTTCAACACATGAGGAACATATTATCATGCACAATTCGCACATAAACCCCTCAACTTGGGTAATTTGCACTTTAGTCCAAAACAAACAAAACATTGATTCAACATTGTTCAAACAGGACCAAAATTGAAACATAAGTTTATCATGAGCCCTAATTAATTTTCCCAAGATAAGATTAAGAATCTACTCAACCTTATTAAGAAAAACCTCTAGGGTTAACACATAACCCAGGTCAGGGATGTTACAAAAAGGCATATTGGAGGGCTTCTCAAATGGATGTCATTTTTGAGTGGTTGTGGCTCCAGGCTTGACGGTGGCTTCCTTGCATTTCTCCACTTCTTTTGGCTTGTCGTTCTTGTTGTGGATGGCCTCCCCCTTAGGGATACCATCAAATTGATAATCAGTATTGCTGCTCATGGTCATATAGATTGATCATTTGCGAGACCAAATGAGGTAAGTGCTTCTTGTTATTCCCATTTTGTCCTGAAATGAGCACAAGCAGGATTCAAAAGTAGGGTGTAATATTAGGATAAAATACTATATGCTTTGGGACAGGTCCCTCTATAGACATTATGTCAGATAAAAAACTAAAAAGGCTTCCTCCCTGGTGAGGGAAGCGTATGCAAGGGAAGCTCCTGAATTTCTTGTGATTTGTAGTTCTTTCTTGTTATATGTTTTTTTGGTGATTGTTCATATCCTTAACTTGGGACATATGAGGGAACCTATCCATTTTTGTATGTGACGCGCTTGCCAATGCCTAGGTAGAAAGGAAAAGATGGTGGATGTGTTGTTCCTTGGGAAAATGTTCCAAAGGAATCATTCAAAGTAGGATGGAAGGTGGGGTTTTGAGTGGTTGATCAAGATTAGTGTGACCCTTACTTAGCTAGTGATTGTGCTTCAACTATTATTCTTCTTCAGGGTGTCCTCGTCTAGTAGGGTTACCAAACTGAAACCCTTGGCAGCATCCATGACACCCTAGTTTCCTCCTAGTTCGAGGGGTTTCTCTGGAGAGTTCTTATGAGGAACAGTTGGCAAGGAAGGAGCCTCGACTTGGCCTCTCCTTTACATGGTGTTCAACAAAAGGTTGTGATGTAGTTTTAGGTCATAGTCTAGGACCCCGTTTAGGAAGATGGACCATATGATTGGGCCAATTTTAGGTTGTAGTCCAGGACCCAAAAAGAATTTGAAATTTGAAGTGGGATTAGTTTAAGGTCTTAATCCAGAACCATCTTGGGGCGGACCTAGCATTGGAAAATGATGTCTTGCACTGTGTGGAGGAACTCCTCCTATTCTCCCAAGTTTTTGGGACAGATTCCCTTTCTAAGTTTGCTAGTATTGGAAAATATTGTTTGAAATTAAGATTGTTAATCTTTGTTAAAGATTGTTTGAGTTGTTAATCTTTAAGAAAGATTGTTTAAAATTTGATATTGTTAATCTTTGTTAAAGATTATTTTGAGTTGTTAATCTTTGAAAAAGATTGTCTAAAATTGAGATTTTTTATCTTTGTGAAAGATTGTTTAAGTTGTAAATCTTTGAAAAATATTGTTTGATATTTAGATTTGTAATATTTATTAAAGATTATTTGAGTTTTTAAACTTTGAAAAAGTTCATTTGAAATTTGAGATTGTTAATCTTTGTTAGAGATTGGTTTGAGTTGTTAATCTTTAAAATAGATTGTTTGAAATTGAAATTGTTAATCTTTGTTAAAGATTGTTTTGCGTTGTTAATCTTTAAAAAGAGTGTTTGAATTGTTGATCTTTGAAAAAAAAATTGTTTGAAATTTGCACAAAAAAGGGATTAGCAACAATCTCAATCATTTTCAACGGCAAAGACAGGACAGTTGTAGAGCAAGCTGATATCCCACCTTTTTAGCCCATGAGTTTAGATCCACATTAAGTCCTCACTCAAGCATGATTTGTATAGGAGGGGTGGGTCCTTATCTTCTCTATGGATAGATGGCGTTTGTTGAAGCATATCCCAAGTTTAGGGAATAAAGGTAGTGTTCCCAATACACTTCGTGACTACATCAGTTGTAATCATGAGTGCTAGGAGATTGGGGTGTTTTCAAGATCTTTGGACGTCCAGCTTAATTGTGTGTTGGTACCTTTACTGGCATCCTGCATCATTTCTAAGAATCCAAATTGTGATTGGCAGTTGTTCCATGACACGTGGATTTGTAGGAGTGTGAAGTGCATGTGATGAGTTTTAGCGATTTTGGAAGTAAGCCCATGATTCATGATAGTTAAAAAAACATAATTCTAGGATAGATCAGATTTTGTTTCCAACCTACACGTGTTATTAATGAGTTATATTTTTTGTATTTTATTTTTTTGTTTAATGAGGGAGGCGAAAACCCAACCCTAGACGGGAAGTGCAGCCAAAACCCTAATTAGAGGTGGACAGAGAGGTCCAAATGGCAAAATAGGATCAAGAGTAGGACACCCTAAAAAGTGAAAAAGAAAAAAAGAAAGGGTCCATGGACGGCGGATCGCCTCGATCTGCACGCCCAGAGTGGGTGGATCAGTGGTGATCTACCCCCTGTTCCCAGACGTAAAAAAAATTGAACACAAAAAATGAACAATCTTGGAGAAGCTCTATCCTCAAAATATGACAGTGGGAGTTTGACTCATATTGACTTGGCTTTATTCCCCAGTAAAGTCGTCATTCTGTCATACCCTGCCCAAAAAAGGGATGAAAAATAGAGATATTTGAGGAAACAAAGCTCTACCCTTTTCGATAGTGAAACGTTGCATAAGAAAAATGTGTCAGAGTCGCCACCACATTTTGTACAAAACACAAGCAAAAGGTAGATCATGGAAGCCATGATATAGTCAGAGCGATTATATGTGCAAGATTAAAAAAAAAGGAAATAAAAGCAAAACCAGAGATTGAATATGGTGATCTAGTAATGAGCCAGGAAGGGTTAAAACCCCCTTCTTTTCCAGTAAACTAGTATAAAGACATTGTTGGGTTTCCAGAATACTGAGAGATTCATTATGGTTAATTTAAAGAAAACATGAACAAAAAAATTTTATTGTGGGTGGGATTTTGGGGATGGAGATATATGTGGCCTTCCTATCATGGCCTAAAAGTCCTAATTTTTAGGTGTATAGTGATCCTAATCACCTCATGACCTCCCATGACGGAGATCCATCATTGGTGATTAGGACTGATACGTAGGATGTCATAGGATGACTAACATTGATATGCTTAGAGAACTAGATTTGATTTTTAGTAGTAAAAACGACAACTATAAAAGAGGCAAAGCAAGTTGTAGTTGATAGGAGTTATAGATTAGAATATAATAGATAGAAGATTTAGCATTTAGTCAAAGTAGTTAAAGCAATTTACCGTTCTACAAATCTAGCAGAGCGGGTGGCATGTGAAGAAGGATCATTTGATCACGGGCAACAAAATAATGTAAAGAGAAAATTAGTTGTCACTCTAGCTTCAGGAGGGAGTAGAGGGGTCTGGAATACGTTGGGTGTGGGGTTCTATTTATAGGTGGATTTTAGTGTTTGAGATTCTGGACATAACCTTCAGGAAGAGGGGACGGATCGTGCTAATACACCATGTGGGGCCCACAGATGAGACGATCCTCCAGTGGCACTGGAGATGGCTGCAATCCGCCTGGTGTCCCCAAATAAAAAAATCTCATTTTTTGAAAGTTCTGACAAAAAACTTGCACAGGAACAGAGAATGTTGATCAAATTTCATAAATGATCATTGAACCTTCGATGATGTATGATATGATGACTTCGATCCTTGTCAATAATCGAGATTCTTTTGTGGGCCGCCCACCCCCCCCCCCCCCGCACTATGAACAAAAAAACTGGTGTAGTAAATTGATTGACTCGGCCAAAGAGGAAATGGACAATCTGTGAAAAATAGCCTATTTACAGTGAAATTGAACTATAATTACACTTTCTATATGAAAGAAGGTTTCTTTATAGAAGAGCTTGAACTGGTGAAAGTGGACCAAAAAGGGGTGCATAACATGTGTTCAGAATGCAAAAAAAGACATAAAATATGTATATTTGATAATTGAGTGGGATGTGAAATAGACTTTATCATTAGCTAGAGGATCAACATTAATCGTAAATTTCCATCGAATAAGTAAAAATAGGGTGTCAACAGTAAGACATGGTATAAATAAAGCTTATAACTTTTTCATTCACTCTGAACTCAACTCACTTTACAGCGACGTTTATGGGGCATTATATGCCCTTAAAAAGTTCACATACTTCTCAAGTTGATTGACCACAACAAAGTTTCCGTTCATGCACAATGCAATAAAAGAGGTTCCAACGAACTTTACATTTTGTGTCTCTGTATGCAACAATGGCTTGTATTTTAGCACGTGGTTAGAGCACAACTAACTTTATTATAGAACCAGAATATGTGCTTATAATTTAGTTATTTATTATCGCATTCTCAACCCTTAAGGTAACATCATTCGAATACATCGTCGTCAAATTGTCCCTCTCTTCATTAGCTAATAGGGACTTCCGAACCAGATATTTTCGCTGATGGATAGGCGGGGATCGAAGGGAAGAGTGAATCAACAATCTTAGTGTCTCCTCTCTCCTTTTTCTAAGATTAAAGTATGAACTCCTTTTTCTAAGATTCCTACACAATTATCCTAATTTGTCTCCTATTCTGGGTAGTGTCCTGTAGTCAGAATTGTTTGTTGTTGTGATACAATTCACTACCTACATCTAAGTCAGTTCTATGGTAGTAGTAGCCTATTCCCTAAATTAGGTGCATGAAGATCACACTCTAGGTTTCCACCATTAACTGTACATCGCCTTGTTCAAAGGATTTATTAGTTAATGTGATTATTGTCTCTTTTCAATCGTTAATTCTTCTTTCAAAGTAATTAAAGGTGTTATATTATCATTAGGGTGATCAATCATAATGATATAATTGAGAAAACAACATCATGCCATGGATTTAAGAGACAAATTATGATAAACTATGTAAAAAGTATCATACAACGATTACTCGGGCTACTCCCGGTCTTAAAGATAGGGGATTAGCCCCGCATGTTCATCTCAACGAAAAACATGATGAGAGAAAGAGAAAACATAGGGAAACGTGAATAGATGTGATGTAAACCCCTGAAGGGAGGAGATCTGGGCGTTCCTTAGCGCGGGGTGAACGTTCTACAGCCTACTGGCGGTGGAAAATGTCTTCTGCAGCTCTCGGAACGATTGGGGCGTCGCTCTCGGCTCCGTTCTTCTCTCCTTTTCTTCTTGAGACTTCTCTGGTGGCTAATGATGTGATAGATTGCTTAGGGCCACCTTAATTAGGTATATGCACCACTTTAGGTCACCCAAAAATCACCACTGTACGATTAGACACGATCTTTAGCAGAACCTGATCTGACGGCGTCGATACCATTGACGCGGGTCGATGGTATCGACTTGCATGAGGCACCGGCACTTGTGCAATTCTTGGGGTTCTCTCTGATGTTGCCTCGATACCATCGACGGTGTGTCGATGGTATCGACACCTTAGGCGTCACTTTTCTGTGGAATCTGACGCTGAAGCTAAGTTTGCTGAGGCGAGGTCGATGGTATCGACTTTGGGTCGATAGTATCGACACCTCAAAATTTGGCTCACTAACGCTCTCTCGATACCATCGACAGTCCCATCGATGGTATCGACTTCTGGTTGCTCTTCTTCGGCAATACACTGTGACCAGGTCGATAGTATCGACCATCCGTTGATGGTATCGATGGATGCAGATATCTGAATTGTCTGAAAAGAGAAGAAGAACACCAATCGAATCCCACAAATATGATCTTTTATACAGAATAAAAGGAAACAAGGTAAATTTGATGCAAAATGAGATTATAGACTAAAGAAAATCATGCAATATTAATAACAAATATGATCAAAATACACATAAAACGTATGCAAAACCAGTCTATCAAAATGACTCAAAACCCTTGCATCAAGTCTGTAGGCCCCTATATAGTCTAGTTGAGTCTATTCAGGTCTAGAAGTCTCTAGAGTCATGTCCACCTTCTCCTATATGAATGAGAGGGGTCTCTCTTATAACAAAACATTGTAACACAAAACCATGAATACAAGTCCATCCATTATTTTCAACAATAATCAACGAATTGTGGCTGCAAGAGCTTCTTGTTGTGCATATTTGGAGACGTAAGCTCCTTCTAGAATCTTTATGACTGTATGCCCATGTGATGGGGAGTTCTACATCACTTTTTCTGATGATACTTCCCCTTCTAGTTCACTAAGGAACTGAATTGTGTCTGATCTTCAAGATTTGTCTTTTACAAAGCTCAGGTGTTAGTGGTACCTACTTGTAGACCCCTCTTCTGTAATGATGGTAGGGACTCATGTGTAAGTATTCACCTTCTCTCCCTAATCGAGGGGTAGTGGTACCTCTAACGAGGTAGAGTGTTGGTCTCCCTTTGTTGTGACAGATGAAATCATTATGGAAGATAGAAAAATTGTACAGTGAGAATTTGGAGGGATGGTTGCCTTCATGGACCAAACCTTCTGCACTTTTGTGATAGACTAAACTTTTGGAATCTTCAAATTTTCAATGACATAGGTCAATTCATGTGGGTTTGAGTAATTTAAAGTAGTTCCAAGTAATTTGATAAAGTATGGATATTATTTGGTATTGAAATCATGTTTTTAATTCTTAAGTTTATGACTTTTTGGAATTTATTTGAGTGGGAAAATAGTTGAGTTTTGGCACCAAAACTGAATGGAGAGTACTTTGAGATGTGATAAAACTACGGTTAAATTTTGATGAAGAATAGGGGTTCCTAGATGAAGTTATTGAGGTTTGGAAATGATGAATTAATGTGTACTATTGACCAAGCTATTTGAGTTTTTACCTAAGTGATGGATGTCAGATGGTATCACCCGACCTGGTTGTGGGCTAGTCCACGGATTGTCCTATAGCTGGCTTTGATCTAGGCAGTCCAAGACATATCCGAGGGCCACAAGCTGGTCTGGTACCTCCCATGATTTGTGGTTTTTACGTGGGGTGACCGTGACCCACCTGCAATGCCACGATCACCCATGACGTGCATTAAGGCAGGAACTGGACAGATAGTTAGCCTTAGATCGGAGTCTTTTAACACCAGGGTTGAGGAGCGAGTGGTTCTAACACCCCTTTTCCCTCACCTCCATTGCAACGCTCAACATGAAGGACCAATGTCGGAGGTAGGAGGCGATTAGAGGATTCCGCCTCAGAACCCCACCTTCGTGGCGACTTCCATGGAGCTTGTGATGGCTGCCAAACCCCACCTCTACAAGGAGTAGCAGTTGGAAAAGGACTCATGGAGGATCTTCATGGAGGCGACGGGTGTGCGTCAGTTTACAGAAGCCTAGAACGACGATGCTTGAGAGTAGGCAATGGCAGAAGTTCCAGCCGCGAAGAACTGCGTCGGGGGTGCGAGGAAGAAGAAGGCACCACCACCAGCGGCACAAGGATCAGAAGGAAGAGCAGCGGCGGCCGACGGTTGGTGACCGAAAACCAACAGCAGCACGAGAAGGAGGTGCTCATGGACAACCGATCGCCGGAGCAGACCCAGCCACGACAGAGCGACACAGATCTCTCACCAGAGACCAGCCTCGCAGCGGCAGCTTCATCCGAGCGGAGAGTCGACGGCCGCAGCAAGCAGCGGTGGCGGCGCTCCGTAGACGCGAGAGGAAAGGGGAGCTGCCCAGCGTGACTTGCCCTGTGATTGCGACTGCGAGGAGAAGAGATCGGTCGTTGCCTGCTGTGCGGCGACGGCTTCGTCCAGGAGCAGATCCCAGCGGCGCTGGAGGAAGGATACGCACACACAGGAAGGGAACCGGCTCCAACCCCCCTGAACCAACCCTGAACCGGCCCACAGCCAGCAAAAGGGGCAGCGCCAGCCTAGTAGACACGTGGTCACCTTGGATTGGCTGTAATAAGGTAAATCTTCACAAAAATCTCAGATCTTGTATAATGCATAGTAAATACATCCAAAGTCAGAAAAATACAAATAAAGTACCCAAATTCTCAGAAAAATTAGTAGAATAATATGAAACCTTTAGATCAGTCTTTTGATGCTTAAATATCAGTGATATTATGTAAGATGTGTGATGCTTGTTTAATGGATAATAATTAGCAAACAATGATATAAAATTATGAAGAAATACCAGTAAGTGACAAATCATATCTGTAATGCACCTGATGTCAAGGATGATCATGTTGATGTATGAAATCATGTAATATGCTTAATATGGCTAATTAGGGCTCATAACCTTAAATAAAATGTATTAAATACATTAATGATCAATAAATGATTAGATTTACAGAGTAAGCTCATATCTGTATATGGAACCTCAGTATTAATTATGAGATCATAATGATGAACATAATCCATGTTATATGAAGATGAATCTTAATACATGTTATAAAACCCTAATCTCGGTTAATGGTGTAACCTAGGGTTAATTAATGTGTACAGAAATGATATGGAAGATAATGTTCAGATTATGTATCCTAATCTGGAATATAACATCAGTAACATAAATCTCACATAAGGATGAAGATAATACAAGTAATGATGAGAATATCCTAAAAAGATAAGCTTAACCCTAATGAACACGTTTAGGGTTAAGATGAGATATATAAGATGAGAACCTGACGATAGTATATGATCTTGTCTTAATCAGGTTTAAACAAGGATATAGATGACATCAGGAGTATATCTGATGATTAGGTTTGTTCCTGATCTAAGGTACGCCATTACGTCTTACTTGGCTTATTATACAATATGCTTGTGTTATATGGTAGTAAAGACTTGGCATATGGTATTGATTGAAATGATTGTTCTTGCATGATATGTCGCTTGATTTTCCATACTTATTGCTATGAACACATGAAACATAAGATATCTGGTCCATCATATGATAGCACTAAACTCTTTGGTAGTACAGTGCATTGAAGTGATCTCAAACTCTTTGGTAGTAGATCACATGTGTTAGATCTCAAACTCTTTGGTAGTAGATCACACGTAAAATGATCTCAAACTCTTTGGTAGTAGATCATAAGGCATGAAAAGCATCAAAGCCCTAGGGGCAGATGTACGAGATATATGATGGAAATATGATTAAAATATGTGTTCTCTTTTGTTAATGAATATCTGGTGCAAGTATATGCTTTTCTTATATTTCTTCTGTTACTGCCAAGTATATTAGTTTTATCTTATTGCCAAGATATAATGAGAGGTAAATAAAAGACACGTAGGCGTACTCAGTACAATATTCATGAAATATTGTGCTGACGTGTATCGCATGTAATCTTTTTGTTTAGGTTGTGGTTATGCTCTTGAAGATCCAGGATAGTGAGAGTTGTGTGGCGAGCTGGTGTACAGGTGGACCTGTTGTCTTAAGATCCTGTTGTTTAGCTGTAGCACATGTATATGTATAGGTTTGTTGTTCAATATATAATATCAAATGTTGTAACAATTCATGTTGTAATTATATGTTGAATGGTGAACATGTGTATATGGTTTTATTATTGTTCATGTACATGTGCTACTGATTGTTTCCTTCTGACTTCCTCTGATTTTCTTCTTCTTAGCCTAGTGTGGGATGTTTAAATTGAGATTCTCGCTGAGGTGAGGGTTTCAATTTGGACGTCACACATCAGATTAAGTTTTAGAAAATCTGGGGACGTCACAGGTGGTATCAGAGCATGAACAATAGC
Organism: Alisma plantago-aquatica; assembly: GCA_963693085.1. Lineage (NCBI taxonomy): Eukaryota > Viridiplantae > Streptophyta > Magnoliopsida > Alismatales > Alismataceae > Alisma > Alisma plantago-aquatica. Next base: position 714,227,530 of record OY856411.1, on the reverse strand, counting down.
AAAGCCTAACATTTGCTCATTATGCAACTCAAAACTAAAGAACCTTGAACTTAATAATCTTTTAGGGTTAGATTAGTCGTCTTTTAGGGACTAGATCTGACCTAGCCTCTAGGTTAGCACCTAGATGTCCGAGAACTAGGTCTAGACTGGTGCTTGTTGTATAGCAAGTCCTTAGATGTCGTTCTTTCCTTGTAGTGCAGCGGTATGGGACGTTGCACTATTTGGAAATGACGTGCATCAAGGGAAGAGAAACCCTAGACATATTGTACACGTTGTCTAGAGTAGCTACACTAGTCTACCCCTTGTTCTCACCCTTTTCACTAGTTTTCATGACACTGGACTCTCTACTATGTGTGGGACACTCGTTTCTGGTTTTGGCTTTGATTCCAAACGGATCGAACCTCGATAGTTTTCTCTGACGCTTGTTTTATCGGAGAAAAACTATATAATATTTTATTATGTATATGTATTACAAAAATGTGTCCCCACACATGTACGAGTAGGAGGTGGTCATGCAACCTAGGTGAAAGTGATGACATCAGTCTAGAAGAGAGAGTAGTTCTAGATTAGATGTCTAGAGCCTTGTTGGATATATATATGATAGATGGAATAGATAGAATAAGTTTGATGATGATCTAAGTTGTATATAGATAGTATAAGATGGTTATGATGATCTATGTTTGTCTTTGAGGACTTAAGTTTAGTTTTGAGGTTTTGAGATAAGTTCTGACGATGCAAGTAAATAGGCTTTTATGAGATAAGACATGTTAAGCTGAGACAAGATGTGAGTCAGCATGATCCTCAAGCTCTTTTACAAAGGAGGACCTCTAGTGTTAGGACCAGTTTTAGGGTTAGCTCAAGAGAGAGCGAGACCCACAGGGAGAAGGTCAGAGAACCTAGACTCCACGATATGAGAAATATGAGATATGTGATATGATATGTCCTAAACTAGACTACTCCTGAGTGATTGAGTTGAGTTGCTTTCTGTATGATTCCTATAGTTTGTTGAACCCTAGATGTCCTTGGGAGGACCAAACCCTAGAGATAGACAGAGGCTCGTTATATGTGTATATGAACATGAATATGAGTGCCTGCCATCTGGGTGAGGGAGAGAGCCCAAGACCCTGGAGGAGGTAGCTATGCTAGTTGATGTGAAGCCTCATGCTCGGGTTGGTGGTTTCCTGCATAGGAATCTAGTGGTTGCATGTATATGAGAGTTTAGGGTAAGCATGTTTCATGGGTAGAAGACCTATGTATATGTTGTATCATGTTTTGGTTTGTGCTTATGTGGCTTGAGCCTGTAAGGCCATCCTTAGTGCCAATGAGGTAATCCGAGAACCCTAGACCGAGAGGAAAGATAAAGTATATGTGCTTATGAGATACTCAAAGAGATGAGTAGCTCAGAGAGACTGAGCACGGCACTGTCCTCATGATATGGGTCAAGAGAGCCTCAGTTGGACTAGATAAGTTTTGATATATGTTTAACGAGCCACTTGCATAAGTTGGTTTAGCACAACCATGATGTAATATACGTAAGATGTGATCTAATATCGAGACGTGATATATAAACATGATATGATGAAAACCTAGAGATGGTTTAATAGATATCAACACATAAATGGTTAACCATATACATGGGTAATGCTGATTATATGAAAAAAAAAATTTAATGACTAATCTTGTGATGTAATGTTACAATTTGTTATGAGCAATGAAATAAGATCGTACGAATGAAATAAGTTACATGAGGTGTTTATCTTAGTGCCTAATAAAGATGAAAAATATAGTTTGAAGATTAGCACAACAGAATGATTATGACAACTTGTTATGATCCATATGGATAAAGTGGGTTAACTTTAGTTAACTCCCTCCTAAAAGGCATATGTTAATGTGGAACATGTTCTAACAAATGAGCTCAATAATATATTGATGAAACCTTGATGTATGAGTTAATCTTAGTTAACTCCTTTAGAACATGGTAATATGATATGAGAAGCCGAATGCATGGGTTAATATAAAGATGCAACCCTAAAATATGAGATATGTAATGACATAATCAGAGTTTCTAAACCCTAGTTTGAGCCTTCTATGGAGTGTTTGTGCACCCAAGATGGTTGCAAACCTCCTAATAGTGCTTTGGAAATATGGTTCTAGGTAACCTTGTGGATATGTTACACATAGAATAGTACCCTGCATGTGGATGAGAGCAAGATAAGGTTTTTCCTGGAAGTATGAGTCTGGTTGACTTTTGAGGACAAAAGTTCCTTTAAGATGTATATGATGTGAAAGACTGGATTTATGGCTTAATTTCGAGGACGAAATTTTCCAATAAGGTGTGTAGGATGTGATAGACTAAACTTTTGGAATCTTCAAATTTTCAATGACATAGGTCAATTCATGTGGGTTTGAGTAATTTAAAGTGTTCCAAGTAATTTGATAAAGTATGGATATTATTTGGTATTGAAATCATGTTTTTAATTCTTAAGTTTATGACTATTTGGAATTTATTTGAGTGGGAAAATAGTTGAGTTTTGGCACCAAAACTGAATGGAGAGTACTTTGAGATGTGATAAAACTACGGTTAAATTTTGATGAAGAATAGGGGTTCCTAGATGAAGTTATTGAGGTTTGGAAATGATGAATTAATGTGTACTATTGACCAAGCTATTTGAGTTTTTACCTAAGTGATGGATGTCAGATGGTATCACCCGACCTGGTTGTGGGCTAGTCCACGGATTGTCCTATAGCTGGCTTTGATCTAGGCAGTCCAAGACATATCCGAGGGCCACAAGCTGGTCAGATACCTCCCATGATTTGTGGTTTTTACGTGGGGTGACCGTGACCCACATGCAATGCCACGATCACCCATGACGTGCATTAAGGCAGGAACTGGATAGATAGTTAGCCTTAGATCGGAGTCTTTTAACACCAGGGTTGAGGAGCGGGTGGTTCTAACATCCCTTTTCCCTCACCTCCATTGCAACGCTCAACATGAAGGACCAATGTCGGAGGTAGGAGGCGATTAGAGGATTCCGCCTCAGAACCCCACCTTCGTGGCGACTTCCATGGAGCTTGTGATGGCTGCCAAACCCCACCTCTACAAGGAGTAGCAGTTGGAAAAGGACTCATGGAGGATCTTCATGGAGGCGACGGGTGTGCGTCAGTTTACAGAAGCCTAGAACGACGATGCTTGAGAGTAGGCAATGGCAGAAGTTCCAGCCGCGAAGAACTCTGTCGGGGGTGCGAGGAAGAAGAAGGCACCACCACCAGCGGCACAAGGATCAAAAGGAAGAGCAGCGGCGGCCGACGGTTGGTGACCGAAAACCAACAGCAGCACGAGAAGGAGGTGCTCATGGACAACCGATCGCCGGAGCAGACCCAGCCACGACAGAGCGACACAGATCTCTCACCAGAGACCAGCCTCGCAGCGGCAGCTTCATCCGAGCGGAGAGTCGACGGCCGCAGCAAGCAGCTGTGGCGGCGCTCCGTAGACGCGAGAGGAAAGGGGAGCTGCCTAGCGTGACTTGCCCTGTGATTGCGACTGCGAGGAGAAGAGATCGGTCGTTGCCTGCTGTGCGGCGACGGCTTCGTCCAGGAGCAGATCCCAGCGGCGCTGGAGGAAGGATACGCACACACAGGAAGGGAACCGGCTCCAACCCCCCTGAACCAACCCTGAACCGGCCCGCAGCCAGCAAAAGGGGCAGCGCCAGCCTAGTAGACACGTGGTCACCTTGGATTGGCTGTAATAAGGTAAATCTTCACAAAAATCTTAGATCTTGTATAATGCATAGTAAATACATCCAAAGTCAGAAAAATACAAATAAAGTACCCAAATTCTCAGAAAAATTAGTAGAATAATATGAAACCTTTAGATCAGTCTTTTGATGCTTAAATATCAGTGATATTATGTAAGATGTGTGATGCTTGTTTAATGGATAATAATTAGCAAACAATGATATAAAATTATGAAGAAATACCAGTAAGTGACAAATCATATCTGTAATGCACCTGATGTCAAGGATGATCATGTTGATGTATGAAATCATGTAATATGCTTAATATGGCTAATTAGGGCTCATAACCTTAACTAAAATGTATTAAATACATTAATGATCAATAAATGATTAGATTTACAGAGTAAGCTCATATCTGTATATGGAACCTCAGTATTAATTATGAGATCATAATGATGAACATAATCCATGTTATATGAAGATGAATCTTAATACATGTTATAAAACCCTAATCTCGGTTAATGGTGTAACCTAGGGTTAATTAATGTGTACAGAAATGATATGGAAGATAATGTTCAGATTATGTATCCTAATCTGGAATATAACATCAGTAACATAAATCTCACATAAGGATGAAGATAATACAAGTAATGATGAGAATATCCTAAAAAGATAAGCTTAACCCTAATGAACACGTTTAGGGTTAAGATGAGATATATAAGATGAGAACCTGACGATAGTATATGATCTTGTCTTAATCAGGTTTAAACAAGGATATAGATGACATCAGGAGTATATCTGATGATTAGGTTTGTTCCTGATCTAAGGTACGCCATTACCTCTTACTTGGCTTATTATACAATATGCTTGTGTTATATGGTAGTAAAGACTTGGCATATGGTATTGATTGAAATGATTGTTCTTGCATGATATGTTGCTTGATTTTCCATACTTATTGCTATGAACACATGAAACATAAGATATCTGGTCCATCATATGATAGCACTAAACTCTTTGGTAGTACAGTGCATTGAAGTGATCTCAAACTCTTTGGTAGTAGATCACATGTGTTAGATCTCAAACTCTTTGGTAGTAGATCACACGTAAAATGATCTCAAACTCTTTGGTAGTAGATCATAAGGCCTGAAAAGCATCAAAGCCCTAGGGGCAGATGTACGAGATATATGATGGAAATATGATTAAAATATGTGTTCTCTTTTGTTAATGAATATCTGGTGCAAGTATATGCTTTTCTTATATTTCTTCTGTTACTGCCAAGTATATTAGTTTTATCTTATTGCCAAGATATAATGAGAGGTAAATAAAAGACACGTAGGCGTACTCAGTACAATATTCATGAAATATTGTGCTGACGTGTACCGCATGTAATCTTTTTGTTTAGGTTGTGGTTATGCTCTTGAAGATCCAGGATAGTGAGAGTTGTGTGGCGAGCTGGTGTACAGGTGGACCTGTTGTCTTAAGATCCTGTTGTTTAGCTGTAGCACATGTATATGTATAGGTTTGTTGTTCAATATATAATATCAAATGTTGTAACAATTCATGTTGTAATTATATGTTGAATGGTGAACATGTGTATATGGTTTTATTATTGTTCATGTACATGTGCTACTGATTGTTTCCTTCTGACTTCCTCTGATTTTCTTCTTCTTAGCCTAGTGTGGGATGTTTAAATTGAGATTCTCGCTGAGGTGAGGGTTTCAATTTGGACGTCACACATCAGATTAAGTTTTAGAAAATCTGGGGACGTCACAACTTTTGTATTTGGACTCACCTTAGGTATTTTGATTGGTTGTACCTTCTACCCCTGGTGAGCCCCTGGTATGATGAATGGTTGTACTTTCTTCCCCTGGAAGGCACTTGGTGTGCTAGTCAGCTTCTTGAGGTTAATCAAAATCACTGACTTTTGTTCCTAAACTTACGTGACAATTCAAGTACTTCGAGACTAGTTTTTGACTACTTGCTCTAGTGGAAGAACAAGTCTATAGGGTGACTCTTTTGGTGATGAGATCATAGACATTACGTTGGAGGACAAAGGTGCCTCTTCTGAATTGACTGTGTGGACATCCCCAACATCTATGAGATCTTGAAAGGCATGTTTGAGTGAGATGTAGGAATCTATTTTTGGACCCTTTGCTCTATGGTATTCACAAAAGGCATTGGCATTGTAGGTCTTTCGTAAGGGATTCGGTGGAGCAGTTATTGTTGGAAAGTTGAGTAGATGCTTGATATCTTGAAAGATAGTGTTGAGAGAAGATCCCAAGGGTGTCAACTCCTATTTGGTTTGGAAGACCCTCAGATGATGGAGAGGTAGTTGCTGACTCAGCATGAGATGTCAGATTACACATTGCCAGAGGAGTGCTTACAGCTATCTGCTACATTGCTTGATGGAAAGACAGTGGTGCATATCCATAGTAGTTGTTTGACGACCATGGGTACTACATGGGCATGTACTGAGGTTGATAATTAGGCGACATCATGTGAGCCTATTGTGGTTGGGGTGTCAGGGCATGAGTAGTCTATTCCACCAATGTTTGTGATGGAGAGATCTATATAATTGGCGGTTGGCGCTTTCCCATCCCAGCGGGTATGAGTACTTATCCCACCATATCATATGACGTCTTTGCCTTCGCTCACTTAGAATTTTGATTAGTCATCGAGGAGGTGGATGATGGTTGGAAGGTGAGATTTATGTTTTGATAGACCCCTCTCTTGATGGAATTCTTGATCCTTACACCTGCTTGTATGGGCTTCAGGGAGGTATTCTACCATTTTAAGGATAAGAGGGTTGTGGGAGTTGGCATGGCATCTCGGATCACCATGTCCAATCCTCCTTATCTTTAGGCTTGAATTATGTATGAGCGTAAAGATCCCTCCACCATTCAAATAACTCAGAGAAGCTTTTATCTAACTTTTGCTACAGTGATTCCAAGTCTTCTTTGGTCGGGACCTGATCCATATTCCATCCATATTGATTGATAAACTTTTTGGACATCTTGGCGTATATGGGGATGGTGGTCATGTCTTGCTTCTTGTACCAGGCCAATGCAGGACCAACCAAGGTCCATGTGAATAGCATATCAGTACCTTGTTGTCATTCTAGACTTCCACCAAATCTAAGCAATATGCCTTGACGTGATCCATGGGATCCCCCTTTCTGGGTACTCCTAGAATTTTGGCATATTGTCAGACAGCTTCGCATCTAGAAAGTGGTAGAAGTCACTGAGCATCTTCCCATTGTCGTTCTTCCCTTCTAGAAATTTGATCTTTTCCATGATCTCAATCAATAAGAGATTTTTGGCAACGGGTTCACGTGCAACAACTTCTTGACGTACAACCACCATGTGTACAACTGGTTGTTTGATTGTCATTGGCAGCACCATATATACAAGTAATGGGCATCCATACCCTCCCCCTATGTACGGGTTGTACCAAGAGTGGGGTGGTGTATACATGGAGTAAGGGTTGGGGACTAACCCTCGGCCATTCAGATGTTGCATTTAAACCTTTGTGTTGATGTTGGTCTACTCAACCATTTAAGGCTCTTCCTTTTTTGTTGCAGGTTCATTTTCTTTCTTCTTTCCTTTGGCTTCTCATTAAGGACTCTGTTGCTACCTCTTGAGGTATCAGGATTGACCCAATGTTCATGAATGGAAGACTCTAATAAATCCCTGGTTGGAATGCTTCTCTGAGGCGGGTGGAAAACACACACGTCGTATGGGAAGAATGGTGTGGATGACCTAATGGGTATAGCTCCTTGTCCAGCGAACCCTGGGTAGTGCCACCCTCCCGTATACGCTGAGCTTGATGGAAGAGGAAAAGGCATATTAGAGGGCTTCTCAAATGGATGTCTTTTTTGAGTGGTTGTGTCTCCAGGCTTGACGGTGGCTTCCTTGCATTTCTCCACTTCTTTTGGCTTGTCGTTATTGTTGTGGATGGCCTCCCCCTTAGATATACCATCAAATTGACAATCTATACTGTTGTTGATGGTCATATAGATTGATCATTTGCGAGACCAAATGAGGTAAGGGCTTCTTGTTATTCCCATTTTGTCCTGAAATGAGCACAAGAAGGATTCAAAAGTAGGGTGTAATATTAGGATAAAATATTATATGCTTTGGGACATGTCCCTCTATAGACATTATGTTAGATAAGAAACTAAAAAGGCTTCCTCCCTAGTGAGGGAAGCATATGCAAGGGAAGCTCCTGAATTTCTTGTGATTTGTAGTTCTTTCTTGTTATATGTTTTTTTGGTGATTGTTCATATCCTTAACTTGGGACATATGAGGGAACCTATCCATTTTTGTATGTGATGCGCTTGCCAATGCCTAGGTAGAAAGGAAAAGATGGTGGATGTGTTGTTCCTTGGGAAAATGCTCCAAAGGAATCATTCAAAGTAGGATGGAAGGTGGGGTTTTGAGTGGTTGATCAAGATTAATGTGACCCTTACTCAGCTAGTAATTGTGCTTCAACTATTATTCTTCTTCAGGGTGTCCTCGTCTAGTGGGGTTACCAAACTGAAACCCTTGGCGACATCCATGACACCCTAGTTTCCTCCTAGTTCGAGGGGTTTCTCTGGAGAGTTCTTATGAGGGACAGTTGGCAAGGAAGGAGCCTCGGATTGGTCTCTCCTTTACATGGTGTTCAACAAAAGGTTGTGATCTAGTTTTAGGTCATAGTCTAGGACCCCGTTTAGGAAGATGGACCATATGATTGGGCCAGTTTTAGGTTGTAGTCCAGGACCCAAAAAGAATTTGAAATTTGAAGTGGGATTAGTTTAAGGTCTTAATCTAGGACCATCTTGGGGCGGACCTAGCATTGGAAAATGATGTCTTGCACTGCATGGAGGAACCCCTCCTATTCTCCCAAGTTTTTGGGACAGATTCCCTTTCTAAGTTTGCTAATATTGGAAAATATTGTTTGAAATTAAGATTGTTAATCTTTGTTAAAGATTGTTTGAGTTGTTAATCTTTAAGAAAGATTGTTTAAAATTTGATATTGTTAATCTTTGTTAAAGATTATTTTGAGTTGTTAATCTTTGAAAAAGATTGTCTAAAATTGAGATTTTTAATCTTTGTGAAAGATTGTTTAAGTTGTAAATCTTTGAAAAATATTGTTTGATATTTAGATTTGTAATATTTATTAAAGATTATTTGAGTTGTTAAACTTTGAAAAAGTTCATTTGAAATTTGAGATTGTTAATCTTTGTTAGAGATTGGTTTGAGTTGTTAATCTTTAAAATAGATTGTTTGAAATTGAAATTGTTAATCTTTGTTAAAGATTGTTTTGCGTTGTTAATCTTTAAAAAGAGTGTTTGAATTGTTGATCTTTGAAAAAAAAAATTGTTTGAAATTCGCACAAAAAAAAGGATTAGCAACAATCTCAATCATTTTCAACGGCAAAGACAGGACACTTGTAGAGCAAGTTGATATCCCACCTTTTTAGCCCATGAGTTTAGATCTACATTAAGTCCTCACTCAAGCATGATCTGTATAGGAGGGGTGGGTCCTTATCTTCTCTATGGATAGATGGCGTTCGTTGAAGGATATCCCAGGTTTAGGGAATAAAGGTAGTGTTCCCAATACACTTCGTGACTACATCAGTTGTAATCACGAGTGCTAGGAGATTGGGGTGTTTTCAAGATCTTTGGACGTCCAGCTTAATGGTGTGTTGGTACCTTTACTGGCATCCCGCATCATTTCTAAGAATCCAAATTGTGATTGGCAGTTGTTCCATGACATGTGGATTTGTAGGAGTGTGAAGTGCATGTGATTAGTTTTAGCGATTTCGGAAGTAAGCCCATGATTCATGATAGTTAAAAAAACATAATTCTAGGATAGATCAGATTTTGTTTCCAACCTACACGTGTTATTAATGAGTTGTATTTTTTGTATTTTATTTTGTTGTTTAATGAGGGAGGCGAAAACCCAACCCTAGACGGGAAGTGCAGCCAAAACCCTAATTAGAGGTGAACAGAGAGGTCCAAATGGCAAAATAGGATCAAGAGTTGGACACCCTAAAAAGTGAAAAAGAAAAAAAAGGGTCCAGGGACGGCGAATCGCCTCGATCCGCACGCCCAGAGTGGGTGGATCAGTGGTGATGTGCCCCTTGTTCCCATATGTAAAAAAATTGAACACAAAAAATGAACAATCTTGGAGACGCTCTATCCTCAAAATATGACAGTGGGAGTTTGACTCAGATTGACTTGGCTTTATTCCCTAGTAAAGTCATCATTCTGTCATACCCTGCCCAAAAAAGGGATGAAAAATAGAGATATTTGAGGAAACAAAGCTCTACCCTTTTCGATAGTGAAACGTTGCATAAGAAAAATGTGTCGGAGTCGCCACCACATTTTGTACAAAACACAAGCAAAAGGTAGATCATGGAAGCCACGATATAGTCAGAGTGATTATATGTGCAAGATTAAAAAAAAGGAAATAAAAGCAAAACTAGAGATTGAATATGGTGATCTAGTAATAAGCCAGGAAGGGTTAAAACCCCCTTCTTTTCCAGTAAACTAGTATAAAGACATTGTTGGGTTGCCAGAATATTGAGAGATTCATGATGGTTAATTTAAAGAAAACATGAACAAACAAAAAAACATTGTGGGTGGGATTTTGGGGATGGAGATATATGTGGCCTTCCTATCATGGCCTAAAAGTCCTAATTTTTAGGTGTATAGTAATCCTAATCACCTCACGACTTCCCATGACAGAGATCCATCATTGGTGATTAGGACTGATACGTAGGATGTCATAGGATGACTAACAATGATATGCTTAGAGAACTAGATTTGATTTTTAGTAGTAAAAATGACAACTATAAAAGAGGCAAAACAAGTTGTAGTTGATAGGAGTTATAGATCAGAATATAATAGATAGAAGATTCAGCAGTTAGTCACAGCAGTTAAAGCAATTTACCGTTCTACAGATCTAGCAGAGTGGGTGGCATGTGAAGAAGGATCATTTGATCACGGGCAACAAAATAATGTAAAGAGAAAATTAGTTGTCACTCTAGCTTCAGGAGGGAGTAGAGGGGTCTGGAATACGTTGGGTGTGGGGTTCTATTTATAGGTGGATTTTAGTGTTTGAGATTTTGGACAGAACCTTCAGGAAGAGGGGACGGATCGTGCTAATACACCATGTGGGGCCCACATATCGAGATGATCCTCCAGTGGCACTGGAGATGGCTACAATCCGCCCGGTGTCCCCAAATAAAAAAATCTCGTTTTTTTAAAGTTCTGACAAAAAAGTTGGACAGGAAGATAAGTCAGAGTTATCTCTTGACTTATTCTAAAAAAATTGAAAAGAGGAATTGGACAATCTGTGAAAAATAGCCTATTTACAGTGAAATTGAACTATAATTACACGTTCTATATGAAAGAAGGTTTCTTTATAGAAGAGCTTGAACTGGTGAAAGTGGACCAAAAAGGGGTGCATAACATGTGTTCAGAATGCAAAAAAAGACATAAAAATAGGTATATTTGATAATTGAGTAGAATGTGAAATAGACTTTATCATTAGCTAGAGGATCGACATTAATCGTAAATTTCCATCGAATAAGTAAAAATAGGGTGTCAACAGTAAGACATGGTATAAATAAAGCTTATAACTTTTTCATTCACTCTGAACTCAACTCACTTTACAGCGACGTTTACGGGGCATTATATGCCCTTAAAAAGTTCACATACTTCTCAAGTTGATTGACCACAACAAAGTTTCCCTTCATGCGCAATGCAATAAAAGAGGTTCCAACGAACTTTACATTTTGTGTCTCTGTATGCACCAATGGCTTGTATTTTGGCATGTGGTTAGAGCACAACTAACTTTATTATAGAACCAGAATATGTGCTTATAATTTAGTTATTTATTATCGCATTCTCAGCCCTTAAGGTAACATCATTCGAATACATCGTCGTCAAATTGTCCCTCTCTTCATTAGCTAATAGGGACTTCCGAACCAGATATTTTCGCTGATGGATAGGCGGGGATCGAAGGGAAGAGTGAATCAACAATCTTAGTGTCTCCTCTCTCCTTTTTCTAAGATTAAAGTATGAACTCCTTATCCCAATCCAGAAACTGAGACTAACAGCAAATCCTCATCAACATACTTTAAGGCTTAATCACGTTTCGGTCCCCAACCTTTATACCTTTCTTCTGCAATGATTCTATTATGGGGTTTCGCGCTTCGCAAAGTCTTTAATGATGTGTTTGTAATAGCCTGTGTCTCAAAAAGAAGGCCCTACAAATACTACTCGACGAACGAGCTTTCTTCATTTCACACGATGAATTCACTCTAGTGGGTCTCATCAATTTCAAAGCCGATGTTGATACGGTCTCTTAGCGTGAGGACCCTATGGCACCCTATCAATGGTCTCTCCGTTGAGGACTCTATAGATCTCTAAGATAGATGATGACGCCTGGTTGTATGATGGTTGATAATGTAGTCCTTTTATTTTTCTAGTCATTTGATAGTTGATTTGATTAAAGGGAGCCCTCTTCATTTTGACCTCTTGTTTGTTTGCTCATTTGATATTATGGATAGTAATTTCGCCCACTAGACCCACACCATCGAGACCCAGCCCAACTCGGCCGAATATGATTGGGTCAAAAGGGTCCCACTCGCTATTCGGGTCGCAATGGGTTGTAACTAATTGGCAGTGTGTAGAACGTGCCTCGCGCATCGAAACCGATCAGATCCACTGCCTTTTGATATGGTCCCAGCCCTAGCACTCGTCTACCATATCCTTCCTGAGAGGGCAGCTGCTTCAGAATCCGACAGCAACGGATAGCAAGTCCTCTAGAAGGGCAGCTGCTTCAGTTCAGAATCCAACAGCAATGGATAGCTAGAAGGGCAGCTGCTTCAGTTCAGAATCCGACAGCAACGGATAGCAAGTCATCTAGAAAGCAGCGGCCCTGAGACTCCGTTCACATTGCCCACCTATAACTGAAAAACATGCTCCATCGGGGTATAGGCGAACCTTTTCCCTTCGCTCTTTTGTAACTCAGTTCCTCCTCCCTGCTTTCTTCTGCCAGATTAGCCTTTAGTAGGCCTCGACTGGTTTCGGACCTTTCAGTTGCTGGGCTCCATCGCATAATGTGAGGTGGACAGATAGCACTTCAGATGTACAGGGCATCATTGGTATCTAGCACTATACGCATGGAACAGAGTGCTTGCTTCTCCATACAATTGCCTATCCCTGTTAATTGATTTTCTTAACTTACATAATTGGTAAGAACAATGAGCAACAATCAATAATCACCAACCTCGAGGCAACGCCATAAAGCCCACACGCCATGCATAACTTAAACTCCCAGACTGAAGTAACCATACTTTCACCAATCAATACACTGCCTGATTAGTAGACAGTCTTCTCCACATGAAAACGACCAACAAGTGTGGGTATTTATAGCTACTCGGCTGCTGCTCGATTTTGCTATATATCACAATATTGTCCACGTTTATGGAAACGTTTGCGTTATTATATATAATATATAATATCAACCCATCTCTATCTCAGAGAGAATGTTTTACACTTTGTTGTTTATGGATGTTGACTCATTCCTTGGGTTTTTTCCATCCTGCAACTTCTGGAATAACATAATCTACTGGAAATCAAATTCATTGTGGATACAATATACTTAGTTGTTGATAAATGTTATAGTATTTAGTACATGCATACAAACTCTTCACCATATCTTATAATTTTTGTCCTACAATATCTATTGTCATTAATGATTTTTGCTGTAGCCCCAACTTATGCGCACAAGATTGGAGCTTGATGTTAAGCCCCATATGGACAACGTTAGAACCTATTCTGATTTCCTTTCATTGAGAACAGTGGAGTCTGTTTTAGTTGCCCTGCAACATGTAATTGCGATTATGTATGCTCGTCTCTTTGATAATTGGTTTCCTAAAGTTTCTATTTCCACTGAGCATCGTGAAGTTGTGTCAAATCATTATTTGGGATTTGTACACCTTTATTAATGATGACACTACGGTTTTATTAGCAAATGATCATTGGTCGAAGTTGAGTCAATATAAATATTATTGGATACAATGTGCCTCACCTACATTTGACCCACAAATACCATTGTCGGACTGATTCATGCATCAATCCAAAAGGGTTATATCAGGTACCCATGACACATATGGGTGGGTATGGATAACCGTTAATATTTTCTTTCTTAACAGGTCACTCATACCCACCCCCATTGGATCCCAATTTGATAGTGGGCTTGTCTAAAGGAGCCCACCCCTCGGGGTCTTCCTATTATGCCTCACCCAAATGAGGTTTAGGCCCCATTTGGCTGGGATTAAACAACACCTGTTTCAAATATCACCCTGCAAAAGATTGAGAAAAACAAACCGCGCCTAACCTGTGAGCGGTTCGTTTTCTTTGTTCAACTCTGGCACTACGGTAAAGTACTTCGAGCTGAAATGGTAACAAATCAAGTAATTGAATTTGACCTACGCTCAACTAAACGAAACTCAAAGCATTTTCGATTTCCTTGATTTGGAATTCTGCCGTGGGTTTACACCTAGGCAAACAGGATCTCTTTTCTAAACTGGTGGCTGTTTACATAGAGGACTCCACCCCCCTCTAGTCGCCACTTTTGCTTGTAGTGTTTCGACCTTTCACACACCCCTGTTATCCACATTGTATGAGCCGACAAACCCTGTCTTCATCTAATAAATCACGATGATGGTTCTTATCAAAAACAAAATTTCTCCAACAAAATAGCTCTGAAAAGAAAGACTTGCGAAATTATACTATAAGAACAAACAGTACAGATATGAAATTAGCCTACGTTATATATAAGCCATAGCATTTTCACAATATAATGCCAGAAAATATATATATTTGAATACCTATATTAAGAGATAGAGAGTGAAGAAGAGGAAAAGAGAGCAACTTTGACAACAAAATTCATGTTTAGGCTCTCTTTCCTTCTCTTGATGGATAAAACAAATACATGCTCCAAAACAAATACTTCCCTACCCTTCACAACATTCACCTCCCTACATGGTTTCTCTTCCCCGTCATCCCTACACTAACCAGAAAAATAATCAATAAGATGGTCCCTCCTCACTATCATTCACCACCCATATGCTCTTTCTTTCAATGCATTCCAAACGAATTATAGTCACTGGGAACACCTTCAAGGTTCATTACCTACTTCGTTAGTCTGCTAATTAAAAAAATTAACATATATTTAATCTTAACATTCTGCCAAGACAGGGTTAAGGCCTTGCACAGCGCACATCATTGAGCTACTTAAAATTAGAGTGTGCATACATACATGTTCTCGCATATACTTATGTCCAGAAGCTATCTAATCAGATCAAGGACTACATTTTTGTATTCCAAATAGGCATTTTGGCAAAGCCAAACAAACAGATAGCACAATCTATATTAGATTTGGGATAAACATAAATCATATGATTATTAGTATTGCGTTAGATAAAGAGGAAATCTGTTGAGAAAATGATGCAAATCCTAAATCTTCACCCATTCAAGATGAGAGGAACGCTAGAGATTGCATTGAATGGGAGATGATTACTGCATCTTCAAATTTAACTACAATATCATTCACTTTCGACCCAGTAAATCACAGCCAAACGCAGCACACTTCCTGATTATACAATGTCAATGAAACTTGAGCTCCGGCAAAAGAACCACAAACCATTCCAATGAACACAAGAATAATATGGTTTATGTTCTTATCATTAAACCGACAGTGATTGACAGAGCAGAGGGGTAACAAAATGCAGCACAGAAACGATAGAGTTACTAGATAAGTCGATTCCGCAGTAAGAAACATACTATGATCTGCAAGTGTAGCGAACACTAATAAACAAAAAACTCCATCTGAAACAAAATCTCTTTCGGCGACTAACAAGCAGTAAGTGCATTCATACTAGCCTTTTAGTATCTAGGTCCGCCCCCGCGGCCCATGCCGCCGCCGCCGCCGCCGCGACCAGCGAACCCGCCGGGGGCAGGTCCCGTCTCCTCAATCTGCTTCACGACGCCGGGGAGGTCAGCCATCCCGAGAGACGCAAGCATGTCGATGGTCTCCTTGTCGACCTGGATGCCTTCGGTCTTGATGGCGGATTCCTCTGGAACGAAGTCCATCCTCCTCTCACGCTCCTCCTCCTGGAGCTTCAGCGAGATCCCGCGGACGGGTCCCCTCTGGATCCTTTTCATCAGGTGAGTAGAGAAACCGGCGATCTTGTTGCGGAGGCGCTTGGACGGGATGATAGCCACCTCTTCGATGACCTTCTTGTTGGTGTGGAAGTCCAGGGTCATGCGCGAGTAGTAGCGCTCGATCACCTGGCGGGAGGACTTCTTCACCGTCTTTGTGCGGACGCGACCCATGGTTGCAAGGACGTTGTGGGAGAACGACGGCTGCGGAGGCGGCGGCTGGAGAAACTAGGGTTTCGGGGGGCGCCGGCACGATGGGGCGATCTAAGGAGTGGCGCGTCAGTGGATGGGGGGATTTTATGGTGTGTGCGTGTACAGATGCCTGGTGCTAGCAACCCGCCGGGCCACCGGCCCAGTCAGTTCAGGCCAGGCCTTTGCTATCGATCAGTTTTCAGAAACCCAAATCCTCAATATGTTTTTTTTAATGAAAATTTCATAAATATATAGATAATAAGATTTGCAAACAAAACCAGTACATAATAAAATATTTAGACAGCACTAGCGCTATGTTTTGGTAGGTTGTGAATGAAGGAGAGGGGAAGGGAAGGGAGGGGAGGAGACACGTATATTAGTGTGTTTGGTTAACATCGGGAGGGGGAGGGAAGAAAACGTGAAAAATAATGTAAATATAAAAAATTATAATGACATCCAACAGTTGAGATATAAAAATACTTGTATATATAATAGTTATATTATACATATTCACATATATAATTTTACAAAAATACATTCATAGAGGCACATACAACAAAAAAAAGGCCGCCAACGTTTTCTGAATGGCAAAGCCTATACATCTAAAATAAAATTATAAGTTGTACATAGAGGCAACATCCGGATTTTATTTATTATGTGTTAAAAGATAACATGAAAAATATATTTTAGAAAAATGAGGAATGCCATTTTTTGTATATATTTAAAATTATGGTTACATAAATATTTTTCTTCATATTTTTTTATTTAGAACAAACTTTCCATCTATATAGTTAAATATTTCCTGCCATATTCCACCACGTTTTCCCAATTATGTGTAATTTATTTTTTATATTTGTATGATAATATCAAAACTTTTAACTTAGCTAACAAAAAAATATAAACTTTTTAGTTTCCTTCTTAATCATGTATAATTTTTTTGAATTTTTTTTTAAAATGTTTCTCTCACAAAAAATTCTCCAAAAAAATTTAGATACTCCTCCAATGTTTCATATGTTCCTCCAAGTAATGTAGCATATGTGTGACATACAACTTCTCTAGATACAATGATTTTTTCATCATATTATTTATATTTTCACATTCACATTTTATATCTTTCTCTAACCTATATAGTATATTTTCCACCAAGTCTTTCCCCTTCCCCTTGTCTCCACTCCAATTTGGTGGGGAGAGAATGGGAGAGAAGTGGCTGAAAATACAATTGATTTGTTCCCTTCCAATCTGCTTCATTCTCCTCCATTCCCCTCCCCTCCCCAGCACTTTGTCCAACCAAACGGCTCAAGTTTTCTCCCCTCCCCTCCTTTCACCACGTACCAAATAGACCTTATAGGTGTGTCCAAGATTTAAGAGAAAAATAGGAAAATGGGAAAAAGTATTGGATGTAGCAAAGATAGTTTTGCCCTTGGGGAGGCACCCCTTCAACAATAAGCCTCAAGGTCAAAATAATGAAAATTAACTAAAATCAAAGTTGTGATGATGGATGGTAGAGTTGATAAAAAACCAGTGTTATTTGCCATTATCTCTTGTAAAGTGAATCTCCTTTCTCAACTGTTGTTGTTTTCAAAAGTGATCTTTTGTCCTCATCTTCATGGCTCTAGATTGGGAAGTCATTGAAAAACCACTAGAGGGGGGTTAATAGGGTTTTATGGATATTTTAAAATAATTCAACTCAAACAACCACAATTGAGATAATAAGAAGGAGACAAGGTATTTAGAGTGGTTCCAACCTTAGCAAATACTAAGGCAGTCAATCCACTATCCGGTTGCTTACCCAACTGGGATTTTGAAAGTATTTAATTTTATTACCTCGTAAGAATATTACATAAAATTATAACACTTTCAACACCCTTTGGACATCCTTCACATTGAAGTAGTCTCACCAACTTTGAAGCAGCCTTCCTTGAAGTAACTTCAAGCTCCCCCTTGAAGTAGCCTTCCTCTTGAAGTAGCTTCCTGTTGAGACAGCCTTCTAGAAGTAGTCCAAAGATCTCCTTCTCCACTAAGAAGATCAAAACTCTCTCCAATCACTTGAAGCACAAGGCTTGATTTCCTATATCAAGTGTATTGATCTCCTAACCAATGAGTATGGAAGTGTAGGTTTAGTGGGTAGGAGATGCTATCCTATTGGACACGAATTTGGAGCAAAGGAAATGAGTAGCAAGTTCTAGAGTTAATCAATTGCTCAACACAGATTGCCAATTGCAAGTATGAAAGCTCAAGTATTGCACAAGTGTACTTTGGGTGTCCTATGACTTGTCCTATTTATAGGAATGGCCTATGGATGCTTAAGGACGTTCTAGACACTTTCTAGGGGGTTCTTAGTGCCCAACTAGCCGTTAGGTATCCATTAGTTGCTTTAACAATGGCTAGTTAATTAATCTTGAAAATTGTAGACAGAGACATTCACAGTCGAGGAATTGTCGACCGAGATCCCAGTCGGTCGAGGTCTTTGTTGACCGAGGGACTGTCTGGAGCAAGTGTATGTAACATTCTGATCCAACTCCCAACTACCTTGTCTGCAGTGTCTAACGGCTACCTGGGTCATTCTCGGTCGAAGAGTTTGTCGACCGAGAGTGTCTCGGTCGAGAAGTTTGTCGACCGAGAATGACTCTGTTTCAATATTTTTAAACTAAATACTAAGTGTGTGTACGAGTGTGCAGACGTGACACTATTATAGGGAATGACCTATCTAAGTGTTGTGATTGTCTAGGGAAGATCTAACGCTTGATTTACATGATGTCTAAGTACTTGTACATTATATACTTATACAAGTGTTTTTTACATTTGATTACAATCATGAAATTAACACATTGTGAACATTTAGATCTTCCAAAGTTGTATCATCCACCTAGTTCCTACAACACTCAAGTAGCATGTTAGATCCACAAGAATGAAATGTTTGTCATCATCGAAACAAAGGGATTATAATAATGTCCAATTTAGCCAACAATCTCCCCCTTTTTGAAGATGACAAACATTTCCAAAATATAAAATAAGGAAATGTAAATCATATGTGTTTCATACCTGAAGTTTACCTTTTGTAGCCATTCTCTTGTTTGCAAGTGTGTGTTGGACGAATGATTATGAAACTCATTTTATATTTTTGATTTTATATTATTTCTTCCCCTTTGTCATTTCAAGAAGATAACCAAGATAATCATTAAGTATGACTTATACTATTCTCCCTTAATTTTATTGCTATGCTCCCCCTCAAAGAGATATTCAATTTAAAAGCAAGGGATTAATATGAATACAAACTATGCATTGTCAAATTTAGCCACAATTCATTTTTCAATCATTTGCAAAGAATGAGATCCTTGTTAGGTTCATTGCATATATTACTCCCCCTGATTTTTATGCTCCCCTATAATATTCTTATTTAACAAGGATATATCCAAATGAAGCCATAGAAAACACTTTTATTCATAACAACTCAGTGCTCATACAACTCATAAGATGACCCATAAATCATGACATACTACGGTATAAAAAGATAGCCATTACAATCATTACAAAGATAGTCATTCATCTCATGATCTCACTGAAAAGACCGAAGGATTACATCAATATCCGAGTCTTTTCCAAGAAAGGGATCAGCTCCATAGTATTTGACCAGTGGCAGCCACTCTAAGGCACCTGTCTTGGTTAAAGCATAAGCCTCCAAGAAGGTGGGAACATGATCAAATCGAAAGTGGGCAGTAATATCTTGGAGTTGGATTGGAGAAAACTGAGTATGAGTGAGGTCAGGAGATGGTGAAGGTGGAATTTGATAGTAATTGTAGGATGGATTGTATGGGTTTAGCATGCCACGATTAGGTGAATAAGGATATTCAACATGTTGTTCAGGAGAAAGGGTTTGCATTCTTTGATTTAAATAAGACATGGCGTGATGATTGTAATCCAATTGCCTACTTAGGTGATATTGAGAACCAACAATGTATGTCAAAGTGTTTGTGATAGGATCATGAGGTAGGCTAGTAGGAGGATTTGGTGGAGGTATTTCTTGGGTGGATGGCTCCCCTTTAGTCCTAGCCCTTTTGTGTCCAAAATCGATCCCCATCTTCTCTACTATATTTTTACTTATCTTTTGGGGTTTCCTATCCCATGTATAACCTAGGTCCTCAATATTCTTCTTAAGAAAATGTTGAGTAATTTGGCAAACAAAATCGGCATAAGGTGGATTGCCAGAGAATTCAACCATATTCTTAAGAATGATACGAATGAAATTGATGGGGATACCTTTTAGGATGGCATAAATAAGGTACATGCGAAAAGTAGGTACTTCAGATTTATTTGTCCTAGGATGGATATTTGTGGAAACAATGAGGTTTACTATCCTAGCTTCAGGTTTTAAATTGATGGCATAATATGTACCCCTATCTTCATGGCAAGTGGTATTTGATAGAAAAATGGCTCTTTTAATGTCACTTAAACTAGTGGTAGTGTCATCTTGAGAAAGCTTATTTAGTGGATTTTCGGTGGTGAGATCAATAAACTTTTTATAGTCTTCTATATCTATGTTAAGCATGCTAAGAATGCCCTCCTCAGAAAAATGAAATCCATACCCACTAACCATAGAAGAGAAGGAATCATGGTCCGGATGTGGGTTTAGGTTGGCATAGAATTCGTTAACTACTTGTGAGGAGTAGGAATGGAAGGAAGGATCCAGAAATTCAGACAGATGTTGCACCTCAAAGATTTCCCCAAGATCAACAATGGTGTGGAAGTCCATGACGTCGACCGGCCGTCGTGGAAGAGGGGTCCTTGAGGATAGCCTGAGGTAGCGATCGCCGACAGCTACGTCGTTGAATGGAATGTCGTTGATGAACGACAACGCCGGGGAGACTGTCCTTCCCTTCCTAGCCGCGACTTGCTTCTTTCTACACGATGATGAGGAAGCCATCTTGTTGATTTGAAGTGGAGAAGAAGCAAGGCAAGATTTGGGTGGAGAGAAGCTAAAAATTTGCATAAGAATACACTAGAGAGGAGCTAGAGAAGTGAGAATGTGAATTTGTGAAGAATGGGGTCGTTTTGGGCCCTATTTATAGCAAAACAGAACCCATCTCGGTCGACAATTCATCGACCGACGACCGCAATGGTCGTTTCTGCAGACGCTCCTCTTGGTCGTCCAACGGTCGATCGAAAATTAGCCGTTGCATTTTTTTTAAATTATATTTTAATCAGAAGATTGCCTTTTAATTCACGCGAATGGGGGTTCACAAGGTTGGCCTCGGTCGACAATGTTATCGATCGATTTTGACTCGGTCGAACATTTTGTCGACCGGAAATATGTCTGGGTTCGACTGTACATCATCTACTTGGTGAGTATCGGTCGAGAAGTATAGCCAACCGAGATGTCTTCGGTCGACGAATTTGTCGACTGAGTATGTCTCGGTCGAGATTTTTGCTGACCGACGAAATTGTTGGATCCTAGATGGGTGATTAGATGCTTTAGAGGGGGGGTGAATAGAGCTGAAAGCACTTAAACAAAACTCATTAAACCTTCAAAATATATGACAAGATAAGGTTGCTAAATAGTCAATTTGAGTGCAACTAAATCATGCATAGCAAGGATAAGAGAGATTGAACATGCACCAATTAGACAAGCTATTTAGAGTGGTTCCACACTTCAAACTAGAAGTGTGTCAGTCCACTTGCCTAGAGAGGTCAACCTCTAGGACTTCCAAACTATTACACTCTTATATTCATTCATAAGACATACAATACACGACCAAACAAAGGACTTACCTATCCAATACAAAGAGTCTTCAACCTTACCAAGGACTTACCCACTTTGCAAGAGTCTTCGGCCTTATCCAAGGACTTACCCACTCTTGCACAAGTCTTCGGCCTTGTAGGAATTACCCACTCTTCTTGGATCTTCCGCCTTTGACTTCACCTTCACTCGGAGAAGCTTCCACCAAGGACTTACCCACTTGAGCTTGAGTCTTCTGCCTTCTCCAAGGGCTTACCCACTCTAGCTCCAAGTCTTCAGCCTTGATCTTCACCAAGGGACTCCTTCCCTTGTTTTTCTTCACCTCTCTTGGACAAGAGAGAGAACCTTCATCTTCATGATTGAAAAGATAGAAAGGAGGTGGTGGAAGTGAGAGCCTCACAAGATATACATATAGGACTAGCTCTCTTACAGATTTCCTACTCACTCTAATGGATGTAGCAAGTGATTAAGCTTAGAGAGAGAGGAGGCTGTAGGATCACTCAACTATAGAATAGGAACCTTCATAGTGAATGCTCAACCTTGGAATGAAGCCCAAGGGGTCCTATTTATAGTTGGGGATGCCTCTTAACCTTTGGGAACACTTGTGAACGAAAACTAGCCATTTTGTGGCTTGCAACAGATCTATTTTCACTTGTTGCAACTCCACAACGGCTAGTAGCACTTTTCTGCACTTTTCCGTACAGTGCATTCAGTCGAGTTTCTATATGTGTAACTCGACCGATGCAATCTTCAGAATATCAGCCCAGGTGGATCGGTCGAGTTTCAGGGTGGGAAACTGGACCGATTCAATCTTCAGAAAATCAGCCCAGGTGGATCGGTCGAGTTTCAGGGTGGGAAACTGGACCGATGCAATCTTCAGAAAATCAGCCCAGGTGGATCGGTCGAGTTTCAGGGTGGGAAACTGGACCGATCAAGTGCCTGTAATTGATTTTCAAAGTTGCATTAAAAGTGCTCTAAAATTCGTTCTAAGTGCTCCTTATATTTTTCTAAGCTTAATTACAAGTCATGCAATCATTACAAGTGATTTACAACATGATTCTAATGGATATACATCATATTACAAAAACGTCCACTTGTATTGACTTTGACTTGTCTTTTCTCCAATTTGATATGCGCAAGTTAGGGCAATTGGAGTGTGTCTATACCTAATCTGAAATCACTCAAGTAGAGACATTAGACACCAATATGTGGAATGGTTAGTCATCATCAAAACACGGGTTTAGTCAATTTAGACGTGAGTCAACATTCTCCCCCTTTTTGAAGATGACAAACCATTCCATAAATGTATTGAAAGCATTTAAGTAAATTCATACCTTTGGAGAAACCTAGGGGTTTCAAAAGAATTGAGCTCATATGCTCCCCCTCAATTGATGCACATGGAGTTTTCATACTCCCCCTCAATTGATGTTATTTCTCCTGCATGGTTAGCTTTCATAACATTTATAGAATACTATGTCTTCTACTCATATATGTTCTACACATATATGTCTTCTCCCCTTTACCTATTCCCTTTACATGAACATATTTCTCTTCTTCATGTAAGACATGCCTTCTTCCTCTTTTTAAAAGAAGACATACCTTTCTCCTCCTTTGTCATTTCAAAAAGTGGGGTTATGAAGAAATAAGAAACATCACTTGTTAAAGAGAAAGGAGATAACACAAATACATATAAGGAGAGTAGAAGAGCACAGATAGGGTCTTGTCCAAGCATAGAAAGAAAAGCAAGTTAAAGCATATACTTGAACAACCCAAAATGCAAGATAAAGTGCTGCAGAAAAACAATAAATCACAATTTTGACCCTCAAGATGATGGCATATGACCAAAAACCATCAGAGCTCATCGCAAAGTAATGAGTCTTTCTTAGAAGGCCGTTTCTGCATGAAAAACACTACTCTTGTAGCAAAAACTGAAACTGGAGCAAATCTGCATAAAATTCAATACTCCAATTTCTACATATAATGTAGATCTATGTACCCTGCATCACAATGTTATGCAAGCAACTCAAGATAGTATATATTCAATTCAAGGAACAATCTTGAGCATGTATAAGACAAAATACAAACATAACATATAGATGATCAAAGATGCCAATTATAAACAGAGTTAGAACTACATGTATATGAACTACTAGTAGATGATATCACAAGTTAGGACTGCTAGTAGGATCTAGATCATAGTAAGAGATACCAAGAGATACACAAGATAAAGCAATCTATGAGTCTATGTAGAGATATATCCAAACAAAGAGATATGCAATTTTAGAAGCATGAAAGGATATAACTCCTCGATATGCATCCTTACCAAAAGATGATTACCCATAAGAATCTCAAGGTTGTATCAAAACAAGATATACACCTAGATAGATGTAGCAAGTTAGAGTACAGTGGAAGTAATTTTTAGACACAACCAAGAGATCCAAAGAGATCATCATCAAAACCTGCAAAACAACTCAAAGCAAGTAATTGCAAGATATATATATACCAATTTCGAGCAATTAGAGAGATAGAGTTGTAAGCAAGATAGGCAATATAGAACATGGCAATATGCATATATAAAGATACCAAGGGAGTGCCAAATAATAAGGCTATTGGTTGAGAAAATCTAGTTGAGAGGGAAATTCTCATCCAATAAGCCAAATGTATATTCTGTGCACAGTGTTATCGGTCGAGTTCTGTGCATTGACAACTCGATCGATGACAGCTGTAGGCAACACCCATTGGTGCCTATCGGTCGAGTTTCAATAGGGAAAACTCGACCGACAGAGCAGCTGTCAAAAGGCATATATATTTCATAAAAACATATTTAAAGGCATGCTAAATATACAAACCATATCCAAACATGTATAAGCAAGTTAGTAATGCACTATAGAAGCATTAGAAATAGTTTTTGAGCAAGAGTGTGAAGAGAATCACAAAATGTCACTTTTGACTCAAAAACCATATGTATAGTGCACACTAACTTGACAAAAACAAGTTAGAAATGGTTATAAGCAATAAAACCTTTACCTTTGTGCTTACCATTGCTTTTTCCACTTGTTGTCACCCTCTACACATCTCACCTTTCTTCTTTCATGTGGATTGACAAGTCAATTTGCAATTCAATAGCTCAAGTCAATCCATTTGCAAGTACCTACAAGAAGAAAGATGAAATGGTCCCCAATCATGTTTTTGGGTCCGGAGGGGTTAGTTTAGAAACCCAAGTCCTATTGCTCTTGGGTGCTTTCCTAAAAGGACAACAAGTAGAATAATGACCAAAAACATTGCAATAGTTGCATGTGCCCATAGTCTTGGAACTAGAGGATTCTCCATGGAATATTGGAGGTCCTTTATCTTTGTTGTTCCCTTGACTACAGTCAAATCCAATGCCATTTCTACCCATTTGTTTGGTAGTATGGTCTAGGATTTGATTAAGATTCTTTTTATCACCAAAGAATATTTGCAAAGAAGATCTCAAACTATGATTGTCATGCATAAGAGAAGTAAAGGTAAAACACAATAGATTCATATCATCTCTAGCATGCACAAGATAGATTTCTAAGCAAGCATCTTTGGTTATATAAGAATCTTTATCACAAGATAGAGCATCAAAAACTTTCTCTCTATAAGAAAAGATAGTATGAGGGTCAAGAGCAATTACACTACTATGTAAGGAAGCAAGTTCATATACAAGACAAGTAATCTTTGAAGGATAAACTTTATCTACACATTCTATTCCTTGCAAAGTAAGCTCTTGACTCTCATAAGAACATTTAAGAGCATAAGAAACAATAGAGAGAGAAACAATAGTAGTAGCAAGCTCTATATATGAAGTAGTCATAGAAGGTTGAGATTCTAAAAACTTAATCTTATCAAGCAAGCTAGAATTTGCAAATTTAAGAGCATTTAGTTGACTAAGATAAGCATTTGTTTGAATCTCAACACTTGAATTTACCTCATTTAAATCTTTAGTTGAGCTTGTCATGAGGGCGCAATGGCATCTTCCATCTTCAAATTCACTAGATCTTCCACTAGTGCTTTCATTTGTTGATGGAGCCTTTGTGATCCCTTTTTCACTCTTGTTTCCTTCTATTAAGGTTGCCCATCTTCGTAATCGCCCATATTCTCCTACTTGTGGAAGTATGCTTGGAGAAGACCCGCTCTGATACCACTTGTTGGATCCTAGATGGGTGATTAGATGCTCTAGGAAGGGGGGGTGAATAGAGCTGAAAGCACTTAAACAAAACTCATTAAACCTTCAAAATATATGACAAGATAAGGTTGCTAAATAGGCAATTTGAGTGCAACTAAATCATGCATAGCAAGGATAAGAGAGATTGAACATGCACCAATTAGACAAGCTATTTAGAGTGGTTCCACACTTCAAACTAGAAGTGTGTCAGTCCACTTGCCTAGAGAGGTCAACCTCTAGGACTTCCAAACTATTGCACTCTTATATTCATTCATAAGACATACAATACATGACCAAACAAAGGACTTACCTATCCAATACAAAGAGTCTTCAACCTTACCAAGGACTTACCCACTTTGCAAGAGTCTTCGGCCTTCTCCAAGGACTTACCCACTCTTTTACAAGTCTTCGGCCTTGTAAGAATTACCCACTCTTCTTGGATCTTCCGCCTTTGACTTCACCTTCACTCGGAGAAGCTTCCACCAAGGACTTACCCACTTGAGCTTGAGTCTTCTGCCTTCTCCAAGGGCTTACCCACTCTAGCTCCAAGTCTTCAGCCTTGATCTTCACCAAGGGACTCCTTCCCTTATTCTTCTTCACCTCTCTTGGACAAGAGAGAGAACCTTCATCTTCATGATTGAAAAGATAGAAAGGAGGTGGTGGAAGTGAGAGCCTCACAAGATATACATATATGACTAGCTCTCTTACAGATTTCCTACTCACTCTAATGGATGTAGCAAGTGATTAAGCTTAGAGAGAGAGAGGAGGCTGTAGGATCACTCAACTATAGAATAGGAACCTTCATAGTGAATGCTCAACCTTGGAATGAAGCCCAAGGGGTCCTATTTATAGTTGGGGATGCCTCTTAACCTTTGGGAACACTTGTGAACGAAAACTAGCCATTTTGTGGCTTGTAACAGATCTATTTTCACTTGTTGCAACTCCACAACGGCTAGTAGCACTTTTCTGCACTTTTCCGTACAGTGCATTCGGTCGAGTTTCTATATGTGTAACTCGACCGATGCAATCTTCAGAAAATCAGCCCAGGTGGATCGGTCAAGTTTCAGGGTGGGAAATTGGACCGATTCAATCTTCAGAAAATCAGTCCAGGTGGATCGGTCGAGTTTCAGGGTGGGAAACTGGACCGATGCAATCTTCAGAAAATCAGCCCAGGTGGATCGGTCGAGTTTCAGGGTGGGAAACTGGACCGATCAAGTGTCTGTAATTGATTTTCAAAGTTGCATTAAAAGTGCTCTAAAATTCATTCTAAGTGCTCCTAATATTCTTCTAAGCTTAATTACAAGTCATGCAATCATTACAAGTGATTTACAACATGATTCTAATGGATATACATCATATTACAAAAACATCCACTTGTATTGACGTTGACTTGTCTTTTCTCCAATTTGATATGCGCAAGTTAGGGCAATTGGAGTGTGTCTATACCTAATCTGAAATCACTCAAGTAGAGACATTAGACGCCAATATGTGGAATGGTTAGTCATCATCAAAACATGGGTTTAGTCAATTTAGACGTGAGTCAACATTGACCTAATTGACCTTGAGTCAACAGAAATTGTTGTGGATGAAATTTTGAGCTAGTTTTTAATGCAAGTGAGAGACTATATTTGTAGAGCACATATATATATCTTCTAGGGGAGTAATAATGTAATCATTTTCAATAATCCTAAGGTTATAGCTAATTTTTAAGATTTGATTTTGATCTTTTATTAGAGCTTTTGCACTAAAATCATGGTTTCAATATGATGAATCAAGATACTAAGATTAGTGCAATAAAATGATTTACAAATAAGCATTTTGTCAAGCTTATTTTAGGTTGACCTTGACTTCGACCATAGCGTCCCTTGGTCAAACTTGATTTCAACCAAGAGGCAATTTCTGCAGATTTCCAATTTGAACACTTATATGTGAAGTATAATTTCTGCAGATTTTCAATTTAAAATGCATTTGTGCCATGAAGTTTTGCTGTTTATGAAAAATGGCATCTTCATATGAGCTGAATCACAAAGATAAAAAACAATATCCATTCATGGTTTGTATATATGGATCAAAGATTATTTTATACAAACCAATGAAACACAATGATTATGGCACAATAATTATGATAGAACAATAGAAGTATATCCACAATACAATGATCAAGATGGAAGCATATAAATACGATGATTATGATAATTTGAACTACACATGGTTCCTATATAGATAGACTAAGGAATTTTTTTTTAAATGTGGATTATGATAAAACAGTAATTTGCTTGATTAAACCAACATGGTTCATAGTTTTCAACCATGTAGAGGATAAACCAAAATAATTTCATTCATGGTTCATAAATTTTCAACTTTAAGACAAACCATGAACATGCTTAATAAATTTTTCAAGCAATGAATAAGGTATATTCAATATCAGTCTTCATATAGCATTTTTGCAATATGTTTAAACATTTCATATAATGTTATACCTTCTTTCAACAATTTATGATTTAAGAGATCAATATGTTCTGATTTTAAGATGGTCTCTAAGATTCATTCTTGATCAATCATTAACAACAAATTGATAGCAAACTAGATTAATTAAAATAGGTTAACAGAACTTGGTTTGGTCGAACTTTTTGTTGACTGAATTTATCTCGGTCGACGTTTTTCTCGACCGAGAATGCTACTATTTGTACATGTTTTATCAGATTTGTTGCAAACTTCAAAATAGTAACCTACTCGGTCGACTATTTCTCGACTGACCGTGTTCTCGGTCGAACAGTGTCTCGACTGAGATTGTTTCTGTACTATTTTTTAGTAATTTGTTTTATAAGTAAAACATAGATCATTTTCAATTCAATTATGTAATTTAAAATTAGTTTAGTTGAGATAAAACATATAAATATCAAAGTAATATGTAGATCAAATCTCAACTAATCATATTCAAATCTTTAGGTTTTGAGAACCCAAATTAAGACAAATTTCTAAAGATGTGTCTCTGCAGATTTATATAAAATGTGTATTTTCAAGTTAGAGATTTGAATCAATTTGTTATCTTATTATTTTAAGTTGAGATAGACTTGGAGATATACAACTTAGAGTCTTTGGTCATATATCAACTTAATTATATTCATTTAGTTTGGGGGTTTTGGAACCCATACTAACTCAACATCCTTTTTCTTGTAAGGACACGAGAAGGAATAATGTCCAAGACGTAAACAATAGTGGCAACATATATAATCAACCTCATATCTCTTTCTATGATTTTGTTCTAGGTTGTTCTTTGGTACATATGTATATTTGCCTCTAGGTACATTCATGGATTGACTCTTTGGCACTTGTGTCTTTTTCCAACTAGATTTTTGATAAGATTTTCCTTTAGGCTTATAACCTAGTCCTCTCCTTCCAACTTGACGATAATAATCATTTAAGATTTTATCAAGGATATCATTGTTACTCAAACTACTCACTTCTTGTTGCAACTTAACAATCTCATCCATTCTCTTCTTGATATATAACTTTGCTTGATCTAGATTAGATAATAAAGAATCTCTTTCTTTCACAATAATATCATAATCTAGATGTGTACACAAAATAGGTTGTTTTTGAAGATCATTTACTTGAGTTTGCAAGTTTAACTTTTCTAGGTAAAGAAGATTGCAATTTGCTTCTACAGATTTTAGCTTAATATCATGATCTTCAATAACCTTTTTGAGATCTTCATTTTCAGATGTGAGAGCAAGAAGTTTAGCATGTAACTCATCATTTGCTTTATTAGATTTCTTTAATTTCTTCTTGCACTCAATATACTTATTATGTGTCTCTTCAAGACTAGAAATTAGCTCTTCTTTAGGTAAATCAAAAAGGCTTACCTCTTCTTATTCTTCACTTATTGTAGCAATAAGGCATTCTTTATGCACATCTTCCTTCTTTGACCTCCATGGACAGCTAGGTGTAGTGTGCCTTGTTCCTAAGCACCAATTGCAACTAGTTGAAGATTGGTCCATGCTTTTCTTTTGCTTGAGGTTGTAGACACCACCACCCTTCATTCTTCAAGACTCGATTAGAGATCCTTGAAGCCCGCTCTAATACCAATTGGAAAACCACTAGAGGGGGGTGAATAGGGTTTTATGGATATTTTAAAACAATTCAACTCAAACAACCACAATTGAGATAATAAGAAGCAGACAAGGTGTTTAGAGTGGTTCCAACCTTAGCAAATACTAAGGCAGTCAATCCGCTACCCGGTTGCTTACCCAACTGGGATTTTGAAAGTATTTAATTTTATTACCTCGAAAGGATATTACATAAAATTACAACACTTTCAACACCCTTTGGACATCCTTCACCTTGAAGTAGTCTCACCAACTTTGAAGCAACCTTCCTTGAAGTAACTTCAAGATCCCCCTTGAAGTAGCCTTCCTATTGAAGTAGCTAGCTTCCCGTTGAGACAACCTTCTAGAAGTAGTCCAAAGATCTCCTTCTCCACTAAGAAGATCAAAACTCTCTCCAATCACTTGAAGCACAAGGCTTGATTTCCTATATCAAGCGTATTGATCTCCTAACCAATGAGTATGGAAGTGTAGGTTTAGTGGGTAGGAGATGCTAGCCTATAGGACACGAATTTGGAGAAAAGGAAATGAGTATTAAGTTCTAGAGTTGCTCAATTGCTCAAAATAGATTACCAATTGCAAGTATGAAAGCTCAAGTATTGCATAAGTGTACTTTGGGTGTCCTATGACTTGTCCTATTTATAAGAATGGCCTATGGATGCTTAAGGACGTTCTAGACACTTTCTAGGGGGTTCTTAGTGATCAACTAGCAGTTAGGTATCCATTAGTTTCTTTAACAATGGCTAGTTAATTAATCCTAAAAATTGCAGACAGAGACATTCTCGGTCGAGGAATTGTCGACTGAGATCCCAGTCGGTCGAGGTCTTTGTCGACCGAGGGACTGTCTGGAGCAAGTGTATGTAACGTTCTGATCCAACTCCCAACTACCTTGTCTGCATTGTCTAACGGCTACCTGGGTCATTCTCGGTCGAAGAGTTTGTCGACTGAGAGTGTCTCGGTCGAGAAGTTTGTCGACCGAGAATGACTCTGTTTCAATGTTTTTAAACTAAATACTAAGTGTGTGTACGAGTGTGCAGATGTGACACTATTATAGGGAATGACCTATCTAAGTGTTGTGATTGTCTAGGGAAGATCTAACACTTTATTTACATGATGTCTAAGTACTTGTACATTATATACTTGTACAAGTTTTTTTTTTACATTTGATTACAATCATGAAATTAACACATTGTGAACATTTAGATCTTCCAAAGTTGTGTCATCCACCTAGTTCCTGCAACACTCAAGTAGCATGTTAGATCCATAAGAATGAAATGTTTGTCATCATCGAAACAAAGGGATTATAATAATGTCCAATTTAGCCAATAGTCATGCAATGGAGAAAAAGTGTATATGTATGCTTAGCATTAGATAATATATAGTGGATGGTGTTGTTTTGATTGTTGTGATTCTTAGTATTTCTCTTCTTCCAAACATTCCAGATGATCGCATCCATCATGGTTTTATGATTCATGTAGAGGGTTCTTTGGTCTCAGGTGGTTTATCAGGTTGTGTAAGTTTTTATGTTCATTTGTCGTTGTAGTTTGGAAGTAGTCTCAAATCTGAGTGATGATGGGGTGTATGAAGAGATGTGTTATAGTTTTAGTGTTTTTGTGGCACATCTAGCATCAGGTTGGCCCAAATATACCTTGTTTCATAAGGTTTTGGTTAGTGAGTATATTGTTATGTATTATGATCCATATGATAATCTTGGTTTTCAACGGGCACAGTATATTCTAGATATTTTTCAACTTACAAATAGAACCCATGTAAGTGAGGAAGAGATATGCATGATGAGGTTTGTATGTACTCCCCCATGACCACAAAATGTGGTTAGCAGTGTGGGTTTCCAGGATGTGAAACCAATATTTTCCATAGTATTAGGAGATATAAATTGGGAAAGGGAGTGTTTGAGACAGTTGTATTTGTTGCTAGTTAGGAGGGTCAAGGCTTTTGCGGTGTTTAAATTTTCATGGTTTGTGGTATATGGGTGTTACAACCCGGGTATTGAATGGTGGAGCCATGATACCATGGGTGAGTGTGAAACTGATGGTTTTGAAGACACATAGGGGGTTTATCATATAATTGATTATGTTTGTATGTTTGTTTATATATATCCACAAAGGAGAAGCTATGCCTTTGACCGTGGGCCACCATGGTTTTTTGTGTGGTAATATTTATGTAAGATGAAGGGTTTCCATATGTTAACATGAACGGAAGAAAGTGAGGTAATGATTTTGGTGATAAGACAGATAGCATAAGTTTTAATGTTGATGATACCCCATCCCCAATATCTGTCAGGTGCACAAATGGTGCTCTAGTTAACCATGTGAATTGTTGATTTATCTGTGTTTGTAGCAAAGTGGTTCCATAGGAATTTCTTTCTGAGGATCTCGATGGCTCTGATAGCCTTATCAGGTAGGGGAATGCAACTGAAATAAAAAGTGGTGATCGTTGTTAATGAACTATTTAGGACGGTGAGTCTGCCAGAAAAGTTGAGAAAGTTGTTTGTCCGTGATGAGATTTGATAGCTGAGTTTATCAATTATGGGTTTCTAAGTATGTCTGGAGATATGAAAAGTTGTGATGGGGAGGCCCATGTAAGTGAATGGGAGGTTTTTAGTTTTACATTTGAGTAGGGCTTTGTATTTGTTCAATGTTTCAGGTTGTATGTGAATGCCAATGATGGATGATTTATTTTGGTTTATCTTGTGTCCTGATATGTATGAGAAGATGCCAATGATATAAATGGTGTTTATGATATTGGATACCTCAGGTTTAATAAGGACCATGGTGTTATCAGTATAATGATTAATGTTTTCATAAAATTCATACGGAGATTTGATGATTCCTTTCTCACTACCAATCCTAATCATATTGGTCAATAATGACATGACCAGAATAAAGAGATATGGATATAGGGTATCACCCTATCTGGGTCCATTTGTGTTATAAAAATGTCCAGAAGGAGAGCTATTTATGATTGTGGAGAAATTTCCAGTGGAGATGTAGGCATGGATCCAAATGATCCATTTTTTTGAGAATCCATATTCCTGCATAGTGTGAATGTGACAGTTCCAATCGGCGTTGTCCAATGCTTTTTCAAAGTCAAGTTTGAGCACTTGAAGGGGAGAATTGTTTTTGTAACATGAATGAATGGTCTCATTTACCATGATGTATGCATCTTAGATGTTTCTACTTTTAAGAAAGATTGATTGGTTCGATCTGATAATACTATTTAGAAAAGTTTTCATTCTACTACTTAGAAATTTTACAGTGATTTTATAAGATGTGTTGATCAGGACGATCAGTCTAAATTGATTGATAGAGTCTGGTTGATCAACCTTCTTGATTGGAGCAATATGAGTGTGGTTTAGTACTCTGATTTGGTCATTGTTATGATATGGTTGAGGAGATTCATGAAGTCAGTCTTTATCTATTCCCACATATTATAATAGAACTCTATGTTTAGGCCATCAGGACCTGGTGATTTTTCCATGACAAGGTCAAAATAGCTTTCTTGAGTTCAGTTTCTATGAAAGGTGAAATGATGTTATATGGTGTGTCAATGGGCTTTTGACATACTTTTGTCCAGTTGATAGACGTGTGGAAGGTTGGGTTGTGTCCGGTGTTGAAAACCCTATTGAAGTATGTGACTATATGATTGGAGATCAGTTGTTTAGTTGTGGTAAAGGATCTATTACTGGTAGGAATGTAGATTGAGTTTAATATGATGTTGTGGTTGCAACATTTGTGAACATATTTGGTATTTTTCTCACCCTCAATGATCCATTATCTTGGCCCTTTGTCTCCAAAGATCGTCAAGATTATCTTAGATGTCTTTAATGTCAGAATTAATAGATAGGGTTAAGGTTGGGTCGATATGTGCGTCACTGTCAGTGTTATAGAGAGTGGCTTCTTAGTCTGCTAGTTTGTATAAGATATTGCCATTTTTTTAAGAGTGGTTCTGATTCTCTTGGTATTGTTGAGAATGTGGAAGCCACATTCAGAGGAGTTGATTCATGGTGGGTGCCAGTTGTGCGAGCAAATAGTCTTAAAACCTTTGTTTGTAAGCTAGAAATTTTCAATGCAGAATGGCTTATGTCCCCAAGTGATATGGGAAGCGTTTATGGTGATGGGGAAATGATCAGATATGAGTTTGGGTGTCACACTAGGGAATGTGTGAGGGTAGTGATCCTCCCATGACTAGGAGCATAAAAAGTGGTCTATTCTAAACCAGGAGGTGCCACGGTTCCATGAAAATTTGGCATTATATGGGAGAATGTCAATCATCTGATGCTTGGTGATGGTGCTCTTGAGGATCTTATCATAACATGTTGGCAGTGTAGGTGTGCCATTTGTGCTAAGTCTGTCAGTGGCTACAGTGATAAGGTTGAAGTATCCCCATATGATCCAGGGAGTGAGAGCATATGTATTGAAGAGGTTGGAGATTTCATTTATGAATTGTTGTATATCTCGACTAGGTTCCCCATAGGTACTAGTGAATACCCATGAGAGTGAGTCAGTGTGGTTTGTAAGGTGAATAGTAATATTGTATTCACGGTACTGATGCTTGGTGAAAAGTTTGTTATTTATTCATATCACTATACCCCCTTTGAAACCTATCAGATGAATTTGATGCCATTCATTTATGTGTTTCCCTCTTATAGTTTGGAGTGTGAAGGAGGTTAATAGTTTTTTTGTTTCTTGTAATTTGATAATATTTATGTTGTTCTTGTATATGAATATGTGGGTGACTATTCTTCTTTTTGTGTTTGATGCTCCATAGATGTTCCAAGTAAAGATGATCATAGATATAATTTTAAAAGATCTATGCCATAATCAATGTTGTTTGTGCTAGGTGTAGTTGTTGAAGCTCTATGTTTGTATTGTGTATGTGTCTCTAGTTTCATCAACCCATGAATTTTCAATGTCCTTTAGTGCTAAGTTGGCTATGGATTTAGTGTTGAAAGTGATTCCAAGTGTTTTGGCAAAGTCAGTGAAGGAAGTAATATCGGGCCAGGAAGCAATGTCGTCCATATCATCTAATGACATGTTGTTTTCATTTTCTACTATGTGGTCATAAAAAAAAGGCATTTCTCTAAAATATGATTTTTTTGTGTAAAGATGATTTACCTTCTTCCTCCATCGTAAAGTATCTTTTCTTAGTATGTCCTTCAAGTGTGGTGAAAGATGATATAACAGTAGGTACTTTAGCTTTGTTCTTGTTCTTTGGGCTCTCAAATGACATGATCTCTTTGATGATAGTTGTTTTTATCTTTTCTATGGTATCCCTATCTATGTTAGAGGTAGGTGTAGGATTGTTGTGAAAGGGAAAGGCATGATAGTATCAAAGATGGAGAGGTGGTTGTTTTCATCTGGTGGGGATGGTAATATTTATCTCTTATTTGGGCTATTACCCAAACCATCAATATGTTGGAATAGACATGCATTTGCATGTGGGGGCTTGCATGGTCAAAAAAGTGGATTATGTATATACTAAATAAATACTTTGTAAGGAAACCATAGATAAAGAAACATGATTTGTGACACCCCGTTCCACACAAAAGTGAGATTACTCCAAACCAAACCGCAGAAGAAGATTATGTAACCAGATTACTAAAAACACTAAAAAAATTAAAACCTTATTCATAGAACTGTCAAACAGCAAGAACCTTTACATACATGTGTTCATGCCTCAAAGCACTTACTGAGTGTGCCACCAGCCTGTTACCAGAGAACTTGTTCTGAAACATATATACATACATCCATTATATCTATGTACTATAGGGCACACAAGCCAACCGCATATAAAAAGCACATCCACAAAATGTCTACAAAACATTCCCAAGGACCTGACTATACAGGGACGACTCTAGTACTCTATCAACAAATGACATCCAACAACACTTCCAGCCTGACAGCTACTATCTCTCTTTCTTCTCCTCAACCTCTAAAGCGCGATCTCTACTTCCTCATGCACGTCCACCTAAAAGAGATGTGGGAAACCCACGGGGTGAGATTCCAAATCTCAATAGGAGATATAACTCTCCACCAACTCTATTATTATCACAGATATGATAAATAAAGCAACAATATAGTTACAACTATAAGGAGCAGTTATTCATCATTAACAAGATGAGAAATTACTATTGAATTGTGAAACATCTTAACCATTTAAAAGGAATATAAGAACATGTATGTTTCCTATCAACAATATTGTATTAAGATCAAGCAAGGCATCATCCAATGTTTCATATTTGATCCTATACAGATATACCATATGGCTGATTAAGTATTTTATTATGCCCCGAGGATTTGATTCGTACCACTCAAATCCAACCGACCATTGTTAAGTCAGAATTGGTGCCACACCAGGTCTAGTGGAAGAGCCGAAATCCACGATCTCACCACTTGAGTCGTACCACTCAAATCCAACCGACCACTGTTAAGTCGGAATTGGTGCCACACTAGGTATAGTGGAAGAGCTGAAATCCACGACCTCACCACCTTGTGGTCAGTACACGAGTAAAGACATGCAATGACATCACTAGTCAAATTGCTTCCATCAGCATGTAGTCCAGCTGTGCAAATCTAGACTACCTTGGTACAGGTCACGATGCTAGTGAAACTGAGCTACGACCCACAACCACACTCTTCTAAGGTATGGCCCACAACCAATCCTGTATCACATATTACTGAGCTATGATCCAAAGTCATACTCTTCTAGGTATGGTCCACAACCAATCATGTGTCACATATTCCTGAACGTAAGGGGATATTCGTCCACACCCCCACATATTCAAAATATGTGCTCCGAGTTTAACTCGTTTCACCATTCAGCAAGTACTTACACCGAATGGATCTATGGCACAGGGCAGCTACAAGATTAGGTTTCACTAGATTAGTTAGATTATTTAAGTATCTCTTAGCATCAATCAAGTTACAATGTACAACCTCTAAACAAATTCTACATAAATAAGGGCATAACACATTACGAGGACATATCAGAGAATATAAGGTGTGATCTCATCACATTATCACTTGATGCTTGTCATTCACCATAAGTCTCGTCACGAGGACCACATATCATGGGGTAACAACCCCTCCTCTCATCACTGAGGAATTCATTATCACATACGAGGCATTAAGCCATCATTAGGTCATGCAACCATTTACTTCCTCTTTAGATGATACCAACATCACATATGCCTCACAAGTCCCATTCACATGTATCATACGCAGCATAGGTCATACCTGGCTATGCTTATCAACTGGTATCACCTGCATGGTTAGAGACTTGCAACAAGAAGTATAGTACATCAACATCATAACCATCTCATAAGATCCGTGCCATTCACATTACATCATTAGGGATTAAGTTCTTCTTAATCAAATAGGGTTTACAAGATTTATTCAACAACCACCCTTAGACCATTGCTTCCTTAACCATTAAAAAGTGTATCATGAAATGAAAATTATTGAAAACAACACTCCCTATTATTCACACAACCACCCTATAGAGTATCACATCATAACGGGTAACCCGATCGTCAACATGATGTAACTTAGCCACTATCACAAGGTATCAGTTGGGGCTAACATGTAGCATATCAGTTAGCACTTGTCATAGGGTGTCAACTTGTCCTCATCACAACATGTCAACTACCACTATGCAAGGTACAAGAGACAACCTCACTAAGAGTGTATCGGTTTCCCACTTCTAGGTAGTGTGACGGTCAACACCATCTAAGGTGTGACGGGAAACACCACCCCATGGTGTATCGACCAACACCAACTAAGGGTGTCGGGAAACCAAGCCATGTCGGGA
Source organism: Alisma plantago-aquatica (assembly GCA_963693085.1). Taxonomy (NCBI): domain Eukaryota; kingdom Viridiplantae; phylum Streptophyta; class Magnoliopsida; order Alismatales; family Alismataceae; genus Alisma; species Alisma plantago-aquatica. The sequence goes on along the minus strand of OY856411.1, from coordinate 714,189,522 downwards.
AACCCTAGGTATATCAGTCATTAGGGTTAGAGTTAGCTAGGCATCACAGTCTAAGGTGTAATGGGAAGCATCACCTCTAAGGTGTGTCAGTCTCCACCCCCACCAGGGTGTCACGGCCAGCCCTCAAAGCAGACCAACTCCACAAGCACTTTCTTAGCCATGATGGACTAACACCTCTAAGGACATATATGTTGAGAAACGCCTTATCTACTTAAGGTACTTCAAGAGCATGACAGTCAACACCTTCATTGCATAATGGTGTAGCCATCCATATCAATTTAGGTGTATCTAGAGCATGACGGGATAACTCCTCAAAGTCTATCAACCATATCATATTAGGAACATAAGTCATAACGAGCTAACCTTCTCAACACATGTCAATCTAAGCCTACCCAAGGCATGACGACCGAAGCATCTTCCAAGTCATGATGACTTGCCACATAGGGTATTGGTTGGTTGCACTATAAGCCATAACGAACTACCCTCAACATGATGCAAGTATGTGTGGACTTGTTGTTTTCAACCTTAGAAAGGTCGGACACTAGTCCATCTACTAACAAAGCAAGAAGCTGCAAAACATGAAGAGCAACCAACGAGATTCCACCATCAAAATAGTTCTATATCCATTAACAAATATAGAATGCAAGAGATGAACAAGCTCCAGATGAAGAGCAACATAAGCATATAAAGAGTGAAAATAACAAAGGAGGTTAAGAGTTATATAACCCACCTCAAGGATCACCACCAAGTTCCAAGCTCCAAGGTCAAGCTCCAAGCTTACGAGCTTAAGGTATAAGATGATCCACCAAACTCAGTCACCACCGCACCTCTAAGGAAGAAGATGAAACCAAGGTTAAGATGGCTCAAGGTAGAAAGAAGGTATCCAAGGTCCATGGCTGAGAAGAAGAAATGAGAGCTAAGAAGCATAGCTTACCAAGGTAGAAGATGAAGGATGAGAAAAGAACATCACAACTTGGAACTTGTCCACCAAGCTCCAAGAGAGATATCCTCTAGCTCCTTAAACTTCTCAAGGATCATTCACCAAGGAAGAGGGAAAGCAAAGATGACCAAAAGGATCCTCTTACATGGAGAGAAAGAAGTATATATACAAGAGGGATGAGAGAGAGACCGTGGAAGAGGTGTCACCACCTTAGGAGTTTAGGTGGCACTTGTCCACAAAAAAGAGCTACATGCACAACATCATGCAAGACATTGTGATAAGGTCTAGGAAAGGTCTCTCCCACTTAGTCTCCTACCATGGTCATGCCTAATACCACATCTCCACACATCTATAAACTAATAGGGTGCAACTCTACACACCCACAAACCGATAGGGTGCAACACTACACACCCACAAACTGATAGAGTGCAACTGTACACATCCACAAATTGATAGGGTGCAACTCTACACAACCACAAACTGATAGGGAACCTCTTATAGGACTCTCAAGCCCGAGACAACACATCTAGGTGTAAGGCACACCTCAAACATGTCTCTGAAACATCACTAAGGATGTCACCACACAACCAAGACCCATGCAAGGTGTCTATCTCTCTCTCTCCTCAAGATGGTGCTAAGAGAGAGAAGGAACACTCAAGAGGTGGCAAACTTGCATATCAATCCTAACTCTGGGAAAATTACAATTTGTACCAAAACCTCACCACAAAACACAAGCATCAACCAAACTAGCTTCAAGCAAGAAACTTCAAGCTTCCAACATGCCCTAATTACATCTTAGATGATTAGAGCAAGGTACTAAGCAACATACTTAAGAAAAACAAATAGGGTTATCCCAAAACGTGGGTCAGGGTCCTTACAAGCCATAAACCCCTAATAGGGATTTCACCCCCGAAATCCTAAGAGAAAAGACAGGGGTACTTTCTCCTCATCTCTTCCTCGAGCTCCCACGTGGCTTCCTCAACACCACGATGATGCCAAAGAGCCTTCACTAGCACAAGGTATTTCCTCTTCACATTATTCACTCTGTGATCAAGGATCAACACTGGACCTTCCACATAGGTCATATCCTCATCAAGCTCTACCTCTACAGAATGTAGCATCAACTTTGTATCCGGATGGAATTTTCTCAACATACTTACATGAAACATTGGATGCAATCTGTGTAGCTCAGGTGGTAACTCCAACTTGTAGGCCACCTTCCCAACATGTGCCACCACTGGGTAAGGTCCATAAACGTAGGACCCATCTTACCATTCTTTACAAACCTCAAGACACCTTTTCAAGGAGAGACTTTCAAACATACCTTGTCTCCCACTTGGAATTCTAAGGGCCTAAGACAATTATTTGCATATGACTTCTATCTGTCTTTTTCTACCTTCAACTGTTGTTGTATTACCTTGATCTTCTCTATCATTTGCTGCACAAGCTCAGGACCAAGAAGCTAATACTCACATGTCTTGTGCCAACACAACGGTGATTTGCAACACCTCCCATACAATGCCTCATACGGTGCCATGTCTATGCTTATGTCATTTTTTGTGTATATTTAAAATTATGGTTACATAAATATTTTCTTCATATTTTTTTATTTAGAACAAACTTTCCATCTATATAGTTAAATATTTCCTGCCATATTCCACCACATTTTCCCAATTATGCTTAATTTATTTTTTATATTTGTATGATAATATCAAAACTTTTAACTTAGATAACAAAAAATATAAACTTTTAAATTTCCTTCTTAATCATGTATAATTTTTTTGATTTTTTAAAAAAATTGTTTCTCTTACAAAAGATTCTCCAAAAAAATTTAGATACTCCTCCAATGTTTCATATGTTCCTCCAAGTAATGTAGCATATGTGTGACATACAACTTCTCTAGCTACAGTGATTTTTTCATCATATTATTTATATTTTCACCTTCACATTTTATATCTTTCTCTAACCTATATAGTATATTTTCTGCTAAGTCTTTCCCCTCCCCCTTGTCTCCACTCCAATTTGGTGGGGAGAGAATGGGAGAGAAGTGGTTGAAAATACAATTGATTTGTTCCCCTCCGATCTGCTTCATTCCCCTCCATTCCCCTCCCCTCCCCATCACTTTGTCCAACCAAACGGCTCAAGTTTTCTCCCCTCCCCTCCTTTCACCACGTACCAAATAGGCCCTATAAGTGTGTCCAAGATTTAAGAGAAAAATAGGAAAATTGGAAAAAGTATTGGATGTAGCAAAGATAGTTTTTCCCTTGGGGAGGCACCCCTTCAACAATAAGCCTCAAGCTCAAAATAATGAAAATTAACTAAAATCAAAGTTGTGATGATGGATGGTAGAGCTAATAAAAAACCAGTGTTATTTGCCATTATCTCTTGTAAAGTGAATCTCCTTTCTCAACTGTTTTTGTTTTTAAAAGTGATATTTTGTCAGAATTAATAGATAGGGTTAAGGTTGGGTGGATATGTGTGTCACTGTCGGTGTTATAGAGAGTGGCTTCTTAGTCTGCTAGTTTGTATAAGATATTGCCATTTTTTTTAAGAGTGGTTCTGATTCTCTTGGTATTGTTGAGAATGTGGAAGCCACGTTCAGAGGAGTTGATTCATGGTGGGTTTCAGTTGTGAGAGAAAATAGTCTTAAAACCTTTGTTTGTAAGCTAGAAATTTTCAATGCGGAATGGCTTATGTCCCCAAGTGATATGGGAAGCATTTATGGTGATGGGGAAATGATCAGATATGAGTTTGGGTGTCACACTAGGGAAGGTGTGAGGGTAGTGATCCTCCCATGACTAGGAGCATAAAAAGTGGTCTATTCTAACCCAGGAGGTGCCACGGTTCCATGAAAATTTGGCGTTATATGGGAGAATGTCAATCATTTGATGCTTGGTGATGGTGCTCTTGAGGATCTTATCATAACATGTTGGCAGTGTAGGTGTGCCATTTGTGCTAAGTCTATTAGTGGCTACAATGATAAGGTTGAAGTCTCCCCATATGATCCAGGGAGTGAGAGCATATGTATTAAAGAGGTTGGAGATTTCATTTATGAGTTGTTGTTTATCTCGACTAGGTTCCCCATAGGTACTAGTGAATATCCATGAGAGTGAGTCAGTGTGGTTTGTAAGGTGAATAGTAATATTGTATTCACGGTACTAATGCTTGGTGAAAAGTTTGTTATTTATTCATATCACTATACCCCCTTTGAAACTTGTCAGAGGAATTTGATGCCATTCATTTATGTGTTTCCCTCTTATAGTTTGGAGTGTGAAGGAGGTTAATAGTTTTTTTGTTTCTTGTAATTTGATAATATTTATGTTGTTCTTGTAATTTGATAATATTTATGTTGTTCTTGTATATGAATATGTGGGTGACTATTCTTCTTTTTGTATTTGATGCTCCATAGATGTTCCAAGTAAAGATGATCATAGATATAATTTTAAAAGATATATGCCATAATCAATGTTGTTTGTGCTAGGTGTAGTTGTTGAAGCTCTATGTTTGTATTGTGTATGTGTCTCTAGTTTCGTCAACCCATGAATTTTTCAATGTCCTTTAGTGCTAAGTTGGCTATGGATTTAGTGTTGAAAGTGATTCCAAGTGTTGTGGCAAAGTCAGTGAAGGAAGTAATATCGGGCCAGGAAGCAATGTCGTCCATATCATCTAATGGCATGTTGTTTTCATTTTCTACTATGTGGTCGTCAAAAAAAGGCATTTCTCTAAAATATGATTTTTTGTGTGTAAAGATGATTTAACTTCTTCCTCCATCATAAAGTATCTTTTCTTAGTATGTCCTTCAGGTGTGGTGAAAGATGATATAGAAGTAGGTACTTTAGCTTTGTTCTTGTTCTTTGGGCTCCCAAATGACATGATATCTTTGATGATAGTTGTTTTTATCTTTTCTATGGTATCCCTATCTATGTTAGAGGTAGGTATAGGATTGTTGTGAAAGGGAAAGCCATGATAGTGTCAAATATGGAGAGGTGGTTGTTTTCATCTGGTGTGGATGGTAATATTTATCTCTTGTTTGGGCTATTACCCAAACCATCAATATGTTGGAATAGACATGCATTTGCATGTGGGGGCTTGTATGGTCGAAAAAGTGGATTATGTATATACTAAATAAATACTTTGTAAGGAAACCATAGACAAAGAAACATGATTTGTGACACCCCATGCCACACAAAAGCAAGATTACTCCAAACCAAACCACGGAAGAAGATTACGTAACCAAATTACAGAAAATACTAAAAAAATTAAAACCTTATTCATAGAACTGTCAAATAGCAAGAACCTTTACATACAGGTGATTTCATGCCTCAAAGCACCTACTGAGTGTGCTACCATCCTGTTACCAGAGAACCTGTTCTGAAACATATATACATACATCCATTATATCTATGTACTACAGGGCACACAAGCCAACTATATATAAAAAGTACATCCACAAAATGTCTACAAAACATTCCCAAGGACCTGACTATACAGGGACGACTCTAGGACTCTATCAACAAATGACATCCAACAACACTTCCAACCTGACAACTACTATCTCTCTTTCTTCTCCTCAACCTCTAAAGCATGATATCTACTTCCCCATGCACGTCCACCTAAAAGGGATGTGGGAAACCCACAGGGTGAGATTCCAAATCTCAACGGGAGATATAACTCTCCACCAACTCAATTATTATCACAGATATGATAAATAAAGCAACAATATAGTTACAACTATAAGGAGCAGTTATTCATCATTAACAAGATGAGAAATTACTATTGAACTGTGAAACGTCTTAACCATTTAAAAGGAATATAAGAACATGTATGTTTCCTATCAACAATATTGTATAAAGATCAAGAAAGGCATCATCCAATGTTTCGTATTTGATCCTATACAAATATATCATATGACTGATTACATATTTTATTATGCCCCGAGGATTTGAGTCGTACCACTCAAATCCAACCGACCACTGTTAAGTCGGAATTGGTGCCACACCAGGTCTAGTGGAAGATCTAAAATCCACGACCTCACCACATCGTGGTCAGTACACGAGTAAAGACATGCAATGACATCACCAGTCAAACTGCTTCCAGCAGCATATAATCCGGCTGTGCAAATCTAGACTACCTTGGTACAGGTCACGATGCTAGTGAAATTGAGCTACAGCCCGCAGCCGCACTCTTCTAAGGTATGGCCCACAACCAAACATGTATCACATATTACTAAGCTACGATCCAAAGTCATACTCTTCCAGGTATGGTCCACAACCAATCATGTGTCACATATTCTTGAACGTAAGGGGATATTCGTCCACACCCCCACATATTCAAAATATGTGCTCTGAGTTCAACTCATTTCACCATTCAACAAGTACTAACACCGAATGGATCTATGGCATAGGGCAGCTATAAGATTAGGTTTCACTAGATTAGTTAGATTATTTAAGTATCTTTTAGCGTCAATCAAGTTACAATGTACAACCTCTAAACAAATTCTACATAAATAAGGGCATAACACATTACGAGGACATGTCAGAGAATATAAGGTGTGATCTCATCACATTATCACTTGATGCTTGTCATTCACCATAAGTCTCGTCACGAGGACCACATATCATGGGGTAACAACCCCTCCTCTCATCACTGAGGAATTCATTATCACATACAAGGCATTAAGCCATCATTATCATTAGGTCATGCAACCATTTACTTCCTCTTTAGATGATACCAACATCACATATGCCTCACAAGGCCCATTCACATGTATCATACGCAACATAGGTCATACCTGGCTATGCTTATCAACTGGTATCACCTGCATGGTTAGAGACTTGCAACAAGAAGTATAGTACATCAACATCATAACCATCTCATAAGATCTGTGCCATTCACATTACATCATTAGGGATTAAGTTCTTCTTAATCAAATAGGGTTTACAAGATTTGTTCAACAACCACCCTTAGACCATTGCTTCCTTAACCATTACAAAGTGTATCATGAGATGAAAATTATAGAAAACAACACTCCCTATTATTCACACAACCACCCCATAGAGTATCACATCATAACGGGTAACCCTATCATCTACATGATGTAACTTAGCCACTATCACAAGGTATCAGTTGGGGCTAACATGTAGCATATCGATTAGCACTTGTCATAGGGTGTCAACTTGTCCTCATCACAACATGTCAACTACCACTATGCAAGGCACAAGAGACAACCTCACTAAGAGTGTATCGGTTTCCCACTTCTAGGGAGTGTGATGGTCAACACCATCTAAGGTGTGACAGGAAACACCACCCCATGGTGTATCGACCAACACTAACTAAGGGTGTTGGGAAACCAATCCATGTCGGGCAGCCCTAGGTATATCGGTCATTAGGGTTAGGGTCAACTAGGAATCACAGTCTAAGGTGTAATGGGAAGCATCACCTCTAAGGTGTGTCAGTCTCCACCCCCACCAGGGTGTCACGACAAGCCCTCAAAGCAAACCAACTCCACAAGCACTTTCTTAGCCATGATGGACTAACACCTCTAAGGACATATATGTTGAGAAACACCTTATCTACTTAAGGTACTTCAAGAGCATGACGGTCAACACCTTTGTTGCATAATGGTGTAGACATCCATATCAATTTAGGTGTATCTAGAGCATGACAGGATAACTCCTCAAAGTCTATCAACCATATCATTAGGAATATAAGCCATAACAAGCTAACCTTCTCAACACATGTCAATCTAAGCCTACCCAAGGCATGACGACCTAAGCATCTTCCAAGTCATGATGACTTGCCACATAGGGTATCGATTGGTTGCACTATAAGCCATAACAACCTACCCTCAACATGATGCAAGTATGTGTGGACTTGTTGTCTTCAACCTTAGAAAGGTCAGATACTAGTCCATCTACTAACAAAGTAAGAAGCTACAAAACATGAAGAGCAAACCAACGAGATTCCACCATTAAAATAGTTTTATATCCATCAACAAATATAGAATGCAAGAGATGAACAAGATCAAGATGAAGAGCAACATAAACATATAAAGAGTGAAAATAACAAAGGAGGTTAAGAGTTATATAACCCGCCTCAAGGATCACCACCAAGTTCCAAGCTCCAAGGTCAAGCTCCAAGCTTATGAGCTTAAGGTAGAAGATGATCCACCAAACTCGGTCACCACCACACCTCTAAGGAAGAAGATGATACCAAGGTTAAGATGGCTCAAGGTATAAAGAAGGTATCCAAGGTCCATGGTTGAGAAGAAGAAAGGAGAGCTAAGAATCATAGCTTACCAAGGTAGAAGATGAAGGATGAGAAAAGAACATCACAACTTGGAACTTGTCCACCAAGCTCCAAGAGAGATCTCCTCTAGCTCCTTAAACTTCTCAAGGGTCCTTCACCAAGGAAGAGGGAAAGCAAAGATGACCAAAAGGATCCTCTTGCATGGAGAGAAAGAAGTATATATACAAGAGGGATGAGAGAGAGACCATGGAAGAGGTGTCACCACCTTAGGAGTTTAGGTGGCACTTGTCCACAAAAAAGAGCCACATGCACAAAATAATGCAAGACATTATGATAAGGTCTAGGCAAGGTATCTCCCACTTAGTTTTCTCCTACCATGGTCATGCCCAATACCACATCTCCACACATCTACAAACTGATAGGGTGCAACTCTACACACCCACAAACCGATAGGGTGCAACACTACACACCCACAAATTGATAGAGTGCAACTGTACACATCCACAAACTGATAGGGTGCAACTCTACACAACCACAAACTGATAGGGAACCTCTTATAGGACTCTCAAGCCCGAGACAACACATCTAGGTGTAAGGCACACCTCAAACATGTGTCTGAAACATCACTAAGGATGTCACCACACAACCAAGACCCATGCAAGGTGTCTATCTCTCTCTCTCCTCCAGATGGTGCTAAGAGAGAGAAGGAACACTCAAGAGGTGTCAAACTTGCATATCAACCCTAACTCTGGGCGAATTACGATTTGTACCAAAACCTCACCACAAAACACAAGCATCAACCAAACTAGCTTCAAGCAAGAAACTTCAAGCTTCCAACATGCCCTAATTACATCTTAGATGATTAGAGCAAGGTACTAAGAAACATACTTAAGCAAAACAAATAGGGTTATCCCAAAATGTGGGTCAGGGTCCTTACAAGCCATAAACCCCCAATAATGATTTCACCCCCGAAATCCTAAGAGAAAAGAGAGGGGTACTTTCTCCTCATCTCTTCCTTGAGCTCCCACGTGGCTTCCTCAACACCACGATGATGCCAAAGAACCTTCACAAGCATAAGGTATTTCCTCTTCACCTTATTCACTATGTGATCAAGGATCAACACTGGACCTTCCACATAGGTCATATCCTCATCAAGCTCTACCTCTACAAATTGTCGCATCAACTTTGTATTCAGATGGAATTTTTTCAACATACTTACATGAAACATTGGATGCAATTTGTGTAGCTCAGGTGGAAAATCCAACTTGTAGGCCACCTTCCCAACACATGCCACCACTGGGTAAGGTCCATAAACCTAGGACCCAGCTTACCCTTCTTTACAAACCTCAAGACACCTTTTCAAGGAGAGACTTTCAAAAATACATTGTCTCCCACTTGGAATTCTAAGGGCCTATGACAATTATTTGCATATGACTTATATCTATCTTTTTCTACCTTCAACTATTGTTGGATTATCTTGATCTTCTCTATCATGTGCTGCACAAGCTCGGGACCAAGAAGCTAATACTCACATGTCTCGTGTCAACACAACGACAATTTGCAACACCTCCCATACAATGCCTCATAAGGTGCCATGTCTATGCTTACGTGATAGTTGTTGTTGTAGGCAAACTCTATCAAACTGAGGTGTACATCCCAACTTCCTGAAAAATGAAGAACACATGCTCTCAACAGATCCTTCAAGGTCTAAATGGTCCTCTTAGATTGACTATCTGTCTGTGGGTGAAAAGTAGTGCTAAACTTTAACTATGTACCCAAAGCTGTGTGCAGTCGCTCCCAAAAGTGACTCGTGAACTGGGGACGTCTATTAGACATGATAGTTTCTGGAACACCATGCAAACACACTATCTCATTCACATAAATCTGGGCAAGCTTCTCTGTTTTGAATGTCACCTTCATGGAAAGGAAATGCGCTGACATGGTCAATCTGTCAATGATCACCCAAATGGAATCACGACCTTTGGTTGTCCTAGGCAGGCCAATCACGAAGTCCATAGTCACATGATCCCACTTCCACTGCGGTATAAGCAACAATTGCAATGTCTCTACAGGCTTATGATGCTCTGCTTTAATATGTTGACATGCAACACACCTTGCAACGAACTCAGCCACATCCTTTTCAAGCATGGCCATCAATACATATCTTTCAAGTTATGATACATCTTGGTGCTACCTGGGTGTATAGCGTACATGGACGAATGAGCCTCTTCCAGAACCATCCTCCTTAGGTCAATTGCATCAGGAACTGCTATCCTTCCATGGTAACAAAGTGTCCCATCATCTGACTTGTAGAAACCATCACGCTTCTCGTTGTGGAACTCTGATCGAATCTGCTGAATTGCAGTATTCGTATGTTTTGCCTCTTGAATCTACTGTCTCAGCGTAGGTGTCGGGACCCACTATTTTAATCAGAATAAATACCAACCATTAGAGATAATCTCAAAACCTAAACCCAGGTTATGAAATAAAATAATGAATTCTCAAAAAAGGTGATTAAACAATATACAAAAAACACAGATTAAATTTTCCTTTTTCGTTCTTCACAAATTCATAAATCAATGTCACATCAAGGACATCACATTTCGATATCACAAATCTTATTCAACTCCATTAAAACTAGAATCAAATCTTGTTCTCATATGTGGTTCAGTTTACATCAGATACATATACATTGATGAAAAAACTTTATCTACAACCCATCCCAAGAAAGAGAGAGTACAAGGACATTCTAATCTATCTAGATTATGTTATTTATATCTTCTTTGTCACGACCTCTCCGCTAGATATCATTATACCTAAAAACATTTGAAACAACCTCATGAGACTCATATAGAGCCCCAGTGAGTGGATACCTCCCACTAAAGCTAGGTACATGAATCAACATCAGATTAAGTATAATAAACTTAACAAAAACATGCAAATTCTAGTAGATAGTTCTATAACAAGTCAAATATAGCTTACAATGGTAATCTAATCTAATAGATAAGGTAATCACTTAAACCAATTATAACTTTGAAACATATTTTAGAGCATGTCTATGAACAAATCATCAAATACTTTTTAGTTCATATTAAGAATCCTACTACATTAGTAATAAGTCAAGTTCTAAGCATTTTGAATCAATACATAACAATAACATTATCCTTGTGACACTCCGCCAGTCAGACCAGGAACACATCCTGCAGTCCTGAAGTTGAAGTACACATAATACATATCTAACAAACAATACTATCAAACAACAAGCAATCCAACTCATATTTAGAATGGATATAAATCCCAACATTTATAACTTGTCAACATGACAAATCATAATATGAAATAAAAAATGCCCATAGCAACATGATTACTTTCCACAACAATAAGCATAATCAATAATGATAAATCATCAAGTGAAAGTACAAGGAATGTAACAACCATTCAAATCATGTTCTACACATCTTATAATCTTTTATTCATTTGCCCTGAAACTACTTGGCTTGTACCTCACCAAGTAGAAGTCGCCACACCTGATTCTCATGTCAACGACTCATCGTCACTATCTTACAATTTAGTCGGCCACTCTAAGATATCAACAACAAAACCTGGCTACCTCAGGGTTACCTAAAGAGGTTCCCATCCTCATATCAGGTAGACGATATAGGAACCAACAAAACAATATATCACATATCACAATATTTCACATATTTTCACATTTTACATATTTCATTTCATTAGAGACTATTCCATCTGGACATAGACTTTCACAACGAGGATTTAGGGCCAGAGCCACTCCAGATGACTCACTCCTAAATCCTATTGGTCTCACCTTTGAGGTCTCAATCCACACTCTGGAAATCCTTCTCATAATTCATCGATTACTATAAGGAGATCCATTTTGTTTCCCTAGTGTGGTCCTTAGAGGAAACTCATAATGTTCAAGGCACCTAACTAGATGTTCCATCATTTCACTTGTTATTAATCTCTTTTACTCACCTTAAAATAATTCAAAACATCATATATCATATCTGTGTATTCTCGTGTAACTAGAATAACATGAAACATATTAAGTTTATCAATAAGGACAATGATCAAAGCAAGAAGCACAATAAATATGTAAATTGCAACTCATATGATTATTTCTATCTTCTACATCATCTCATAGCAATCATAAATAGTGGGATTTCATCCTGAGACATAATCTTATTGTCCAACATTTACCCCATTAGGGTTTGATCATCATAAATGGGCTTTCATCCCTAGACATAATCTCATTATGCAACATTTACCTTTATCAAGGTTTCCCAAATGTAAGGAGTGCATATTAAATTCAATTTGAACATATTTCTTATCAGTTCATTGTATATCACAGTTCTTAACAAATATTAGTAGAGGCATTAGAACTAGAAACACATGTTGACTATCATTTGAAGTTTGTACTATTAGTCCATTCTTAGAGTACAAGTCATAATTTAAGAACTCATTCTTGTAAATCAATACAAATACTTGAATTTCATCTTTTAGTTGAATTCAACTACAGTTATGTGCATCCCTTAATCCCTCATTTGAAATTTTCATTCACTAGCAGCATCCAAATCATCATTTTAGGATAAGAGTTACATTCTTAGATTCATCTACTAATTCCCATCTTTTTCCTTCATTTTATATTCTATAGTCTCAACTTCTTCATTTCATGTTCATTACATTACTCAGACCAATCTTTCTTGATTCACTTTACATACAATGCTTCTCTTCTACTTAACATTTATCAAAGTCCAATTCTTTATATATTTTATTTAATTTGGGTTAAACCACATGTAAATAAAATAAAAGATAAAATACTTCATCATATTAACTTCATAAGTTTCATATTTAACTTGCAATCACCATTAAGTACATCTTATTTATATTGTATCTTATATTTAGATAAGTGTACCATGTAATTGACTACTAATGCCATTTCCATAATCAAAAGTGACCATTCTTCATTATACTAATCACTTTAGCTTAAAAGAATGGTTTAGGTTACATCTTCTTACATCATAATCTCTGATCATCCTTCACAAATCATTGTTATGTAACTTGTATAAAAGGGCCCACATTCATATGAGGGCTACTCATTATTCCATAATTTGTACTAAAATAGATGCACTAGGCTTAAACCATATTAGTAAAACTCATCATCTTAGATTGAAGTATTAATACTTACATTCATCATTTCATGACATTTACAACATCACATACAAGTTCTAGCTTTATCACTCATACTCGTCTTAATACTAAACATCTAGGATTTTCAAGAAGTCATCCTTAGTTCAATAAACCATAAGAATCATTTAACTAAGTGATTTCATAATGATGCATATAGGTTCATTAGGTCTAGTCACACACATGGAAATCCTAGTTTCCATTTTCATATATTCCATTCATCAATCATAAGTATACATTGATTAATTGACTCATTTGATTCACTTCCTCAACACAAACCCTAATCAGGATATGTGGTCACCTCATACTGATCCTTTTATGTATATTATATTCAATTCCATTAACATTCAACAATACACTTATATAATACAATCTAGTACAATTTAAATATGATTTTATACATGTCAATTAAATTCCAAGCATATCGACAATTGGGCTTATTTTTAGGAAAAAATCACATGAAATAGCATAGGCATCTACCAATAAGATTACCATGAATCCTCAATCAATATATTGGTAACTAATCAAGTTCACAATGAGAAATAATCAAAATCAATAGAATTTGATCCCCCAATATCTTTCCCAAACCAATATCCAATCACATACATATACAAGCAAGGTTTCTGATTATTTTAGTCGGATAGAATTAGTCTTTCAACAAGAATACAAAACTTAGGAGGGAGAAAAACACTCACCTCAGGTTCCAAGAACCTTAAAAATGCAGGTCAACCTTTGAATTTTTGGGAACCCAATCAAAATCTAGCAAATGAATCCAATTCTTTCTCCTCTCAACTCAGAAACCCTAGAAATGGGGATTACAAGAGAAAGAGTGAGAAAAGGGAGAGATTTGATGTGATTTAGAATCAAATAAGAGGAGGGATCTAATATTGACATGTGAGAGAATATTCACCATGAAATGCTATGCAAATAAGCTAAACTTACTTGATTTCATCATATCTTAGATTAGAAACCCAAAGTCAACATCTCCACCATTTTCTCTTCTCAAAAGCCTAGCTATCCTCTACCTCTCTAATTTCATTTCATTGACAATAATGATGAGTTATGAGATCTCCTTGTGTGTTAGGTTAGTCATATAGATGAATTGAGGACTTATAACAATTATAAACAAGCCCTTCATTGTATTTTTATTTTGTTTGGACTGGTTGGTTGGTTGAGTTATAAACTCGACTGACACCATATTCTTCAGAACTCAAACATCATACAAAATTATGAAAATTTAACATGATGTCTTATATTGAGTTTTTAAGACACAGTTAAAATTGCAGATCATTTGGAGTTATGAATAAATAAATAAAAATAAAATACTAGATTACTATATTGCAGTCTGCAACATGGTCAGTCGAGTTTGTTCTGGTCAGAACTCGACCGACACCCCTCTCTGTAGAGAATAAACACCATCCAAAAATTCCACAAATTTAATAGAGTGTCTATAATGGATTTTTACAACTACAATTAAAATTTTATATCAATTGAATGTACTAATAAAAATATAAAATTCAATTACCACACTACTATATTTCAATCTAAAAACATGATCGACTGAGTTTCTCTTGGGGAAATTTGACCGACAAATAGCTCAAAAAATTATCCAAAAATTTTTATATTTTTCAAGAGTTATAAAATTTGAAATAACCAAATCATATCTGAATTTCAACAAAATCAGAATTATAGATAAAATACCAAAAATCATTTAGTACACTACTATAAATTATCAAACCATGCATTCATATGCCATCAAAACCTAATTGTGGCCGATTAGGGTTTCCAATTCTTAAATCCTACTTATGCGAATCAAAGTATGATTAAAGCTTCTCTTTAGGTTTAAAACATCAAAATTAAAATACCATCATTAATCAAGGTTTAAATAATGATCAACCTGGTTAAGCATGCAATCAATCAAGTAAACCCTGATTAGATAACTAATATGAAAACGGGTCATTACAAATTCTCCCCTCCTTATAGGATTTTGTCCCAAAATCCAAGAAAAGATATGGAAGAATATTATATCATCTAATCATTCACCTCTATGGGCATCAAATTATAATGACTTTCATTTTATCTTTCTTTCATGACATCTTTTTTTAGATGGATATTTCATCCCTAGTCATCATCATATCTCTCCTTTAGTATTATAAACATTTGAATACAAACATTAGTAATACATAATTTATCAATATGTGATATTCTTTTAAATTTAATTATACATCTCATGTATTGATATTATGACTCAATTAGTATTATTTTCTACAATCATCAGTTTTCTTCCCAAGGAAGATCATTTAGCGTGCATCATCTTAGTTCTTAGCTTTTCTTAAAATTTCAGATTTCATACTCAAACTCAAACTCATTAGAGATTATATTCATAATCCATTAGGCTTTCATCTTTCTTATATGAACTTTCCTTCTTTCCATAGATTCAATATTGACTTGTACAATCCTGTTCTCTTTCACCATTTTATCATCATTATTTTTTTCATCATCATGCATCTTTTTATACTACCAAACTGCTTCATCTGGATACTTGGTCAGGGCATCCAAAAGATGTACAGTCGGTAGTTCCATACTAGCTTACTTCAGTACCCAAATACCTGACCAGAGTATCTAGATACTGAGTTCATTCAATATGCACATCATTCAGGTTATATTCAACATCCACATTATCATTTAGTCCTAGATCCTATTCTCCCTATAGACTCATCTAACCTCACTCTAATGCCACATTGTCAGGACCCACTCTTTTGATCAACATAAATACCAACCATTAGAGATAATCCCAAAACCTAAACCTAGATTTATGAAATAAAACAATGAATTCCCGACAAAGGCTATTAAACAATATACAAAAAACACAGATAAATGTTTCCTTTTTCTTTCTTCAAAAATTCATAAATCAATGTCACATCAAGCACATCACATTTAGATATGACAAATCTTATTCAACTCCATCAAAACTAGAATCAAATCTTGTTCTCATATGTGGTTCAGTTTACATCAGATACATGTACATTGACGCACAAACTTAGTCTACAACCCATCCCGAGAAAGAGAGAGTACATGGACATTCTAATCTATCTAGATTATGCTATTTATATCTTCTTTGTCATGACCTCTCCATTGGATAGCATTATACCTAAAAACATTTGAAACAACCTCATGAGACTCATATAGAGCCCTAGTGAGTGGACACCTTCCACTCAAGCTAGGTACATGCATCAACATCAGATTAAGTATAGAAAACTTAACAAAAACATGCAAATATTGAAAAGTCTAGCAGATAGTTCTATCATGAGTCAAATCTACCTTGCAATGGTAATCTAATCCAACAGATAAGGTAATCACTTAAACCAATTATAACTTTGAAACATCTTTTAGAGCATGTTTATGAACAAATCATCATATACTTCTTAGTTCAGATTAAGAATCCTACTACATGAGTAATAAGTCAAGTTGTAGGCATTTTACATCAAAACTTAACAATAACATTATCCTTGTGACACTCCACCAGGCAGACCACAAACACATCCTATAGTCCTGAAGTTGAAGTACACATAATAAATATCTACCAAACAATACTATCAAACAACAAGCAATCAAACTCCTATTCAGAATGGATATAAACCCCAACATTTATAACTTGTCAACATGACAAATCATAATATGAAATAAAAAAATGCCCATAGCAACATGATTACTTTCCACAACAATAAGCATAATCAACAATGACAAATCATCAAGTGGTAGTACAAGGAATGTAACAACCATTCAAATCATGTTCTACATGACTTATCATCTTTTATTCATTTTCCCTAAAACTACTTGGCTTGTACCTCACCAAGTAGAATTCGCCACGCCAGATTCTCGTGTTAATGACTCACCGTCACTATCTTAGGGTTTAGTCGACCACCCTAAGATATCAACAACAGACCCTGACCACCTTAGGGTTTTCTAAAGAGGCTCACATCCTCATCTCAGGTACACGAGATAGGAACCGACAAAATAATATATCACATATTTTCACATTTCACATATTTCATTTCATCAGAGTCAATTCCATCAGGACATAGACTTTCATAGTGAGGATTTAGGGCCAGAGCCACTCCTGATGACTCACTCCTAAATCATGGTGGTCTAAATTTTAAGGGCTCGATCCACACTCCAGAAATCCTTCTCATAATTCATTAATTACTATAAGGAGATCTGATTTGTTTCCCCGGTGTGGTCCTCGGGAGAAACTCATGGCGTTCAAGGAACCTAACTAGATGTTCCATCATTTCACTTGTTATTAATCTCTTTTACTCATCTTAATAGAATTCAAAACATCATATATCATATCATTGTATTCTCTCATAACTAGAATAACATGAAGTAGATTAAGTTCATCAATAAGAACAATGATCAAAGTAAGAAGCACAGTAAATCTGTAGATTGCAACTCATATGATTATTTTTATCTTCTACATCATCTCATAGCAATCATCAACAGTGGGCTTTCAACCCGAGACATAATCTTATTGTCCAATATTTACCCCATCAAGGTTTTATCATCATTAGTGGGCTTTTAGCCCTTGACATAATCTCATTATGCAACAATTACCCTTATAAGGGTTTCCCTAATGTAAGGAGTGCATTAAATTCAATTTCAACATATTTCTTATCAGTTCATTGTATATCACAGTTCTTAACAAATATTAGCAGAGGCATTAGAACCAGAAACAATAAAAGCATATAGATATCATGTATCATTCATCATACTCAAAATAGATTTATCATACAACATATGCTTGTTCCATCCAATCTCAATAGATGTAAATAAATTGCATGCATATACATTCATAACAAACTTAGTTCTCTTCTTATTTTATTTCACATTCTTCAGATGGGGTTACTAATCAACACATGTTGACTATCATTTGAAGTTTTTACTATTAGTCCATTCTCAGAGTACAAGTCACAATTCAAGAACACATTCTTGTAAATCAATTCAAATACTTGAATTTCATCTTTTAGTTGAATTCAACTACAATTATGTGCATCCATTAATCCCTCATTTGAGTTTGTCATTCACTAGCATCATTAAACTCATCAATTTAGGGTAAGAGTTACATTCTTAGAATCATCGACTAATTCCCATCTTTTCCCTTCATTTTATATTATGTAGTCTCAACTTCTTCATTTCATGTTCATTACATTATTTTGGACCAATCTTTATTGATTCACTTTACATACAATGCTTCTCTTCTACTTAACATTTATCAAAGATAAAATACTTCATCATACTAACTTCATTAGTTTCATATTAACTTGCAATCACCATTAAGTACATCTTGTTCATATTGTCTCTTATATTTAGATAAGTGTACCATGTCATTGACTACTAATGTCATTTCCATAACCAACAATGATCATTCTTCATTATACTAATCACTTTAGCTTAAAATAATGGTTTAGGTTACATTTTCTTACATCATAATGTCTGATCATCCTTCACAAATCATTGTTAGGCTCAAGCATCAATTCATTGAATGAAACTTCCGGAGTTAGGCTCAAGCATCAACATCATAACTTATAATGTGTATGTTAAGCTTGGCTTGGAAAGGTTGAATCCAATGGACTGCATTCCTATTGGTCAATGGATCCAACAAAATATCCAAGGGTAGGATATAAAATGAGATGGTAGTGGTGAAAAAAAGGCATATGCCACATACCTAACTGGTTTTCTTGTCTTGGACATAGAGCTGAAAGATGGAAAGATTCCCATCATCTTGGTAAGATTGTTCTTGTCTACAACCGATGTGGAGATCAAGGTACATTTTGGCACTTATATGGTCATCTACTTGAGTAAAAAGATATACATATACATGTTCACTACCAAGAAGAGGCAAGACTTGATTGACAAGGAACACAACTTTGAGGTATATGGTGATGAGCCTAAAGAAGAGAACATTGAAAGAAAGAATTTTGAGATCTCACACGATCCTTGGGATGAAGATCA
Organism: Alisma plantago-aquatica; assembly: GCA_963693085.1. Lineage (NCBI taxonomy): Eukaryota > Viridiplantae > Streptophyta > Magnoliopsida > Alismatales > Alismataceae > Alisma > Alisma plantago-aquatica. Next base: position 714,170,117 of record OY856411.1, on the reverse strand, counting down.
TGTGGTGAAGGCATTTGAAAGGATTACCTATGTTGAGGATGGAAACACTTTGCTTATGGATAGTTGATGATGAAAGCAACACCAAGCTCAACTAAAGGCATTAAATCCAATACTTGTGGGAGGCAACTGACCTTAGTTTGAGACTCTTTCTCTCAAAGCCCATTTCTTATAATATGTTTGTCTTTACACTCCTAAAATAACAAACACACTATACTTGATTTTTTTATTAATGAATCATGTTAGAACAAGTACATTGATGGAATGATGGGGCATGGAGGATCTATCTAAGGAGAAGATCAAGATTGATAAAAAGAACTAAATTTATTGAAAAAGTTATAGGAAGGTGACCACCACAGTCATTCCACACAATACAGTTGTGGTCTCAGCTGGTCAAAGCGACCATTTTGGACATGATAATCGTGCTAGCTCTGCGCCGCCACCCACTGGAAGACATGTTGATCTCTCCCCCTCTTGACGACTACCCATCACAAATTCATGTCCATTATCCTATCATTATAAGATTCTATATAACATTGAGGATATCATGGTTTAAAATTTTGGGGTCGTAAGGAGGTAAGCCCTTGATTTATCCCATATTCTTCTATATCGCTTGATCTAAATTTTTTCCAACATTTTCAAATAGTATGACCTTTATGCTTGTCTAGCCACACTTTTTTTGCTTTCTTTGCATACATGCATGTGTATAGTTCACTTTCTTGCAGTTTTGTGTAATCATTCAAAACTCTTGTTCTTTTTGCCTTACATGCCATGAATAACATTTCATGTAGGTTTTTTAATATCTAGTGTGTTTTAGTTAGGATTTGTATATTTTCCATTTGTTGATTTAGAGTGTAGGTTCAGAGTGATTTAGGGATTTTTTGATGACGTGGGACCATCCCCCAACGGGCACCACAATTGAGACCCTCTCTAACAGTGTAAACCCCTGAATTCCCCCAAACCTGCACATCAGGGTCGGCAAGCTAAACTCACACAAAGACTGAAGTGCCTGACAAGACCCAAAGATCGTTGAATCTACACAACTGAGGATCGGGTCCTTACTCTGGAGACCTTGGAACTTCTCCATCGAGATACAACCCCCTCAACAAATTTAGGAAAATTTGGAACCATTTTGCTCAAACTTGAAATTTCTTTCCTAAAAGCATGTTTGAACCCAATCCCTACATTTTGGAATGAAAACCTTTGACGTTGCTAAATGGTCTCAATATTTGACTTTATACATGTGAATGACCTTTTGATGCTTGTGAAATGTTTGGTTGAATTGTGATCTACACAAGTCACAAATGCTTAAGGTTTGTCAAATCTCATAATAGAAATGTGGTTTTTGTATTTGCTCATTCATGTGATGTGCCATTACTTAATGAATGTTGGAGTAAACTAGGCTAAAAAAGGCACTACACTATATCTTGTGTCTTAGAATGAAAAGACATATTGGGAACATTTCCTAGGTATAAGGTATCCTAGAATGATACCATTTAGGGGAATGTAACTTATATTGAACATATTTTCATTCTAGGATGATTGTCTCTTTCTTCTATCTCCTTTCCCATTATTTTACTTGTGATTTATGTTTCTAAACATGGATTTCTTGTTGTATGATGCTTGAAAACATGTATCTTATAGGGGAAAATGGATTGTATGTGGCTATATTAGGAATTTCTCCTAGGTCCAACTAGTGGATCCCTAGCTAGCACCTTATCTTCCTACATACAATTCCCTTCTCCTACAACTAGATGTGAGATATAAGTAGCTAGTGTAAGAGTGATTAGTGAAATTTCCTAGAGTTTTTTTAAGTCTAGATGGTGAGTAAAATGAGGTGAAACATCCTCATCTCTACCCCCATTCCTACCCTTGGTTCTCAATTATCCTAATACCTCTTACCCTACAAACCTAGACTTGCCTAGTCCTATTATAATTACACCTGGCCCTAGTTCTCAACTAGTAGGTTAGGGTAAATTCAAGTAGCACTTGTCTCGTTGTTTGGTTTGGAAATCTACAATTAGAATATAGGATTTGAATGTTATATTAACCCCTGATAAATGTGTACTTATCCTTTTTCACTTAATCATTTACATATTTTTTAGGATTGTTTTGTTATTTATTTTATTATTTTTGTAATTAATTATATTAGTTTAAATTTTCTCTCTTTATCTGGAGTTTTAATTATATATTTTTATATTTTTTACGAAAATGGTCTAATCACTCCAATCATTAATTTTTCTTAGAAGATGTTTTGCACAATTCCCGCACTTCCTGAAATTCATGTATAGACAACATCAAAATAGTAATAACTCCCACATACAAATTCCAAATTTGGAGTTTAGATATATTTTGAAAATATAATTTCAATTTATACAAGAAAAATATTTTCCTTATTATTTTGGTAGTCATTTGACTATACAATCAACCAATGAACGTGCCTATTCATTTTCCGACAGTGCCTGATTTAAATATATACATTGTACCAAAATAGGCATAACTCTCACATCCGAAGGTGGAAGTTAATGTTTAAATACACGTTGGAAAGGAAATTAAAAGTCCTAGAGGGAAAATATATTTTGGGCATACTTTAAACATTCTTAAAATCCGAAATTTGTACGAAACGTTGAGAACGTGAATCTACAGAGAGGGTCAGAATTTGAAGGGTCAAAAGAAGACAATCAATGATTTTCTTTATTGCCTATTGAGGAAAAGATTTCTCTTGATCAAGACAAACTACATCCACCTCATCCACCTCCTTCTCCTCCCCTTTTAGGGTTTCTGCCCCTCCTTCCCCTATAAAAGGAGGGGAGACTTCATAAGAAAAAGGACACTATCTTGTAATTCAATTTTCCACATCCAATCTTAGATCTAGTCCTTAGCTTTTTGTAATTTTTGCATCATGTTTGAATAGTCTTTTTATGGGCTATGAGGACTAACCCCATATCCCATTTCTATGTTCTTGTATCAACTCTTTTCTTAGTGAATGAATATTTCTTAATCTGATTTGTTTCGAGCAAATGATGGATATGTTCATGCGGGAGCACCAAAACCAGGGCCCCAATTGAATGAAATACATGAACTCCTGACAAGTGTTTGTGGTGTTTCATATTTTGATCCATTCTTGATCTTAAGGTCCTTTTGTTACAAGAATGCCGAGACCTCGAGTTTTAATAGCACGAGTGGTGATTTTAATCTATCTTTTTTCTTGTCTATTAATCCATAGTGATGAGACCAACTGTTCTATGGATTAGAACACCAGAGTGATATTTACCTTTTTCTTGATGTGACCATGGATAGGAAAATGTTGTATGGTTGGTCCATGAACCTTGAATTCCAGGACCAACAGGTTCAAGAGGAGCTTGACCCTCATGCGATCCATGAGGACAGGCAACCACGAGGTCCTACTTTAGTAATTAAGAATTGGAGTTGTATCTATTTACATAGTAGCGTGGCTTTGGTGGAGAATCTTTAGAACCCCATATATTTCTTTTATTAATCTAGATACATTTTATTTCTGTAACTTTTAATTTATATTTTAGTTTAACTCAAATGCTCTCAATGGATCTTACTTTTTGTTCTCTCAACCAGATTTGAACTCAACCATCCTCTTTTCGCCGTCTCTGTGGATCGACCCTTCTATACTAGCCTTTATCAAAAAGTAGAAAAAGGATAAAGTCTAAGATAATTTTCCTAGTGATTGGTGTGCTAAATGACAAACATCAATTTTGCACCATTTTCAGAGATGATAAGGTTGTTTTTTAAATCTGGTTGCTTGTATATCTTGTATAACTTTGTTCATATTTTCTAACTTGTATAACTTTAGTCTTGTTCTATATCTTCCTTTTCACAATTTTTTTTAGATTATTGTAATTTTTTTGCCTAACGAGTAACATTTCGGTAGTGTATCTCCTCCTTATGTGGAGTTTCCATTCCGGATGTACCGCTTTCTAGTTTTTTTGTAATATTTAATCATGTTTCATGATTTATTTTTATTTCATAATTTTTTTAGCCTATTAAATAACTTTTAGACCTTTTCTATAACTTCTTTCTTAGATTTTTTTGATTTCTTTTTGCCTTCTGAGCACAATTATGGTAGTGTATCTCCTCTTTCTGCTGAGTTTCCATTCCGGTAGTACTACTTTCTAGTTTTTTTGTAATTTATTTTATTCCATAATTTTTTAGCTTTATAATTTTTAGTTCTCTTTGTAATTTTGACTAACTCATTATCTTGTAATCTCTCTTATCTCGTGCGTTGATTGACATATATTTTAGGAACTTTTTAAATGGAGTGGGCATCCCAATATCCCCCATAATGTTATTATTGTGGTCTTTACCACCATGCATCTATTACATGTCTGACTTTATCCCATTGCACCCCTCTTTACAATCCCTTTCATCCTAATGGATACAATGTGAATCCATATTTTTCTGAGAACCATTATGGGGAACCTTTCTATCCATATTCTGAGGGGGGTATGATCAACATAATTTTGAAGGGTATGACCAACAGAACTTTGGGGGAAATAGACCTATTTATGATACCCAATAGAATCCTCAGCAAGAAGAGAAACTTAGATCCCTAGAGAAGATGGAAGCAAAACTAATAACTAGTCAAACCTTGTTAGCCACTTTGTTGAAAGCCCAATCCCAAAATCCAAATGTTCGAAATATGTTCCCCATGATTTTATGACACCTTGTAATATTGAATCTTCCCACCATGATGGATGCAATGGAAATTATAATCCACCATCTTCTGAAGATTATTATGAGGAGTAATACCACAAGCAAGATGTTGAGAATTAGGCCCAAGATCATTATGGGGGTATGGTGAGGATGGACAAAATTTTGGGGAACCCATTTATGAAACTTTGTTCACTCCCCTACAAGAAGAGAAACTTAAGACCCTAGAGAAGATGGCAGCAGAAGGACAAGTAAAACTTGAATCCAGTCAAACCCTATTAGCTACCTCACTAGCGGCTCAATCACAAGCTCCCCTTGTAGATCTTGAACAACCCAAGATAGTTCTTACTGACGATGACGACGATGATCCTATTTTTGTGTTATATATGTCATATATGGAAGAAATAAAACAATCCATGGAGCGATATTTTGCGTGTGATGAGGACATTGGTATCCCTATCTTTCCTTTAGAGACTCCATTACTTGAATATGAAATGTCGAAGCAAGAGAGTCATTCTAAAGATCCAACAACTCCTCCCATCCTTAACATAATCCCAATTGATATTAGAGACCAAATCCCTTTTTTGAGTCCATTTAGTATAATGAGAATCCAACCCCCTTGACAAAATAATTCCTCCCATTTTAACACAGTCAGTTCTCAATCTATAAAGGTTGAAGGAGAGACACCCTTGGAAGAAGCCCATACATCCCATTACATTGTTTGCAAGGAAGACGCCTTCATCCCTCCTAAATCCTTGGGACCCCATGTACAAAAGAATTAGAGCCATATGTTATATCAAAAATGAAACTTACCAAACTCAATGTTGATGGCATAATGTTTAAGGAGAAACAAAATACTTTTGTAAATGATTTGAAATCTTTTGTATTAGCATAATTCTCCCATACGTAGGTCATCATGATGGTGGAAAACCTAAACCAAACCCTCCACCCAACTCTATTCATCCTGCTCTACCGGCATTACTAGCTGGGTACCCACCAACCTCCCCCAATCCACATCCATGTTCAACACTTCCCTTGCTATCGAAGGAAGATTTGTGGATATTATTGGAGGGAATGTAAGGCGAAATAAAATATGAACACCCCAATGAGCTTCCACAACTACCCTATCATTGGGTACACTATGAAGCTCCTATGATAAAGGTCCCAGCCCTCATACACATCCTCTTTAGTTCGACATCCTTCGAGCTACCATGGCCACCTAGAAATCCTCACTCTTCTCTTCCCCCCATCTTGGGTTTCGATTTTGCTCGGGACAAGAAAAAATCTAAGTCCAGGGTGGAGGTGGGTGGTATGTTTCTATTCCACCGCCTTATATTTTTTATTCTTGCATTATTTCTGCCTTTTTATTTGTTTTGCATATAGTTGCTTTATTAATGGCCATTATCTAGTCGGCCATGTTTTATTTCTTTTGTTGCAAAATAGTCTTTATCTAGTCGGTCAATATAAATAGGTGTTTATCATTGTACCCCTTGAATTTAGGAAATCATTTGCAAAATTTTTCACAAATTTCCATGTATGAAACCATCATGTCACCTAGGACCCCAAAATAGCATCACTCCTTGGAAAAGTTGGTGAGTCGTATGGAATCAATCAAAATCAAACACAAATTTTCTCTATTTTTAGACTGTGGATTAACTTGATATAAATCTTGTATAATGTGATTGACATGAATATTCTTTATGATGTAATGACACTTTTGAAAAAGGAAAAAAAGAGAGAAAAAACCATGTGAAGTTATAAGTACAAGGACACCTTTTGTTTCCCCCTTATTTTCTTTCTAAAAAAGAGAAGCAAGGAACCACCACTAGAAAAAAATCAAGTCTGTGGAGGCATGCTTCCCATATCAAAAATTCCATACCCCACAAAGGGGCGTACCATCAAACGATGCCAAAAGTGCACATGAAATTGTGACCAATGTAGCCACAACTCTACAAATTCAAATCCTGAGTCGAATATAGGAGGGATAAAATTTTTTTTATCACTTCCTTCTTTGTTTTCACACCCCCGAATTTCATCTCGTTCTTGTGCAACAACTCACATAAAAAAATACAATAATAAAAATGAGAGTGTCAAAGCAAAAGTAAGATGAACCATGTTTTTCTATAAAGTCTTGATTTAGAAATAAGATATGATATTTGTTTTTGATAGGGGATATAGAATTTTGTGTTTTGTGATTTTAGGAGATTGGGTTGCTTGGCCAAATTTGGAGGTAAGGAATAAAGTGATGTTCAAGGGTGAGGACAAATATGTTGTTAGTATAATTTGGAATTATTTGTGATTTTATTTGTCTGAGGACAAACAAAGATTCAAGTCTAAGGTATTTTAATAAATGTGTATTTATCCTTTTTAATTTAATCTTTTAAATATTTGAGGATTGCTTTGTTATTTATTTTCTTATTTTTATAATTAATTATATTATTTTAGATTTTCTTTTTTTAGTTTTAATTATATTTTGTTGGATTTATGTAGGAAAATGGTCTAATCACTCCAATCATTAATTTCTCTTGGAAGATGTTTTGCACAATTCCTGCAGTTCATGGAATTCATGCATAGACAACATCAAAACAGTCATAACTCCCACATACAAATTCCAAATTTGGAGTTTAGATATATTTTGAAAAAGATAATTTCAGTTTCTATAAGAAAAATATATTTCCTTATTATTTTGGTAGTCCTTTGAATGTCTAACCAACTAGTGAATGTACCTGTTCATTTAACCGTAGTTCTTGATTTAAATATATACATTGCACCAAAATAGGCATAACTCTCACATCCGAAGGCGGAAGTTAATGTTTAAATATGCTTCGAAAGGAAATTCAAAGGCCTAGAGGGAAAATATATTTTCAGGTGCATTTTAAAGATTATTAATAGCCAAAATTTGTACAAAACTTTGAGAATGTGAATCTATAGAGAGAGGGTCAGAATTTGAAAGGTCAAAAGAAGGCAATCAATGATTTTCTTTATTGCCTATTGAGGAAGAGATTTATATTGATCAAGACAAACAATAGCTACCTCATCCATTCCTTCTCCTACACTTTTAGGGTTTCCACCCCTCCTTCCCCTATAAAAGGAGGGGAGACTTCACAAGAAAAAGGACACCATCTTGTAATCCAATTTTCAGCATCCTATCTTAGATCTAGTCCTTAGCTTTTTGTAATTATTACATCATGTTTGAGTAGTATTTTTCTGGGCTACGAGGACTAACCCCATAGTCCATTTCTATGTTATTGTATCAACTCCTTTATTAGTGAATGAATATTTCTCAATCTGGTTTCTTCGAGCAAATGATAAATATGTTCATGTGGGAACACCAAAACCAGGGCCCCGATTGAATGAAATACATGAACTCCTGACAAGTGTTTGTGGTGTTTCATCTTTTGTTCCATTCTTGATCTTAGATAGGTAAGGTCCTTTTGTTATAAAAATGTTGAGACCTCATGTTTTAGTAGCACGAGTGGTGATTTTATTCTATCTTTTTTCTTGTCTGTTGATCCATAGTGATGAGACCAACTGATCTATGGATTAGAACACCAGAGTGAGATTTACCTTTTTCTTGATGTGACCATGGATAGGAAAATGTTGGACGGTTGGGCCATGAACCTTGAACATCAGGACCAATGGGTTCAAGAGGAGCTTGACCCTCATGCGGTCTGTGAGGACAGCCAACCACAAGGTCCTACTTCAGTAATTAAGAATTGGAGTTGTATCGATTTACATAGTAGTGTGGCTTTGGTGGAAAATCTTTAGAACCCCAGATCTTTCTTTTATTAATCTAGATACGTTTATTCTACAACTTTTAATTTCTATTTTAGTTTAACTCAAATGCTCACAACAGATTTTACTTTTTGTTCTCGCAGTCAGATTTGAACTCAACCATCCTCTTTTTGCCATCTCCGTGGATCAAGCCTTCTAAACTTGTCTTTATCAGAAAGTAGAAAAAGGATAAATTTGAAGATAATTTTCCTAGTGATTGGTGTGCTAAAAGACGTACATCAACCCCCAAATTGGATTCTTGTGACATTCCCCCAAACGTCCCAATCTACCCATACTTGCTAAAACCCATCTTGTTTACTTAGCTTGCTTATGCTAGTGTAGTTAGTTGCCTTAATTGCTTCTTTGTCAATTGCTTAGGTTAGGATAAATAGGCCTTGGTTGAGTAGTTAGTTCTCTTTTGAGCTTGCTAGTGTTAATCTTGCTAGTTAGCGATAACCTAGGTCATTAATTTCTCTAGTTCTTAACATGCATCTATAGTGTTAACTTGCTTCATTAGTGTAACTTAGTTTTAGTCTCTTGCTCTTGCATAGTTAGTTGCCTTTTTTGTTAATTATAATTTCTTGCTTAGGGTTAACTTAGGGTTTACTTGCCTTATTTCCATTTGTTCTTTGTTGTTCAAACCATTAGAATCATCAATCAAAATTCCCCATCAAACCCTAAAAACCCTATACTCTTCTTTAGGAATGTAGCTTACCCTAACTTAGATGTAGGGCCCCCTCTCTCCCTATAGGTTGACCCTTATCTTGCCACTTGCCTATACTACGATACGACCTTGTGTGCTTATGGGTGAAGTGTGGATAGTCTGAGTGAGTGTGTTAGAATAGGTTCATTATAAATTCAAAAGATCCATACTAGGCCTAGGTTCTACTTTGACCTTTCTTCTTTAGGGTGCATGGGGTACATGGTTAGGTATTTAAGTAGAGTTTGAGTTTTGAAAGGGTGGAGCATTTGGCTCATTTACATTGTTCTTTTCTCCTCATGGCAGTCTGATCAGTAGTAATAATTTTTGACAAGGATGGTGTTCGTGTGATGAAGATGGATATCTTCATCCATTTCTTTCAAGCACATGACTCCCCAAACATAGATTCATGGATGATGTAAGGTCCCTCCCATTTAGGGTTGAACTTTCCCCTAGAATCAGTATTCTGGATGACTCACAATACCAAGTTGCCATTTTAAAAGCTATGGGTTGACCTTATTGTTTAATTATCAAGTTGTTCTTTCTTTATATGCATGGTGTAGGGATTTTTCCCATCATTCTTTAAGAGTTTTAAGGCAGTAGACTTGATCTTGAAGCCATTTGGTCTCCAGAGTATTTGATTCTCATAATATGCAGAGCGAAGGGATTTGTACTTCAATTGGAATGACTGCTTCCATCCCATATACTAGGGAGTATGGTGTAGACCCTATTGAAATTCTAATGGAAGTGTGATAGGCCCACAAAGACATCTAAATATGTTCATGCTAGTTGGCATGAGAGCTATTTGTAACATCCCTGACCTGGGTTATGTACTAACCCTAGGTGTTTTGCTTAATAAATATTATTATATGTTTGCTCTTATCTTTTGAAAAGTAATTAAGGCTCTTGAGGAACTTATATTTCAATTTCAGTCCCTTTTGAATAGTGTTGAAACATTGTTTTGTTAATTTTGGACTAAAGTGCAAATTACCCAAGTTGAGGGCTTAACTTGCAAATCACACATGATAAGATGTTCCTATGATGTTGATACATCATAATAATGAATATGATGTAGTAGTATGGTTTCCACAAGCTTGGGCATCAAGATAAAGCTTGTAGAGCAAACCTTGTGCATTAAAACCTAGTTTTGGTGTAAAGTGCAATTTACCCAAAACCTAGGGTTCAATATGAAAATTACCACTTCTATAAGGTCCCTAATGTTTCTTGGCATCATGTAGAGCAAAGAAAATGAGAGGGGCGCGTCATTTGAATTAAGTTGGAGGAGAGAGAATCTTGATATTAAAATAATCAAGATTTAAGCATATATGGAACTTTAATTTAATTTAATGCAAAAAGAAATAAATTTATTAAGGAGCCCTTCAACCAAAAGTTGAAGGATGTGTTTGGAACAGAGTTGGACGAGCTTGTGCCTTGCTATGGCTCAAAAAGATCTTGGTTGAGTGGAAGCCACTCACGTTATTATAATAAAAAGTAATATCCACTAAAAGGATGGATATTATTATAAAACTTTTTAAGGTGCTTAATTCCTTTTCCATTAATTCTTGGATAATGATTAGGTTTTTAAATAACATGAATATGGCTTCGTTTCCAAGAAATGGAGGGGGATTTGATGGAAATTATTTTGGAATTAAAAGAAAATAATCCATTTTCTCTTTCCTTGAAAATCTCTTATACATGTTCTTTTTCCAATACACATAAGGACCTTTCCTTAGTTTTTCTCTTATCACTTTGCTTTGGCCGACCAAGAAAGAGCTCAGGAGCAGGATAAGGACGAACACAACCTGTTGGTAAGGTTTTGATCATCTTCTACCTCGGATTCATGGTGAAAACCCTAAAGCAATACTTGATTCTTGGTTTTCTTCACCCGATTTCCAATTCTAGCCATCTTTTTCATCCAATAGCTCAAGAACGGACCTTGGGCAGTAGCTGGAACTCCATCCACCATTAGAGGCGTGGATCTTGGAGCTTGGAGATCAGATTTGAGGTGGGTTTTATAACTCAAACCCTTAATCATTGCTATTGCATCCATTCCTATAATAATCGTTGGTTATTCTTTTCTATTTGATCTCATTTGGTTCATAGCTGCAATTTCCATGAAAAACGGTTCCTGTTCTTGGTTGTTCTAAGGAGAACGATGATGAAATCATCTTAGATGTTTATCAAAGAAAAATTCCAGGTCAAACGGTCTTCTTAGTTGCTCAAACGGTTTCCCAAACCGTTTGGGATCAAACGGTTTCAAACCGTTTGAGATGAAACAGTTTCACCAAACCGCATGAGGGCAAACAATTTTAGACCGTTTGGAGGTGTTTAATAGGGTTGACCATTTGGGAATTTGTTGCTAATAATGTTGGTTATTGATCCACTAAATATAATTGACTATTTCCAATTGGTTCATGAGTTGAAGTTCCAACAATCACCAAAACCCTAACCGGGTTGAGTGCTGATTTCATAAGTGTTTGAGTTTGAAACTTGGGTTGATTGACCCAAACGGTTTCAAAACCATTTGGGGATCACCCAAACGGTCTCAATACCGTTTGGGGGTCACCCAAGAACATTTTTAGGTCTAGTTTTAGGTATGGTTGAGCAATTGAAGATCCAAAGATACTAGGTTGAAGTATAATCAATTGCTGATTTGGTGACCAATCCTAGGATGCAAACCCTAATTAAATGATATGGTTAATGATGATGTGATGGGAAAACGGTCTCAAGACCGTTCGGAGGTCATCCAAACGATCCCAAGACCGTTTGGGGGTCACCGAAGACCATTCGGAGGTCTAGGGTTGACTATGGTTAGGTGTTTGGAGATCTAAAGGTATTGAGTTGAAGAGTAATCAATTGCTGATTTGGTGAGCAATCCAATGAACCAAACCCTAATTGGTTGACTTGGATTTTTATGTGGACATGGGAAAACGGTATCAAGACCTTTTGGAGGTCATCCAAACGACCTCAATACCATTTGGGGTCAGGTCATGTTCAATTTGGATGAAGGTTCAATGGTTTCAAAGTTACCAATCTCACATTGTATAACGTTGAAGGTTCATCAATTCCAAACCCTAATCCAATTGATGCAAACCCTAATTGGTGATCAATTGAGGGTTATATGAGGGTCAAATCAGTTGAAGTATGACCTAATTAACTCAATTGAAGCATGGTGATAGGCCCAATTGATGAGTAGTTCCATAGATTCAATGGTTGAAGGAACCAACATTGGAAACCCTAATTCAATTTGACTTGTTGAGACTAGTTTTGGACCTTGCGTTTTGAGGATGTTTGGGCCAAACGGTCTCAAGATCATTTGAGTCCAAATGGTCTCAAGACCATTTGGGACCAAAAGATCCCAAACCGTTTAGGTTCATGCTGTTTCCAAACCGATTGAGTTCATGCGGTTTCAAAAGTCAACTTTGGGCAAACGGTCTTCACCACCTACTTTACCAAACAGTTTCAAGGTGGTACTTTAGCAAACGGTTTCATTGGTTGCTCAAGACCATTTGATGTATGATTTGGTCAAGACCGTTTAGGGTCTATAAGGCCAAAACCGTTTGGTGGATAATTAACCAAAACCGCATGGGTACTTAAAGTGGTTAAAGGACAAAGTGATTAGTTGACTAAAACATGATGTAATCAAAGATGATTATAGTAATTACATCTTAATGGGATGAGGTGATTAGTACATTTGAATAATTAATCCTTAATGGTCATGGTGACAATGACATAACCCATGATGTCAATTCTTCCTCAAGAGTGAGTTGACTTAGCCTAATCAAGACTGAAGCAAACATCATCTTTAGAAGATGAAAGAGAAGATTTCCTACATGGATGATAATTAAGTAATGGACTTCTAATATGAATGAATGTCTAATTAGGGTATTATCCTTCATAGTGTGATCATGAAACCCTAATTATGATGGATGATGAATCGTAACCCTAATTGAGGGCATTGATAGGTAAAATCATAACACATGATGACGATATGATCTTAATTCATAATGATGACATGAGAAACCCTAATTTAGGGTACTTTGATGATCACTCCTACTTGGAATGAATAGTAAACCCTAATATAGGGTGATGCACTGTTAATAGTAAACCCTAATTGTGGGTTATTGAACTTAAACCCTAATCAAGGGTGATGCAATGTGAATAGTAAATCTTAATTCCTAATAAGGTAAATGGAAGTGTGAAACCCTAATTCTGGGTTATATTATATAGCATGAGAGCTCTAAGGTTGGATAATGAAGTGATTAGTCATTAATCCTAATTGAGCTGAGGGGATGATCAACCCTAATCAAAATGAAAAGGGAAACCCTAACCCTAGAAAGGGTATAGTGGTGTAACCCTTGAATAATGATGTCATAATTGTTTATATTATGCTGATAGGAAATTGATGTATCTGTTATCATCTGTACTAATCATGCATGTCTTATGAGATATTGAGCATAGCCAGGTAAGAGCTATGATGCTTTGTTATTGAAAGTACTTTATAAGCTTTGTAAGCAATGATAGATTATGTTGCCTAGTGAAAGGTAACAAAAGAGATTGATAGGCTATAAGAGCCATGTGAAATACATGCACAACATTTATCATGTATACACTGTTACATGACTTGATGACATTATGTTACCTGTCAAAGTGGTAACAAGTATTTTGATGATCTAAGGGTTTGAACACCCATATTCTTGAATCATGATGATGAGATGATAAGGGATTGAGTTCCCAATGTTACTAAAGCTGTAAAATGAACTTGATAGAAGTAGTACTCATTCTTTATAGCAATTGTTATAATGTTTTATGATTGAAAACATGCCTGATGCTAAAAGAATGTTGTAATGTACTTAATTAATCAAGTGAAATGATATCATGTAGAGCCCTGACCATAGATCCATCATCGTCAGCAGTTAGGTGATGGTGAAATAGGTTTTCCTAAGGGAACTCCTAGAGAGCATACTTTTGAGTATGTGGGTGTAATGGACATGAATATCCTTACGCCCTAATGGAGGAATTGATGTGAGATAAACATTAAATCTCTCAATCCTTCGTTATATGTATATCCCAGGATGATTTATCACTAATCTCCCGATGATGATGTTAATGCCGAATAGATGTGAGATAAATAAGAAATCCCATGATTGCGAAGAGAGTACAACATGCCACTGTAACTCTAATAGAAAAGTTGCCAGTATACCCTGGAAAGCTATATTTATAGCAGAGACACAAGATGTCCTGCATGTTGTTCCTCACACTGACTAAGGAAGATGAGGTCATAGAGATCCGGCTCTTCTGATGACCTATGTATGGTACCGATTTCGATTTCACAATGGTCAGTTGGAGTATGAGCGGTATACCTCATCTCCTCAGGGCATAAGTTGTTTGTAAAATGTAATCAGCCATGTAGCATATTTGCTTAGGGTTGAACTATGAGAAACAATGATTATTGATACATTGTTTATTATATCTTAGAAAGATAAAGGATATACATGTTCTTCATATTCCTTATTAAATGAATGACTTGCTGTTTAATCAAGTTATAATTGAAATGATTGCATAGAGAATACTGCTCTGCATATCTTATTCAATGATTTACCTACTGATGAATATTTATAATTCTATTGCCCAGTGCTATCTTAATATCTTCAATAACAATGCTTCTGGCGGAGAGTTATAACTATCGCTGGGACAATTTTCAATTGTCTCACCCCCATGGGATTCAACTTTTTAGGTAGACACTGAGGAAGAAGAAACCCTTCAGTGGGTGAGCAGCAACAGCAGCCACAACAGCAGCAGCAACAACAAGGACATCAGTGATCCACAGGTGGAGACATTGTTTGTCAAGTCTTGTAAATAGAAAGAGTCCTATGTGTCGTCTCTGTACTCTCAGGTCCTAGGAGTCAGTAGTGAAAAACACTAGAGGGGGGGGGGTGAATAGAGTTTTATGGTAATTTTAACAATTATTGAACTCAAGCAACCACAATTAAAAATGGAAGAAGGAGACAGGTGTTTAGAGTGGTTCCAACTTTAGCAAATACTAAAGTTGTCAGTCCACTACCCGGTTGCTTACCCAACCGGGATTTTGAAAGTATATATTTTATTACCTTCACAAGGATTTATACAAAATACAATACTTTCCTTTACACCCCTTGAACAACCTTCACTCGAAGTAGATGCACCAACTTGAGGTAGCCTTCTTGAAGTAACTCCAAGCTCCCCCTTGAAGTAGCCTTCCTCTCTAGAAGTAACCTCCCGTTGCACCAGCCTTCTTGAAGTAGCCCAAGGTCTCCTTCTTCACCCTCTCCAATCCGCAGCCTCCAACCTAGGAGTAGGAAGGAGAGTACAAACAATAATAGAGAACAAGAAAGGAAAAGGAAATTACAACTTATCCTTTTGTAGCACAAGGCTTGATTTGCCTAGATCAAGCGTATAGATCTCCTAACCAAAGTATATGGAATTGTAATTGCAGTGGATAGGAGATGCTAGCCTATAGGACACGAATTATGAGCTAAAGAAAGAAGTAGCCAATTGTCACAATGCTCAATTTGCTTACAAACAGATTGCTCAAAGTATGCTCAAGGATTTCTCAAGTGTAACAAGTGTATTTGAGTGTCCTATGGCTTGTCCTATTTATAGGAATGGCCTAAGGATGCTTAAGGACGTTCTAGACAACTTCTAGGGGTTTCTAAGTGCTTAACTAGCCGTTAGGTACAAGTTTGTTGCTTTAGCAACGGCTAATTAATTTACTATGCAGTTGCTGTCAGAGTTCATCTCGGTCGAGGAATGGTCGACCGAGACACCTACTCGGTCGAACTTTTGTCGACCGACAGGCTCTCTGAATCAAGTGTTTTGCAACGTTTATCTCCAACTGCCAACTACCTTGTCAGTTGTGTCTAACGGCTACTTTGGATCTTTCTCGGTCGAGAAGATTGTCGACCGAGAGTGTCTCGGTCGAGGAGTTGGTCGACCGAGATTGATCCTATTTCAATGTTTCAATTTAGGCACTAATTATATGTATGAGTGTGCATATGTGATCCTATTTGAAGGGGATGACCTATCTAAATGTGGTTTTTAGCTAGGGAGAATCTAACACTTGATTTACATGAAATCTAAGTACTTGTACATTATATATTTGTACAAGTTTTTACAAGGCGATTACATTTCATGAAAATACAAATATATAAGCATATGGATTTCCCTAATTGCTTTTGTCATCCACCTTGTTCCTGCACACTTAAGTAGCTCGTTAGATCAATAAGAATGAAATGTTTGTCATAATCAAAACAAAGGGATTTATAGATGTCCATTTAGCCAACAATCTCCCCCTTTTTTAAGATGACAAACATTTCCAAAATATAAATGAAGGAGATATAAAACATATGAGTTTCATACCTTAAGATTACCTTTTGTAGCTTTTTATCTTGCTTATAAAATGTGTGCTTATTATTCCCCATGAATTATGGAACATGAAATCCAATTCTCTAGGGAATATAGCAACTTTCAATGTAAGCCAAGAGTTTGTTTATGAAACTCATTGATTGAGTTTTGCATAAATACTAAGTTTTATATTTATTTCTCCCCCTTTGTCATTTCAAAAAGATATCCGTTTAAGAAAAACTCCCCCTTAATTAGATGTCCCATCAAATCCAATGAAAAAGATGTCCATTAAAAGCCAAAATGATGCAAGTAAAAGTTTTTGTTTAAGAAGCACAGATATCAAAGAAAACATCTTCCAAAGGAGTGATAAGCAATTGCTTCCTAATTTTGTTAAATTGGTCTAGTGGAAGCGGTTTTGTAAAAATATCAGCCAATTGATCTTCCGTATCAACATGATGAAGGGAAACATGATTCTTGGAGATATGATCCCTCAAAAAGTGATGACGAATTTCAATATGTTTAGCTCGGCTGTGTAAAATAGGATTGTGTGCTAAGTTTATAGCGCTCGTGTTGTCACAAAAAATAGGCGTAAATGAAAGAGTAAAACCATAATCATTTAACACTTGTTGCATATAAAGCACTTGAGCACAACAAGATCCGGCTTCCATATATTCAGCTTCAGTTGTAGATAGGGCAACCGTATTTTGTTTCTTGCTAAACCAAGATACTAAAGCTCTTCCTAACAAGAAACAACCACCACTAGTACTCTTGCGATCAAGTCGACAACCAACATAATCCGCATCTGTATAAGCTTTAAAATCCAAGGATTGTCCTTTTGGATACCATAAACCAAAACAGGTAGTGCCGGCTAAGTAACGAAGAATTCGTTTAACTGCTAGAAAATGAGAGTGCATAGGTTGTGATTGAAATCGAGCACAAAGACCAACGGAAAACATAATGTCCGGTCTAGAAGCAGTTAAGTAAAGCAAACTTCCAATCATGGCTCTATATAAGGAATCATCAATAGGTTCCCCATTTTCATCCTTATCAATTTTAATAGACATAGCCATAGGAGTAGTAGCATGTTTGCACTGATCCATCCCAAAACGTTGTAAGAGTTCTTTAGTATATTTTTCTTGGCTTATAAAGATTCCGGCAGGTGTTTGCTTAATTTGGAAACCAAGAAAGAAAGTTAGTTCACCCATGAGGCTCATTTCAAATTCTTTTTGCATAATGTTACTGAATTGTGTGCACAATGAATCATTAGAGGCTCCAAAAATAATGTCATCAACATATATTTGCACAACTAGGAAATCAGATGTATATGTTTTGAAAAATAAAGTAGAATCTGAGCTTCCAATAGAAAAACCATTATCAAAAAGATATGTCTTGAGCCTTTCATACCAATTCCTAGGTGCTTGTTTTAAACCATAAAGTGCTTTCTTAAGTTTATAAACATAGTCGCCTTTTTCCGGTATTTCAAATCCGGGTGGTTGGGCAACATATACTTCTTCTTGAATGATGCCATTTAGAAATGCACTTCTTACATCCATTTGATAGAGTTTGATGTTTTTATGTGCAGCAATAGCTAGTAACATTCTAATAGCTTCAAGTCTAGCTACTGGTGCATACGTTTCATCAAAATCTATTCCTTCTTGTTGATTATATCCTTGTGCTACTAACCGAGCTTTATTCCTTATTACTTCTCCTGCCTCATTTAACTTATTCCTAAAAACCCATTTAGTTCCAATGACAGTTTTATCTTGTGTTTAGGAACTAAATCCCATACATCATTTTTAGTGAATTGATTCAACTCTTCTTGCATGGCTATTATCCAATAATCATCTTTGAGAGCTTTAGATATCTTCTTAGGTTCAATGATAGAAACAAAGGCCATGTTTGCAACATCTTTGAAGGAAGACCGAGTTTTGACTTTATCATTTGGATCTCCAATAATTAGTTCTTGAGGATGATCCTTAATAAGCCTAGGTGTAGGTTGTGGTTCAGCTTGATGATTGGTTGTAGTAACTTTCTCACTATCGTTTGGTATGTTTAAATTTTCAAATTGATTAGTGAGATCTATGATTTCTAGATTTTCAGATTTTGACTCTTCATGAAAAGAAACATGAATAGATTCCTCAACTTTTCTAGAGATAGTGTTATATACTCTAAATGCTTTGCTAGAAATGGAATATCCCAAAAAGAATGCTTTGTGTGATTTAGAGTCAAACTTATCTCTATCATCTTTGGTATTTAGGATATAGCATGTGGAACCAAAGGTATGAAAATAGTCAACTCTAGGTTTCTTAGAATGTATTATTTCATATGGAGTTTTCTTCAAATGAGAGTGAACAGTTACTCTGTTTAACACATAGCATGCAGTGTTTACAGCTTCAGCCCAAAAGGTTTTGGGTGTGTTGTGTTCAAGCATCATAGTTCTAGCCATTTCTTGTAGTGATCAATTTTTCCTTTCAACTATACCATTTTGTTGTGGGGTGCGTGGAGCAGAAAAATTATGAGTGTACCCTTGAGATGTACAAAATTCCTCAAATATATGATTTTCAAATTCTCCACCATGATCACTTCTAATGGTACATATTTTTCTTTGTAATAGGTTTTCAATCTTGGAACAAAATTGTATAAAAACATGAATAGTATCATCTTTGGTTGCAATAAAATGTACCCATGCATATCTACTATAATCATCAACAATAACAAAACAGTATCTTTTGCCACCAATAGATTGTGTCCTCATGGGTCCAAATAAATCCATATGAATTAATTCTAAAGATCTACTAGTGCTAAGTACATGTTTGGGTTTAAAGGAGGTTTTTGTTTGCTTTCCCATTGTACATGGTTCACAATTTTCAATTTGATCAAAAGATAAAGTAGGCAATCCACGAACAAGATCATATTTCACTAACTTTTTAATAACATGTGAACTAGCATGTCCTAGCTTTTTATACCATAGTTGTAAGGTATTC
The DNA here is from genome assembly GCA_963693085.1 of Alisma plantago-aquatica. Taxonomy (NCBI): domain Eukaryota; kingdom Viridiplantae; phylum Streptophyta; class Magnoliopsida; order Alismatales; family Alismataceae; genus Alisma; species Alisma plantago-aquatica. The sequence continues at coordinate 714,150,596 of OY856411.1, read as the reverse complement.
TCATTTGCAAGCAAGCATTTTCCCACTACAGATTTCATAGAGTTAGGTTTAAGAATATAAACTTTTCCAACTCTTTTTCCTTCATAAACAACACTTGTAGTGTTTTCTATTAATAATTTGCAGCAGGTTTTGTTAAATAAAACATCATAGCCACTATCACATAATTGACTAACACTTATCAAATTATGGTGCAAACCATCAACAAGTAGAACATTCTTTATTTCGAGGTTTGTACCAACATTACCTATTCCAACGATTTTGCCTTTACCATTGTCTCCAAAAGTGACTGTGCCACTTTTCTTTTCTTCAAAGGTTTGAAATGCATCCTTGTCCCCGGTCATATGTTTGGAACATCCACTGTCAACCACCCATTCCTGCATGAAAATGTAGATTTTGGTACCCATGTGATGGTCCGATATGGTTAGAACCATTTAAGTACATATTGTATAAAGATTCTGTTTCAGAAGTCCAGTCGGTCGACAATTGTTCGACCGACATCTTTCTCGGTCGACTAATTGTCGATCGAGAAGGTTACTGGATTATAAACAAAGAAACACAGAAATTCAGCTCGGTTGACCAATTTTCGACTGAAATAGTTGCTGTTTAGTTGCTGTAGATTTTGATTTGTTACAGACATCCAGTCGGTCGACAAAAGTTCGACCGATTGATTGTTCAGTCGACAATACTTCGACCGACTAAGTTTCTGTTTTAGTACAACAGTTTAGAAAATTAACAATATGCATAAAACCTTTTGTTAAGTTGAGATAGGATAATATAAATTGCAAAATGGAGCATTTGATCATATCTCAACTAAATTGCATTTGACTCTACTAAGTTTGGGGTTTTGGGACCCAAACTAAGTCGGAATCCTTAGTCTTATAAGGGCATGAAAATGAATAGTGTCCAAGACGTAGACAAAAATGACAAGTAATAGAATCAACTTCATTTCTCTTTCTAGCCATTGTGTTCTTAGGTACAAACATAGTCTGAGTTCTTCTGGGTTGATTTTTCTTTTGAGCATATCCCAAACCTTTTCTTCCATTGAAAACAGTACCAACGCTTAGAATGTTATCAAGAATATCTTTTCTTCTTAACTCATAAAGTTCTCTTTGTAGCTTAGCAATGTCATTCATCTTCTTGTGTAAATCTTTTCTTGCTTGATCTAAATCAGATAATAATGAATCTCTTTCTTTTGCAACATTGTCATAGTCTAGATGGTTACACAGAATAGGTTGAGTCTGAAAATCTTTTAATTTAGCTAACAATTCAGTCTTTTCTTTAGAAATAAGATCAACATTTGTTTCTAAAGTGAGTAGCTTTCTAGTGCAATCATCTAAAGATGTTTTTAAAGACAAATTCTCAAGATCAATGTTGCTCTTTTCAGAAGAAAGATTATCTAATTTAGCACATAGCTCATCGTTTGATTTGATAACCTTCTTAAGTTTCTTCTTGACATCAACATACTTATCATGAGTTTCTTGTAGACTAGTAATTAACTCTTCTTTAGGAAGATCAAGTAGGCTTACCTCTTGAGAGTCTTCATCATCTTCCCTTGCCATTAGACATTCCACCTTTTCTTCTCCGCTTTCACTGTCACTTGACTCGTCCCATGCAGCTTTATAGGATCTTTCTCCCTTCTTCTTGTGTGAGCTTTTCTTTCCTTTCTTTGCTTTAGGACATTCATTTTTGAGATGTCCTTTCTTCCCACATTCAAAGCACCTAGGAAGAGAAGAAGAAGAACTAGAAGTTTTGTTAGATTTAAACCTTTTGTATTTCTTACCGTTGACAATCAAGGCTTCTTCTCCTTCTTCTTCACTTGACTCCTCACTTTCTGGTGTGACGATCTTTGAAGCTTTTAGGGCCACATCCTTCTTCTTTCCTTGCTGATGTTCACGTGCTATTCTTTCTTCTTCTTCTAGGGTTGCTTCATGAGCTTCTAGGTTGCCAATAAGTTGCTCCATTTTCAGTCGAGTGAGGTCATTAGCTTCTTCAATGGCTGTCACCTTTGGCTTATATTTAGGAGGAAGTGATCGAAGGATTTTTGATACCTGATCTTCTTCAAGAACACATTTTCCTAGGGCATTTAAACCATTAACAATAGAAGAGAATTTTGCAAACATTTCACTAATAGATTCATTAGGATCCATACGAAAGTGTTCAAACTTTTGTTTAAGCATGCTAATTTTGGAATTTTTGACTTGGACTGTACCTTCATAAGTTATGGACAGTCTATGCCAAATATCATAGGCTGTGTCACAGTTAGATATCCTATTAAATTCTCCTACTGAAATTGAACAATATAAAATGATTACAGCTTTAGCATTCATTTGAGCCATCTTTACCGTATTTGCATCCCATTCCACAAATTGAGTTTGAGGAAGCTCATATGGGGTTGACACTATCCTCCATAGGTCCCAATTTATACCTTGAAAGTAGAACTACATTCTTCTCTTCCAATATTGGTAGTTTGTTCCATCGAACGCTGGAGGTCTAGCAACAAGTGTCCCTTCAAGGTTAAGGTTGTTGAGCACTCCGTCACCCATTCTTCAAGACCTTGTTAGGGTTCCTTGAAGCCTGCTTTGATACCAATTGAAAAACACTAGAGGGGGGGGTGAATAGAGTTTTATGGTAATTTTAACAATTATTGAACTCAAGCAACCACAATTAAAAATGGAAGAAGGAGACAGGTGTTTAGAGTGGTTCCAACTTTAGCAAATACTAAAGTTGTCAGTCCACTACCCGGTTGCTTACCCAACCGGGATTTTGAAAGTATATATTTTATTACCTTCACAAGGATTTATACAAAATACAATACTTTCCTTTACACCCCTTGAACAACCTTCACTCGAAGTAGATGCACCAACTTGAGGTAGCCTTCTTGAAGTAACTCCAAGCTCCCCCTTGAAGTAGCCTTCCTCTCTAGAAGTAACCTCCCGTTGCACCAACCTTCTTGAAGTAGCCCAAGGTCTCCTTCTTCACCAAGAAGATCTTCACCCTCTCCAATCCACAGCCTCCAACCTAGGAGTAGCAAGGAGAGTACAAACAATAATAGAGAACAAGAAAGGAAAAGGAAATTACAACTTATCCTTTTGTAGCACAAGGCTTGATTTGCCTAGATCAAGCGTATAGATCTCCTAACCAAAGTATATGGAATTGTAATTGCAGTGGATAGGAGATGCTAGCCTATAGGACACGAATTATGAGCTAAAGAAAGAAGTAGCCAATTGTCACAATGCTCAGTTTGCTTACAAACAGATTGCTCAAAGTATGCTCAAGGATTTCTCAAGTGTAACAAGTGTATTTGAGTGTCCTATGGCTTGTCCTATTTATAGGAATGGCCTAAGGATGCTTAAGGACGTTCTAGACAACTTCTAGGGGTTTCTAAGTGCTTAACTAGCCGTTAGGTACAAGTTTGTTGCTTTAGCAACGACTAATTAATTTACTCTGCAGTTGCTGTCAGAGTTCATCTCGGTCGAGGAATGGTCGACCGAGACACCTACTCGGTCGAACTTTTGTCGACCGACAGGCTCTCTGAATCAAGTGTTTTGCAATGTTTATCTCCAACGGACAACTACCTTGTCAGTTGTGTCTAACGACTACTTTGGATCTTTCTCGGTCGAGAAGATTGTCGACCGAGAGTGTCTCGGTCGAGGAGTTGGTCGACCGAGATTGATCCTGTTTCAATGTTTCAATTTAGGCACTAATTATATGTATGAGTGTGCATATGTGATCCTATTTGAAGGGGATGACCTATCTAAATGTGGTTTTTAGCTAGGGAGAATCTAACACTTGATTTACATGAAATCTAAGTACTTGTACATTATATATTTGTACAAGTTTTTACAAGGCGATTACATTTCATGAAAATACAAATATATAAGCATATGGATTTCCCTAATTGCTTTTGTCATCCACCTTGTTCCTGCACACTTAAGTAGCTCGTTAGATCAATAAGAATGAAATGTTTGTCATAATCAAAACAAAGGGACTTATAGATGTCCATTTAGCCAACAAGTAGATGGTTTGATTTAGATCTAAGGTTTTTGGTTTGATGCCTCGAGATTTTGTATACTGCTTATGTACACTTTAACTGGGCAGTCAATGTTATGACTCTCGAGATGAGATGATACAGAGATGTACTGATGAATCAACATGTAAATAACTTACTTTGGTTCTTTATGATAGAGTTTTACCATTTGTGGACTTCTTTACAAAAAGTTTTAAATTTTTAGTGATTTTCAGTAATCCTGCTGCTATTAATTCGTTTATGCATTAATTAATCATGTTTTCATAAGTTGGATGCCACAAGTGCTGGTATCAGATCTCTAGGTTTGCTGAGTCTATAGAGACATAGGACTAGGGTTGTTGAGTCTGTTCTAGTGTCTTCCAGTCTATCTGATAGTGTCTTCTGCTCATATAGGAGGAGAAGAGAAAACTAAAGATGTCTGGATCACATGATGAACATGTTGCTGAAAGTAGTGTCGCTGCACCCGGAGGAGGTGTAAGAGACAAAGGAAGGGAGGAACTTGTGCCTGAACTACCCCAATTCAATCAAGCCGACATGGGTAATCCAGCCTTCCAAGCCATGTTCGGGCAGTTTATAGTTGCCATGACACACATGACTGATAGAATGCCCATACCTGCACCTAGGGCACCTACCCACCCTGAAGGACATGGAACCGGCAAGACGTTTGAACGACTACGCTGAGTTGGAGCCATGGAATATGCTAGAACAGCTGACCCAACAAATGTTGTCATGTGGCTAACTGAACTAGAGAAGGCCTTTAGAATCCTTAACATCCCAGAAGTTGAGAAAGTTAGACATGTTGTGTACCTTCTTAAAGGGAGTGCTGGTCACTGGTGGACCATAGAGGAGGGAAAAAGGCCTGGTGTGGAGATTGAATGGGAAGTGTTTTGATGAGAATTTGTCAACAGATACTTTCCTAAGACATTCCTAGATGAGAAAATCTCTCAGTTTGAGAGATTAGGACAAGGACCAATGAACATTAGCGAGTAGGAGGCTAAGTTCATGGAGCTTTTGCAGTTCTGTCCGCATATGGCAACCACAAATGAAGAGAGGATTCGACGTTTTGAGAAGGGATTAAATGCTGAATTGACCTCCCTTGTATCTGCTCTGGAGAACAGGGAAAGATTTGCTACTTTTGTGGAGTCTGTCAGAAGGATAGAGAGGTCTGTGACTGAGAAGAGACAGACCAAGAACAAGAAGGTGTATCCCCAGTTCCTAGGATCCTCATCCAAAGGTTTCAAGAAACCAAGGTTTTCCGTGCCTACACCACCACCTAGATTAGTACCCAAACACAGTGGACATCAAATAGGGGTAGAGGACGAAGTTTACCACCAGAAGGAGCTCGTAGCTCAACATCTGTGTCAGTTATAGGACCACCCAAACCACAACAAGGGATGAGAAGCTATTTTATATGTGGAAAGATGGGACATCTGATGAAGGATTGCAGAGCCCGAGAGGCAAGTGTGACTCAACCTCAAAGGTAGAGTCAACAAGGTTCTCAAAGGAGACAGTTTCCAGGTGGCTCTAGAGGATGTGGACAAGCGTCCCAAGCTGGATCATCGGCACCCAATCATCGAGCACCGAATCAACCACAGGCGACGGAGAGATTCTATGCAATGAATCCACCTGATGCAGTGATCAACCCTTGGGTTGTGACACGTTAGATGAAACTATTTTATTCTGATATGTCTACATCATGCATCGTATCTGTTTTAATTGATCTGGGTGCTACACATTCCTTTATCACTCGAAGAGTGATTCTTGACTGTAATATGACTACCAGTCATAGGGCAGAGAATTTGAAGTTAGAAACTCCTTTGATGGGATCTGCTGTGTTGCGCGAGGTGTGTTCCCCCTGCATTCTCTTCTTTTCTGAGCATCACATTCAAGTGGATCTTATACCACTTGAAATGCATGGATTCGATATAATCCTTGGGATGGATACCTTAGAAAGGTATAAGGTTGTCTTGGATTGTGAGTCCAAGCAAGCTGTGTTCACCGATGATAGTGACACATGGATCTTTCAAGGAGATAGAAAGATTCTTCCAACCTGCCTTGTGTCAGCTATGGTAGCTGAGAAGCTGATGAGGCAAGGATGCTTTGCATTCTTAGCCCATGTGGCAGATACCACCATGGAGAGTTCTAATCTTGCTGAAGTTCCTATAGTAAGGGAATTTGAAGATGTATTTCTTGAAGAACTTCCAGGTGTACCTCCGCCCCGAGAGATTGATTTTGAGATTAATCTAGTCCCGGGCACGCAACCAATAGCTCAAACACCATATAGGATGGCACCTTTTGAGATGGTAGAACTCAAGAAACAACTGCAAGAGTTACTTGAGAAGGGTTTCATCTTACCGAGCACTTCACCCTGGGGTGCCCCGGTCCTCTTTGTTAAGAAAAAGGATGGGTCGATGCGGTTGTGCATTGATTACCGACAGTTAAATAAAGTAACAATAAAGAATAAGTATCCTTTACCTAGGATTGATGATCTCTTTGACCAGTTGCATGGTGCAACTGTCTTCTCAAAGATAGATCTGAGGTCGGGATATCATCATCTACGTATTAAGGAAGGTGACATACCTAAGTCTGCTTTTAGGACAAGGTATGGTCACTATGAGTTCACAGTTATGTCATTTGGACTAACTAATGCACCAACTGCATTTATGGAACTCATGAATAGAATCTTTCGACCTTTTCTCGATCAATGTGTAGTTGTCTTTATAGATGACATACTGATCTACAGTAGAGATGCTCAACAACATGAGCATCATCTTCGTCAGGCTCTAACTTTGCTAAGAGAGCATAAGTTTTATGCTAAGTTTAGCAAGTGTGAGTTTTGGTTACTAGAAGTTTCTTTCCTTGGACACGTAATATCTGCTTCAGGTATACGTGTTGACCCTAAAAAGGTAGAATCTGTCCTACAATGGGAACAACCTAAGAAACTGATGAAGATTCGTAGTTTCTTAGGGTTGGCAATATATTATAGGAGGTTCATTAAGAACTTCAATTCTATAGCTTTACCCTTGACTAAGTTGACTAGGAAGGATGTTTCTTTTGTCTTGAATGATAAGTGTCAGCAATCATTCCAGTTGTTGAAGGAAAGGCTGACAAGCGCACTTGTGCTGGTACTACCTGAGCAAGGGAAAGGGTATATAGTTTTCTGTGATGCCTCTAAGAATGGACTCGGATGTGTGTTAATGCAGGATAAACAAGTAATTTCTTTTGCTTCTCGACAGCTTAAGAAACACGAGGAAAATTATCCGACACACGATCTAGAACTAGCTGCTGTAGTCCATGCCTTGAAGATCTGGAGACATTACCTCTATGGTGAAACATTCTAGATTTTCACAGACCATAAGAGCCTAAAGTACATCTTTTCTCAGCGTGAGTTAAACATGAGTCAACGCCGCTGGATGGAGTTAATCAAGGACTATGATTGTACAATTGATTATCATCCAGGGAAGGCCAATGTGGTTGCTGATGCTTTAAGTAGGAAATCAGCAACACCAACCCTAGATAGAGCACAATTAAATTGTTTGGTGTGCTCTAGGAGGGATATGCTTATCTCTTTAAGGCAATATAATGTACAGTTAAAAGTATTGTTGTTATCTGGATTGCTAGCTGAGATGCACATAAAACCTACTATGAGACAGTAGATTAAGGAGGCACAACAAGTTGATGTTGTAGTTCAACAGATTAGATCGGAGTATGGTAGTGAGAAACGAGATGGTTTTCATGATTCATATGATCAGGTAGCCTGTTACCATGGTAGAATGATAGTGCATGATGTTGATAACTTAAGGAAGTTAGTCCTGGAAGAAGCTCATTCTTCAATGTATGCTATGCATCCAGGAAGCACCAAGATGTATCATAACTTGAAAGATATGTATTGGTGGCCTGGTTTAAAGAAGGATGTTGCTGAGTTTGTTATGCGGTGTCCAGTGTGTCAGCAAGTTAAAGCTAAACACCAGAAGCCCGTAGGAACAATGCAACCTTTGCCTATACCATAGTGGAAGTGGGATCATGTGACCATGGATTTTGTAGTTGGGTTACCCAGAACAGCCAAAGGTCATGATTCCATCTGGGTAATAGTTGATAGGTTGACAAAGACAACACATTTCTTACCTTTCAAAACAACCTATTCTACTGAGAAGTTGGCACAGTTATATGTAGATGAGATAGTGCGGCTACATGGGGTCCCAGTTACCATTGTTTCTGACAGAGGTCCCCGATTTACGAGTCATTTTTGGGAGCGACTTCATAAAGCCTTAGGCACACAGTTAAGGTTTAGTACAACCTTTCATCCTCAGACAGATGGACAATCAGAAAGGACTATACAAACCTTGGAGGACTTACTTAGGGTATGTGTCCTTCAGTTTACAGGAAGTTGGGATCTACATCTAAGCTTGATTGAGTTTTCCTACAACAACAACTATCAACACAATATAGACATGGCACCTTATGAAGCTTTGTATGGTAGGCGTTGTATATCTCCCCTATGTTGGTATGAAACTGGTGAATATCAACTTTTGGGTCCTGATCTTGTGCACCAGACCACTGAGAAGATTAAAATAATACAACAATAGTTAAAGACTACACAGGATAGGTAGAAATCTTATGCTGATAAGCGTTGTAGACCTTTAGAATTCCAGGTTGGAGACAGAGTGTACCTCAAGGTCTCACCTTGGAAGGGATTTCTTAGATTTGGAAGGAAAGGAAAGTTAGCTCCTAGATTTATGGGGCCTTATCCAATCATTGAACGGGTTGGAAAGGTAGCTTATAAGCTGGAGTTACCACCTGAGATGCAAAAGTTACACCCAGTGTTCCACATTTCCATGCTAAGGAAATTTCACCCTGATACATAATCAGTTATGCAGCCTATGGAAGTAGAATTGAATGATGATATATCCTATGTTGAAGGACCTATGTTGATTCTTTATAGAAGGATCAAGAAGCTGAAAAAGAAAGACATTAGTCTTGTAAAAATCCTCTGGAATCATCGTGGCATTGAAGAAGCTACATGGGAACTAGAGGAAGCAATGAGGAGGAAATACCCTACTCTTTTCTCTTAAAATGTTTTGTTAATGATTTCGGGGATGAAATCCTTGTACGGGGTGGATAATTTGTAACATCCCTGACCTGGGTTATGTACTAACCCTAAGTGTTTAGCTTAATAAAGATGATTAGATGTTTGGTCTTATCTTTTGAAAAGTAATTAAGGCTCTTGAGGAACTTATATTTCAATTTCAGTCCCTTTTGAATAATGTTGAAACATTGTTTTGTTAATTTTGGACTAAAGTGCAAATTACCCAAGTTGAGGGGTTAACTTGCAAATTCCACATGATAAGATGTTCCTCTGATGTTGAGACATCATAATAATGAATATGATGTAGTAGTATGGTTTCCACAAGCTTGGTCATCAAGATAAAGCTTGTAGAGCAAACCTTGTGCATTAAAACCTAGTTTTGGTGTAAAGTGCAATTTACCCAAAACCTAGGGTTCAATATCTAAATTACCACTTCTATAAGGTCCCTAATTTTTCTTGTCATCATGTAGAGCAAATAAAATGAGAGGGGCGCCTCATTTGAATTAAGTTGGAGGAGAGAGAATCTTAATATTAAAATAATCAAGATTTAAGCATATATGGAACTTTAATTTAATTTAATACAAAAAGAAACAAATTTATTAAGGATCCCTTCAACCAAAAGTTGAAGTATGTGTTTGAAATAGATTTGTACGACCTTGTGCCTTGCTATGGCACAAAAAGATCTTGGTTGAGTGGAAGCCACTCACATTATTATAATAAAAAGTAATATCCACTAAAAGGATGGATACTATTATAAAACTTTTTAAGGTGCTTAATTCCTTTTCCATTAATTCTTGGATAATGATGAGGTTTTGCAAGAACATGAAGATGGATTCGTGGCCAAGAAATGGAGGGGGATTTGATGGAAATTATTTTGGAATTAAAAGAAAACAATCCATTTTCTCTTTCCTTGAAAATCCCTTATACATGTTCTTTTTCCAATACACATAAGGACCTTTCCTTAGTTTTTCTCTTATGACTTTGCTTTGGCCGACCAAGAAAGATCTCAGGAGCAGGAGAAGGACGAACACAACCTGTTGGTAAGGTTTTTATCATCTTCTACCTCAGATTCAAGGTGAAAACCCTAAAGCAATGCTTGATTCTTGGTTTTCTTCACCCGATTTCCAATTCTAGCCATCTTTTTCATCCAATAGCTCAAGAAAGGACCTTGGGAATTTTCTAGAACTCCATCCACCATTAGATCCGTGGATCTTGGAGCTTGGATATCAGATTTGAGGCGGGTTTTATAACTCAAACCCTTAATCATTGCTATTGCATCCATTCCTATAATAATCGTTGGTTATTCTTTTCTATTTGATCTCTTTTGGTTCATAGCTGAAATTCCCATGAAAAACGGTTGCTGTTCTTGGTTTTTCTAAGGAGAACGATGATGACATCCTCTTATATGTTTATCCAAGAAAAATTCCAGGTCAAACGGTCTCCTTAGTTGCTCAAACGGTTTTCCAAACAGTTTGTGAGCAAATAGTTTCAAACCATTTGAGATGAAACGGTTTCACCAAACCGCATGAGGGCAAACATTTTCAGACCGTTTGGAGGTGTTGACCAGGGTTTACCATTTGGGAATCTGTTTCTAATAATGTTGGTTATTGATTCACTAAAAATAATTGACTAGTTCCAATTGGTTCATGAGTTGAAGGTCCAACAATCACCAAAACCCTAATCGGGTTGAGTGCTGATTTCATAAGTGTTTGAGTTTGAAACTTGGGTTGATTGACCCAAACGGTTTCAAAACCATTTGGGGATCACCCAAATGGTCTCAAGACCGTTTGGGGGTCACCCAAGACCGTTTGGAGGTCTAGGTTTAGGTATGGTTGAGCAATTGAAGATCCAAAGATACTAGGTTGAAGTATAATCAATTGTTCATTTGGTGACCAATCCTAGGATCCAAACCCTAATTAAATGATATGATTAATGATGATGTGATGGGAAAACGGTATCAAGACCGTTTGGAGGTCATCCAAACGATCCCAAGACTTTTTGGGGGGTCACCCAAGACCGTTTGGAGGTCTAGGGTTGACTATGGTTAGGTGTTTGGAGATCTAAAGGTATTGAGTTGAAGAGTAATCAATTGCTGATTTGGTGAGCAATACAATGAACCAAACCCTAATTGGTTGACTTGGATTTTGATGTGGACATGGAAAACGGTCTCAAGACCGTTTTGAGGTCATCCAAATGACCTCAAGACTGTTTGGGGTCAGGTCATGTTCAATTTGGATGAAGGTTCAATGGTTTCAAAGTTACCAATCTCACATTGTATAATGTTGAAGGTTCATCAATTCCAAACCCTAATCCAATTGATTCAAACCCTAATCGGTGATCAATTGAGGGTTAATTGAGGGTCAAATCAGTTGAAGGATGACCTAATTAACTCAATTGAAGCATGGTGATAAGCCCAATTGATGAGTAGTTCCATAGATTCAATGGTTGAAGGAACCAACATTGGAAACCCTAATTCAATTTGACTTGTTGAGACTATTTTTGGTCCTTGTGGTTTTGAGGAGGTTTGGACCAAACGATCCCAAACCGTTTAGGTTCATTCGGTTTCCAAACCGTTTGAGTTCATGCGGTTTCAAAAGTCAACTTTGGGCAAACAGTCTTCACCATCTACTTTACCAAACAGTTTCAAGGTGGTACTTTAGCAAATGGTTTCATTGGTTGCTCAAGACCGTTTGAGGTCTGATTTTTTCAAGACCGTTTAGGGTCTATAAGGCCAAAACCGTTTGGTGGATAATTAACCAAAACCGCATGGGTACTTAAAGTGGTTAAAAGAAAAAGTGATTAGTTGACTAAAACATGATGTAATCAAAGATGATTATAGTAATTACATCTTAATGGGATGAGGTGATTAGTACCTTTGAATAATTAAGCCTTAATGGCCATGGTGACAATTACATAACCCATGATGTCAATTCTTCCTCAAGAGTGAGTTGACTTAGCCTAATCAAGACTGAAGCAAACATCATCTCTAGAAGATGAAAGAGAAGATTTCCTACATGGATGATAATTAATTAATGGACTTCTAATATGAATGAATGTCTAATTAGGGTATGATCCTTCATAGTGGGATCATGAAACCCTAATTATGATGGATGATGAATCATAACCCTAATTGAGAGCATTGATAGGTAAAATCATAACACATGATGATGATATGATCTTAATTCATAATGATGACATGAGAAACCCTAATTTAGGGTACTTTGATGATCACTCCTACTTGGAATGAATAGTAAACCCTAATCTAGGGTGATGCAATGTGAATAGTAAACCCTAATCTAGGGTGATGCAATGTGAATAGTAAACTCTAATTGTGGGATATTGAACTTAAACCCTAATCAAGGGTGATGCAATGTGAATAGTAAATCCTAATTCCTAATAAGGTAAATGGAAGTGTGAAACCCTAATTCTGGGTTATATTATATAGAATAAGAGCTCTAAGGTTGGATAATGAAGTGATGAGTCATTAATCCTAATTGAGATGAGGGGATGATCAACCCCAATCGAAATGAAAAGGGAAACCGTAACCCTAGAAAGGGTATAGTGGTATAACCCTTGAATAATGATGTCATAATTGTTTATATTATGTTGTTATCATCTTTACTAATCATGCAGGTCTTATGAGATATTGAGCATAGCCAGGTAAGAGCTATGATGCTTTGTTATTGAAAGTACTCTATAAGCTTTGTAAGCAATGATATATTATGTTGCCTAGTGAAAGGTAACAAAAGAGATTGATAGGCTGTAAGAGCCATGTGAAATACATGCACATCATTTATCATGTATACACTGTTACATGACTTGATGACATTATGTTACCTGTCAAAGTGGTAACAAGTATTTTGATGATCTAAGGGTTTGAACACCCATATTCTTGAATCATGATGATGAGATGATAAGGGATTGAGTTCCTAATGTTACTAAAGCTGTGAAATGAACTTGATAGAAGTAGTACTCATTCTTTATAGCAATTGTTATAATGTTTTATGATTGAAAACATGCCTGATGCTAAAAGAATGTTGTAATGTACTTAATTAATCAAGTGAAATGATATCATGTAGATCCCTAACCATAGATCCATCATCGTCAGCAGTTAGGTGATGGTGAAACAAGTTTTCCTAAGGGAACTCCTAGAGAGCATACTTTTAAGTATGTGGGGGTAATGGGCATGAATATCCTTATGCCCTAATGGAGGAATTGATGTGAGATAAACATTAAATCTCTCAATCCTTCATTATATGTATATGCCAGGATGATGTATCACTAATCTCCCGATGATGATGTTAATGCCGAATTGATGTGAGATAAACAAGAAATCCCTCGATTGCGAAGAGCGTATAGCGTGCCACTGTAACTCTAATAGAGAAGTTGCCAGTATACCCTGGAAAGCTATATTTATAGCAGAGACACAAGATGTCCTGCATGTTGTTCCTCACAATGACTGAGGAAGATGAGGTCATAGAAATCCGACTCTTCTGATGACCTATGTACGGTACCAATTTTGATTTCGCAATGGTCAGTTGGAGTATGAGAGGTATACCTCATCTCCTCAGGGCATAAGTTGTTTGTAAAATGTAATCAGCCGTGTAGCATATTTGCTTAGTGTTGAACTACGAGAAATAATGATTATTGATATATTATTTATTATATCTTAGAAAGATAAAGGATATACATGTTCATCATATTCCTTATTAAATGAATGACTTGTTGTTTAATCAAGTTATAATTGAAATGATTGCATAGAGAATACTACTCTGCATATCTTATTCAATGATTTACCTGCTATTAAATATTTATAATTCTATTTCCCAGTGCTATCTTAATATCTGCAATAACAATGCTTCTGGCGGAGAGTTATAACTCTCGCTGGGACAATTTTCAATTGTCTCACCCCCGTGGGATTCAACTTTTTAGGTAGACGCCGAGGAAGAAGAAACCCTTCAGTTGGTGAGCAGTAATAACAGCCACAGCAGTAGCAACAACAGCTAGGACAGTAGTGATCCACAGGTGGAGACACTGTTTGTCAAGTCTTGTAAATAGAAAGAGTCCTATGTGTCGTCTCTATACTCTCAGGTCCTAGGAGTCATTAGATGGTTTGATTTAGATCTGAGATTTTTTGTTTGATGCCTCAAGATTTTGTATACTGCTTATGTACAGTTTAACTGGGCAGTCAATGTTATGACTCTCGAGATGAGATGATACAGAGATGTACTGATGAATCAGCATGTACATAACTTACTTTGGTTCTTTATGATAGATTTTTACCGTTTGTGGACTTCTTTACAAAAAGTTTTAAATTTTTAGTGATTTTCAGTAATTTCGTTGCTATTAATTCGCTTCCGCATTAATTAATCTTGTTTTCATAAGTTGGATGCCACACTAATAGTCTTATTCAAAATCTTGATGAGATTTTTATTTGCAGCTTCAATAGCTTCATTCATCTGAGGTTAATAGGTTGGCGTTCTATGATATTTGATGCATGAAGAGCTTACGTACCCCTTGACAATCTTGGTAATGGATTTCATCTTATTACGTGAAACGATCTCATGCGGTATCATGTACCTGATTATCATATTATTCTTGAGGAACTTGATGACTTGCATGGTTGATGCATTAGTGATGGACATTGCTTCTACCCACTTGGTGAAGTAATCAAATGTGACTAGGATGAATCAATTGCTTTTTAACGCTTTAGGGTTGATCTTTACCATCAAGTCTATACCTCTAAACTGAGAATGGATATGGCATGGCCATGTTGTAAAGTTAGTTCGTAGGTGAACTGATGTAGTCTCGATAGATTTGGTAGGCTCAGAATTTACAAAATAACCGCTAGTAGTCTATTACCATGGTGTCCTAATAGTACTCTAAGAGTTGTATCTTCTTGGCTATCATGACTCCATTCATGTGTTCTCCACATGACCATACATGGACCTCCTTCATTAGAGTTTTTTCCTCTATCTTGTCAATGCATTGAAGAAGAATCTGATTGTAAGATTTGTAATATATTTGTTTTTCTCCTAGAAGATATTATGCGGCTCGTTGTTTGAGTGACGGTTGCTCTCTAGGATAGGTTCTTGGGGATGACTTCGTCGGATAGATTTCTTCCTTGTTGGGTTCATTGTTGATGACCATGTAGTAAGTTGGTTGAGTAAGTGTCTCATCTTCCAAAGAGAAGGTTTGGCCTTCCTTGCTGTGGATTTATGAAATGAGGATGGATAGAGCATCACTAAAGGCATTGTATTCTCTTCTGATGAAATGGAAAAAGATATGTTTGAAGCCTCAAGATAGAGAACACATGTGCTCCTAGTATGGTACCAAGTTCTGATGGTGCATTCTCCAATTGTTCTGGACTTGATAGACAAGAAGGAGAAGGTCTCCATAGACCTATAGGCATCATGTCCCTTGCTATATGGATGACTAGAGATCCAAGATGCATGCTTCATATTCAAACATGTTGCTTGTGGTGTTGAATTATACTGGTCTTTCAACAGGTAGCTGATATCCATGGGGGTTTTGTAGGACCATGCCTATTCTTCTACTTTTCAATTTATGATCTCATCGATGAAGATTGTCCGTGTGTCAGTATCTTGAGGGATATACATATCTAGTGGGTTGATCATCCCTATATCTTCATTTGGGAACTCATATTCATGATTAGATTCTTCTGGTAGTGGGGAATCAGCTAATTCATTTGTAAGGGGTTGCGCTTTTATCACCTTCATAGGGAGATATATAATGTCAAATTTCTGATAACATCACCTGCCATTTAGCACATCGTCCAGTTAATGTTGGGTGATTGCATAAGTGCATATTGATGGTGCTTGGCGATTAGCTGTAGAGGATACATCATTAGATAGTAGTGCAACTTCCTCTTTGTGTGGATGAGATCCAAGAAGTATTTTGCAATTGTAGTGTAGAGACCCTCTATGTTGTTGAACTTCTTGAACATGTAGTAGATAGCATTCTCATCTTCAGTCGTTTCTTGACTTAAAACTCCATCCATAGATGACTCACAAATAGATTGGCTTAGGATGAGAGGAAGCCCAGACAGAGTCAATTTTAGTACTAGAGGATTGGAGAGGTAATTTTTGAGCTTCTGAGCATGACCTCACATTGATCATTCCAACTAGAGTCAAAGTTCTTTAACAACTTGAAGATTGGATTCATATAGGTGTGAGTTTGAAAAAGAAGTGGATGATGTATCAGAGATGCCCGAAGAGGCCTGTATCTCCTTCTTATTTATGAGGGAAGGCATTTCTTGGGTGGCTCGCACTTTCCTAGGATCTATTTCAATCCCTCCCTAGCTGATGATGTATCCCATGAGGTTACCTGATGTAACCCCAAAGGTGCATTTGGTAGGATTCAGGTACAAGGAGAACCATTGTAGTCCTTGAAATAACTTCTCAAGGGTTAGAGATGTGGTCCTTAGGACTTTTGAGATTAAGTGATCATGACATCTATTTAGATCTCCACCTCTTCGTTCATTATGTCATGAAAGAGGGCAATCATTTACCTTTGATGGTAGCTTCGACGTGTTGGTATATATGCCCATAGAGCCATCCCAAGCGATTGCATGGAGTCAGATATTAATTAATCAATTAATGTGATTATTTGGTTAATTAATGAATTACAGAATATTCTAATTAATCCACGAGCGTTTTAATTAATGTAGTGTTTCTATTTACCAATGGGTTTAGGAAACCCTACTTCCCTTTGTATCCTATTTAAAGGAGGTTGACAGCCGATATCTATATAAGATATTGAGAGAGGTTTTTCAGTTTATGCTCACGTACGTAAACCCTAGCCGTCACCATCCTTAGGAGAGAAAGGAGAGCAACACGCCGCTAGCACGCCGCTGCACAGACACGACTCCTTCCTGCCGGCTTAGGAAGCATGACGTGGAGTTGCAGTCCATCCGTGTGGACGAAGTAGAGATGCAGATGTTGAGACGCCTGCGTTCGGAGGACATCAACGACCATCCATGCGCGTTACGAGCAGCGTACGACACCACACGAAAGGAGCACCACTGGATCTTCCTACGACAGTGAATGAGAGAGAAGTTCCGTCTGTGTAGACAAGCGTCGTTGCACACCTTTGTGCATCGGGACATCGCCAGACTTGCTCCGCGATAAGGTATATCCCACAAACACTCCTTCTAAATATGCTGTTGTCGACGATATCCTGTTTCAGGTTGTGTGGATTTTGTTGCTTCCGCCACACATGTTTTCCCAACAAAACCCAACAGTGGTATCAGAGTAGTGTCGATCTACGATGTATTTGGATTCGTTTCAATATGATCGAATCACTGTATACTGTTTTTATGTTGCATACGATGTGAATTAAAACTACTAATGTGCAAATCTAAACCTTATTCCACATACGCCGCATGCTTCTATTTTTGCCGTTCTGGACGGGGTCGACTATAGAAAATATTGATTTTCCTAAGTGCACGGAAGTAAAATTCCGTAGACCTTTCAGGGGCTCTGCCCCTGAGACCCCACGAGGGGCGGCCTCCCCTCGACCCCCGCCTGTTGATCGGCACAAGGGCGCTGCCCCTGCGTACCCCGCATAATCTGCGTGGGAGTCAAAAATTTATTTAATGGGGAATGTCCCACATTACAAGTAATGCAATTTTAATATGTATATACATATATGTAGATATACCTATGATAGCATACACGTCGCCTTTAAAATCTATTTTATGTGGTGAATGCATGCACAGTTATGGCCTAGTATCCCCTTTTGTGAATGTTGTGAATGAATGTGGATGTCGATCTTGTGGATATGTTTGTTTATGAATGCTAAGGATATACAATGGTTGCATATGGATCCTTTGTATAAAGTATTCAGCTTGCATGTCGAGCCTGATCTCTTAATTCAAAGTGTAATTAATTATTTCCCTTTATACTTGTACTCATATGATGTAATAGAGATAGGATTAGTTTTAGTTTTTGTAAACTTGATGTAAGGAGGCCACTTGAAGATCCAACTCCAAGGAGTGTCCATGGAGAAGCACCATGAATATCTAATTCCAAGAAGAAACCTGAAGATCCAACACCAAGAAGCGTCCATGGAGAAGCAACAAGAAGATCCAATTCCAAGAGGCAACTTGAAGTTCCAACCTCACGAAGCATCCATGAAGTTGTTCACTGTAATGTTGATCATTACATGCTTATAGGTTGATTTACAGGTGTTGCATGAGATGCATAAGATCATAGGTGGACCGTAATCCTTTGTTTCTCCAAAGGATTACAATAGTATGGCCATAACCGATGTATTTGTGTTTGTGATTGCATGTCTATCATTTGTGGTTGTGGATATAGTAGTATATGATACATACTATAAGTATGTGGTGTTTGGATATGTATATGTATTAATAAAACCCCTCAATTAATAATATCAAGTTTTAGTTTCCTTCCATAAAGCAACACACATGAAAAGCTTGATCGACTATGTGTGGGAATGCCTCCGCGTGGCACACTGTCTATCTCGTGGAAGTGTGATGGTGGGTGTGTGGGTATGCCTCTGTAGGGTGCACACTCATCATGTTGGCTTATGGGTTGGACTTAACTAGGGAACCTTGATAGGATCAAGTACCTAGAGGCACAGAGATGTATCATGGCAAGGAGTTGTGCATGATCATCTATCCAAGATTTGCATATGATGCAATTGGAAAAAGTTGCCTACCTTAGTATTTGGTCTTTGACGCCGGTGTTGGCTGGGCATTGATCCAATTATTTTGGATCTTGGCTCACTAGAAGGTTGTACGTTGCAATCTTCCGAGTTGATAGTGAGGGATATCAATTTGAATAAAATAGTGGGAGCATAATTAATTAAAGGCCTAATTAATCTCGTTTATCAAATCTTTACAAGTCAAAATGTTTTGGACTAAATGCAAAATTTTCTTTTGTAGCAATCAAATGGCAAACAACACTCACACTTTCTCATTGTGATCGGTCCTTGAGAAGAACAAACTTACTGGAACTAACTTTCAAAACTGGTTTAGGACACTAAGAATTGTTCTCACACATGAGAGTAAGCTCTATGTCCTTGAAACACCAGAGCCAACGGAACCCGCCATAAATACGCCCAAGGCTGAAAAGGATGCTTACAAGAAGCACCTTGATGATGCCGTGGATGTCAAGTGCCTGATGTTGTGCTCAATGAACTATGAGTTGTAAGAGCAGCATGAGAACATGAATGTCATGGAGATGGTAACACATCTCAAGAACATGTATCAACATCAAGCAAGACAGGAGAGATATGATGTCTCAAAGGCTTTGTTTAGGAGTAAGATGAAAGAGGGAGACTCAGTTGGCACCCATATACTCACTTTAATTGGGTACGTGGAAAGCCTATCCAAGCTGGGATTTCCCCTAGATCAAGAGTTGGCTACTGATGTGATTCAACAATCGTTGCCTAAATCATATAATTATTTTGTCATGAACTACAACATGAAAAATTTTGACAAGCTGTTGTCAAAATTGTTGGGCACGTTGAGGACAGCTGAAGCACAGATGAAGAAAGACAAGCCCAAGTCTGTGATGATGATCAGCAAGGCAAAGGGAAAGTCAAAAGGCAAAGGCAAGACTAAGAAATTTTCTAAAGCCGGGCAGAAGCCAAAGTCATCCACACTCAAATCTAAAGGTGGGATCTCCAAAGAAGGCAGTTGCCACCAGGCTGGACATTGGAAAAGAAACTGTCCTCTCTACCTGGAGGAACTGAGGAAGAAGAAGCAGGGGATAGAGATCTCCACTTCATGTATATACGTTATTGAGATAAACTTAAATACTTCTTCATCATGGGTATTGGATACCGGATGTGGATCTCACATATGTTCTAATATGCAGGATCTGATAAGAAGTAAGCCTTTACGAAAGGGCCAAGTCGAGTTGTGGGTCGCTAATGGAGCAAGAGTTGCTACCACCGCAGTTGGAGTTATTAGTTTATCTTTTCCTACGGGCCTTGTAATAGAATTAGAGAATTGCTATTATGTACCTACCATTAATAGAAATATTATTTCTGTATCTTGTATGGACAAGAGTGGATTTGAATTTCACATTAAGAATAGAATTATTTCTATTTCTAAAGATGAGATCTTTTATGGAAACGCCCCTATGTCTTATGGTATCTACTTGTTAAAACTTGAGACTAGCATATACAATGTAAATACTAAAAGGTTAAAACTTGACAACTCAAACAAAACATTCTTATGGCATTTTCGTCTTGGGCACATAAACGAGAAGTGCATATCTAGACTCCATAAGGATGGTTATCTAGACTCTTTTGATTTTGAATCATTGGAGACATGTGAGGCATATTTATTAGGGAAGATGACCAAGACTCCTTTCACAGGACATAGTGAGAGAGCCAGTGATCTGCTAGGGCTCATACATACTGATGTATGTGGACCTTTTAGATCAAATGCTAGAGGAGGCTATCAATACTTCATTACCTTCACTGATGACCTCAGTAAGTATGGCTATGTATATCTTATGAAACACAAGTCAGAAACTCTTGAAATGTTCAAGACTTTCATGAATGAAGTAGAGAAACAACTTGGTAAGAGTATTAAAGCACTCCGTTTAGATCGAGGTGGTGAATACTTAAGCCAAGAGTTTGAGGACCTTCTGAGAGACCATGGTATTGTATCACAATGGATTCCACCTGGTACACCACAACATAATGGTGTGTCAGAAAGAAGGAATCATACATTATTAGACATGGTACGATCAATGATGAGTTCAGTCGAACTTCTAATATCGTTCTGGGGATATGCTCTTGAAACTGTAGCATTTACACTTAACTGTGTACCTTCCAAATCGGTTCAAAAGACACCATATGAGATATGGAATGGGAATCGTCCCAATTTGTCTATGTTAAAGATTTGGGGATGTGAAGCTTATGTTAGGAAACAATTTCCTGAAAAGCTTGGACCCAAATCGGAAAAATGCTATTTTGTTGGATACCCCAAGGAAACTCGGGGATACTACTTCTACACACTAACTGACAACAAAGTGTTTGTTGCTAGGACTGTTGTATTTCTTGAAAAGGAATTTATTTCCAAAGGAATTAGTGGGAGGAATGTAGAGCTCGAAGAAGTTTGAGACCAACAAGAAAGCAGAGAACCTGAGGAGGTACATAAGGAACATGAAGAGTCACAAATTGTTGTGGAATTTCTAGTTCCAAATGTAACACATGAACCTCGTAGGTCTAGTAGGACACGACTTGAGCCTGAGAGATTTGGATTTCTCGTGACTCAAGACAGTGACGAATTGGGCATAGCAGATGAGCCAAATTCCTATCTAGAAGCTACTAAGGGACCAGAAAATGAGAAATGGCTCGAAACCATGTGATCTGAGATGGAATCCATGTACACCAACAAGGTATGGATCTTGGTGGATCCACCTGAAGGGGTAAAACCCATAGGGTGCAAGTGGGTCTTAAAGAAGAAGACTGACATGGATGGAAATGTTCAAACCTATAAAGGTAGATTGGTTGCGAAAGGATTTCGTCAAATTCAAGGTGTTGATTATGACGAGACCTTCTCACTAGTTGCCATGGTTAAATCCATCAGGATCATGCTTGCCATTGCATCTTATCATGACCATGAGATTTGGCAGATGGATTTTAAAACAACATTCCTTAATGGGAATTTACTCGAGGATGTGTACATGACACAACCTGAGGGTTTTATCGATCCAAAGGAAGCCAATAAAGTCTGTAAGCTACAAAGGTCAATCTATGGATTGAAGCAAGCATCTCGGAGCTGGAATCTACATTTTGATGAAGTAGTCAAAAAGTTTGGCTTTAGTTAAAATGAAGATGAACCTTGTGTTTACAAAAGGGTTAGTGGGAGCACAATCGTATTTCTCATTTTGTATGTGGATGACATACTATTGACGGGAAATGACATCCCTACTCTTCAGACAGTAAAAGGTTGGCTAGGGAAGACCTTCTCTATGAAGGATTTAGGCAAAGCATCCTATATACTAGGGATCAAGATCTATAGAGATAGATCTAGAAGGCTTCTAGGCCTAAGTCGGAGCATATACATTGACAAGGCGCTAAAGAGGTTTAGCATGGAGGGTTCTAAGAGAGGTAAGTTGCCCATGTCCCATGGGGTTACGATCTCTAAAGCCCAATGTCCTAGTTCATGAGATGAACGAGCACGCATGAGTAAGATTCCATATGCATCAGCAATTGGTTCTATCATGTACGCGATGTTATGTACTTGTCCTGATGTGTTGTATGCTTTGAGCATGACGAGCCAGTATCAGTCAGATCCATGTGAATGTCACTGGACAGCCGTAAAGAACATCCTAAAGTACTTGAGAAGGACTAAGGATCAATTCTTGGTATACGGTGGTGAGGAAGAGCTCGTGGTAAAGGGTTACACCGATGCTAGCTTCCAAACTGACAAAGATGACTATAGATCACAATCTGGATTTGTGTTTTACCTGAACAATGGAGCTATGAGCTGGAAGAGTTCCAAGCAAGAGACAGTTGCAGATTCTATAATAGAGGCCGAATATATTGCCACATCTAATGTTGCAAAGGAAGCTGTGTGGATCAAGAAGTTCATTTTTGAACTTGGAGTGGTTCCAAGCGTTGGTGATGCAATTGAGTTGTTTTGCGACAACAACAGAGCAATTGCATAGGCTAAAGAACCAAGATCGCACCAACGTTCCAAACATATTCTACGGCAGTTCCATCTCATACGAGAGATCATACAACGAGGAGATGTGAAGATTTGCAGAGTACCTACAAAAAGCAATGTGGCTGACCCGCTCACAAAAGCACTTTCACAGCATAAACATGACGGACATGTTCGATCACTTGGATTGAGATTCATGAGTGATTGGGTATAAGTGCAAGTGGGAATCTGTTGGTATGTATGCCCATAGAGACTATCATTTGATGATTGTAATGGGATACTATGTAAACGATTTGTAATACTACATTGATCATATCAATAAAGGCAAGTTTCCAATCTATATGTTTGTGTTTTATATTGTGAGATGACCATAAAACTTATAGATGTCTATAGAATAATATACCCAATGACATATGTCTTCAGGTTGATAACCTGAATAGTGAGATCATATGTATGCTAAGAGTATGTATTCTTGTTTTGTCCCTAACCGATTGTTATTGTGAAAATATCCAAATACATGAATAACACATAAGATTAGAATGTATGTTGGTTGATGGAAGAATCTCATTATCCATGATATGGAGATATCAAACCAAATACATAGATACTTGTTAGAGAATAGTGTATCAGATAGACCCACCTTGAGAGTGACACATGGATACCATGATTGGTAGTTAGAGTCACATCTCATAATGATGGTGGTGATTGTGGTTCTTAGTCTTTCTAGATACCAATCATTGCTTGTGAAATCATAATATGATTATGGATATCACTACCAACGTAATTTGGAGCCTACCGGGTCACACACATATGATGTGTTGGAATAGGTGTATGATTGTGGCTTTGATTGGAATTGCTCCGATTACTAAAATGTTTATGTAATCGATTAGAATAATATTGGAGTGACTGGCTCTAAGTGCAAGTGGGAGTCTGTTGATATATATGCACATACAGCCATCCCAAGCGATTACATGGAGTCAGATATTAATTAATCAATTAATGTGATTATTTGGTTAATTAATGAATTCCATAATATTCTAATTAATCCACGAGCGTTTTAATTAATGTTGTGTTTCTATTTACCAATGGGTTTAGGAAACCCTACTTCCCTTTGTAGCCTATTTAAAGGAGGTTGACGGCCGATATCTATATAAGATATTGAGAGAGGTTTTTCAGTTTACGCTCACGTACGTAAACCCTAGCCGTCACTGTCCTTAGGAGAGACAGGAGAGTAACGTGCTGCTAGCACGCCGCCGCACAAACACGACTCCTTCCCGCCGTCTTAGGAAGCGCGACATGGAGTTCCAGTCCATCTGTGTGGATGAAGTAGAGATGCAGACGCTGAGACACCTGTGTTTGAAGGACATCAACGACCATCTGTACGCATTACGAGCAGCGTACATCACCGCACGAAAGGAGCGCCACCGGATCTTCCTACGACAACAAACGGGAGAGAAGTTTTGTCTGTGTAGACAAGCGTCGCTACACACCTTTGTGTAGCGGGACATCGCCGGACTTGCTCCATGATAAGTTATATCCCGCAAACACTCCTTCTAAAAACACTATTGTCGACGAGATCCTATTTCGGGTTGCGTGGATTTTGTTGCTTCCGCCACACATGTTTTCTCCACAAAACCCAACACGACGTTCTTAAGACCAAAAGTCATGACTCAATTGCATAACATTCCCCATTTTGTGATGAAGGCGGTCTTTTCTTTGTGTTCCTTTACCATTTTGATCTGATTGTAGTTGGTGAATCCATCCATGAAACTAAGCAGTGAACGATCAGTTGTGTTGTCAACAAGTATGTCTATGTGTGGAATTAGGAAGTCATATTCTAGAGATTCCTTTTTGAGGTCACATTAGTTCACACACATTATTATTTTTCCATCTTTCTTTGGTACCGGTACAATGTTTGCGAGCCATGTAGGATAGTTGACTGACTCTAGGAAACCAACATTGTATTGCTTTTTAACTTCCACCATAATCTTGAGTCTCCATTTTGGATGCATCCTTCTAGCTTTCCGTTTGATGGGGCAGACGCCAGGGATTATGGGTAGTCGATGGACAATAGTTGCTTCATCCAACCCAAGCATGTCAGTGTAGCTACTAGAAAACATGTTGATGCAGTGGTGTAGAAGCTCTATTAGTTGGTTTTTCATGTGTTGAGGTAGATGTGAACCAACTTTAACTTTGTGTGGCTCAGGGCCTGAGCTGAGGTTGATTGTCTCTACCTCATCTTCAATATGAAAAGGTTGATGCCCTTTGTCATATATTCTAGGATACGGATGTCTTCAAATTTGACATCTTCTGCGTTGTAGATCTATGCCACCTCTGGGAAGTAGCTGGAAAACTCCTTGAGGGCCTATTCATCTTCATATTCTTTTGGATTTTTTGAATTTTGTATTTTTGGGGTTTGTTGTATATTTTGTAAAAAATGTTAGATTTTGTTGTGGTGAGTGGGGATGTGGCAGAGCATGGCAAAACATCCACTCTGGAATCTCTACCACATTAGAGTGTTGTTCCTCTAATGGTTTTTTAATGTGAGGGAGGACCTAGACCTTAGGACATTGCGGTCATCCACACAACAGTTCTGGAACTCTTCTCCTTTTTGGATAGGATGTATGAGAGTTTGTGGGTCTTCCAAAGCCTTGGAATCAAAGATGGTGTTGACACCCCATCCTTCGATCATGTGTAGGTGTCATCACAATCATCCCATGTGATGCCACAATCCTCTTCTGTGACTTCAACATATGTAGTATTAGTGTCAACTTGGTTGGGCCAACTAGGGTAGACCCAGATCGGATTGTATTTGTCTGCTTCAGATAGTGTTTCCACCCTTTATGGTGTTTGCTCAACAATTTTCATATGGCCAACATGGTCATCTTGATGACGTGTGATGCTTTTACTGATGTCAGAGTGTTCATGGAAGACTTATTAATAGTGGGAGTTAGCATCCTGTTGGTGGCATCATCATTTGGAGGGATGACTTTGTTCTCATACGGTCAGTTTTTTTGGGTGGTCCGGACACCCTGGTCTTCATCGGTGATGAGGTGATCGCCTTGATGCTAGAAGTTATTCCGGTATAGTCCTCCTAGTCATTGTTGTTGACCTCTTACACAAAGTAAGGCAATGTCATGGGAATGATTTCCTTGGTTGTATCTGAATGGTCTTTTGTGATTTCCATGGTACAAAGAAAATATGGGTGGGGACCTTTACGCTCAGGGATAAGATCCCACTGATATAGTACCATGAGTCGATGCTCTTCTTCTAGTCAAATGGGTCAGGCTTTGCAGATTAGATCTTGCATCATTAATAGGTTGTTAAGATAACCTCCTTTTGGTTAAGTCCCTTGTAGTGGGCCATAATGTTGTAGGCTTACAATACGACATCCACCTAGTGATCTGAGGTCATGTGTAGGATGGGACATAGAACCCATGACCCACCTATGCGTCTGGGAGGGACCTAAATGATCTTTGTGCCTCCTTGTCATCGGTTTCCTAGACCTTTATCTGGAAGGATATTCATCTCCCATAGTCATTGAGTGAACAGTACATATCGCAGTCCAGATGACATATCCTCCTTTGTGGGGGCACCCAACTGATGTTGGCAATGTGAAGCATCTCAAAGAGATGTAGAATATCATCTTCTTTGATGTATGCTAGAGTACCATGATTGTTAGATTGATTTGTGATGATGGCATGGCCTAACTGGTACTTGAACTTCTGATGTAGCAATGAGGGAACTACTAGCTTTTGATGAATCCATGGACTCCCCATGAGGGGTTGAAGGAGGGACTCAACTCCATGACGGTGAATGGGATGGTGAACATCTGGGGTTTGATTTGTAGCTCAAGAATGATCTCTCCCAGAGCATTCTTGATTGCTCTGTCAAAGGAGGTTGCTCTCTTTTTCATTGATTGGAGCTCGAAAGGATCCTTCCCTAGACTGAGGAGTGTCTTTAATAGGAAACACCTTCAGGCATGTGTCATTGTCAACAAAGCATGGGGGTGTCCTGAGACTATTGTGTATTGCAATTATACTCCATGTCACCATTAGGGATTGCATTTCAATTGGAAGTGATGACATCTTCAAAACTTAGATCAAAAGCTTCCCAGCAAGAAAAATATCTATCTTTATTGGATTAAAAAAACATCTACAACACCACAAAGTCTTATACTCACATGTGTGATGCATTTTATTCTCAAACACAAGATCAACCTCTCTTATGTTTGAGGATCCATCCATGTCAAGCACAATGTTAAGATTTCTTAAGCTTGTTGAGCAATCCAACACACAACTTCTCTAGCCATGTCAAGCCATTCCTTCTCCAGTCATTTCTTCCCTCTCCACACCATGTTCCATAATGTCACAGGGGAGTTTCTCTTTGTCTTTGTCCACCCCAACCAACTTTGTTGTCTCTACATGGTTGGTGTGAGGGGGGAGATATAGGAGATGAGAAGAAGAGGATGACAAGAACAATTGAGGTGCATATCTCAGAAGAGGAAAGAGGAAGAAGAGCATTCTCTATATATGGAATTTTGTGTACTCCACATGTTGTCCAGATCTAACCATCTAGTTCAAGGCCAATTTTCATCTTTGCCATTCAGATTCTCAGTTTCCAAGCATTGGTCTATCAATTTGAATTTGTATTCTTGCACTGTCATCTAAAGAATATGATTACTTAGTTCAATTGGATGACATCAGTGCTCTCCATCAGGTGAATATGTTTCTTCATCAGGAATCTATTGGTCACTCTACTCCAGAAACACATCTATATTCTAGTATTTGAGAATCTTGGTTAATTTGCACATCTGGTTGTGTTGATCTAACACATTTGTCTTTGGTAGAACATCATTCAGTCAGCTATTTCATATATGTTTTCTTCTCATTCGTGTGTGCCCTATCAAGCACATTGATGTTCACCTGTGCTCACATTGATGTTTGTCTGTGCCATGTCTGGCACATTAATGTTTGTCCATGCCCATGTTGATGTTCATCAGTGCCAAGAATGTTGATGTGCGTCCATTCCATGTCAAGCATGTTGACTGTCTAGGCTACCACATGGTGATCTTTTCTTGGAAACAACTTTAGACATTAGAAACTGATTTCCTGACTTAGATGATCTTCACATGTTCCTTCAACATGCTCCAATATGCAACCTCGAACCTATTCAAATCTCTAAATGTGTCAAATATTCTATGTTTATCAATCTTAGGGGAATCTTCAAAGTCAAAATATGCCAAAGATATTGAAGTGTGGGATGATATTGAAGTTTGGGGGGTGCACATGTTGTGCTAAGCCAATGGGATTAATCATGTTTTAGTCATAACCTCTTTTTGTATAGATTGTTTCCATCTATCATCTAATTTGGGCATGTGATTCAAACATGCTCCAACTTGAGGGGGTTTTAGAAATATAAGTCATATCATATACGATCTGAAGTCTGTAGGCCCCTATAGAGTCTAGTTGAGTCTGTTCAGGTCTAGAAGTCTCTAGAGTCATGTCCACCTTCTCCTATATGAATGAGAGGGGTCTCTCTTATAACAAAACATTGTAACACAAAACCATGAATACAAGTCCATCCATTATTTTCAACAATAATCAACGAATTGTTGCTGCAAGAGCTTCTTTTTGTGCATATTTGGAGACGTAAGCTCCTTCTAGAATCTTTATGACTGTATTTGTAACATCCCTGACCTAGGGTATGAACTAACCCTAGGTGTTTTGTTTAAATATGTGATTATATGCTTGTGGTGATCTTTTTAAATGCAATTAAGGCTTTTGAGGAACCTATATTTCTATTTCTGTCCTTTTTAAAACATGTTGAAACATTGTTTTGTTGATAATGGACTAATGTGCAAATTACCCAAATAGAAGGGTTAACTTGCAAATTTCACATGTTATGATTTTCCTCAGATGTTGAGACATCATAAGAATGAATATGATGTGGTGGTATGGATTCCACAACTTTGAGAACCAAGATATAGCTTGTAGAGCAATCCTTGTGCTTTAAAACCTAGTTTTGGTGTAATGTGCAAATTACCCAAAACCTAGGGTCCAACATGTAAAATATACCTCTAGAGGATCTCTCATGTTTCTTGGCATCAAGTGGAGTAAAGAATATGAGAGGGGCGCCTCATTTGAACGATCATAGTAGAAGTGGAAATTACTCACACTAATAATATATTAAACAATATCCAATAAGGGTGGATATTAGTATACCTCTCTTTAAGGTATTAGTTCTTTTCCAATTAACCTTGGATAATGGAGGAGTTTTGCATAAGGATAGAAGGAGGAAATGTGGCCAAGAATGGAGGAAACCTTAGTTGATATGTTTGGGAAATAAAAGCAAATAATTATCTCTTCCCTTTTTCCTTGAAAATACCCATAAATATATAAAGCACCCTTATCAACAAAGCAAGGGATCGTTTCCCTTAGTTCCTTTTTCTTATCTTCTTTCTTTGTCTGACCAAGAAGGAGCTATGGAGCATAGGAAGGACGACCAAGCTGACTTGGTAAGTGTTGATCATCATCTAACTCGAATTCATGGTGGAAACCCTAAAACAAGGTTGGTTTCTTAGTTTTCTTCACACGATTCTTCTTTCTAGCCATCTTCTCCATCCAAAACTTGAAGAACGGACCTTGTACACCTAATGGAGCTCAAGCCACCATTAAAGATACGAAGCTTGGAGCTATGGATCATTCCTATAGGCGGTTTTTATAACTCTAAACCCTTAAGCTTTGCTTTTGCATTCTTCTTTCCTAGAATCGTTGCTTATACTTCTTCCTTAGACACCTTTGTGTGTTCTTGCTATCTTTTCCGTGAAAGAACAGACCCTGTTCTTGAGGTAGAAGAATATGACGTTAATTCCAATTTTTATCCAAGAATTAACTTTAACAAACGGTCTCCCAACTTTAGCAAACGGTTTGCCAAACCGTTTGGAGCAAACAGTTTCAAACCGTTTGAGTTCAATCGGTTTCACAAGAACGCATGGAAGCAAACAGTCCAAGACCATTTGGGGGCGTTGACTAGGATTTGACCATTTGGAGGTCTGTTTTAAATCATGTAAACTAATTACCTACCAAAAATCATCAAGTAATTCCAAGTAAATCACCAATTGAAAGCCCAACAATCATCAAAACCCTAATCAGGTCAATTGCTGATTTCCATAATTGAATTATGTTGAAGTTTGGGTTGAGTGACCCAAACGGTTTCAAAACTGTTTGGGGATCACACAAACGGTCTCAAGACCGTTTGGTGATCGCCCAAGACCGTTTGGAGGTCTAGGGTTAAGTAGGGTTAACCAATTGAGGGCCCAATGATATCAAGTTGATGAATAATTGATTGCTGATTTGGTGACCAAACCTAGGGTTCAAACCTTAGTTGAATGACTTGGTTTTTGATGAAATAATGGGCAGACCGAGGATATCCAAATGATCCCAACACCGTTTGGGGGTCACCCAAGACCGTTTGGAGGTCTAGGGTTGACTATGGTTAAGTGGTTGAAGATCTTAAAATAACAAGTTGAAGTGCAATTGATTGTTGACCTAGTGATCAATCCAATGAGTTAAACCTTAATTGGGTGAGTTAGTTTTTGATGTTGACTTCAGAAAACGGTCTCAAGACCATTTGGAGAACATCCACTTGATCCCAAGACCATTTCGGGTCAGGTCATGATCAAATTGAATGATGGTTCAATCGTTTCAAATCAATTAGACTCACATTGATGAATGTTGAAGAGTAATTGATTCCAAGACCTAATCCAATTGATCCAAGCCCTAATTGATGATCAATTGAGGGTCAATTGAGTGTCAAATCAGTTGAGGGTTGACCTTATAGACTCAATTAATGAGTGGCTAACAAGTGCATGATCGATTGAGGGGTTCAACATTGGAAACCCTAACTCAATTGAAGAGGTTGAGACACTTTTTGGTCCTTGCGGTTTTGAGATGGTTTGGACCAAACAGTCTCAAGACCATTTGGGTCCAAACGGTCTCAAGACCGTTTGGGACCAAACGATCCCAAAACATTTGATCTCATGCGGTTTCAAGGTCAGTTATGTCCATGCGGTTTCAAAGTCAAACTTGACCAAACGGTCCTCATGACCAAACGGTCTTCACCTCTACTTTAGCAAACGGTCTTGAGTGTGCACTTTACCAAACGGTTTCAAAAGTCAACAAGACCAAATGGTCTTCAACACCAAATGGTTTCAAGGTCTTTCCAAGATCGTTTGGGGGTTTAATGTGCAAGACCGTCTGAGGTCTAGAAAGGTCAAGATCGTTTGATGCCTTAGTGGTCAAGATGGTTTAGTGGTTGTTTAATCTAAACCTTATAGATACCTAAAGTGATTGAGGAACCAAGTAATTAGTTGATTAATGCATGTTATAATCAGTGGTGATCATTACAAAGGTACCTTGATGGAATAGAGTGACCAATACCCTTTGATCAAGTGAGCCTTAATGACCACAATAGTAATGACACAACCCATGATGTCAATATTGAATTGACTTAGCTCAATCAAGGTGATGCAAACACCACCTTATAGAAAGAGGAAAGATAAGACTTTTTATATGAATGATTAATCAAGCAATAGACATCCAAAATGAATGAATACCTAACTAGGGTATGATCCATGTTAGTGGGATCATGAAACTCTAATTATGATGGTTAATGAATCTTAACCTAATTTAAGGGCATTAGTGGAAGTAATCCTAATAATTGTAAATAGTAAACCCTAATCTAGGGTAATGTGATGTAATATGAATAGTAAACCCTAATCTAGGGAAATGTGATGATGTGAGCAGTAAACCCTAATTCTGGGTTATGCTTTTAAGCATGAAATTCTATGATTGAATTATGAAATGAGGAATCATTATGCCTTTTTAAGCTAAAGGGGTTGAATAACCCTAATTGAATTACATAAGAAACCCTAACCCTATAAACCAACCGTGGTGATGTAACATGGTCGTGGTAACCTTTTCTAGCACGACCGTGCAAGGTAGCACGGCCGTGGTGTTCTATACTTGATTTGGAAATAATTTGTATTGTGTTGATATAGGTATAATGTGCATGTTATCAATTGTGTTAGTCATGCAGGTCTTTACAAAGAAGTGAGCATAGCCAGGTAAGGGTTATGATGCCATATTCATTGAAAGCACTTTATAAGCTTTGAAAGTAATGATATGCTATGTTGCCTAATAAGAGGTAACATATGAGATTGATAGGTTGTATGAGCCATGAGAAATATCTGCATTGCTACAATCATGTTCATGTTGTTAAATGACTTGATGGCAATATGTTACTTGGTAACAAGTGTTTTGATGATCTAAGGGTTTGAACACCCATATTCCTGAATCACAATGATGATATGGTTAGGGATTGATATCCCAATGTTAACAATATGTGATATGAACTTGATACAATTAGTACTCTTTCTTTATAGCAATTGTTTTATTGGTTTATGTTTAAAAACATACTTGATTCTAAAAGAATGCCATAATGTACTTAAATAATCAAGTATAATGAAATCATGTAGAGCCCTGACCATAGATCCATCATTGTCAGAAGTTAAATGATGGTGAAACATGTTTTCCTAAGGGAACTCCTGGAGAGCATACTTTTGAGTATGTGGGGGTTATGGACGCGAATATCCTTACGTCCTAATGTGGGAATTGATGTACATTTAATCTCTCAATCCTTCATTATATGTTTATGTCGGGATGATGTATCACTAATCTCCCAATGATGTTGTTAATGCCGAATCGATGTGAGATAAACAAGAAATCCCTCGATTGTGAAGAGAGTATAGCATGCCACTGTAACTCTAATAGAGAAGTTTCCAGTATACCCTGGAAAGCTATATTTATAGCAGAGACACAAGATGTCCAACATGTTGATCCTCACACTGACTGAGGAAGATGAGGTCATAGGAATCCGGCTCTTCTGATGACCTATGTATGGTATCGATTGCGATTTTGTAATGGTCGGTTGGAGTATGAGTGGTGTAACTCATCTCCTCAGGGCATTAATATGTTTGAAATATGTAATCAGCTGTATAGCATAATTGCTTAGGTTGAACTACGAGAAACAATGATTGATGATACATTATTTATAGTGCTCTAGTTGAATAACTAGTATACATGTTCTTCATATTCCTTATTGATATATGTCTTGTCATTCAATCAAGTTATAATTGAAATGATTGCTTATGAAATATTGTTCTACTTAGCTTATACAAATGCTTTACCTGCTATTGAATGTTTATAGTTCTACTGCTCAAATATTATTCCATTATTGCAATAACAATGCTTCTGGCGGAGAGTTATAACTCTCACTGGGACAATTATTCAATTGTCTCACCCCCGTGGGATTCGACTTTTTAGGTAGACGCCGAGGACGAAGGAACCCTTTAGTGGGTGAGCAACAACAACAGCAGCAACACCAGGGACAACAATGATCCTCAGGTGGAAACACTGTCTGTCAAGTCTTGTAGATAGAATATCCTATGTGTCGTCTCTGTACTCTCAGGTCCTAGGAGTCAGTAGATGTTTAATGTTGATCTGAGATTTTGGCGTAATGCCTTGAGATTTTTGTATCTTGCCTTGTACAGTTAACAGGGCAGTTGATGTTTGTAATCCTCGAGATGTGATTTTACATAGATGTAATGATGGATCCATTTGTATATAACTTATCCTGTTCTTTTATGAAAGAGTCCTATAGTTTGTGGACCTTTGTGTAAAAAGTGTTAAATTTTTTTATTTTCAGTAATTCCGCTGCTAATTAATCGCTTCTGCATTTGTGGATCTCATTTTCCCCGAGATGTGTCCCATAGTATTCCCATGTGATGGGGAGTTCTACATCACTTTTTCTGATGATACTTCCCCTTCTAGTTCACTAAGGAACTGAATTGTGTCTGAGTCTTCAAGATTTGTCTTCTTGCAAATCTCAGGCGTTAGTGGTACCTACTTGGTATCAATGATGAAATGGAGAACTTGTAGGCCCCTCTTCTGTAATGATGGTAGGGACTCCTATGTAAGTATTCACCTTCTCTTCCTTATCGAGGGGTAGTGGTACCTCTAACGAGGTAGAGTGTTGGTCTCCCTTTGTTTTGACAGATGAAATCATTATGGAAGATAAAACAACTGTACAGTGAGAATTTGGAGGGATGGTTGCCTTCATTGACCAAACCTTCTGCACTTTTGTATTTGTACTCACCTTAGGTATTTTGATTGGTTGTACCTTCTACCCCTGGTGAGCCCCTGGTATGATGAATGGTTGTACTTTCTTCCCTTGGAAGGCACTTAGTGTGCTAGTCAGCTTCTTGAGGTTAATCAAAATCACTAACTTCTGTTCCTAAACTTACGTGACAATTCAAGTACTTCAAGACTAGTTTTTAACTACTTGCTCTAGTGGAAGAACAAGTCTATAGGGTGACTCTTTTAGTGATGAGATCATAGACATTATGTTGGAGGAAAAAGGTGCCTCTTCTGAATCGACTGTGTGGACATCCCCAACATCTATGAGATCTTGAAAGGCATGTTTGAGTGAGATGTAGGAATCTATTTTTGGACCCTTTTCTCTATGGTATTCACAAAAGGCATTGGTGTTGTAGGTCTTTCGTAAGGGATTCGGTGGAGCAGTTATTGTTGGAAAGTTGAGTAGATGCTTGATATCTTGAAAGATAGTGTTGTTGAGAGAAGATCCCAAGGGTGTCAACTCCTATTTGGTTCGGAAGGCCCTCAG
Source organism: Alisma plantago-aquatica (assembly GCA_963693085.1). NCBI lineage: Eukaryota > Viridiplantae > Streptophyta > Magnoliopsida > Alismatales > Alismataceae > Alisma > Alisma plantago-aquatica. Next base: position 714,116,063 of record OY856411.1, on the reverse strand, counting down.
ATGATGGAGCGGTAGTTGCTGACTCAGCATGAGATGTCGGATTACACATTGTCAGAGGAGTGCTTACGGCTATCTGCTACATTGCTTGATGGAAAGACAGTGGTGCATATCCATAGTAGTTGTTTGATGTCCATGGGTACTACAGGGGCATGTAATGAGGTTGAAAATTAGGCGGCATCATGTGAGCCTATTGCGGTTGGGGTGTCAGGGCATGAGTAGTCTATTCCACAAATGTTTATGTTGGAGAGATCTATATAATTGGCAGTTGGCGCTTTCCCATCCCAGCGGGTATGAGTACTTATCCCACCATATCATATGACGTCTTTGCCTTCACTCACTTGGAATTTTGATTAATCATCGAGGAGGTGGATGATGGTTGGAAGGTGAGATTTATGTTTTGATAGACCCCTCTCTTGATGGAATTCTTGATCCTTACACTTGCTTGTATGGGCTTCGGGGAGGTATTCTACCATTTTAAGGATAAGAGGGTTGTGGGAGTTGGCATGGCAACTCAGATCACCATGTCCAATCCTCCTTATCTTTAGGGTTGAATTATGTATGAGCGTAAAGATCCCTCCACCATTCAAATAACTCGGAGAAGCTTTTGTCTGACTTTTGCTACAGTGATTCCAAGTCTTCCTTGGTCGGGACCTGATCCATATTCCATCCATACTGATTGATAAACGTTTTGGACATCTTGGCGCATATGGGGATGGCGATCATGTCTTACTTCTTGTACCAGGCCAATGCAGGACCAACCAAGGTCCATGTGAATAGCATATCAGTGCCTTGTTGTCATTCTCAACTTCCACCAAATCTAAGCAATATGCCTTGACGTGATCCATGGGATACCCCTTTCTAGGTACTCATGGAATTTTAGCATATTGTCAGACAGCTTCGCATCTAGAAAGTGGTAGAAGTCACTGAGCATCTTCCCATTGTCCTTCTTCCCTTCTAGCAATTTGATCTTTTCCATGATCTCTATCAATAAGAGATTTTTGGCAACGGGTTCATGTGCAACAACTTCTTAACGTACATCCACCATGGGTACAACTGGTTGTTTGATTGTCATTGGCAGCGCCATATATACAAGTAATGGGCATCCATACCCTCCCCCTATGTACGGGTTGTACCAAGAGTGGGGTGGTGTATACATGGAGTAAGGGTTGGGGACTGACCCTCATCCATTCAGATGTTGCATTTAAACCTTTGTGTTGATGTTGGTCTATCAACCATTTAAGGCTCTTCCTTTTTTTGTTGTAGGTTCATTTTCTTTCTTCTTTCCTTTGGCTTCTCCTTCAGGACTCTGTTGCTACCTCTTGAGGTATCGGAATTAACCCAATGTTCATGAATGGAAGACTCTAATAAATCCCTAGTTGGAATGCTTCTCTGAGGTGGGTGGAAAACACACATGCCGTATGGGAAGAATGGTGTGGATGACCTAATGGGTATAGCTCGTTGTCCAGCAAACCCTAGGTAGTTCCACCCTCCCATATACGTTGAGCTTGATGGAAGAGGAAAAGGCATATTGGAGGGCTTCTCAAATGGATGTCCTTTTTGAGTGATTGTGGCTCCAGGCTTGATGGTGGCTTCCTTGCATTTCTCCACTTCTTTTGGCTTTCCGTTCTTGTTGTTGATGGCCTCCCCCTTAGAGATACCATCAAATTGACAATCTGTACTGCTGCTCATGGTCATATAGATTGATCATTTGTGAGACCAAATGAGGTAAGGGCTTCTTGTTATTCCCATTTTGTCCTAAAATGAGCACAAGCAGGATTCAAAAGTAGGGTGTAATATTAGGATAAAATACTATATGCTTTGGGACAGGTCCCTTTATAGACATTATGTCAAATAAGAACTAAAAAGGCTTCCTCCCTGGTGAGGGAAGTGTATGCAAGGGAAGCTCCTGAATTTCTTGTGATTTGTAGTTCTTTCTTGTTATATGTTTTTTTGGTGATTGTTCATATCCTTAACTTGGGACATATGAAGGAACCTATCCATTTTTGTATGTGATGCGCTTGCCAATGCCGAGGTAGAAAGGAAAAGATGGTGGATGTCTTGTTCCTTGGGAAAATGCTCCAAAGGAATCATTCAAAGTAGGATGGAAGGTGGGGTTTTGAGTGGTTGATCAAGATTAGTGTGACCCTTACTCAGCAAGTGATTGTGCTTCAGCTATTATTCTTCTTCAGGGTGTCCTCGTCTAGTGGGGTTACCAAACTGAAACCCTTGGCAGCAGCCATGACACCCTAGTTTCCTCCTAGTTCGAGGGGTTTCTCTGGAGAGTTCTTATGAGGAATAGTTGGCAAGGAAGGAGCCTCGGCTTGGCCTCTCATTTACATGGTGTTCAACAAAAGGTTGTGGTCTAGTTTTAGGTCATAGTCTAGGATCCCATTTAGGAAGATGGACCATATGACTTTGTTCTCATACGGTCAGTTTTTTTGGGCAGTCTGGACACCCTGGTCTTCATTGGTGATGAGGGTGATCGCCTTGATGCTAGCAGTTATCCCGGTATAGTCCTTCGAGTCGTTGTTGTTGACCTCTTACACAAAGTAAGGCAATATCACGGGAATGATTTCCTTGGTTGTATCTGAATGGTCTTTTGTGATTTCCATGGTACAAAGAAAATATGGGTGGGGACCTTTACGCTCAGGGACAAGATCCCACTGATATAGTACCATGAGTCGATGCTCTTCTTCTAGTCAAATGTGTCAAGCTTTGCAGATTAGATCTTGCATCATTGGTAGGTTGTTAATATAACCTCCTTTTGGTTAAGTCCCTTGTAGTGGGCCACAATGTTGTGGGCTTACAATACGGCATCCACCTAGTGATCTGAGGTCATGTGTAGGATGGGACATAGAACCCATGACCCACCTATGCGTCTGGGAGGGACCTAAATGATCTTTGTGCCTCCTTGTCATCAGTTGCCTAGACCTTTGTCTGGAAGGATATTCATCTCCCATAGTCATTGAGTGAATAGTACATATCGTAGGCTAGATGACATATCCTCCTTTGTGGGGGCACCCAACTGATGTTGGCAATGTGAAGCATCTCAAAGAGATGTAGAATATCATCTTCTTTAATGCATGCTACAATACCAGGATTGTCAGATTGATTTGTGATGATGGCATGGCCTAACTGGTACTTGAACTTCTGATGTAGCAATGAGGTAACTACCAGCTTTTGATGAATCCATGGACTCCCCATGAGGGGTTGAAGGAGGGACTCAACTCCATGATGGTGAATGGGATGGTGAACATCTGGGGTTTGATTTGTAGCTCAAGCATGATCTCTCCCAGAGCATTCTTGATTGCTCTATCAAAGGAGGTTGCTTTCTTTTTCATTGATTGGAGCTCGAAAGGATCCTTCCCTAGACTGAGGAGTGTCTTTAATAGGAAACACCTTCAGGCATGTGTCATTGTCAACAAAGCATGGGGGTATCTTGAGACTATTGTGTATTGCAATTATACTCCATGTCACCATTAGGGATTGCATTTCAACTGGAAGCGATGACATATTCAAAACTTAGATCAAAAGCTCCCCAACAAGAAAAATATCTATCTTTATTGGATCGAAAAAAACATCTACATCACCACAAAGTCTTATACTCACATGTGTGATGCATTTTACTCTCAAACACAAGATCAACCTCTCTTATGTTTGAGGATCCATCCATGTCAAGCACAATGTCAAGATTTCTTAATCTTGTTGAGCAATCCAACACACAACTTCTCTAGCCATGTCAAGCCATTCCTTCTCCAGTCATTTCTTCCCTCTCCACACCATGTTCCCTAATGTCACAGGGGAGCTTCTCTTTGTCTTTGTCCACCCCAACAAACTTTGTTGTCTCTTCATGGTTGGTGTGAGGGGGAGAGATATAGGAGATGAGAAGAAGAGGATGACAAGAACAATTGAGGTGCATATCTCAGAAGAGGAAAGAGGAAGAAGAGCATTCTCTATATATGGAATTTTGTGTACTCCACATGTTGTCCAGATCTAACCATCCAGTTCAAGGCCAATTTTCATCTTTTCCATTCAGATTCTCAGTTTCCAAGCATTGGTCTATCAATTTGAATTTGTATTCTTGCACTGTCATCTGAAGAATATGATTACTTAGTTCAATTTGATGTCATCAATGCTCTCCATCAGGTGAATATGTTTCTTTATCAGGCATCTATTGGTCACTCTACTCCAGAAACACTTCTATCTTCTAGTATTTGAGCATCTTGGTTAATTTGCACATCTGGTTGTGTTGATCTAACACATTTGTCTTTGGTAGAACATCATTCAGTCAACTATTTCATCTATGTTTTCTTCTCATTCGTGTGTGCCCTATCAAGCACATTGATGTTCACCTGTGCTCACATTGATGTTTGTATGTGCCATGTCTAGCACATTAATGTTTTTCCATGCCCATGTTGATGTTCATCAGTGCCAAGAACGTTGATGTGCGTCCATGCCATGTGAAGCATGTTGACTGTCTAGGCTACCACATGGTGATCTTCTCTTGGAAACAACTTTAGACAGTAGTAACTGAGTTCCTGACTTAGATGATCTTCACATGTTCCTTCAGCATGCTCCAATATGCAACCTCGAACATATTCAAATCTCTAAATGTGTCAAATATTCTATGTTTATCAATCTTAGGGGAATCTTCAAAGTCAAAATATTCCAAAGATTGAAGTGTGGGGTGATATTGAAGTGTGGGGGGAGTGCACATGTTGTGCTAAGACAATGGGATTAATCATGTTTTAGTCATAACCTTTTTTTGTATAGCTTGTTTCCATCTATCATCCAATTTGGGCATGTGATTCAAACATGCTCCAACTTGAGGGGGTGTTAGAAATATAAGTCATATCATATACGATCTGAAGTCTTGACACAAATTTACCGTGCATAAAATGCAAGTGCACGCGCCAAAGTAATATAGGCATTTGTGAGGCCCGAGTCGAACTCAGGGAACGGATTTTGTTCGGTAGACTACTACTAACTATTTGCAATTAGCTAGACTTATTAAAATGGTTTGAGAGTTGTTTGAAAAAGAAAAGAAAAAGAAACGAAAACAAAACAATCGATTAAATGGTTGGTTTAATCAATTAAAGATGGAATATTTAGGATTGTGGTTTCACCGCAGGTTCTCATTATACTCATTCCTACACAATTATCCTAATTTGTCTCCTATTCCAGGTAGTGGCCTGTAGTCATAATTGTTCGCTGTTGCGATACAATTCACTACCTACATCTAGGTCAGTTCTACGATAGTAGTAACCTATTCCCTAAATTAGGTGCATGAAGATCACACTCTGGGTTTCCACCATTAACTGTACATCGCCTTGTTCAAAGGATTTATTAGTTAATGTGATTATCATCTCTTTTCAATCGTTAATTCTTCTTTCAAAGTAATTAAAGGTATTCGATTATCATTAGGGTGATCAATCATAATGATATAATTGAGAAAACGACATCATGCCACGAATTTAAGAGACAAATTATGATAAACTATGTAAAAAGTATCATACAACGATTACCCGAGCTACTCCCAGTCCTAAAGATAAAGGGGATCAGCCCGCATGTTCATCTCAATGAAAAACATGATGAGAGAAAGGGAAAACATAGGGAAACATGAATAGATGTGATGTAAACCCCTGAACGGAGGAGATCTAGGCGTTCCTTGGCACGGGGTGAACGTTCTACAACCTTCCGACGGTGGAAAACGTCTTCTGTAGCTCTTGAAATGATCGGGGCGTCGCTCTCGGCTCCGTTCTTCTCTCCTTTTCTTCTCGAGACTTCTCCAGTGGCTAATGATGTGATAGATTGCTTAGGGCCACCTTAATTAGGTATATGCACCACTTTAGATCGCCCAAAAATCACCACCGTATGATTAGACACGATCTTTAGCAGAACCTGATCTGACGGCGTCGATACCATCGACGCGGGTCGATGGTATCGACTTGCATGAGGCACCGGCACTTGTGCGATTCTTGGGGTTCTCTCTAATGTTTCCCCGATACCATCGACGGTGTGTCGATGGTATCAACACCTTAGGCGTCACTTTTCTTTGGAATCTGACGTTGAAGCTAAGTTTGCTGAGGTGAGGTTGATGGTATCAACTTTGGGTCAATAGTATCGACACCTCAAAATCTGGCTCGCTGACGCTCTCTTCATACCATTGACAGTCCCATCGATGGTATCGACTTCTGGTTGCTCTTCTCCGGCAATACACTGTGACCAGGTCGATAGTATCGACCATCCATCGATGGTATCGACAGATGCAGATATCTGAATTGCCTAAAAAGAAAAGAACACTAATCAAATCCCACAAATATGATCTTTTATACATAATAAAAGGAAACAAGGTAAATTTGATGCAAAATGAGATTATAGACTAAAGGTAGAGAATCATGCGATATTAATCACAAATATGATCAAAATACACATAAAACGTATGGAAAACTAGTCTATCAAAATGACTCAAAACCCCTGCATCAAACTCCCCTAAGCTTGAACATTGTTCGTCCTCGAGCACAAAACTGTAAAGTAGAATTGCGAGAGTCAACTAAAGAACATATTAGCATAAAAGACAGCTCACTATGACTCCCACGTGTCATGCACATGCCGACCCTCACTGACCACAGAACGATAACTACCCTAAAGGTGACAATAATCGTCCATAAGAACTGTCCACCCCAAGATCATCAAACACTACCAAATAAAGCAATTCATATAATGAATTCCTCCGGTTCAGACTTAGTGCATCTTGTGATCTCCTATCTATGCTGCTCAAGTCTTAACTACCATTTAAATGGAAGCAGATCTCCTGGTATACAAAAAATGAGGAGATAATCATGGGTGGCCTACCATTTTGAGTAACGGGTGGATGAAATGGGCGGTTGTGGAAGAAAGAGAAGCACCAAATAGTTTTATCATGCAAAATCAACAAAATGGCCTAAATGATGCACATGCATATGAAAATGACCTAATGCCTAAATTTTAGGTAGAATGGTACATGCACTATCATTCCGTCTCAAGATGAGATGGAATGACTACTAAAACTACATTATGTGCTTATTCCTCTTTCGTTTATATATACATGCAAGTGAAACAAGTTCCTTTCTTCCTCTTTTTTTTCTTTCTTTCTTTTTTTTCCTCTTTTTTTCAAGCCCTCATTTTTCAATTTACTAGAAGAACATTCACAATATTTTTTTAGGCTTATTTCCACTTAGCTAACACCATTGACGCATTACAAATTACTCTTCAGAGGGTATAGAACAATTTTCCTTCTTTTCTTATTTTCCAGAAGAAATAATGCACAGAAAGTCCTATATGCTCTACAGTGTGCAAAATGCAACTACAATGTCATGCATTTGAGAATGTGTGAATGTATAGATGCAAAATCTAGCTAAAATGAAATCCTATCTACATGTCATGCAATCAAGAGATGAAAAACTATAAGTTCTTCCAATTCTTATGGTGGATATTGAATGAAATGAAATGGATAGATCACAAGACTAATGTACAAATCCATTGGAATAGATTATATTTCCCTCTTTACTGACCTATGTAATAATGAATCAAAGGGTTTCTCTCTCTCACTTTCGATTAAAATCCCATTACCATTTGGTCAGTTTAGGCTCAACATCCATGTCCATCCACATTTCTTGAATCATAAGAATGTACAATTATGATCTTATGTTTTAAAGTTGACAAACTCAATTATTTTCATAGGTTAAGTGCTCAATTTCAAACAAATTCAACTTGCAACTTCTTTGAGAAATTTTCAATTATGCTCCGATTTCAGATAATGGCACCCATAACTCTCATGTGGAAAACATTGAGATGACACATTAACATTAGACATCCATGGATACACTAGATAGCATGTGGATCCTAAAAACTAAGAAAATTGCAAAAAAGAAAAGGAAATAAAAGATAAGAAAGGAAATAAAAGATAGAAATTGTTCCATCTCCCCCCCAAGCTTGAATTCGACTATGGCCTCATAGTAAAAAACAATCTCAGTAGGTGGAACAGTGATACCATTTTGCTGCTCAGGTGGTGGGTACTGTGGGGCGGTGGGATCCCAAGAGGGATATTTCCCCTGAAAATTTGGATCATATGGGGGCATCGGTGGTGGTTGTCGGTAGCCCCCGAAGTAACCTTGACTCCAGTAATGATCATAAAATGGATATTGCTGCTACTCGATCCTCTCCAACCGGTCGTAGACATGCTGTTGATTTGTGAACAGCTGACGCACATTCTCAAAGATGGCTTGTTGATTCACATACAACCGATTTGTGGTATCTTGGATATCAGTGAAGGAGGCAGTGTGCTGCTGTTGTGTCTCCTGGATTCTCTGGAGCATGTTGTACATTCCCTGCATTGAATAAGCATCCTCTCCTTCCTGAGAGGGTTGTGGTGGTTGTGGCTGAGAAGAGGATGAAGCGCCCGGGTAGAAGCATGGATGCTTCCTCAGAGCTACTCGAGACTGAAGAGGAATGAGAGGCTCGTCTTCCTCCTCCTCGTCATCGCCGACATCATCGTCTTCATCTGCATCTTCAACCTCTTCTTCAGACTCAGCAATAGGGATGATGGGCCACCGAAAGTGATGGCCCGCCTGAATGTTGAAGATGGGGTCCGGGAGTGATAATCACAGATATTCCTTCATGATGTGGCAATGAGCATATGCCACACCGCCATCGACGATAATAAGGTTGGAGCGGTGTAAGTGCTCCAGATTGACTTTATTTTTGTTGACCAGCATAGTGAGTTGTAACAGATCTAGCCTGAGATAGAGAGCTAGCAGCGTGATAAGCCCCCCAAAGTGGATAGGGGCCCGTCTGGTACTCCTCCGCACATCCAACACACGCGTTAAGAAAAATGTGCCCCAGTTGAGTTCCTCTTTAGTCAGTAGTTTGTAAAGGAAAAATAGATCCGTCTCTTGAAATTTACTCAGTGCCAGATCACTGTGAGCAAAGAAGGTAACACATAACATGCGATGCAGAACCCGAACAAATGGGTGCTCGAAGTCGGCCACGACCGCATTGTGATAGGTCATCGCCTTTCCTGCTGGAGTTCTCACCAGATCAGCAAATATAGCATCATAGTCTTCCTGAATGTTTGGCCTCCGGTGTTGGTTAGGAGAATGATACTAGTTGTAGATAGAATTGAACTGGTCTAGGGTAATGTTATAGTTGTTATTGAAGTGTGGCATCCAACTTACATAAACATGATTAACTAAGCGGAAGCGATTACTAACAGCGGATTACTGAAAATCATTAAAAATTAAAACCATTTATCAAGAGATCCATTCACAGGAAAACTCTTTCATTCATAACCAAAGTAATTCATTACATCTTAGTTCATAATGTACATGTCATGTACCATCTCTTCTTGAGGATTACATACGACAGCTACTCGATTAAATTTGTACATAGGCAACTTAAAACCTCAAGGCATCAAGCCAAAACCTCAGATCGATTATAAAATCACACACTACTGACTACTAGGACCTGAGAGTACAGAGACGACTCATATGACTAACTATACAAAACCAGATAGCCAATATCTCCACCTGATGGATCACTATTATCCTTGTTGTTGTTGCTGCTGCTCTTCCCCTGTAGTAGGGGTTCTGCCTTTTTGTCTGCGTCTACCTAAAAAATATTGGATCCCACGGGGGTGAGACAATTATAAAAATTTCCCCAGCGGGAGATATAACTCTCCGCCAAAAACATTATTATTGCAGTTTAATAGAAATAAACTGAGCAGAGGAATCTTATATATTTAACAACAGATAAATCATTGTATGAACAGAATCAAGTAATCTCCTTTCCTAAGGAGAACATTGCATCTACCCATGGTAGAGTTGTAAATCATCTATCCACCTTGCAAGGAATGTAAAGAGACATAATTCACATCTATCAACTAAAGATGCATAAAAGAAATGTAACATCAGCCAATGAATTTCCGTATTCAATCCCTAAGCAAACATGCTAAACGGATGATTATATTTTACAATCACACTTATGCCCTGAGGAGATGAGGTATACCGCTCATACTCCAACCGACCACTGTGAAGTTGAAATCAATACCATACATAGGTTAATGGAAGAGCCAAATTCCGATGACCTCCCACATCCCGGTCAGTGTGGGACCACAAGCAGGACTTATGTCAACTGCTCAATATAGCTTTCCAGGGCATACTGGAAACTTCACTATAGAGTTACAACATCAACTGCACTCTCATCGGAAATTGAGAGATTTAATGTTTATCTCCATCGACCCGACATTAAGTGTTATTGGGAGATGTGTACGGCATCTATCCCAATCATCGGGAGATTTGTGATACATCCATCCCGAAACAGACAATGAAGGATTGAGAGGTTTAATGTTTACCTTCCATCAATCTCCTCATCAGGACGTAAGGATATGTTCGCCCATTAACCCCCACATATTCAAAAATATGCATTCTGGGTTTTTGCCGCAGAGCAACCCATTTCACCATCACCTATTAATGATGATGATGGATCTATGGCCATGGCTCTACATGATATGATTTCACTTGATTAATTAAGTACATTATCATATTCTTTTAGCATCAGTCAAGTTCTCAAACATAACTTATTATGACAAATGCTACAAAGAACCATGTACTGTTTCATCAATCACTTCTCAGTCTTTATAAGACATCCCTCATTTAAATACTGGGAATTCTCATCCATCCACCACATTATTACCATGCTTATCGAATTTGGGTATTTAAACCCTAGGTTCATCACTGAACATGCATTGTTAGCACTTATTAGGTAACTATTACCTCTAGGTCCTCAGACCAAGGTATACATGATACTTGTTACACAAGAATTACACATGGCTCACAAGGCCCATTATTTGTCTTGTCACTTTTTACTAGGCAACAACTTGATCACATGGCTTACAATGCCACTGCACGTTTTGTTACTTTTCATTAAGCAAAATATAATATAATGGCACACCAGGCCAATGCATATCTTGTTACTTCTCAGTAAGAAACAAAAGCATATCACAGCATACAATACAATAGTAACATCACTATTTCCTTACCAGGATTAGGGTTTACCATCAAATAGGGTTTTTCATCCTATTACCCAAAATTAGGGTTAGGATTTCCCATTACACATTAATTAGGGCTTATGTTCATTTTATGAATCCAACCCTAATTAATTGCTCCACTCCTCTAAGAGCCTCTTTTAATATCACAAGCATTCACACATGCTTATTGCTCTCATCACATATCATTAAATATTATTAATGCAAGGTATGAGTTTATTTCTCATCCTTGCCAAGGTATGATTACATCATACTCATTAGTTTGGCTTAACCCCTTTCTCAAGGTATGTTAGCCTATACTTATCAAAATGTATCAAACTCCTTACATTTCATTGTATCAGTTTATATAACACATTTCATTTGTTTCTTTTCCAACTAAAATTGGATTTAAAGCGTGTCAAGGTGTATCAATCCTGAAGTGATGAATGTGATATCTATCATGTCTTGATGTATCACTTTTCTCATCACTTCTAACTCACTTGAATTTACCAACTTACCTTGTATTAAGGTATTTCCCTCTTAACACTTTTAACCACTCACCTATCACCTTTATGATATAGTGCATAGGTCACACACTAGATTTGTCCAGCTATCTTTAATGATATGGACTTGTCTAATGGTTAGGCATCATTGATATCATTATCAACCACTTTAGGTATCTCAACTCTCAAAATACTATCCATACCATTATTTAGTGTTGCATACATCACTCCTAAGAGTGTCCTGTCCTCATCTTTGTAAGGTTTATAGGGTTGATACATGTAAGTCAAGTTAATCACATGTATAGAGTTGGATGTATAATGATCTAGGCATCACCTTGTCCCTTATACCCTTACATATTAAAGTATCAACATTACCATTCATATGGTTTATCAATTTCACCCTTCATGGTGTAACATTCTCATCTTACTTGATTATGTCAGCCACACTCTACTTTAGTGTATTGGCCATTATACCCTCATTAGGGTTTCATATATCATTACATGGCATCACCGCAGATTTAAATTTCACATCACATCATTACACCAGGGTTCCACATAACATTATTCTAATTCAGGGTTTCACATGGCATTACCCTAGATTAGGATTTCCCATGACATCACCCTCAACTAGGGTTTCACATGGCATCATCCTCATTTAGGGTTTCACATGGAATCGTCCTCAATTAGGGTTTCACATGGCATCACCCTTAATTAGGGTTTCACATGGAATCATCCTCAATTAGGGTTTCACATGGAATCATCCTCAATTAGGATTTCCACTTGGAATCATCCTCAATTAGGGTTTCATATGAAATCATCCTCAATTAGAGTTTGACATGGAATCATCCTCAATTAGGATTTCCACTTTAATTACCCACAATTAGGGTTTACTATTCATCCCAATTAGGATTCCTATTCAAGTATCTATAATCAAGGTTTACTATTCATCCCAATTTAGGGTTTTACATCACATTACCCTAAATTAGGTTTACACATATCATCACCCTAGATTAGGGTTACATCCTTGTCCTAGATTAGGGTTTCACTCAAAAGCTGCCCTAAATTAGGGTTAGGGTTCAATAACCTTGTCAATTAGGGTTTTATGCTCATGATTAGAGTTTTATGATCTCTTTACTAAGGATCATACCCTTAATCACCACATGAATCATACTCAAGTATGAATTCCATTCTATCATTCTCTCCACTTGATTTGGTTACATCAATCATACGATCAAGTATATACAACTATGATTAACATAGTGTACTGAGTTATTGCTATTATAAGAAATTAGGGTTTATCCCTTTAAAGGTACTAATCATCTAGGTACTTTAGGGATTCAACATTTATACCTATCATTGATTATCATTTCTATCAATCATTGGATCAATGGAACAATCATCACCTTCAATTTCCAAATGATTGAATCACATTTGACCTCCATTCGGTTATGGGGTTTCATCACCAAACGGTTTTGAAACCGTTTGACCCCAAACGGTCTCAAGACCATTTGGGCCAAATCAGTCTCAAAACCGCAAGGGTTCATTAGGTACATTCATCAATCAAATTGAATGTAATTTGCACCATTGAACTGACCATTGATTAGGCAATTGAAGGATTCATCAATCAACACCATTAGATATTTATCCAATAATCAAGGATCAACCATTAACCCTCCAAATGGTTTTGAAACCGTTTGGGCTCAAACAGTTTCAAAACTGTTTGACCCAAATTATCTTGAAATCGTTAGGATCAATCATGGATTCTTCAATTAACTCGATTAGGGTTTCCAATTGAAGGATTGTACATACATTGAATCAATAAATTGGATCCATTGGATCATCATCCAACATGTACTTGGGTTCAGACCTCAAATGGTCAACCTAACCAAATGGTCAACCCTCTCTTGCGGTTTGGAGTCCAAGTCATCAAACGGTTTGCAAACTGTTTGGTCTCCAAACGGTTTGGTGAAACCGTTTGGACCAAAAGTCCAAAACCGTTTGCAACTCAAATTTGTTGAGATGTGTGCTTGTGATGATGTCATCACCATCAACCTTCATCCCCATGAAATCTACTGCCATACCCATGGAAGTTGCATCAATTAATCAAAGGTATTGCAGGAAGAACAATTGAATCAATTGAATTGAGAAATTGAGTTCAATAATAATGATTAAGGGTTCAAGTTATATAACCCACCTCTAAATGAGCTTCAAAGCTTGGAGCTTCACTTCAACAATGGTGGATGAAGCTTTTTCAACTCCCCCTAGGCTCGTCCTCAATATTTTGGGTGAAAAGATTGGCTAGGGTTGAAGATGGAGTGAAGAAAAGAAGAAACCAAGCATTGATTTGTGATTTCCACCATGAATTCAAGGTGAAAGATGGTCAAGAAGCTTACCAACAGGTTGGGGATCGTTCTCCTCTTTCTCCCAAGCTCCCAAGGTTGTTTTGCAAGCAAAGGGTGGAAGTGAATTCGAAATTCCCCTTTTTCTCTATGGATAAATGAGCTTATATGCAATTTTTATTAAAAATTCAATTAGGAGAGAGAAAGTAGAAATTATCTCCCCCTTATCCTTGCCACTTGCCCCCTTCTCTTCCTTAGGGACGAGGCTATCCTCTTTTCCTCTTATTCCTCTCAATTATCCACAATTTAAAGAAAAGCAAATTAAGCACCTTAATCCATTTAATAGTAATATCCATAAGTGAGTGGATATTTGTTTTTCTTATAATAATGTGAGTGGGTTTTTCACCTCCTTGAGATATTTCGTGGCCCTTGCAAGGCACAAGGACGTCCACACATATATGAATTCAACCATTTCAATTTTGGTTGAAGGGCATTTTAATTAACAAATTTATTTTTGCATTAAATTGAATTAGGGTTTCAATTATGCTTAAATCTTGATTATTTTAATATCAAGATTCTCTCTCCTCCAAAGTGATTCAAATGAGACGCCCCTCTGGTTTTCTTTGCTTTACATGATGCCAAGAAACATTAGGGACTCTCTAGAAGAGGTAATTTGCATATTGAACCCTAGGTTTTGGGTAAATTGCACATTACACCAAAACTAGGTTTTAATGCACGAACATTGCTTTATCAGCTCTTTCTTGTTACTCAGGCTTTTCCCAAGCCATACCTCTACATCATCTTCATTATTATGATGCTTCAACACATGAGGAACATTAATTATGTAATATTTGCAAGTTAACCCATCAACTTGGGTGATTTGCACTTTAGTCCAAAATAAGCAAACATTGCTTCAACATTATCAAAACAGGACCAAAATTAAAACATAAGTTCCTCTTGGGCCTTAATTACTTTTCACCAAATAAAATTAAGGATCTAATTATCTTTATTAATCAAAACTTCTAGGGTTAAGGCATAACCCAGGTTGGGATGTTACAAATTATAAACCCCTAACAAGGATTTTGTCCCCGAAATCCCAGATAAAGGGAGATAGATTTTTTTTTCATTCATCATACTATCTAGCCTCCACATAACATCTCATTGTTATGGAGACACCATAAAGCTTTGATCAACACAAAGTGTTTCCACACAAGATTCTCATAGAATCAAACACACAAGACACATATTTGACTGTTCTTTCATCATTGACTGTGGACTTAATTTTGTGTCAAGTAACACTTTTTCTTAATTTTACAATTTCATGTGATAGATTCTTGTTTTTGAGGAGTCTCCCATGCTCCTTATTTAATTCAGAATTTCACCTTCATGATCACAATTGTGTTTTGTCACCTTTATGAGACTATAAGTCTTTTCATATCTCAATTGTGCCATCTCACCTGGTGACACAATACTAGATTTCCTTATTACTTGTACTATCTTATTAGTTGTACATTATCTTATCATAAGGAGAGATTAAATTATCAATTAAGAACTTATCTTAAAGATATCTTCATTTGTTATGTTTATGCAAGGCATAAACCCCTAACATGTGAGGTTTATATTATTAAACTGATTTCATGGTTGACCATTCCAGGTAGCCAACATAAATCATCTGGTATTTCTTTAGATACCAAGATCTCTTACCTTGGTATCTGTCACATGTGTTGAAAACACATCACATATTTATCTTCCTTTCATCTTGGAACATTACTTGTTACATATATCTTCACCTTGGAACCAAAGTTCAAGATAAATTGATACTTTTCTAAGTATCCATCACATTAACATTTTATCTTATGCACATCAAGTGTCCTAAGACCCACTTGATTGTCTTGTCCCTAAGAGTAAAGAAAAAAAAGAATTAATATGTCTCTTATTATTTCATGAATTTTCAACTTTTCATGAATCATTCACTCTTTGTCTCATCCTAGGTTCCTTGCCCTCAGCATAGGAATTTATAAGGATGATCACATAAAATTATTCCTTTCTTTGTTATTATTTAACATGTTCATGAGCATCTTGTGTTCTCATCACATTTCCTATTTCCACATTATGGGAAAAGATCTTACAAACTTTTTTGAACAGGGATCACTTTCCTTGTTCTCTTTCTTATCTTATGAGGAGTATACTTTTTACTCCCTCATACACACATATTAATCTGAGATCATTTCATATTTCTATTTCTTGTGATTAGGATATGACACATTTATCCATACCATATTTCAAATTTCATGATACTCATTAGATTGTTTCAGAATGACTACTTGATCAGAGCAATCAAAAAGATAACAATCTAAGAGTTCCATACTCACTTTATCATCAAATAGTTGTATACCTGGCCAGGGTATATAAATACTGAGATTAAGTAGTATGCAATTTGTATACTATGATATTCCTTTCTTTTCTTATCATCATGAGCATAAGATTCATCATTCTTGGATTCTATCCAGGCATCTTTTCTATACCTCATCTTCTCTCATAGAGGTAAGAGCAATAAATATCAAACATCCATAATGTTTACTATGCAAAATGTAAGTCCTTATAGGACTAATCAAAGAAATCTCTATCAATTACTTTCTCAATTAAGCTCAGGGAATCATAAAATGACTTATTAGAATGACATTATTTTGTCTAACCTGTCATGATTCGTGGATGGTTCACTGCCTCAAGCTGATTCTTCCCCAGAGGTTGATTCACCATAACATTTTTGGTCGGGCAATCTCTTGCTAGATGTCCTACCTGTCTACATTGGTAGCAAATTCTGGGCTTTGCTTGTGGTCTAGAAGGTTCTTTACCCTTTTTGGGTAGCCCTTGCCTTGATGCATTAGACTTTGGCTGTACTGGTGGTGCCAAGAACTTTCCCTTTTTGGGACTACTAGGCCTCTGTTCCTGAGTTTGGATAGGCCTTTTCTCAATTCTTCTTTTATTTTTCCTTTCTGGACAGTGTTTAATAATATGTCCAAGCTATCTACACCCATAACAAACCCTAGTTTCATGTTGTAACTGATTCTTTTTACCATTATTCATTGCTCCAACATGTTGTTGTTGAGCAAGAATCCTATTAGAATTCAAAACTTCTTCATTGGGAGCTGGTAGTCTAGGTTGCATTACTAATGCACGATCTACTATATGCATTATAGCTATCCTGAATTGCTCAAACAGAGCAGGGAAAGCTGGGCTCTCTATCATGGCTAGGTTAAACTGGGGATGTGCAGGTATATGTTCTTCTCTGCTCTGATCCCCTGTACCACTTCCTGGTGCAGCAGTGCTGCTCTCAGCAAGATGTTCTTCATGTGTTCCAGCCATCTTCAAGCTTTACTTCTTCTCCTATGAGCAAAAGTCACTATCAGATAGACTGAAATACACTAGAACAGACTCAACAACCTTAATCATATGTCTCTGTAGACTCAGTGAACATAGAGCTCTGATACCACTAATGTGGCAACACATCCCGCTATCACACAGACAATGAGGTGTTACGCGAAAACGTGTGGAAAACACCATAACCACAGATTATCAAAAACACAGGTTAATTAAAACCGATAGCGGAAAGCTGATAAACTGTGAAACTATTACATCCAAGTCCTCATCCTGCAGAAAACATATTATATAAACATATACAAGCCTTGAAACGTGTCCACAGCTTAGAAGGTCAGCTGTATGGTCGTCAGATGAGTTCATCACCTGTCATATATACATAACGGCCCACATCCGGCCAGCAGCAGGATATACAAACCATCAATAGCTATACATCATGAAACAACGTCAAAACGCTCCCAAGGACCTGAGAGTACAGGGATGACTCTAGACTCTACTACAAAACGACCAAGACAACAGAATGTCCATCTCTTGCCTTCTACTGCTCATCTAGCTACTCGGCCACAACTCCGCGACCACCACAACGTCTAGCTCGAACACCTGTAAACCAGCGGGGTGAGACAATTGAACATTGTCCCAGCGAGAAACATAACTCCCCGCCAAAACTATAAAACCAAAGGAAGATAAAGTAACAACAGTAGATAAGCAATAAAATGTAGAATACTGACAGTCTATACAGCAAGGCTATTCATACCATCAAGCTTACCAGGCTGTATGGAAGGCATATCACTAATTATCTCTTTATGGAACATGATTGACAAGATAAGGTTTATAAGATCTTATCACATAACATGAGGAGTGTATAAGTAACTGCATGTATAACAAGATTAACTGCACAAGCAAGGCCTCAACCAATGTTCCGTATTTTGCCTTAAGCAATAAATACTATTCAGTTGGATTACGTATTATTATGCCCTGAGGAAGTGAGATGTACCGCTCAAATCCAACCTTCAATTGTGAAACCCAAAGCTGATGCCATACAAGGTCAAATGGAAGAGTCAGACTCCACGACCTCCCACCTCGTAGTCAGTGTACGAGTACAACACAAGCAGGACCGCAGTCTCATGCTTAAGTGGCCTTAGCCACGGTTAGCTCCATAGGCTACCCTCTGCCTAGCCTGCCTTGGTACAGGTCTCGACGCTAGTATATCTGAGCCACGGGCCTATTCACCGTGCTCTGAGCCATGAACGCATTCAAGCTCCCATATCACATATCTTGAGCCATGGGCTTGTTCACCATGCTCTATTCATATCCCGAGTCTGCAACCGTAGCTGCACTCGAATCCTCACTATTTTAGGCTAGGAGAAGCCTCACATATTCAACAATATGCACTCCGGGTTAACCTGTAAGAGAACTCGTTTCACCATCACCAGCTCCTGACGATGATGGATCTATGGCCAGGGAAACTACATGATATATTCCACTGTGATTAATTAGTATCTTTTATATGGATTGTAAGGTTCAACCAAGTTGTATATCATGCAAACTATAACAAGAATAAACAACATAAAACTCAATGTTATGCTTTTATTATAATCACATCATCCTGATTCATCACAAGGATCCAACATTACATGTTATCACTTGGCCTCTTGCCAATCATCTAGATCCATCTCAAGGATCATCGCATTGCCATGGGATCTAAATCCCTCATCATATGCTTCCACTGCCTCTCAAGGCATTCTCATCAACTCAGGCATTCTAGCCAAACTCAGGTCCTCAGACCAAAACACATCATATATATATACCTCATAGCCTTTTTCTTGGCTATGCATCACCTGCATGGTTAGTATACACAACAATCATAGGCTTAACAGAAAAACCATGTTATAAGGTGTCATTAATGAATATATGCTTTATCAATCATGCTTCAACTTATGATCATGAACACATGGCACATCATTAAGCAAACCATATTACATGCTTATTATTTCCCTTAGCATTGTAAAGGGGTTTCAAGATGATTATGAGCAGATGTCAAGTCATGATAAGTTACATGGACAAGCTTACCATAAAGATTACCATATATCAAGGGTCACCAATCGTGTTGACAAGAACATTATCCATCATATTGATTTTTCATGAGAAGTAAGACCCTTACTAAAAGTACCCTCTACCCTCACCAAAAGTGGTATCGGGCAGGGCACCCTCATCTATCGTCCAACACACAACGATCATCACATAACGGCCAGGAACACCCGTACCTATCGACCAAGCTCAAGAGATAACGCATAACGTTGTGTCGTGCTTTGCATACATATCTGGCAATGTTGGGCATCAAGGTCTGTCGTGCACCCTAGCCCATGGGCGTGCCATGCAGGGTGTGACGCGCACCAGGTTGTGCAACGGGGTGTCGTGCTGGTGGTCGACACCCACATAGGACTAGTGTGACGCCCGTCACAGATCTAACCAGTATCCACCTCAAATCACAAGATACCAAGCTACATATAAGTCAGGTGTGTATCGGGCAAGGTACTCCACAAGAGGTAACGTCTAAGGGTGTAGCTCAAACAGCCAGCAAGGGAACTGGTGTTCCGCCAAACTATCCATGGCCTATCGGCCGTCACAAAACAGGGGCTGTGGTGTGACGTCCGTCACAAGAGCAGGGACCAGGGTATATCGCCCATCACCATCTCAACATGTGTCGGTCATGGTGTTAGGTCAAGAGGGTTGTCGGGCAGCACCTCTCCCAAGATCATAACGGCCAAGGAGCAACTCACAAGATCGGCAACAACCTCATGCACAAAGGTACCAAAACCCTAATGGATCAAGAGGGTGGCTCACCTCTCAACAACTAAGAGAGAGGGATCTTATACATCATCTATCACCAAATGGGCAACACAAGGAACAACCCTAGCAAGATTCACAACCACCACAAAGCTCACCCTTCAAGTCCATGGTGAGAGGAGGGTGTTGCTCAAGCTACTAGAACACAAGCTCACCTCTCAACTTAAATGAGAGAGGAGTGTTGCTCATGATACTAGAACTCAAGCTCACTCCTCAAGACCTAGGAGAGAAGAGAGTATTGCTCATCAAGAAACCCTAGATCACATGGTCGGCCAACAAGGTGCAACTAAGCAAGGAAACCAAACTAACAGCAAACATAGCTGATTATAAGCAACAAGAACAAGATCATAGAAGATGGTAAAATAGTTAGGGTTAAGAGTTATGCAACCCGCCTTAAGCAAGCTCCAAGCTCCTAGCACCAAAGAAGAAGAAAGCTCCAAGGCAGGATCGGCCACCAAGCTAGCTCCTCCAAGGGTGTCATCCACCAAGCTTGCCAAGGAGGAGGGTATCGTGCACCAAGGGAGAGGGGAAACCAAGAGACTAAAAGGATCCCTAGCAAGAGAGAAAGAACACATATATAGAAGGGAATGGAGGAGAAAACAAGGTAGAGCAAAGCAAGGTGTCGCCTACCTAGGGACACTTGTCCAAGAGCAAAACCACCACTCTAGCATGTCTTAAACACATGTCCAAGGCCTTTGCTATATGCAAGAATCCAGCACCAAGTGTCCACTAGTGGTGACACAAACGAGGTCAAAAATGGTCAAAGCTTCATGGGCGACACACCACCACTCCTCCAGGCCGACACACTCCCACACTGGGCAACACACCACCCTGGGCGACACTCCCAGGCCGATACAAGCACTCCTGGCTGACACAAGGGTCCAACAAGACAAGGGCAAGGCTCAACAAAGCCCAACGAGCTCAACCAAGCCCAAGGGGACTCAAGCAACGAGCCCAAACCATCCTTTCTACACTAGAGGAAGCAAGGAGAGGGAGAAACACCTCACAAGGTGAAAAACTTGCCCACAAACCCCAGACTTGGGTTAATTTGTAGGTAGCACCTCCAACTCTCCACAAGGCACCAACAAACCCTAATCACCACTAAAGGTGATTAGCAAGCAACAAAGCATCAAGGTTAAGCAAAGCACACAAGGTAACCCTAAATGGAGGTCAGAGTCCTTACAACTAAATTGTGGCATCCAACTTACATAAACATGATTAACTAAGCGGAAGCGATTACTAACAGCGGATTACTGAAAATCACTAAAAATTAAAACCATTTATCAAGAGATCCATTCACAGGAAAACTCTTTCATTCAGAACCAAAGTAAATCATTACATCCTGGTTCATAATGTACATGTCATGTACCATCTCTTCTCGAGGATTACATACGTGAGCTGCTCGATTAAATTTGTACATAGGCAACTTAAAACCTCAAGGCATCAAGCCAAAACCTTAGATCGATTATAAAATCACAAACTACTGACTCCTAGGACCTGAGAGTACAGAGACGACTCATAGGACTAACTATACAAAACCAGACAGCCAATATCTCCACCTGATGGATCATTGTTGTCCTTACTGTTGCTGCTGATGCTCTTCCCCTACAGTAGGGTTTCTGCCTTTTTGTCTACGTCTACCTAAAAAATATTGGATCCCACGGGGGTGAGACAATTATAAAAATTGCCCCAGCGGGAGATATAACTCTCCGCCAAAAACATTATTATTGCAGTTTAATAGAAATAAATTGAGCAGAGGAATCTTATATATTTAACAACATATAAATCGTTGTATGAACAGAATCAAGTAATTTCCTTTCCTAAGGAGAACATTGCATCTACTCATGGTAGAGTTGTAAATCATCTATCCACCTTGCAAGGAATGTAAAGAGACATAATTCACATCTATCAACTAAAGATGCATAAAAGAAATGTAACATCAACCAATGAATTTCCATATTCAATCCCTAAGCAAACATGCTATACGGATGATTATATTTTACAATCACACTTATGCCCTGAGGAGATGAGGTATACCACTCATACTCCAACCGACCACTGCGAAGTTGAAATCGGTACAATACATAGGTCAATGGAAGAGCTAGATTCCCATGACCTCCCACATCCCGGTCAATGCGGGTCCACAAGTAGGACTTATGTCAACTGCTCAATATAGCTTTCCAGGGTATACTGGCAACTTCTCTATAGAGTTACAACATCAACTACACTCTCATCGGCAATCGAGAGATTTAATGTTTATCTCCATCGACCCGACATTAAGTATTATTGGGAGATGTGTACGGCATCTATCCCAATCATCAGGATATTTGTGATACATCCATCTCGACACATACAATGAAGGATTGAGAAGTTTAATGTTTACCTTCCATCAATCTCCTCATCAGGACGTAAGGATATGTTCGCCCATTAACCCCCACATATTCAAAAATATGCATTCTGGGTTTTTTCCGCGGAGCAACCCGTTTCACCATCACCTATTACTGAAGATGATGGATCTATGGCCAGGGCTCTACATGATATGATTTCACTTTATTAATTAGGTACATTATCATATTCTTTTAGCATCAGTCAAGTTCTCAAACATAACTTATTATGACAAATGCTACAAAGAACCATGTATTGTTTCATCAATCACTTCTCAGTCTTTATAAGACATTGGGATCTCAGTCCCTCATTTAAATACTGGGAATTCTCATCCCTCCACCATATTATTACCATGCTTATCGAATTTGGGTATTTAAACCCTAGGTTCATCACTGAACATGCATTATTACCACTTATTAGGTAACTATTACCTCTAGGTCCTCAAACCAAGGTATACATGATACTTGTTACACAAGCATTACACATGGCTCACAAGGCCCATTATTTGTCTTGTCACTTTTTACTAGGCAACAACTTGATCACATGGCTTACAATGCCACTGCACGTTTTGTTACTTTTCATTAAGCAAAATATAATATAATGGCACACCAGGCCAATGCATATCTTGTTACTTCTCAGTAAGCAAAAAAAGCATATCACAGCATACAATACAATAGTAACATCACTATTTCCTTACCAGGATTAGGGTTTACCATCAAATAGGGTTTTTCATCCTATTACCCAAAATTAGGGTTAGGATTTCCCATTACACATTAATTAGGGCTTATGTTCATTTTATGAATCCAACCCTAATTAATTGCTCCACTCCTCTAAGAGCCTCTTTTAATATCACAAGCATTCACACATGCTTATTGCTCTCATCACATATCATTAAATATTATTAATGCAAGGTATGAGTTTATTTCTCATCCTTGCCAAGATATGATTACATCATACTCATTAGTTTGTCTTAACCCCTTTCTCAAGGTATGTTAGCCTATACTTATCAAAATGTATCAAACTCCTTACATTTCATTGTATCAGTTTATATAACACATTTCATGTGTTTCTTATCCAACTAAAATTGGATTTAAAGTGTATCAAGGTGTATCAATCCTAAAGTGCTGAATGTGATATCTATCATGTCTTGATGTATCACTTTTCTCATCACTTCTAACTCACTTGAATTTACCAACTTACCTTGTATTAAGGTATTTCCCTCTTAATACTTTTAACCACTCACCTATCACCTTTATGATATAGTGCATAGGTCACACACTAGATTTGTCCAGCTATCTTTAATGATATGGACTTGTCTAATGGTTAGGCATCGTTGATATCATTATCAACCACTTTAGGTATCTCAACTCTCAAAATACTATCCACACCATTATTTAGTGTTGCATACATCACTCCTAAGAGTGTCCTGTCCTCATCTTTGTAAGGTGTATAGGGTTGATACATGTAAGTCAAGTTAATCACATGTATAGAGTTGGATGTATAATGATCTAGGCATCACCTTGTCCCTTATACCCTTACATATTAAAGTATCAACATTACCATTCATATGGTTTATCAATTTCACCCTTCATGGTGTAACATTCTCATCTTACTTGATTATGTCAGCCACACTCTACTTTAGTGTATTGGCCATTATACCCTCATTAGGGTTTCATATATCATTACATGGCATCACCCCGGATTTAAATTTCACATCACATCATTACACTAGGGTTCCACATAACATTATTCTAATTCAGGGTTTGACATGGCATTACCCTAGATTAGGATTTCCCATGACATCACCCTCAACTAGGGTTTCACATGGCATCATCCTCATTTAGGGTTTCACATGGAATCGTCCTCAATTAGGGTTTTACATGGCATCACCCTCAATTAGGGTTTCACATGGAATCATCCTCAATTAGGGGTTCATATGGAATCACCCTCAATTAGGATTTCCACTTGGAATCATCCTCAATTAGGGTTTCACATGAAATCATCCTCTATTAGGGTTTCGCATGGAATCATCCTCAATTAGGATTTCCACTTTAATTACCTACAATTAGGGTTTACTATTCATCCCCCTTAGGATTCCTATTCAAGTATCCATAATCAAGGTTTATTATTCATCCCAATTTAGGGTTTTACATCACATTACCCTAAATTAGGTTTACACATATCATCACCCTGGATTAGGGTTACATCCTTACCCTAGATTAGGGTTTCACTCAAAAATTGCCCTGAATTAGGGTTAGGGTTCAATAACCTTGTCAATTAGGGTTTTATGCTCATGATTAGGGTTTTATGATCTCTTTACTAAGGAACATACCCTTAATAACAACATGAATCATACTCAAGTATGAATTCCATTCTATCATTCTCTCCACTTTATTTGGTTACATCAATCATACGATCAAGTATATACAACTATGATTAACATAGTATACTGAGTTATTGCTATTATAAGCAATTAGGGTTTATCCCTTTAAAGGTACTAATCATCTAGGTACTTTAGGGATTCAACATTTATACCTATCATTGATTATCATTGCTATCAATCATTGGATCAATGGAACAATCATCACCTTCAATTTCCAAATGATTGAATCACATTTGACCTCCATTCGGTTTTGGAGTTTCATCATCAAACGGTTTTGAAACCGTTCGACTCCAAACGGTTTTGAAACCATTTGACCCCAAACGGTTTCAAGACCATTTGGACTCAAACGGTCTCAAAACCGCAAGGGTTCATTAGGTACATTCATCAATCAAATTGAATGTAATTTGCACCATTGAACTGACCATTGATTAGGCAATTGAAGGATTCATCAATCAACACCATTAGATCTTTATCCAATAATCAAGGATCAACCATTAACCCTCCAAATGGTTTTGAAACCGTTTGGTCCCAAACAGTTTCAAGACTGTTTGGACTCAAACGGTTTCAAAACTGTTTGACCCAAATTATCTTGAAATCGGTAGGATCAATCATGGATTCTTCAATCAACTCGATTAGGGTTTCCAATTGAAGGATTGTACATACATTGAATCAATCAATTGGATTGATTGGATCATCATCCAACATTTACTTGGGTTCAGACCTAAAATGGTCAACCTAACCAAATGTTCAACCCTCTCTTGTGGTTTGGAGTCCAAGTCATCAAACGGTTTGCAAATTGTTTGGTCTCCAAACGGTTTGGTGAAACCGTTTGGTCTCCAAACTGTTTGGTGAATCCGTTTGGACCAAAATTCCAAAACCGTTTGCAACTCAAATTTGTTGAGATGTGTGATTGTTATGATGTCATCACCATCAACCTTCATCCCCACGAAATATACTGCCATACCCATGGAAGTTGCATCAATTAATCAAAGGTTTTGCAAGAAGAACAATTGAATCAATTGAATTGAGAAATTGAGTTCAATAATAATGATTAAGGGTTCAAGTTATATAAACCGCCTCCAAATGAGCTTCAAAGCTTGGAGCTTCACGTAAAAAATGGTGGATGAAGCTTTTGAAACTCCCCCTAGGCTCGTCCTCAAGCTTTTGGGTGAAAAGATTGGCTAGGGTTGAAGATGGAGTGAAGAAAAGAAGAAATCAAGCATTGATTTGTGATTTCCACCATGAATTCAAGGTGAAAGAGGGTCAAGAAGCTTACCAACAGGTTGGGGCTCGTTCTCCTCTTTATCCCAAGCTCCCAAGGTCGTTTTGCAAGCAAAGGGTGGAAGTGAATTCGAAATTCCCCTTTTTCTCTATGGATAAATGAGCTTATATGCAATTTTTATTAAAAATTCAATTAGGAGAGAGAAAGTCGAAATTATCTCCCCCTTATCCTTGCCACTTTCCCCCTTCTCTTCCTTAGGGACGAGGATATCCTTTTTGCCTCTTATTCCTCTCAATTATCCACAATTTAAAGAAAAGAAAATTAAGCACCGTAATCCATTTAATAGTAATATACATAAGTGAGTGGATATTTCTTTTTCTTATAATAATGTGAGTGGGTTTTTCACCTCCTTGAGATATTTCGTGGTCCTTGCAAGGAACAAGGACGTCCAAACATATATGAATTCAATCATTTCAATTTTGGTTGAAGGGCATTTTAATTAATAAATTTATTTTTGCATTAAATTGAATTAGGGTTTCAATTATGCTTAAATCTTGATTATTTTAATATCAAGATTCTCTCTCCTCCAAAGTGATTCAAATGAGACGCCCCTCTGGTTTTCTTTGCTCTACAGGATTCCAAGAAACATTAGGGACTCTCTAGAAGAGGTAATTTGCATATTGAACCCTAGGTTTTGGGTAAATTTCACATTACACCAAAACTAGGTTTTAATGCACAAACATTGCTTTATCAGCTCTTTCTTGGTACTCAGGCTTTTCCCAAGCCATAACTCTGCATCATCTTCATTCTCATGATGCTTCAACACATGTGGAATATTTAATCATGTAATATTTGCAAGTTAACCCCTCAACTTGGGTAATTTGCACTTTAGTCCAAAATAAGCAAACATTGCTTCAACATTATCAAAACATGACAAAAATTGAAACATAAGTTCCTCTTGGGCCTTAATTACTTTTCACAAAATAAAATTAAGGATCGAATTATCTTTCTTAAGCAAAACTTCTAGGGTTAAGGCATAACCCAGGTCAGGGATGTTACATGAAGAGTCGAAAAGACACTCACCCTTTGATCCACTCCCGATCGGTGGCGATGAGGTCGTTGGGCACAACGCAGATGTCAAGAGATGCCATGAATTCAGCCACCAACTCCTTGTAAATTGGCCATTCGCCAAAAAAGGGGTGGCCCTCAGCGTGGTACTGGACTTGGGAAGGCATCCTCCGGGTATGCTTAGCCTGACCCTGAAGGACATAAGCAAGGTTGGCCTCAAACCAGAGGTCACGGATCATAGTCCGATTAACATATCGGGTAGGCTCGATTTTTCGCTTCAATAGCTCCTCATAAATCTTCATCACTTCCGCCGAAGGGTGAACGATCCTCAGACGAGGAATAGAGCACGGTGGGGGTGTAATGAACGTCTCAATCTCCATGGGAGTCGCCCGCGAGGAAGAAGCTCATGTTGTCCTCATCATGATAAAAGAAAGGAGACAGAAGAATGGAGCTCGATGAAGGTTGGAGTAGATCGGAGAAGATGATCTCCAATGTCGATGAAGAGCTCGGTGATGATTGCGTGATTGCTAGATGCTCAGTGATGACCATCGGTTGCTCACAAGTGCTCAAGCACAAATAGGAAAGGAGAATGTCTGAAGGTGTGAAGAGAAAATGAATTCAACCTCTCCTTTTATAGCTGAGATCGCCGCCACTATTGACCTGTCGATACCATCGATGAGGTTTCGATGGTATTGACAACTGTAGCACAATCCGGGTATTTGCTGCTATCGACGGTCATCGATGGCTGGATGTGGGGGCCCGGATCGATGAAGTGTTGATACCATCGACGAGGGTCGATGGTATCGACCTATCCCATGGATCAACTTCTGAATTTGGCGAGCATCGTTGATATCTTCTCGCGGATTGGTGACGTGTTACGTCGATACCATCGACGAGGTGTCAATGGTATCGACATTTTATGCGACATTTATCTTCACGAGGCCTCGGCAATACTTCATTACTGCTTCCGGGTTGATACCATCGACTGCCCCGTCGATGGTATCAATTTCATTGAGACGAATTCATCTGAAAATCTTCAGGGATCTCATGAGTATCGACTCGGGGGTCGATACTATTGACCTGGCACTTTCTTTTTTTCCGATGTCGCTGATGGTAGGTCGATACCATCGACAAGGCCGTCGATGGTATCGACTCAAAAAAAATTTTGTAGCCTCTTGCCTGCACCCACGCCGCTACCATCCACACTGTGGTCGATGGTATCGACTTTCTATCAATACTGCACATTGAGCAAACATATTAGGGTATCATTTTTACACTAAAAATGAAATTAACCAAACTAACTTGAAAACACGACAGAAAATAAAATAACTAGAAAAATGTGAACTACCAATGGTTGGGTTGCCTCCCAACAAGTGCCCTACTTTAACGTCTTAGGCTAGACGAAATCAGCCCTTTCATTCTTCCTTAGGCTCCATGAATTTAACCTTATGCACCGTTTTTGTGAAATCTTCCCCATAGTAGAGTTTTAGTCGTTGACCATTCACTTAGAATGTTAGCTCTCCATCTCTCAACATAATAGCACCATGTGGTCGGACATCTTCCACCATAAAAGGTCCACTCCACTGGGATTTTAGTTTCCCGGGATGCAACTTTAATCTCGAATTGAACAATAACACGCGATCACCCTTTTTGAAAACACACATTTGAATGTGGCGGTTGTGGAGTTGCTTTGTTTGTTCTTTATAGATCCTATAGTTCTCATAAGCATTCATTCTAAGCTCATCTAACTCATTGAGCTCTAGCATTCTCTTCCTTCCTGTATCATCATAGCTCATATTAAGCTTCCGTAGCGCCCAGTGTGCTTTTTGCTCTAACTTGACCGGTAGATGACAAGCCCGCCCGTAAACTAGTCTAAAAGGTGTAGTGCCTATAGGGGTTTTAAAAGTGGTCCTATATGCCCATAAAGAATCTGGTAGTAGTGCACTCCAATTCTTCCTTGAAGATGCCACTATGCGTTCCAATATCTTCTTGATCTCTCAATTGGAAACCTCGACTTGGCCTTGCATCTGCGGGTGATATGAGGTACCAATGTTGTGTTTGACCCCGTATTTACTCAATAAGGTAGCAAATTTCCTATTCGTGAAGTGGGTGCCTCCATCACTTATAATCATATGTGGCACACCAAACCTGCAAAAAATATTTTCCTTCACGAACATGCACACTACAGCAGTGTCATTAGTCCTTGTGGGTATTGCCTCTACCCACTTAGGCACATAATCAACAGCAAGCAAAATATATAAGTTGGAATTTGAGGACACAAATGGTCCCATGAAATCGATGCCCCATAAATCAAATACCTCAACCTCTTAAAACACGTTGAGGGGAATCTCTTGCCGCCTTGAGATGTTGCCCGCCCTTTGACACGAATCACATCTTCTCACATAGTCATAGGCGTCCCTAAAGAGTGTAGGCCAATAAAGGACACTCTCCAACACTTTGGCCGTTGTCCTTGTGTTTGCATGATGACCGCTAGTGGGTAGTGTATGACAGTGACTGAGCACACTATCATATTCACCTTATGGTACACACATGCATTAGATGCCATCCTTGTACTGTCTCAACAAAGTTGGGTCATCCCAGAAATAATATCTTAAAGAATGGAAAAATCTCTGCTTTTCTTGATAAGTCCAATCGTCTGATATTTCCTTACATACAAGATAATTCACAATATTTGAAAACCACAGATCCTTAGATTTTATTGAAAGGATTTGCTCATCGGGAAATGTCTCGGTAATGGGTATATTGATATCTCTCTCATCTACCCACTCTAACCTAGACAAGTGGTCCACAACCACGTTCTCAATGCCCACATTATCTTTAATTTCGATGTCAAACTCTTGCAAGAGCAAGATCCACCTAATCAATCTAGGCTTGGCATCTTTCTTTTCCATTAAGTATGTAATTGCAGTGTGGTCCGTCCAAACCACAACTTTTGACCCCACTAAATATTGCCTAAATTTTTCAAATGTGAAAACCACGGCAAGTAGTTCTTTTTCAGTGGTGGTGTAATTAAGTTGTGCATCATTTAAAGTTTTAGATGTATAGAAAATCACTACGGGTTTATTCTCAAAACGCTGCCCAAGAACAGCCCCTATAGCAACATCCAATGCATCACACATAAGCTCAAAGGGCTTAGTCCAATCCGACATTTGGACAACCGGTGCAGAAATTAATTTTTCTTTAAGGACATTAAAGGCATGTATGCATTTCTCATTGAAATCAAATGCGGCATCCTTCTCAAGTAATTCAGACAACGGTTTAGCGATTTTAGAGAAATCCTTAATGAAACAGTGATAAAACCCTACATGACCGAGAAAACTCCTCACCCCTTTCACTGAATTTGGTGGGGGTAATTTGGAAATAACCTCAATCTTGACTGGATCCACCTTCAGTCCCTTGCTAGACACTTTGTGTCCAAGCACAATTCCTTCGCTAACCATCATATGACATTTTTCCCAATTAAGGAGTAGATGTGTGTCCTCACATCTTTGTAAAAATTTATCCAAATTATATAAGCACTCATCAAACGATGCACCGTAGACGGAAAAATCATCCATGAAAACCTCTAAACAGCGCTCAACCATATCAGAAAATATAGCAAGCATACAACGCTGAAAAGTGGCCGGTGCATTGCATAACCCAAACGGCATGTGGCGATATGCAAAAGACCTATAAGGAAAAGTGAAGGTAGACTTCTCTTGATCCTTTGGGTCTATAGAAATATGATTATAGCCAGAATAACCGTCCAAAAAGCAAAAATGAGAGCGGCCAGCTAGCCGCTCTAAAATCTGATCAATAAATGGAAGAGGAAAATGGTCTTTTAAAGTGGCAGAATTGAGGCGACGGCAATCAATGCACACTCACCACCTGGTTACCAATCGGGTAGTGACATGTTCATTTAGAAAATTTTGAGTAATAGTAATTCCCCCTTTCTTAGGGACTACCTGTGTTGGGCTTACCCACGTCGAGTCTGAAATGGCATAGATGATTCCCGTAGAAAGGAGCTTAATCACCTCCTTCTTGACGACCTCCATCATGCTCGGGTTCAGTCAACGATGTGGCTGAATCACCGGTTTGGCTCCTTCCTCGAGCCAAATCTTGTGCTGACAAAGATTAGGGGAAATCCCCTTAATATCAGAAACTGACCACCTGAATGCACCACGGTGGTTCCTTAGCACGATCATCAACTGTTCTTCCTCCTTGACACTCAGACATGCCGAAATGATCACTGGGAGCTTCTCATCATCCGATAAGAAAGCATACTTCAAATGAGGGGGTAGCGGCTTCAACTCGAGATCTGGGGGCTGACCAAAGAAGATTGAAGCGGTGGTGGCAGCGGCCCTAGATCCTCATAGTGTTTGGCATAATAGCAAGGAAGCACTTGAAGCATCTTTACACATTCTTGTAGAGCTATGTTTCTCATCCAATCATCCATGACATTGAATAGGCATGCCTCAAGGGGCAATTTCAGATATGAGTCGATCATCGAGACTACTATAGCATCATCCTCAGTAGATAGAGAAATTTCTTCCTCTTCATCGTTTGGATAACCCACAGCTTCGCAAAGAGATACAACTTTTGTTTATTCCATGATATCCATGGCCAGTGTCCTTTTGTCTACCTTAGTCATCACATGAGCCATATCCAGAAATGGCTTCCATAAACAAAGAGAAATGTTCTGATGAAAGTGCTTCACCATACGACATTGCTCCTTTGCCTGTGATTGTTTTGTACTTGGTGGCATGACCATCTCAAATATGTCATCTGCTATACCCAACGTTAGACGGCCTCTGCCCATTTCCAGGATCATATCAGCGGTAGCCTGGAAGGGTCTTCCTAAGAGCAACTCATTCCCTTGTTCATCTTACATCTCCATAACTACAAAATCAGCTGGAAATACAAATCTGTCAACTTTCACCAAGACATCCTCACACATTCCATATGGCCTAACCACAGAATTATCTGCTAGTTGAATCATCATGTTGCTTTGTCTAGATTCTTTAAGTCCCAGCTTATTAAAAGTAGATAGGGGCATTAAGTTTATACTTGCCCCAGAATCGCACAAGGCTTCGCCAAATTTCACCTTACCAATGTAACATGAAATATTGAAGCAGCCTAGATCTTGTCTCTTTGGTGGCAATTTGCCCAAAATGAAGGCGCTAACCTGCTCTTTAAGAACTACTACCTCAACATCAGGTATCTTCCTCTTCTTGGTAATTACATCTTTCAGAAACTTACCATAAGAGGGTATCTTCTCAATCGCCTCCAACAAAGGAATGTTAACAGAAATTTTTCAAAAGCTGTCTAAAAATTTCTTAAATTGCGCATCCACTTTCTTGGCTTTGAGGATGTTGGGGTAAGGGACGGGGAAAACCTATGCCCTCTGGTGTGGTGGCACATATGATGTCCTCTTCTCAGTCTCTTCAATAGTTTCTTCTTCTGGGATGGGCTCTTCTGTGACCTTTTCTACAACATCATCCACTATCTCTGTGTTTGTGACATACTCTGTGGCCTCGCCCATTACTTCTGGCTGTGTTATGCTTGGTTCATCGGCCTTCAAGTTTAAAGTCTTCTTTCCACACCTCAATAGAATTGCTTTGGCTTGTTGATTCCCTCCTGGAACGTTGGTATTTCCCGAAAAACCTTATTGTGTTGGTTTCTTCAAACTTGAAATCTCTGTTGCCATCTGTGCTAGAGACGTCTCAAGTGTCCTCATTTGAGCCCCATGACTTTGCAGAGTTTGCCCAAACTGATTCATAAATTCCCCTTGTTGCTTGATTTATTGACCAAAGGTGCTCATCAGCTCTTGATTCTGCTTTATCACCTGGTTGAGAAAATCATTGCTCTTGTCCTCTGTCGTGTGTTGTGGCTTAGCATGTGGATCCTGGAGAAAATTATTTGGGTCCTTCCATGAGAACGTTTTGTCTTTCCTCCAAGAGTAATCATTATTTTTGTACCCTTGTTGTTGACGCATGTATTTGACCTGCGCTTCTTCATACGTTTCCTCCTCTTGTGCAAGTAGCCTTTTAGCAATTAGATCCATCTTTTCATTGAGTTCCTTGATAGCTTTGGCATCTCCCGCAACCTTAACTTGTTCTGGAGAATCTCTATCACCCCATGACTGCTTTTTAGCCATGTTTTTTAGAATTTCGCAACACCTTGTATCAGTGTTATTCAGGAAGAACCCCGATCCTGCTGAATCTAGATTGCTTCTATCATGCTTAGAAAGAGCAAAATAGAAAATCTTGACCTGCTTTTCTTTGTCCAACCCATGATGTGGACATCTCCTCAGTATTATTTGGAATCTCTCCCAAGTCTTAGAATATGTTTCACCAGCTTTCTGACTAAAATTGTGTATTTTTCTTATAAGATCATTTGTCTTTTCAGGAGGGAAAAATCTCTCAAAGAAAACTTCAACCATGTGGTCCCAAGATTCCACATACTCGTCGTCCAGATTATGTAGCCATTCTCGAGCATTTCCCGCTAGAGAACTGGGAAATAACTTCAAGTAGAGCATATCTTGTGGAAACCGGTCTATCTTGACCATATCACAGTTCTCCACGAACTCGCTTATGTGGGTCACCGGATCTTCATTTTTGAGCCCATGAAACGCATTGGACTTGACCAAATTGATTAGGCCTGGGTCAATTTTATAATTAGGAATGTTGATGGCATGCTTCTTAATTGGCCCCTTAGATGCAGAAGAGGATGACGCCTTAATTTTCTCCCAGAATGTTTGTTCCTCAGCCATTGCTTCGGGTTCAGAATCTGAATTCTCATTCTCAAGTTGATTTTGGGTGTCATTCTCCTCGTAGTCTGATCGCAAAAATGGGACCTCCGGCGATGACTGTGCATAGTCTGTGTTATGCGTAGTCACCATGCACTAGTACCTGCACAGTAATAAATTTAATTAGGCACAGTGCTAGACGATTACGGATTATGAAAGATAGACAATTAATTTCTAGAATTTAAATTAAAAAAATGTGGCCTAGAGTGGCAGCTTGCAGCCCTTGTAGTGCCGAAAATCACCGTTCCCCAGCAACGGCGCCAAAAACTTGACACAGATTTACCGTGCGTAAAACGCAAGTGCACGCACCAAAGTAATATAGGCATTTGTGAGGCCCATGTCGAACTCAGGGAACGGATTTTGTTCGGTAGACTACTACTAACTGTTTGCGATCAGCTAGACCGATTAAAATGGTTTGAGAGTTGTTTGAAAAAGCAAATAAAAAGAAACGAAAACAACACAATCGATTAAATGGTTGGTTTAATCAATTAAAGATGGAATCTTTAGGATTGTGTTTTCACCGCAGGTTCTCGTTATACTCATTCCTACACAATTATCCTAATTTGTCTCCTATTCTGGGTAGTGTCCTGTAGTCAGAATTGTTTGTTGTTGTGATACAATTCACTACCTACATCTAAGTCAGTTCTATGGTAGTAATAGCCTATTCCCTAAATTAGGTGCATGAAGATCACACTCTAGGTTTCCACCATTAACTGTACATCGCCTTGTTCAAAGGATTTATTAGTTAATGTGATTATTGTCTCTTTTCAATCGTTAATTCTTCTTTCAAAGTAATTAAAGGTGTTATATTATCATTAGGGTGATCAATCATAATGATATAATTGAGAAAACAACATCATGCCACGGATTTAAGAGACAAATTATGATAAACTATGTAAAAAGTATCATACAACGATTACTCGGGCTACTCCCGGTCTTAAAGATAAAGGGGATTAGCCCCGCATGTTCATCTCAACGAAAAACATGATGAGAGAAAGAGAAAACATAGGGAAACGTGAATAGATGTGATGTAAACCCATGAAGGGAGGAGATCTGGGCGTTCCTTAGCGCGGGGTGAACGTTCTACAGCCTACTGGCGGTGGAAAATGTCTTCTGCATCTCTCGGAACGATTGGGGCGTCGCTCTCGGCTCCGTTCTTCTCTCCTTTTCTTCTTGAGACTTCTCTGGTGGCTAATGATGTGATAGATTGCTTAGGGCCACCTTAATTAGGTATATGCACCACTTTAGGTCACCCAAAAATCACCACCGTACGATTAGACACGATCTTTAGCAGAACCTGATCTGACGGCGTCGATACCATTGACGCGGGTCGATGGTATCGACTTGCACGAGGCACCGACACTTGTGCAATTCTTGGGGTTCTCTCTGATGTTGCCTCGATACCATTGACGGTGTGTCGATGGTATCGACACCTTAGGCGTCACTTTTCTGTGGAATCTGACGCTGAAGCTAAGTTTGCTGAGGCGAGGTCGATGGTATCGACTTTGGGTCGATAGTATCGACACCTCAAAATTTGGCTCACTAACGCTCTCTCGATACCATCGACAGTCCCATCGATGGTATCGACTTCTGGTTGCTCTTCTTCGGCAATACACTGTGACCAGGTCGATAGTATCGACCATCCGTTGATGGTATCGACGGATGCAGATATCTGAATTGTCTGAAAAGAGAAGAAGAACACCAATCGAATCCCACAAATATGATCTTTTATACAGAATAAAAGGAAACAAGGTAAATTTGATGCAAAATGAGATTATAGACTAAAGGTAGAAAATCATGCAATATTAATAACAAATATGATCAAAATACACATAAAACGTATGCAAAACCAGTCTATCAAAATGACTCAAAACCCTTGCATCAAGTCTGTAGGCCCCTATATAGTCTAGTTGAGTCTATTCAGGTCTAGAAGTCTCTAGAGTCATGTACACCTTCTCCTATATGAATGAGAGGGGTCTCTCTTATAACAAAACATTGTAACACAAAACCATGAATACAAGTCCATCCATTATTTTCAACAATAATCAACGAATTGTGGCTGCAAGAGCTTCTTGTTGTGCATATTTGGAGACGTAAGCTCCTTCTAGAATCTTTATGACTGTATGCCCATGTGATGGGGAGTTCTACATCACTTTTTCTGATGATACTTCCCCTTCTAGTTCACTAAGGAACTGAATTGTGTCTGATCTTCAAGATTTGTCTTTTACAAAGCTCAGGTGTTAGTGGTACCTACTTGTAGACCCCTCTTCTGTAATGATGGTAGGGACTCATGTGTAAGTATTCACCTTCTCTCCCTAATCGAGGGGTAGTGGTACCTCTAACGAGGTAGAGTGTTGGTCTCCCTTTGTTGTGACAGATGAAATCATTATGGAAGATAGAAAAATTGTACAGTGAGAATTTGGAGGGATGGTTGCCTTCATGGACCAAACCTTCTGCACTTTTGTATTTGGACTCACCTTAGGTATTTTGATTGGTTGTACCTTCTACCCCTGGTGAGCCCCTGGTATGATGAATGGTTGTACTTTCTTCCCCTGGAAGGCACTTGGTGTGCTAGTCAGCTTCTTGAGGTTAATCAAAATCACTGACTTTTGTTCCTAAACTTACGTGACAATTCAAGTACTTCGAGACTAGTTTTTGACTACTTGCTCTAGTGGAAGAACAAGTCTATAGGGTGACTCTTTTGGTGATGAGATCATAGACATTACGTTGGAGGACAAAGGTGCCTCTTCTGAATTGACTGTGTGGACATCCCCAACATCTATGAGATCTTGAAAGGCATGTTTGAGTGAGATGTAGGAATCTATTTTTGGACCCTTTGCTCTATGGTATTCACAAAAGGCATTGGCATTGTAGGTCTTTCGTAAGGGATTCGGTGGAGCAGTTATTGTTGGAAAGTTGAGTAGATGCTTGATATCTTGAAAGATAGTGTTGAGAGAAGATCCCAAGGGTGTCAACTCCTATTTGGTTTGGAAGACCCTCAGATGATGGAGAGGTAGTTGCTGACTCAGCATGAGATGTCAGATTACACATTGCCAGAGGAGTGCTTACAGCTATCTGCTACATTGCTTGATGGAAAGACAGTGGTGCATATCCATAGTAGTTGTTTGACGACCATGGGTACTACATGAGCATGTACTGAGGTTGATAATTAGGCGACATCATGTGAGCCTATTGTGGTTGGGGTGTCAGGGCATGAGTAGTCTATTCCACCAATGTTTGTGCTGGAGAGATCTATATAATTGGCGGTTGGCGCTTTCCCATCCCAGCGGGTATGAGTACTTATCCCACCATATCATATGACGTCTTTGCCTTCGCTCACTTAGAATTTTGATTAGTCATCGAGGAGGTGGATGATGGTTGGAAGGTGAGATTTATGTTTTGATAGACCCCTCTCTTGATGGAATTCTTGATCCTTACACCTGCTTGTATGGGCTTCAGGGAGGTATTCTACCATTTTAAGGATAAGAGGGTTGTGGGAGTTGGCATGGCAGCTCGGATCACCATGTCCAATCCTCCTTATCTTTAGGCTTGAATTATGTATGAGCGTAAAGATCCCCCCACCATTCAAATAACTCAGAGAAGCTTTTATCTGACTTTTGCTACAGTGATTCCAAGTCTTCTTTGGTCGGGACCTGATCCATATTCCATCCATATTGATTGATAAACTTTTTGGACATCTTGGCGTATATGGGGATGGTGGTCATGTCTTGCTTCTTGTACCAGGCCAATGCAGGACCAACCAAGGTCCATGTGAATAGCATATCAGTGCCTTGTTGTCATTCTAGACTTCCACCAAATCTAAGCAATATGCCTTGACGTGATCCATGGGATCCCCCTTTCTGGGTACTCCTAGAATTTTGGCATATTGTCAGACAGCTTCGCATCTAGAAAGTGGTAGAAGTCACTGAGCATCTTCCCATTGTCGTTCTTCCCTTCTAGAAATTTGATCTTTTCCATGATCTCAATCAATAAGAGATTTTTGGCAACGGGTTCACGTGCAACAACTTCTTGACGTACAACCACCATGGGTACAACTGGTTGTTTGATTGTCATTGGCAGCACCATATATACAAGTAATGGGCATCCATACCCTCCCCCTATGTACGGGTTGTACCAAGAGTGGGGTGGTGTATACATGGAGTAAGGGTTGGGGACTAACCCTCGGCCATTCAGATGTTGCATTTAAACCTTTGTGTTGATGTTGGTCTACTCAACCATTTAAGGCTCTTCCTTTTTTGTTGCAGGTTCATTTTCTTTCTTCTTTCCTTTGGCTTCTCATTAAGGACTCTGTTGCTACCTCTTGAGGTATCAGGATTGACCCAATGTTCATGAATGGAAGACTCTAATAAATCCCTGGTTGGAATGCTTCTCTGAGGCGGGTGGAAAACACACACGTCGTATGGGAAGAATGATGTGGATGACCTAATGGGTATAGCTCCTTGTCCAGCGAACCCTGGGTAGTGCCACCCTCCCGTATACGCTGAGCTTGATGGAAGAGGAAAAGGCATATTGGAGGGCTTCTCAAATGGATGTCCTTTTTGAGTGGTTGTGTCTCCAGGCTTGACGGTGGCTTCCTTGCATTTCTCCACTTCTTTTGGCTTGTCGTTCTTGTTGTGGATGCCATCCCCCTTAGAGATACCATCAAATTGACAATCTATACTGTTGTTGATGGTCATATAGATTGATCATTTGCGAGACCAAATGAGGTAAGGGCTTCTTGTTATTCCCATTTTGTCCTGAAATGAGCACAAGAAGGATTCAAAAGTAGGGTGTAATATTAGGATAAAATATTATATGCTTTGGGACATGTCCCTCTATAGACATTATGTTAGATAAAAAACTAAAAAGGCTTCCTCCCTGGTGAGGGAAGCATATGCAAGGGAAGCTCCTGAATTTCTTGTGATTTGTAGTTCTTTCTTGTTATATGTTTTTTTGGTGATTGTTCATATCCTTAACTTGGGACATATGAGGGAACCTATCCATTTTTGTATGTGATGCACTTTCCAATGCCTAGGTAGAAAGGAAAAGATGGTGGATGTGTTGTTCCTTGGGAAAATGCTCCAAAGGAATCATTCAAAGTAGGATGGAAGGTGGGGTTTTGAGTGGTTGATCAAGATTAATGTGACCCTTACTCAGCTAGTAATTGTGCTTCAACTATTATTCTTCTTCAGGGTGTCCTCGTCTAGTGGGGTTACCAAACTGAAACCCTTGGCAACATCCATGACACCCTAGTTTCCTCCTAGTTCGAGGGGTTTCTCTGGAGAGTTCTTATGAGGGACAGTTGGCAAGGAAGGAGCCTCGGCTTGGCCTCTCCTTTACATGGTGTTCAACAAAAGGTTGTGATCTAGTTTTAGGTCATAGTCTAGGACCCCGTTTAGGAAGATGGACCATATGATTGGGCCAGTTTTAGGTTGTAGTCCAGGACCCAAAAAGAATTTGAAATTTGAAGTGGGATTAGTTTAAGGTCTTAATCTAGGACCATCTTGGGGCGGACCTAGCATTGGAAAATGATGTCTTGCACTGCATGGAGGAACCCCTCCTATTCTCCCAAGTTTTTGGGACAGATTCCCTTTCTAAGTTTGCTAATAATTGAAAATATTGTTTGAAATTAAGATTGTTAATCTTTGTTAAAGATTGTTTGAGTTGTTAATCTTTAAGAAAGATTGTTTAAAATTTGATATTGTTAATCTTTGTTAAAGATTATTTTGAGTTGTTAATCTTTGAAAAAGATTGTCTAAAATTGAGATTTTTAATCTTTGTGAAAGATTGTTTAAGTTGTAAATCTTTGAAAAATATTGTTTGATATTTAGATTTGTAATATTTATTAAAGATTATTTGAGTTGTTAAACTTTGAAAAAGTTCATTTGAAATTTGAGATTGTTAATCTTTGTTAGAGATTGGTTTGAGTTGTTAATCTTTAAAATAGATTGTTTGAAATTGAAACTGTTAATCTTTGTTAAAGATTGTTTTGCGTTGTTAATCTTTAAAAAGAGTGTTTGAATTGTTGATCTTTGAAAAAAAAATTGTTTGAAATTCGCACAAAAAAAGGATTAGCAACAATCTCAATCATTTTCAACGGCAAAGACAGGACACTTGTAGAGCAAGTTGATATCCCACCTTTTTAGCCCATGAGTTTAGATCTACATTAAGTCCTCACTCAAGCATGATCTGTATAGGAGGGGTGGGTCCTTATCTTCTCTATGGATAGATGGCGTTCGTTGAAGGATATCCCAGGTTTAGGGAATAAAGGTAGTGTTCCCAATACACTTCGTGACTACATCAGTTGTAATCACGAGTGCTAGGAGATTGGGGTGTTTTCAAGATCTTTGGACGTCCAGCTTAATGGTGTGTTGGTACCTTTACTGGCATCCCGCATCATTTCTAAGAATCCAAATTGTGATTGGCAGTTGTTCCATGACATGTGGATTTGTAGGAGTGTGAAGTGCATGTGATTAGTTTTAGCGATTTCGGAAGTAAGCCCATGATTCATGATAGTTAAAAAAACATAATTCTAGGATAGATCAGATTTTGTTTCCAACCTACACGTGTTATTAATGAGTTGTATTTTTTGTATTTTATTTTGTTGTTTAATGAGGGAGGCGAAAACCCAACCCTAGACGGGAAGTGCAGCCAAAACCCTAATTAGAGGTGAACAGAGAGGTCCAAATGGCAAAATAGGATCAAGAGTTGGACACCCTAAAAAGTGAAAAAGAAAAAAAAGGGTCCAGGGACGGCGAATCGCCTCGATCCGCATGCCCAGAGTGGGTGGATCAGTGGTGATGTGCCCCTTGTTCCCATATGTAAAAAAAATTGAACACAAAAAATGAACAATCTTGGAGACGCTCTATCCTCAAAATATGACAGTGGGAGTTTGACTCAGATTGACTTGGCTTTATTCCCTAGTAAAGTCATCATTCTGTCATACCATGCCCAAAAAAGGGATGAAAAATAGAGATATTTGAGGAAACAAAGCTCTACCCTTTTCGATAGTGAAACATTGCATAAGAAAAATGTGTCGGAGTCGCCACCACATTTTGTACAAAACACAAGCAAAAGGTAGATCATGGAAGCCACGATATAGTCAGAGCGATTATATGTGCAAGATTAAAAAAAGGAAATAAAAGCAAAACT
The DNA here is from genome assembly GCA_963693085.1 of Alisma plantago-aquatica. Lineage (NCBI taxonomy): Eukaryota > Viridiplantae > Streptophyta > Magnoliopsida > Alismatales > Alismataceae > Alisma > Alisma plantago-aquatica. The sequence goes on along the minus strand of OY856411.1, from coordinate 714,074,916 downwards.
AGAGATTGAATATGGTGATCTAGTAATAAGCCAGGAAGGGTTAAAACCCCCTTCTTTTCCAGTAAACCAGTATAAAGACATTGTTGGGTTGCCAGAATATTGAGAGATTCATGATGGTTAATTTAAAGAAAACATGAACAAACAAAAAAACATTGTGGGTGGGATTTTGGGGATGGAGATATATGTGGCCTTCCTATCATGGCCTAAAAGTCTTAATTTTTAGGTGTATAGTAATCCTAATCACCTCACGACCTCCCATGACATAGATCCATCATTGGTGATTAGGACTGATACGTAGGATGTCATAGGATGACTAACAATGATATGCTTAGAGAACTAGATTTGATTTTTAGTAGTAAAAATGACAACTATAAAAGAGGCAAAACAAGTTGTAGTTGATAGGAGTTATAGATCAGAATATAATAGATAGAAGATTCAGCAGTTAGTCACAGCAGTTAAAGCAATTTACCGTTCTACAGATCTAGCAGAGTGGGTGGCATGTGAAGAAGGATCATTTGATCACGGGCAACAAAATAATGTAAAGAGAAAATTAGTTGTCACTCTAGCTTCAGGAGGGAGTAGAGGGGTCTGGAATACGTTGGGTGTGGGGTTCTATTTATAGGTGGATTTTAGTGTTTGAGATTTTGGACAGAACCTTCAGGAAGAGGGGACGGATCGTGCTAATACACCATGTGGGGCACACATATCGAGATGATCCTCCATTGGCAGTGGAGATGGCTACAATCCGCCCGGTGTCCCCAAATAAAAAAATCTCATTTTTTTAAAGTTCTGACAAAAAAGTTGGACAGGAAGATAAGTTAGAGTTATCTCTTGACTTATTCTAAAAAAATTGAAAAGAGGAATTGGACAATCTGTGAAAAATAGCCTATTTACGGTGAAATTGAACTATAATTACACGTTCTATATGAAAGAAGGTTTCTTTATAGAAGAGCTTGAACGGGTAAAAGTGGACCAAAAAGGGGTGCATAACATGTGTTCAGAATGCAAAAAAAGACATAAAAATAGGTATATTTGATAATTGAGTAGGATGTGAAATAGACTTTATCATTAGCTAGAGGATCGACATTAATCATAAATTTCCATCGAATAAGTAAAAATAGGGTGTCAACAGTAAGACATGGTATAAATAAAGCTTATAACTTTTTCATTCACTCTGAACTCAACTCACTTTACAGCGACGTTTACGGGGCATTATATGCCCTTAAAAAGTTCACATACTTCTCAAGTTGATTGACCACAACAAAGTTTCCCTTCATGCGCAATGCAATAAAAGAGGTTCCAACGAACTTTACATTTTGTGTCTCTGTATGCACCAATGGCTTGTATTTTGGCATGTGGTTAGAGCACAACTAACTTTATTATAGAACCAGAATATGTGCTTATAATTTAGTTATTTATTATCGCATTCTCAGCCCTTAAGGTAACATCATTCAAATACATCGTCGTCAAATTGTCCCTCTCTTCATTAGCTAATAGGGACTTCCGAACCAGATATTTTCGCTGATGGATAGGCGGGGATCGAAGGGAAGAGTGAATCAACAATCTTAGTGTCTCCTCTCTCCTTTTTCTAAGATTAAAGTATGAACTCCTTATCCCAATCCAGAAATTGAGACTAACAACAAATCCTCATCAACATACTTTAAGGCTTAATCACGTTTCGGTCCCCAACCTTTATACCTTTCTTCTGCAATGATTCTATTATGGGGTTTCGCGCTTCGCAAAGTCTTTAATGATGTGTTTGTAATAGCCTGTGTCTCAAAAAGAAGGCCCTACAAATACTACTCGACGAACGAGCTTTCTTCATTTCACACGATGAATTCACTCTAGTGGGTCTCATCAATTTCAAAGCCGATGTTGATACGGTCTCTTAGCGTGAGGACCCTATGGCACCCTATCAATGGTCTCTCCGTTGAGGACTCTATAGATCTCTAAGATAGATGATGACGCCTGGTTGTATGATGGTTGATAATGTAGTCCTTTTATTTTTCTAGTCATTTGATAGTTGATTTGATTAAAGGGAGCCCTCTTCATTTTGACCTCTTGTTTGTTTGCTCATTTGATATTATGGATAGTAATTTCGCCCACTAGACCCACACCATCGAGACCCAGCCCAACTCGGCCGAATATGATTGGGTCAAAAGGGTCCCACTCGCTATTCGGGTCGCAATGGGTTGTAACTAATTGGCAGTGTGTAGAACGTGCCTCGCGCATCGAAACCGATCAGATCCACTGCCTTTTGATATGGTCCCAGCCCTAGCACTCGTCTACCATATCCTTCCTGAGAGGGCAGCTGCTTCAGAATCCGACAGCAACGGATAGCAAGTCCTCTAGAAGGGCAGCTGCTTCAGTTCAGAATCCAACAGCAATGGATAGCTAGAAGGGCAGCTGCTTCAGTTCAGAATCCGACAGCAACGGATAGCAAGTCATCTAGAAAGCAGCGGCCCTGAGACTCCGTTCACATTGCCCACCTATAACTGAAAAACATGCTCCATCGGGGTATAGGCGAACCTTTTCCCTTCGCTCTTTTGTAACTCAGTTCCTCCTCCCTGCTTTCTTCTGCCAGATTAGCCTTTAGTAGGCCTCGACTGGTTTCGGACCTTTCAGTTGCTGGGCTCCATCGCATAATGTGAGGTGGACAGATAGCACTTCAGATGTACAGGGCATCATTGGTATCTAGCACTATACGCATGGAACAGAGTGCTTGCTTCTCCATACAATTGCCTATCCCTGTTAATTGATTTTCTTAACTTACATAATTGGTAAGAACAATGAGCAACAATCAATAATCACCAACCTCGAGGCAACGCCATAAAGCCCACACGCCATGCATAACTTAAACTCCCAGACTGAAGTAACCATACTTTCACCAATCAATACACTGCCTGATTAGTAGACAGTCTTCTCCACATGAAAACGACCAACAAGTGTGGGTATTTATAGCTACTCGGCTGCTGCTCGATTTTGCTATATATCACAATATTGTCCACGTTTATGGAAACGTTTGCGTTATTATATATAATATATAATATCAACCCATCTCTATCTCAGAGAGAATGTTTTACACTTTGTTGTTTATGGATGTTGACTCATTCCTTGGGTTTTTTCCATCCTGCAACTTCTGGAATAACATAGTCTACTGGAAATCAAATTCATTGTGGATACAATATACTTAGTTGTTGATAAATGTTATAGTATTTAGTACATGCATACAAACTCTTCACCATATCTTATAATTTTTGTCCTACAATATCTATTGTCATTAATGATTTTTGCTGTAGCCCCAACTTATGCGCACAAGATTGGAGCTTGATGTTAAGCCCCATATGGACAACGTTAGAACCTATTCTGATTTCCTTTCATTGAGAACAGTGGAGTCTGTTTTAGTTGCCCTGCAACATGTAATTGCGATTATGTATGCTCGTCTCTTTGATAATTGGTTTCCTAAAGTTTCTATTTCCACTGAGCATCGTGAAGTTGTGTCAAATCATTATTTGGGATTTGTACACCTTTATTAATGATGACACTACGGTTTTATTAGCAAATGATCATTGGTCGAAGTTGAGTCAATATAAATATTATTGGATACAATGTGCCTCACCTACATTTGACCCACAAATACCATTGTCGGACTGATTCATGCATCAATCCAAAAGGGTTATATCAGGTACCCATGACACATATGGGTGGGTATGGATAACCGTTAATATTTTCTTTCTTAACAGGTCACTCATACCCACCCCCATTGGATCCCAATTTGATAGTGGGCTTGTCTAAAGGAGCCCACCCCTCGGGGTCTTCCTATTATGCCTCACCCAAATGAGGTTTAGGCCCCATTTGGCTGGGATTAAACAACACCTGTTTCAAATATCACCCTGCAAAAGATTGAGAAAAACAAACCGCGCCTAACCTGTGAGCGGTTCGTTTTCTTTGTTCAACTCTGGCACTACGGTAAAGTACTTCGAGCTGAAATGGTAACAAATCAAGTAATTGAATTTGACCTACGCTCAACTAAACGAAACTCAAAGCATTTTCGATTTCCTTGATTTGGAATTCTGCCGTGGGTTTACACCTAGGCAAACAGGATCTCTTTTCTAAACTGGTGGCTGTATACATAGAGGACTCCACCCCCCTCTAGTCGCCACTTTTGCTTGTAGTGTTTCGACCTTTCACACACCCCTGTTATCCACATTGTATGAGCCGACAAACCCTGTCTTCATCTAATAAATCACGATGATGGTTCTTATCAAAAACAAAATTTCTCCAACAAAATAGCTCTGAAAAGAAAGACTTGCGAAATTATACTATAAGAACAAACAGTACAGATATGAAATTAGCCTACGTTATATATAAGCCATAGCATTTTCACAATATAATGCCAGAAAATATATATATTTGAATACCTATATTAAGAGATAGAGAGTGAAGAAGAGGAAAAGAGAGCAACTTTGACAACAAAATTCATGTTTAGGCTCTCTTTCCTTCTCTTGATGGATAAAACAAATACATGCTCCAAAACAAATACTTCCCTACCCTTCACAACATTCACCTCCCTACATGGTTTCTCTTCCCCGTCATCCCTACACTAACCAGAAAAATAATCAATAAGATGGTCCCTCCTCACTATCATTCACCACCCATATGCTCTTTCTTTCAATGCATTCCAAACGAATTATAGTCACTGGGAACACCTTCAAGGTTCATTACCTACTTCGTTAGTCTGCTAATTAAAAAAATTAACATATATTTAATCTTAACATTCTGCCAAGACAGGGTTAAGGCCTTGCACAGCGCACATCATTGAGCTACTTAAAATTAGAGTGTGCATACATACATGTTCTCGCATATACTTATGTCCAGAAGCTATCTAATCAGATCAAGGACTACATTTTTGTATTCCAAATAGGCATTTTGGCAGAGCCAAACAAACAGATAGCACAATCTATATTAGATTTGGGATAAACATAAATCATATGATTATTAGTATTGCGTTAGATAAAGAGGAAATCTGTTGAGAAAATGATGCAAATCCTAAATCTTCACCCATTCAAGATGAGAGGAACGCTAGAGATTGCATTGAATGGGAGATGATTACTGCATCTTCAAATTTAACTACAATATCATTCACTTTCGACCCAGTAAATCACAGCCAAACGCAGCACACTTCCTGATTATACAATGTCAATGAAACTTGAGCTCCGGCAAAAGAACCACAAACCATTCCAATGAACACAAGAATAATATGGTTTATGTTCTTATCATTAAACCGACAGTGATTGACAGAGCAGAGGGGTAACAAAATGCAGCACAGAAACGATAGAGTTACTAGATAAGTCGATTCCGCAGTAAGAAACATACTATGATCTGCAAGTGTAGCGAACACTAATAAACAAAAAACTCCATCTGAAACAAAATCTCTTTCGGCGACTAACAAGCAGTAAGTGCATTCATACTAGCCTTTTAGTATCTAGGTCCGCCCCCGCGGCCCATGCCGCCGCCGCCGCCGCCGCGACCAGCGAACCCGCCGGGGGCAGGTCCCGTCTCCTCAATCTGCTTCACGACGCCGGGGAGGTCAGCCATCCCGAGAGACGCAAGCATGTCGATGGTCTCCTTGTCGACCTGGATGCCTTCGGTCTTGATGGCGGATTCCTCTGGAACGAAGTCCATCCTCCTCTCACGCTCCTCCTCCTGGAGCTTCAGCGAGATCCCGCGGACGGGTCCCCTCTGGATCCTTTTCATCAGGTGAGTAGAGAAACCGGCGATCTTGTTGCGGAGGCGCTTGGACGGGATGATAGCCACCTCTTCGATGACCTTCTTGTTGGTGTGGAAGTCCAGGGTCATGCGCGAGTAGTAGCGCTCGATCACCTGGCGGGAGGACTTCTTCACCGTCTTTGTGCGGACGCGACCCATGGTTGCAAGGACGTTGTGGGAGAACGACGGCTGCGGAGGCGGCGGCTGGAGAAACTAGGGTTTCGGGGGGCGCCGGCACGATGGGGCGATCTAAGGAGTGGCGCGTCAGTGGATGGGGGGATTTTATGGTGTGTGCGTGTACAGATGCCTGGTGCTAGCAACCCGCCGGGCCACCGGCCCAGTCAGTTCAGGCCAGGCCTTTGCTATCGATCAGTTTTCAGAAACCCAAATCCTCAATATGTTTTTTTTAATGAAAATTTCATAAATATATAGATAATAAGATTTGCAAACAAAACCAGTACATAATAAAATATTTAGACAGCACTAGCGCTATGTTTTGGTAGGTTGTGAATGAAGGAGAGGGGAAGGGAAGGGAGGGGAGGAGACACGTATATTAGTGTGTTTGGTTAACATCGGGAGGGGGAGGGAAGAAAACGTGAAAAATAATGTAAATATAAAAAATTATAATGACATCCAACAGTTGAGATATAAAAATACTTGTATATATAATAGTTATATTATACATATTCACATATATAATTTTACAAAAATACATTCATAGAGGCACATACAACAAAAAAAAGGCCGCCAACGTTTTCTGAATGGCAAAGCCTATACATCTAAAATAAAATTATAAGTTGTACATAGAGGCAACATCCGGATTTTATTTATTATGTGTTAAAAGATAACATGAAAAATATATTTTAGAAAAATGAGGAATGCCATTTTTTGTATATATTTAAAATTATGGTTACATAAATATTTTTCTTCATATTTTTTTATTTAGAACAAACTTTCCATCTATATAGTTAAATATTTCCTGCCATATTCCACCACGTTTTCCCAATTATGTGTAATTTATTTTTTATATTTGTATGATAATATCAAAACTTTTAACTTAGCTAACAAAAAAATATAAACTTTTTAGTTTCCTTCTTAATCATGTATAATTTTTTTGAATTTTTTTTTAAAATGTTTCTCTCACAAAAAATTCTCCAAAAAAATTTAGATACTCCTCCAATGTTTCATATGTTCCTCCAAGTAATGTAGCATATGTGTGACATACAACTTCTCTAGCTACAATGATTTTTTCATCATATTATTTATATTTTCACATTCACATTTTATATCTTTCTCTAACCTATATAGTATATTTTCCACCAAGTCTTTCCCCTTCCCCTTGTCTCCACTCCAATTTGGTGGGGAGAGAATGGGAGAGAAGTGGCTGAAAATACAATTGATTTGTTCCATTCCGATCTGCTTCATTCCCCTCCATTCCCCTCCCCTCCCCAGCACTTTGTCCAACCAAACGGCTCAAGTTTTCTCCCCTCCCCTCCTTTCACCACGTACCAAATAGGCCTTATAGGTGTATCCAAGATTTAAGAGAAAATAGGAAAATGGGAAAAAGTATTGGATGTAGCAAAGATAGTTTTGCCCTTGGGGAGGCACCCCTTCAACAATAAGCCTCAAGGTCAAAATAACGAAAATTAACTAAAATCAAAGTTGTGATGATGGATGGTAGAGCTGATAAAAAATCAGTGTTATTTGCCATTATCTCTTGTAAAGTGAATCTCCTTTCTCAACTGTTGTTGTTTTCAAAAGTGATCTTTTGTCCTCATCTTCATGGCTCTCTAGATTGGGAAGTCATTGAAAAATCACTAGAGGGGGGTGAATAGGGTTTTATGGATATTTTAAAATAATTCAACTCAAACAACCACAATTGAGATAATAAGAAGGAGACAAGGTATTTAGAGTGGTTCCAACCTTAGCAAATACTAAGGTAGTCAATCCACTATCCGGTTGCTTACCCAACTGGGATTTTGAAAGTATTTAATTTTATTACCTCGCAAGGATATTACATAAAATTACAACACTTTCAACACCCTTTGGACAGCCTTCACCTTGAAGTAGTCTCACCAACTTTGAAGCAGCCTTCCTTGAAGTAACTTCAAGCTCCCCCTTGAAGTAGCCTTCCTCTTGAAGTAGCTTCCTGTTGAGACAGCCTTCTAGAAGTAGTCCAAAGATCTCCTTCTCCACTAAGAAGATCAAAACTCTCTCCAATCACTTGAAGCACAAGGCTTGATTTCCTATATCAAGTGTATTGATCTCCTAACCAATGAGTATGGAAGTGTAGGTTTAGTGGGTAGGATATGCTATCCTATAAGACACGAATTTGGAGCAAAGGAAATGAGTAGCAAGTTCTAGAGTTGCTCAATTGCTCAAAACAGATTGCCAATTGCAAGTATGAAAGCTCAAGTATTGCACAAGTGTACTTTGGGTGTCCTATGACTTGTCCTATTTATAGGAATGGCCTATGGATGCTTAAGGACGTTCTAGACACTTTCTAGGGGGTTCTTAGTGCCCAACTAGCCGTTAGGTATCCATTAGTTGCTTTAACAATGGCTAGTTAATTAATTTTGAAAATTGCAGACAGAGACATTCTCAGTCGAGGAATTGTCGACCGAGATCCCAGTCGGTCGAGGTCTTTGTTGACCGAGGGACTGTCTGGAGTAAGTGTATGTAACATTCTGATCCAACTCCCAACTACCTTGTCTGCAGTGTCTAACGGCTACCTGGGTCATTCTCGGTCGAAGAGTTTGTCGACCGAGAGTGTCTCGGTTGAGAAGTTTGTCGACCGAGAATGACTCTGTTTCAATATTTTTAAACTAAATACTAAGTGTGTGTACGAGTGTGCAGACGTGACACTATTATAGAGAATGACCTATCTAAGTGTTGTGATTGTCTAGGGAAGATCTAACGCTTGATTTACATGATGTCTAAGTACTTGTACATTATATACTTATACAAGTTTTTTTTACATTTGATTACAATCATGAAATTAACACATTGTGAACATTTAGATCTTCCAAAGTTGTATCATCCACCTAGTTCCTACAACACTCAAGTAGCATGTTAGATCCACAAGAATGAAATGTTTGTCATCATCGAAACAAAGGGATTATAATAATGTCCAATTTAGCCAACAATCTCCCTCTTTTTGAAGATGACAAACATTTCCAAAATATAAAATAAGGAAATGTAAATCATATGTGTTTCATACCTGAAGTTTACCTTTTGTAGCCATTCTCTTGTTTGCAAGTGTGTGCTGGACGAATGATTATGAAACTCATTTTATATTTTTGATTTTATATTATTTCTCCCCCTTTGTCATTTCAAGAAGATAACCAAGATAATCATTAAGTATGACTTATACTATTCTCCCTTAATTTTATTGCTATGCTCCCCCTCAAAGAGATATTCAATTTAAAAGCAAGGGATTAATATGAATACAAACTATGCATTGTCAAATTTAGCCACAATTCATTTTTCAATCATTTGCAAAGAATGAGATCCTTGTTAGGTTCATTGCATATATTACTCCCCCTGATTTTTATGCTCCCCTATAATATTCTTATTTAACAAGGATATATCCAAATGAAGCCATAGAAAACACTTTTATTCATAACAACTCAGTGCTCATACAACTCATAAGATGACCCATAAATCATGACATACTAGGGTATAAAAAGATAGCCATTACAATCATTACAAAGATAGTCATTCATCTCATGATCTCACTGAAAAGATCGAAGGATTACATCAATATCCGGGTCTTTTCCAAGAAAGGGCTCAGCTCCATAGTATTTGACCAGTGGCAGCCACTCTAAGGCACCTGTCTTGGTTAAAGCATAAGCCTCCAAGAAGGTGGGAACATGATCAAATCGAAAGTGGGCAGTAATATCTTGGAGTTGGATTGGAGAAAACTGAGTATGAGTGAGGTCAGGAGATGGTGAAGGTGGAATTTGATAGTCATTGTAGGATGGATTGTATGGGTTTAGCATGCCACGATTAGGTGAATAAGGATATTCAACATGTTGTTCAGGAGAAAGGGTTTGCATTCTTTGATTTAAATAAGACATGGCATGATGATTGTAATCCAATTGCCTACTTAGGTGATATTGAGAACCAACAATGTATGTCAAAGTGTTTGTGATAGGATCATGAGGTAGGCTAGTAGGAGGAGGTGGTGTAGGTATGTCTTGGGTGGATGTCTCCCCTTTAGTCATAGCCCTTTTGTGTCCAAAATCGATCCCCATCTTCTCTACTGTATTTTTACTTATCTTTTGGGGTTTTCTATCCCATGTATAACCTAGGTCCTCAATATTCTTCTTAAGAAAATGTTGAGTAATTTGGCAAACAAAATCGGCATAAGGTGGATTGCTAGAGAATTCAACCATATTCTTAAGAATGATACAAATGAAATTGATGGGGATACCTTTTAGGATGGCATAGATAAGGTACATGCGAAAAGTAGGTACTTCAGATTTATTTGCCCTAGGATAGATATTTGTGGCAACAATGAGGTTTACTATCCTAGCTTCAGGTTTTAAATTGATGGCATAATATGTACCCCTATCTTCATGGCAAGTGGTATTTGATAGAAAAATGGCTCTTTTAATGTCACTTAAACTAGCGGTAGTGTCATCTTGAGAAAGCTTATTTAGTGGATTTCCGGTGGTGAGATCAATAAACTTTTTATATTCTTCTATATCTATGTTAAGCATGCTAAGAATGCCCTCCTCAGAAAAATGAAATCCATACCCACTAACCATAGAAGAGAAGGAATCATGGTCCGGATGTGGGTTTAGGTTGGCATAGAATTCGTTAACTACTTGTGAGGAGTAGGAATGGAAGGAAGGATCCAGAAATTCAGACAGATGTTGCACCTCAAAGATTTCGTCAAGATCAACAATGGTGTGGAAGTCTATGACGTCGACCGGCCGTCGTGGAAGAGGGGTCCTTGAGGATAGCCTGAGGTAGCAATCGTCGGCAGCTACGTCGTTGAATGGAATGTCGTTGATGAACGACAACGCCGGGGAGATTGTCCTTCCCTTCCTAGCCACGACTTGCTTCTTTCCACGCGATGATGAGGAAGCCATCTTGTTGATTTGAAGTGGAGAAGAAGCAAGGCAAGATTTGGGTGGAGAGAAGCTAAAAATTTGCATAAGAATACACTAGAGAGGAGCTAGAGAAGTGAGAATGTGAATTTGTGAAGAATGGGGCCGTTTTGGGCCCTATTTATAGCAAAACAGAACCCATCTCGGTCGACAATTCGTCGACCGACGACCGCAACGGTCGTTTCTGCAGACGCTCCTCTCGGTCGTCCAACGGTCGATCGAAAATTAGTCGTTGCAATTTTTTTTAAATTATATTTTATTCAGAAGATTGCCTTTTAATTCACGTGAATGGGGGTTCACAAGGTTGGCCTCGGTCGACAATGTTATCGATCGATTTTGACTCGGTCGAACATTTTGTCGACCGGAAATATGTCTGGGTTCGACTGTACAACATCTACTTGGTGAGTATCGGTCGAGAAGTATAGCCAACTGAGATGTCTTCGGTCGACGAATTCATCGACTGAGTATGTCTCGGTCGAGATTTTTGTTGACCGACGAAATTGTTGTGGATGAAATTTTGAGCTAGTTTTTAATGCAAGTGAGAGACTATATTTGTAGAGCACACATATATATATATATATATATATATATATATATATATCTTCTAGGGGAGTAATAATGTAATCATTTTCAATAATCCTAAGGTCATAGCTAATTTTTAAGATTTGATTTTGATCTTTTATTAGAGCTTTTGCACTAAAATCATGTTTTCAATATGATGAATCAAGATACTAAGATTAGTGCAATAAAATGATTTACAAATAAACATTTTGTCAAGCTTATTTTAGGTTGACCTTGACTTCGACCATAGCGCCCCTTGGTCAAACTTGATTTCAACCAAGAGGCAATTTCTGCAGATTTCCAATTTGAACACTTATATGTGAAGTATAATTTCTGCAGATTTTCAATTTAAAATGCATTTGTGCCATGAAGTTTTGTTGTTTATGCAAAATGGCATCTTCATATGAGCTGAATCACAAAGATAAAAAACAATATCCATTCATGGTTTGTATATATGGATCAAAGATTATTTTAGACAAACCAATGAAACACAATGATTATGGCACAATAATTATGATAGAACAATAGAAGTATATCCACAATACAATGATCAAGATGGAAGCATATAAATATGATGATTATGATCATTTGAACTACACATGGTTCCTATATAGATAGACTAAGAATTTTTTTTTTAAATGTGGATTATGATAAAACAATAATTTGCTTGATTAAACCAACATGGTTCATAGTTTTCAACCATGTAGAGGATAAACCAAAATAATCTCATTCATGGTTCATAAATTTTCAACTTTAAGACAAACCATGAACATGCTTAATAAATTTTTCAAGCAATGAATAAGGTATATTCAATATTAGTCTTCATATAGCATTTTTGCAATATGTTTAAACATTTCATATAATGTTATACCTTCTTTCAATAATTTATGATTTAAGAGATCAATATGTTCTGATTTTAAGATGGTCTCTAAGATTCATTCTTGATCAATCATTAACAACAAATTGATAGCAAACTAGATTAATTAAAATAGGTTCAACAGAACTTGGTTCGGTCGAACTTTTTGTTGACTGAATTTATCTCGGTCGACGTTTTTCTCGACCGAGAATGCTACTATTTGTATAGGTTTTATCAGATTTGTTGCAAACTTCAAAACAGTAACCTACTCGATCGACTATTTCTCGATCGACCGTGTTCTCGGTCGAACAGTGTCTCGACTGAGATCGTTTCTGTACTATTTTTTAGTAATTTTTTTTATAAGTAAAACATATATCATTTTCAATTCAATTATGTAATTTAAAATTAGTTTAGTTGAGATAAAACATATAAATATCAAAGTAATTTGTAGATCAAATCTCAACTAATCATATTCAAATCTTTAGGTTTTGAGAACCCAAACTAAGACAAATTTCTAAAGATGTGTCTCTACAGATTTATATAAAATGTGTATTTTCAAGTTATAGATTTGAATCAATTTGTTATCTTATTATTTTAAGTTGAGATAGACATGGAGATATACAACTTAGAGTCTTTGGTCATATCTCAACTTAATTATATTCATTTAGTTTGGGGGTTTTGGAACCCATACTAACTCAACATCCTTTTTCTTGTAAGGACATGAGAAGGAATAATGTCCAAGACGTAAACAATAGTGGCAACATATAGAATCAACCTCATATCTCTTTCTATGATTTTGTTCTAGGTTGTTCTTTGGTACACATGTATATTTGCCTCTAGGTACATTCATGGATTGACTCTTTGGAACTTGTGTCTTTTTCTAACTAGATTTTTGATAAGATTTTCCTTTAGGCTTATAACCTAGTCCTCTCCTTCCAACTTGATGATAAGAATCATTTAAAATTTTATCAAGGATATCATTGTTACTCAAACTACTCACTTCTTGTTGCAACTTAACAATCTCATCCATTCTCTTCTTGATATCTAACTTTGCTTGATATAGATTAGATAATAAAGAATCTCTTTCTTTCACAATAATATCATAATCTAGATGTGTACACAAAATAGGTTGTTTTTGAAGATCATTTACTTGAGTTTGCAAGTTTAACTTTTCTAGGTAAAGAAGATTGCAATTTTCTTCTACAGATTTTAGCTTAATATCGTGATCTTCAATAACCTTTTTGAGATCTTCATTTTCAGATGTGAGAGCAAGAAGTTTAGCATGTAACTCATCATTTGCTTTATTAGATTTCTTTAATTTCTTCTTGCACTCAATATACTTATTATGTGTCTCTTCAAGACTAGAAATTAGCTCTTCTGTAGGTAAATAAAAAAGGCTTACCTCTTCTTCTTCTTCTTCTTCTTCTTCTTCTTCACTTATTGTAGCAATAATGCATTCTTTATGCACATCTTCCTTCTTTGACCTCCATGGACAGCTAGGTGTAGTGTGCCTTGTTCCTAAGCACCAATTGCAACTAGTTGAAGATTGGTCCATGCTTTTCTTTTGCTTGAGGTTGTAGACACCACCACCCTTCATTCTTCAAGACTCGATTAGAGATCCTTGAAGCCCGCTCTGGTACCAATTGAAAAACCACTAGAGGGGGGTGAATAGGGTTTTATGGACATTTTAAAACAATTCAACTCAAACAACCACAATTGAGATAATAAGAAGGAGACAAGGTGTTTAGAGTGGTTCCAACCTTAGAAAATACTAAGGCAGTCAATCCACTACCCGGTTGCTTACCCAACCGGGATTTTGAAAGTATTTAATTGTATTACCTCGAAAGGATATTACATAAAATTACAACAATTTCAACACCCTTTGGACATCCTTCACCTTGAAGTAGTCTCACCAACTTTGAAGCAACCTTCCTTGAAGTAACTTCAAGCTCCCCCTTGAAGTAGCCTTCCTCTTGAAGTAGCTAGCTTCCCGTTGAGACAACCTTCTAGAAGTAGTCCAAAGATCTCCTTCTCCACTAAGAAGATCAAAACTCTCTCCAATCACTTGAAGCACAAGGCTTGATTTCCTATATCAAGCGTATTGATCTCCTAACCAATGAGTATGGAAGTGTAGGTTTAGTGGGTAGGAGATGCTAGCCTATAGGACACGAATTTGGAGCAAAGGAAATGAGTAGCAAGTTCTAGAGTTGCTCAATTGCTCAAAATAGATTACCAATTGCAAGTATGAAAGCTCAAGTATTGCACAAGTGTACTTTGGGTGTCCTATGACTTGTCCTATTTATAGGAATAGCCTATGGATGCTTAAGGACGTTCTAGACACTTTATAGGGGGTTCTTAGTGATCAACTAGTCGTTAGGTATCCATTAGTTGCTTTAACAACGGCTAGTTAATTAATCCTAAAAATTGCAGACAGAGACATTCTCGGTCGAGGAATTGTCGACCGAGATCCCAGTCGGTCGAGGTCTTTGTCGACCGAGGGACTATCTGGAGCAAGTGTATGTAACGTTCTGATCCAACTCCCAACTACCTTGTCTGCATTGTCTAACGGCTACCTGGGTCATTCTCAGTCGAAGAGTTTGTCGACCGAGAGTGTCTCGGTCGAGAAGTTTGTCGACTGAGAATGACTCTGTTTCAATGTTTTTAAACTAAATACTAAGTGTGTGTACGAGTGTGCAGATGTGACACTATTATAGGGAATGACCTATCTAAGTGTTGTGATTGTCTAGGGAAGATCTAACGCTTGATTTATATGATGTCTAAGTACTTGTACATTATATACTTGTACATGTTTTTTTACATTTGATTACAATCATGAAATTAACACATTGTGAACATTTAGATCTTCCAAAGTTGTGTCATCCACCTAGTTCCTGCAACACTCAAGTAGCACGTTAGATCCATAAGAATGAA
The DNA here is from genome assembly GCA_963693085.1 of Alisma plantago-aquatica. NCBI lineage: Eukaryota > Viridiplantae > Streptophyta > Magnoliopsida > Alismatales > Alismataceae > Alisma > Alisma plantago-aquatica. Next base: position 714,059,682 of record OY856411.1, on the reverse strand, counting down.
ATGTTTGTCATCATCGAAACAAAGGGATTATAATAATGTCCAATTTAGCCAATAGTCATGCAATGGAGAAAAAGTGTATATGTATGCTTAGCATTAGATAATATATAGTGGATGGTGTTGTTTTGATTGTTGTGATTCTTAGTATTTCTCTTCTTCCAAACATTCCAGATGATCGCATCCATCATGGTTTTATGATTCATGTAGAGGGTTCTTTGGTCTCAGGTGGTTTATCAGGTTGTGTAAGTTTTTATGTTCATTTGTCGTTGTAGTTTGGAAGTAGTCTCAAATCTGAGTGATGATGGGGTGTATGAAGAGATGTGTTATAGTTTTAGTGTTTTTGTGGCACATCTAGCATCAGGTTGGCCCAAATATACCTTGTTTCATAAGGTTTTGGTTAGTGAGTATATTGTTATGTATTATGATCCATATGATAATCTTGGTTTTCAATGGGCACGGTATATTCCAGATATTTGTCAACTTACAAATAGAACCCATGTAAGTGAGGAAAAGATATGCATGATGAGGTTTGTATGTACTCCCCCATGACCACAAAATGTGGTTAGCAGTGTGGGTTTCCAGGATGTGAAACCAATATTTTCCATAGTATTAGGAGATATAAATTGGGAAAGTGAGTGTTTGAGACAGTTGTATCTGTTGCTAGTTAGGAGGGTCAAGGCTTTTGCGGTGTTTAAATTTTCATGGTTTGTGGTATATGGGTGTTACAACCCGGGTATTGAATGGTGGAGCCATGATACCATGGGTGAGTCTAAAACTGATGGTTTTGAAGACACATAGGGGGTTTATCATATAATTGATTATGTTTGTATGTTTGTTTATATATATCCACAAAGGAGAAGCTATGCCTTTGACCATGGGCCACCATAGTTTTTTGTGTGGTAATATTTATGTAAGATGAAGGGTTTCCATATGTTAACATGAACGGAAGAAAGTGAGGTAATGATTTTGGTGATAAGACAGATAGCATAAGTTTTAATGTTGATGATACCCCATCCCCAATATTTGTCAGGTGCACAAATGGTGCTCTAGTTAAGCATGTGAATTGTTGATTTATCTGTGTTTGTAGCAAAGTGGTTCCATAGGAATTTCTTTCTGAGGATCTTGATGGCTCTGATAGCCTTATCAGGTAGGGGAATACAACTGAAATAAAAAGTGGTGATCGTTGTTAATGAACTATTTAGGACGGTGAGTCTGCCAGCAAAGTTGAGAAAGTTGTTTGTCCGTGATGAGATTTGATAGATGAGTTTATCAATTATGGGTTTCTAAGTATGTCTGGAGATATGAAAAGTTGTGACGGGGAGGCCCAGGTAAGTGAATGGGAGGTTTTTAGTTTTACATTTGAGTAGGGCTTTGTATTTGTTCAATGTTTCAGGTTGTATGTGAATGCCAATGATGGATGATTTATTTTGGTTTATCTTGTGTCCTGATATGTATGAGAAGATTCCAATGATATAAATGGTGTTTATGATATTGGATACCTCAGGTTTAATAAGGACCATGGTGTCATCAGTATAATGATTAATGTTTTCATAACATTCGTACGGAGATTTGATGATTCCTTTCTCACTACCAATCCTAATCATATTGGTCAATAATGAAGTGACCAGAATAAAGATATATGGATATAGGGTATCACCCTATATGGGTCCATTTGTGTTATAAAAATGTCCAGAAGGAGAGCTATTTATGATTGTGGAGAAATTTCCAGTGGAGATGTAGGCATGGATCCAAATGATCCATTTTTTTGAGAATCCATATTCCTGCATAGTGTGAATGTGACAGTTCCAATCGACGTTGTCCAATGCTTTTTCAAAGTCAAGTTTGAGCACTTGAAGGGGAGAATTGTTTTTGTAACATGAATGAATGGTCTCATTTACCATGATGTATGCATCTTAGATGTTTCTACTTTTAAGAAAGATTGATTGGTTCGATCTGATAATACTATTTAGAAAAGTTTTCATTCTACTACTTAGAAATTTTATAGTGATTTTATAAGATGTGTTGATCAGGACGATCAGTCTAAATTGATTGATAGAGTCTGGTTGATCAACCTTCTTGATTGGAGCAATATGAGTGTGGTTTAGTACTCTGATTTGGTCATTGTTATGATATGGTTGAGGAGATTCATGAAGTCAGTCTTTATCTATTCCCACATATTATAATAGAACTCTATGTTTAGGCCATTAGGACCTGGTGATTTGTCCATGACAAGGTCAAAATAGCTTTTTTGAGTTCAGTTTCTATGAAAGGTGAAATGATGTTATATGGTGTGTCAATGGGCTTTTGACATACTTTTTTCCAGTTGATAGACGTGTGGAAGGTTGGGTTGTGTCCGGTGTTGAAAACCCTATTGAAGTATGTGACTATATGATTGGAGATCAGTTGTTTAGTTGTGGTAAGGGATCTATTAATGGTAGGAATGTAGATTGAGTTTAATATGATGTTGTGGTTGCAACATTTGTGAACATACTCAAACTCAAACTCATTAGATGGATATTTCATCCCTAGTCATCATCATATCTCTTCTTTAGTATTATAAACATCTGAATACAAACATTAGTAATACATCATTTATCAATATGTGATATTCTTTTAAATTTGATTATACATCTCATGGATTGATATTATGACTCAATTAATATTATTTTCTACAGTCATCAGTTTTCTTCCCAAGGAAGATCATTTAGCGTGCATCATATTAGTTCTTAGCTTTTCTTAAAATTTCAGATTTCATACTCAAACTCAAACTCAAACACATTAGATATTATATTCATAATCCATTAGGCTTTCATCTTTCTTATATGAACTTTCCTTCTTTCCATAGATTCAATATTGACTTGTACAATCCTGTTCTCTTTCACCATTTTATCATCATTATTTTTTTCATCATCATGCATCTTTTTATACTACCAAACTGCTTCATCTGGATACTTGGTCAGGGCATCCAAAAGATGTACAGTCGGTAGTTCCATACTAGCTTACTTCAGTACCCAAATACTTGACCAGAGTATCTAGATATTGAGTTCAGTCAGTATGCACATCATTCAGGTTATATTCAACATCCACATTATCATTTAGTCCTAGATCCTATTCTCCCTATAGACTCATCTAACCTCACTCTAATGCCACGTTGTCGGGACCCACTCTTTTGATCAGCATAAATACCAACCATTAGAGATAATCCCAAAACCTAAACCTAGATTTATGAAATAAAACAATGAATTCCCGACAAAGGCGATTAAACAATATACAAAAAACACAGATAAATGTTTCCTTTTTCTTTCTTCAAAAATTCATAAATCAATGTCACATCAAGCACATCACATTTAGATATCACAAATCTTATTCAACTCCATCAAAACTAGAATCAAATCTTGTTCTCATATGTGGTTCAGTTTACATCAGATACATGTACATTGACGAACAAACTTAGTCTACAACCCATCTCGAGAAAGAGAGAGTACATGGACATTCTAATCTATCTAGATTATGCTATTTATATCTTCTTTGTCACGACCTCTCCGTTGGATAGCATTATACCTAAGAACATTTGAAACAACCTCATGAGACTCATATAGAGCCCTAGTGAGTGGACACCTTCCACTCAAGCTAGGTACATGCATCAACATCAGATTAAGTATAACAAACTTAACAAAAACATGCAAATATTGAAAATTCTAGAAGATAGTTCTATCATGAGTCAAATCTACCTTGCAATGGTAATCTAATCCAACAGATAAGGTAATCACTTAAACCAATTATAACTTTGAAACATCTTTTAGAGCATGTTTATGAACAAATCATCATATACTTCTTAGTTCAGATTAAGAATCCTACTACAAGAGTAATAAGTCAACTTGTAGGCATTTTGAAACAAAACTTAACAATAACATTATCCTTGTGACACTCCACTAGGCGGACCACAAACACATCTTGCAGTCCTGAAGTTGAAGTACACATAATAAATATCTATCAAACAATACTATCAAACAACAAGCAATCAAACTCCTATTCAGAATGGATATAAACTCCAACATTTATAACTTGTCAACATGACAAATCATAATATGAAATAAAAAAATTCCCATAGCAACATGATTACTTTCCACAACAATAAGCATAATCAACAATGACAAATCATCAAGTGGTAGTACAAGGAATGTAACAACCATTCAAATCATGTTCTACATGACTTATCATCTTTTATTCATTTGCCCTGAAACTACTTGGCTTGTACCTCACCAAGTAGAAGTCGCCACGCCAGATTCTCATGTCAATGACTCACCGTCACTATCTTAGGGTTTAGTCGACCACCCTAAGATATCAACAACAGACCTTGACCACCTTAGGGTTTTCTAAAGAGGCTCACATCCTCATCTCAGGTACACGAGATAGGAACCGACAAAATAGTATATCACATATTTTCACATTTCACATATTTCATTTCATCAGAGTCAATTCCATCAGGACATAGACTTTCATAGTGAGGATTTAGGGCCAGAGCCACTCTAGATGACTCACTCCTAAATCATGGTGGTCTAACTTTTAAGGGCTCGATCAACACTCCGGAAATCCTTCTCATAATTCATTGATTACTATAAGGAGATATGATTTGTTTCCCCAGTGTGGTCCTCGGGAGAAACTCATGGCATTTAGGGCACCTAACTAGATGTTCCATCATTTCACTTGTTATTAATCTCTTTTACTCATCTTAATAGAATTCAAAAAATCATATATCATATCTGTGTATTCTCTCATAACTAGAATAACATGAAGTAGATTAAGTTCATCAATAAGAACAATGATCAAAGTAAGAAGCATAGTAAATCTATAGATTGCAACTCATATGATTATTTCTATCTTCTACATCATCTCATAGCAATCATCAACAGTGGGCTTTCAACCCGAGACATAATCTTATTGTCCAATATTTACCCCATCAAGGTTTTATCATCATTAGTGGGCTTTTAGCCCTAGACATAACCTCATTATGCAACAATTACCCTTATAAGGGTTTCCCAAATGTCAGGAGTGCATTAAATTCAATTTCAACATATTTCTTATCAGTTCATTGTATATCATAGTTCTTAACAAATATTAGCAGAGGCATTAGAACCAGCAACAATAAAAGCATATAGATATCATGTATCATTCATCATACTCAAAATAGATTTATCATACAACATATGCGTGTTCCATCCAACCTCAATAGATGCAAATAAATTTCATGCATATACATTCATAACAAACTTAGTTCTCTTCTTCTTTTATTTCACATTCTTCAAATGGGGTTACTAATCAACACATGTTGACTATCATTTGAAGTTTTTACTATTAGTCCATTCTCAGAGTACAAGTCACAATTCAAGAACACATTCATGTAAATCAATTCAAATACTTGAATTTCATCTTTTAGTTGAATTCAACTACAATTATGTGCATCCCTTAATCCCTCATTTGAGATTGTCATTCACTAGCATCATTAAACTCATCAATTTAGGGTAAGAGTTACATTATTAGAATCATCGACTAATTCCCATCTTTTTCCTTCATTTTATATTATGTAGTCTCAACTTCTTCATTTCATGTTCATTACAATATTTTGGACCAATCTTTATTGATTCACTTTACATACAATGCTTCTCTTCTACTTAACATTTATCAAAGTCCAGTTCTTAGTATATTTCATTTAATTTGGGTTAAGCCACATGAAATTAAAATCAAAGATAAAATACTTCATCATACTAACTTCACTAGTTTCATATTTAACTTGCAATCACCATTAAGTACATCTTGTTCATATTGTCTCTTATATCTAGATAAGTGTACCATGTCATTGACTACTAATGTCATTTCCATAATCAACAATGATCATTCTTCATTATAATAATCACTTTAGCTTAAAGGAATGGTTTAGGTTACATCTTCTTACATCATAATGTCTAATCATCCTTCACAAATCATTGTTAGGCTCAAGCATCAATTCATTGAATAAAACTTCTAGAGTTAGGCTCAAGCATCAACATCATAACTTATAATGTGTATGTTAAGCTTGGCTTGGAAAGGTTGAATCCAATGGACTGCATTCCTATTGGTCAATGGATCCAACAAAATATCCAAGGGTAGGATATAAAATGAGATGGTGGTGGTGAAAAAAAGGCATATGCCACATACCTAACTGGTTTTCTTGTCTTGGACATAGAGCCGAAAGATGGAAAGATTCCCATCATCTTGGTAAGATTGTTCTTGTCTACAACTGATGTGGAGATCAAGGTACATGTTGGCACTTAGATGGTCATCTACTTGAGTAAAAAGATATACATCTACACGTTCACTACCAAGAAGAGGCAAGACTTGATTGACAAGGAACACTACTTTGAGGTATATGGTGATGAGCCCAAAGAAGAGAACATTGAAAGAAAGAATTTTGAGATCTCACACGATCCTTGGGATGAAGATCATGTGGTGAAGGCATTTGAGAGGACTACCTATGTTGAAGATGGAAACACTTTGCTTATGGATAGTTGATGATGAAAGCAACACCAAGCTCAACTAAAGGCATTAAATCCAATACTTGTGGGAGGCAACTGACCTTAGTTTGAGACTCTTTCTCTCAAAGCCCATTTCTTATAATATGTTTGTCTTTACACTCCTAAAATAACAAACACACTATACTTGATTTTTTTTATTAACGAATCATGTTAGAACAAGTACATTGACAGAATGATGGGGCATGGAGGATCTATCTAAGGAGAAGATCAAGATTGATAAAAAGAACTAATTTTTTTGAAAAATTTATAGGAAGGTGACCACCACAGTCATTCCACACAATACAGTTGTGGTCTCAGCTGGTCAAAGCGACCATTTTGGACATGATAATCGTGCTAGCTCTGCACCGCCACCCACTGGAAGACATGTTGATCTCTCCCCCTCTTGATGACTACCCATCACAAATTCATGTCCATTATCCTATCGTTATAAGATTCTATATAACGTTGAGGATAGCATGTTTTAAAATTTTGGGGTCGTAGGGAGGTAAGGCCTTGATTTATCCCATATTCTTCTATATCGCTTGATCTAAATTTTTTTCCAAGATTTTCAAACAGTCTGACCTTTATGCTTGTCTAGCCACACTTTTTTTGCTTTCTTTGCATACATGCATGTGTATAGTTCACTTTCTTGCATTTTTGTGTAATCATTCAAAACTCTTGTTCTTTTTGCCTTACATGCCATGAATAACATTTCATGTAGGTTTTTTTAATATCTAGTGTGTTTTAGTTAGGATTTGTATGTTTTCCATTTGTTGATTTAGAGTGTAGGTTCAGAGTGATTTAGGGATTTTTTGATGACGTGGGACCAGTGTTCAGAAAATCGGCCTAATCGGCCGAATAATCGACTGAATAATTGGTTTTGGGGGTCTACCGCTCTGAATATGAATAATCGGCCTATAATCAGTCCAGGACCGATTAATTGGCTGTTCGGGGGAATAATCGGCCGATTAATCGGTGATTTTCAAAATCAAATGCTAGTAATAATTTTATTTTTTTACATTAATTTTTTCTAATACTACTATTGGTCATTACAATTACATTCTCTTCTTCCACTTTACATATTTGGTTTTCTCCTCATATTTTCTCAATAAGTTTATAGTTAATGTTTATTGAGCTGATCCTTATCGTTGATGTTTTCTTCTCTAATTTCATCAATGTTTCTAATTACTTCTTAATGCAATATTAGTCTATGACTTATCAATGTTTCTAATTACTTATCAATGTTTCTTCTCTAATTTCATCAATGTTTCAAGTTACTTATTAATGCAATATTAGTCTATTACTTATCAATGTTTCTAATTACTTATTAATGCAATATTAGTCTATGGCTTATCAATGTTTCTAATTACTTATTAATGCAATATTAGTCTATTACTTATCAATGTTTATAATTACTTATTAATGTGATATTAGTCTATGACTTATCAATGTTTGTAATTACTTATCAATGTTTTCTTCTCTAATTTAATCAATGTTTCTTACTACTTATGAATTCAATATTAGTCTATTACTTATAAATGTTTCTAATTACTTATCATTGTCATTATTATATGGTCAATATATAATTTACATATATTTATGATTAATATTTAAAAAAATCAAAACCGATTAAAACCGAATATTCTCCCGCATACCGTATATACTCTATTCGGTACCCTCTCCGCCCGTACACCGATTACCGCTTTTCATAACAATGCGTGGGACCATTCCCCAACGAGCACCACAATTGAGACCCCCTCTAATAGTGTAAACCCCTGACTTCCCCCAAACCTGCACATCAAGGTCGTCAAGCTAAACTCACACAAAGGCTGAAGTGCCTGATAAGACCCAAAGATCGTTGAAGCTACACAACTAAGGATCGAGTCCTTACTCTGGAGAGCTTGGACCTTCTCCACCGAGATACAACCCCCTCAACCAATTTATGAAAATATGGAACTATTTTGCTCAAACTTGAAATTTCTTTCCTAAAAGCATGTTTGAACCCAATCCCTACATTTTGGAATGAAAACCTTTGACGCTGCTAAATGGTCTCAATATTTGACTTTATACATGTGAATGACCTTTTGATGCTTGTGAAATGTTTGGTTGAATTGTGATCTACACAAGTCACAAATGCTTAAGGTTTGTCAAATCTCGTGATAGAAATGTGGTTTTTGTATTTGCTCATTCATGTGATGTGCCATTACTTAATGAATGTTGGAGTAAACTAGGCTAAAAAAGGCACTACACTATATCTTGTGTCTTAGAATGAAAAGACATATTGGGAACATTTCCTAGTTATAAGGTATCCTAGAATGATACCATTTGGGGGAATGTAACTTATATTGAACATATTTTCATTCTAGGATGATTGTCTCTTTCTTCTATCTCATTTCCCATTATTTTACTTGTGATTTATGTTTCTAAACATGGATTTCTTGCTGTATGATGCTTGAAAACATGTATCTTATAGGGGAAAACGGATTGTATGTGGCTATATTAGGAATTGCTCCTAGGTCCAACTAGTGGATCCCTAGCTAGCACCCTATCTTCCTACATACAATTCCCTTCTCCTACAACTAGCTGTGATATATAAGTAGCTAGTGTAAGAGTGATTAGTGCAATTTCCTAGAGTTTTTTTAAGGCTAGATGGTGAGTAACATGAGGTGAAACATCCTCATCTCTACCCCCATTCCTACCCTTGGTTCTCAATTACCCTAATACCTCTTACCCTAGAAACCTAGACTTGCCTAGTCTTATTATAATTACACCTGGCCCCAGTTCTCAACTAGTAGGTTAGGGTAAATTCAAGTAGCACTTGTCTCATTGTTTGGTTTGGAAATCTACAATGAGAATATAGGATTTGAATGTTATATTAACCCCTGATAAATGTGTACTTATCCTTTTTCATTTAATCATTTACATATTTTTTAGGATTGTTTTGTTATTTATTTTCTTATTTTTGTAATTAATTATATTAGTTTAAATTTTCTCTCTTTATCTGGAGTTTTAATTATATTTTGTTAGATTTTTGTAGGAAAATGGTCTAATCACTCCAACCATTAATTTCTCTTGGAAGATGTTTTACACAATTCCCGCAGTTCCTAAAATTCATGTATAGACAACATCAAAACAGTCATAACTCCCACATACAAATTCCAAATTTGGAGTTTTGATATGTTTTGAAAAGATAATTTCAATTTCTACAAGAAAAATATTTTCCTTATTATTTTGGTAGTCATTTGACTGTACAATCAACCAGTGAACGTGCCTATTCATTTTCCGACAGTGCCTGATTTAAATATATACATTATACCAAAATAGGCATAACTCTCACATATGAAGGCGGAAGTTAATGTTTAAATACATGTTGGAAAGGAAATTCAAAGTCCTAGAGGGAAAATATATTTTGGGCATACTTTAAACATTCTTAAAATCCGAAATTTTTACGAAACGTTGAGAACGTGAATCTGCAGAGAGCGGGTCAGAATTTGAAGGGTCAAAAGAAAATAATCAATGATTTTCTTTATTGCCTATTGAGGAAAAGATTTCTCTTGATCAAGACAAACAACATCTGCCTCATCCACATCCTTCTCCTCCCCTTTCAGGATTTCCACCCCTCCCCCTATAAAAGGAGGGGAGACTTCATAAGAAAAAGGACACTATCTTATAATTCCATTTTCAGCATCCAATCTTAGATCTAGTCCTTAGGTTTTTGTAATTTTTGCATCATGTTTGAATAGTCTTTTTCTGGGCTACAAGGACTAACCCCATAGCCCGTTTCTATGTTCTTGTATCAACTCTTTTATTAGTGAATGGATATTTCTTAATCTGATTTCTTTCGAGCAAATGATGGATATGTTCATGTGGGAGCACCAAAACCGGGGCCCCGATTGAATGAAATACATGAACTCCTGACAAGTGTTTGTGGTGTTTCATATTTTGATCCATTCTTGATCTTAGTTAGTTAAGGTCCTTTTGTTACAAGAATGTCGAGACCTCGAGTTTTAATAGCATTAGTGGTGATTTTAATCTATCTTTTTTCTTGTCTATTAATCCATAGTGACGAGACCAACTAATCTATGGATTAGAACACCAGAGTGAGATTTACCTTTTTCTTGATGTGATCATGGATAGGAAAATGTTGGATGGTTGGTCCATGAACCTTGAACGCCAGGACCAACAAGTTCAAGAGGATCTTGACCCTCATGCGATCCATGATGACAGGCAACCACAAGGTCATACTTCAGTAATTTAGAATTGGAGTTGTATCTATTTACATAGTAGCGTGGCTTTGGTGGTGAATCTTCGGAACCCCATATCTTTCTTTTATTAATCTAGATACATTTTCATTCTATAACTTTTAATTTCTATTTTAGTTTAACTCAAATGCTCTCAATGGATCTTACTTTTTGTTCTCACAACCAGATTTGAACTCAACCATCCTCTTTTTGCCATCTCTGTGGATCGACCCTTCTATACTAGCCTTTATCAAAAAGTAGAAAAAGGATAAACTCTAAGATAATTTTCCTAGTGATTGGTGTGCTAAATGACAAACATCAATTTAGCACCATTTTCAGGGGCGATAAGGTTGTTTTTTAAATCTGGTTGCTTGTATATCTTGTATAACTTTGTTCATATTTTCTAACTTGTATTACTTTAGTCTTGTTCTATATCTTCCTTTTCACAATTTTTTTAGATTATTGTAATTTTTTAGCCTACCGAGTAACATTTCGATAGTGTATCTCCTCCTTATGCGGAGTTTCTATTCCGGATGTATCACTTTCTAGTTTTTTTTTGTAATATTTAATCTTATTTCATGATTTATTTTTATTTCATAATTTTTAGCCTATTCAATAACTTTTAGACCTTTTCTATAACTTCTTTCTTAGATTTGTTTTATTTCTTTTTGCCTTCTGAGCATAATTCTGGAGTGTATCTCCTCTTTCTACTGAGTTTCCATTCCAGTAGTACTACTTTCTAGTTTTTTTTGTAATTTATTTTATTCCATAATTTTTTAGCTTTATAAGTTTTAGTTCTCTTGGTAATTTTGACTAACTCATTATCTTGTAATCTCTCTTCTCTCATGCGTTGATTGACATATCTTTTAGGAACTTTTTAAATGGAGTGGGCATCCCAATATCCCCCATAATGTTATTATTGTGGTCTTTACCACCATGCATCTCTTACATGTCTGACTTTATACCATTGCACCCCTCTTTACGATCCCTTTCATCCTAATGGATACAATGTGAATCCATATTTTTCTGAGAACCATTATGGGGAACCTTTCTATCCATATTCTGAGGGGGGTTATGATCAACATAATTTTGAAGGGTATGACCAACAGAACTTTGGGGGAAATAGACCTATTTATGATACCCAATAGAATCCTCAGCAATAAGAGAAACTTAGATCCCTAGAGAAGATGGCAGCAAAACTGATAACTAGTCAAACCTTGTTAGCCACTTTGTTGAAAGCCCAATCCCAAAATCCAAATGTTCCAAATATGTTCCCCATGATTTGGTGACACCTTGTAATATTGAATCTTCCCACCATGATGGACGCAATGGAAATTACAATCCACCATCTTCTGAAGATTATTATGAGGAGCAATACCACAAGCAAGATGCTGAGCATTAGGCCCAAGATCATTATGGGGGGTATGGTGAGGATGGCAAAATTTTTGGGGAACCCAGTTATGAAACTCAGTTCACTCCCCTACAAGAAGAGAAACTTAAAACCCTAGAGAAGATGACAACAAAAGGACAAGTAAAACTTGAATCCAGTCAAACCCTATTAGCTACCTCACTAGTGGCTCAATCACAAGCTCCCCCTGTAGATCTTGAACAACCCAAGATAGTATTTATTGACGATGACGATGATGATCCTATTTTTGTGTTATATATGTCATATCCGGAAGAAATAAAACAATCCATGGAGCGATATTTTGCATGTGATGAGGACATTGGTATCCCTATCTTTCCTTTAGAGACTCCATTACTTGAATATGAAATGTCGAAGCAGGAGAGTCATTCTAAATATCCAACAACTCCTCCCATCCTTAACATAAACCCAATTGATATTAGAGACCAAATCCCTTTTTTTGAGTATGTTTAGTATAATGAGAATCCAACCCCCTTGACAAAATAATTCCTCCCATTTTAACACAGTCAGTTCTCAATCTACAAAGGCTGAAGGAGAGACACCCTTGGAAGAAGCTCGTACATCCCCTTACATTGTTTGCAAGGAAGACGTCTTCATCCCTCCTGAATCCTTAGGACCCCGTGTACAAAAGAATTAGAGCCATATGTTATATCAGCAATGAAACATACCAAACTCAATGTTGATGGAATTATTTTTAAGGAGAAACAAAATACTTTTGTAAATGATTTGAAATCTTTTGTATTAGCATAATTCTCCCATACGCATGTCATCATGATGGTGGAAAACCTGAACCAAATCCTCCACCCAACTCTATTCATCCTGCTCTACTAGCATTACTGGCTGGGTACCCACCAACCTCCCCCAATCCACATCCATGTTCAACACTTCCCTTGCTATTGAAGGAAGATTTGTGGATATTATTGGAGGGAATGCAAGATGAAAGAAAATATGAACACCCCAATGAGATTCCACAACTACCCTATCATTGGGTACACTATGATGCTCCTATGATGAAGGTCCCAGCCCTCGTACACATCCTCTTTAGTTGGTCATCCTTCGAGCTACCAGGGCCACCTGGAAATCCTCACTCTTCTCTTCCCTCCATCTTGGGTTTCGATTTTACTCGGGACAAGAAAAAATCTAAGTCTAGGGTGGAGGTGGGTGGTATGTTTCTATTCCACCCCGTTATCTTTTTTATTCTTGCATTATTTCTGCCTTTTTATTTGTTTTGCATATAGTTACTTTATTCATGGCCATTATCTAGTCGGCCATGTTTTATTTATTTTGTTGCAAAATGGTCTTTATCTAGTCGACCAATATAAATAGGTGTTTATCATTGTACCCCTTGAATTTAGGAAATCATTTGCAAAAATTTTCACAAATTTCCATGTATGAAACCATCATGTCACCTAGGACCCCAAAATAGGATCACTCCTTGGAAAAGTTGGTGAGTCGTATGGAATCAGTCAAAATCAAACACAAATTTTCTCTATTTTTAGACTATGGATTAACTTGATATAAATCTTGTATAATGTGATTGATATGAATATTCTTTCTGATGTAATTACACATTCAAAAAAGTAAAAAAATAGAGAAAAACCGTGTGAAGTTATAAGCACAAGGACACCTTTTGTTTCCCCCTTATTTTCTTTCTAAAAAAGAGAAGCAAGGAATCACCACCGGACAAAAATCAAGTCCGGGGAGGCATGCTTCCCATATCAAAAATTCCATACCCCACAAAGGGGCGTACCATTAAAAGATGCTAAAAGTGCACATGAAATTGTGACCAATGTAGCCACAACTCCACAAATTCAAATCCTAAGTCGAATATAGGAGGGATAAAAAAATTATCACTTCCTTCTTTATTTTCACACCCCCAATTTCATCCTGTGCTTGTGCAACAACTCACATAAAAAAATACAATAATAAACATGAGAGTGTCAAAGCAAAAGTAAGATGAAACATGTTTTTCTATAAAGTCTTGATTTAGAAACAAGATATGATATTTGTTTTTGATAGGGGATATAGAATTTTGTGTTTTATGGTTTTAGGAGATTGGGTTGCTTGGCCAAATTTGGAGGTAAGGAATAAAGTGATGTTCAAGGGTGAGGACAGATATGTTGTTAGTATAATTTGGAATTATTTGTGATTTTAATTGTCTAAGGACAAAAAAAGATTCAAGTCCAGGGTATTTTAATAAATGTGTATTTAACCTTTTTAATTTAATCTTTTAAATATTTGAGGATTGTTTTGTTATTTATTTTCTTATTTTTATAATTAATTATATTATTTTAGATTTTTTTTAGTTTTAATTATATTTTGTTGGATTTTTGTAGGAAAATGGTCTAATCACTCCAATCATTAATTTCTCTTGGAAGATGTTTTACACAATTCCTGTAGTTCCTGGAATTCATGTATAGACAACACCAAAACAGTCATAACTCCCACATAAAAATTCCAAATTTGGAGTTTAGATATATTTTGAAAAAGATAATTTCAGTTTCTACAAGAAAATATATTTCCTTATTATTTTGGTATTCATTTGACTATCTAACCAGCTAGTGAATGTGCTTGTTCATTTTCTCATAGTTCCAGATTTAAATATATACATTACACCAAAATAGGCATAACTCTCACATCCGAAGGAAGAAGTTAATGTTTAAATATGCTTCGAAAGGAAATTCAAAGGCCTAGATGGAAAATATATTTTCAGGTGCATTTTAAAGATTGTTAACAACCAAAATTTGTACAAAACTTTGAGAATGTGAATCTACAGAGAGAGGGTCAGAATTTGAAAGGTCAAAAGAAGGTAATCAATGATTTTCTTTATTGCCTATTGAGGAAGAGATTTCTCTTGATCAAGACAAACAACAACTGCCTCATCCATTCCTTCTCCTACCCTTTTAGGGTTTCCATCCCTCCTTCCCCTATAAAAGGAGGGGAGACTTCACAAGAAAAAGGACACCGTCTTGTAATCCAATTTTTAGCATCCTATCATAGATCTAGTCCTTATCTTTTTGTAATTTTTGCATCATGTTTGAGTAGACTTTTTTGGGCTACGAGGACTAACCCCATAGTCCATTTCTATGTTATTATATCAACTCCTTTCTTAGTGAATGAATATTTCTCAATCTTATTTCTTCAAGCAAATGATAAATATGTTCATGTGGGAACACCAAAACCAGGGCCCCGATTGAATGAAATACATGAAATCCTGACAAGTGTTTGTGGTGTTTCATCTTTTGTTCCATTCTTGATCTTAGATAGGTAATGTCCTTTTGTTATAAAAATGATGAGACCTCGGGTTTTAGTAGCACGAGTGGTGATTTTATTCTATCTTTTTTCTTGTCTATTAATCCATAGTGATGAGACCAACCGATCTATGGATTAGAACACCGAAGTGAGATTTACCTTTTTCTTGATGTGACCATGGATAGGAAAATGTTGGACGGTTGGGCCATGAACCTTGAACATCAGGAATAACGGGTTCAAGCGGAGCTTGACCCTCGTGCGGTCTGTGAGGATAGGCAACCACGAGGTCCTACTTCAGTAATTAAGAATTGGAGTTGTATCGATTTACATAGTAGCGTGGCTTTGGTGGAAAATCTTCAGAACCCCAGATCTTTCTTTTATTAATCTAGATACGTTTATTCTAAAACTTTTAATTTCTATTTTAGTTTAACTCAAATGCTCTCAATGGATTTTACTTTTTGTTCTCACAGTTAGATTTGAACTCAACCATCCTCTTTTTGCCGTCTCCGTGGATCAACCCTTCTATACTTGTCTTTATCAAAAAGTAGAAAAAGGATAAACTCTAAGACAATTTTCCTAGTGATTGGTGTGCTAAAAGATGTACATCAACCCCCAAATTGGATTCTTGTGACATTCCCCCAAACGTCCCAGTCTACCCATACTTTCTAAAACCCATCTTGTTTGCTTAGCTTGCTTATGCTAGTGTAGTTAGTTGCCTTAATTGCTTCTTTGTCAATTGCTTAGGTTAGGATAAATAGGCCTTGGTTGAGTAGTTAGTTCTCTTTTGAGCTTTCTAGTGTTAATCTTGCTAGTTAGTGATAACCTAGGTCATTAATGTCTCTAGTTCTTAACATGCATCTATAGTGTTAACTTGCTTCATTAGTGCAACTTAGTTTTAGTCTCTTACTCTTGCATAGTTAGTTGCCTTTTTTGTTAATTATAATTTCTTGCTTAGGGTTAACTTAGGGTTTACTTGACCTATTTCCATTTGTTCTTTCTTGTTCAAACCATTAGAATCATCAATCAAAATTCCCCATTAAACCCTAAAAACCCTATACTCTGCTTTAGGAATGTAGCTTACCCTAACTTAGATGTAGTGCCCCCTCTCTCCCTATAGGTCGACCCTTATCTTGCCACTTGCCTATACTATGATACGACCATGTGTGCTTATTGGTGAAGTGTGGATAGTCTGAGTGAGTGTGTTAGAATAGGTTCATTATAAATTCAAAAGATCCATGTATGTTTGCCTGAGTTGCATCTAATCAAATCCAATTGGTTAGGTGTAGCCCAAGGCAAGTCAAGATGCACCACATTGCCACCAAAACTATGCTACCGACCTTCAAAACCTAGAATTTTATCTATGATTTTTCCTCCAATACCATGGCCATCCCCTCCTAGCATGACCATTCCATCACTCCACTACCACGACCATTCTTCCTAGAACGACCATGCTGCCAGAAACCCTATCACATTTTTTCACAAAATTTTCTATTCTTCCCTCACTTAACCCTATGATTCCCAAGCCACTATATAAACCTTGGTGGGGCCTAGCAGATGGGGTTAGAACTTATTGCCACCCATCCTAGCATTCATTGAGATGTCTACTCTCTCCCACCTACTCCCACTCCATTTACATCATCTTTTTTGTGTGTGGTGAAACTAGCTCATCATATTGCTATTTTTGAGTTTTTCAAATTACAAGGGTATAATAGTATAACACTCATTATGGATCAACCTCCATATGAGTGTTGTCAAATAAAGGTATAAAACTATACACAATCAAATCTTAAAGAAACCCGCACAGCCAAAAGTCAATTCTTGAAGAAAGCTTTGACATCAGCAAGAATGAGTAACAAAAGCCTTTTCTCATCTTTCTCAAGACTCATGTGAACCCTGTCATTTCTTTCTTTCCATAGCCAGTATAAGATGAAAATGTTGGCCAGACTACTCTCTTTATCAACAAAGTTGCATAAGTCTCTAGTTGAACTCAGAACAGAATAGCCATAATAGGAACATAAAAAACTCCACACTACTTTAGAGTAGCAACAATTGAAGAACAGGTGGGCAATATCCTCTTACTCATTTATGCAAAGAAAACATCTCGACGCCATATCGATTCCCATGCGTTTCACATAGCAGGAAGTCAGGACTCTACCATGCCCAACCTTCCAACCAAGCAGAAGATACCTTTTAGGGCCTTTAGACTCCCAAAGCCAATGGAAGAAAGGAGAATAATCGAACTTTGATCTAATAATATCAAGGACATCTATAAACTTCAACTTAGTCTTGCCATCAAAAAGGAAATCATCATTTCCACCATTTGGAGCAGGCAGAACCTCCAAAACGTTATTCATTTTAGAATGCAACCTTGTTTTTTCATAAAACCAAGATTTGTTCTTGATGAAATAGCTAACTTTAGCATTACTGGGAATTCAAAGTTGAATGAAGCATTGCGGACCAAGAGTATCAGCAAGAAAATTGGTGCCAGGAAGCCAAGGGTCATACCAAACAACAAGAGAAGACTCATCACCAACAATAACTTCAGTATACTTCAAAATGTCATCCCTTAACGTCAAAAGTTTCTTAAAAAACCACGAGAAGGAATCATTGATATGTAATGACCAAAGGAAGAGTTAGTTAAGTATTTTTCATGGACCCACTTTATCTAGATGCTATCTTTTTTCTTTGCTAAATTCCAAGCATTAAGAATAATAGATGCTTTGATGACCTCTTTGATATTTCTTATGCCTATACCACATTCATTCCTCTACTTAATGATATTACTCCATTTAACAAGATGGACAGACCTTTTGGTCTCAGATTTTCCCCATATGAAGTCTCTACAAAGTTTATCAATTTCATCACAAATAGTAGAAGGAAGATGGAAGGTGGAAGTCCAATAAAGGTACATGGTCGATAAAGTGGATTGCACAAGCTCAATCCTACCTGCCATAGACAACTAGCTTGCTTTCCATCCCTCCAATCTTCTTTTAATTTTATCTAGAAGAGGAAAGCAATGAGACTTTGAGAGTTTACTTGTGAACAAAGGAACACCAAGATACCTCATAATAAGGCTTCCTTCAGATATCCCAAGAATTTCCCCAATCAAACTCTTATCAGCTCCAGAACTGAAGATGACCGCACTTTTCTCAATATTAATCTTAAGACCAGTAGCTTTATACAGAAAGTCAATGACCCTTTTAATAGCATGTGCACTTTGGACATTAGCTTCAGAGAAAACTAACAAATCGTCTGCAAAGATTAGATGGGAGACAAAGCAAGAGGAAGAGGCTTTCAAAGGTGTAAGATTGCCCTTCTTGACTTCATTATCCAAAAGAAGAGTGACCACATGCATGACAATAACAAAAATGTATGGAGCTAAAGGATCACCCTGGCGAACTCCATTATTGGGCTTAAAGGACTCAACAACTACTCCATTGATCAAAATTTCATAGGTTATGGTATTGAAGATCTCTTTCAACCATATGATCCAGCAATGTGGAAAGTTCATTAAATGAAGGATATAAAAAATTGAATCCCAGGAGATAGTATCGTATGCTTTTGAAATATCAAACTTTAGACACATTTTAGGGATCCCATCTCTCATATTGAAGTCATGGATCAACTCATTGGAAAGGAGAACATCATCTTTGATACTCATGCTAGGAATGAAGGCACACTGGTTCCAACTAATGAGGGAAGGTAAAACAAACCTCAACCTATTAGTAAGAAGCTTTGAAATGATCTTAAAGAAGACATTACATAGGGCAATAGGTCTTAGGTTCTTTAAATCATTTGAATGTTTCACTTTGGGAATGAGAGTGATGAAGGTACAATTAGCCTCTTTGAGAAGACAACTAGAATTAAAGAAAGCATGGATGGCTTCCACCACATCAGTGCAAATGATACTCCAAGCTATTTTGTAGAATTTTCCATTCAAACCATTGGGACCATGACATTTTTCTGCATTTAAATTGTTGATGACATCAATGATCTCCTTGGTTGAGAAGCATCTATCCAGCCACAACTTATCAACATCATTCAAAGTAGGAAAATCAAGATTGCACCAGATGCTTCATTTACATCATCTTCCACCTTAAAACCCTAGCTTTCTAGAGTTTTGGCCACTTCCATTCATTATCCCATGCCATTCATCCATTAAGGAGTAAGGAAAACGAGCTACTACAACTACAGATTAAGAAGGAGGAGTTTTCACCAAGCATCTATGGCTATCTATTCCTCTACTTCTTCTACTTTCTCCATTTGTTTTGTTATGAGTAAGCCCCTATATGGGTTATTTGGGTTTGAAAATGTAACACTTGTACCATATTGGGTGGGGGAATAATATTTAAATCTATAATTTTGTTTGCTAATGGTTGCATTCTAACTTTTTCTCAATTTCCCATGGACTATATTGTGATTTATGCTTAAAAGCACCTAGGTTCTAGGGGAAATGGACTATATATAGCTATTTTGGGATTTGCTCCTCGGTCCAACTAGTGGATCCCTATCAAGATACCATCTTCCTACATATTAACCCATTCTACTACAACTAAGTGAGTGGTCTAAGTAGCTAGTTTAGAAGTACTTAGTGCAATTTGCTTGGAGCTACCCAAAGGCTAGATGGTAGGTCATGCGAGGTGCTATACCCTCATTTCCACCATCCATTACTACCCTTGGACCCAATTACCCTAAGAACTTATATACTAGAAACCCAAAATTTTTGGATCCTAGTTTAATTCAACCTAAACCCTAATCCAAATGAGCCTCACAAGGTTGGATAGGGGATGATAGGGAGTAGTTCCACTATACATACCCTATTCCATCCATGGCCAGTTAGTAATCTAGGGCAATTCTCTAGCATATAACTTGTTTTTTGGTTTGATAATCTAAATGAATGAGTAGTGCTTACATGTAATGATCACCAACAAAGTGGATAGGCACATAACCCCAAATGGACCACACTTCTTATAATTTCTTAAAACCCTAAATCTTTTCTTGCTTGGTTAGTGCTTGCTTGTTTAGCTCCTTTACTTGATTAATTAGTTCATTGCCTTGTTCATGGTATCTAGGCCTTGTTAGTGTAGTTAGTTTTCCTTTGTGATTGGTTATTATTAATTTAGATAGTTAGTTGCTAATCTAGTCCTTTGTTTGGTCTAATTTTCTAATTACTAGTATACTATCTTCCTTGCCTAGTTTAGCTAATTACCATCTCTAAGTTGAGAGTTAGGACTGCTTAGTTAGTTTAGTGTTAGTATTATCTCTTTCCTTGCTTGTATTAGTGTAATTTTCCTCTTTTCTTTCTTAGTTTTCTTTCTTGCTAATTAGACCTTAATTGTCAAGGTTAAACTAGTTTTTTCTCTTGCCTTACTTAAATTTCTTGTTTGACCACCACTAGTGTAATTCAAAACCCAAAGTTAAGCCCTTGAACCCTAGACTCTATAGTAGGAACCTAGACAAAATAAACTAAGCTCTAGTGCCCCCTCTACCTTGGGCTTGACCCTGACTTGACATTCAATATACTAATCCCGAGCCTATGAGCTTGCTATTTTATAAGAGTGTGCCCAATCGAGTTTTATAAACTTAAAAGAACCGAGTGTATGCCTGAGGCACATCCAACCATATCACTTAGTTGGATGTGCTATGTACACATTAGAGATTGATGTAAAAGTAAAATGAAAAAAATGAAAATTATAGGTATCTTGAGTCAACCTTATTTTATGAGAAATATAAGGAAAAACATCTATTAGTGTTATAATCAGAAGAAAACATGAATACCTAAAATATGACTCCACTTGAGGACAGTTAAAGCATGGATAAATTTGTCAAAAGACTAGGATCAACTATGATATTATGATTGGGGAAGGTATTAGGCACCCTACAACACTAAAAAACAAGTACTGTGATTTTTCCTCTCAAGATTACAAAGAATGATGATTTTGTTTGATTATCATCATCATCTAAGCCTCAATCCCAAACATGTTGGGGTTGGCTACATGGATCCTTCTTTTCCAATTAGATATGCCATGGTTCATACTCTGATTGAGTTTTAAATATTCAAAATCTCCCCTTGAACTCTTCCCAAGTCAATTAAGGACTGCCTCTGCTTTTTTAAGTCGTGTTTGACTCGTGGTTTGATTATAAATCTAGAAAACAAAAGAATGATTTAGGGTGTCAATTATTCGAGGACTTAAGATGACTATGGTTTTCTTTCATCATTCTTTAGAGACTAGCATTTTAGTTTTGATATCACAATTGCCTCAGGATCTACCACGATCAAGATCCATCGCGGGCAATTGGCATGAAATGTGGGAAGATGTAGAGAGAGATGATGGAGAGGAAATAAAAAGTTATCAAGTGATACTTTAATTTGCATAAATTAGGTAAGATAAGTAGAGAACTAGTAGATTACATGGTTGTTGATTTAGATTTGCAATTGTAATTGCGGTGTAGCTGGATAAGCATAGAAATTTCTAGTTTTTGATCATGATAATTGTTTTTAGATAAGTAGTTGTAGAAAAAGTAGTTAAGATGGATGAGCATGTTAATCAATTTGTTCTTGATATCAATTTTAGTAGTCCTAGATAAGCTTTGCCTTTTTACTATCTCAACGGACTTTCAACATATGAGAGTCACTTGTGTTAGAAGATGATATTCTAGCCCTTGGGAAACAAAAGAAAGGAGAGGTATTTCACTCTCTATCTTTAAGAGAGTCGAAGGGGGTAAGTTTTGGTGGTTGATATGACGCTATATATAGTTGTGGGTGGGTATAACATATCAAAACCTAGAAATATTTCACAATAGTTTCCTTCTTATTCCTTCTCCTATTAAAAGGGAACTTAATTAATTAATGTAATAACCGCTAATTGTCAACTAAAATAAAGGATGATTTTATTCGTGATCATTGAGGAATCTTAAGTAGACCATAATTCAACCTATAGGTAGGTATTCAACCCAAAGAAACTCAACAGTCCATGTGGGACTAAACCCCACTTCTTTGCAAGAGATCCCAAGGCAAATGAAATAACTTAATAAAATAACATATATTATATTATGTTCCTAACAAGAGGTGGTGTGATAAATGATGCACTGACATATGCTCTTAGAAATACATAGAGGTAGGTCATGTCATGCATCAACTTCCCTTGTCAACAACAAACCCCAACTCTGTCAAGTATGTGTTGAGGTACTGCTACATAAGGTGGACATCATTGTAATAGAAATCATCTCCACTGATCTAGGTAGCATTAGCAGGGGAATGATCAAGCCACTGGACCAAGAAAGATCATAGTTTGGTCCTCAAGGATGGTGTCTGTGCACTCTGGTAATGGTTGAGTAACTCAAGGAAGAGGGGACTGTACTGCTAAAGACAAAGAAGTGTGGTGAGGACTTGAAGGAGCTACAATTAGTGGAGGTTGAGGCTCATATGTACCACAATAAGGGTAAAAATATTATGCATTAAATACAACACCAATGCCTCAATCTAGTGGCAGATCTAGAACACAAGCACTGCATACTTGTCTACTAAGTATTCAGAATGGTCATGATGATTTGGCATGAAGCCTCCTTGAAAGAATTTTTGAGATAGTGTTAAAGACGTATACATACTAATACATAATCTCCTCCTTGGAATTCTAGGAATATGTGGTGAGTACCTACATACAATTTATAAATTTCATATGTTAATTTATGGAAAATTTTAATGTACTAATCAAAGACATGTTTAGTAAAGGACTCTATAGAATGGGAAGATCAAGAGTGGTGTAGCAATTTATTGCATAAAAAATTCCCTAGGGATGGTATCACTAGGTTATACCTGACCCAAGAGTACCACAATCCCACCTGCAAGCAGATGGATCTTATCATATTATAATCTAGGATAAAATCCTAGGGTCAACATATCAATGATTATACTATCAAAGTAACTGCGAAAGAACTAGTATTTATCATAACAGTTGGAATTGGTTTGATTAAAATAAGTTGGGAATAGTTAGAATGCTAGATTAATGATATAGATTTATGAAATGATGGAAATACTAGGGTAAATGGGCATCACCACCACTACCTAATATTCACTTTCTCACTGCATCACAATCAAACATGAATATATTAAATTGGGGTTGGATGAATCCATATTATTAGAACTAGGATTAAAATAGACATGTATTATTCTAAGATCACCTCCGTGTTACCTAGAGATCATGTATCTATCGCCTCAAGAAATGCCTATATGAAGTTCTCATCAATGATTAAATTAGAACCTAATTGATATCTTCGATCTTAGGTTTGGAGTTCTTTACACCCAAGTCTAGATAAACAAGCATATATGCACACAAACAAGAAATAAATGATAGATTTAAAAGGAATAGAGCTCATATGAGTTTAGATATAGATAATAGAGAAAAAATAGGCAGTGGGGCTACTCCCCATACCCTATAGAGAGGACTAATAGATCCTCATAGTAGTAACAATGTAAATGATGTATAGAGAACAAAATTCCACAATCACAAAAGGAAATAGATGAGCAAACATGATGTGCAAATGCTTGTGTTCATGCTTAACAATGTCGTGAGAGCAACACCACAACAAAACAATAGACTACATGGTGAAGCAGAGGTCAATTACCACTAAAGATGGTTGATATTTGTTGAGTGGAGGTCGATGAAGCTAACAAATGAAAGTGGAAGATTGATCTACGAAATAATGTTGGTCGATTAAGATACCTCTATCGAGGTCAGAATATCAACATGAGGTGGAAGTCAATCAATCATGCAATATCTTCTGAGGGTAGTCAGTCAAGCTATAGAGTGGTGTAGGTCAATTGATCTATCTCTTTTGAGGCCGATCGATCATGGTGGAATAGAAGTTGATCAATCTGTCTCTTTTGAGGGAGGACCATCAAGTCTTGCAATGGACAGTTGCAAAGTGGAGTTGTGGATAGATTTTTGTAGACTCTCATTATCTCCGCATGGTTTTAGGAGGAGGCACCCTCTTTTCCTCCCCAACAACCCTTATGGAATATGATGTGGCACCTTGGAAAGTGGTAGCCTCCCATGCTCTTAAAGTAAATGCATAAGGGTCATAGATGTCTACTATCACATAAAGGTGTTCAATTAGTTGATGTCGATTGACAATCCTCAATCGCTAATGGTCAATATCTAGTTGGTTGACTGATGGTACCTCAACAGATCATTATCAACATAGGTCAACTGAGGAGTGTCTATCGAGGTGGAAGCTTGATTATTGGATTTTGATAGGGTGGTCAATGGAGGTGATTGATTAGTGGACCTTGATCATTATTTAATGCTCCGTAGGAAGACATTGATATCCTGATGGTCGATTAAGCTTACTTTGATTAGTAGATCTCGATCAATAGATGATCAATTGGTTGACATTGATCAGTGGATGGAAATTAGAAGATGTTGATAAAAAAATGGTCCTTGATCAATGAACATCGATTAGGTGTTTGATCAAGGTGATAGTAATTTAATTCAGCCTAAAATGTTGATCGATTTGCCTTCTAAACATGCCAAAAATCCATTATAGGACCCCCTATGTTGTGCTAGTATGGAGAGAACAAACATATAACTTGCAAAGATATTTGAGTAAGTAATAAAACCCTAAAAAATTAACATAAAATCTAAACAAACCTAAATGAATCTATTCCTAAGGTAAACTAATATATATATATATATATATATATATATATATATATATATATATATATATATATATATATATATATATATATATAGCAAGCCTAGACTAAAATGCGACTATAAGTATGATGAATATGCATTCCTTCAAAGAGTCAAAGGGTATAGGATGAGGACAAATGGTTGGGGTTTGTAACCATACACAACTTTAAAAGGACTTTTCACTGTCTCCCTATCAACAAAATTATTGTAAGAAAAGTTCAGAGTAGGTAAAAGTAAATTCCAATTTCCTAACCATTCACCAATTATACATCACAAAAGGTTGCACAAACTTTGACTGAGCACCTCAGTTTGAACATCTATATTAGGGTGAAAGACAGAGGAAACGTTTTAGATGGGTACCAAAAATATTCCACCCCGTCTTCTAAAAATAAATAACAAATTTCACATCACAATTAGACACTATGGAGACATGCCATGTAGTTTGACAACCTCATTAATAAAAAGGCAAGTAATGAGAGAGGCATTTGATGTCTTACTATAGGGGGATGGTATATATAGGCCACTTTCAAAGATAAATCAATAAAAAACCCCTCAAATCGTGACCACAAGATTTGCAATGGAGGCCAAGAATGAAGTCTATACTCAACCCTTTCTAAGGTTTATAAGGAATTGAGAGGGGAGTGTAAATACTTGTATTAAGTTTCTTGGTTTTTGCTAACAAACAAGTACGACAATGAGATGTGATGTGTTCCATGTCTTGACATAGAGAAGGCCAATAAAATCTATTAGAGGCTAGAGAAATGGTCTTATCCCTACAAAAATGACATGTGAGACCTCCAACATGTAATCCCATACAAGGAAGTCATGAAGAGAGGTGTTAGGAATACAAAGTTGGATAGCACAAAAAAGAAATACATCTCAGATTACAAAAAAAGAAATACATCTCAGATTACAAAATTAGAAGAGTGAGAGGAGGAGTTCTCAAGAAGCTTTGAGTAGATTATGATAAAGTCATAACATGTCAAATAGTGTTCCTTTAGGTAGAAATTTTTGATAACTACAACGTTCATCAAATGAAGATGGTCATACAATGACTCACAACATCGACTACTTTGTTCTCAACACTCAAAATATTCTTGAGAACAAAGGTGTGTCCCAGGAGAAATTCACACCCCACTTTATGTGGCACAAATTTAAGCTCTTATGGGAGTTCAAGAAGCACATAGATTGATGATATGACCACAAAATGATTTCCTAGTGCAACATATAATTCCTCCAATGATGTAAAGACTGTATGCCTAAAATTCCTTGTCTTATGTTGAATACTTGTGTTTAGCATCATTGAGTTCCTCATCAAAGAAGGTAATTGGGTGGCCTTATGATTCAAGCACCACCAATGCCAATACATGAAGCATCATAGAAAACCTCAAAAGTGGTAGGAAAATCTAGAAGGTGAAGAAACAAGGCTTATGTTATTTTCTTTTGATTTATGCAAAGGCGCATGTAGAAGATGTTGACCACATCAATTTTTCATGTTTGAGAAGTTTAGTGAGTGGAGTCATGATTGTGTTAAAACCTTGAATAAAGCAATGATAGAAGGTGGTGAGCCCATGGAAAATATGAAGATCATAGTCTGTCTCTGCCTTAGACTGCTTCGTGATGGATGTAACTTTTTCCAAGTTAGCAACAATGCCATCAAAGGATATAATGAATCCAAGGAAGACAACCTCATTTTGAATGAAGGAACACCACTTTAAGTTGATCTTTAATTTCTCTGAACAAATGATGTCAAAGACAAGGATAAGGTGTGCAAGATGGTATTCCTTTTTTTTCTAAAGAGCAAGATGTCATAAAAGTAAACCACCAAATTCCCCCCTAATGAATGGTCGCATGACACAGTTCATGACCCTCATGAAAGTAGTATGTGTGTTGGACAGACCAAAGGGCATGACCAAACATTTGTATAACTAGTTGGGAGTCTTAATAACTATCTTCCATTCATGCATCTCCTTGCTACATATTTGGTGGTATCCGCAACATAAGCCAATCTTGGAGAACCTTTTTGATATCATAAATAAATCCAACGTGTTATCAAGTCTTGGAATAGGGAAGCATTACATGATGGCAATTTTGATGATAGGGTAAGAATCTAGGCACATTCTCTAGCTTCCATACTTTACGGAAGCAAGGATAGTTGGAGTCATACAAGGGCTCTTGATCTTGTTAATGAACTCTTTGAGAAGAAGAGGATCGACTTGGCATTTTATTCTTTCATGTTTAGTTGGGTTCATTTAGCAGTGGCCAATTGGGAAGGGAGGAAACAAAACCAGCTCAATTTCATGTCGCATGTCATGTGATGGTGGGAGTTCATCAGAGAGTTCCTCAGGAGTCATGTCTCCAAATTCATCCAATAGTTGGACAAGCTACTGTGAGGGAGGTAGAGCGTCAAGATGAGTTACAACCTCTTTGTTATACAAAACATACATGCTTCCCGATTCCTGACTGGCATCCTCCACTTCTATATGAGTGACCATATGTAGATAATGATGGTGGGAGAGAAGGTGGTGCATGGGGGTTAGTTTTTCAATTGTGGGAATAAAACACATAGGTGATACCCAAATTTTTTACCCTTATGTTGGAATATGTAAATGGTGAAATGACCCTTATTGTGAGAATCCATATCAAAAATCTAAGGGGCGTCCTAGAATGAGGTTTCTTGCATGCATGAGTATAACACTGCACCAAATGTGATTAGAGTAGGAACCCAAAGTAAGAGGTACCAAGAAATGTTGGGTGACATGTACATTCATATGATTCACCTAACAAACCTTGCAAGGCCTAAGATGGTTTTTGGATTAAGATTTGTACATTGAAGTCCTCAGGGATAAATGATGTTTTGTTAGCTACCTATGTCAATTACAAGTTTACAACTCCTGCTTGCATGCTTGAAAACAATCTAAAAAGCGACAGTTTGATTCCATTCATCATCACCAGAGGGGGAAGAAAGCACACACAAAATTTGCAAGTAAGAGTTTTTGTTGTCATATTTGGGTACGTCATTAAAGGGGTCTAAGGTAGATAAGACATCCTTGCACTCTATCCCATCCTCTAGAGTGGGGTCAGGACAGTCAAATGACACAAGGAGAGCACCACGCAAGCATTGGGCAACTAGATGAGATAACATTCATGACTGATGTGACAAAGTATCCCACTATACAATCACTATGATATGGAATCTTAGTTTTACCTAATCTAACATGCAATAATCATCACATGCAAGTGGATGGGTCTTATTACAATATAGCTTTAGGATCAAACTCAAAGGACAACCTTTTTAAGAACAATTCAAATTGATAGACCAATCAGGAAAAGGAATTTTAAAAAGATAGCTAGTTGATGTTTTGTTGAATAAGTAAATTATCTAGGAAAATAAATAAAATAAAGGCAAGAGTTTAAACTAAAATAAATGAATGATAAGAGAATTGGGGCACAAGGTTTCACTGCCACTACCCATATTTGCTCTCTTATACCACATCACCCACATATATGAATATTAAATTTGGGCCTAGTAGATTCTATATCCTTGTGGAGTATAGAACTCACAAGTACATAATTTTATGTGGGTTCTAGGTCTTGCTACCTACATATCTTGAACCCTTCACCCCAGAGAACACCATTACAATGTCTCATCTAGGGATCAATTATGATTTATTGATATTCTAATCTTGATTTCAATATATCGACATCTAATATTGTAATATACATGTAAGATAGATAGATAATTTATGGAAAATGTATTAAACATTAAATCAAGAATCCAATAGTTTCAAACAAGTAGTAGTTCATAATGCGAGATTACAAACTATAGGCAGCAAGGCTGATCCCCATGCCCCGATAGATAAACTACTCTATAATCATGTTCATGGTATAGAAGAAGATAGATAAGAAGAAGAACCTCATGGATGGTGTAGAATGTAGAAGAGATGCTCTGTAGTCTGGGAAACCACCCTCTAAACAACCACCTTAGTCTTCGGCCACATCCTTCGATAGTACACATCTTCACATCTAGTCATTGAGTGTTATCTACAATTCTCTCCAATGATGGCTAAGGTTTGGGATTGGGGATGTATAGAATAGGATTCTTAATATGGGAGTCCCTTTGGAGTTTACATAGCATGCCAGGGTTTTAAGTCAATCTGACATCATCCAGCAACTGTGAGTAGTTTGCTACAAATGTTTGATGATGGTAAATTGAGAAATTTATGGACTAGTTGATTAATTTGAAGTGATCAGTTAATATACACATTCTATAGACAATTGAGTTTTAATTATAACACATCTTGAATCACCTAGTTATAATATCATATGTGGAATTTAGAGCCATTTTATTAACTGGTCACACTTGCCTAACCTCACTCCAATTGTTAGAGTTTGTGAGTGATAACATCCAATTTTGTGGATCTCTCATGCCAATTTTGGTCCTTAATTTCCCTCGATAGCATATGTTTACATAGACTTTCTTGCATTTACCTATATGCTTTCTATTTTTACCATAAAGAAGAAATAAGTATTAGTATTCATGTAGGAAATCATTAGTTAGATAGGGTTACCATCCATTTTCACTGCTGATGGAACCAATAACTTCACTAACCAAAGGATTCACCATGTGCAGATGACCCACTGGTTATTACAACCAATGGCCTTACTGACTTCACCTCTTGAAGATTCAATAGAGGGCATGGCTTCTGAAGGCTCCTTGACTTCGTCTACCAAAGGTGCGGCTGAGCCTCATCAACCAAAGGGTGTATTGTGGTCTTCCATACTGATGGTCCCACTAAACACCACAAACTAAAGGCCATCTTCCAATGGTTCATCATGAGCACCATCTACCAAAGACCTAGCTACTTTGCCTATAGAAGGCATGGATGAGCCTCACCTACCCATGGCTCAGTTGGGTCTCCATCAACTGATGGTGCGGATGAGACTCACCATCTGAAGGATCGTCTACCGACCCCATAAACTGATGATTCAATAGACTTCCACTTTTCAATGGATTCTCTGCATGTTCTCACCATTATAGTTGAGTGTGTGCTTTGATGCATGTGATCTATAGTCCTTGGGGAGCAAGAAAATCTCAATCATGAGCACCTTGAGTACTACACTGTGGGCTACAAATATCAACCTTTAGCTATGTTAGAAGGGCTTAGGAGCTGAGGACGATATACATCCACATTTGACACCTTCTATCGACCTTTGCACGGGAGTCCAAGGTTCTTCTATCAACTTATAGTGACAGAAGACGAGAGTATAAGGTTCCTCACACTCTCACTTTGCCTCTACTATTTGTGAATCCTTCTTTGAGAGAGGAAGGGTGTCAGGAGATATCTTCGACCTTGCTTCATCATTGACAGAGAAGAAGGAGATCTTCATCGAGCCTTAGTACCTCTTCATGGTTACTTTATTTTATTTTCTTCCTTGTTCTTATACTATCTCACCTTGTTCATCCATTTCATTAATCCATCCACTGTGGTTGTATTCACATGTATCTCCAAATTGTCACTCACTACCATGAGTGGGTAAATCATTTTTGCATTGGGAGTAGCCACTAGGCTCTCCCAACATGTAAATAGTTATATCTATTGAATATATACTTTAACAATGTTTATCTTCATACTTCTTGTTCTTTATTGCTTCACGTGCATGTTTAGTTACCATCTATTTTTGATCTTTGAAAGATTAGTATTAGTTTATATCTAGAGTTATAGAGTAGCATGAATGCATGAGAATGTTGGAATGCTAAAGCTAATGATCATATGGCTAAATTTATCAATTGTATGTTTGCCATCTCAAGAGAGAGACACTCTTACAATCCATTTTTATCCTAATCTAGAGAGAGGAGGAAATATACACTAATGACGATTACTTGTAAACAATGCTAAGGGTATACAAATGTAGTAAGTATTTCATGTTGGTGAGAGACCTCAATAAGTGAAACCCAATCCAAATTTTATTCATCTGTATTTTAAACAAATCTAATAATCCAATCTCATTATTTCCTTTTTAGTATAGTTTTACTTTAGTTTTATTCTTTAGTTCTTTGTTTGGATTCTATCATCCCTTTAGGGACACTTTATCTCCTTTTGGTTAGGAATAGCTAAGACAAGGCTTCATATCCTAATACCTACCAGCCTTGTCCCTGAGTTTGGCCCCATTTACAACACAAGACCATGTGATATCATCGTGGGCGCCTAAGTATCAGGTGTGTATATAAAATACTATTACTTTTGGATTCACCTCCTTTTTGGACACACAATTTGAGGTGATAACTTTTGGTACTTTTGTCGGGGGACAATAAATTGGCAATGTTAAGGACCCGAGGTATACTTAGCATACATCAATGCCATAAGTATAGTAATAGACTTAACTACACACTTTTTTAGATATAAAAGCACTATATATCTTGAAACAGTAGTGCAAAAACTATCTCTAGCTTTAGATAAAGAGACCATATTACTTCAGTTTCCAAGCGATACCTAAGTGGGTGACACTAGAGGCACATGTCTAAGACATCGGTTATTTGGGGAGGTGCAAACAGACGTCGAAGATCTAGCCTCAGTTCTATGATAAATGCAACCAAGACAGTTGAGTGGCTTAGTTGTCAGCTGAGAAATAATATTTGACGTTCTTATGGCCATACCAGGTCACATTTGTAAATGGAAGAGGTTCTTTAGTCATTGGTTGAATATAAAAACTGACACCGAATTAGTATCATAGCCCTCAATTACATCACTTATAACTGACAACTAAGTAATATAGTGATGATCTATTCAAAGCAATCGACGACTATAGTCCAACACGCCTATGATGTTTAGCACGACCATTTTAGTTTAGTTCTATAATGTTAATTTTTGGCCTTAAACCAACTACTACGATCTATAATGATGGTTTTTTGTAACAACCAATGACTATGTTTATTTTTAAATAGTAGGTCTATAGACCTACTGTCCGGCTAGTCAGCAAGATGCAGAACCTACAATTTAGAACTGGAGTTCTAAACTATAGGTTAACAACATCCTACGAGTTAAACTTAACAACAAGCCATCAAACCTACAATAACAAAATCATATGCACACGATTCTATTCATTTTCCAATCCCATTCTCCAATTCCTTATCATAACACATACAAACATAATTCTATTCATTCATCTTCACATTCATTCACACACATGATACTTCATTCACATATACACCAATTCCATTCTCATGACATGTAGAAACACAATTCATTCACTCATCTTCACATTCACACACATGTATAGAGATCATCATTCACATATGTGCCAATAATTTACTCACATCAAATTTCAAGTTGCAAGAAGTCATAAGCACCACATCTATATAGAAATAATGACATAAAAGTTTATAAAAATCAATCTTTATCCCAATCAAATTCAAAGTTCACTTCCTTAATGAAGGTTTTTGCCCATTGTTCTTGTATCTCATCTAGATATTCTGTCGTATAGGGATTTTCTTCTCAAACACCTACAAAGAGAATGACACACATAATTAAAATGTTTGATATTTTCATATTATCAAATGAATTTGTTACTTATGATGATAAATACTATATATATAGATTACATTTTGTATGTGGTTGATGTCTAGTGCCCCATATTTGACATCATCTCCATATACTGCATCACCTAGTATCTGCTTCCCCAACCATTGTATTGAATAATGCACTATAAATTTCAACATACAAAATATTAATACATAAAAGTAATCATAGTTGGCATAAAAATGCATTGGAGTCAGAAACCTACATCAACATCCTACCAAGTTATCACTTTATTTTTATTGCCCACCTTTCCTTCTGCCTTTATTGAAATCTTTTATATCCCTATACGTTAATGTAACACATTGAATTGCATTAGTAAATAGTCATGTAATAATATATGTTAAATGATATAATATACATGTTTAATCACTTGAATAATACCTTTTGAAATTCATGTCCCCAAATGTCTACTTCATCACTCTTAGGATCTAGATAATACATAGTTGGCGTCGCGGGGACAATAACCAAGAATGCCCAATGGTTATTCCTAACTGAAAAGAAGGCAACCAAAATGAAACTCAAAATCCACAATGAAATGTAATTCTTAAGTCAATATTATAAGAAAAGTAAGTAAACTTACTCAATATTGTAAGAAGCTAACATCACACTCTTTTTCACTTTACCAAAATATTTAAATGTAGTAGAGCAATACTCAGTAATAGATGTAGGGTCTTTAACTACACAGCTAATCAAGAATGGAACTAGAAATGCCACATGGGGTAGTGTGAACTCTGTACAGACCCTATGTAAGTGGCTACAAAACATATATCATGTGTGCATTAACATATATGAAAACAAGTGAATAAATATAAAATGAGGTATTTATCTATATAAGATCTCACCATATCCAAAGTTATATCACATATGTATTCAACCAAGCATAATTAAACATCTCCAAATCATCTTGCAAAAATATATTAGTATCATGAGATTGACCTACAACCTCCTCCTTAATATGGACCATCATAGGCGACCCTTCTTCAAAGTTTCCTATCCATACTGCCATACACATGCAATGAGGACCTAGCGAGTCGAATAGATCCTTTGTAAGCCAACTAGGTAATTGAGGAGGAGCTCGAGGATGAATAGTAGGGTGTTTCTTAGGTGTAGTATCATACATGTATATAACCTCATATCAATTGTCAAGTAAATACATATACAAACACCATGTAAATATAACATACATCGATATAGACAATTCCTACTTTTGTCCATGCAACCACGCCACCTTCTACTTCACCTATCGTCTCATGCTCGGGGTGGTCATATGGTAATGCGATCTACTTCCAAGTGTTGTAGACAAGTCTCGACATCACCTGAACTGCATTGGTGGGAAGCATAACACCATGAATCATGTACCTAGAAGATGTGGGTAAGCAATGCCCAGTGTAATGACATATCCTTGTAATAACGACATGGCCTCAACCCCTAAAAATTTGCATAGAGTGTTATATATGTATACCTAAACTCAAACATATTATATAAATCATTCTAAAAGACTATTATGTCATAAAAATAATTACAACAGACATGCTAGGTGGTGGATCAATGGGATCACTCCCAACCACCTCCATCGTAGGAGGGTCCACCTCGTATGAAGAGCAAGGCATCACAAGTACTGTCTGAGGAGCTGATTAAGAAGAATGATACTTTATTATTACTTCCTCTATACCCTTTGCAATCATCTCTTGTACCTTTTGTTATGAGAATCCCCCTTTGTAGACAGCTTCACGCTTATACTCTGATGACCCAAAGAAGGCTCTTATACTGATACTAGTGCCAACACCCTTAACACACCCATGATGCTCTAGGTTACCTAGAGAAATTGTTAATTCATCCCTTGTACCCTTAGGGATGAACTTGCCTTGTTTCCTTTGCTCGTGGAGCTCCCGCTAATCATCATCAATAGTAATTTGTAAGTAAAATATGACAATCATCAATACGAATTGCTCTGAGATTTGAATTTTACCATTTTACAACTGCCTCAATAGTTGTGCGGTTGGGTATTTCTCCAACATTTGTGGGGTTGCATCACCTTTTTACGATGCAGTTTTTCATCCAACTCAAACATGCTCTGCAAGAGTTCATATACTTAATAGAATATTCTTAAAAATAGAATTATAAATAGCTTTAAAACAAAATTGTAAATGATAATATTTCATACATAGTTCCTTCCATATTAAGTATTTCTTGCCTTTATGAACTTCATGCCAAGATTTTACATTTACATCCATTTTTCTATGAGTCACAACCCTAGATATGACACAAAAGAACTACTACTCTTCCCAACATGATTTCCTTGATCATTAAACTCAACTACCAACTTTGGTTCATTACCCCTTTGCTCTAGTAACTTGTTCATCATGGTGATGCCTCTTATTGTTGTACGCTGACGATGTTGCACATCAAGCTCAACAAGATCCTCAAGGTGCACATCCTCATGCTAACATTGACAAAAAAACACACATAAGTCATAAAAAGATATAAATTGTAAAATGGATATCTATGTAATAAAACAATACAACTTACAACAGTGTCACGTTTACAGTGCACATTGTCACATTGCTCATCCTCATGCTAATCATCATCATGGTCAGACTACATCTAAAATAATGTCATATCAAAAGTAGTCAAACAATGAAATACAAGTGATAAAGAATGTAAAATTTTTATCTAACATTTAAAAAATAAAGGCATGCCTCTAATATCTGGATCTTGTATCGGTGTAATCTCCATGCATATATAAGTTAGTATCAACTTCAATACTTGGCATTGGCAAACCAACTAAGAATGGACTAGAGTCATCATACTTGTCATAGTATTCTTCTTCATCTATAGGATCTATAACGAACTGCCTTTTACCATGAAGAACTACCAACTATTTTTCATTTGTAGGATCATTGATATAAAATACTTGTTTTTCCTATGATGCCATTATGAATGGTTCACCCTTGTCACCAATATTTTCAAAATTCACTAATGTGAAACCCAATTCACCCACTATAACTCCTCTAGTGTTATCAACCCAATTACACCTAAAGACTGGAACTCTGAAATATATGTAGTCAAACTCCCATATGTATTTAATGCCACGACAATATGACATTTTAGCTTCATGTGGAATCTTATCCTTCAAACTAGAAAAATACAATGAAGATGCTTGAAGGGTTCAGATGACACTCTTATCATATTTGACACTTTGTGTCATATGAAAATCCATTTATGTCAAACACTTCATAAGAGATAACATTCATTTTTGGTTTAAAGGTGAGGCATAATATATTTTCAACAACATTATTTGATGTTTGAGATAGTTTATGTAAGACTTTATCTTCAAACCACCTAATAAATTTCTTGTTATGCTCTCTAGAAAGCCGCATTGAATTGGTTCTAGGATATTTTATCTTGATGAAATTGGTATGTTCGGTGATATAGATACTCACTTCATCAATGTTGTGTAGAATATACAAGTGTGATTGTTCCCACATCTCATGATTGTTTACTTTCACTCATGCTCCTAAAGTCCCTTTGCCGAAACAATCCTCAATATTCTTTTCGTTTACAGGAGCTTCATTACAACTTAGAAGTCATTGCAAAATTCCATAACCTCCCTAGCCACATGACCCTCAATAATACATCCTTCAGGCCGATAGCAGTTCTCACCTTTAAAAACACTCATGTATCATTCAAAATGATACATCCAATGCAAGAAAATTGGTCCCAACATTTTCACTTCCCTAGTTAGATGGACAATAAAATGTACCATAATATTAAAGAATGAAGGAGGAAAATACATCTCAAGATGGCATAGGGTAACAACCACTTCTCTTTGCAACTTATCAAGATTCTCAAGATCAATAACTTTGTTGCATAGAGTGTTAAGAAGAAACAAATCCGGGTGATTGCAAACCTTACATGCTTCGACGCTATATATTGAATTTCCATAGGAAATATTTGTTGTGTTAGAGTGTGACAATCATGAGATTTAAGATCTATCAGCTTCAAATCCTTCATTGATACTAGTCTATAGATATTGGAAGAGTGTCCTTATGGTATCTTAACATTAAGCAAGCACTCACAAAAAGTTTTCTTCTCCTTTCTAGACAATGGGTAATAAGCAGGAGGTAGATATGTTTTTTTATCACTACTAACTTCTTTTATTAATTCTTTCCTTATTCCCATTTCACATAGGTCCATTTTAGATTTGCTACCATCTTTAGTCTTACCTAGAATATTTAATAGAGTATTGATGACACTATCACTGACATTTTTCTGAACATGCATGATATTGATATAATGCCTAACTGCCAAAGAATTCCAATAAGTAAGATCCCAAAATATTTGACCTCTTCTTGTATAAATATTCATCACTCTTTGAGGGAATGATACATTTTGATCTCTTACTGAATGCATTGACAAAGTCTTTTACTCTTTCATAAACTACCTCCCCTGATATATGTTTAGGGGCACTCCATTCCTCATTCGATCCATTGAACATTTTGCGTAACCTTGGTAAGTATGAACTTTTAGAAGAAACCTTTGATGACCAAAATATATAGTCTGCCGCCATGTTTTAGTTGTATTGAATTAATATTTTCTTCACATAAAGGGCATGCTTTGGATCCTTTTACACTGTATACAGACAAATTCTCATATGCTGGAATGTCATTAATAGTGCATAACAGCGTAACAAGAAAATGAAATGTCTCTCTACATGATGCATCATAGGTCATCACACCTTATCCCCAGAGTTTCTTTAAGTCATCAATTAGAGGTTCAAGATAAATATCGATATCATTGCCAGGTTGTTTAGGGCCCAATATCAACAACTACAACATGACATACTTATATTTCATACACAACTGGGAGGGAGATTGTATATATCAATCGTAACAAGCCAAGTTCTATGTTGTCTGCTCAATGTGCCATATGGATTCATCCCATCGGTACTAAGCCCAAGTCTTAGATTGCTGACTTCTTCACCAAATTTAGGGTACAATAAATCAATCTTCTTCCACTATGGGGAATCAGTCACACGTGTTAGTATCCCATCATCATTTTTATTTACTTTGCATCCGACCTTAACTTCTCCACATCCATGGTATTGGCAAACAAGCATTGAAATCATGGTATATAGGTAGATACCACATCACCTTAGTAGGAGAGCCAGTTTTGGACTTCCCCAAAGTCATCATTTTATACCTTAACACCCAACATTTTGGACAATCTTTCAAACTGACATAGTCATTTTGAAATAACACACAATCATTCGAGAACTCATGCATATTCTTAGCCTTCATTCCCATTGGGCATAAAATTTTCTTTAATTTGTATGTTGAGATTGGAATCTCGTTTCCTTCTGGAAGAATTTCTTTCAACAAAGACAACAATGACGTGAAGCTTTTATCGCTCCATCTATTGTTAGCCTTCAGAGTATACAATCTCAACACATTGCTCAGCTTCATAAACTTAGTACAACCTATGTATAACAGTCTCTCAGCATCATGCACAATATTTCTAAATAAGGAAGGTTGATTAGTGTGCTCTACCCCACAACTATCTAGCATCACATCAATCATGTTTATTAGACCGGTTCATTCATATATACATCATCAATGACAATTTCTTCTTGAACAGAAGTACTGCTATCGACATCTATTGATCTCATAGTTGGATTCTCTCCATGCCAGTACCATTATGTATAGACTTGTACAATACAATTGCACATGACATGAATTTTGATTTCATCAATAGTGTCAACTTTCAAGTTGTTACTGCAATGCCATCATGGACAATGGAACCTATATCTAGACCGTTTCCTATGTTCCTCCACATATCTTATAAACTGATCAAGACCTGTAACATACTTCAGGGTGCAACAATTTGGAATGGACATCCATGATATATCCATTCTATGATCAAAGAAAAAAAACAAGTATTAAGGTTTAGAGTTTACATGATTAGGGTTTAGGGTTTACAAATTAGGGTTTATCATTTAGGATTTAGGGATAAGGGTTTACAAATTAGGGTTTAGGGTTTACATATTGGGTTTAGGGTTCAATAATGAATATGTATACCACCTATACCATTCTTGAATACCTAATCTCACTAATAAGTGCATAATGTGTATTCTATTTTCAAGAAAATTTCAACAACATTTCCCTACAGTTCTCCAAGACACTAATGTTGATGGAAAAATGTCCACCAACATATGTACTTAGAGAACAAATAGGGAAGTGCTAACTAAACATCTTGAAAACTGAATGTACATTATACACATACATCCTAAGTGAGATTAGGTGTTCAAGAACAGTCCCAAATCAGGGACTATCCAAGATTTACTCCTAATGAGTAAATCTCAGACGGGCTTCCGACTAATAGATAATATGGAAAGCAAGGTTAAGGTTCATCAAGATATGGTAGATCTTAGAAACATCACATATTTATTGATATCCAACATAGTTAGACACACTAATTATTTATCCATACAACATTCAAATTGATCAATGCACCCATATATACCATCACTTATACCCAAATTGGACAATGCACCCAAATTGTTTCTCTATTTCCAAATTAAAATGCTAGTTACATTTCATAATTCAATTTAATAAGTCTTTTGAACTCATATTATTGAAGAAGAATTTTGAATCAATATATCATAAAGAACTAACTGATTTATCATTAGGCATTTTTATCATCAATCAAATGTGAAATACCATTAATCATTCATTTTTTAAAATTAATTATAAGTTCTAATTGGATATACAACTAAAATTTAGTGACCTAGCATAATACATAATAATGTATTTTCTTAGCAAATCATAATACAATTTAGAATTTAATGACCTAAATGAATACATGCATTTTCATAAAAAATCAACAATTACATATAGAAAAAAAGAAAACTACCTTAGTGAAGAAGTTGACAGGAACAAGGTCCAAGCAGCTCCGGTCCAAGAGGTGACGAAGCACTACTGGCGGTGGCACATCACTGCTAGTTGGCAGCCCAAACATCAACGCTGGTGGCTGTAGGTGGTTGGTGATGACCAGTGGTTGGTTATAGGTGGTTGGCTGTAGGTGGATGACAACAGTAGTGAAGAGAAGAAGCACCATAGGTGGCTGGTGGTTGGCGGCTAAAGCAGCTCCATCGATAGTCCAAGAAGTATCAGTGGCTGGTTGAAGGCCCAACTATAGCAGTAGAGATGGAGGATGGAGGATGACAACAACATCTATGGAAGAAGAAGACAACGACGACAGAGAGCAGTATCTATTTTGGCGGCAACAGATAGAAGTAGCAACACAGCTCGATGACGATGAATGGGGAAAAATTGCTACTGCTAGGTATCGGGAGAGTGATGAAATAGATAATGGGGGGAAAGAAATTTCATGGGTGCTATTAAGTGGATCATACTTGTCGGTTATTGGTGTAAACTAACACCTAAGTACTTAGTTGTTAGTTAAGTAAGACACACCGATGATAGAGTTAGCATTTAGTCACCAATTTCACTAACATGAACTGATGACTAACTCCTTTTCCTAACAAAATGTATACCTTATTAAGGGGACTTAGTCGTTGGTTAGGTAAGACACACCAACGACAGACTTAGTTGTTAGTTAGGTAAGACACACCGACAATGTGTTAGCACTTAGTCATCAATTTCACTAATATGAACCAACGACTAACTCCTTTTCTTAACAAAAAAGTAGACATCATTAAAGGGACTTAGTTGTTGTTTAGGTAAGACACACCGATGATAGAGTTAGTACTTAGTCATCGGTTTCACTAATAAGAACCGACGACTAACTCCTTATCCTAAAAAAAGTAGACGTCAACAAGGGGACTTAGTCGTCAGTTTGAATTGCTATAAATGACGACTAAGTAAGCACTCAGACGTCAGTTTAGAACTAGAAATCAACGACAAAGACTAAGTCCAAACCAAAAAAGTCAGCCTCAACAAGGGGACTGAGTTGTCATTTAGGTATATAAAACCGACGACTAAGAAGCAATTTGGGGGGGGGTATTTTCATGGGAACATGGCGTGAAATCTTTTTCATCACTTTATTGACAAAAAACCGACACCTATTGTGCAATTTTTATGACTTTTCCTATGAATCAATGATGGTTTTGTAGAGAAAATCCCAATGCCATAAGTATTTTGGAGGCAAATTTTATTAAGCATGAAGGTGTTCGTTGGTTCCTAGACAACTAACGCGTATCTCAAAGTTTTCCGATGCAAATATTTTCATAGAAAAGTTGTATTTTGTAGGTTATTTAGATGTTAGTTTTGTCAAAAACTAATGACGTTAAAGAAAAAGTGTACCTGTGTTCTTTCTAAATCGGCAGGACTTGATCAATGGTGACTTTATGCTATAAAACCGACATTAAACGGTCTATAGTGTCAATTTTTCAGTGCGACTGACGTCTAGAAAAGTGACATTAGAGGTCAGAAATGTACTAGGAAAACCTTATGTCATGTGTTCTCTTTCTAACCTTGATAATATGATTTAATTAGGAACTGTAGTGTGAGTCGAATCTCATTCCTTTTGAGAAAAGAATCATACCTCCCCAAAGAGCTAGGGTGGTTTGAAATAAGGATGGAGAAAGATCATCATGTTGATCTTACACATGGATAAGTGGAGGAGGAAGCATTTCGTAAACTAGAAAATCATGGCCTTCATTCAAAAGCCATGGAGGATGATGATGGTGGTGGACCATCCCTTTGATCTTTGACAACAACATGAGCAAATGAAATAAGATACGTAGTTATTCTACCAAGGTTAAATATTGCAAACTTTGACTTGAAGCCCACCCTCATTCTATAGAGAACCTTTAGTATAACTCATTGGATGAGAATCCTTATCACCACCTTGATACCTTCAGAAATATATGTGATACCCTTAATATGTAGAACACCCCTCTGGAGGTCATTTACAATAAGGGCTTCAACTTTTGTTTGAGAGGAAAAGACCTTGTGTGGTATCTTCTCTGAATGATATCAACATTAGTGGTTGGGAAGCACTAATTAACACCTTCATTACCAGGTTCTACCCTATAAAGAAAACTTTGTGATGCAGACATAAGATCACCGCTTTCATGCAAGAACCCAATGAAAATTTACATGAAGCTTAGGAAAGATATCAGGTCACTAGAGGGACTCTTCTCACAACAACTTTGATAAAATATATCTAGTGAACACCTATTACAACATGTTGACCATAATTGAGAGAACTTCCCTCAATGTCACAACTTGAAGTGACATTCTGGGGAATACCCAAAAAAGTCAAAGACGACAATTGACAATATGCCTGCCTTGCAAGCTATCCTAGGTTATGAAAGAGGATCAATAGGTACCATCACCACTATGGGGACCAAAAATGAACCCAAGGTGCTTAATACTCTTACAACTAAGACCAAGAAGATAGCTACTAAAGTCTACACAATGAAGGATAATATCTAGAAAGGGAAGAATCACATTGTAACCATTATGAATTGTGTGACCCGTGGAGAGAGTGGCCATGGTTTTGACCATTGCGTATACACTCATGAAGAAGAAAATGGCCAAGATGGTTCCTACTGAAAATGTATCCTATGCCAACATAAAAAAACCAGAGCATACTAAATTCTAGAAATGAGAAAGCCGTTGAAAACTCTCAACACATGAATATTCTGAACAATACACCTAGAAGATCACTAGTTTTAGGAGAGGCGGTGGACCGTATGGGTTCACCCATAATACCAACTATGAGTAGAATATGAACAATTTCCCAGGGTAGAATTAGAATCAGAATCAAAATTGTAGTTGTGAAAGTCAAGGATAGAACCAACTGCAACCAGACTTGATGATTGAGATGTTCGAGTTTGCAAAGGACAACCCGATATAAATGACAAACTCAATCAAAATGTGAGAAGAAACAACAATCTATTACATATATTGCAATCACAAATGAATAATGTAACCGAAGGATAGATAATCTATAGGTTCACAAAAAAATGAGTAACCAATAGTTAGAAAATATGTGTAAACTAATCAATAACCATAATGGAAGAATCCCATCGACAATCGAGCTTAATATTGGAGGCGTTGAGACTGCAAAAATGACCAGCTTAGGTCAAGATCTGTTCTTGAAAATCAAACAACCAAGATTCAACAAGAAAGTATTCCTATCTCTGAATCCCAGCTTAGACTATCACAGTAGAGGAAGAACCTGAAGCGGTAGTAATTCATAAGAAGATGAAGTCTAAAGAAAAAAGGTAAGATAAACAAGCCAACACAGGAGAAGAAACTTGATTATTCCAAAGAAATGATACCTAACATGGATCCTTATGAACCAAGGACACCTTTTCCATATAAGCTCACCAACGCTCATTTAAAGAAAAGGTATGAGAAGCTCATTGAGACTGTGAAGAAGCTTCACCTTGACATCCCATTCTTGGATGCCTATGAAGAAATGCTGACCTATGCACAGTTCTTCAAAGACTTGATAACCTAAAGAAGGAGGGATGATGAAGTTGAAATGGTGAAGCTTGCTACAATGTCTAACACTTTTGTACAAGTCAAGGTGATTGCCAAGTAGAAGGACTCTATGGCCTTTACTATCACATTTAATGTGGGAGATAATGAGGAAACAAAAGGACTACTAGATTTGGGGACTAGCATCATCTTGATGTCACTCACTTATCCCAAAGACTTGGTCTAAATGACATAGTCAAGACATGGATGAGAATCCAACTGGTTGATCACACCTTCACCAAACATATAACAATTGTGGAGGATTTACCCATCAGAGTGGGAAGGATTTTCATCCCATGTGATATAGTTGTGATTGAGACCGTTTGGGGTCCAACCTGTCC
Source organism: Alisma plantago-aquatica (assembly GCA_963693085.1). Classification (NCBI taxonomy): domain Eukaryota; kingdom Viridiplantae; phylum Streptophyta; class Magnoliopsida; order Alismatales; family Alismataceae; genus Alisma; species Alisma plantago-aquatica. The sequence continues at coordinate 714,016,082 of OY856411.1, read as the reverse complement.
CATGATATTTTGAATACCCCTCCTTTCTATAGGAAGAGCTTTTATTGATGTTGAATCTAGAATCACCATGATCAGGGTCAGGAACGACTACACGATTTCAAAGTCCAAGATCTCTCAATGATAGGTCCATCCCTATTTGAGTCAATTTGCTTCATGGAAAATTATAATAAACTACATGAGGAGATACACGAATAGAATGCAAATGTAGATCCTTTGATGAGATATTTAACCGACCAAAGTCAAAACGTGGAAGATTTTGAAGTTGTTGAACTTCTTGATTACCTGGATGTAGAAGTAAATGAGTTTGAGGCTAAAGAAGAAGACATTATGGAGACAATGACGTATGCCTCCCTTGAGAGGACACCTGAGAAGAGGAAGCCTCAAAAACCCAATCCGAAGTTGAAACCTTTGCCATAAGGTTTGATATATGAATTCCTAGATAATGAAGAATGCAATCCAATGATTATAAGCTCAACTCTATCTAATGAGAAACAAAACAAACTCCTTACAAAGCTGAAATTAAGAAGAAAAGTGATAAGATACTCTGTTGATGACATCGAAGGGTTAAATCCTACTGACTACATTCATCACATTCACCTCAAAGTAGACACAAAGCCTCTAACCCAAGGGTAGAGGAGGTTGGAATTAAAATTTGAGAGAGATGGTGCAAAAGTAAATCATCAAGCTCCACGATACATGAATTGTGTATCCTATCAGTGATAGTAAGTGGGTCAGTCATGTCAAGGTAGTTCCAAAGAAGGGGCATGACACACAGTAGATAAAGGCAATGATATTGCTACTATAACCATCATTGGATGGTAAATGTGAATATGTTATAGAAACCTAATGTGACTACAAAGAAAGATCACTTTCCCCTCCCCTTCACAGATCAAGTGCTTGAGCGCCTAGATCACCATTAATATTTTTGTTATTTTAGTGCTTATTCCAGATTTTATCAAGTGACAATACACTCATACGATCTAGAAATGATTACCTTCACCTACTTTTATGGGAAGTACACCTTCAGGTGTATGCCATTTGGTCTATGCAATGTACCCATGACTTTCTAGAGGTGCATGATATCCATCTTCTCTGATTTCTTGGGAGAAATTTGACTTTATGGTACACGAAGATATCATTCTAGGAAAGAAGTTTTTTGAGAAAGGGATTGAGGTTGAGTTAAGAAAAGTTCAATATGTAGAAAAATTACCACCTCCCAAGTTGGTAACGGGAGTTAGAAGCTTCTTGGGTCGTGCATGTTATTATAGGCACTTCATTAAAGACTTTGTGAAGATTTCAAAGTCTTTATCAGACATCTCAGGTGACAGTTGACTTTTATGACTTCAATGAAAACTGCCTAAAAGGTTTCAACACCTTGAAGAATGCTCTTACCACCATGCCTATCATCCAAGATCGGCAATGGAATCTCCCATTCAAGCTAGTGTGTGATGTGAGTGACTATGCATTAGGATGTATCCTAGGACAGAAGAATGATAAAAACACTACAATATCTATTATGCAAGAAAGACTCTATATGAAACTCAAGTCAACCATATGAATATAGAAAAAGGAAATGTTGGTAAATGTTAATGATTTTGACAAGTTCAAGTCTTATTTGACTAAATATATGGTTATCATATACACTGATCAGAGAGCGATCAAATATTTGATGACAAAGAAGGACACCAAGCTGAGGCTATTGAGATTGGCACCCCTCTTGCAAGAGTTTGACCATGAAATTATTGATAAGAAGGGTTCAAAGAATGTGGTAGTATACCACTTGTCTAGAATCATTCTAGGGGAGGATAAATCCTTACCCATAAATGATAATTACCCTAATGAGGCCTTCATGTTGAAAGGTCATTGATCCTTTCATACCATGGTATGCAGACATCTACAACAGTCTAGCTTGTCAACAATCATCTCAGAAAATAACTTACAAACAAAACTTAGAAACTATTTTTCAACCTAAAGAACTACAATTGGTATGATCCTTTGTTGTTCACAAAATGTGTTGACAATCTCTAAATAAGATGTATACCCTAGGAGGAAGTTGCCAAAAATTCTAAATGAGTTCCATTTTTTGCTATATGGTGGGCACTTGGGCAGTGACAAAACAACCACAAAGATGCTTCAGTCTAGATTTTATTGGCCTACCCTATTCAAAGAGGCTCATGCTTATGTCAAGACATGTGGTGAGTGTGAACATACTGGAAAAATGTTGAGGCATAATGATATTCCTCTTTTCGACTAGATAGAGGTATACATTTTCTATGTTTGGGGTATTGACTATATGGCCCCCTCCCCTCTTCTTATGGGAATCAATATATCCTGGTAGCATTTGACTATGTCTCCAAGTGGGTGGAAGTTTTCAAAACCTCTACTTGTGATTATAAAGTTGTAATTAGGATCTTCAAGAAAATCATCTTTCCTTGATATGGGGTGCCATGCACTGTCATAGTGATGGGGGATCCCATTATCGGTAAAAATAGTTTGAAGCACTACTTAGAAAGTATGGGGAAAACACAAGATTGACACTCTATATCACCCTCAAACATATGGGCAAGTTGAAGTATCTAATAGAAAAATCAAGTAGATCCTTGAGAAAACTATAGGAAGGACAATAAAAGACTAGACTATGAAGCTAGATGATGCTCTGTGGGCATATTGCACAATGTATAAGACCGCTACATGGACCACTACCTATAGGCTTATCTATGAAAAAGCAGGCCATCTCCCAATGGAGCTCAAGCACAAGGCATCATGGGATATCAAGTTCATGAACATGGAACCTGATATGGAAGATAAGAAGATATTCTTGTAACTACATGAGGTTGAGGAGCTGAGGCTTCATGCCTATGAGGATCCCATATTTACAAATAGATAACATAGATGTGACATTATTCCCACCTAAAGAGAAAATATGTTACTGAGGGAGATAAAGTTCAATTGTCTAATTCCAACATAAGAGTATTCCTAGGAAAATGTTAACTAGGAGAGCTGAGTTGCAACTTCAAGAACCATCACCACCTAAATAAGAATAGATATTATAGAGAAAGTCAAGCTAAAGACTACAAGTTAGTGCTTCTTGGGAGGCAACTCAAGCATTTCTAAACCTTTTAGGAATATACTATTGTAGTTTCTATGATTTATTCTTCACTATTAATTTGGTTATGTTTTAGTTTTTAGTTTTTCCTATTTTTCTTTTTTATTTGCTTATATTGTTAAAACTTTATTTAGATAATATTAGTGTAAAGAGAGTACATCTTAGTTAATGACATAAGGTTGAATTGGTTGACTGCAAGAATACTATGCAAAATCAACCTAGTAGAACTTCCATCACTTGACCACTCAGAAGACCATTAGTTTTGAAGATCTAGACTCTCCTTGGGTTGTCAAGCTGATTGATCTTTAGTTTTAATGAATCACTAAACCCATCAATTTATGAGACCGATCAACCTTTAGAAGGGGTAGAATAGCCACTTGACTGAGCTTTATAAGGCATTGGTCTGATTCTCCATCGATTCTCAAAGTGACAAAAACCCTTCAGAAGTGGTGACCTACCTGGACTTTGGTAATTACTACAGGGAGACTGGTCAACATTTAGAAGGTGAACAAAAGAACTTCCATCGATTCTTGCTCACTGACCCACCTTCGGAAGAAAAGGGGGGAGAACAAGAAGGCAAGAAAGGAGGAACTATAACAAGTGCAAGCACCCCAACAGCTCAAGCCTCTACAACTATTCACACAACTTTAGTTGTGCCCAACCTACCCTATACATCTTCTCAAATAATAAAAATTGAACCTAAAAATTACTTCAGCCCTAGGTATGATGCACAAAAGAGGAGTTGGGAAGACATGTTTAGCAAAGAGACTTTCAACACAACTAGATTTGGTTGCATGAATACCCTGAGGAAACTAGGAATATATGATAGGGTGAAGAAGCACCTAAATTGTGTAAACCTTTATAAAATATATTTTGATAACAACATCTCTTACAACGAACTCACCCTTGAGTTCATGTCCTCCTTGAAGAAACTTCCAGTTTCAAATAAGGAGTGTGAGGAGTACGAAGGGAACTTCAAGATGTCAGTATGGGTGATCAAGAATGACTACTTTTTGATTTAGAAGTGGCTAAACTTTATATTTACTAACTCACAACAACAAGCACAGCTGGCCAAGAAGGAAAGGCGTGACAAAGAATTCCAAGGTTTATCCATGGACAAAAATTGAGAGAGGCTTTCTGATAAGAAGAACATAACTCTAGACAATCCAAGGCCGTCAGATGCATTCAGGCTTAATGCACATAATACACAAAATCTTTGCCAATGCACTAATTTTCCAATCACATATAGACAATATCACTAGAATGGATTTCCACATTATGTGGATCATCCTAGATAAGAGGCTAGTCAACATAGGAAAATTATGATCTATAGGCTAGAAGCAACAACTGGACTTGAAGGCTCATAAGATTTTGGCATGGGGTCTTGTGACTTACGTCAAACATAGGTTGGGTCACCCCATGGGACTCAATCACTTTACCCAGTCTAAAGGGGAAAGATTAATAGATGCCAAATATTTAATGTCTACAAATGTATTGTCAAGAAAGAAGGACAAATACTTATGTGGGTTTAGAGGATGAATGACATGCCACCTCTTCCCAACATGAGCACCTATGACCGTGATCGACTTCTTTTCTCAATAGATGACATGTGAATATGAAACCGTGTTCGATATCTCTACCTCAGCTCAGTGAACCTTATGTAGAGAAGTTCATCAAGGACAAAAGGACAAGTAGGAGGAACCAATACAGAGAAAGAAGCTCATAGTCCAGTTACCCAAGAAGAAAGATGCCATACCAAAAATACAAAATTCCTCAACCAGAAAATGAAGAATAGGTTGAGCATCATGTGTTTTAAAACCTCCATAACATACACAAGACAAGCATAAAGAAAGCATTTTCATACACATGAGATCATGACAAAATTGTGACATGGTACCATTCATTAAGAAAAATCCTTAAAAATTAAAAACATCCATTTATAGGGTCTTCATACATGCATAAGAGAAAGAATAGAATGTACAATATCCTAAGAACATGAATGAAAACCTAACATAAACATGAATACAATGATAAGCTAAAGGAACACTCTAGAAAGGCACCCAAATGAGGTAGGATCCAAAATCTTCACAAACTGGACCTCCCATTGTCACTAATGCTACAACTACTCTTGGTACTACCCATCACCTATGTGCATCCACACATAGCCATGCATTTGAAAAAACCATATGTAAGCGGTCGTGTTTGCATAAATATATAAACATAATCTAAATAAAGCTTAAAACTGATATGAACTTGCTAAAAATTAATTATGGCTTAAGGATATGTATTCTTAACTTGATTAAGCATTCTTATTAGGGAACCTAATCAATGAACCATATCCGATGTAATATCACAACACACATGAGGTGTGCAAGCTTCTAAATACATTGAAAGTGAATAGGATTTGGCTTGAACCCAATAAACATAACATCATTGGACACACTGAAAGTGAACATGGTTGTGCTTGAACCCATAATGTGAAGGGGGCTAATGAGGCACCAACCTTCCATAAACATGTTCATGAACATGACCTAATTATTAGTTCTTATTCTGATATGATCTTATCTTATCTTGCTTAGGGTTTTCACCCATAATTGCATTATTGATCTTAAACATGAAGAGGTATACTCTTTTGACTGATCTGATCGTAACATGAATCTTAATGCAGTAAATCTTAATAAGATGTTCATATGTAAATACCTCTTAAAACATTAATGTGGTCACATGATAATTTATAAATATGAACTTTAAACATTATTATGTGAACAAATATGAATTGCGTAGTGTAACAAAACCCAAGTCATGGAACACATACCTAATCCAATAAGAACAATAGCTCCTAAGATTCCTAATTCATGACTTTAATTATTCCTTGATCTCAATTTGAAGAACAGTGATAGAAACCTGAGTAGGCCACAATGTCAAAGCTAGATATGAAGTCTGACTTTGCGGCAGATCCTTGATAAATTGTGGATCAGATTGATGGCCAACATAATTCTTATGAAATTGGAAGAAGCTTCAGAGACTCACACTTGTTTCTATGACAACTGAGTTTTTCATCTACAACACGCGGCTAGAGAAAGGAGATATGGTGAGTTGGGCGTTCCGTTGAGGAAGAGAGTCAGGGTTAGTGCTTGGTATATATATAGGTTCAAGTGCCTCTCTTGAAATGTTTAGGATTTAAATTTCTCTTTGATTTGGAATAGAAAATGGGGATATCATGAGAGTTTGGAACTACTCGGACTGCATAGAGTCCAAGCTTGGGCAGGAGGTAGGTGACGAAGGATATACATTCTAAACACCATCCAATGATCTAGATCGATCCCACACATAAACAAACATAAGAGGTGCGTGACATCAAATTAACTAGAATATAGGTGAGAACATCAATGCAAAAGGAATTGTCTTGGTGACATTTAAACAAAGCCCAAATATAGGAAATAAACCCTACACAGTAGAAAATCAAGGTTATTTGAGTCTTAACTATATGTAAACCTCCAAAAATAATTTTTGGGGTAAAAAGGTCAAAAATATTTGAAATTTTAATCATATATCTCCTTTACCATGTAGGTCATTATCGTGGGATTAGATTCCCAAATTTATCAACTAAATCTCCTTAATAATTTACTTTTCTTTAAACCCCCATAATTCCTAATAAATCATAGGAATAACATTATCTTGCCATGATTGACCATGATGCTTATCTCATCATGCTTTTCATCATAAAATTTGTTTCATCACTTATTATACCCTCAAAAGGCATATATAACACATTATGCATTTTGATCAAATAAATAGTGAAATTATGTAACACATGGAATTATATACCTAAAGAAAATGAGGACATGACAAGGGGACCATCCCCATAGTCACCATACCTAAAAAGCTGGCTATCACCCCTCGAAAAATTTAGCTAGAAAGGGAAGAGACACGCCCCCATCTACAACCACAAGTATGGTGTCCCATCATGCCATCTTAGAAGCTGATAAAGCCAACACATCCCCCCAGGCCCAAAGCTTGTTGAACATGACATTCTGCTTCTAACCATGGAGCATCTAATGGTATGGAGGAGACTGAGAAGGAGCCCTGTTAGCTCAAATCAAGTCTTAAATTTATAAACTCGAGCACTACCCTGCAAGCATTCAGGTGCATGCACTAATTTTGAGATCGTTTTAGGGATCATAGTACTGTTAGGCCCAAGCGTGATAGAGTTACACAATCTAGATTGGTTTATAAAAGTTGAGCTTGGTTTGTGATTTTACTAATTAGAAACTTAAAGAGAACTATGATGATTAAAAACTAAATGGATTTGAATCATAATTTAAGAGATCTTGGCCATAGGATTTCATTTCCATACCATTACTCAGATGTAACCACAAAATTAACATGCTAATTAACTTGCATAGGAGATTGTCATCATCATACACCTCCCGATGATATGAGATGGTTCTCATTTCAACATAACATTCCCATGCTTATGTCAAAATTCAAACATCAACCTTACATCCTCAACCTATCCCAGACATTCTCATGGTCAAGGATTTGTTGCTAAGAATAACTATTCCCTACTTCTCCACACATCCTCTCGAATCGCATAAAGAAGCATAAGACATGTAGGTTTGATGGTGAAGCAAGCATACAAGAAATTTACACCGTTGAAACTCTTGGAGAAGCAAATTAACTAACATAAGTTAAGAAGTACGAATTCACATGAGTAATGGAACGGGAGCTACTCTCCCATGCCCAAGATAAAGGGATCTACTCGTCCATAATGAAGAAACATAGGAAATAACTACAAATTTTAGAGTTTGACATGATTAGAGAAGGAAATAACAAGGAAAACCCAAAGAATGAAGAAGGGAAAGGTAGACTCTGGTCTAAGGATGAAATCCCATGCTTGCTGGTGCTTCTACTCAGACAACCTTCTCCCCTGAGAGGCCTGGACAAAGTATAGAAGCTCTTGCTACACTCCTTGAAGAAGAATGGAGGTTCTCTCCTAATAAACTACATCTTCCTCCCTAAAAATCCCCTCCTCCTTGCTCCAGACTCTTCTCTATATGAAATGTGCTTCAAAAATAACGAGAGATAACTGATCCATATGAGTGTTCTCTTTTTTAAAATGAAGGGAAGTCATTTTCAAAATCTACAGAAGTAGACTGGAACACGCTATGTTTGGATACAACATGGCATGTTGCCAAGTGTAACTGATGAGCATACTACTTTTTCTGAAGGGGGACAAAATGTGTTGTCTGAGAGATATTCCATGTAGCTGCAAACTAAAGAAGTCTTGAGTTGAGGCTGATCTGGTTGGGCATGGCGTGTACAATGCCGAACACATAGTGTATCTGGAGTTGGTTAATTTTTGGACAGATCAGGTTGTGGGGGACTACACTATGCGTATCTCTAAACACAACATGTCACGACTCTTTAAGGGGGATGTAAATCCTATATAAACTTACATGCCGTGTTTTAAATAGCACACACCTTGTACACATCAAAGTATTTAAGAATTTCTCTGTGACATATGCAATCTCATTAGGGGATCCAACAAAGGTTAGATTTTGGTTGGATTGGCCCCATTCTCTCATTAAAATCATGTACCTATGAACAAAAACAAAAGATGAGTAAAAAAACTAAAAAGATGGAGAATCAAGTATGATTAAAGGCAAAATGAGTACAAAATGGTTTGAAAGTGTGTGCAAAAGTGTGTAAAAGGTCTATATATGTGCACATCAAGCCCTCAATCAAAGATCCCACTCCAAATACTAAAGGAGTGGAAAGTAGCATGCATGAAGTAACGAGGGAGACAATCCCCACTCACCACCAAGAGAGGATCCTGAGAAGGAAGTGATCTCATGACAACATGATGCCACATGAAAATGAGACCCTATCACTATTAAATTCATGGAAATAGGACAAGAGATAGAGGACTTACATGAGCAAGTGAAAGTTCTAGATGTGAACCAACTATTTATTAAGGGGGATTTGGCTAACATGAACAAAGAGACTAGCACATTAAGACAAAAGTGTGACGAGCTATAATGAGAAAATGAGTTGTCAGGCACCTCAACAAAAAATAAGAAATGCAAGGAAGCAGTCTCAACAGTGACATATCTAAAGGAACTAATTGCCGAAAGGCATAAGGTATCCAAAAAAGTAGAGAGTTGTCCTCTAGATGAGAGAGTAGATATATATATCCATCTCAATGCCGATATTGTGCTAGAAAATCTAGAGATCACTCATGGTGTGCCTTCACCTGATAAAGACACAACTATTGAGTTCTCAAAAGAGCATGGAGTAGAGAACTTGGGTCAGAATAATGTGGGATCTACCAAGATAGAAGAAGCCAACTCTCTGGTCTCTTAGGACAAACCACACATGTATAAAGGAAAGTTGAAGAGGATGTGGCTATCATTTCTTCTAAAAAAGGGAGCTATATAGGAGGAGATGGAAGCTAAGAACTACAAGGGACCCAATCATGTAGAAGCTACATGGGAGAATGAGCTGTGAATGAATAAGCCAAAGTAAGAGAATAAGCAAGGTAGATCATTGAGGATATTATGAATGAGTTGGACCTAATTTTTGATAATATAGCCTCTCTACCTCCCCCAGACTATGACAATATAGTAAAGTTATTTCTTTTAGGTGAGTCAAATGAGAGTGGATATCAATTTTTTAATCTATTTAGAGAAATACCGAAAGCATCTATTGTAGATGAAGAAGAAGGGAACCTGAATTGGCTGTTCTATAATGCACGAAAGAAACTAGAGAACCCAATTCTCCTATAACCAGAGGTAGTCGACAATTCCAACATGACCGCGTCCCCAAAACTGCCATATAAAGTGAAGGACATGGATATGACTTCCAAATCAATGATGCTACTCATGGATATCCACATCATATATGACATATTAGATGATGTTAAATTAGGGAATGATGCCATCTACAACAATGAAACATACACTCTAAAAAGGGACGACCTGAGGTCAACTTTTATACCTACATCATCCATTAACAAGAAACTATTTAAGGTCCTCTGTGGCACCATCACTGAAGAATTTATGCACAGAGATAAAGAAGGGCCAGTTTTTTACACTAACCCAATTTTGGCTACCCAACTTTACAATAAAAACAATGACAAAGCATCCTCTATTGAATAATTGCACAAAGCCTTCCAAAGAACCAGAAAGCTAAAGGAATCACACTCACATACAAAGCTTTGAACAACTATATGTATACTGTCGTGGATCTTTCTATCCAACAGATAATCACATACAACTACAACCTTAAAGATCTTTCATGCAGGAGGATGGTCTTTGCAAAGCTACAAGCAAGGGAAATAGATAATATTTTGGTCCGATCAGAGAAAACTAATACAAGGAGCAGACATATGGCACAACCCCAATTGGACCAAAATCTAGATCAACATAGATACCATTTAATAAAAGCTAGATTTTGGGGATAGTTCATTCATTGTGCTATGAATGATGGAGGCTCTAAGCAGAAGGATCCCCCTAGAGGATATTGCCAATAAAGACTTCCTCACCTTCCAAGGGAAGTATGTCATGGAGATCATCTATCATAGAAGATTATTTTTTGACCGTTGTATGGAAGATATCTCTAGTAGTATGTATTCCCCTACTTCCCTTATAGAGAAGAAGCCCTGAAGATAAGAGCTAAAGAATATCTAGAAGGATCATGTATGTGGAAAACAATATGATGGAAAAATCCCCTTGAGTAGAGGTTTTTGTTGTTGATATAAGGGAAACCCCTCTCCTATAAATAGGATAAAGGGGAATAATACAAACCCAAGACAAACCCTACTGGTCCAAGAAATAATAGGACAATATTGCAAGTAGACCCAACAACTTAATTAACTAATGAAATAGACTCTGTAACACTCCCCTCAAGCTGCAATTCGGGAAAATCCCAAGTAATCTTGTAACAAAAGATAAATCAAGCCCATAAAAAGGATGTTTCTCCCTCTAAATTTTACAATAGATCACTCAAATACTCCCCCTCAAGAAAATATCTCAAAGTAGGTAGGCAGGAAGGTAGAAGGAGCTTCTTAAGTACTGTGAAGTGGCATCTGGAGCATAAGTAAACAATGATCAATAGGCATCATTGTCTTCATCTCAGGCTCTATCATCATGAAGTAGACCAGATAGTGCCAGAACATAAGAAGTAGTAGTCAACATGCATACAAAACATGGACAAGAAAAGAGTCGATATACACAAGGCACATACAAGACAGAGAGTGCCAACACACTATTACAGAAAGTAGACGACGTAGTTAGATAGAATATCGATGCATGAATTAGCAAGTAGATAAAGTGTTGGTATATATGCCCAGAGAGCCAATCATGTGATGATTATAATGGCATAAATTGTAATTGATTTGATTAATAAATAAAGGCAAGATTCTAATTAATTCTGTTTAATTCAGTTATGAGGTAATGTTGTAACATTATAAATGTCTAGAGAATTATATTACTCAATGACATATGTCTTTAATTACGTGACTTGGGGAACTAAGATCATACGAATGTTAAGAGTACATATATATTCTCTTTATGTCCTTGATCAGTTATTATTGTGGAAGGTTGATAGACAATAATGACACATAAGATCACATTGTGAGTTGGTTGTTGACAAAGTCTCATTAGTCATGATATGGCTATATCAAACAAAGAACAAAGATACATGTTAGAGAATAGTGTATCAGATAGGCCCACCATGAGACTAACACATGTAAAGCATTACCATGGTAGTCACAGTCAGATCGCATAGTGATGGTGGTGTTTGTGGGTTTTAGACCTAAAATCACTGCACTACTCATCACATGTTGTTCAATATGCTTTAACATCTTCAAACACAATCCTCAAACATGGGTTGTTATAATGGTGATGATTCGATGATTGTGACACATAGGGACTGATTGTGAGTGATATAGATGGGATTTGTCCCTCCTAAGGGAGTATGATAACCAAGGCCTCTTGATTAGCGAGACTGAGAAATGCATGACCATGCACATGTGAGTCAATATGCGATATTGAGCTTACATATATATTAGAAACAATCTTCTCTAGTTCAACAAATAATATTGAATGTTGAAGAGGGTGACTACTCCATGCCTCGAGTTCAATCTGGATATTAGAGTCAAAGGAATTATACAAACACTATAACACCAAGCACATGGTGTAGGTTGAATTTGTTCCCCAAATTTCCATTCACTTGGGTAGCACTGATGTGTGACTAGGAACCACTCGTTACTTGTGATGTCATAAGTTAGTTATGGACATGCACTGCCAACGTGATATGGGACCTATAGGGTCACACACATAGGTCTTGACCTAGAAGAGGAGTTTAATCTCGAATGATGTTTGAATTGACTACTAAAATGTTTAAGTATTCAATTCACACAACAAATTAGTTGTCTATGCTGTCAGACAATCATCTCTCCCTATGAGATGGACATTTGGAGTGCCAGACGGTGGGCTCAAATGTTGAGATGATCGTTTGGATTCTCAAGCTGATCAGAGAATTGAATTGGATAAATATGAATTGGTTCAGCTTGGGTCACCAGGTGACCATCTGGGTGAGCGAGATGCCTATCTCGCATGTGCGAGATTGCTCAGTTTGAAGGAAATTCGATTGCAACAAGGAATTAGTGCTGACGTCATGTCATGCATTAATTGGATTTGAATTGTCAAATTCATAAGCGATTAGGAAACTACGACACGAATATCTTATAGCATGAGATGACCGTCTCACATGCCAGATGATCGTATGGGTCACTAGATGGCCATTTTAGTGGTCACAGGTTGTGAAAATTCTAGAACTTCCTATCCCTTCTACTCCCACATAGACTGGGAATCCTGACCCTGGCCTCTACTATAAATAGAGGGGTATTGGGGACTTCCCAGAACACAACACGAAAAATTGAGAATCAGTTTCTTAGACAATTGTTTTTCTCACTGGTTGTGGTAAACAATGGAGAGCCAAATCTAGTCCTACCTATCGAAGGGAGGGATAGTGAGGGAGAGAAGAACTAAGGATCATTGTTGTGGGAGAGCAAGTTAGTGACTAGTACGCCAACGGAAAGGACAACTCCTTCCTGTCCGTTCTAGTAGGATGACATGAGTTGTAGGTGGTCCATGTGGAATTCTCTAGAGGTAGGAGTCCTTTGGCTGCTTCTAGGAGGATAACATAAACTCACAATTTGTGGTGAGATCGTAGGAATCACAATAGAAATTGTCTAGTCTGCTGTCCGTAGTGAAGGCCAGGAGCTGCATAGACACTGTCCAAGAGCAACTAGTCAACATTTGTGCATTAAGAACGACGAGGAGATGTCAGTGGTCTTGCTCTAGGACAAGGTATATCCTCAAAACCATCCTTCCCATCTTATAGTTATTGATGCGATATGCTGATTTATGGGGAATGTGGTAGATAAATTTATTGTTTCCACTGCCTCTTCTAGTAGACATATTTTCCTATAGTGGTATCAGAGCCCACATCAATTTACTATATTATGGGATAATCTATATGATCATATTTTGGTTTTATTGTTCTATTATTGAATGTGATGAGGATAATATTTGTCCAATCAAATATGGTGATAATCCCAAACTAATATATATATATATATATATATATATATATATATATGTGTGTGTGTGTGTGTGTGTGTGTGTGTGTGTGTGTGTGTGTGTGTGTTTGCATGTGTGTGTGTGTGCAATTTACATGAGTCGCCCTAAAAGTAGTGTAGATGGTAGATGTTTAGCATGGTTATGGCCAACAACCCCTATTATCCGTGTGTGGTTGTATGGCTGGTTTATCCTTTTATCTTAGTCTGCACACCTAGCCTTCATCTTATCTTCCCAATGTAAAGTATTATTCTCTCCTACCCCTGCTTCCCTTGAATGTAACTCGAGGTTTCTCCATAATTATGTAAAAGTTAGAAAGTTTACTTTCCTATTGTGATGAAGAAGAAAGACGTTGGACGATGCCAACCGACCATCCAAGATATGAGCCAAACGACTGGAGGACTAAGGAAGACCAGAAGGATGAGTCAAACCAATTGACTGGTGGACCCGACCGATCGGATGGAGGAGCCAACAAATGGTGGATAGAAGAACCAAATGACTGGTGAGACGACCAAATTTTTTTAGAAGGCAAGCCAGATTGAATGCAAGGGTTGAACCGATCAACCCGAATTGGAAAGAACATATCTTCATCAACAATAGGTTTCTGCGTGTGATGTAGACCTAGGATGTGGTAATTCCTTGTGGCTCTAAGAAATTATATTAGGCTGGCAATAACCATCACTTTCGTTTATTGCATGTTTCTGTTGTGGGATATAACATGTATATGATATGTACTATATATGTGGTGATTGGATAAAGTATATGTATAAATACAAACTCCTTCAAATAAAAATTATATTAAGTTTTAGATGATTTTCAACAAAAACCCACATGAAAAGCTTGACCGACCAAGCGTAGGTTATGCCTTTGTGTGGTGCACTGTCTATCTCGTTGAAGTGTGCTAGTAGATATATAGGTTCTGCCTTCGTAGGGTGCATATCTATTATGTTGGCTGTTTGGTTAGGCTTAAACTAGTGATTCTTAGAGCGTCTAAGAATAGACGCATGCATATGAGTATGGAAGGATTTGCACATATCATCTATCCAGAATTGCATATGATGCAATTGGAAAAAGTTGCCTACCTTGGTAATTGACTGTGTTTTGCGGTGTTGGTCGGGCTAGAACTGAATTATCTTGGATATGGCCCACTAGAATATTGTACGCTGTAATATCCAAATTGATATGTGAGGGCTATCAATTTGAGTTAAAATAGTGAGAATGATAATAATTAAAGTCCTAATTAATATTGTCAATTTTTCAAATCAAATCAAAGTTTTTGACAAATGTGATTTTTCTCTTGTAGAATCAAATGACGAACAAATCCATATTGAGATCAGTCCTTAAGAAGGAAAAACTTGATAGGGAAAATTTCCATGATTAGTTTTGGACTTTGAGAAGGGTTCTCAATGAAGAATTCAAGCTCTATGTCCTTGACAAACCAGTGCTAGAAATACCTGCTCCTGATGCGCCCAGGGCACAAGTGGATGCTTACTGGAAGCATGCCAATGATGCCTTAGAGATAAAGTACCTTATGCTTAGCTGCATGAACTATGAGTTACATGAGCAGTGCAAGGACATGAGTGTTCTTGAGATGGTAACACATCTTAAGAAAGTAACACTTGGACTTACAAAGCAAGAAAGGGACAATATCATAAAACTACTACTTGAGTCTAAGCTGATAGGGGGAACCTTAGTAGAAGAACATGTGCTCAATATGACTGGACATGTGTATCATCTTGAAGAACTGAGATTCACCTTGAGTCAAGAGTTGGCCACAGATATGATTCTAAAGTCAATGCCAGAATCATATAATCGCTTTATTGCATGTCATCATGTGAATAATGTGGTTGACCACATGTTAGACTTGCTTTCCATCTTGATTCATGCTAAAGAAAAATTGAAGAAGGACAAGCCCGTGATGATGATAAGTGGATTTGAGTCCAAGGATCAAATCAAGGCCAAAAAGAGTTCTAAGGTTGAGCCTAAATCCAAATCCTCAACACTCAAGATAAGGAGAAATAAAAGTACAAGAGGAACTCATCCTTTGTAATTGATGGCTTTTAGGAAGAAGAAGACGGGGATGGTGATCTCCACTTCAGGTATATACATTATTGAGATAAACCTATCTAATTATTCATCATGGGTACTAGATACTGGATGTGGATCTCACATATGTTCTCATATGAAGGATCTAAAAGGAAGTAGGCCTTTGGGAAAAGATGAGGTGGAACTGCAAGTTGCTAATGGCAAAAGAGTTGCATCCAGCACAGTTAGAACCTATAGTATATCTCTTCCTACAGGGCTTGTAATAGAGTTAAAGAACTACTATTGTGCACCTACTATAAATAGAAAAATCATTTCTGCATCTTATATGGACAAGGATGCATTTGAATTCCATATTAAAAACGGTTGATGTTCTAATCAAAATATGAGATCTTTTATGGCAGTGCCAAAATGTCTTATGATCATTATTTGTTAGATTTAAAGACAAATGTTTATAACATAAATACCAAAAGACTAAGACTCAACAACTCAAACAAAACATACCTTTGGCATTGTCGTCTAGGGCACATAAATGATAAATGCATATCTGGACTCCACAAGGATGGTTATCTAGTCTCTTTTGATCTAGAATCAATGGAGACATGTGAATCTTGTTTGTTGGGAAAGATGTCTAAGACCCCTTTCACTGGTAATAATGAGAGGGCGGGTGATCTATTAGAACTCATACATACTGATATGTGTGGACCTTATAGAACAACAACTAGAGGTGGGTATCAATACTTCATTACCTTCTCTGATGACTTTAGTAGGTATGACTAAGTTTATTTGATGAAACATAAGTAAAAAAATCTTGTAAAGTTAAAGGAGTTTATGAATGAAGTACATAACCAACTTGGTAAAAGTATTAAGACACTTCAGTCCAATCGAAGTGGAGAATTTTTAAACCAAGAGTTTGAGAACCTTTTTAAAGCCCATGAGATTGTATCCCAATGGACTCCACCCAGAACACCATAGCATAATGGTGTGTCAAAAAGAAGGAATCATACATTTCTAAACATGGTGCGATCAATGATGAGTTTAGATGAGCTTCCAACTACCTTCTGGGGGTATGGTCTAGAAACTTCCACATTTACACTAAATGAATTACCATCTAAATCAGTTCAAAAGACACCATATGAGACATGGCATGAGAAACGTCCCAAAGTGTCTTTTATGAGGATTTGGGGATGTGAAGCTTATGTAAAAATAAATATTACTGATAAGTTTGGTCCTACATCTGATAAATGTTATTTTGTTGGATATACTAAAAAATAAGAGGATATTACTTTTATTCCCAATGTGACAACAAAGCATTTGTTGCCAGTGATGCTACATTCCTTGAGATGGATTTCATTTGCAAAGGAATCAATGAGAGGAAACTAGAACTTGAAGAAGTTTGAGACAAATAAGATAACATAGAACCGATAGATGAACAAGAGGAACCAAGAAAATCACTAGGTGTTGTGAAATCTCAAATTTCTCAAGTAACACATGAACCTCGTAGATCTAATAGGACACACCTTGAGCCTGAAATATTTGGATATCTTGTGAATCAATAAGGCAGTGAATTGGTCATAGATGATGGGCCAATAATCTATAAAGATGCTATAGAGAGACCAAAGTTTGATAAATGGCTTGAGGCCATGAGGTCTGAGATGGAATCCATGTATACCAACAAAGTATGGACTTTGGTGGATCCACCTAAAGGGGTAAAACCCATAGGGTGCAAATGGGTCTTCAAGAATAAGATTGACATGGATGGACAAGTTCAAACCTATAATGGAAGATTGGTTGCAAAGGGTTGCAAACAAGTTCAAGGTGTTGACTATTATGAAACCTTTTCTCTAGTGGCCATGGTTAAGTCCATTAGGATCATGCTTGCTATTGCAACTTGTTGTGACTATGAGATTTGGAAGGTGGTTGTTAAAACCCACTTTCCTTAATGAGAATCTTGTTGAGGATGTGTATATGACACAACTTGAGGGTTTTATAAATCCAAAGTTTGCAAATAACGTCTGTAAGCTACAAAGATCAATCTATGGACTGAAGCAAGCATCCCAAAGCTGAAATCTTCATTTTGATGAGACAATGAAAGAATTCGTCTTCATTTAAAATGAAAATGAACCTTGTATGTACAATAAGGTTAGTGGGAGCATAGTGACATTCCTCATATTATATGTAGATGACATATTATTGATGGAGAATGACATCCTTACTTTACAAAAGGTAAAGACATGGCTTGGAAAAATGTTATCTATGAAAGACTTGGGAGAAGCATCCTACATCTTGGGGATAAAGATCTATATAGATAGACCCAAAAGGCTTCTTTGACTAAGTCAAAGCACATACATTGACAAAGTGTTGAAGCGGTTCAACATGGAGAACTCAAAGAGAGAAAACCTACCTATGCATCATGGTGTCCGCATCTCTAGAGCTCAATGTCCCAATTCTTGTGAAGAATGGGAATGCATGAGTTTGATTCCATATGCCTTTACAATTGGGTCAATCATGTATGCAATGTTATGTACCTATCTAGATGTCTCGTATGCCTTGAGAATGACGAGCAAATATCATTCAGACCCAGGTGATGCTCATTGGATAACTGTGAAGAACATCCCCATGTACTTGAGAAGAACTAAGGATAGATTCTTGGTCTATGATGGAGTGGAAGAGTTGGTGGTAAAAGGTTACACCGATGTAAGCTTCCAGACAGATCAAGATGATTACAAATCACAATCAGGATTCATGTTTTGCCTAAATAATGGAGCTGTAAGCTGGAAGAGTTCCAAACAAGAGACAATTGCTGATCCTACAATAGAGGCTGAGTATATTACTGCATCAAATGCAGCAAAGGAGGCTGTATGGATCGAGAAGTTCATTATAGAACTTGGGGTCGTTCCAAGAATCAAAAATGCAATCAAGATATATTGTGACAACAATGGAGATGTTGTACAAGCTAAGGAACCCAGATCGCATCTATGCTCAAAGCATATACAAAGGTGGTTCCATCTCATACAAAAGATCATACAATGAGGAGATGTAAAGATTTGTAGAGTACCAATTGAGAACAATGTTGCTGACCCCTTGACAAATGCACTTTCACAGCAGAAGCATGATGGTCATATTAGATCACTTGGGATACTATTTGTGGGTGATTGTCTCTAACGACAAGTGGGAGTCTATTGGTATATATGCCCAGAGAGCCAATCATATGATGATTATAATGGCATAATTGTAATTGATTTGATTAATAAATAAATGCAAGCTTCCAATTTATTCTATTTAATTTAGTTATGATATAATGATGTAACATTATAAATCTATAGAGAATTATATTACTGAATGACCTATGTCTTCAAGTACGTGACTTGTGGAAATGAGATCATATTAATGTTAAGAGTACATATATATTCTCATTATGTCCCTGATCGGTTGTTATTGTGGAAGATTGATAGATAACAATGACACATAAGATCAGAGTGTGAGTTGGTTGATGACAGAGTCTCATTAGTCATAATATGGCTATATCAAAACAAGCACACAAATACATGTTAGCGAACAGTGTATCGGACAAACCCACCATGAGACTGACACATGGAAAACATTACCATGGTAATCATAGTCAACTCTCATAGTGATGGTTGTGTTTGTGGTTCTTAGACATAAAATCACTGCACTCGTTACATGTCGTTTGGTATGCTTTAACATCATCAAACCTAGTCCTGATACATGGGTTGGTATAATGGTGATGATTGGGTGACTGTGACACATGGGGACTGACTGTGATGGGATTTGTCTTTCCTAAGGGAGTATTGTGATGCAGCGTACAGACAAAATGTGATTAACTAAGTGGAATTACTGAAAATCACTAAAAATTAAAACCATTTTCAAAGAGATCCAAACATAGGAAAACTCTTTTATCAAGAACCAAGGTACTTTATTTACATCCTGGTTCATAAGTACATATTCTGTACAGTCTCTTCTTGAGGATTACAAGCATCAGCTGCCTTGTTAAACTATACATAGACAACGTAAAAACCTTGAAGCATCAAGCCAAAATCTCAGATCGATTCATTAAAAGAACTAACTAATAACTATGAGGACCTGAGAGTACATAGACGACACATAGGACTCTCTAAACAAAGCATTACAACCAGTGCCTCCACCTGAGATATCAATGATGTCCCAGTTGCTGCTGCTGCTCTTCCCTTACTGTAGGGTTTCTGTTCCTTCTTCCGCGTCTACCTAAAAAGTTGGATCCCACGGGGGTGAGACAATTGAAAATTGTCCCAATGAGAGATATAACTCTCTGCCAGAAATATTATTATTGCAATTTAATGGAATAAAACTGAGCAGAGGAATCATAAGTATTCAATAACAGATAAATCAATTATCTAAGCATATAAGAGCAATATTCTTCTTCAAAGTATTTCAGCTTGTAACTTGATAAAGTAGTATGTCATTTATCCAATAAGGAATATGAAGAACATGTATAACATTTATCCATCTAGAATATACTAAGCAAGATATCATCAACCAATGATTCTCATATTTCAACCTTAAGCAAATATGCTACACGGCTGATTACATTTTACAGCCATACTTAAGCCCTAAGGAGACGAGGTATACCGCTCATTCTCTAACCGACCATTGCGAAATCAAAATAGGTACCATACATAGGTCAATGGAAGAGCCAGATTCCCATGACCTCATCTTCCTCAGTCAGTGTGAGGACCAAATGCAGGACATCTTGTATCTCTGCTAAATAGATTTCCAGGGTATACTGGCAACTTCGCTATAGAGTTACAGTGGCAGTTGTACTCTCTTCGCAATCAAGAGATTTCATGTTTATCTCACATCAATCCAACATTAACATCATCGGGAGATTAGTGATACATCCATCCCGACATTCGGGAGATTAGTGATACATCCATCTCGGAATATATAATGAAGGATTGAGAGATTTAATGTTTATCTCACATCAATTCCTCCATTAGGGCGTAAGAATATTCGCGCCCATTACCCCCACATACTCAATAGTATTCCCTCCAGGAGTTCCCGTAGGAAAACATGTTTCACCATCACCAACTACTGACGATGATGGATCTATGGCCAGAGCTCTACATAATAAGATTTCACTTGATTAATTAAGTACATTACCATATCCTTTTAGCATCAGGCAAGTTTTCAAACATAAATCATTATAACAATTGCTACTCAGAATATGTACTACTTCTATCAAGTACTTTTTGAAGCTTAATAAATCATTGGGATCTCAATCCCTTGTCACATCATGGACATTCTCATCCCTTAATATCTCATCATCATGATTATGGAATATGGGTATTCAAACTCTCAGTTCATCAAAGAACACTTGTTACCACTTATTAGGTAACTAATACCTTCAGGTCATCTGACCAAGGTAAACATGATACTTACAATACAAACATCTCACATGGATCTTAAAGCCCATTACTCTCTTGTTACCTCTTATTAGGCAACAAAGCATATTATGGCTCACAAGGCCCATAAAACAATTTCAATAATAAAACATCATAGCTCATACCTGGCTATGTCCAATATCTCATGATAACTGCACGATTAGTGCACATGATAACAATTATATCAATTACATATCAGCACTATGCAATGTAAGAGTAGCATCACTATTCCCTTATTAGGGTTAAGATTTCCCAGTTTCATATCAATTAGGGATACTCATCCCATTACCCAAAATTAGGGTTATGGTTTATCATCATATTACCCAACATTAGGGTTTCATACACTATAATCCAAAAATTAGGATTTCACATACCTTCACCCTATATTAGGGTAGGATTTCATATAGCATTACATAGCATCACCCTGGATTGAGTTTCACATCATATCTCTGTGTTAGGGTTTCACTTGACATCACCCTTGATTAGGGTTTTACATGACATCACCCTTAATTAGGGTTTCACATGACATCACCCTTAACTAGGGTTTCACATGACATCACCTTTAATTAGGGTTTCACATGACATCACCCTTAATTAGGTTTTCACATGACATCACCCTTAATTAGGTTTTCACATGACATCACCCTTAATTAGGGTTTCACATGACATCACCCTTAATTAGGGTTACATCATTACCCTAGATTAGGGTTTCATGTAGCATTGCTCTAAATTAGGGTTAGGATTCATCAACCTTTTCAATTAGGGTCTCATGATCTCTTTATCAAGAATCATACCCTAATTGCATATTTTATTCATGTTGAGAGTGTTGAGGTTTAACCATTACATGATTATTATACATGTATGGACTCTCTCTCTCTCACCCTCTCTAGGATATTAATTACTTCAAACTTGATTAAATTAGGTTAACCCTTCATTCAAGTGTATACATTTAGGGTTAGCATAGTGTATTGAGGCATTGCTTTTATAAACATCAAAGATTAACCACTCAAAAGGTACTAATCACTTAAGTATCTTGAAGGTACAAACATTGTGATTACCTTTGATAAACATCATCAACAATCATGGGGTTTATTGTACTTACAAGATTTGAATCAATTAAACCTTCAAACGTCTTGGGGTATTAGACCTTTAAACGATCTTGAAGTATTTTGTCCTTCAATCGGTCTTAAAGTTCTTTGACCTTCAAACGGTCTTGAGCCACACCTTCAATCGATCTTAAGACTATTAGACCATCAAACGGTCTTGACCTCAAGTCCCTAAATGGTTTAAGACCATTTGAATAAAATATAATTAATCCAAAACGGTTTTGAAACCGAATTAGCAACTTATCTTTGAAACCGATTGAACATCAAACGGTTTGAGACTGTTTTCCCTCAAACGGTATGAGGACCGTTTGGTCCAAAACATCTTGAAACTGATTGGATCAACTAGGGTTTCCTCCAACCAATCAATTGATTTTAGGATTTGCTTTATTGAATCGATCATCAATTGCACCATTGAGAGTACCTCAATTTACAACCCTTGGATTTACAACCATCCATCACACCTCTTGACCTCCAAATGGTCTTGAGACCGTTTGGACCATCAATCACGAAATTGATCCAATTCAATTAGGATTTCTTCAATCAATCGATTAGGGTTTGTAATCAATAGATAATCTATTCTGGAATCCATTATAATTAAATCAAATTGAGCCATTGGATCTTCATCATTCACATCAGCTATTAACCTCAAACGGTTTTGAAGTTCAATTTACCCATTCGATCTTGAGATCCATTACCCATTCAGTTTTGAACTCAATTACCCATTCGATCTTGAAGTCAATTACCCATTCGGTTTTGAACTCAATTACCCATATGGTTTTGAAGTAAATTACCCATTCGGTCTTGGGTTCAATTGCCCATTCAGTCTTGGGTTCAATTGCCCATTCAGTCTTGGGTTCTATTGCCCATTCGGTCTTCGGTTCTATTGCCCATTCAGTCTTGAAACCGAATCAACTCATTTGGTTTTGAAACTGAATTAGCTCAATCAGTTTTGAAAACTGTTTGCCCCTTCCTTTGTTGAGGTGTGCTTAAGATGACATCATCATATTCAAGCTTCAAACCTTTGAAATAAGTTATGATTCTTATGGTGATTTCAACAACTAATCAAAAGGAAATCGAGAAAGAAGAAAGGTTCAACACATGATGAATAAATTACAAACAATAATGACATTTAAGGGTTCAAGTTATATAACCCGCCTTCAAATCTGAATCCAAGCTTCAAGATTCATGTCCTCAATGGTGAATGAAGCTCTCTCAACTGTCCAAGGCCCGTTCTCAAGTCTTTGAGTGAAATGAATGGCTAAGGTTGAAGATTGAATGAAGAAAAGAAGAAATTCAACATTGAATTTTGATTTCCACCATGAAATCAAGGTTGAAGATGACTATGGAGCTTACCTACAGGTTGGGGCACGTCCTCATGTTGCTCCTAAGCTCCTTTGTGCACGGACAAAGCAAGGAAAGAAAGAAGGGTCAAAAAAGCCTTTCATTTGAGTTGGAAATGGAATGTTTATAAGGGAATTTCAATGAGAGAGAAAGTGATATAAAAATCCTTTAACTCCCAAAATTGGTGCCACATACTCCCCTCAATACCTTTCATACGAAGCCATATCCCCCACCTTGTAATTACTCTTCATTATCCATGAATTAAAGAAAACAAATTAAACACCTTAACCATTATAATAATAATATCCAAAATTGAGTGGATATTACTTTTTAGTTAACTAATGTGAGTAGGCTCTCCACTCACTTTAGATATTTCGTTGTCTTTGCAAGGAAAAAATACGTCCACACTTATACAAATTCAAACATCTCATTTTTGGTTGAAGGGTACTTCCATTAATATATTTATTTTTGCATTAAATTGAATTAGGGTTTCAATTATGCTTAAATCTTGATTATTTTAATATCAAGATTCTCTCTCCTCCAAAGTGATTCAAATGAGATGCCCCTCTCATTTTATTTTCTCTACATGATGTCAAGAAACATGAGGGACTCTCTATAGGTGGTATTTTTCATATTGTACCCTAGGTTTTGGGTAATTTGTAGATTACACCAAAACTAGGTTTTAATGCACAACATTGCTCAGCAAGTTCTTTCTTGGTACTCAGGCTACCACAAGCCATAACTCTACATCATTCTCATTCTTATGATGCTTCAACATCTGAGGAACATTTTATCATGTAACATTTGCAAGTTAACCCCTCAACTTGGGTAATTTGCACTTTAGTCCAAAACAAGCAAAACAGTGTTTCAACATTATTCAAAAAGGACTAAAATTGAAACATAAGTTCCTCTTGAGCCTTAATTACTTTTCAAGAGATAAGAGAAATCATATAATTAAATTTATTAAACAAAACATCTATGGTTAAAGCATAACCCAGGTCAGGGATGTTACAAGTATGATGTCCAAGGCCTCTTGATTAGCGAGACTAAAAAATGCATGGTCATGCACATGTGAGTCAATATGTGATATTGAGATTACATATATCTCAAACAATATGATTTGGTTCAAGAAACAAGATTTAATCTTGAAGAGGATGACTGCTCCATGCCCCAAGTTCAATATAGATATCAGAGACAAATAAATTATACAAACACTATAACACCAAGCACATAATGTAGGTTGAAGTTGTTCCCCAACTTTACATTCACTTCGGTAGAATTGATGTGATACTAGGCACCACTCTTTGCTTGTGATGTCAGCAGTTAGTTATGGACATTCACTTCCAATGTGATATGGGACCTATAGGGTCACACACATAGGTCTCAACTTAGAAGAGGAGTTTAATCTTGAATGATGATTGAATTGATTACTAAAGTGTTTAGGTACTCAATTCACACAACATATCAGCTGGTTACATTTCCAAATGATAATCTTTCCCTATGAGACAGCCATTTGTAGTGCCAGACAGTTGGCTCAAATGTTGAGATAGCCGTTTGGATTGTCAGACTGATCAGAAAATTGAATTAACTAAGTTTTGCCCAAACTGAGGTGTGAACCGACCAGTTCACTCTATAGAACTGATTGGCTTATCTCAGGTCACCATACGACCATCTGGGTGAGTGAGAGGCATGTCTCTCATGTGTGAGATTGCTCAGTTCGGAGGAAATTTGATTCTAACAAGGAATTAAAGTTGACATCATGTCGTGCATTAATTGGATCCGAAATTGCCAAATTAATATGTGATTTAGAAACTGCGAGACGACCGTCTCGCATGCTAGGTGACCGTTTGGGTCACTAGATGGCTGTTTTGATGCTCGTAGGTTTTAAAAATTCAAGATCTTCCAGTCCCTTCCACTCCTGCATAGACTGGAAACCCTGACCCTGGCCTCTACTATAAATAGAGGGGTACTGGGGGATTCCCAGAACACAACATAGACAATTGTCAGTTGCTCTGAAAATTGTTGTCCTCTCTAGTTGTGGTAACCAATAGAGAGCCCAAGCAAGTCCTACCCATCAAAGGGAGGTATAGCAAGGGACAGAACAACTTAGGATCATTATCGTGGGAAAGCAAGTTGGTGACTAGTATGCCAATGAGAGGGACAACTCCTTCCTGTATGTTCTAGTAGGATGACATGATTTGTAGGCGGTCTGTGTAGACTTCTCTAGTGGTAGGAGTCCTTTGGCTGCTGTTAGGAGAACAATGTCAACTTGTAGTTCATGGTGAGATTACATGAGTCACATCAGAAGCTATCCAGTCTGCTATCCAGGGTGAAGGCTAAGAGTTATAAAGACACCGTCTAAGAGAAACTAGTCAACAATTGAGCATCAAGAATGGTGAGGAGATGTCACTGGACTTACTCCAGGACCAGGTATATCCTTGAAACCATCCTTCCCATCTTATAGTTATTGACATGATCTACTAGTTTATGGGGAATATGGTAGATAAAATTTTATTTCCTCTACCTATTCTATAGCCATATTTCCCTACATAAAGGACTCCAAGATCCCATGTAGATGAAGCTCCATCACGTACATGTAAATCCACCAATAGAAACCTTTGTCTTTTCTCATCATAAAATTTCCATCACAGTAGCAAACATCATATTCTAGAGAGTGCTGGGTCATAGTGGTAATAGTGGTTGATGTGTAAGGAACTGATAAATAGTCAACATGCATATGAAGCACAGATGGAAAAGAGTTCAAAATCATAAAGAAACCAACAAAATATGCTAATCATAGCACAAGTAGCAAGTGTGAGGTATCTGGATAGAACAATCAATCAACAAATAGCACACATGAAGTGGATAACTTCATGTAGCAGTCGAGATGATGATGAATAAGTTTCTCAAGCTCTTCATAAAGTTAATAGATCGATAACAACAACAATAAGATCCATAGAGCAACAAAAGTAACACCACATACTAGAAACAAAAGTAACTTGAAGGATCCCCATAGTAGTAAAAGCAACATCACATAGTAGCAGTAGAAGTAGCATGGAGATCCATATATGTATCAACATAATTAGGATCTTCTACTTCTCTCCTCCATATCATATCATCCCTCTACTCATCATCCTCTATTCTCCCCCTTCACCAATCAAAAAGGAGTCAAGAGAGTGGTTGGGGTGGAGAGTCAAAAACAACGGTAGAGGTAGTGCTTATGTAGAAAAACATGTAGAGGATGTAACTAAGACTTGAGTCAAAAAATCATAGGATCCGATTAATCATTAGGTACAATATGTATATGAGCGGTTGTACAAATATTTAGGAGGTAGGCAATATGTATGTAGGACTGGAAGGGGGGGCTTAAAGAGTAGAAGAAATATAAACTTGCTGGAAAAGGAAGATTAGTGTTGTTGATAAGGATAAAGAAGGGACTCACCATATATATATAAGCATCCACCATGTTATGGAATCATTATATCACACTAAGATGTAGCAGCAATAGCATGTTACATGTCGTGTCATTGGGAAGACATGTCCTGTCATGTAGTAGGCCACCTTCCAGTTGGAAGCAGGAAACACATTGTATCAGTTGACAAATCTTAGGGCAGAATGCAAGTGACATGCCGTGTCATTTAGGCAACACGCCATGTCAAAGTGCATCCAACATACAATTTCAAATAGTGACACTTCGTTTCATAGGTAATATTTTGTAAACCAAGTCATTAATGAAGTGGAATTCCACCAACACCGTGTCAAAAAACTACATGTCATGTTCGCGGCGAACAAAAATAGAACACCCCAGAAACAACAACAAAAGGGGGAATCCTTTCAAATCTACAACATAGGAATATAGGGATGATGTGTCCCCAATATCATCCAAGAAAGGATATCTTTTTTTTTTGAAAATTTTGATATAGATCTCAATGGTGGTTGCATGAATAATGAAGATAGTGCAAATGATGGCAATTTAAATTGATAGTGGATTAGATTACAACAGTGTAGATCAACAACGATATATATGACGATGATGTAGATCGACAACAAAGTAAATGATGGCAGTTTAATTGACAATGGTATAGATGACAACAATGTAGATCAAGAGTGGTATAGATGAAGGCATTGTAGATCTATTGAGATTAGATTAAAATAGTGTAGATAGGGTAGCAATGGTGGCTCCATAAGCAAACAATATTGATCGAGGCATGACGACCCTTGTAGATCTGGTACTAGAAACTTCAAAGTGGATGTTTTTATTTAATTTGATGAAGACATTCCATGGAGATGGCTCCAAGAATAAGAAGGGGTAGGAGATCCCTTCAGGAAGCCAAGCAACACCTAGGGGTGGCTGTCGTCCCCGATGGGTTGCTTCTCTCCTCTCTTAGGGTTGGGGACAACATAGGAAAGGCTGATCTTATTCCATGTGGAAAAACAATATAATGGGGAAATCCCCTTGTGTAGTGGTTGACACGTGTGTCTTTATTACTTCGACTGGACGCATGGATTTCAAGAATTGCACACGCCGTGTCTTAATTTAGACACGTCGTGCATGATGTTGTTTCAGCAGAAATGAAACTCTGAATGGTATGCAATGCGTGGAGAAGCCCCATTGATGTTGGATTTGAGTTGGGCTATCTCCAATTTGATCCTTTTAAAACATATCTGCAATACACATCATGCGATAAGAAAAATAACAAAAAGGTGGCAAGAATAATATGAATAGAGGCTAAATGAGAACAAAATGAACTAAATTTGTGTGTGAAATCATGTGAAAAGTTGATGTGGAAAGCACACAATAGTGGTTTTTCTTATTCATAGAAGGAGAGCCCTCCTCTCATATAAATAGAATAAGGAGGAAGTATACAATCCTAGGACAAACCCTAAAGGTCAAGACACAATGGGCCCATATTACATATAGATCCAACAACTTAATTAAATAGACTCTCTAACAATGTAACCCTAGCTCAAAAGAGTTGTGCAGTAGCTAAACCCAACCCAACACCTGAACAATGCCGTACCACCCCACCAGTCCAACATAGTGTAAAGATTTCAGCTGATCCTAAACCCAAAGCCAAACATGAGGTTGAAAAAGAAGCTAGAATTCCTTATGAAGAACCTACAACCACCACCAACCTTGAGCCTGAAGCAGAGTGAGAAGTAGAAAATAGGGATAAAGTGCCTACTGTGAAGGTATCAACAAACAAATTATCTCCTAGAGACCTAGTGATGATGCATATTCATCCATTTCTATTGCATCTTTTAGGTCATTTATTAAGTAATTGCAATTTCCTTGATTTTGTTCCCTTAATTAGAGTTCTTATTTTTTTTTGGAATTTGTAGGTTTTATGCTCATTATCACTCCTTCAATCCCAAAGCCAATAATGCACATAATGACCCAAAATCAAAAGATTAAGAGGTTGTTTTTAGCCTCCTAGGAGTCTAGTTGGTCAAATTACCCCCCTCCATTCGAATGACTTTATATTAGAATTGGAAGGAGCTATAATTCCAACTAATAGAATGGCCATACAGTCAACCAAATCAACCCCATTAGTGAAGGCACATCTTTTGTGATCGAACTAGTTGATCTTCCTTGAACCAATCGACTGATTTCCTTGGAGTTGAAGTATCAATTCAGCTAGTCAAACCTTCCTCACTCAGAAGTTACACAAAAATAAAATCCACTCAACTGACTAGCGCACCAAATCCAAAATATTTCCATCCTCCGCCAGACCCTTCTTTAGGGTTTCCAAGGCACTTCCTATACTAGAAAAGGAGGGTGAGTTCCAAACAAAGACATCATTTTTCAATCAACCCTCTATCATCTCAGAGACCTATCTAAGAGAATGGAGCAAGGAAAAGAGATATGGAGTCACATTCTTCCTCATATAGTCTGTAAAAGTGTTCCTAGCAACATGATCTGTATTCCCTCTATCTTTGTTCTTGCTTATATGAGAAATATTGAGTAGTTCCTTTTTGGTGGGAGTTCTTAGATCACTTTGATTCCATTGAATTAATAAAGATCTGTATTCATTCGTATGAAAAGTGAATTATGAATTGATCATTTGTTCTCTATGACTATTACAATCCATAACAATGAGATCCCAAACTTATGGACCAGAACATTGAATGAGACTCACAAGTGGGATAATGAGACCACCGACAAAAACATCTTAGATGATTGAATAATGATCCACATATGCTGACACCCCAAGTCTATGTGTAGCTTGATCGATAAGATCAGATTTTGAAAGGAACAAATCTACATGATCATAATCTAGTTATTTGTTTAAAAAGGAATTAAGGCTGATAAGATAATTACAAAGGCTTGTGTAGTGAAACTCGGACTTCTAGAGATCTATTTAATTGAAATTAATGTTTCATTAATTTGTTACACTTTTTCAAGTTCACTTTCTTGTTTTAGTTTTGATTCTCTTAACGATTTACTTTACTTTTGCAAGTTTACTTTCTTTTGTTATTTTTTTAAAATCTCATGATAATTTTGTTTACTTTTATAAGTTTACTTTCTCATTTTAGTTTAAATCTCTCTCCAAATCTATATATTAAATGTTTTTCATTGCAACCAATTTGAATTAACACTCAAATCTTCTGTTCCATGGGAACAATATATTTCTACACTAATAATTACTTGTTTGTATTCAAATAGGTTGTTTGCCATTGAAAGGTTAAAATCTAGGGATACTTTTATCTAGTGAATTTGTTGGGCAAACAACAACACATCCAATTTTGGCGTCGTTGCTTGGGATGATGGAATTAATTTCAAAATCAATCTCCTTGAATAATTAGGACTTTTTATTTTTAATATTCACCTTATCTTCTTAAATATCTTATTGTCTAACTTTTCCTCAGGTATCAACGGTATATGAGACGATCTCAAGGTGTTGATAATACATCATTAATTTTTTTTTATCTTGAGATTGAAAAGACCTTCCATCATCTAAACTGAACCCACCAGAACAAGATGAATCAAGAGGAGGTCAACTGATAGATAGAGTGGGCCTTTTTCTCATAGATAGAGGCCATCATGGTCGAATCAAAGGCTGTCGCAATCACCTAATTAGAGGCCCAAACTGCTACCCTCCATGAAGCAGAATGGTAGAAGAAACTTAAGGACTTCTAAGTCCCTATGATCACTGATGCACGACATAATGTCACGCCTCTTGTTATCACTGCTCCTCAATTTGAGATTCGCACATAGTGGATCACCATCCTACATAATTTTCCTTTTGCTAGGAGGATGGAGAAATTTGTCAAGGACACCTCATGCGCTTCACGACCTGTGCGCCTTGTATAAAATTCTAGGTGTCTCACATGACACCCTCAAACTGTGGCTATTGAAGTACTCCCTTATAGATCTATCTAGTAGTTGGTATAACAAAATGGAAGGCGACCACATTAGTACTTGGAAAGACCTCCAAGAAAAGTTTATTGCATCCCTCACCTATGAAATTTTTGGGAAAATCACCCAACTCACCATGTCTCTAGGAGAAACCTTGGGTGAAGCTTGGGAGAGATTAAAAAAACTCATTCTTTGTTGTCCAGATCATGACATATCCCAAATTTAGTTAATTGAAACATTCTGTCAAGGTTCCATATACCCAGACCTTCCTTGATACCTCATCTGGAGGTAACTTCATGTTCTAAAACTTCAAAAACAAATGAGAAGTCATAAAAGACACATTGAGAACCAAGCCTAATACAATAAAGAACAAGGGGGAGGTCTCAAAGTAGCCAAGGTAGAAGATAGGTCTGAGCTCAAGTCTATTTTTGAAAGTGTCAAGATGCTTGCCTTGAAGCAAGACTGTTTAGAGTTCTCTTTTAATGCTTGCGAAAGAAGAGAGGCAAACAAAACCACCTCAATATCCACAACAACAAATTAAATTCGCAATATTTATTTTTGGAATTTTCTAAGGCTATGGTCACTCCATGCAATAGTTCCAATGACTTTACAAAACCCCATGCAACCTAAGATTGGAAACATATGGAGGATCCCAACTCCATCAATAGCATTCCTAGACAAGATTATTACAATCTGAATTAAACCAGAAATCATCATGGTTTCCAATATAGCCACCCTACCACTTTGGAGAAAGTGGTAGAACTTTGTCCTCCTAAAGTGAACTACCTAGGTTGTCCACCCTTAGGGTTTCAATATAACAATCAACAAAACTTCATAAACCAAGTTAGTTATCAATCTACTTTCCAAA
Organism: Alisma plantago-aquatica; assembly: GCA_963693085.1. Lineage (NCBI taxonomy): Eukaryota > Viridiplantae > Streptophyta > Magnoliopsida > Alismatales > Alismataceae > Alisma > Alisma plantago-aquatica. The sequence goes on along the minus strand of OY856411.1, from coordinate 713,984,171 downwards.
ATTGTGGGCATCAATTTCAAAATCTCAATCAAGCACCTCTGCTGCAACATCCCAATCCCATTTCCTCCACTAAAGAACATCTAGCCGAGATAAAATAGTTGATCCAATCCCAAGTGGCTGATCAGAAGGCATTTCATTCCTAGCTTGCTCAGCTTATTGCCAACCAATGCCCTCCTGTGAGAACTTTTGTTGGACAACCCAAAAATAATCCAAAACATCCTGACTAATTGAAATTCATCTCCATGTGTTCTTGGAACGTATATGGTCCTCCTCCTCTGTAGGGAATATGGTGACATAATAAATAACAAAAACAAAAAATTTACTGCAACATTCCCCATTAAACCAACAGATCACATCAATAACTATATAATGGAAATGATGGTTTTGAGGATATACCTAGTCATGAAGCAAGTCCAACAACATCTCCTCATCATTGTAGTCATGCAGTTGTCTTCTAGTTGTAATGGGACTCATTTGCTATGCTTCCTGGTCTTCACCACAGACAACATGTTGATGTTGTCCTCCTAACAACAAACAATGATCTCCAAGCCGCTATGGAAGTCCACACAGATCGCCTATAACTCCTATCATCCTATTAGAATAGATATAAAGGAGTTGTCCCTCCCTTTGGTGTACTAGTCACCAACTTGATCTCCCACGATTGTTTTTCCTTGCTATCACTCCCTTTATCGACTAGGACTTGTTCTGTTTCTCTTAGTTACCACAACTAGAGAATAAAAATAATTGTTAGAGGCAATTGATGTGTCTGAGAAGCCCCTAGTACCCCTCTATTTATAGGAGGGGTTAGTGTCAGGGTTCTCAATCTATGTGGGAGTGGAAGGGATTGAAATCTTGGAAATTCACAACCTGCAAGCACTGAACCAGTCAGCTTTCCAGGAAAACTGGTCGGTTGGCACACGAGCTGATCGGTTCTCCAACGAACATTCATTTTGCATGTTTCCCAATCACATATGAATTGGATATTATATTCTAATTAATCCTCAACATGACGTTGGCACTAATCCTTGATGCAATTGAATTACACCATGAACCGAGCATCTTGCAAAGTGGGCCGGTCATCTCATAACCACCAGCCGATCGATTCACTAGGTGAATAGGTCAGTTGGTGCCCCAATTCGTGCAGAACTCAACCAATACAAAATCCAGTCAACCAGATACTCCAACCGATCGTTTCATCACATGAGCCGGTTGGTTGGGAGTCTAGTCAGTTGATTTATTGCTTGAAATGAATACCTTAACACTTTAGTAATCAATCCAATTAACATTCATGATCAAACTACTCATATAGATCAATTCCAATGTGTGTCACCCAATATGTCCCATATTATGTTGGTAGTGAATGTCCATAACTAGTTATGACCTCACAAGAAATGAGTGGTCCCTGGTATCACATCAATGTGTTAATATAAAGTTGGAGAGCAACTTTAACCTAGAAGATGTTTTTGGTGTTATAGTGTTTGTATAGTTCCTTTGTCACTGATATCCATCTTGAACTCGAGGCATGGAGTAGTCATCCTCTTCAACATTCAACCTATGTTTCTTGAATAGAAGCAGGCTGTCTGAGATATTTGTAAGCTCAATATTACATATTGACTCACATGTGCATGGTAATGCATTTCTTAGTCTCACTAATCAAGAGTTTTAGGATATAATACTCCTGTAGGAGGGAAAAATCCCATCTACATCACTCACAGTCAGTCCCCATGTGTCATAGTCACCCTATCATCACCGTTATGGCAACCCTTATTCAGGATTACATTAGATGATGTCAAAGCACACCAAACGACATGTGATGAGTGTAGTGACTTTAGGTCTAACAACCACAATCACTACTAACACTATGAAAGGTTATTATGACTACCATTGCAGCGATTTCCATGTACCACTCTCATGGTGGGTCTGTCCGATACACTATTCTCTAGCATGTATCTATGTGCTTCGTTTAAAATCACATATCATGACTAATGAGATTTTACCTTCCACAATAACATCCGACCAGGGACATAATGAGAAAGTATATACTCCTAACATCCATATGATGTCATTGTTCAAGTCACATACTTGAAGACATGCACCATTGAGTAATATCATTCTCTAGACATTTATTAGAAGCTTGCCTTTATTGTTAATCAAATCATTCAAAAATTATGCCATTACAATCACCATATGATTGGCTCTCTAGGAATACATATGAATAGACTTTCACTTGCACTTAGAGGTAATCACCCACAAATCTTATCCCAAGTGATCTAATATGTCCGTCATGCTTCTGTCATGAAAGTGCCTTTGTCTAGGGGTCAACAACATTGCTCTCAGTAGGTACTATGCAAATATCCACATCTCTTTGTTGTACGATCTCTCATATGAGATGGAACTACCTTTGTATATACTTGGAACACTGATGCTATCTGGGTTCCTTAGCTTGTACAATACTCCATTGTTGTTACAATATATCTCAATTGCGTCACTAATGCTTGGAACAACCCCAAGTTCAGAGATGAACTTCTTGATCCATACAACCTCTTTTGCTACATTCGATGCAACAATATACTAAACATCTATTGTAGAATCAATGACTGTCTCTTGCTTGGAACTCTTCCAGCTCACAACTCTATTTTTTAGGCAAAACACGAATCGTGATTGCGATATGTAATTATCTTTATCAGTTTGGAAGCTATCATATGTGAAACCCTTTACCACCAACTTTTTCTCTCCACCATAAACAAGGAACTAATCCTTAGTTCTTTACAAGTGCTTAAGGATGTTCTTCACATATGTTTAGGAATGACATTGGCCCCACATACAACCACCAACCTTAACTGCATGCTTTGTCCTTACTCACACACAAGTCGAGCTCAACTTCACGACTGGTCACCCATATTAGTACTACTTTGGGATGAGAACACTTAACCATAGAGTTCTTTAGAGATGGGTTCCACCTTGCTGATATGGATAATCCAAACATTCATTTTAAGATCATCTTATCCAAGGCCTAAAATCTTGGGACGTTACAATCTCCCCCACTTAGATTCTTGACATCCTCATCAAGGCTCAACTATATGGCCTCATAATATTTCCCCATTTCAGTGCACACTTAGAATGGCCCATGGACACCCGACTCCTGATCACAGAATACTAGCACAAGGGTGGCTACATCACCATAGACAACACTTTCCAACTTTTCTAGACCGCATGACTTCAAACTAACATGCCACATGCCCATGTGGGCCCCACCTACTGTAGGGATTTTGGCTCTGATACCATTTATAACACTCGAGCCCATTGCCTGATGCTCTTATAGAGTTTTAAGAATAACGACTGGCCCCATAAACCACCACTGTCCTTAACTATGCACTTTGTCCTCACTCAGACACAAACCATGATAAAATTCATGACTGGTCACCCATTACAGTAAATTTATAACACTCAAGCCCACTTCCCGAGGCTCTAGTAGAGTTTTAGGAATGCTGACTGTCCCCACAGACCACCACTAGCTTTAACTATATGCTTTGTCCTCACTCACACGTAAGCTAGGATAAATTTCCCGACTAGTCACCCATCCTAGTACTACTCCAAGATGAGCACACTTAACTATAGAGTTCTTAGTGATGGACTCCCTGAAAAGGAGGTGCACCTTGGTGATATGGGTATTCTAATCATTCCTTTTAAGATCATTTTATCCAAGGCTTCAATTCTTGGGATGTTACAATCTCACCCAGTTAGACTCTTGACATCCTCGTCAAGGCTCAACTGTATTGCCTTATAATCTACTCTCATTTCAGTGCAGACCGAAATGGCCCTTATACACCCAACTCCGGACCATAGTTACCAGTACAAGAGTGGCTCCACCAACTAGGATAGCCCTTTCCACATGCCTGGACTGCACAACTCAAAGGTTGGCATGCCAAAGACCCAAGTGGTCCCCACCTACTGGAGGGGAATTGGCTTTGATACCTTTTGTGAAGCCTGGACCCAATGCCCAAGGTTCTAGTAGAGTTTCAGGAATGACGACTGGCCCCACAGACCACCACCAGCCTTAACTGCACACTTTGTTATCACTCATGTGCAAGATGAGCTCAACACCCCGACTAGCCACCCATCCTAGTACTACTTTGGGCTAAACACACTTAACCATAGAGTTCTTTAGAATGGGATCCCTGAAAAGGAGGTACACCTTGGCGATATGGGTAGTCCAATCATTCCTTTTAATATCATCTTATCTAAGGCCTCAAATCCTGGAACATGACATGATGCTTGTCCAAAGTTTTTCATAGAAAACATATTTCCTATCCATGTCTTTACCTTTTGTAAAGTAGGGATGTCATTCCCCATCAACAACATCTCATTTACATACAATATGAGGAATGCCATTATGCTCCCACTAACCTTCTTGTACACACAAAGTTCATCTTCATTTTTGAAAATTCCAACCTCTTTGACTGTCTTGTCTAAACAAAAATTCCAGCTCTAGGATGCTTGTTTCAATCCATAGATTGACCTTTACAGCTTATAGACTTTATTTGCATCCTGTGTTACTTGAGGAATTTGAGATTCCACAACACTTTATGTCTCTTTGTTCCTCTTATACATCTATCAGTTCAATGCTATCTTGTTGGTCTCAAACCTCTTCGAGTTCCACCTTCCTCCCACTGATTCCCTTGGAAATAAATTCCTTTTCTAGGAATATAACATCTCTGGCAATAAACACTTTGTTGTCAGATAGGGAATAAAAGTAATATCCTTTAGTCTCCTTACAATATAAAAAAATAACATTTATCATATTTCAGGACAAGATTTTTAGGAAACGTTTTCCTTACATAAGCTTCACATCCCCAAATCTTCATAAAAGACACATTGGGACACTTCCCATACCATATCTCATATGACATCTTTGAACTGATTTAGACGGTACTCGATATAGTGTAAAAATAGTGGTTTATAGAACATAACCCTAGAAGGTACTTGGAAGTTCAACTAAACTCATCATTGATCACACCATATCCAGTAATGTGCGATTCCTTCTTTCCGATATACCATTATGCTGAGGTTTTCTACATGGAGTCCACTGAGATATGATCCCCTGGGCTCGTTGAACTTCCTTAAACTCTTGGCTTAAGTATTCTACACCTCAATCAGAATGAAGTGCCTTAATACTTTTGCCAAGTTGTTCAGTACTTCATTCATAAACTCCTTGAAACTATCAAGAGTTTCTGATTTATATTTCATCAAGTAAACATAACCATACCCGCTGAAATCATCAGTGAAGGTAATGAGGTATTGATACCCACCTCCAACAGTTGTTATAAAAGACCCACATTCATCAACATGTATGAGTCCTAATAGATCACTAGCCTTCTCATTTTTACTAGTGAAAGGGGTCTTTGCCATTTTTCCCAACAAACAAGATTCACATGTCTCTATTGATACGAAATCAAAAGAGTGTAGATAACCATCTTTATGGAGTCTAGATATGTGATTCTCATTTATTTTCCCTAGACAAGAATGACAAAGGTATGTTTTATTTGAGTTGTTGAGTTTTAGTCTTTTGGTATTTATGTTATAAACATCTGTCTTTAGATCTAGCAAATAAAGACCATAAGACATTGGGGCACTGTCATAAAAAAATCAATCTTTTTAAATAAAACACCAACCATTCTTATTATGAAATTCATATGCATCCTTGTCCACACAAGATATAGAAATGATGTTTCTATTTATGATAGGTTCATAATAACAATTCACTAACTCTATTACAAGCCATGTGGATAGAGATAAACTATAGGTTCCAACTGTAGTGGAAATAACTCTTGCTCCATTTACAACTCATAGTTCAACCTCACCCTTTCCGAAAGTCCTACTTATTTTCAAATCTTGCATATACAAGCATATGTGAGATCTACATCTGGTATCTACTACCCATGATGAAGAAGTAGATAAGTTTATCTGAATAATGTATATACCTGAAGTGGAGATCTATATCCCCATCTTCTTGTTCTTGAATGCCTTCAAGTACAAAGGATACGTTCTTCTTTTCTTTCTCATCTTGAGTGTTGAAGATCTAGATTTGGGCTTAGGCTCAAAACTATTCATGGCCTTGCTCTCATCCTTGGACTCAACTCTATACTGATCATTATCATCGAATTGACCTTCTTCATTCTTGCTTTGGCATGAATCAACATACAAAGCAAATCTAACATTGGTCTGACCATATTATTCAAGTGGTAACACTCAATAAAGTGGCTATATGATTTTGGCAATGATTTCAGTATCATATCCATGGCCAACTCTTGGATCAAAGAGAATCCCATTTCTTCAAGATGATACACATGACAAATCATATTGAGCACACGATCTTCTACTGAGTCTCTCTCTATCATTTTACACTCAAAGAATGCCCTTATGACATTGTTTTTTTTATGAGATTATGGTTCACTTTCCTAAGATGTGTTACCATCTTAAGAATCCACATGTCCTTGCATTACTCATGCAACTCTTAGTTAATGAAGCTTAGCATAAGGTACTTCATGTCCAAGGCATCGTTGGCATGCTTCCAGTAAGCATCCACTTTAGCCCTAGGCACGCTAGGAGTAGGTATTTATGGAATTGGGTTATCAAGGACACAGAGCTTGCACTCTTCATTGAGAATCCTTCTCAAAGTCTAGAACTGGTTGTGGAAATTTATCTCATTAGGTTTTTCCTTCCTAAGGACTGACCGCAACAGTGATTTGTTTGTCATTTTATTCTACAAGAGAAAATTGCATTTTTTTTTCAAAAACTCCTTTTAATTTGATTTGAAAAGTTTGACAATATTCAATTAGCTCTTTAATTAATTATTTCCCCTACTGTTTTATTCAAATTGATATTCCTCACATATCAATTCGGAAGATTGTAGCATACAACCTTCTAGTGGGCCAAGATCCAAAATAATTCAACTATTACCCGACCAACACCAACTTCCACAGTCAATTATTAAGGTAGGAAACTTTTGCCAATTGCATCATATGAATTTCTTAGATAGACGATATGCACAACTCCTTGCCATGATCATTTGCATACTTCTGGTGCTTAATCTCATTAAGGTTACACAATTAAGCCTGACCAAAAAGCCAACATGATTATAATGTACCCCGCTTGGCAGGCCCATATTATTACCATCACACTTCCACGAGATAGGCATCACACCACCCTTGGGGTTCCTACATTTAGTCGATCAAGATTTTCATGTGTGCTACAAATGGAAAGCATCTAAGACTTAATATTTTATTGAGGGAGTTTGTATTTATAAATACATATACTTTATCCAATCACCACAAATATAGTACATATCATATACATGCTATATCCCACAACAAAAATATGCAATAAACAAAAGGCAATGGTTATGGCCATTCTAATGTAATTCCTTGGAGCCACAAGGAATTACCACAACCTAGGGTCTACATCACATGTAAAAACCTATTGTTGATGATGATTTGTTCTTGCTAGTCTGGGTTGATCGTTCAACCCTTGAACCTATTGGGCCGCCTCTTGGCCGGTCAATTGGTCGTCTCAACGGTCATTTGGTCTGCGATTCACCATCTTCTGGGTCATCCAGTCGATCGGTCAGGTCCAACATCCTATAAGTTCGGCTCGTCCTCTTTGATCCTCCTTGGTCCTCTAGCCGACTGGCTCACCTTCGAGACGGTCAGTTGGCCTAGTCTGAGAGTCTTTCTTCTCCGTCGTAATAAAAAAATAAACTATCCTACTATTACATGATTATAGGGAACCTCGAGTTACATTTGAGGGGAGAAAAGGTATGAGAGAACAATACTTTTACAATTGGAAGATAAGGTAGAGGCTCAGTATGCAAACTGAGATAAAATAGATAACCAACCACACAACCATGCATAAATAATTAGGGTTATTGGCCATAACCACACTACACATCCAACATCAAAACTCACTTTTAGGGTGACAAATGTAAATTGAATATATATATCATATATATATATTAGTTTAAGATTATGCATGGTATTTGATCGAACATTATTATTTGCATCATATACAATAAATAAACAATAAAACAAAAATATGATCATATTGATTATCCCGAAATATAGTAGATTGAGATGCCTTGATACCAGTGTGAGAAATATGACAACAAAAAAGCAGTGGATTTTTTTACTGCCATATTCCCCATTAAACCAACAGATCACGTTACTAACTATATAATGAAAATGACGGCTTTGCGAATATACCTAATCCTAGAGTAAGTCCAACAACATATCCTCATCGTTGCAGTCGTGCAACTGTATTTTAGTTAGACTGGGACTCATCTACTGCACCTCCTGGTCTTCACCACAAATAACAAGTTGACATTATCCTCCTAGTAGCAGACAAAAACCTCCATGCCTCTATGGAAGTTCACACTGACCGCCTTGAACTTTTGTCATCCTACTAGAATGGACAGGAAGGAGCTATCCCTCCTGTTGGTGTACTAGTCACCAACTTGCGCACCCACAATTGTTCTCCCTTAATATCCCTCCCTTTATCAGGTAGGACTTGCTCGAGTTCTCTTGGTTACCACAATAAGAGAAGACAACCAATTGTCAGAGGCAATTGATGTATCTGAGAAGTTCCCAATACCCTTCTATTTATAGGAGGGGTTAGGATCAAGGATCCCAGTCTATGTGGGAGTGGAAACGACTGAAATCTTGAAAATTTGCAACCTGTGAGCGGCAAACCAGTAACTCATCAGGTGAACCGGTCAATTGTAGGCGATCCAATCAGTTCACTTAGCGAACCGTTCAGTTCACATGTTTCCTAATCACATATAAATTGGCAATTCTATTCCAATTAATGCACAACATGACGTCAACACTAATTGTTGATACAATTGAATTGCACCATGAACCGGGCGTCTCGCGAAGCGAGCTAGTCATCTCACGACCAACAACCAATCGGTTCACTAGGTGAACCTATCATTTGGTGCCCTTGTTCGTATAGAACTCAGCTAATACAATATTCGATCAACCTGACACTCGAACCCGTCATTTCATCACATGAGCCGATTGGTTGTGAGTCTAGTCAATTGATTTATTTCTTACCTAAATAATTTAGTAATCAATCCAATTATCATTTATGATCAAAACTCACCTTCTAGATCAGTTCCTATGTGTGTGACTCTATAGGTCCCATATTACATTGGCAGTGAATGCATATAACCAGTTATGACATCACAAGCAATGAGTGGTTCCTAGTCGTACATCAATGCTACCCAAGTAAATAGAAAGTTGGAGAACAACTTCAACCTACAAGCTATGTTTGGTGTTATAATGTTTGTATAGTTCCTTTTTCACTGATATCTAGATTGAAATCAAGGTATGGAGTAGTCATCCTCTTGAACATTCAATCTATGTTTCTTGAACCGGAGTTGAATGTTTGAGATATATGTAACCTCAATATTACATATTGACTCACATGTACATGTCCATGTATTTCTCAATCTCGCTAATTAAGAGGCCTAGGATATCATACTCCTATAGGAGGGACAAATCTCATGTACACCACTCACAGTGAGTCCCCATGTGTTAGAGTCACCCAATCATCACTGTTATGACAACCCTTACTCATGATTATGTTGGATGATGTCAAAACATACCAAACGACATGCGATGATTGTAGTGACTTCAGGTCTGGAAATCACAATCACCACCAATACTATGAGGGGTAACTACGACTCGAGATGACAAATAAACCAGTGACCCAATAAACCCAATCAACCCAATGTTGTCGGGCCCAATGAATAATGGGTATGATGTGTCTGGTTTGCAAGCTAAGTCCTAAATGGGCAACGTCAATTAGGGTTGCGTGTCACGTATGTCCTCGTCAGTCCCCACAATCCCCCATTATGTCAAGCCGTCATCCCCCTCTTACGCGTTGCGAGTCATCTTCCCCATTCTCGACACTCATCGCCAGTAGTGGATCCATCTTCTTCCCTCGATCGTTGCAATGTCGTTGCCCATAGAAATCCTCGAGGAGCAAGAGCAGCTATGGCACATGCCAGTCAGTATCGTGTTTGCGCCATGGAGCCGTTGCTTGAGATCCAAGACCAAAGCTTGAATCTAGAGGCTCGAATCTCTCCCATCCACCGGGTGGTAACCAACACCTTCTCCTTCTCAGTCTAGTACACCACCGACAACTGACCGCCGTCGTGTGGTCCGCCAACCGCAACTGCCCCATCAATGATCAGTGCTTTAGGATGACGATGGTAAGACGGTGGACCTGTACTCACGGACGTAACTGACGGCTCCGTCATCTGTGGGAGCAATGACAACGTCGCGGGGTACACGTCGCCAGACTGAGCCAAGCTGTTGGGCTATGGCAATGTGCTGTGGGATAAAAAATCTTATTCTGTTCCTTGATTTTTATTAATCGTGTTCCACTAAAATCTAGTCAAACGTGTCGTCGATTTCAAACAAAGATTCTTCTCATAATTCTCCTATTCTTGTTCTACATCACGGGGAGAAAAAGTGAAATCTGGATATTTGTCAGGGGACAATGTGTGAATGCACATGACTTGTTGGACAAAATGACAACTATAGCACAACAGAACTGTAGTGTGTATATTTTTTGAGCAACAAATTATATATATACTGTAGATTATTTATTTTAGATTATTTATTGTTACTGTACGCTAATATTGTGATACAAGTTACACGTACATGTTTCATATTATAAGACTATATTATTAGATGTTCGATTGACGTAATGCATGTAGACAAATAATTTTATTAATATAACTTTTGGGACCTTTGGTTTCTGGGAAGGTGGTATATTATGGGTATATATGGGGACCCATTCCCTAACGGGTTGGGTATGGGTGGGTTGCTTTTCTAATATTATGATATGAATTAATATGGGTATGGGTTTTATAAATAATTGGTTTAGTGGGTATGGGTATGGGTATGGGTTGGAATAAATCCGTCCAATTGGCATCCCTAACTAACCACCATTGTAACAGTTTTCATATGTCACTCTCATGGTGGGTCTATCCGATACACTGTTATCTAATATGTATCTATGTACTTAGTTTGATATCACATATCATGACTAATGGGATTCTGTCATCAACCAACACACACTTTAGTCTTATGGGTTATTGCTATCTATCTGCCTTCTACAATAACATCTGACCAGAGACATAATGAGAAAGTATACACTCTTAGCATCCATATTATCTCATTGTTCAAGTCACGTACTTGAAGACACACGTCATTGAATATTATCATTCTCTAGACATTTAATATTTTACATCATTATCTCATAACTAAATAAAACAGAATAAATTGGAAGCTTGCCTTTATTATTAATTAAATCATATATAACTTATGTCATTACAATTATCATATGATTGGCTCTCTAGGCATACATGCCAACATCCTAACCCCTTCCTGAGAAGCCTTCCCATCGTTCCTCCCCATCGTTCCCATTCAACAATGATGATATTGTGTTGGTCGAGAAAGAACAAATACCCAAGGCAAATTTAAATCCCAGTATAGAGAAGCCTCCCATTGTCAAAGCTTCACCAGCCGAGGACATTGAGCTTGATGTTCCAATCTACAAGCCACACCCTCCCCACCAAGAGTGTTTCATGAAAATGAGGTTGGATGCCAGATTCATGAGATTCAAAGAAGCCTTGAAGAAGCTTCATGTGGACATCCCTTTTTTGGATGCCTTTTTTGAGATGCCCTCTCGGTCAGAATACCAAAATATTCTATTAACTAGAAAATATACCACAGAAGGATACGAAACCATGAAGCTTGCAAGGACTACCTCTAATATTATTCTGAAGAAGATGCTGAAAAAGAAGGACCCCAATTCCTATGGAATTGGTTGTTACTTGGGCGATAATACTTGTAGAAAAGGACTCACATACTAAGGTGCTAGTACATACAATGCTTTATAGTCTATGTAAGAGATTGGGGTTTGTAGATATGCTACCAACTGTAATGACTATTCAACTTGTAGATTCATCTATGACAAAACCCATGGGCATCATTGAAAATGTATCAGTGAGAGTTGGCAAGGAAGCTTATGTCTCTTGTGATTTTGTAATTATGGACATCAAGGGAGATCTTTGTTACTTGACGTGCTTTGTTTACACAACAATTGGCTAGGGGAATGAATTTTGAGAGTTTAACCTTTGTTATGACAAAACAACCCACTTAGACAAGTTGGTTAATTATAGTATAGAAGGGTCGGTTTCATAGACCAACTTTTAAAGTTTTGATCTTGATACATATGGCTTTGAACAATTGTGAACTTTAAATAGAATGTAAATTCTAGTTCGGAAGGGGTGATTATGCTAATAAAAAAAATAAAGAGAACTATGCTGAAATGAAAGAGAATTATGCTAAGAACAAGTAAATGAAAGATTACACTAAGAACATAATTGAAAGAAATGATTATGCTAAGAACAAGAAAATGATGGCAAAAAGTAAAGTGATTGAAAATTAAGATCAAACGATTATGAAGGATGATGGGGTTTGGGGTTCACACCCATAACTGATGTAGAGACCTAGATCATCAAAACTCATTGAAAACAAACTAGTTACATCGGAATGGTCTATATTGATAGACGAGTAATAAAAATGATGAGGGAGGTTCAGAGTGAACCACCCGTACAAGGGACCCCAAGGTGCGAGAAGCACCGGGTCAAACAGGCTCAGGAGGAGCCTCAACTAGGAAACCCATGCTGACAGGACATGCCGCACACCCGATAAGCACGGTGTGGGGTGCGTCCCGCCCTCCCTGTGTAACAACAAAAAGGGATGTGTATACGGGGGTAACTCTACAAAAACCCCGTCTATGCCCATGGGCTTTGTACAAGAAAACAACAAAAGCTAAACAGTAAAAGAGATCTCCCACATCCTGCTGATGTGGTTCGGGGTAGTGGAACTCCATCCTCGTACCTCCGCAAGTCGTCTAGTGGCTTTGACCACCAGGTCCCGACACTCCGCAGAACTAAGGGATTGCTGGTTGTGCTGCCTCTCGTTGCGCTGCTTCCAGATGAAGTAAGCCGAGCACGTCCAGGATGCGATGTCCAGCCACTTCCATCCCTTCCATCCCCTGGTTTTTATCTTTTATAAGGTTGGCAGTTTCGATGATGGTAGCATTCATTGGGACCCTCAGCCCACAAAGGTCCATGACATGCGAGAGGACATGTTTGGAGAATCGGCAACGGAAGAAGACGTGTTGAACGTCCTCCCTTTGTCTACAAAAGGTACATCTATCGCTGGCCTCAATATTCCACTCGTGGATTTTATCTGCAGTGGCAAGAGCCCCATGAAAGACTCTAAAAATTGTGAAGCTCCACCTATGGATGAGAGTCCCCGCCCAAATGGTTTTACCAACGACGCAAGGGGCTTGCTGCGGCTGGATGGCCTTCCACAGGTTGGTGTTTGGGTTGCTGAGCTTCACTAGGCCATTATTAGTTTGGTCGAAGATGTGGCTATGCTGCGCCCAGGCCCGGGCCATATTTTTCCATGAGTTTGATGCGTCGTTCTGCAGCAGCATCGGGTCAGGGAGGGCGAACCCATAGCGTCTGCGCATCCAATGGGTCCACGGTGAAAGTGGGCAGGTATGGAACCGGACAAGTCTTCTAAGCGACGCCCACCGGTTGATGTCCCTGACCCCCTTGAGCCCCAATCCTCCCTCTTTAGCAGGCTTAGCGAGGTGCTCGTATCACATGGGATGGTAGTTTGAACCCCACACAAAGTCCGCCATAAGCATCTCAATGCGATCACACGTACTGTCCGGGATGTGGCCTTGCAAGGTCCAATACGTGACCAAGCCCTGCAGGTTTGCTTTGGTCAGCAGACACTGACCTGCCATGGTTATTTTTTCCGGGGGCCATTTGGATATCATCTTCTTCATTTGGTCAAGGCAAGGGTTAAAGAAATCCGCCTTGTGGTTCCTAGCAGCCAACGGGAAACCCAGGTATCGCGTAGGGAGGGTATCCAACTAGCAGCCCAGGACCCCGCTCAGAAGGGTGGCGTTGTTCGCAGCAGCTTTGGACAAGAACAACTTGGACTTGGTCGGGTTGACATGAACCCCCACCGTGGCGCTAAACTCATCCAAGATCTTCTTTATACCTCGAAGGCTCTTTCTAGTGGCTTCCACGAAGATGAGCACGTCGTCCACAAAAGTGATGTGGGACATGACGGCCGTGCACTTGACTTTGTAGGTGCGGAAGCGCCCTTGACACTCACCCTCAAACATGAGCATGGTAAGGTACTCCATAACGATTGTGAAGAGGAGGGGTGACAAAGGGCACCCTTGTCTCAGCCCACGCGAGCTATTGAATAACCCCACAGGAAGCCCATTGACAAGGACCGAAAATGAACATGTGGTCACACACTGCCTGATCCAGCCCGTCCAGGTTGGGGGGAAGCCCATTCTACCCATAATTGTCCATAGGGCTTCCCAATTGACATGGTCGTAAGCTTTTGAAAGATCCATCTTTAAGCAGGCCTTTGGGCCTGAGCGCTTGATGTCGAAGCCATACAGAAACTCCGCTGCAAGGAGGGAGCAATCTGAGATGCTTCTGTTTGGGATGAACGCCCCTTGGTTGTGTGAGACCAACCCCCCTATGACCTCCTTTAACCTCTTCGCCAGCACTTTGGCGAAGATCTTGTAGAGCACTCTACTGCAGGCAATGGGCCTAAAGTCACAGAGAGAAATGGCGCCATCCTTCTTCGGGATCAGCGCCAAGAAGGAGTGATTCACTTCCCGCACCATGTCCCCCCCCTCATGAGACATATGATGTCATTTGCCACATCCTCACCGATGACACTCCAACAACTTCTAAAGAAGCTAGCGTTAAACCCATCAGGGCCCGGAGCTTTGTCCGGCCCGATGGCCCACACTGCGTCCCTCACTTCCTCGTGCATGCAAGGCCTGCAAAGATGCCGGCCCTGGGCCGCCGTTAACAAGTTAGTAGGTTGGAGTCGCATCTATTGGGTGTGGTCATCGCTGGAGTTGTAGAGGTTGCTGTAGAAGGCCACTGCCTCCCCCTCGAGCTCCTCCTAGTTACTGACTTGTGATCCATCTTCATTGATGAGGTAGTGGATCGTGTCCCTCATCTCCTTCCTTTTCACTGTCGCATGGTAGAACACCGTGTTGTGCTTTTCATCCTGGATCCATCGGATACGGCTACGTTGATAGAAGAATAACTCCTCCGCAGCGTCGAGCTGATCCAACCTCTCCCTGACCTCCTTCTCCCTCCGTACCAAGTCAGGGCAGCAAGGTGACTACTGCAAATCATCCTGGATGGCAACATACTCCTTCTTCGCCACCTTCCTCATCGTGCTAACGTCGCCCCTCCTCACCACCCAAGTTTTAAGTCTGCACTTGACGGCTCTGAGCTTCATGGTGGCGACGTAGAGGGGGTTCCCATGCATAAAGGGACCCCAGGCGCTCCTAACCTCCTCCAAGAAGCTGTCCCAGTTGGCCCAGGCATTGAGGCTCCGGAAGGGCCTCACTCGACGCTTCTCCGGTGTGGCGAACGGGGATGTGACCAAAACGCCGTGGTCACTGAGGTGGGAAAAGGATAGATAGGCGTGGGCCGCTGGGAAGAGGCCCACCCACCTGTCGTTGACCAACACCCGATCCAATCGGCAACACACCCGCTCACCCGTCACCCTTCTGTTCGACCAGGTGAGGACGCCTCCATAAGTCTTCAACTCCACCAGGCCTGTACTTTCCACCGTAAGGTTGAACTCCCTCATCGCCTTCCTGGACACCTCACCTCCTCCCACCTTCTCCTCATTGCTGCAGATAGCGTTGAAGTCCCCCGCCACAAGCCAGGGGACCAGCGCCGCGGGCTTGGTCGCCTCCAACTCACCCCAAAGGGAGTGCCGACGCTGAGGCTGGTTGTGGGCATACACCGCCGAGACAAGGACCTGCAATCCTCCCCTATTGGTGCACCAGGCTGTCACCATTTGTGCAGACGAGGCAATGACCTGTATTGCCCAAACCCGAGGATCCCATCCCCAACAGACCCTGGCTTTCCCTGTGGCGTCGATGTTGGACACACAACTCCACCCACTCAGAAAGAGCTCCTTGACCACCCTGTCTCCTCCCAAATCCTTCGTCAGCTTGGTCTCTACAAGTAGACCCATCGTCGCTCCTTGCTGTCGTATGAGGAGGGCCACCACCTTCCTCTTTGCCGGCTCACAGGGAATGCAAAGACATTCTTAAAACACATTCACAAAAGATCTATCTTCCCGCAAAACCATTAATTCTGATGTTTGAGGATCCTATCTTAATCCTCCCAAAAGATCTCCTTCTGAGATTTCTTATGGAGTTCTATGCATTTTGTTTGTTCATTCAAAACCATTGAGGTCCAAGATTTCTTTAGCCAAGATAAAGGGATGGTAATATGAGAGATCGTTATATAAAACTCTGTGATAATAAAAAAACACAATCTGACATGTAAGATCTAAGAGTTAATTGAATCTAAGAAACTACTGGCTATGAGGGATACACCACATGCCTCAATATATGAAACTACTCACTCATTATAGAAATAAATGCAAAATCAATAGAAGGAAGAAGATAAATCATAGGCTAGTGATGAAAGAAGAATCCAACCAATGATGGACTCTGATCTAGCGACTATCAAATGACTATCCTCTCCAATCCTTGCTGCTATACAACAAGACCAACAAGAAGAAGAACAATATATTTTCAATGCAAGAATTCTATTCGAGAGATATAAGAAAACCACTAAGTATCAGACAAAAAGATGGGCCCTTTTCTTTGTGGATTCCCCCTCCTTTTATAGGGAAATGGAGGGTTGAAAACCCTAGGGATATTGCTAACTGTGTCCGAAAGATGCTAAAAGAGTATGTCTTGCAGTCTCTAGTACATGGACTAGAAGTCCAAGTCAGTTAACCTGGATGCGTGGCTGTGTGGCCCTAGGGAAGTGCATTGAAACCCTAAATTGGTTGATGGTGCAGAGTCATATTAGGGTCAACACAATCTTGAACAAGGCTTGGGCTCCAAGGGACCCCAGTTGCCCGATTGGAGGATTGAATCGCCCGATTCGGATGCTTCGTCGATCGGTCCGCTTGATGAGTGGACCAGTTCACTGGTGTGGCACTCCTTCTTGGTGTGAATTGATTCGACATATTGGCATTATGAGATAATAGACTAGAGTTCTAGGATGGAATATTTTGAGGACGTGACTTGACTGACCGGTGAGACTAGTTGATTGACTGGAGTACTAGGAAGCCTGAGAAAGTGTAGTGGAAGCTTCCAGTCTTATGATCCTATGAGTGGTGAAGTAGGTTCTTGTACTTTGGAGCTGAGAGAATGTTAAAGAACTTGTAACATACAAAATGTGAATAGAAAATGATAATAAATCTAGTTAAGGAGACGAAAGTAATGAAACTGAAATCAGTTCCTAATTTTGGGAAAAAGTAGCATAACATTCTAAATAAATGACATAAAAGATTAAAAAAAGGGATGGATATGCATTCATCAAAACACCCTAGCCTTGAATGTTTGCTTGTCCTCAAGCAACAACAAATCACAAATTATTGCAAGTTGTACTAATGACATGTCTTTCCTCACTCGTATAGCATTACTTTGTTCCTTAGCTCCTTTCTTGGCCAAGAGACCCAATCTCCTAGAATAACAAAACACAAAATACCATATTCTCTAGTAACACATGTTTCATAACTTGTTTCTATATCAAGATTTTGCGAAGAAGCATGTTTTGTCTCCCTTTTACTTTGACACTCCCATATTTTCTAATAAGTTTTGCAAATGAACATGGGTTTTAGTGGATTGTGGGGTTATTTAGATTCCCCTGGGTAGAAAGAAAAGTTAATGAGGTATGGAAGAAGATGATCTCTCCTCTATTTGACTTGAGATATGTATTTGTAATGTACTACATTTACATTGATTGCATTTGTCCGATGTGCACTTTGATATCTTTTCTTGATGGTATGCTCCTATTAGATTAATGAGGGGTATGGAAGAAGTGGTGAGAGGGGGAGGATGATGCCACCCCAAACTTGGGGTTTGACACACTTTTGGTTGTTTTTTTTGTGAGGAGAGGGGAATGAAGATGGTGGAAGAATATGTAGAAGAGGTTGATGCTGTGCATCTCATGTTTTTTTTTTTGAAATTTTTGCTTTTTGGAGTATCATTGTATTAGTTCAATTCTTCATGTTACCACATCATACAATAAATATGAAAAGTTATTATGCAAATTTAAATAAATAAAAATTTGTGTTTGATTCCTATCAATTTAATACGGCTTGCCAACATTTCCAAGGACTAATGCTAAGTTGATATTCTAGGTGACATGGTAAAGTTCTAATCATGGAAATTTGTAAAATGATTTGTAAGAAGGTTTACTACATCCAAAAAGGGTATACTCATACAATATATCTGTTCATTTATAGATATGGGACAATTCACATCATTAAGGAACAAAAATCAAAGTAAAATAATAAAAAAACTACATGCAAGCAAATATGAAAAGATAGACATGCTAGGAAAGGAAGACAAGGGGGTGAAATTGGTATGTAACACCCACCTCCACTCCAGACTTAGAATTTTTTCTCATCCTGAGCAAATCCCAAATACGAGATGGAGGGAAGATAATCACTGTGGTGGTGGGGATTGAGGAGGTGGAGGAGTAGATGAGGAAGGAGGCTCATAATAGTAATGGCCCCAATATGGAGAGTTGGGGTCAGGATATGCTTGGTGGGCCCCATACTCTGTGTAGAATGTTCTGGTCAGGGTGTAGTGGCTGTAGTTGACATGCTAGGACTCCTGAGAATGCTGCATATAATAAAGATGGTTAAGTTGATGTCCTTGGCACTGTTGCTCTTACTCCATGTGCTTATGAGATTGCTCAATGTGGTCCAGCTGTTGCTGGATCTTGTAGAAACCATGTGGCTTGTCAACGCCTATATCATCGGTAGTTCTCCTCCTGGTATATCATATTGGCTAAGGAGAAGGAGGAACAAACTCATAATCATTGTCCTCCTAGAGATGCTTGTCGATGGGAAGTAGTCTCGGGGATGTCGCCCTCTGGAACTGGGTTCTCAATAAGGAACTGCTAGATCTGTCCCGGTAGGTCTGGTAGCTCATTAGAGAGGTTTTTTGCTACAAACCTGGTGTGTGGGGGAAGCTCAAAGTGGATATTAGGTTCATAAAATATGAGATAGTATATACCTATCTTGGCATAAAAAAGGATAACATGGGTTTCTTTCAGGTACAGAAGGTCAATTAGGTGATGAATCCCCTTAGGTGGGTTTGCTTGGATGGGAATATGAGTGAATCCCAAAAATATGGCAATGGCGGTCACAAGATAGCCAATGTTGAAGGCTGAGTAGTGCTATGACTCACCTAAATGTCAATGTACTTGAGGATGGGATTCCCCTAGTTGATAGTCTCCTTATTTAGAAGGCACCAAAAAGTGTATAGGTCTATCTCAGTGATGGTGCCCTAAGTTCCTAACCCTCAATAGATGGTGTAGGTGTGGATCCGGTGAATATAGAAAACAAATAGATTATAGATACCGAAGGATTTGGTCCCTGATAGCAAAGAGGGAGGCATCCTGGTGAGGTGTGCCCAAAACTTGCCTGAATCATACTAGATGTGGTAAGCAGCATGGGAGTGACCCATGCATCTTGAGAGCCAACAGGCATCCCCACAGTCCAGGATGATCGAGGTGATCTACCTGGTGGAGACATCTATATTCTCCCTAAAGAACTGGATCAAATAGCTAGGTTCCCTCCATGGGCTGTGAAGTCAAAGAAATGCGGTCATGAGCTCTAAGGTGAGGTCATTGAATATAGAGAGGATCTGGTAGGGGAAGTTATGGATGTGATTTTTGTGTAGAATTTGGTCAAAAAAATCTTGGATCCCTAGGACAGTGAGAGTGTCACCACATGCCCATAGGGAAAGCATGACACCAATTATGCTCATTGTGCTGAATCGGTCGAGATGGTTGTCGTTGAAAAATTGAACATAATTTCATGGTGGGGGGTAATACACGTCTAGCATGACATAGTCAAATCATCATCCTAGTGAGAGGTTTGGCTAACAACTGCATCACTGTGGAATTCATCAAGGTCTTCAAGTTTGGGTACCATTTCCCTAGTGATGTTGGGTGAGGATTCGCCCATGGGCATCATAATGTGGATTATGGCCCCAGAGTTGTGGTGACGAGGTAGGTTGTGGGGGTAGGTTTCTGGGCAACAAATTTGCCCTTGTGGAGGTTGCTGAAAAGACTCCCATGGGAACCTTTTGGAGGCATTATGTTACTAATGCTTCTTGTGGCTCACCCGACTGGTGACGTGACTCAATCGAATCACTATGTTGATGTTGATGTTGATGTTGTGTCAGTGTCGGTCGGTTGACTTGAGTGTCATGAATCTACTGTGGTGAGACGTCGATCACCCCACTGACGACGTGAATCTCCCAACTTGCCTGGAGGTTAGGGGAGTGGCTTTTTCCAGAGAAGAAGAAGGGGAGTGGGGAGGTGCATATGGTGACGCGAGTCGGCTGACTCAATGATTATTTCAGGAACAACAAAGGAGTGGTGGGCTGCTATGGGCGGTGAAGATGGTGTGGAGCACCTGACAAAGAAACTATGACTAGGAGTTCTTGGTGGTGGGTTACTTGACTCACCGAAGGGGGAGGGAAGCTGTGGACGTGGTTTGAGGACTAGAATAGTCGATTCTCTAGTGGAGACTAGTGTCTCTCTTGTAAAGAAGATGCTCGAGGAGGGGGCTTGGTTGAGGGATGAGTTGACCCCTCTAGGTGGCTTATCTTTATAGACTCTTTACAAAATGTGAATCAATCCATTCTTAAGGTGAGCTACTCGACTAGTCAGTTGTGGGAGGTATCTAAAGAAATTCAAAATTTGATCAAACACCAATTTCAATCAGCCGATTGGGGGACCAACTAATTGATTCATTTTTTTATGGGAGAGAAAACTAAGGGAGATCTGTTACAAGAGAAACAATAAGACAATGTTTATAAGAGTAGAAGAGAAGAAAGACAACAAAAATGAAACAAAAATGTCATAGAGATATTGGGTTGCCTCCCAACTAGCACCTGGTTCAACATCAACAGTTCGACGCATGTGTTCATGAGGCCAATTTTGGTTCAAGAGTGGGTGGGAGTGGAGGTTTGCTTAAGTATAGATATTCAAGAATAGGGAGTATTTGTGCTTCCCATGCATGAAAGTCTCAACTGTTATGTATCACTTAAGTTTATGCTCGTTTACTACAAAATCACCCTTCTATTTTTCCCAAAGGAGAAAAGTTCCATGTGGATAGGCACAATTTACAAGATAAGGTTGATACCATCTGGATTTGAGTTTTCCAGGAAAAAGCCTCAACCTGGAATTATACAATAGGACCTGGATGCCCTCTTGAACGTCCTTTCTCATAATATGGCCATCATGCCACAACTTGGTTATGTCTTTTTAAATCCTAGCATTCTCATAGGAAGTCATCCTAAGTTCCTATAGCTCCTAAAATTGAAGAAAATGGTTCTCACATGCCATAGATAGGTCAAAATTGAGGGCTTGATATCCCAACTTGCTTTGTGTTCCAATTGTACAGAGAGATGGCAACATGTCCCATAGATCCGTCAGAAGAGGGTGGTGCCTAAGGGTGTTTTCAAAGCTATTCCTTATGCCCAGAATGCATCATTGATTTTCAAGGCCTAATTTTTCCTAGTGTGATTGACTGTTTTCCCCAAAATAGTTTTGATTTAAAGGTTTGAGGATTTGACTTGACCACTAGTTTGAGGTTGATAGGGAGAGGCGAACTTATGGTGTACACCATATTTCTTAAGCAAGGACTCAAAAAATTTCTCCAAGAAGTGTGGTCCTCCATCGGAGATCATGGTGCAAGGCACCCCGAACCTAGGGAAGTTTCATAATGGATTTGGAGTCACTAGTTTTGATAGGGATGGCTTCTACCCATTTTGAAACATAGTACACATCCACTAGCATATATGAATACTCATAAGAAGAAAGAAAGAGACCCATATAATCCACTCCCCATACATTGATGATTTCTATTTCTTGCCAAGTAGTCATCTACATTTGATCTCTCTTAGAAACATTTCCAGTCCTCTGGAATTGATCAAAAGCTAAGAGAAACTCATAAGAATCTTTAATCAAAGTGGGCCAAAAGAAACCATACTAAAGCACCTTCCTAGCGGTCTTTTAAGAGCTCGTGTGCCCTCTAGTTGGACCAAAATGACATTGTTCAAGAATATCACGAGGCTATTCCTCAGTGAGACATCTATGATAGAGGACATATGCACATAGAGTAAATAGATAAGGATCATCCCAATAAAAATGTTCAACATCATGTAAACGTTTTGCCTTAGCATGTCCCTTGATGTAGGACACCTACTGCATGACACCTTGATGTAGGACACCTTGATGTTCAACATCATTGTTAATTAGAGAAGTAAAATGTGAAAAGATGTAGCCTTTTATGTAGGTCCCTCTAGAGAGGGTAGACACTAGAAAGATACATGTTATGGGTAAACCCTTCTTAGAGGAAGGACTTGGTTTAGGGTATGAAAATCCTAGTGGATCAAGGGATATGGAACTCTGAGAGGTAGAGTATAGTCCCTAACGCTAACCCTAAAACCTTAATCTTAAATAATGAACATGGTGTGGTGGTATGGGACACTACCCATGTGAAACTTGAAACTAGAATAATAAAGATGAAAGGATGGGTTTAGGTAACCCAGTCTCCCATGCATGTGTGCATAAGGAGCATAAAACTTGTGTAAGAGGTCTTAAGAAATATATGAACCCAATAGTTATATATAAGAAACTAAAAGTTTGAATATAACTTTCTCAAACCCCTTATGTTGTCTCTAGGAGATTAGTGGTGATGGCCAAGCCTCTGGAGGGGAAGTTAACCTAAGTTCATTGAATGGACATAAAACATGAGGGGGGTATTCTAGAAATTGAGCAAACATGGGTTGATATGTTATAATGATAAAAGTTATGCTTAATGAAAGAGAAGAGATATGTATGAAACCTTTGGGGTTAGTGTGCCAACCTAGGGTGGGTCAACCCAAGAGTGGGAATATGACCTAAGAGGGAGGCAACACCTTAGATCTTGGAATCAGGTTGTGGATAGAGAGCCTAACCCCCCTCCTATGAACATTTTTATTGGAGGTAGAACCTTGGATCTTGGAGGCAAAACCTTGGCTGCCCTCTTGAATGTCCTTTCTCATAATATGGCCATCATGCCACAACTTGGTTATGTCTTTTTAAATCCTAGAATTCTTGTAAGAAGTCATCCTAAGTTCCTCTAGCTCCTAAAATTGAAGAAAATGGTTCTCACATGCCATAGATAGGTCAAAATTGAGGGCTTGATAGCCCAACTTGCTTTGTGTTCCAATTTTACAGAGAGATGGCAACATGTCCCATAGATCTATCAGAAGAGGGTGGTGCCTAAGGGTGTTTTCAAAGCTATTCTTTATGCCCAGAATGCATCATTGATTTTCATGGCCCAATTTTTCCTAGTGTGATTGACTGTTTTCCCCAAAATAGTTTTGATTTAAAGTTTTGAGGATTTGACTTGGCCACTAGTTTGAGGTTGATAGGGAGAGGCGACCTTATGGTGTACAACATATTTCTTAAGCAAGGACTCAAAAAAATTCTCCAAGAAGTGTGGTCCTCCATCGGAAATCATGGTGTAAGGCACCCCGAACCTAGGGAAGTTTCATAATGGATTTGGAGTCACTAGTTTTGACAGGGATGGCTTCTACCCATTTTGAAACATAGTCTACATACACTAGCATATATGAATACTCATAAGAAGAAAGAAAGAGACCCATATAATCCACTCCCCATACATTGATGATTTCTATTTCTTGCCAAGTTGTCATCTACATTTGATCTCTCTTAGAAACATTTCCCGTCCTCTGGAATTGATCAAAAGCTAAGAGAAACTCATAAGAATCTTTAATCAAAGTGGGCCAAAAGAAACCATACTAAAGAACCTTCCTAGCGGTCTTTTAAGAGCTCGTGTGACCTCTAGTTGGACCAAAATGACATTGTTCAAGAATATCACGAGGCTATTCCTTAGTGAGACATCTATGATAGAGGACATATGCACATAGAGTAAATAGATAAGGATCATCCCAATAAAAATGTTCAACATCATGTAAACTTTTTTCCTTAGCATGTCCCTTGATGTAGCACACCTTGATGTAGGACACCTTGATGTTCAACATCATTGTTAATTAGAGAAGTAAAATGTGAAAAGATGTAGCCTTTTATGTAGGTCCCTCTAGAGAGGGTAGACACTATAAAGATACATGTTATGGGTAAGCCCTTCTTAGAGGAATGACTTGGTTTAGGGTATGAAAATCCTAGTGGATCAAGGGATATCGAACTCTGAGAGGTAGAGTATAGTCCCTAACGCTAACCCTAAAACCTTAATCTTAAATAATGAACATGGTGTGGTGGTATGGGATACTACCCATGTGAAACTTGAAACCAGGATAATAAAGATGAAAGGATGGGTTTAGGTAACCCAGTCTCCCATGCATGTGTGCATGAGGAGCATAAAACTTGTGTAAGAGGTCTTAAGAAATATATGAACCCAATAGTTATATATAAGAAAATAAAAGTTTGAATATAACTTGCTCAAACCCCTTATGTTGTCTCTAGGAGATTAGTGGTGATGGCCAAGCCCCTGGAGGGGAAGGTAACCTAAGTTCATTGAATGGACATAAAACATGAGGGGGGTATTCTAGAAATTGAGCAAACATGGGTTGATATGTTATATTGATAAAAGTTATGCTTAATGAAAGAGAAGAGATATGTATGAAACCTTTGGGGTTAGTGTGCCAACCCTGGGTGGGTCAACCCAAGAGTGGGAAGATGACCTAAGAGGGAGGCAAAACCTTGGATCTTGGAATCAGGTCGTGGATAGAGAGCCTAACCCCCCCTATGAGCCAAGAATGCAACCTAGGCTAGGACTTTCCCTTAAAAGGTAATTGAATAAATGTATTTAAGTATTGAAATAACCTTAATCCTCACCTAGAGGGGTGAAGAGTTAAATATATAAAAAATTAAAGAACTTAAATTCTTTGAACCCAAGGATGCCATCTCTACGTAACAATTGGTCAAGCCTAGGGTTGGGAAGACTAGTAAGGCACCAAGCCCAGGAGGGAAGGTGGCCTGAGTAGACGACCAAGCCCAGGAGGGAAGGTCATGAAATGGTCAAGCCCTAGAGGGAAGACCAATGAGGAAATAAGCCTAGGAGGGAAGGTGGCCTAAGTGGATGACCAAGCCTAGGAGGGAAGTTCATGAAATGATCAAGCCCAGGAGGTAAGACCAGGTAGGCACCAAGCCCAGGAGGGAAGGTGGCCTAAGTCCACAATGCAATTGTTTGTGATCAAGCCCCTGGAGGGGAAGATCAGAGAAGGTCAAGCCCAGGAGGGAAGACCGATATGGCACCATGACCTAGAGGGAAGGTGGCCTGAGCCCAATGTTGGGACAACACTGCATAATGTCTACTTGAAAGTGAGAAGTGAAGGCAGTCCGGGTTAAAGAATTAAATAAGAGAATAGTGTGCTTAAAAGATGTGACATCTCAAAAGAAAACCTTAGGGAGGGTAGAGACCTAATGCAATCCTAGGGTCAAGTAGGGTGTATTAGAGGTACTTAGGACCGATGGGTTGGGAGTTGATATGCCCTGAATGCACATGATCAAGTGGTTGTGAGGTAACAGTTGAGTTTGCCCTAGGCCCATGTCTCAGGAGGTTGGACACCTTCATGATGTTCATGCGGCCCAAAAGGGTGAATGTGACACTCCCTAATGCATAAGGATAAGATCACTCCAAGAGTACCTATACCCCTAGAGACCTAAAGGATTTGGCTAAGGCTCATAATGATATATTGGATATAAATATAAGAGATATAAGGAAGTCATGAAAACTTGAGAGAAGTTGTGCCCTAACTTAAGAGTAAGAAAAGGGACATTTGAATTCATGGAATTTAAGAATGCTATGAAATTAAGAACAAGTAAGTTTAGAGTAATTTCGAGTATGATTCAACTTAATATGTGAATTTGAAAGGTAATGTGTGGATGTACCATCTCCACTTTTGGAATGAAATGAACCTTGTGTTTGGGCTGCAGTCAAATGCTTGTTTCATCTCATTATGAGGGAGGGGGAGGGGGAGGGGGAGGGGGAGGGGGAGGGGTTAGACACACGTTATGCTTAAAATTGAGAATAAATGTCTTAAGATGAATGGGTAATGACTAGACCTGGGGTTAGAGGTGTTACCTCACCCTTGTGCGAAAGTGATGAATAATAGGTTAGAAACCTAGTTGAAAAGAGAAATAACCAAGCAATAATGAAATCACTAATAAGAATATAATCATCAAGAGTTGATGAGGTACAAGTACTATGGATGTGGATGTACCTAAATTTAGATTCAGGTGCCAATCTTAGTAATAAAATGAAATTTGATATACTATATTAAAGTTGTTAACGACATCTAAGTGGGGTGCTAACCCTAAGTTTTGAACATAAGATGAGTTAGCATTCACCTAGGCTTAGTATGCCTGAATTGTGGGGAAAGAATCCCTTTTAAGGAGGGGTGAATGTTACATCCTTGAAATTTATAGATTTCAAGCCTAAATGAATTAGAGAACATATAACAATGAAGTGATTGGAGGGATCTTAGTTTATGGTTCCAAAACCAGGACTCATAATACATGTTCAATTTAAGATAATAATGTGCTTTTGAACATATGTGTTCATATGAGGAAAATATAAGATGCAATAGTTACCAAAGCCTCAAGTTTCATAATTAGGAATGTGACTAAGCTCATGGATCCTTTGGAAGGCCCAAGATGTTGTTCATGGGCCTTAGGGTCACTTTTCAGCCCAATTGGTTAATCTGAGTTTACATACGGGTCCATGAGATATATTTGGAGATTCGTGGTTATGATGAACTTCCAAGATATTAATGGTTGATAGATAACCATAATATTAGACAATGAGAGAATTTATAAAATGTTCTAAGTTGACATGTGACCTGGATAATTAGTTGAAGGACTATCCACCTTATGATTAAGGACTCTATTTTAGATAATTGAAGAAGGAATTAATCTCCCATATTATTATAGGAGATAGATAATAAAAACATGTGGTTGATCCCAGAGTTTGAAAGTGATTGGGGGTCCT
This sequence comes from Alisma plantago-aquatica, assembly GCA_963693085.1. NCBI lineage: Eukaryota > Viridiplantae > Streptophyta > Magnoliopsida > Alismatales > Alismataceae > Alisma > Alisma plantago-aquatica. Next base: position 713,956,896 of record OY856411.1, on the reverse strand, counting down.
ATGGTGGGTTGACAATTATCTTCAAAATATGGGTTTTATATAGAGAAAATAATGGAGATTATATGAGGAAGGAAACTAGGACTTTCCCTTCTGACCATAGGCTCTCTCCCTTGCTTTCCTCTTTCTAATGGCCAACAAGGGGTTTCCCTAGACATGGATATATGTAGTTGGAGTGGGAACCATCAATGCTATCATAACAAGACCTCCAACTCGTGCTGCCACAAGGAGTCCCGAAGAGGCAAGACTAGGGGGAAATCTATATAAGAGTTTGGATATCAACCCTCTCGAAAAGACCTCTCCTTCCCCTCTATTCTAATCAACCACTTTCGATCATAATCCCACAAATTGTTACCCTTTGCGCTGCCGCCTCCGGATGCACTGGCCGAAGACCACATGGAGGAGAAGGTCTCAAGGTTGACCTTACCTAGAGGGCCATTCGAGGGATGGCGAAAGGAGCCTAAAAAGTTAGAGGTGGTAGTCTTTCCAGTAGCATAGAGGCGAGGAGGAGACCTGCTCGGCATTGAGGGACACAGCGGTGCCATGAAATGCAGTGACGTCTGTGTGAACTCTGTGGATGTGGGATGTGGCTAAAGGAGGACTATGATATCCTTGTATATGCCACCATCATCTCACAAAGTCGTGCACCATGGTGATGTACCTCGCGGTGACTTCCTCTGTCACGGTCGAGCCCGTTTCAGTTGACCGGAAGCAGACGATCAAGAAGGCCTCCCTGTCGTTGGAAGTTCAAGGAAGGACATACCTCTTGCCACCACGAGGGGCGCTTGATGCCTGGGGTTGGGTATCGGCTCTGTGGGATCTCTCGGTATCACCCTCGGCTTTCCCGGCGAGCGAGAGACTGTATCCAGGGAGTGGCTGTTGCTCCAGCCATGGCCATCGCTGACTCGAAGTGGGTGTTCTCCCCGCCACCTGTGGCGGCACCCGAAGAAGCTGATGAGCACTTCAATTTTGGGATTACTCACCGAGGATGTGGGGATTCACAGTGGCCATCCAACACCCAAGGGCATGGAGCAGATCGCCACTAGGTAGATCCTCCGTGGCGTTGGGGCAGCAGGCGCACTGCAGTGCGAGGAGGGAGAAGGGTTAGAGCCAAAAGACTCTATTGCCCCTCTATGCATGTACAAGATCCAAGGATAGTAGGGTCCTTTCCTTATTTTCTATGCTGGGTCCCGGTAAGTCTTTTAAAAAGGTTTAATGCTGATGTGTCAACGCCCCATTGGCCTAATAATGATGATTTTGCAAATATCATAGTATTTTCTAGGATGATCAGATTTAGTCAAATAATATATGAAAGTTTATCATCTGAATGAGAGGAATCCAAATTAAATACTATCAGAAGCTAATAATGCTTCCTATTCTAAAAGTATATGCTATACATGTCCTAATTTTTTTAATGAGAAGGAAAACTTGGATTTGCCGTAATCTAATTATTAATTGATTAGAATTGGTTATGTTATGTTCATACTTGATCTAGATAGGTATAATGAGTAAATCCTTGATAATGATGTATAACCGACATTTCTACATTAGTAAGCTTATATATGTTGATTTAGGGTTTGAAACTAATGTAGACATCGTGATATAATCTTAATGTTAGTAATGTGATCTAGGTATCATGAGTAGTTTTATATGTTTAAGATGATGATTAGGGTTTCACCTAATATGCATAATGGAATTGGTAATCTTAGAAACCATGATATGATGGAGTTAGGGATTATAATCCTAATCCCTAGTCCAAACATGAGATAACCCTAAACCCTAGTTTAGGAGCGCATCGAGATCTGACTAATGTAATGCGAATACATGGTGACACATATGTAATATGCATGTTTCATATACTGTTGATTATATGCTTGGTTTCTTGGATGTTTGGATACAGTCATAAAGTATATGATGTTCAACATGGTTTCTACAATGGCATAAGGTACGTGGTTACACTTATGATTACATGTATCGAATTCCAAGATTGTTGATGTTTCTCGATGAGATTGAATGACAAATAAACTGCTTGGTTGTTTATTTACTTCTTGCAAACTATAAAGTTCCTATGAGTATCATGTAAAGTAAATAACTACATTCTGAACCTTAGGTTAGACTGATCTTAAGGGTAATGCACACGAGCCCCGTAGGGATAGTGATTACACCTAAGGTAGTAGACCAGATAAGGGTTAGAATATGAAAACAAGTTTATGTTCTTATATGCAAGATAAGGATGTTTGCTTATATCTATACTTGTGATCATTGTTTGAACCGACATACCGGTATAGCAATATACTGACTGTGTATTGGTTTGTTGGAATTTTAGGTATCAGATATACCTGATTTGTGGACATGAGGGTATAGTTAAAGATGTTGAATACACTATAGTTTAATCATGAAGGTTTAGTTTTAATGGTTTATCTTCACACATGTAAAAGTTAATTCTGTATAAGAGTTATGTAACTCCTTAGAGGAGCTTTTTATGCAAACATGTAAATATTTGATCATTAACGGAAATTGTTTACTATTCTATATTATTTGTTGAATCTGATCCTGGAATTTATGAGTGATGATCTGTGACTTTAAGGTCTTTTAGACACTCAAAAGTGCGGGTCGTTACATCCTCCATCTTGTAAGAATATGTGTATGGATGAGCTCATCATTATTTTTCTTCAAAATAGTGGTACCCCATTTCTTGGGCACAACTTGGACAAGACAAACCCAAGGGGAGTCATAGATTGGGTATATGATTCCTACAATCAAGACGCTAATAACTTCTAGATGGACAACCCTTTCATATTTGGATTTAATTTGCATTTAGGGTCTTGAGATGGCTTATATTCTTCTACCATGGGAATTTTGTGCATGCAAATGGCTTGAATAACCCCTATTAGTTCAGTCATTTTGTATCCCAAGGCAGCTCTCCTTTTTCTCAATTCATCCATGAGCTTGTCTTTTTGCTCAGAAGTAAGGTTGATTTGATTATAACTGAACATATTTGTTGTTCATCAAGAGATACATATTTAAGTCCTTCCCGGAGGGGTTTCATTTTAGGGGAATTAGGAGGTTCAAGCTTTCCCTCCAGAAGAGAGATCATCTTAAGATCCTCAATTCGGCTTGGGGAACTTCCTCAAAATTATCTAGGTGAGCCATGTATTGATTTAGTTTCTCATCATCAAGGTCAAACTTAGTCCAGACTATTAGGCCTATGTGGAGTGGGTCCTCAAATAATTCCCACTCTTGACACAATTGGGAAAGCTTGTCAACACAATCTACAAGATAAAATTTCCTCCTGGATGCTTGGGCCCTTCACATTACAAAGACACAAAACTCTAGGGTTTTCCTACCTAGTCATAGAAGGATGGCTCCACCCTCAACGTCAATCGAGGCTCAAGTGGTGTCTAGAAAGGGACGAACAAAAATAAGGGGATAACATAGGTCTTTAATGATGTCCATGATCACAAAGTCGTATGAAATGTTGGCATCCTTCCCTACCTTCACCAATATATATTCCATGATACCCATGGGTTTTGTCATGAATGAATATGCTAACTAGATAGTCATGGTGGTGGGAAGCATGTCAATAATTCCTAATGTTTTGCAAAGAATATATTTTATGATTGAAATTCTTACTTCTAAGTATGCAAGACCCTTCCTACAAGCGTTGTTGCCTAGATAACATCCGATTCCAAAGGAATCATGGTCTTTCTATTTTTCAGGCATCTTGTTAAGAATGATATCATAAGTGGTCCTAGAAAATTTCAAAATTTCATATTCCTCGATGGTATACTTTCTAGTCCATAGAGTTTTCATGTATTTAGACCATGCATGCATGTTGACAGGAGCATCTAAAAAGGGAATGTCCACATGAATATTTTTAATGGCATCACTAAATGTCATGAACCTAGAATCTATCCTAGTCTATTTAAGGCGGGCCTGGTATGTTGGATGAGGATTGTAAATAGGAATGTCAGGTTCGTCAACTTTGAGCTTCAAGGATGAGGGCTTTATCAGTAATGGAAAAGTGGTGTGTTGTGAAGGTTCCTTTTTAACAACCACAATGTCATCACCCTCAAAACTTATGTGCACAAGTGGGGGGGATTCTCTAGAGGAGGGGGATGAGCATAAATATTCCCAAAACACTTGGAGATGCCCTTAAGTTGTTCATGATGCTTCAGGTTATTCTGGGGTTGCTCAGTAGAGGTGCCAGCGGGAGGTCTTTGGTTAGATATGAGTTGAGCTAACTGAGCATCAATTGTTTTCTAGTGGGCCTGTTGTGAAAAGATTATCTATTCTAATGCATCTATTCTATCATGAGAAGAAGGAATGGGAGTGGGTTACTATATTTGTGGTGGCTGATTCAAATTTTGATATTGTTGCCCTTGGTAATTACCACAATTTTGGAAATTACTCCTACAATTTCCTTGATTCCCAAAATTCCTTTGTTTATTGTATGAGAAACTAGGGGGAGGACGGTTCTGGTTGTTAACTTGAGAAGGTCTTTTTTGGGATGTGATTTCAACACCGACCAAATCACCATATTAGAAACTAGGGTGGTTACTTTCTTGGTTGGGATTGCTATATGCTTGACTAGGTATGCTATGGATGGAGTATAAATCTTCCATTTACCATCCAACTTCAAGTTATGTGGGAATATTATAGAGGAGTTGGCAAGTTGGGTAGAGTGGTCATACTCGGGGCAGATGTCGTAGAGAGAGTCAATGGATTTAATTTTTTGTGGTTTCTCTCTTATTTCATAGGCTTTGAAGGAAGATTCTAGACAATCTCTTTTTAGGAAAATAAGCTTGAGGCTCTTAGAAATAAAATTTATGTCAAAATTATCTTTGGCTTTGGCTATTTTAAGGACCCCTCCAGACACTCAACGTTCTTGAGTTTTAGAACTTAATTTAACAACATCCCACACACTATCAATATTAGGGGTGAGCATTCGGTTGATTCGGTCGGTTACGGTTAATTCGGTTCGGTTAAACGGTTAATTTGTGGTTTGAGATTTTAACCATTAACCTAACCAAATTGAGTCGGTTAATTTGGTTATTGTCCAATCGGTTAATGGTTAATTCGGTCGGTTAATTTGGTTAACCAAATAACATTCGTGTAATAATATTATTTGAAATAGTCATAGAATTTGGGACAATATTGTTATATTGTAGTAGTATTGTTGTAAATTTAATTTTGTATGGCTCGTAAAAACTTGATTACTATATATATGGGGAAGTATTTTGAAATAAAAGTACAACTATATATGTATATATATGCATGTGTAGGATATTATTTATGAATAAATTCTGACTATTCGGTTAATTCGGTTAACCAAACCAAAAATATCTTTAACCGTCAAATTAACCATTTAACCGATTAACCGAAATAAATTAACCAAATTAACCGAATTAACCAAATTGACCCAATAAAATTAACCATTCAGAATTAACTGTTCGGTTAATCGGTTATTAACCAAAATCTGCTCACCCCTAATCAATATTTTGAAAATAAAATTACCTCTAGATGAGGTTTCAAGAAAAACCTTGGTCTTATCATCCACATCCCAATAAAAAGTTTCAATTAATTTAATGTGAGAAATTTCATGATGTGGGCATGACAGAGAAGGTCCTAGACCCTCTCCCAATATTTGCCTAATATCTCACTAGGGAGCATGGAAAATCAAGCAATTTTCCCCTAATTTGATATGTGAGGAATGGGAGATAATAATTTTCCAAATATTTTGATTAGAGTGCATCCCAAGTAGTGATGGAGTCTCCTTCCATGACATTGTACCAACTACTCTCTTGGTCATAGAAGGAATATTTGAAAAATCTAAATTTTATAGCTTCTTAGAAATGCCATGGATCTTATGCAAGGCGCATATATCGGGAAATCGTTGGAGATGGTCCTGACATCTATTTCCGATGTTATCAACGAAAGGGTTGGCCTAAAGCATAGTGATCCACTGAGTGTGGATCAAAAATGGGGGGGGGCAATGATTTCGGTGGCACAATGGGATGTTGTGCATAGATAGTCTTAGGGACTGAGAGTCCTTAAGTTGTTTTTGTTATTTGACCTTGTGTAGAACATGGCCTCCCGAGCCTTTTGTTTAGCCAACAAGGTCTCACTAAGTGTGGAATCTCTAAACTCTCGCTCAGCCAAAAGGGATTCTCTTTGAGTGACAAGGGCTCACTCAATCCTACGGTTTACTTCATGTTTGTCCATCTTATGATGGTTTGTTCAATTTAATCAATGGAAGGTCCTATCTATATTGGGATAAAAAACAAGCGGAAAGGAATCAACATCTAGCAAGTGTGGAATGAACCATTTGGTCCTTGAAAAGATTGAAAAAGATAAAAGGAGGTATCAATTCAAGAAAATCAAGTGTGATTGCAAAGAAATAGCACTATCAGAATAGAAACTCAGCAGTAGGAGGAGTATCACTAATGGAATGGGACTCGATAGGAATGAAAAATAAAAAGTTCTAATTATCCAAAATGACTGAGGTTCAAAAGAGAAAATTTTTTTGTCCCTGACAATGATGCCAAAATTGATGTGCATCATTTACACAACAATTCACTTGGGGAATTAATTCCTAGAGTTTAACATTTTACTCACAAAACAACCCACTTAGACAAGTTGGTTAATTATGTAGAAGGGCCGGTCCCATGAAACAAATTTTAAAGTTTTGATCTTGATCCCGATTACTTTGAGAAATTGCGAACTTTGAACAGAATGTAAATTCCAATTTTGAAGGGGTGATTAGGCTACTAATAGAAATAAAGAGAGCTATGCTAAAAATGAAAGAGAGTTATGATAAGAACAAATAACTAAAAGAGTACACTAAGAATATGATTGAAAGAAATGATTATGCTAAGAAAAAGAAAAGGATGGAAAGAAGTAAATCAATTGAAAACTAAGATTAGACAATTATGAAGGAATATCGGGGTTTGTGGTTCACACCCATAATCAGTGTAGAGACTTAGATCGAAAAAACTCATTGAAAACAAACTAGTTAAATGAGGGCATGTGAAAACATTCTTAAAATTCATTTACAAAAGATCTAGCTTCTCACAAACCTGTTGATCCAAGTGTTTGTGGATCCTTGCTTGATTAGCCCAAAAGAGCTCCTTCCAAGATTTCTTCAGGAGATCTATGCATTTTGTTCAATCCTTCAAAATCATCAGGGTTTGAGATTTCTTTACCCAAGATAAATGGACAGTAATACGAGAGATCATTTAATAAAACTTGGTGATAATCAAACAAAACACCATATGACATGTATGATCTAAGATTTAATTGAATATAAGAAACTACCGACTATGAGGCTACACCCCATGCAACAATATATGAAACTACTCACTCATTATAGAAATGGATGTGAAGCAATAGAAGGGAGAAGAAAGTCACATGCTAGTTATAAAACAAGAATCCAACCAATAAGAATACCAATCCTTGCTTGGCATACACAAATACCAATAACAAGAAGAAAAATATTATTTTGATGCAATAATTAGTGCAAGAGATACAAGAAAACCACTAAGTACAAAGCAAAAAGATTGACCCTTTTATTTTTGGACCCCCCTCATTTTATAGGGAGAAGGAGGGGTGAAAACCCTAGGGATATTGCTAATTGTGGCTGTGAATTGCTAAAATAGTCTGTCCCACGGTCTCCAATGCATGGACTAGAAGTCCCAGTTAGTCAACTGGGGTGCATGTCTATGTGGACCCAGGGGAAGTGCGTTGAAACCCTAAAATGCTTGACAGTGCGGATTGAACAAGGCTTGGCCTCCAAGGGACCTAAGTCACTTGATTGGAGGATTAGATCACCCGATTCAGATGATGAGTCATTCAGTCCACCTGATGAGTGGACTGGTTCACTGGTGTGGCACTCCTTCTTGGATTGAATTGAGTTGACATATTGGCATTATGAGATAATAGACTAGAGTTCTAGGATGGAATATTTTGAGCACGTGACTTGACCAACCGGTGAGACCAGTCGATTGACTAGAGTACTGGGAAGCCTTAGAAAGTGTAGTGGAAGCTTCCAGTCTTTTGATCCTATGAGTGGTGAAGTAGGTTCTTGTACTTTTGGAGCCGAGAGAATGTTAAAGAACTTGGAACATTAAAAATATGAATAGAAAATGATAAGAAATCTAATTAAGGAGACAAAAGTAATGAAATTGCAACTAGTTCCTAATTTTGGGAAAAAGTAGCACAATATTCTAAATAAATGACCTAAAAGATGCAATAAAAAAGGGATGAATATCCATTCATCATTACACTCTCATATTTTTCCGTCCATTTCTTTATACAACCCAAACCTTGATAAATGTAGATGGGGGCACCATTCTCCTATGATTAGGAAGGAAAAATCTAGAGTTTTGTGTTTTCAAAAGCATGAGAGGCCTAAGATTCCAAGAAGAAGATTATCTGCTCGATTGCATGGACAAACTCTCCCAGCTTAGACAAGAATGGGAACTTTTTGAAGATCCATTGCAGATATTCTTTACCATCTAGCCTGAGTTAGATTTTGATGAGGAGTAGATTCATCAGTGTCAGGTCCTTCTGGACACCTTTGAAGAAGACACTAAAGCTAAATTTGAAGACATGAAGATGGTCTCTATTGTAGAAGAGAAGGCCAAGTCACAAAAGGATCTTTAGCCAAAGACCCTTCCAAATGGTCTCAAATATGTTTTCCTTGATGACAAAGAGACTTGTCATGTCATAATAAATTTTAAACTTACATATGAGCAAGAAGATAAGCTCATGAATGATCTAAGAAAAAAAATCCACCTTGGGATATATGATGACTGACTTGATGGGGGTTAATCAAGATATTTTTATGCACAAAACTCCCATGGTGGAGGAATACAAGCACTCAAGAGATCCTCAATGCAAGATGAATACCAATACAAAGGAGGTTTCCTATATTGAGGTCATAAAGATTCTTATCACAATATTCATATATCTAATTTCCAACTCTCTATGGGCGAGTCCCGTTCAAGTTGTTCCTAAAGAAGGAGGTACTAGTATGACAAAGAATGATAACAACAAAATCATCCCCACCCGCACCTTTACCAGGTGGTAGATGTGTATAGACCACCACAAATTATACAAGGACACTCAAAAAGTCACTTACCTCTCCCCTTCTTGGATTCTATGTTGGAGAGTCTTTCTCACTAGCGATATATCTATTACTTAGACAACTACTCAAAATTATATCAAATCCCCATCCATCCAGATGACCAAGAAAAACAAACTTCATCTGCCCCTTCAACACATATGCTTTCAGAAGGATGTTGTTCAACCTCTGCAATGCCCCTGCCACCTTCTAGTGGCGCATGATCATGATCTTGCTGCCTTAACAAATATTGTTATGAATATCTTTATGGATGACTTGTCTATTTATGGAGATTGCTTTGACTCCTACCTACACCATCTATCTCTGGTACTAGAAAAGGGTGAAGAGAAACACTTAGTTTTGAACAGGAATAGTGCCATTTTATGGTGAAGGAAGGCATTATCCTTAAACATAGAGTGCGAAGTAGGGGGAATGAAGTCGACTGAGCAAAAATCAAAGTCATCACCAAAATTACCCCTATCTCTGTCAGATACATTCATGCTTTCCTTGGGCATGTTGAGTTCTATCTAAGATTTATTCATGACTTATCCAAAAATGCCAAACCCTTTACCAATCTCCTACTGAAAGATGCTATCTTTGATTTTGACCAAGCTTGCATATCTAGTTTTAACAACTTGAAAGAATCCCTCACCTCCACACGTATCATCCACACACCAGATTGGTCACCACCTTTTAAGATTATGCAAGACGCCATTGACTATTCTATAGGAGCAATTCTTAGGCAAAATATCGACAAGAACCATCACATTATCTACTACGTCTCAATTACCTTTGACGATGCATAGAAAAACTATACGACCAATAAAAACGAGATGCACACAATTGTCTATGCTTTTGACAAGTTTCGGTCATACTTAGTGGGTTCTAAGGTATTTGTTTACACGCATCAAGCCATTTACTATCTAATGACTAATGAGGATGCAAAGCCTAGACTTATTTCATGGATACGACTACTTCAAGAATTTGACCTGGAGATTGGTAATAAAAAGGGATAAAAATGTAGTTGCCGACCATCTCGGTTGTGCTAGTCTCCAAGATGATGATGGGATCCCAATTGACTACTCATCTTCAGATGAGCACCTGCTTCTGTACTACTCTCATTCCCCATGATTCGTCAACTATGTGAAATATCTAGTAGCCGGTGTCCTACATCCTGATTATAAAGGACACTTAAAGGTGATTTTTTTGCATGATGTCAAAAACATTTGTGGGGATGACCCTTATTTGTTTAAGCTATGTACAAATGGTCTTTATTGCAGATGCCTCGCCAAGGAAGGGCTCAGGACATTCTAGCACAATGTCACTTAGGCCCCACCAATGACCACATGAGTTACAAAAATATGACTATGAAAGTACTTTGATGTGGATTTTACTAGCCCACCATGTTGAAAGATGCCTATGACTTCATTCTCGTATGCAACCAATGCCAAGGATTCAAAAATATCTCCAAGAGGGATCAAATGCCCAAGGCTTCATGGTAAGATTTGTAAATTTTTGACATCTAAGGAGTTAACTACATGGTCCCTTCCCCTCTTCGTATGGGTTTGAGTATATTCTTATAACTATAGAATACATGTCCAAATGGGTTGAGGCTGTTACAACAAAACATTACAACTCCAAATTAGGGATGAAACTTTTTAAGGACACAATCTTCTTAAGGTTTTGGGTCCCTCACACTATAATTTCATATGGAGGATCACATTTCTAAGAAAAGAACTTTGAGGCATTGTTGAAAAGGTATGGTGTTCATCATAAAGTCACCTCCTTGTACCAGTGGCCAAGTAGAAGTCTACAACTGAAAAATTAAATTAATCTTGGATAAGACCGTGAATTCCACAAGGAAGGTTGTTATTGTGGAAGGTTGATAGACAATAATAACACATAATATTAGAATGTGAGTTGGTTGATGACTAAATCTCATTAGTCATGATATGGCAATATCAAACCAAGCACACAGATACATGTTAGAGAACAGTGTATCAGACAGACTCATCATGAGACTGACACATGGAAGCCATATTCATGGAAGTGATAGTCAGCTCTCACAGTGATGGTGGTGGTTGTGGTTCTTAGACCTAAAATCACTGCACTCATCACATGTCTTGGGGTACACTTTGACATCATCAAACACAGTCTTGAAACATAGGTTGTTATAATGATGATGATTGGGTGACTTTGATACATGGGGATTGATTGTGAGTGATAGATATGGGATTTTACCTCCTATATGGAGTATGATATCCTAGGCCTCTTGATTAGAGAGAGTGAGAAGAGTATGGCCATACGCATGTGAGTCAATATGTTGAGCTCACAATAGTCACATGCAGTCTGCTCTGGTTCAAGAAACAAGATTGAATAATAATGAGTACGACTGCTCCATGCCTCTAGTTCAATCTAGATATTGGTGACAAAGGAACTATACAAAAACTATAACACCATACATAGATTGTAGGTTGAAGTTTCTCCCCAACTTTCCATTCACTTGGGTAGCAATGATGTGCAACTAGGCACCACTCTTTGCTTGTGATGTCATAAGCTAGTTATGGACATTCACTATCAACATGATATGGGACCTATAGGGTCACACACATAGGAACTCATCTAGAAGAGGAGTTTGATCTTGAATGATAATTGAATTGATTGCTAAAGTGTTTGGGTATGTCAATTCACACAACAAATCAGCTGACTAGACTGCCAAACGATCGGTTCAAGTGTTGAGACTGCTGTTTGGAGTGTCACACTGATTGTATTGTACATTGGTTGGAATCATGCCTGACCTGGGCTGCGAGATGCCCGACTAGCTTGTGCAAAATGGATATTTGGTTTGGTGTGAGATGCCCGTCTCAGTTGCACCAAACACCCATTTCGGGGGTATATCAAGTTGAGTACTAATTGGAATTGAATTGCCAATATATGTGCAGAACTGGAAGGTGTGAAATGGTCACTTCGCTTAGTGAAATGACCGTCTCACATATGAGATGACTATTTTATCGCACGCAGGTTGTGAAACTTCCAGAAAAGTAGCAAAAATTCAAGATCTACTTGTCCTTTCCACTCCCACTTTAGTCCCGCATTACCTCGGGACTGGGAACCCTGACCCTAACCCCTCCTATATATAGAGGGATACTGGGGGCTTCCCAGAGCACAACTACTACACAAACAATTGAGAACTAGTTGCTCTAACAATTGTTGTCCTATCTAGTTGTGGTAACTATGAGAGCCCAGGCAAGTCCTACCCGATAAGGGAAGGATAACCACAAAAGAGAAACAACTGAGGGTCATTGGTGTGGGAGAGCATGTTGGTGACTAGTACACCAATGAGAGGGACAACTCCTTCTTGTTTGTTCCTATAGGATGACATGAGTTCTAGTTGGTCCATGTGGACTACTCTAGAGGCAGGAGTCTATTGGGTGCTGCTAGGAGGGCAACGCCAACTTGTAGTCCGTGGCGAGATCTGAGGAGCCGCTGCAATAGTTGTTCGAGTCTGATGTCCATGGAGAAGCAATCAGACAATTTTGAGTGTGACTAGGAGCTACACAACCACTGTCTAAGATAGAATGTGCATTTACATCAATGAGGATTGTCACTAGATTTTCTCCATAACTAGGTATATCTTCTTGAAACCATCCTTCTCATTGCATAGTTATTGACGCGATCTGCTGATTTATGGGAAATATGTTAATAAAATTTTTGTTTCTGCTGCCTACCTAATGTCGTATTTCCCTATAATGGTATCAAAGCCACATTAATTAATTATGTTTTGGGATAATTGATATGATTAGATTTTGATTATACTGTGTTAATTCATTGCATGCGATGTGAATATTTAAACTGGTTGATGTGTATGTCTGTCTAAATCACCACATAAGAACCCAAATGAATATATATATGATATGATATATATGCAATTTACACGTGTTGCCATAAAATTGGTTTTGATGGTGAATGTAAAACATGGTTATGTCCAAAACCCCTGATATGTGTGTGCATGGTTGTGGATTTTATTCTTGTTGTTAATCGGTCTGCGTACCGAGCCTCTCTATCCTTTCCACATGTAAATTAATGCTCTTCTTCCCATTTCCCCTCGAATATAACTTGAGGTTTTCCCATATACAATGTAATAAGAAATAGGATAGTTTTAATTTATGTTTTGACGTGAGATGATGATCTGCACAAAGGTGATATGATCGGCTCATGAGACGGCCCGATCGACTAAAGGACCAAGGAGGCCAGATAAAGGAGGACGAATTGATCGAATGGTGGCCCAACTGACCGACTGGAGGTGTCCAGATGCTTCTTGGACTTGAGAACCAGATGACCATTTTATAAGAGCCCAACCGGGCGACCATGAGGCGAGCCGACCGGTTCAAGAGTTGAATCAGTCAACCCGAATTGGTTCGAGCATAGATCTTCACCAACAACATGTTGCATATGATCTGGACCATAGTTAGTATTAATTCCTTGTGGCTCCAAGGAATTACATTAGAATGGCATAACCATTGCTTGTGTGTTTTATTTATTGCATGTTTCATTTGTGATTATAGCATGTATATGATACATACTATATTTGTGGTGATTGGATAAAGTATATGTATTTATACAAACAAACTCCCTCAACTTAAATTTTAAGTCTAAGATGCCTTCCATTAGCAATACACATGAAAAGCTTGATCGACCAAGCATAGATTTGTACAAAGCATGGTGCACTATCTATCTCGTAGAAGTGTGATGGTAGATATGTAGATTTGCACAAAGCATGGTACGTATCTATCGTATTGGCTATTGGGTCGGGCTTAACTGGTGACTTGGAGAGCCCAAGCCCAGAGGCATGCAGATGATCATGGCAAAGAGTTGCTCATATCATCTATCCAAGAGTTGCATGCGATGCAATTGGCATGATGGCCTACCTAAATAGTCATGTTGTGGGTGATCGACAAAAGTCAACTCATGACTTGATGAAATATGGATCTTGGCCCACTAGAATATTGTACACTGCAATATTCTGAACTAATATTGAGGGCTATCAATTAAAAAAAATAGTGGGAGCTCTAGTTAATTAAAAACCTAATTAATATCATTAAATTATCACATCAAACCAAATGAAAAATGTTTTGAAAAGTTGCAATATTTATTTGTAGAATCAAATGTCAAACACAAAACACATTCAAGTTGCAATCAGTCTTCAAGAAGGACAAAATGGGATAAAGTTCCACAATTGGTTAAGGACTTTGAGAAATGTTCTCGTCAATGAGTGAAAGCTCTATGTCCTTGATAGACTGCCAGAGGAACCCACTACAAATGCGCCTAAGGCTAAATTGATGCTTATTGGAAGCATACCAATGACGCCATAGACATCAAAATACCTATGCTATGTTGTATGAACTATGAGTTGCATGAGAAACATGAATACATGGAAATTCTCAAGATGGTAGCACATCTCAAGAATCATGTAAAGTAGGTATAAAGTTTCCAAAGAGCTAATTGAGTGCAATCTGACAAAGGGAGGTCCAGTGGAACCCCATGTGCTCAATGTTATTGGACATGTGGAATGACTGTGATTTCCCTTAGGTCAAGAGTTGAACATGAATATGATTATGCAAGTGTTGCATGAATCATATAGTCAGTCTATCAAATGTTTGGCATGTTGATGCCAAATGTCAAATCTGTGATGGTGATCAACAGAAGTGAGTCCTAGGGCAAAAGCAAGGCCAGGAAGTGTTCTGAGGCTAAGCTGAAGCCCAAAGACTTCTGTACTCAATATATGGAGAAGGGTAAGTGTAAGAGGAATCTGTCCTTTTCACTTAAAGGGTAAAGAAAATAAAGTGCCACCATTGTCACTTGTTTGGACATTGGAAAGGAATTATCCTCTTTGTAGAGGATCTCAGGAAGAAGATAGAGATAGAGATCTCTACTTGAAGACCTGAGAAGAAGTAAGCTAGAGATATATGGAGGAAGGGATGCTGCCACTATAGTTAAAGGTTGTCATTCATGGGCACATAATATAATTAGTGAATTGCTATTATGTACTTGCCAAACATCATATGTTTTATATGATAAGAACATCATGATTAGTGAATTGCTATTATGTACTTACCAAACATCATATGTTTTTTATGATAAGAACATTATGATATTTTGTGGCAATGCCCCATGTCCCATAAAATATACTTGATAGTTATATAGACAAATTTGTATGACACATATATTGAATGACTTGATAACTCAAACAATGAATACCTATAGTACTATCATCTAGAGCGCATAAATGAGAAATGCATATCTAGAATCCATATGATGGCTATATAGATTCTTTTGGTTATTGAACCAATAGAGACATGCATGTCTTATTTGTTGTGCAAAATGACAAAATCATCTTCGCTAGATGTTGTGGGAGATCAACTATTCCATTAGGACTAGTACATACTGAAGTACATAGACCTCTTTGGAATGAATGCTAAAGGCAGTTACAAGTACCTCATCATATTTACTGATGCGATCAATAGATATTGAAATTTGTATTTAATGAAATACAAGTTTGGATCTCTTGAAGTGTTCAAGGAGATCATAAATGAAGTACATAACTAAATTGGTAAAAGTATTAAGATATCTCAATATGATCGATGTTGAAATATTTTAAACCAAAAGTTTGAGGACCTTCTGGGAGATCATGATAGTGTATCATAATGAACTCCACTTGAAGCATATTGATGTGTCAGAATGCATGTATCTCACCATGTTAAGTCATGGTGAGATTATCAATAAAATATAGCTAATCTTACAATTTCTTTTGGGCACATGCTTTACACTAAACAATCTACCATCTAAATAGGTTCAAAAGATACCATATGACATACAACATGGGAAATGTCATGATGATTCTTTTGTAGTGATTGGGTTTGAAAACTTGTATAAGATAATAGTTTCTTAAAAGTCTTAATCCACAAGTCACATGCATGTTATCTTGTTGAATACTACTTATATTCCAGCCCTACAACAAAGTGTTTGTTGCTAGGATTGCTAAATTCCTAAAGGGAACTTAGTTACAAAGGAATCAGTGGGAGTAAAAGTAGAACTCAAAATGTTTGAGACAAACAAGAAAACATTGAACCTAAAGAGGTACAACAAGGAACAAGGAGAATCACAAACTATTGTGGAATCTCAAGTTCCTTATGTAAGCACAAAACTCATAGTTTTAGTAGAACACCTTGAGTTTAAGAGATTATGATATATTATAACTCAAGAAGGTGGTAAGTTGTTCATAGCGATGAGTCAACTGCCTATAAAGAAACTATTGAGGGATCATAATCTAAGAAATGGCTTGAGGCCATAAGATCATTGATGGACTCCATGTAAACCAACAAGGTATGACCTTGGTGGATCCACATGAAGGGGTAAAACCCATAGGGTGCATTTGGGTCTTTGTAAGAAGACCAACATGGAAGGTAGATTGTTTGCAAAGAGTTTCAAACTAGTTCAAATTGTTGAACATGATGAAGCCTTTCACCAGTTACCATGGTTAAATCTATCTGGATCATGCTTGCAGTTGCAACTTATTATAACTGTGAGATTTGTCATATGGATGTTAAAACCACATTCCTTAATTGGAATAATTAAGAGGATGTGTACGTGACCCAACCTAAAGGTTTTATAAATCCATTAATGCAAATAAAATCTATAAACTACAAAGGTCAATCTGAGGATTGAAGCAAGCATCTCAATGTTGCAATCTTTAATTTGACAAGATAGTCAATGGGTTTGACTTGAGTCAAAATGAAGATGGAATCTGTGATAACAAAAGATTTAGTGGGAGAATTTTGATATTCCACATAATGATGCGGAATAACGTCCTTATCCTATGAATGATAAAATCTAGCAAGAAAAATACCATCTATATGAAGGGTTTAGGTGAAGCATCCTATGTGATAGGGATCGAGGTCTATAGAGATAGATCTGGAAAGCTTCTTGACCTAAGTAAAAGCACATACACTGGTTGCAGGAAATCAGAGTCACTTGCCCATGAAAGGTGGTAAGGAAACAAGTAATGCTAAGAGAGTGAGGAAGGAGTTGTTGTTAGTATAAATTGGAATAAGTTTGTAATTGATTAAGGATGAGAAAACATTCAAGTTTGGGTATTTTGATGAATTAATATTCATCCATTTTAGAACATCTTTTAGGTCATTTATTTTAGACATTATGTTATTTTTTCTCAATTTTAGACACTAATTTGCAATTTCCTCATGTTATTCTCCTTAATTATAGTTCTTATTGTTGGTATGTATGCTCAGAGAGCCAATCATGTGATGATTATAATGTTCCATGATGTAATTGATTTGATAATAATAATAAAAGACAATTCCATTTATTCTATTTTATTCAGTTATGAGATAATGATGTAACACAATAAATGTCTAAAGAATGATGATACTCCATGCCATATGTCTTTAGATTTAGGACCTGGACAATGACATCATATGTATGATAAGAGTTCATATATTCTTGTTATGTCCCCAGTCAAATGTTACTATGGATGCAAAATAGACAACAATAAAACATAAAACTAGAACGTGTGTTGGTTGATGCTAGGATCACATTAGTCATGATATATGATATCATACCAAACACATAGGTACTTGCTAGAGAACAATGTACCAGATAGACCCACCTTGAGAGTGATACATGGAGACCATTGAATGGTAGTCAAAATCATCTTTCATAGTGATAGTGGTGATTGTGGTGCTTAGACCTGAAGTCACTATATTCATCACATACGTTCAATGTGTTTTGACATCATCCACCATGACCTTGAATAAGGGTTTCCATAACAGTGGTGCTCAGATGCATTGTGACACATGGGGATGATTGTGAGTGATGTAGATTGGATCTTTCCCTCCTATAGGAGTTTGATATCCTAGCCACTTGATAAGTGAGACTAAGAAATGCATGGACATGCTCATGTGAGTCAATATGTGATATTGAGATCACATGTATCTCATACAATCTGCTCTAGTTCAAGGAACATGGATTGAACGTTGAATAGGATGAGGATTCCATGCCTCAAGTTCAATCTGGATATCAAAGACAAAGGAACCATACAATCACTGTAACACTGATCACAGATTGTAGGTTGAAGTTGTTCTCCAACTTTCCAATTACTTGGGTAGCGATGATGTGTTGCTAGATACCACTCATTGCTTGTGATGTCATAAGTTAGTTATATAGATTCACTACCAAGGTAACTTGGGACCTGTAGGGTCACACACATACAATGCACATGGAATAGGAGTTCACTCATGAATATGGTTTAACTTGATTACTAAAGTATTTATGTATTCAATTTAAACATCAATGGCTAAAAATTGACTAACAAGACTGTGAACCAACCAATTCAAGTGTTGAAACGATCGATTCAAGTGTCTGGTCAATTTGAACATTAGTTGAATCAGAATTCTGGAACAACTAGTTCATAATTGAACTGACTGGTTCATACACTGAAATGACCGGTTGAAGTTATGAACTACCCAGTTCAATGATCAATATGATTGGATCAATGATTGATGATGACATTCTATTATGCATTAATCGAATATTGAAAGCCAATGTTGCTGAAAATATGAAAGTAAGTGAACCGAACAGTTTAAGTGTTGAACTGATAGTTTCACATGTGAATCGATCGGTTCAACTGTGAATCGACCTTTCTTGGTTCACAACTTCCAAAAAATTCATGAGAATCCATCTCTTCAACTCCTACTCGATCTAGAAACCGTGACCCTGGCCCTCCTATAAATAGAGGGATAGTCATGGCTTTCAGAGATCATCCCAAAACATCGTCCTCTCTAGTTGTGGTAACTAGAGAGCCCAAAACAATCCTACCCATAAAAGGGAGGGAAACCAAGGGAAAGACAACACGGGAGATCGAATCAACCCTAGCAAGTTGACATTTTCTAGGACAACTCCTTATTGTTGGATATGGTAGTACAATATGGAGTTCCTAATGGTCTACATGGACTGCCTAGAGGCATGGAGGCCATTTCCACCCACTAGGATGATACCTTCAGCCGCTGTTCATGGTGTTGCACCAGGAGACTGTTGCTGACGACTTCTCGAGTATTGCTTGGAGAAGAAGCACACTGCTACAAGGATGAGTCATTAGGTTGCTTCAAGATAGGTATATGCCTTGCAACCATCTTTTCCAATTCATAGTTTTTGACACGATCTACTATTTAAAGGGAATATGGTAGTAATTTTTATGTTTTTGCTGCCATATCTGTAGCCATATTTCCCAACAATGGTATTAGAGACACACCAATTTACTATGTTTTGGGATTTAATTGATATGATCAAAATTTTGCTTTTATATTTATTTAGTACATGCGATGCACATATCTGAATCATTGTTATGCAAATCCTATTTAACTACCACATACACTCCCTATATATATGATATACACACAAATTATATGTGTCGCCCTAAAATTGGTTTTGATGGTGGATGTTAGCATGCTTATGGCCAATAACCATAGATCTTTGTGCTTGGTTGGATGGTTGTTATTCTTATTTTATATTGGTTTGCATACCGAGTCTATATCTCATTTCCATATGTAAAAGTATTAGTGCTTTCCTTCCTATGCTCCCTTCGAATGTTACTCGAGGTTTCCTTATTACAATGTAATATGTTAAGTAGGAATATGATATTTTTTATTTTCCTATTATGGAAAAGAAGGCATTCTTCTCTAGAGGAATCAACTAATTGAGAAGTCAAACCAATCGACTAGAGGATTGAGAAAGTCAGACAATAGGAGGAGCTGACTGATTGGCTAGTGGCCCAAGTGATCGACTAGAGGAGTCTCGACGTCACTTGGATCGGAGACCAGACGTCCAATTTAAGAGACCAACTGGCCAACCAAGAGGCCAACTGATCGGTTCAAGAGTTGAATTGATCGACCCAGACTAATTCCAATACAAATCTTCATCATCAACATGTTGCTACATATGATGTGGACCTTAGGTGGTAGTAATTCCTTGTGACTGTAAGGAATTACAATAGTATGGCCATGACTATTCCTCATGTTTTGTAATTTCATGTTTTGTTTGTGGATATAGAATGTATATGATACATACCATGAGTATGTGGTGATTGGAGATGTATATGTATCTATATAAAATCCCTAAAATAATCTTAAGTATAAGATGCTTTCTATAAGAAACACACATGAAAAGCTTGATCAACCAAGTATGGGCACTCTCTAGAGTAGTACACTATCTATCTTGTAGAAGCATGATGGTAGATATTTGGGTCTGCCTTAGAAGAGTGCATATTCTATCGTGTTGGCTTATGGGTCAGACTTAACTAGGTAAACTTAATAGGATTAAGTGCCTAGAAGCATAGAGATGGATTGTGACAAGGAGTGTCAACACCATCTATCCAATAATTACATAAGATGCAATCAATAAATGTTGCCTACCTAAGTAATTGGTTATGAGCATCAATGTTGGCTGGGTATTGACTTAATTGTTTTTAATCTTGGCTCACTGGAAGATTATTCACTACAATCTTCCAAATTGGTAGTGATAACTATCAATTTGAACAAAATAGTGGGAGTGATAATTAATTATAAGGCCTAATTAATATCATCAATATTATCAAATCAAACAAAAATGTTTTGACAAAGTGAAAATTTTACTCTTGTAATATAAATGGAAAACACAAAATAATTGTGACCAATCCTTAAGAAGGACAATCTAAACAAGATAAACTTCCATAACTAGTTTAGGACTTTGAGAAGTGTTCTCTATGTCCTTAAAACGCCAGTTCCAATGGAACCCACTCCATATGTGCCTAAGGTTGAAATAGATGCTTACATGAAGCATTCCATTGATGCAGTAGACATCAAAAACCTTATGCTGGGCTGTATGAACTTTGAGCTTCATAAACAACATGAAAATCAAGAAAGGTATAATTTCTCTAAGGCATTGTTAGAGTGCAAATTAACAGAGGGAAAAATAGTAGAGCCCCATGTACTGAATATGATTGGCATGTGGAACATCTAGAAAGACTGGGATTTCCTTTAGGTCAAGAGTTGGCCATGGATATGATTCTACAATCACCACTTGAATCATATAGCCATTTTATCGAGTGTATTCACTTGAGTAACATGGCTAACCTATTTTTTGAGTTCCTTGACATCTTGATAAATATTGAAGCACAAATGAAGAAGGACAAATCTGTGATGGTGATCAATAGGAAGACAAAGACAAGGCCAAGAAGTGTTCTGATCCTAAGCTAAAGTCCAAGTCTTCAACACTCAAAATAAGGAGAGGGGTTAGTCCTTTTCATTTAAAGAAATTGAGGAAGATGAAGCAAGGGATAGAGATATCTATTTTAGGTATATACGTAATTGAGATTAACTTTATTGCTTCTGCATCTTGGGTACTTGATATGAGATATGGATATTACATTTGATCAAATGTGAAGGATTTGAAAAGAAGTAGACCTTTAATGTAAGGTGAGGTTGAACTGCACATTGCTAATGGATGAAGATTTGCTTCTGATGCAGTTGGAACATATGAGTTATCTCTATCAAGTGGGCTTGTAGTAGATTTAGAGAACTTCTATTACATACCTGCCATTAATAGGAACATCATATCTATTTATTGTTTTGACAAGAATGGATTCAAATTTCTTATAAGGAATGGTCCATGTTCTATTAATAAATATGGGATCTCTTATGGCAGTGCCCCAATGTCATATGGTATATACTTGATAGATTTAGAGACAAGCGTGTAATAACATAAATACCAAAAGACAAAAACTTGATAACTCAAATCAAACATACCTTTGGGATTGTTATCTAGGGCACATAAATGAGAAACATATTTGCAGACTCCATAAAGATGGTTATCTTGAATCTTTTAATTTCAAATCATAGAGACATCTAAATCATGTTTGTTTGGAAAGATGACAAAGACTCCTTTTACTAGAAACAAGTGATCTATTAGGACTCATACAAACTGATGTAAGTGGGCCTTTTAGAACAAATGCTAGAGGTGGTTATCCATACTTCATTACCTATACTGATGATTTTAGTAGGTATGGTTATGTATACTTAATGCAACATAAGTCAGCAACCCTTGAAAAGTTCAAGGATTTCATGAATGAAGTATAGAACCAACTTGGAAAAAGTATTAAGGAACTTCATTTGATCGAGGTGGAGAATACTTAAGCCAAGAGTTTGAGGACCTTCTAAGAGACCATGGTATCATATCACAATGACTCCACTTGGAACACCACAAAACAATGTTGTATTAGATAGAAGGAATCACACATTACTAGATATGGTTCAATCAATGATGAGTTTCGTTGATCTTTTGAATTTTTTTGGGCACATGCTCTTCAAAATGCAGCATTTTACACTTAACCATGTATCATATAAATCGGTTCAAAAGACAACATATGAGATATGGCATGTGAAGCGTCTCGATGTGTCTTTTATGAAGATTTGTAAATGTGAAGGTTATGTGAGGAAAATGTTTCCTAAAAAGCTTGGACCCAAATTAGATAAATTTATTTTTTTGGATATCCCAAAGAAACCAGGGGATACTACTTTTACACTCCATCTGACAACAAAGTGTTTATTTCCAAGACTGGTGTAATTCCTTGAAAATGAATTTATTTCCAACGAAATCAGTGGGACAAAAGTAGAACTCAAAGTGGTTTGACACCAACAAGAAAACATTGAACCTATAGAGGTACATGAGGAATAAGAAGTCTCAAAAAGTGTTGTGGAATATCAAGTTCCTCATGTAACACAAGAACCTCATAGATCTAGTAGGACACACCTTGATACTAAGAGAATGGTTATTTGTGACTCAAGATGGCCGTGAGTTGGTCATAGATGATGAGCCAACAAGCTTCCTAGAGGCTATTGAGGGACTAGAGTCTAAGAAATGGCTTGAGGCCATGACATCAGAGATGGAATCCATGTATACCAACAAGGTATGGACCTTGGTTGATCCACCTAAAGGGGTTAAATCCATAGGGCATAAGTGGGGTTTCAAGAAAAAGATAGACATGGATGGTAATGTACAAACCTATAAGGGAATATTGGTTGTAAAAGGTTTGAAACAAGTTCAAGGTGTTGTCGATGATGAAACTTTTTCACCAGTTGCATGGTTAAGTCCATCATGCTTTCCATTGTAGCTTATTATGACTATGAGATTTTACAGACAGATGTTAAATATATTTTCCTAAATGGGAATCTTCCTGAGGATGTGTACATGACACAGCCTGAGGGTTTTAAAAATTCAAAGGAAGCCAATAAAGTTTGTAAGCTACAAAGGTCAATCTATGAACTGAAGCAATCATCTCAGAGCTAAAATCTTTATTTTGAAGAGACTCAAAGAGTTTGGCTTGAGTCAAAATGAAGATGAACCTTGTGTGTACAAGAAGGTTAGTGGGAGCATAATTGTATTCCTCATATTGTATGTAGATGACATACTATTGACGGGGAATGACATTCCTACTTTAAAGATGGTAACAAACTGACTGGGAAGTACCTTCTCTATGAAGGATTTAGGCAAACCATTCTATATATTAGGAATTAATATCTATAGAGATAGATCTAAAAGGATTCTTATCCTAAGCTAGAGTACATACATTGACAAAGTGCTAAAGATGTTCAACATGCAAGACTCATAGAGAGGGAATTTTCCCATATCTCATGGAATTAGCCTCTCTAAAGCCTAATGTCCCAGTTCTTGTGAAGAATGGGAGCGCATCAGTAAGATTACATGTAATTGCAATTGGATCTATCATGTATGCAATGTTATGCACTCATCCCAATGTTTCATATGCCTTGAGCATGACAAGTAGATATTAGTCATATCCCAATGAAAGTCACTTGATCGCTATAAAGAGCATCCTTACATACTTGTAAAGAATTAAGGATCAATATCTTGTTTATGGCGGCGAGGAAGAGTTGAATGTAAGGGGTTACACCGATGTAAGCTTCCAATCTGACAAATATGATTATCGATTGAAAATGGGATTTGCATTTTGCCTCAACAATAGAGCTATGAACTGGAAGAGTTCCAAGAAAGAGATAATTGCTGACTATACAACAGAGAATGAGTATATTGCTACATCCAATGCAATAAAGGAAGTTGTGAAGATGAAGAAGTTGATCAGTGGACTTGGGGTGGTTCCAACCATTAGCGATGCAATAGAGTTGTATTATGATAACAATGGAGCCAATGTACAAGCCAAGGAACCCATATCCCATCAGTTTTTCAAGCACATACTACGGTAGTTCCATCTCAAAGGAAAAATTGTACAATGAGGAGATGTGAAAATTTGTAGAATACCGACCGAAGGCAATGTTGCTAACCCACTGATGAAAGCACTTCCACAGTAGAAGCATGATGGACATGTTAGATGAATTAGAATAAGATTCATGAGTGATTATCTCTAAGTGCAAGTGGGAGTTTGTTGTTTGGTATGCCCAGAGAGTCTATCATGTGATCCATATAATATGACATGATGAAATTGATTTGATAATAATAATAAAAGAAAATTCTATTTATTCTATTTTATTTAGTTATGAGATAATGGTGTAAAACAATAAATGTCTACAGAATGAAGATACTCGATGACATATGTCTTCAGGTTTAGGTGTTAGCTAGCACACAAGTTTTAATATTTATAGAATCAACCACCACCCCACAAGTATACATGTGTGTATAGTAAAACGAAATCTTCCAAGGGATCAAGGTGTTGTTAGGCACAAGCGTGTTCATTTTCAACAAGCTAGACTGGTTTAAAAAAGTTAAGTTTGATTATGATTTACTAACTTGCAATAAAAAAAGAACTAAACTAAGGGGATTTACATTAGATTTTAGGAGATCCTGGTCATAATATTTCACATCCATACCATTACTCACATGCAACTACAAAATTGACACACCAACTAACTTACAAAGGAGGTTGCAAATGAGACAGTTCTCATCTCAACATAACATTCCCATGCCTATATCAAAATTATAACAACAACATTAGATCCTTAATGTATCCCAACCACTCCTATTTTCAAGGATTCGTTTCCTAGAAGAACTACTCCCTACTTCTCTACACACAATCTGGAATCACATAAATAAGCATAAAACATGTAGGTTTCATGGCCTAGAAAACATACAAGTGATTTTAACCGTAGAAACTCTTGGAGAAGCAAATTAACTAGCATAAGTTAAGAAATATGAGTTCACATGAGTAATGTAATGGGATCTACTCTCCCATGCCTAAGAAAAAGGAAACTAATCTTCCATTATCATGAAACACAAAAGCAAGCTACAAATTACATAGTTTGATATGAATAGAGAAGGATAGATCAAGCAAAACTTGATAAACGAGGATGAGCAAGGTATAAATCCAACCTGAGGATAAAATCCCACGCTAATGGTGCTTCTACTCAGACAACTTTCTCTCCCAAGAGGTCTAGATGAGGTAGAGAAGCTCCTACTACACTCCTTGAAGAAGAATGGAGAAGAATGGAGATGCTCTCCCGAGAAACCAGCTCTTTTGACCCAAAATATCCTCCTCCTTGATCTAGCTCTTCTCTAGACAAAGTGTGATTCAAAATGATGAGACATAACTTCCCCATATAGATGTCCTTGTATTTAAAATAAGGGGCAGTTGTTTTCAAACTTTGTAGAAAATGATAGAGACACGACGTGTATAATGGCAGACACACCGTGCCACTGTGTGTAATTGCTGATTGGAACTGCTTCCGCGAAGAGTATATGGCATGTCACTAAATGACACACAATGTAGCTGCAATTTGAAGTCAACTTGAGTGGATAAAACATGTCATGTGCCAATTAAAACATGACATATAGGATCAATGTAGCAACCTATGCCAATTTATTGACTAAGTGGACATGCCGTGTTCAAGGGAGAACATGATGTATGTTTGCTCTGTCATTGAAGAGTAATTTTTTGGAATGATGCATGGTGTGTGTAAAATAACACACGCCGTGTCTTGTTGTGGAACATCAGGAACTTATTTGGATCAATTGCAAATAATTTGGGGATCCTATTAAGGTCAGATTTGGGTTGAATCAGCCACATTTCTTCATCTTTATTGTATACCTGTGATCAAAATCATGAAACGAGTAAAACAACTAAAAAGTTGGTAAATCAAGCATGACTAACGGTGAACAAAGTGAAAAATAGATTGAGTGTGTGCAAAAGTGGGTAATATATATATATATATATATATATATATATATATATATATATATATATATATATATATATATATATATATAATGTGCACATAAAATCCCCCTAAGCTTGAACTATTGATTGTCTTCAAGGAAAAAGAACATGGAAACACAAATGAAGATATCATAAAGCTCATCAATCAATTAATTGAAATGGGAAATTTTGTTTCAAGCCAATTCAACATTAGGCAAAATTTATTTCAAGTAGCAATAAGATCACCTTAAACATTCAAGATTGAAGTTTAGTCCAACAAGGATTGCAAATATCTAAATGGAATAATCAATAAAACAACATCAGATTGAATTTAGATGGCAAAACCAAATGAGCAGTGGGAATTCAACCTAATCCTCTGAGTTATTAAATAAGTAAGGAATGAAATCCAAATTAACACAACAATCCACCAACAATATCTTTTCCTCTAGATAAGAAACGAAGTAAGGGTTTCATCACTCAGTAGCTAATTTAGACTTACGCAAGCATGAAATGCCAGTTGGGGTTATTTACCCTCTTTTAAGATGCAACACCTAACCATCACAACCATATCAGACTTATACTAGGCTAGCATGCTATGTAGGTGGTTTAGCCATATTTTTTAGGGGTAAATATAAGAATTATACCATAATGATCAACAAATGAGTCGGGTTCTGCTTTTAACCATGAGGCTTTAAACTAAAACCTTTTTCCCCTAAGCATAGAAGAGTTGGTTGGACTATTCAGTTAATAGTATTTTAGTCATTTATTAAAAAATTTCATTGAGAGTTAGGTTGAAAACACACTAAAAATTTGACAAAGTCATCTAGAACACTAAATAAGGTTGTGAAGTTGATTGGTCCAAGAAGATTTATTGTTGTTACATGTATTATTTTGGCAAGAATGTGAAAGGTGAACATGCAACTAAAAGCAATAAATCAAGATGAAATAGGGGTTTTTGGCAAAAGATTCCATTTAAATGATGCATGGTTTTATTTTCTTCCTTCAATTTATGTTTTGATACTATATGGGACACACAATTAAATCAAAGAAAGGATTTCAATCCAACACAAGTTATATACCTCAGAACATACTAGATTTTCCACAAGTAGGAACAAAAACTACAATAAAGGCAAGAAGTAGAATGATGAAAGGGAAACTACAACTATACTACCGGCCAGTTCTCCCCCCTTAGATTGAAATCTACAGTGTTCTCACTACATCAACCAAACTCAATTTGGTAGCAACTAGGTACCTACCATGGAGAATCAAGAAAAAGGCCAGTGCCCTCATGACCAGTTGGGAAGTGAGGGTTCAGAAGATCATCATCATCAGGAATGTCTATAGGGGTTGGCTCTTGTTGAGGTGGAGGTGGTGATGGAGGCATGGCATAGTGGCCTTGTGAAATATGCCACATGTCCATCCTCTGTATCATGTCGTGCACGGTAGAATACTACTAGCTCATTAGATCTAAATATCTATCCTACTAATCAAATCTCTATTGGATGTATCCGTATAGGTTCGGGCATGGCCTAGCTATGCTCTATCTGTGTACCAATGGAGGGGGGCGGTGGTGTGGTAGCATCTACAATGGGTGCATCCTCAAGGTGATCAGAATCAGAGAGACCAAACTTCTAATTGTCCTTATTTGTCAGAGTTATGATCTCCAAATTTGGAAATTCAATGAATTGGTCATCATCAAAGAAGTACTATCTGAATTGTTATCATCATTGGTAATCCAAACAATAAAACTAGAGGAAACACGCAACTGTATGTCAACCAAGTTCTTTCCAAGTGCAACCTCTTGACCTATAAAATCAACATTGACCTTGCAGGCAATGTGGGTGATCAAACTTCCAATCATGATATCACCTAAGGTCTTCTTCTTGACTTCAAAGAACCTGGTGAGAATGAAGTACCATGTACTAGTTTTGAAACCATTTACCATTGTCCATAAAAAGAAAAGGTTCAAATTTCCAAATACTCCCTGGGTTTCCTTTCTTGCAAATACCCTTGTGCTAAGAACGCGATGGACATAGAGGAAGATGGGGTTGTGAATGTGTGCCGCCCTGGCCTTCTTTGATTCATGGATGCCATCATCTATTATTTCTCTCAAGAAGGCATCACTATCAAACTACTAAGGATAAAATAAAGTACCTCCATAGTGGCATTGAAATGCCTCACAAAATTATTTGAAGGTTAACTTGTGGTTCTGACCCAAAAGATGAAATTGAATGATAACACACAGATCATGAGGCTTTTTGGGGTTAGTGTCAGATTTCAATGTAGTAAAAAACTCATAGGTAAGCCTAGGGTAGGTTTGGCTCACCGTGCAACAAGTATACCTAAGTATGAGCTCCTATAGTAAAATGAGGACCTCGTCTTTGAATGCTAGCGTCACCATTATTTCCTCATAGGAAAAGCACGTATGTAGAACCCTATGAGTGATCAACATTTTGTATGCGGCATATTCTTCCTCTGGGACTTAGAATTGAGTAGTGGGGACATAGTTGGGGGCTAAGGAAGAGATCTCCCCCAATTGCATTTGGAGGCTTTCTTAATTGGTGCCATTGGTGGTTTGCTTTACGTTGCTAGAACAAGGGACACAATGTGTCTAAGAAAGGAAACGACATGTCTTCTGTGTGGATGAAAAGATGATTTTGAATGACGGGACACAACATTTGGGAAGACACACACTGTGTGTTCTATAGAGAAGGAGATTTATAGTATGGGGATGAAGGAAGTGTTATAGTGTGTAGGCTTCGGTCATGCCATGCCTTCTATGTTGGCGGTGAGCTTTAGGTCAAGGATGGCCTAGATCATTGAAGGAAGGGGGAAGATCTGGAGAGATATTTGATGAGGTGATGATAGTGGAACTCTTGGAAGATGAATGTAGATGAGAGACAACATCGGGAGTGGATATGTGAAGGTAGCAATGATGATTTGACAGCTTGAATGATGAGTATGGCAAATCAAAAGCCGCTGGAGGGGGTGAGGCTATCGGATCTGGGCCCATCCTCAGTGGTTTCTCATGTGGTGGTGAATGATAGTGTGAAGCATGAACATAGTTTGAGAGTGGCCCCAGGCTACTTCTTGGTGGAGGAAATGACGGAAATGGAAGTCAAATCTATGAGATCGGGCATGGACACGACTACTATGTGGTGCACACTGCATGAATGATTATATAAATGAGGATGGTGGCTTTGAATTTGGGGCTAAAATCCCTAGTTCTATCTCATGAACACGACGTGTGTCCTAAGGTACATGATGGGTACTAATGCACATGGAGGGTGGATTTTTTATTTTTATCTTTCTTGATGAGGACACGACATGTCAAAATAAATGCATGTCATGTTTGGTTTCAACAAATTCCATCAACAATTTCCTCTTGTAACACACGTCATGTGCAGATTTACACATGTTGTCTGTGATTTCAATGAACTTCTAGACGTCTTTAAGATGATAATGACACGCTGTGTTTGAATAAAGACATGATGTGTATGTTTCTAGAAGATAATCATCATTGAAATGACTTAGCAGACACACCATGTGTAAATTTCCACACGCCGTGTGACTTTCCAGCAACTCACTTCTGGAATGAGATATGTCATGTGTTTTAGAGGTTTTCTTGAATTGATATCATGTGAGTGGATACACATCATGTACTACGTTGCGCACGTCGTGTCTCGTTGAATATGTTCAGAAGTTGATTTTTTTTCTCACCTACAATGACGATGATTTATGCTCATAAGGGTCTAGATTATTACATTCATTCATGGGAAATCTATTTTAGGAAAGGAAAAGTTCTTGAGAAATATGTAAGTAAAAAATCTATCCTAAATGTGGGTTCAATTCCCACAAGGTCTTTGTTTGGAGTATAGAGTGAGACTCTAGATAGAAACATCAACCATATGAGAGGGAGTAGGAAACTCCCTAGTATATCTTCTCTTTCTCAGTGTATAATTTGTAGCATTGGCCGTTGATTTTGAATGAGGTTTCTTTTCCTTGTAGCTCCACTATTCCATAGCGGCAGACCTTCAACACTATGAAGGGGATGGACCATTTAGAATGTAGCTTTCTTGGGAAATATTTGAGCTTGGAATTGAATAACAACACTAGATCTCCCTCTTTGAAATCTTTGGTATGGATCCTCTTATCATGCCATCTCTTTGTTTTCTCCTTATAGATCTTGGCATTTTCATATGCATATAATCTCAGATTTCCTTGGAGTTTTAACCTTCTTTCTTCATATCATAGTTGAGAAAATTTAATTTCCCACAACGCTCTATGCTCAAGTTCTATAGGTAGATGGTAGGACTTTCCATAGACCAACTTGAATGGAGTCTTACTGATAGATGTCTTGTAAATTGTCTGTGTCATCTAATTTCAATGCCCAATCTATTCTTGAGTTAGAGACTATTTTCTCTAATATTTTCTTTAATTGTCTATTTGAAATATCAACTTGTCGTGAAGTTTGTGGATGGTATGGTACAGAGATATTATTGTTGGAACCATATTTTCTCAGTATATTATTGAAGTTCCTCTCATTGAAATGACTTCCTCCATCTGAGAAGACTGCTCTTGGAACCCCAAATCTTGGAAAGATGATCTTCTGGAATAGCCTCATCACTAATTTTGAACCCTGGGCTTGAGTGAGAATAGACTCTACCCACTTTAATACATAGTCACACGCCAATAGGATGAATTTATAACTTCATGAAGAGGGAAATGGGCCCATACAGTCTATGCCCAATACATCAAGAACTTCAATCTCAAGAATTGAGTTCAGTGGAATCTCCCACTCTTTGAAATCCCTCTAGATCTTTGACACTTATCAAAAACTTTAACAAATGCATGTACGCCACAAAATTGGGTTGGCCAACGAAAACCTTCTTATAGAATCTCAATTGAAGTCATGTATCCTCCAAAATGTCCTCCATAAGGAGATGAATGACATTCTGAAATCACATTTGGGATCTCCTCATTGGGAATACATCTCCTAATAAGCTCACCTACACATTTCTTGAACACTACGTGATCATCCCAATAGTAAAATTTGACATCATGTAGGAACTTCTTTTTCTATTGATAGGTGACATCAGGAGGAAGGCATCCAATGGATAGATAGTTTGCAAAATCGGCAAACCATTACATCACAAGTGAATCAATTCATAAAACTTCTCAATGGGTAGGTTGTCATCAATAGGAACTTTGTCTTCGACATTGTGGAGAGGTGTGAAAGATGATCAACTACGTTGTTTTCTTTCCCCTTCGTGTCTTTGATTTTGTAAATCAAACTCCTGTGATAGCAGTATCTAAAGGACAATATGGGGTTCGACATCCTTCTTGCTCATGAGATATATAATTGCAGCATGGTATGTATATACGATGACTTTGGACCCCAGAAGATATTGTTGGAACTTATTAAAAGCATAGACTATAGCAAGCATATCCTTTTCTATAGCGGTGTAATTGATTTGAGTGTCATCTAATGTCTTGCTTGCATAATGAATAACAAGAAGCATATTGTCTCACCTTTGTCCTAAGACTGCCCCTTTGGTGTAATCACTGGCATCACACATGATTTCAAAAGGAGCACTCCAGTCTAGTGGTTGAATGATGGGGGCTGAGATAAGAACATTGTTCAATCTCTGGAAGGCCATTTTGAAATCTTCATTGAATATGAATTGAAAATCTTTAGCTAATAAGGAGTAGAGAGGCTTTGAAATTTTTGGAAAGTCTTTAATGAATCTTCTATAGAACCCTACATGTCCCGAAAAATTGCAAACTTCTTTAACTGTTATTGGAGTTGACATCTTCTCAATAGCTTCAACCTTGCTTTATCAACCTCAATCTCTTTGTTTGAAATGACTTTACCAAGTACAACCCCATATTGTACCATGAAATGGCACTTCTCCCAATTGGGCACATGGTTAACCTATTTAAATTGTTGCAAAAGTTTAGTTAAATTCAACAATGAATCATCAAAGGAGTTACCATAAATAGTAAAATAATCCATAATAATTTCCATGATATTTTCTATCAAATTAGAAAATATGGCCATCACACATATTTGGAAAGTAGCAGGTGCATTACATAACCCAATAGGCATTCTCCTATAAACATATGTCCCATATGAGCATATGAAGGTTGTTTTTTCTTGATCAGGAGTGTATATAGGAATATGAAAAAAAATTAGAATACCCATATAAATAGCAAAAACAAGAGTGATTAACAAGTTTTTTCTTGTGGCTTTATTTAGTTTCCTATAATCAATACACATTCGCCACCCAGTTGCTACCCTTGTTTGAATCAATTCATTATTGTCTCCTTTCACTGTAGTGGTTCCTGCCTTTTTAGGTACAACATGAACAACACTTACCCATGGCTATCAGTGATAGGATATATTATACTGGCATCTTTTATCTTGAAGATTTCTTTCTTTACAACTTCCATCATGTTTTAGTTTAACCTTCTTGGTGGTTCTATGCATGACTTAGCATCTTCTTCTAGGGATATATGGTGCATGAAAATTGAAGGGTTAATTGCTTTAATATCATCAATGGAGTATCCTATCACGCCTTTGTACCTTCTAAGTTCTTTCAACAACTTACCTTCTTGTTCTTGAGTCAAATCGGCATTTATTATAAAAATAAAAGAAACGTTCAGGTCTAAGAAAGCATACCTTAACCCCATTGGGAGGGGCTTAAATTCTACCTTTCTTTCTGGTGTAAGGGTGGTGTGACTTGCCTCATTCTTGGTTGGTACTTCATTGGATGATGAGTTTGATGCAGCTTCAGAATCTTCTTCATTGAGATCAATCATTGAGTCATCCTTGTCTTCTTCTCCTTCAAGATCATCAAGAGATTATTCAAGATTAGTCTTGTCTTCCTATAGCAAAGTATCAATGTTATCTATCAAACAAAGATATTATTTAGTGTGGGGTTCCTTCATAGAATCATAGAGAGAAATTATTAGGGCATCTTCTTTGACTCTAATAGTTAGTTTCCCTTCCCTCACATCTACAATGCATCCTACAGTCTTGAGAAATGGTCTCCCAAAAAGGATTGGATTTCCCAGATCTTCATGCATGTCTAGGACTACAAAGTCACAAGGAATGTAAAACTTCCCTATCTAAAGAGAATGTCTCCAACAAATCTTCTAGGATATTTAATTGAAAGATCAACTATCTGTATTGTCATTGAGGTAGGCTACAAGTCTCCCAAGTCTAACTTTTTCCATAAGGAAAAGGGAATCAAGATGATGCTCGCACCAAGATCAATTAAGACTTTGTCAAAATTCGAGTCTCCAATTTTGCAAGGGATAGTGAATGCACCTAGATAATCAAAGTTTTTTCACAAATGGTTCTAAATGATAGAGCTTATTCTTTCAGATAACATTAGTGTTTCAGCTTGGTCGGGCCTCCTTTTCCTTGTGAGAATGTATTTTAAGAACTTGGCATAAGAAGGCATTTCAACTTTCACTTCAACTAAAGGAAGTTTCACATACAACTGGTTCAATATGTCCATAAACTTGTTGAACTTAACTTCATCTTTCATGTTAGCAAACATATGAGGGAAAGGAGCAGTAGGCTTGCAACAACAATCACCTTGTTTTCAATTTCCAAATAGATTTCTTCCTTTGAATTTCAACAATATCCTCTATAGTTGTGCCAATTACTTCTTCAAATTTCCTCTTTGAAGGTGGTGAGGATCCTCCAATCACTGCTCCACTTATTATCACAACAAACTTGCATGTCTCTTTTGGATTCATCTCTGGTTGGCTGGGCAAGGAGCCGGGAGGTGTTTTTCGATTGGCTAGAACTTGTTGAGAAATCATGTAAGGACCATAACTTGGGTTTTGGGCTAACCCTATATGTTTTGCTTAAGTAAGTTTCTTATAATCTTAATCTAATCCTTTGAGGTGTTTTGTAATCATGTGACACACTTTTGTTTCAAGTTTGGTCCTGTTTGGATGCTTTATGATCAATGTTTTCCCGTTTTGGACCAAAGTGCAATTTACCAAAGATGAGGGGTTACCTTGAAATATTTCATATGATGAGTATGCCCTTAGTGCTTTAGCATCATAAGAGATAGAATGATGCTAAGGGGAACCTTGTGTAAAGTTCAAGTATCAAGTTGGGCATGTATGGATGATGCTTGTGTTTTATGAGCTAGTTTTGGTGTAAATTGTAATATACCTAAAGTGAAGGATTAATATGTAGTTTACCATATCTAGAGTGTTTCCTCTCTTGTTTGAAATCATCTAGAGGGTAAAGGAAGAGGTGGGCGGCTTGTTTAGATCTTGGTTGTATGGTAACATCTTTGGTGGTATATGGAGCACATGTATGAGATGTGCCTTGCACTTAGATGTGTCATCTCAGGTTAGAGAGCCTTGGAGAGGATGCCTATAGGTTTGTGAGTGTTTGGGGTTGTGCCCTATCAATTTGAGAGTGTGTTGGGTTGTGCCCTTCCGATTTGTGAGTGTGTAGGATTATGCCCTATCAATTTATGAGTATGTTGGGTTTTGTCATATCGATTTGTGGGTGTGTAGAGTTTTCGCATATCGGCCATGATCTTTGGGGGAGACATAGAGGAAGAGATCTAACCAAGACATTATAACCATGCCTTTCATGTTGTTTCATGTTGCCCCTTTCTCATGGACAAGTTTCACCTAATCGCCTAAGGTGATGACACCTCTTCTTTTGATCTCTCTTCATTCCCTCAGGTATATAACCCCCTCCTTCTTCACATAAGTAAACCCTTTCATCCATCCTTGTTCTTCTCCTCTTGGTGGACGAGCTTGGAAGCTTGAGGAATCCCCATGGAGCTTGGGAGGTTGTGTTCTTTTCTCATGGTGATTTCTTGTTCAACTTCCATTAGGTGAGTTATGTTTCTTTGATGGCCATTCCTTTAAGCTCTCTTCTTCATCTTATTCTTCCACTCTCACCCATGGATCATACCTTGGATGAAGGTTGATTGGGACGTGGTTCACTCTCCTTCTAACCTTCTTCTTGAGCTATCATAAGCATGGCATCTTCTTCTTCTTTCTTGAGGTAATGTTGAAATCGAGTTGGGACTCTTCTTGGATCATCTTCAAGTTGAGGAACATGTGCTTTAGATATTTGATCATGGAAGCTTGAACTCTTTAAGGAGACCTTCTTGAGGTTGGTTATATAACTCTTAACCTCCTTTTTTATTATCACTCATTTTATGCTTAAGTTGTTCTTCATCTCTAGATCGCATACCTCTTATATGTTAGTAGTTACTGATTATTTTGAGGACTATTTTGATGAAAGAACTCTATTTAGGTTGCTCCCTATGTGTTTCTCTTTCATGAATCGATTAGCAGATGGACCAGTGACTGAATTTCCTAAGGTTGAAGATGACGAAGTAGACACTTAGGTGGTGAATGGTCGTCATGAATCATGATGCTTAAACTAACATACATGTTGTAATTCATCATGAATTGGGAGTGCTTAGGATGATAAGTTTGAATGGATGCAAAACCATCATGCCCTAGAGATGCCTAAACTGATATTATGGCTAGACATCATGCCTTGATAAGGTTAACTCGTTATCACCTAGAAGCACCTAAATCAATATATGTTGTTAAACCAATTAGCTTGATGATTGCTACCCGACATGCCCTAGATGGAGTTAAGCCAATATGCCTTGCTAGCCCATCATGATCATGAGAACATCTTATCTAACTGGTATGTTTTGAGTTCTAACCCATGATGACCATGATTCTACAAATGTATGGCATGACCTAACCCTAACCCTAAACAAATCCTCACACTATGTGTTACCTATCACACTATGTGTTGCCCATCACACCCTTAGGGTGGTGTTTCCTATCACACCCCTAGGGTGGTGTGTCCCATCACCCTCTCAAGAAAGGCTAAATTGATATGCTAAAGGTGGGATAAAGCAATACACTACAAGGTAGGTTAAACCGAAACACTTCTTGTGTAGTTAATCTGACATATCAAGTGTAGCTAAACCATCAACCCTTATGTGTAGTGAACCCAACATGCTTGGACAAGATGGCCTAAACTGATACACCACAAGAGGGTCTAAACTAATACCTTGGGTTGATGAGGTGAATTCGATATCACATGATGAGGATTGAAGGGTATGCTTTGATACTCAATGATATACACATATGAGCAATACATAATATACAAGAGTGTTGTTTTGGATAATGTATGATCAATCTTAATTGCTTCTCCTAAAGCTAGTGTACCATAGGATGGTGTTACTATGAGTGGTCCATCTTTAATCAAAGAGTTTAGCCCTAAAATCTTCAACAATGAGGGAAGTAATGGATGAAGGGTTTGATGGTTGAGCATCCATATGATAACCTTATTCATGTAATAATATGACCCATGTGCTCATCTTAATGAAATATTATAGTCCATGACAAGTGTCAACTATATATACATTTCATGATCTTGACTTGTGGAGTGAGGTTAATGACACAACTATGTGAAGTTATATGTGATGGTGATGATAAGCTTTGTTGGAATAAAAGGTGACAATATTTGTGTAGAAATCATATAAACAAGTCTAATGTTCTTATAGGTGCCTTGAGGAGTATTTGAAGTGAAGCCCTATAGATTGTTTAATCTAAGATTTGAGTTCCCTTAGTATGATAGGTGGTTAATGACTTGTAAGAAGTAATAACGTATGGGTCACATAATGATGAAGCGTCACATTGGTGTAATAGTCAACATGTTTATATAATGCATTGTTGTAACCTTCACATAACTTAATGAAATGATATACATATGCATTTATGAAAGGGTGATACCTGGTACTGATGATAAGGTGAGTGATTCATATCTAATTAATGTTATTCAAACCTAATCAATTTTAGAAATGTGGGTTTTGGTGTGATTAGGGTTTGGTGGTGTAACCATGAAGTAAAACCCTAATCAGTTCCATGTGAAAAGCATTGACCCTAATTCTAAATGTAGGTCATATTATTGAATGTGAGTGAATAGAAAGCATGGTATTGTTCTCTCTCTTAAATTTCATGGATATAACCTAATGGGTTAATTGGGAGTTATAACTTGTGAGTACTATGAAGATGGTTAAATAATGTCAAGCTTTGTCTGTGAACCATGATAAGGGAACATGGGAAGTATGAATATGTGCATGTGCATACTTGGTTACATTTATTAATTCTTAGACTTATAAACTCCAACTTATGGGAGGTAGTGCATGGAAAAGATTTGTGACAAAATGATACTTGGGGACCTTATATGAAATTGGAAGGAAGCCTAACCCTAAATTAGAGATCTTATGGTGCATTGTTTTCTTTAGTTAAAGGTGTTTAATATGTTTTAACATATTCTCTCTCTAAAC
This sequence comes from Alisma plantago-aquatica, assembly GCA_963693085.1. Classification (NCBI taxonomy): domain Eukaryota; kingdom Viridiplantae; phylum Streptophyta; class Magnoliopsida; order Alismatales; family Alismataceae; genus Alisma; species Alisma plantago-aquatica. The sequence goes on along the minus strand of OY856411.1, from coordinate 713,919,137 downwards.
ATAATGGCTAATGGTTGCTATGGAAAGTACATGTGGTGTGGCATGAGTAATACATATATGCTCAATGAGGCATGATGAGATAACCATGAATCACAAGTGTGATGTAATGGGTCTTAGAACCTAGCAAGGCATAATGCCTGGTTGAGGTAATATCCTCTAGTATTGGAATGAAGGATCGATATCTCATGGTAATATGTTGATGATGATAACATTGAGGCTGGTAGTTTTACAGTGGTATGAGATGATGGGAATAAGTTTGTAGTCTAAACAACGATATCTACTGTTGTAAATACTATGTCCTTTCTTTTGAAGGATTTATTTGTGGTTTGTATGTTGTAACTTGATTGATGCTAAAAGACACTTTAATTGGTCTAATTAATCAAGTGGAATCTAATCATGTAGCTTGCCTTGTGCCATAGATCCATTCAGTGTCATGATTGCTAGATGATGAAATGAGTAACTCCTACGGGAAACTCAGAGAACATTCGATTGAGTATGTGAGGACAACTTGGTACCCTAATATCAGACAATTAAGGGTGACTAAGGCATGCGTGATCCTCAGATCATGCCTCAGGATATGTGACATCGGATTGGCTATAGGCCATACCCTGGAAAGAGTGCGACTTCGGGTTGTAGACTCAGTAATGTTATGTCTACGAGATTTCATAGGATTGGATGTGGGCCACACCCTAGAAGAGTGTGGCTGTAGGAGGTAATTCAGTTTCACTAGCACCGTGACTTGTACCAAGGAGGGGTAGTTCTACATAGCTGGACTATATGTCACTGGAAGCAGTTGACTTGTGATGTCACTGCATGTTCACTTGTAATGGACAAGGAAGGTGAGGTCATGGATTCTGGCTCTTCCGCTAGACCTTGTAAAGCACCGATTTCGACTTAGCAGTGGTCAGTTGGATTTGGGTGGTATGACTCAAATCCTCAGGGAATAATAAATTCATAATCATCCATGTAGTATACATGTATAGGATCAAATATGAGAACATTGGTTGAAGTCTTGCCTTGCTTTTATACTATTTAGTTTACAACAGTTATACATGTTCTTCATATTCCTTTATAAACTATTAATTGTTGTATTTCTCAATCGAAAGTGCATGTTACTGCTCTATTTACTTCACACCAGAGATTTATGTCCTTTAGTTAATTTTGTTCAATTTTCTCATGATGTAAATCTATCTGCTTAGTTACCTGTGGTAATAAAAGAGTTGGCGGAGAGTTATATCTCTCGTTGGGACTGTTGTCTCACCATGTTGGTTAAATAACATTTTCAGTGGACTTACATGCCGAGTTAAAGATCATGTGTGTCGCGCCCCAATTCCACATTAAGAACCACCACGAAATTAGGGCACGACAGGTGGGATTAACACATAACCAACCATTCGTCACTTTTTAAAACACTTCAAGGCATTTAATTGATAACCAAGTTTAAGCTGTAAACAGAAAACTGAGCAAACTGCAGGAACTTTTCTATTTAACTGATTAAAGATACAAGCAAGGTCTACAGCATAATACATTGATTAACATAAAGAAAGCATAACATTAATTTACATCTTTGTACACATTCTCTCTCTCACTCACACCTTGTCCCGAGGATCGAGGGGAATGGACTAAGAGACCTCTAACTAGACTAACTACAAACCTTCTATCAACTAAGCGTTAGGGTGAAACGATCCTTCCGACTCCTGATGCTGATGCTGACCTGAAAATGTTTTGAGTAGAGGGATGAGTCTACTCGCTCAGTGAATAACATTTCACTTAGCTATCATTAAACAACTCGTCAGGTTTATAAACTGAAAATAAACATATATGCAGTTCAAACAGGGCAGTCCTTTTGACATAGTAAATATACAGGTAATAACCACATTTCTAAGCATCAACAAGTATTTCAGGTAAATAAACAGTTATATAAATTTACTGTGATCCTACATAATTACTTATTCATTTTTATTATGCCCTAATCATATGCAGTGTACTCTGCATATAAAGATCCGTAACAAGTTCATGCTACGATCCCACCGTACAAGACTTAGCGACACACCCGAGAAATGCTAAGTCTGACGCCAGCCCTGCTCTGCTACAGGACCCCTGGCTCTCCGGCCAGAAACATAGGCTCTACGGCCTCAAAGCACTACTCTGAGTGCACCCGACTCCTCCTTTAACCTAAGTACACCGGCGGAGGGTCACAGGGTTACCTTCGTGACACACGTACGAATGGTGTTAGATAACCGTGTTTTCTTTTTCTTTTCCCCAGTGCCATCGTGACACACACACGATTGTTGTTAGACACTGCCTCTCTTTCCTCGTTTGTCCGTGACACAAGCACGGATGATGTTGCAACACGAGTTTCACCCCTAAGTTGCAGATTCCCTCTTAGGGGTTCTACGGTGTTAGGGCACCTAAGTCTAATAATTAAGCAGCAGATAATCAATTAGATAGAAATATCACATAGCAACTGTAAGACATAGAATTTCCTCTTTTTCATCATTCATATCACACATTTCAAGTTCCAATGAACTTATCATACTAAAATGTACATGCTACACTGTTTAAAAGTCCTATCAACTGGTACTGAAGCAAATAAGCAATTAAAATGAGTTAAATAATGATTTCTAAATGAACTGCCACTCACCACTTGAAACTCGGCCGATCACTATGGAACTCGGCCGAACACTTCCCAGAATCTGAAACTCAGCCGACCAACCTCGGCCGACCAGCAGGAAACTCGGCCGATCCTCTGAGGAACTCGGCCGATCGAGACACTACTTTATATACCTACAAGGAAACTCGGCCGATCAGGACCAAACTCGGCTGACAAAAACGCTGTTCGCTTATCTAAATAAGAAACTCGGCCGATTCAAAACCCAAACTCGGCCGACCAAAAACTCTGTACGATTTCCCTAATATGGAACTCGGCCGACTGAATAGGAACTCGGCCGAACCGCACACAGGCAGAAAACAAAAACGACCTGCAAGAGTCGATTTCTCTCGAATCGACGGGAAAAACTCAAACAAACACCGCCAAACGTTCGCAATCGATGCATACCACCAAAACGGACCTGAAGGGGAAAGAGAAACGAGCTAGGGCTGCTCCTTGCGCCCCAATCATCAAGCCATTTCCCTACAACCGTAGCTTCAGCTGCGAATCCGAATTGAATTGACAGAGAAGATGATCAACGGAGGGAAGAGAACGAGCTGCAGCAGCTGATCGGAGCAAAACGAAGCTCCGACGTCTCTCCCTACTCAGCTCTCTCTCTCTCTCTCTCTCTCTCTCTCTCTCTCTCTCTCTCTCTTTTCACGCAAGGAAGAAGAACGCAGAAGCGTTCTCTCGTTTCTGTGAAAGTGAAACGAGATAAGGAAGAGAGAAAGGATAAGGAGGAAAACTCAGGGGCCTAAACGCAAAGTTCAAAAACTACAAACGGGTCCCTATAAGCCCAAAAACATGCAACTTTTGACTCGAAGGTCAGATTCGAACGATTTCTCTGGCAACGCTTCAAGCGTAAGGTCCTACACGCTTTAGAAGCTAGAAAACACACTAAGCACATGTCTTATCCGTTTAAACATTATTAACAAAAACAGGCTTAAACTTAGCACATCAGCTAATCACATGCTTAACATCATACTTACGGGATAAGCTCGACGCGGGTCGTAACAATCTCCCTCCCTTATAAGAATTTCGTCCCGAAATTCCTAGAAGAGAAAAGGAAACTTGCCACGCATCTCAGACTCTAGTTCCCACGTAGCTTCCTCAAGATTATGGTTTCTCCATAAAACCTTCACTAAAGGTATCTCCCGGTTCTTAAGCTTTTTGATCCGGTGATCAACTATCTGCATTGGTCCTTCTACATAGGACACATCTGTTCTAAGCTGCGCCGATTCTGGATCTACAATCTTTTCTGTACCGGGATGACACTTTTTCAGCATAGACACGTGGAAGACATCATGAAGATTTTCCAACTCAGACGGCAAATCCAACCTGTAAGCTACAGGTCCAATCCTCTCAACAATAGGATATGGACCCATATATCTAGGGGTCAACTTACCCCTCTTGCCAAACCTCAGCACTCCCTTCCACGGTGAAACCTTCAAGTAAACCTCGTCACCAACCTCAAACTCAAGAGGTCGACGTCGTCTTTCTGCATAACTTTTCTATCTGTCCTGAGCAGCTTTCAACTGCTCCCTGATCACGGATATCTTCTCTGTAGTTACATCAACTAACTCAGGTCCAAGAATTTCTTTCTCACCCACCTCGTACCAACAAACTGGCGATCTACACTTCCTTCCATAAAGAGCTTCATATGGAGCCATTCCAAGACTAGAGTGGTAACTGTTATTATATGCAAACTCCATTAGGCTTAAGTGTTCTTCCCAGTTACCTCTGAACTGTAGCACGCATGCTCTCAGCATGTCTTCAAGGGTCTGAATGGTCCTTTCAGATTGACCATCTGTCTGTGGGTGAAACGCTGTACTGAACTTCAGCCTTGTGCCCAACGCACGATGTAACTGATTCCAAAATCTAGATGTAAACTTTGGATCTCTGTCAGAAATAATGGAAACTGGAATCCCATGCAACCTGACTACTTCATCCACATAAACTTTAGCCAACTTTGACACGTCAAAGGTTGACTTGACAGGAAGAAAGTGAGCAGACTTAGTTAGTCTATCTACAATCATCCATATCGAGTCCGAACCCTTAGGCGTCCTGGGTAATCCTACCACAAAGTCCATCGTGATGTGTTCCCATTTCCATTCTGGTATAGGAAGCGACTGCAAAGTACCAGCAGGTTTCTGATGCTCAGCCTTAACCTGCTGACACACCCCGCACCTAGCCACGTATTCAACCACATCCTTTTTCATACCTGACCACCAATACAACTCTTTGAGGTTCCTGTACATCTTTGTGTTACCTGGATGCATAGCATACATAGAAGTATGCGCTTCTTCAAGAATCTGCTCTTTCAGCTCACTGTTTCCAGGTACACATAACCTATCATGAAGATACAACATGCCTTCATTAGAAAACCTGAACTCTGTTCTCTTACCTTTTGACATTTCCTGCATGATTTGCCACAACTCATCATCACTCTGCTGTAATTCCTTAATCTGATTATAAAAAGTAGGTCTGACTTGCATTTGAGCAATCAACCCACTTTGTCCAGTCACATCCAAGTCCAAGTTCAATTTTCGCATATCTACAAGCAAGTCTCTCTTGAAACATGCCATAGAAAATGCATTTGCTGTTGAACTTGACTTTCTACTCAAGGCATCAGCTACAACATTTGCCTTACCCGGATGGTAATCGATTGTCACATCATAGTCTTTAATCAGCTCAAGCCATCTGCGCTGTCTCAAATTCAAGTCCTTCTGAGTGAAGATATATTTCAGGCTCTTATGGTCTGTAAACACCTGACATGTCTCACCATACAGGTAGTGACGCCATGTCTTAAGAGCATGAACTATAGCAGCTAATTCCAGATCATGAACAGGGTAATTCTCTTCATTTTTCTTAAGTTGTCTAGATACGTAAGCCACAACTTTGCCTTCTTGCATCAGTACACAGCCCAAACCTCTCCTAGAAGCATCACTGAACACTGTATAACCCTTATCCGCCTCAGGCAACACTAACACTGGCGCTGTGGTCAACTTCCCTTTCAAAATCTGAAAACTCTTCTCGCAGTTATCAGACCAAACAAACGGTGCATTTTTCCTTGTCAAGCGTGTCAAGGGTGATGCTAACACACTAAAGTTTTGTATGAACCTTCTGTAATAACCTGCTAATCCCAAGAAACTTCTGATCTCAGTAGGAGTCTTAGGCTGTTCCCACTGAAGTACAGAATCAACTTTCTTAGGGTCAACACTAACTCCATCTCTCGAGATAACATGTCCAAGAAATGCTACCTCGGCCAACCAGAACTCGCACTTGCTAAATTTAGCAAACAACTGGTGTTGTCTCAACAACTTCAACACTACTCTCAGGTGTTGCTCATGCTGTGCATCGTCTCTGGAGTAGATCAGAATATCATCTATAAAGACTACAATAAACTGATCTAGGAACGGTTTGAAAATCCGGTTCATCATATCCATAAAGGCTGCTGGGGCATTGGTCAGCCCAAACGACATGACCAAAAACTCATAATGCCCATACCTGGTTCTGAAAGCTATCTTGGGAATATCGGAAGCCTTTATTCTGAGCTGATGATATCCAGATCTCAAATCAATTTTAGAAAAGATCGTCGCTCCACGCAACTGATCAAACAGATCATCTATTCTCGGCAATGGATACTTGTTCTTTATAGTGATCTTGTTCAGTTGCCGGTAATCTATACAGAGACGCATGGTACCATCCTTTTTCTTAACAAACAGGACTGGAGCACCCCACGGTGAAGAACTGGGTCTAATGAAACCCTTATCTAGCAATTCTTGCAACTGCACCTTGAGTTCTTTCAACTCTGCAGGTGCCATTCTGTAGGCTGGCAGTGCTACTGGATGACTACCTGGATATATCTGAATTTCAAAATCAATGTCTCTGACAGGAGGTAAGCCTGGTAATTCTTCTGGAAAAACGTCAGAGAATTCACGAACCACAGGCACATCATAAACACTGGCGGTGCTCTTTTCTGCTCTGGTGTCAACCACATGAGCAAGGAACGCTTCACATCCTTTCTGTAACATCTTATCAGCTACAGCAGCTGATACTATGCACGTAGGCAGAACTTTCCTGTCTCCAGCAAAGACACAAGAAAATTCACCTAATTGAAAGGTAGCTTCCTTCTTCCAACAATCGAGTTGCACTCGATATGTTTCAAGACAATCCATACCCAAAATGACTTGAAAGGTATTTACATCCAAGGGTATGAGATTAGCAGCAAAGGTGAAACCTCCAAAAGATAACAAGCATCCGGGATAAGACTCGGATAAAACTGTTGGTCCACCTAGTGGAACTCTCAACACTAACTCATCTGCCAACTCTTGAGTTAACAGATTAAGTTCATCAACTAAAGAACGTCGTATGAAAGAATGAGTAGCTCCCGGATCTATCAAAACTAAAACAGGTATACTATTAAACAAAAGCATCTCTCCTGTAACAACTTGTGAAGAAATTATACCTTCCTGAGGTGTCAAAGAAAAGAAACGTGCTGAAGCTCTCCCTCTACCACGTTGTCCTCTTTGACCACTCCTGCCACTAGACACTCCACCACCTCTAGAACCAGAAGCCACAGAGGAACTCGGAACATCATGGTATTGAGGCTGGAAAGCTTGTGATGCTGCTTGTTGAAGCTGAGGACATTCCCTTTTAAAGTGTCCAACTTGTCCACAAACAAAACAACTCAGAGTCCGACACTGTCCAGAATGTGATTTTCCACATTTGTCACATGGCGGTATTCCCTGTCCTTGGGGACCTGTCACTGACATTGACGATCCAGAAGACTGTCCACTATCGGCACTGCCCCATCTTCCTGGGTTGTATCCTCCTCTGCCTCTAGAAGTAGTGACATCCTCAGATCTCTGCCTGCCGAAACAACCAAAACCACGCCCAAGTTTAGAAAAGAAACCTCTACCTCCACCCCTATATCCACTACTGGATTGCCCTCTACTGAAGTCTGCAGATCTCTTCTTAGACTCAGGCACCTTGTCAGCATTCACAGATTCTTCAACCTGTCTAGCAGCCTCGACAAACTCACCAAAGTTCTCTCGGTTCCTCCTACTAGTAGCAGAAACTGTATGCCGAATCTCTGGCCTTAGTCCTTCTTGAAACCTTCTACATCTCTCTATGTTATCGGGAACAAGCTGTGGACAGAAGTTCGCTAACCGTGTGAAAAGCGCTTCATACTCTGTAACTCTCATGTTCCCCTACTTGATATTCTGTAACTGCCTGATTTTCTCATTAAGAAAAGTGGGTGGATAGAATTTGAGATGAAACTCCTCAGAGAAATCCCGCCAGGAAAGCTCTGTACCTCTCCTCTTTTCTTCCACACCACGCCACCACAACTCTGCATCGCCTGTTAAAAGGTAGACCGCATGATTGATCTTCTTATCTTCTGGAAGCTCCATCAGACGAAAGACCTTTTCTATCTGTCTAAACCACTCATCAGCTTCAGCAGGATCTGTAGTACCACTGAATTCTATACCACCGAGCTTCTTCACAAGCTCATACGATCGCATCAGATCCTTACTACTGGTAGAAGTAGAAGCTCGCCTATCAGCCTTGTACTTCTCCCTGGTCTCCAGAAACATCCTATACATACGAGATGCTTCATCCACGTGGTCACCACCACCTGGACCCAAGTACAAAGGATCGGGGCCAACATGGCTCTCAGCCTGATCATCACGATCAAAGCCTCTTTCTGCCATCTGCAATGATATAACAGAACATTTCCTGTTAGAAAACTACAGATAGAAGAAAGACACCTAAACCTTAATCCTATTGGTCTCTTATCGTCCCCTGACCTTGAGTAACTAAGTACTCAAACCTAAGCTCTGATACCAAGAATTGTCGCGCCCCAATTCCACATTAAGAACCACCACGAAATTAGGGCACGACAGGTGGGATTAACACATAACCAACCATTCGTCACTTTTTAAAACACTTCAAGGCATTTAATTGATAACCAAGTTTAAGCTGTAAACAGAAAACTGAGCAAACTGCAGGAACTTTTCTATTTAACTGATTAAAGATACAAGCAAGGTCTACAACATAATACATTGATTAACATAAAGAAAGCATAACATTAATTTACATCTTTGTACACATTCTCTCTCTCACTCACACCTTGTCCCAAGGATCGAGGGGAATGGACTAAGAGACCTCTAACTAGACTAACTACAAACCTTCTATCAACTAAGCGTTAGGGTGAAACGATCCTTCCGACTCCTGATGCTGACCTGAAAATGTTTTGAGTAGAGGGATGAGTCTACTCGCTCAGTGAATAACATTTCACTTAGCTATCATTAAACAACTCGTCAGGTTTATAAACTGAAAATAAACATATATGCAGTTCAAACATGGCAGTCCTTTTGACATAGCAAATATACAGGTAATAACCACATTTCTAAGCATCAACAGGTATTTCAGGTAAATAAACAGTTATATAAATTTACTGTGATCCTACATAATTACTTATTCATTTTTATTATGCCCTAATCATATGCAGTGTACTCTGCATATAAAGATCCGTAACAAGTTCATGCTACGATCCCACCGTACAAGACTTAGCGACACACCCGGGAAATGCTAAGTCTGACGCCAGCCCTGCTCTGCTACAGGACCCCTGGCTCTCCGGCCAGAAACATAGGCTCTACGGCCTCAAAGCACTACTCTGAGTGCACCCGACTCATCCTTTAACCTGAGTACACCGGCGGAGGGTCACAGGGTTACCTTCGTGACACACGCACGAATGGTGTTAGATAACCGTGTTTTCTTTTTCTTTTCCCCAGTGCCATCGTGACACACACACGATTGTTGTTAGACACTGCCTCTCTTTCCTCGTTTGTCCGTGACACAAGCACGGATGATGTTGCAACACGAGTTTCACCCCTAAGTTGCAGATTCCCTCTTAGGGGTTCTACGGTGTTAGGGCACCTAAGTCTAATAATTAAGCAACAGATAATCAATTAGACAGAAATATCACATAGCAACTGTAAGACATAGAATTTCCTCTTTTTCATCATTCATATCACGCATTTCAAGTTCCAATGAACTTATCATACTAAAATGTACATGCTACACTGTTTAAAAGTCCTATCAACTGGTACTGAAGCAAATAAGCAATTAAAATGAGTTAAATAATGATTTCTAAATGAACTGCCACTCACCACTTGAAACTCGGCCGATCACTATGGAACTCGGCCGAACACTTCCCAGAATCTGAAACTCAGCCGACCAACCTCGGCCGACCAGCAGGAAACTCGGCCGATCCTCTGAGGAACTCGGCCGATCGAGACACTGCTTTATATACCTACAAGGAAACTCGGCCGATCAGGACCAAACTCGGCCGACAAAAACGCTGTTCGCTTATCTAAATAAGAAACTCGGCCGATTCAAAACCCAAACTCGGCCGACCAAAAACTCTGTACGATTGCCCTAATATGGAACTCGGCCGACCGAATAGGAACTTGGCCGAACCGCGCACAGGCAGAAAACAAAAACGACCTGCAAGAGTCGATTTCTCTCGAATCGACGGGAAAAACTCAAACAAACACCGCCAAATGTTCGCAATCGATGCATACCACCAAAACGGACCTGAAGGGGAAAGAGAAATGAGCTAGGGCTACTCCTTGCACCCCAATCCTCAAGCCATTTCCCTGCAACCGTAGCTTCAGCTGCGAATCCGAATCGAATTGACAGAGAAGATGATCAACGGAGGGAAGAGAACGAGCTGCAGCAGCTGATCGGAGCAAAATGAAGCTCCGACGTCTCTCCCTACTCAGCTCTCTCTCTCTCTCTCTCTCTCTCTCTCTCTCTCTCTTTTCACACAAGGAAGAAGAACGCAGAAGCGTTCTCTCGTTTTTGTGAAAGTGAAACGAGATAAGGAAGAGAGAAAGGATAAGGAGGAAAACTCAGGGGCCTAAACGCAAAGTTCAAAAACTACAAACGGGTCCCTATAAGCCCAAAAACATGCAACTTTTGACTCGAAGGTCGGATTCGAACGATTTCTCTGGCAACGCTTCAAGCGTAAGGTCCTACACGCTTTAGAAGCTAGAAAACACACTAAGCACATGTCTTATCCGTTTTAAACATTATTAACAAAAACAGGCTTAAACTTAGCACATCAGCTAATCACATGCTTAACATCATACTTACGGGATAAGCTCGACGCAGGTCGTAACAATGTGGCTAAGGATATAATATGAGAAGAAAACTACACCTAGTGGACCATGGCATATGAAAAATATCTAGTAATAGAGTCCTATGTGTAATCCCTTTACACTCAGGTCCTTGGGGGTGTTCTCGATGTGTTTTGTAGACATGATGATTGATATGTGATTTCTGGCTTGTGTGCCTCTGGTAGTATGTATATACATGTGGAACTGTTATCTTATGTAATAGGTTGATTGGAAAATGATGATTTAGCACCTTTAATATATGTTATAAAATGCAAGTGTTGGCTCTTGTTTAATAATTCTCAACTCATGGTGCTTGTTGTGAATCGGTTTTAATTTCCTATGATTTTTGGTATTCTGCTACTTATAGTTTTTTTTTGAAGGTAAACCATACCATTATATTGATAAAAGCCATACGAAATCTATAGAGATAAAAGGATCATACATATTCTGTAACCAAAGGAGCCAGAGAACGCCTTCTAACAGGTAGGATTGGATGCGAGTATAACATTTCAGAACAGATTCCTCCCTTTCGCGCTTGTAGAAGCAGCTTTCATGCAGAATCAAACCACAATCCCGGGTTAAATATGCAAAGTCGACGCTACCACCACCTAGATGACCAGAATAAGAAAGATTTGCACCTCCAGAAGACCCATCAGGCCTACACCAATACATCGAACACACCAGACAAACCAAATGAACTACACTAAACAACAGGGGGGAGAACCCCAACCAGGTTGAATAACTGGGGGAAAACCAGATAAACCACCACCTTCACAGAGGAAGGACAACATTCCTTATGCAAAAGGAACAAAAAAGCCGATAAACGGCGGAACAAAGGCAGATAAGACTGCCACAACCAGCTACCAAGCAAAACCCCGCACAGAAAAACCGATCTTGTCGATCACTCTAGCTGAGAGGACACCCACCAGCACCTACCTCTTCACGACAGTCAGAAACCCAGAACGGGGCTGTGGCTAGGGCCATAGAAGCCCCGCCACCGCCAGGGACACAACGCACAGCGCTAGCAGCATAGAGGCGAGAAGCGAAAGACGAGGGGTTGAAGAAGCGACCACCAGACATGGGTGATCCACACCGATCGGGCTTGGAAGAGGCCCGGGGGGGAGCGGGGTGGCGCAGGACGCCGCCGATGCCCCCTCCCCCGAGCTGGGGAACTCGTGCCCTAGTCGCCCTTTGAGTCGCCCAGGCGGATGGGAGCGGACAGGCGGATCGTATAGAACTCCTCTTTTGAATCATTTTTGCTACTTATAGTTGATCATGGTTTAAGTTTTGAGTAATCTCGCTTTGTGTGACAAAGGGTGTCACATTTGATGGTATTAGAGCTCTAGGTTCGCTGAGTCTACAGGGACATTCAAACTAGGGTTAGGACGGTGTCTAAGATTAGAAAATGATATAAAATATTATGCATATTGCCTAATCTCAGTACTTGAGTACCCTGGCCAGGTATTCAAATGTTGAAGAAAATGTAAGTATGGAACTCTTAAATTGATTTCTCTTTGATTAATTTGATCAAGTAATCATTTTGGAACAATCTAAAGAGCATAAAAATTAGGAATTATGATGCTAATACCTCCACCATACTATGAAAAGAGGTACGAAATGCACCATAATTCATTTAAAACTTGAATGTTTGGTGATTAAAAGAGAAAAATACAACTCCATGAAACCTAAATCTAAGTGTGAATATGATAAGAGAAGTTCTTGAAGCAATAATTTCAAGAAATGTATGAAGATAAAGGTAGATGAACTTGTGCTAATAAAGCAAGTCAAGGTGTAAAATTCACATAAGATGAAGAGAATTCCTAAAACAAGGATGAACTAAGAAGACAAATAAGAACGAATGCTAAGTAAATAAGATGGAACCTGAGTTAATCTCAGACCAACCCGTGAGTGTAAGAAATTATAAAGTGTAATCTTCATGATATGTGAAAGGAAACAAGGGAGATGATCCCTATTCAATAAAGAATTATGTAAATAATAATGATCCTTTTCCTGATGTAAAGATGAAACATGTGGTAAAACAAGGAGATGATCATGAACATGATAGATAGTAACAAAGAAGGGAGTAATGACATGTAATTATCCTTATAGTTCCTATGCTAATGGAAAGGAAACCAAGATGAAAAAGTGAAAATGATACATGAGCAGTTGAAAACACATGAAATAATGAAAGAAACTGATAATCCCTTCACCTTGATAAGAAATCTCTGGGTAAATATGTAGCAATCAGAGGAATATGTTCCCTTGTGCTTTGTCCTTTAAAGGATGTGGCAATCAAGTGCATATTATGTCACTTGATGTGTATAGTTTAGAAGTGATCTTAAGATGGATACTCCAATAAGTATCAGTGGTCTTGGTTTTTGTTCCAAGATAGGGATATATGTGATAGGAGATGTCTTGAGATGAAAGAAAGACCCTTCTAATATGTTTAGGTTTGGTAGTAGCAGTTGAGGATGGATGTTTTGAGGATGTGATGTGTCTTTGGCATGTGTGATGGATACCAAGGTAAGGAATCTAGTATCCAAGTGGTTCCATTTGTATGGGAGAGTGAGAACATGTCACTTGATAGAATGATTAGGTGTTTGGCTATCTAAAAAGATGGACTTTGGGATCAATTTGGTTGCAAGTACCTAACCTATAGTTTGGACATCACATGTTAGGGGTTTATGCTCCACATAAATGTAACATCGATAGGGATGCATAAGTTGAAGAGATAGCTACAAGATCTGCTTGGGTAAAGTTTGTCAAGTTGAGTATAATCCATGGGAGTACTCCTTCAGGCTTGAAAGTAAGAAAGGTTCTAAGAAGATTATACTTTGTCTATAGATGGATAGGTAGGGTTTCCACTCCCTATCTAGGTCGATTAAGGTGACATATAATATCTTGAGTTACCTTTGAGATAGTTTTTCTTGGATAAGTGGCCTCTTCTTATGACAATAGGATGTACATCTGAGAATGAGTATGTTGGCAAGATGGTAGAAGTAAGACTAGTATTGAGTCAGCAAATCAGAGTGGTGCATCAAAAGCATGATAGGTTTTGTAGTTCCTAGTGGATGACAGAACATATCTCTAGTCTTTCTTTAGAAGAAACATGCTGACATTTGAGGAGGGTATAGTAGACTCCCAAAATCAAGGATCTTATCATATGATATTATAAGTTTAGGAGGTGATACATAAGAAAGATTTGATGCCTAAGTTGAATAAATATGTATAGTGCTTCTATGGCTTAGAAAGTATCACCTGACATAGGGTTGATTCTACAACCGATAATGGAAAAGGATAAGTTGAGTATGTGTCATGTGCAACAGATATTGTGATGACCTTGGATGCAAGAATAGTATGTTAGTTAAGTCTTGTGACATCACCCTAAAATCAAGGAAGTGTGTGGAATTTTTAAGATATGATTCATGAGTAGTATCCATCTCCTTTCGGTTGGGATTTCGGGGGCGAAATCCTTGTTAGGGGTTTATGACTTGTAAGGACCTTGACCTGGGTTTTGGGCTAACCCTATTTGTCTTGCTTAAGAAAGTTTCTTATAACTTGAATATAATCATTTGAGATGTTTTTTATTCATGTGACATGCTTATGTTTCAAGTTTGGTCCTGTTTGGATGCTGTTTGAGCAATGTTTGCCCGTTTTGGACCAAAGTGCAATTTACCCAAGATGAGGGGTTACCTTGAAATATGTCACATGATGAGTGTTCCCTTCATGATTTAGCATCATAAGAGAGATAATGATGCTAAGGGGCACCTTGTGGAAAGTTCAAGTATCAAGTTGGGCATGTATGGATGATGCTTGTGTTTTATGAGCTAGTTTTGGTGTAAATTGTAAAGTACCTAAAGTGAAGGATTAATATGTAGTTTACCATATCTAGAGTGTTTCCTCTCTTGTTTGACATCATATAGAGGATAAAGGAATAGTTTGGTGCCTTGTTTGTATCTTATTGTATGGTAACATCTTTGGTGGTATATGGAGCACATGTATGAGATGTGCCTTGCACTTAGATGCGCCATCTCAGGTTAGAGAGCCTTAGAGAGGCTACCAATCGGTTTGTGAGTGTGTGGGGTTGTGCCCTATCAGTTTGAGAGTGTGTTGGGTTGTTCCCTATTGGTTTGTGAGTGTGTAGGGTTATGCCCTATCAGTTTATGAGTATGTTGGGTTTTGTCATATCGGTTTGTGGGTGTTTAGAGTTTTGGCATATCGGCCGTGACCTTGGGGGGAGACCTAGAGGATGAGATCTAACCTAGATCTTATCACCATGGCTTGGATGTTATTTCATGTGGACCCTTTCTTATGGGCAAGTGTCACCTAATCTCCTAAGGTGATGACACCTCTTCTTTTGATCTCTTTTCATTCCCTCAAGTATATAACCCCCTCTTTCTTCACACAAGTAAACCCTTTCATCCATCCTTGTTCTTTTCCTATTAGTGGATGAGCTTGGAAGCTTGAGCCCCGATTTGGTTCGGGATTGAGATTCCATAGTCTGGACTGGACTGGGCAGGGTTAGTCAGTAGATCTGGATTGGTGTAGTCTGGATCCAGTCTGATTCTGTTTGGTAACCTAGTCTAATTCTGGTCAGCTGATCTGGTTTGAGTCTGGTTTTAGTCTTATTCTGTTTGGTTATCAGTCTGGATGTAGTCTGATTTTGTTTGGCAACCTAGCCAGGATCTGTGTATTCTGTCCTCTTCTAACAGAAATGGTTTAACAGTTACACAATATGTGAAGCCGTGATGGCACTACAATACAAGTAAAAATTTTGAAAAAAAATTGTTCATACACAATGTGGATGATATTGTTTGTTGTTTAGTGGTATGGATATAAGATGAGTATGCTCTTTTTACATGTTTATTTTAAATAAATAATATACAACTGTCTTGTCTTGTGTGGCATCTTGCATTTATGTATATAGTTATGCGTATTTGATCCAATAATTTGTAACTGACAAGATAATTGAAATTGTCATGATAGAACATAAAATTACGCACATGTAGCATTACCGTTTGAATATAAACATGTCCATACCATAGTTATACATAATTCTTATATAATAAAATAAATGACAAAGTGAAGAAGTTTTCATTTGAACTTAAATAACGCCCAAAATAAGGGATAATTGCATACTTTGGTCCTGGACAAATGCATCATGAATGTAGGAAGAGCGGAAAAATCATGAGCGACATTGCCTAGGCCTACATCTACACATCCATACAAAAATGCTAAGATGGTGGTGTGAACAATGATTTATGTTGATCCCAGGTAGGACCATCCAAGTTGGCCCACTTCAGGGCCTCATCATATTCATCCCATGAAACAGGACATTCTTCCTGCACAGGCTGAATGGGTTGTTGTTTGACGTCATCTTTTGGCCAGTCAAACAACAATGGCAGATGACAAACAAGGTGATTGACCCCTTCCTTTCCTTGTTCCTGTCTCCCAAATTTGCCCCCATTAACTGAAGTCTCGCAACATTTTGTTTTGCATACAAGGTTTTCTTTAACATATTTTTTTTTCTTTGATGGAGACATCAATATCTTTTCGTACTTTGCCGGTGACTTTGATCTTGATGGCGGCATCTATATTTCATAAAAAAATAAAAAATATGAGCACACAATGACACTAGAAAAGTAATACTTACACTAATGTATAGAAATATAAGTTGTCAAGAAAACATAGACAAATGCAAGTTTTAAAGCAATGTAAGTCTTGTAATCAAAAGAGTAAAGTAGATGTTTTATCAAACGATGGAAAAAAAACTGATTGTGTCCATAAGTTGTACAATATAAAGAAATAGAAATTGGAGACAAACAAACATAAACAAATACAAATTTGAGCTACTATATTACAACTTCATGCGTTATTGTTGGTTTCGTCATTTGTAAGGTACTCAACAAGTGCTGGTGGATAGGTGCGATGAGTAGTCACAAAGTTGTGTTGAATGTCGTGTTGCACAACAAATGGCTAGGGAGGCACTAAATCTCCTAAAATGAAAAGATTATCTGTTATGAACTCTCTCATGATGTGCTGTCACTGTAGTTGCAACTCGCTCAAAGAAATGTAAGGCCCCCTGTTATGTGCAGAAAGTGACACCACACCTCCCTCCAAACCTGAGCAGTATATACTCCATTCACACATCTCCCCATGTGATATTGGGTTCTCATCAAACCTCTGAGAACCATATCAAGCTCTCTACACCATATAACATATGTCGTAGTTTGTTGTGCAACCATATTACAAAATTTTGTATGTATATAATATTGCAATTAACATCCATAAGAATTGAACAAAATCAAGAAAATAACATAATTGCAGATATAATTCGAATGTTAGGATTTCGTGATCAAATAACATATGGCATAAAATGTGATACATCCATAAGAATCGAACTAAATTAAGAAAAATACAAAGTTTGCGATGTAAGTGTAACAACAACTTTATGGATTCATCGGGGGTGGAGTATCCAAATGCAGAGTACAACTATCCTCCAACCTCTGAACAGAGGCTTGCAAAACTTCATACTCGTACTGTATAGAGGTGTAAACATGTTGGAAGTCGTGATGGATTTCAACAAAGTCCTTCATGTTCATCGCCTGGCCCCATACTAACTTGCACTCATAAATTAGTAACGTAATTTCAGCCTTCAGCGAATCAGTTGTTGGGGGGAGATCGACTGCCTAATGAAAGTATTTGCATCAGTCTTTTCCCTAAAAATATTTCCCAAATTTGAGTTAAAAACAACAAATACACAATTTACTTAGCTAGTGCAACTGAGTATTTGTGGTTGTACTAGCGCACCTCTCTAGAAGGACATATATAATACATTTCTCTCAGACTTTGACTCAGATTGCCAAAATCATATAACCCTGCATCCTCTGTGTTAACTCGCAATGCTGCAACCATACCACAATCACACCTCGGAACTTCGGATAGATTCATCAACATCTAAAACATGATTAATGATTAGTAACATAAACTTGGCTTCAAAACATATGTCTCTATGAGACTTAGGTTTGAAAGTAGTTCGTTAGTCGCAGTTGAATGTTGTAACATGTAGTGAAGCTACACTTCATTACATATAATTATATTACATATATGATGCATTGTATCCCTCTTCCTCCATTGAAGAGTCATTATCACTCGGGAGGTGGAGTCATTCACATAGATATAGATGCCTCCCTCGCAACACATCAATTTCTGTTCTTAGTCGGTCTGTGTCTGCTCTAGTGGAACTTACAAAGTCACATTGTTCTGACCATGTCTTGTGTTCATTGCATGCATATGCAAGTTGTGTTACCAGCGCATCCCTAATTGCAGTTAACGTGGCAAGTGTATGTTGTACGCGATGCGCGGGCAACATCATGTGACATATGTTTGGAACAACTCCCCTACCACATGTAAAATATGGCCTGTGGGGGTTGTTGTCTTCAAACCAGCCATTTGCCACATATGTGGCATCCATGTACACTCGTACGGTGCACTGGAGCCCACATGTACACTACAACATTCCATTCTCCATTTCAAGACTGACAACCTAATCAAACAAAATGTGATATTTTTTTATTACAGGGCATATAAAATGTTGAGGGGCTAGAATAATTAGAGAACGCATGTTAAACATACATTAGTTGTCAAATGCTAACATTGTTATTAAACAAAGAGGGGCACAAAACATGTCAAATCGTACTTGTGTTTTCATATTGTATAGAAATGAGGATAACTACAAAGTCAGTTCAACGAGTATCCCAAATAAAAGTGGAAATAGTTTAACGTTGTACATCAGCCTCCCTTGCATCTGCCACATTTGTTCGGTGTAGCGAACTTAGATCGAAGCCATTGGGTGGGATGGCAGATGTTGTACTGTTGTCTGGTATTTCTTCCATAATAGCGTCACCATCATTTTGGCGATGTATGAAATTGTGGAGGATATAGCAAGCCATTACGAGGCGACACTACGAATGAATAGAATATGTCTCCCCTTTTTAAAGTAGGCAAACCGCCTCTTAAGCACTCCGAATGCTCTTTCTACGACATTACACAACCGAACGTGGTGGTGGTTGAACATTTCCTTCTTGTTGTTGTAGGAATGTATGTTACCCCGATACTCAGATATATGGTAAGCTGTGTTACAATACAGTGCAAGAAATTGCCGAGTGTTTGCGTATCCTGCATCCACTAGGTAATACTTTCCTGGAGGGACTTTAAAACTGGATGTAGTCGTTGCTTCTTGTAAGACCCTTTGGTCAGCGACCGAGCCCTCCCACCCAGTGAGTACATATGTAAACTCCATTGAGAAGTCTACAACAACCATGACATTAAGGGAGACATTCCCTTTTCTATCTCGGTAACGATTT
Source organism: Alisma plantago-aquatica (assembly GCA_963693085.1). NCBI lineage: Eukaryota > Viridiplantae > Streptophyta > Magnoliopsida > Alismatales > Alismataceae > Alisma > Alisma plantago-aquatica. The sequence goes on along the minus strand of OY856411.1, from coordinate 713,899,935 downwards.
TGCTTGTCACGTCTTACCAAGACTGGGATGTGTGTCCCATCAATAGCACCGATGGCATTCTACAATACCATAATTGAGTTTCAACATACAAAAAAACTGAACAATAATAAATACTACAGGGGATGACTGTTACTGCCTTGAAGTAAGGGTAGAACCTTGGGTTGTCCGATATACGACGATGTGTGTTTGTGTTTGTGGTTTGCATGACAATATAGTCATTGCACAATGCGCACACTACGTCCAATACGTCGTTGAACTTTCTGCTGATGGTTTCTCCAGAGAGGATGTTGTCCTCCGCCAAAGCACGATTGGTATGGTCATGGCCAACCATCTGAAGGAAGTAGCATACAACCTCAACTGATGAGACTCCTCTACTACTCTTTAACAAGCCACGATCCTCAAGCTTGTCTACAAGGGCATTTATAGGTTGTGGACACATTCAGAATAGGTCATAAGCCCTCTGTTCATGACCGATCATTATTTCTAGCACCTTTTGGTGTCCACTCCTAATACTAAATGATCTAGGTATTGAAGGAGGTACGTCATCATCATCAGAAATATCATCCATGATGGAGTTAGCTATTGACTCAACTATTGCATCAACAACGTGATTTGTTGTACTAGTCACAATATCTATAATCTATGGTAGGAGGTCTATTGGTTATGTATGCCCACTACCAGACATGATGCCTACAACCAAAATGATTTCAAACTTTTCATGATTCGTACATTAAAAAGAGTAGCAACATGATCATAATATGATATATGTGAATGAAACTGAACAACATCAACATTAAATACGAATAAAATTAATGCACTACAAATGTATTGATGCATCGTATTTATTACAACAACAAATTGGTTTTCCTGTTCATAAACAAATAAACCATCATCACAAACTAAAATCCTAAAGTTCATTGATAAATGATACTGGAAAGCAAACCACAACCCGAACCCTCCTCTAAGTTATGATGCTGAAGGACCTGTGTTATTCCCACTAGTGCCACCAGCATTGCTTCCAATATACCTCATAGATGGTATACTTGTCGTGCCATTGAAGTTTGATGATGGTGAATGCGAAGCATATCCCTATTGAGATGGCACATAATCAGATGCCATTGAAGGTCGGGCTGGTGTACTACCTATGTGGGACCTTTCTCAAAGATCATGCAACCATATAGTTAGTTTCTGTGGGGTGTGGATGAGGCTGAGGTAGATCGTACGGTTTGTCGAATCCTTAATGGTGTTCATAAGAGTTGTAAACACTTGTGTAGGGGCTTCGGGAAAATTGTCATTGAAATGTTGTAAAATTGTTGCAAACTCCTCTTTTTCAATGGCTCTACTAGCGACACCTGTGCCCAACTCGTGTACCTTTGTGTACACTTGTGTGAATTCAGATAACACTTCATTAGAAAGGACGCATCGTTCATGTGGTAAGGATGCCCACTTCATGTGCCTGTGGCTATGAGGAGTCCTTCCCCCAACACCCTAGGAATCTATGCCACCTCCCCCAGTGTCGGCCTCACTCTGCATCCCGGGTGTGCCTAAGTCCGGTTCCACAATGGGCGTTTCTGAGGGCATTGGTGTATTAGATGAATCTAGGTCGGCAACAACTTCTTCCTCGGAGGCAACGTCAGACGGTATTTGTCTATCCGTAGAAGACATTGCATGATGTCCTCTAGCAATGTTCCTCCCCACCATCAACTCGATGTCGTAGTAGTGGGGAAAGGGCTGATTAGCCAACCTAGCAAGATCTTTGTTTACCTAAATTTGAAAAAAAACGTTTATTACGATACCAATATTTAAATGTGGCAAGGACTAGTTTTGGGTCAATGTAAGGTTATTGTACGTACCGCAAGGTTCTCCTTCCACTCAGGGGTGTCAGGCAGCCTTGACTTGTTCCTAACTTCATCCCATCCAACGCCACTCTTGTTGGTTACAAGCTTAAGTTTGGCATAGTCCCTCTTGAGGTTCTTCCACCTAGTTTTCACCTAGTCCATCGTTAAGTTTGGCCTCGAAATCCTATTTTGCATCTCACAAACCATCTCCCTCCATGCATCCCTAGTAAACTATCCATCGATACACCTACCCTTATCATACTGCCTCCTCGGTGTGGAAACTAAAGCATCATCATTGTCTCTCAAACATATAAAACGCAACTTGGGGTCAGTGGAAGACATACTCCCGTATGTGCTGCAATATATAAATAATGTGAGCGCTGTTTATAGCATGTATAAATGTATAATGAGTACATGGGATGAGTTATAAAATCTGACATCTAATAGGTTGTTGTTATAGTTATGCATAAATTTGTGTCCCCATGTTACTTGCAATGAACCCTTTCAGTAATGTATTCCATTTTATTTAAGCAGGATTTTCTACCATCAATGTTAACTTATACATTTACCTATTTACATTTGGTCAATTATGTCCAGACATTATGTAAATGGAATAAAATGTCTAAAATTTAGGTTTCAGACTTGGGGAATGAGTTCAAATTCTGTAAATACTATCCAAATTGCAACAACACGAGCCTATGCAAGTATAGCTTCATTACATTATCGGCTTAATTAAGATGCATTTTATATAGCATGCATCCTACTATGAAAAAATCTGATAGCCCACATATAGATTACAAAGCATACATGTACCACATTCTGATCACTGAATTGAGTTAGCATTTATTAGCATAATCTACCTTATCATTTTAGTGTTACAGTTAGGTTCTTATATTCATCTACTCATTCCCACCTTTTCCCTAATCATAGAATGTAACCAGCTCATATTAATCCTTATGTATATATCATACTCAATTTCAAAAAGATTGAACAATACAAAGGTCTAACTCATTATACAATTCAAATATTATTCTACACATGTCAATTCAATTCCCAAGCTTACTGAATAGCTAATTAAACTATTTCAGTTGTATATTATCTTACTTACCTATAAGGCACAAGACCAGATACTTTTAATATATTGTGACTATTGATTATATATTAACAATCGACAAGCATTGAAGGGAGTCAAGTGATAATTCAATCGAGTTTTTAGCAAGTTGCATGTAAATTTTGTAGTACTTCTACATATACATACACATCAACAAATACATGTCTAGAATAAGAAACATATGTAATTTGAATAATCATGTGCTACAAGTCTGAAGAAGTTAATTGAGTTGACTCTTTAATAAGTTATGTTATTATTATTATAAGTATGAACTATATGTTAGCGGTTAATAAGCAAGAACATGTAATATTAATAATCACATGCTATAATTATATAATGGTGTCATTGTTATTGGGAGTGGATTGATATATAATGGTTTGATATATAATGATGTCATTGTTTCAACACATCATACATATGTAATTATTATTGTGAGTACGAACTATAGGGAATGGATCATGTTTACCCCAAATTATTATACAAATCATTTGCAATTTTTCCTTTCCTTGATTTCTCATGTTTACCCCAAATTATTATACAAATCGACAAGTGATACCAATCCCAACCGAATCAAGACTCAAGTACCCAAATTAAACCCTAGTTTTCTCCCACAACAAAAAATAGTCACTCTTGTTCTTCCTTAGAACACATAGCAGACATAGATCATAAGGCCCTCTCAAGGACAAGTAACGGTCCTTGTAGACTTTAGTCTTTGTTGAAAATGATGATGATATCATTTAAGCATCTCCAATATAGTTTGCACATTTGATTATCTAGTAAGTTTGCATATTTGTATAAAACAAAATTAATAAGGCATGAATGAATACTATTGTGAGTAGTAATTATATATTCACATTCAATGAGATCATATTCAAACAGGGGAACACACATAAATTTTTCGACTACATATCAATGACAGCTGGCTGATACATACACCGAAACAGTTATCCAAGAAATATGATAAAGCAAAAAATGAATAGATGTCAACTGACTGCCCAAGCTAGGAAGATATTGTTTTGACTCAAACATGGTGTTCCTTTGTATTTGCTTTCCCAATCTTGCTACATTTACATTTTACAGGGAATTCATTTCAGATAAACACTATTGCATGAATCCAAAATAGTATATACGATTAAATAGAAACCAATGGACAATCAAATTATCAAGGTTGAATTGTATTTCACTTTGAACAAAGCTCACAACAATGAAAAAAAAGCACTATTCAAACTAAGGTGGAATGGCCTAGGATCAAAAAGAGAAGAAGGAAGGGATGTCGTGCCCCTCAAATAGACACCACAATAGCAAAAATTGGCAATGATCATGGTGTGAGAGGGTCAGAGAGCATACCTGAACACCAGAAGTGTCGTCGCCGTCCACACACACCACAGCAGCAAAAAAATAGAAACACAAACCAAACACACTAGTTAGTATCTACTAATAACTGGAACAACAAGAAACACGGATTCAACTACAAATGAATAACAACAGAAGAACAACAGAAGAACACAATGCACTTACCATGGAAGGACTGGTGTTGGATCCGAGCAGGTTGTTGAGCAGCTACAAAAATCACCAGAATAGAAGGCGTCTGCGAGGAGGTTGACGAAACTCACAAGGTGAAACAGGAGGAGTTGGATGACCACTGCCCCAAATTTATAGCAGAGCTGCCTTTTCCTCGATTGGGGCTGCTCCACGATGGTCAATGTCCTACAAAATTGATGAGCGCCATAACAGCAGTAGGGTGAAGAAGAGATTGGACAACATAATGCCCTTGCTTGCTTTCAATTTGCCGCATGCTATGCCCTCCTGTTTGCCTCGTGAACCGCCTCCCAGCTACAGCACTTCCATGGCGACACCCTACTACCGGCTGCATTCTCAAAACAGCTGCTACCACTACACCCCGGCACCGGGACAGAGCCGAGTGGACGGGGAACAGGTAAAGCCGACCTACACCTACTCCTAGACCCAGCTATCATCTTCTGCGAGCAGCTATGCTCAGACGGAGTAAAGGGGGTATCAGGTGGCGAGGGGGTGGGGGAGAGGAGAGGAGAGTGTCGGGATGGGAAAAGTATGGAGTGGGGGAGATTGAAACTGGGTTGCAAATGAAATCTCGCTCAGACTGGGACTGAGTTGGTCCGAGTTTTGGGATTACGGAACCCCGAAATGGGACTGTTCTGGGGTGTTGAACCAAATGTCCAAATGCGCCGATCCAAATCTAAAAACACTGACTTATCGCTACGTGACAGCCACCGATCTGGTTTTAGTCTGGAATCAAATAGGGGCTGAGGATCTAGAGGAAGCCCCATGGAGATTGGGAGGTCAAGTTCCTTTCTCATGGTGATTTCTTGTTCAACTTCCATCTTGGTGAGTTATGTTTCTTTAATGGCCATTCCTTTAAGCTCTCTTCTTCATCTTCTTCTTCCACTCTCAGCCATGGATCATACCTTGGATGAAGTTTGATTGGGACGTGGTTCTCTCTTCTTATTTCCTTCATCTTGAGCTATCATAACCATGGCATCTTCTTCTTCTTTCTTGAGGTGATGTTGAAATCGAGTTGGGACTCTTAATAAATCATCTTCAAGTTTAGGAATGTGTGCTTTGGAGCTTTGATTATGGAAGCTTGAACTCTTGATGGAGACCTTCTTGAGGTGGGTTATATAACTCTTAACCTCCTTTGTTATTATCACTCTTTATATACTTCAGTTTTTCTTCATCTCTAGATTTTGTACCTCTTATATGTTAGTAGTTAGTGATTGTTTTAAGGACTTCTAATAAAAGAACTTCATTAGCTGCTTCTAATGTCTTTTGCTTTCATGCATTGATTAGTATATGGACCTGTGACTGAATTTCCTAAGGTTGAAGATGACTAAGTCAACACTTAGGTGGTGAATGGTCGACATGACTCATGATGCTTAAACTGGCATACATGTTGCAAGTCATCATGACTTGGGAGTGCTTAGGCCAATAAGTTTGGAAGGATGCTAAACTGTCACAACCTAGAGATGCCTAAACATATATGATTGCTAGACCATCAAACCTTGATAAGGTTAACTCCTTATGACCTAGAAGCACCTAAACCAATATGTGTTGTTAAACCAATAAGCTTGATGAATGCTAACCGACATGCCCTAGATGGGGTTAAGCCAATATGCCTTGCTAGCCCGTCATGATCATGTGGACATATTATGTAACTAGTATGTATTGAGTGCTAACCCGTGACAACCATGATTGTGCAAATGGCTGGCATGACCTAATCCTAACCCTAAACTAATTGTCTCACTATCTATTACCCATCACACTATGTGTTGCCCGTCACACCCTTTGGGTGGTGTTGCCTGTCACCCTCTCAAGAAAGGCTAAACCAATACACTAAAGGTGGACTAAACCAATACACTACAAGGTAGGTTAACTTGATACACTTCTTGTGTAGTTAATATGACATCTCAAATTTAGATAAACCATCACCCCTTATGTGTAGTGAACCCTACATGCTTGGACAATATGGCCTAAATCGATACACCTCATGGGGGTCCAAACTGATACACCACAAGAGGGTCTAAACCAATACCTTGGGTTGATGAGGTGAAACTGATACCACATGATGAGGATTGAAGGGTATGTTTAGATATTCAATGATGTACACATATGAGCAAAACATAATATACAAGAGTGTTGTTTTGGATAATGTATGATTAATCTTAATTTCTTCTCCTAAAGCTAGTGCACCATAGGATTGTGTTACTATGAGTGGTTCATATTTAATCAAAGATCTTAGCCCTAAAATCTTCAACAATTAGGGAAGTAATGGATGAATGGTTCAATGGTTGAGTATCCATATGATAACCTTAAACACGGAATAATATGACCCATGTGCTCATCTTAATGAAAGATTATAATCCATGGAAAGTGTCAACTATATATACCTTTCATGATCTTGAATTGTGGAGTGAGGTCAATGACACAACTATGTGAAGGTATATGTGATGGTGATGACAAGCCTTATTGGAATAAAGAGTGACAACATTTGTGTATAAATCATATAAACAAGTATAATGATCTAATAAGTTCCTTGAGGAGAGTTTGAAGTGAAGCCCTCTATATTATGTAATCTAAGGTTTGACTTCCGTTATTATGATAGGTGGTTAATGACTTGTAAGAAGTAATAACGTATGGGTCACATAATGATGAAACGTCACATTGGTGTAATAGTCAACATGTTTATATAATGCATTGTTGTAACCCTCACATAACTTAATGAAATAATACACATATGCATTTATGAAAGGGTGATACCTGGTACTGATGATACATTGAGTGATTCATATCTAACTAATGTTATTTTAACCTAATTAGTTTTAGAAAGGTGGGTTTTGGTGTGATTAGGGTTTGGTGGTGTAACCATGTAGTAAAACCCTAATCAGTTCTATGTGAAAAAAATTGACCCTAATTATAAAAGTAGGACATATTATTGAATGTGTGTGAATAGAAACATGAGCTGGAAGTCGAGAAGGACTTAGATATAGGGTTGAGTTCTTGTAAAGGAAAAGATGGTGATGGCCCTGACGATTTGAGGGGGGTGAGGGGGGGTGAGGGAATGACGACGACGCTTACTGCCATGACTAAGGAGGTAGTAATCAGAGTGAAGGGGTAGACAGAGGCACAACAGACATGGACGGGGAACTAAGGAAGGACCCAGACAAGGGGTTTGAAGATGGCGACACATTAGGCGTTAGGATTTCTGTATCGATGAGTGGGTTTGATTTTCAATTTGCTGGGATAAGGGTTTCACCCACCAATGACCCCCCGAAAGTAGTAGGCCCAACAAACTGAGAGACAAGCAATGATGGCCTAATCGGCATGGTGGCGGAAAACATGACAAATACAAGACCATCATTCAGCATGGTCATCAGAGGGACATCTGTATATGGTCATCAACAAACAGACATGAATGTGTTTTTTCTTGAAAAACTCTTCGAGGATCGCCTGGACGAGAACACAGTGGAACTTGATTTAGATGAGGGATGGCCAACAATCTATATTGATCCTAAAGCCGAGGAGGAATTAGCTAGACCCTGGATGTATGCAGTAGTCATCCACCTTCTAGGAGCTGACATAGGCTTCATGACCATAAGAGACAGAATCAAGCTCCTATGGAACCCTAAAGGAAGGTTCAACATGTACAAGCTGGATTTGGGCAATTATGTGGTACAACTTTCATGTAAAGGAGACTACGAGGTCGCCTTGATGGGAGGACCATGGAAGATATTCATATGTTTCCTGGTAGTCTAGGATTAGTACCCTACATTCAAGCCAACTAAAGAGATGCCAAAGTATATTATCACTTGGGTCTTCATCCTCAACCTACCCCTACACATGTATGTGAACACCCTATTCGAATACATAGGGATATCCCTCAGCTGTTTGATTAAGGTAGATAGTCATACCACTTTTAGAACAAGGAGTAAATTTTCCAGAATGGCAATAGAGATAGACACAACTAAAAACCAGTATCCGGAGATCCTTATTAACAGTGTGGAATACGTTGTCGAATACAAGATAACCCCTGACAACCACTATTTAGGCGGGAAGCCACCTCACAAGGGAAACACCTATAGTGCTAAACACCCCAACACAACAGGAGAGGCAAAAAAAGAAAAGAGAACGAACCTACATAAAGCAGTTGGTTCTAAAGAAGATCTTTGGCAATATCTAAAAGGGGGAGATATAAAACTAGACAACACTATATACCCAAAGACCAGACCACCACAAAACCTTCTATCAACACAAGTAACAGATTCAATCATCTAGAAGATGAAAAAGGTGCAAATACTACAGTTCATGCGACCACAGAAGAGAACTTGGAGCAAAATTTGAGAACCCAAGGGATGAATGTAGAAAGGAGCAACAAAGTGTGGAAGCCGAAGAAGAACATTCCCATGGAAGATCAGAATTGTGAGACCCTAAAGGACATTAGTATTAACAATCTTCACATGAACCCTTCTGATAAAATTGAGAACCATGTGGTTGTTAATCCCGAAGTCGACAAGGTTATTCAGGTCATGGAGGAAGACATCTCGGGAACAGTTGCAATCAATAAGGGGGATGAAAAGAATGAAGATTCTACGACAGTTTTAACTCCAAGTGAGGCACAAATTGATAACTCAGACAATATCAGAAGGGAGGTAGAACAGGTGATGGAGGAGGGAGAAGCCAATAACAACAATACTAACAATGAAGGGTACATGGTAACACCCAATCAAACTCCTACATTGCTACCCCAAGACAGAAGATTAATGGCAGTGGAGAAAAAATGAAAACTTCAACAATCTAGACGCCCTATGAACATGGAAGAAAGAGCCCACCACACCAGTCTAGACCTAAAGGGGAAGCATATAGAATGAACAAGGAAGATAATAGTAAACAAGTAGGAGAAGAAACAGGAGGCCCTGGAGCCTATGTCGCCTAAGGACCTTCCATACTCTTTTTCTTTTGATGATGATCGATTTCCTCTATTGGAACACAAGAGGGATTGGTGGGGATGAAAGACACCGAGCCCTTAAAGAAATCATAGCTTCTTATAAACTAAAGTTGATTGTGGTTCTCAATCCCAGAATTAGCAGCGAAGCAGCCACCAGAACTATCAAGCATCTCGGTTGTACAAACTTCTATTGAGTGGAAGCCAGAGGTTATGCAGGTGGTATATGGGTCTATTAGAACGTAGACCAATGCACAATTAAAATGATTTATAGTCATAGGCAGTTCATTGCTTGTGAGGTAGACTCTATATGCTACATAACCTTCATCTATGCAAGCCCAAAAATCACCACAAGAAAACTTCTTTGGAAACACCTAGTTTAGATGGGAAATCATTTCAAAGGCCCTTGGATCGCCTTGGGAAACTTCAACACAACTACTGATCCAAAAGAGAAAAGTGACAATAATACCTACAATTATTCTGAGGCTGCAACCTTTCAGCACACTCTACTAGAAGCTGACCTATCTGATCTGGGATACTCAGGCTTGAGGTTCACTTATAGACATGGCTTGTTACAAGAACACTTGGATAGAGCAACCACGAATAGTGCCTTCCTTTCTACCTATCAGAATGTTGTGGTGAACCATCTCCCATGCTTTGGATTAGACCATTTCCCTCTCTTGGTTAAGTTCTATAATAGGCTCCCAAATCCTAAGCGTTTCATCACTAGGGCTTCATGGAAAACGTCAACCTCTTTCAAGGCTATGCTGGATTCCAGCTAGAATAACAACCTCAGCTTCAACGACACGCTGAACGAAGCCAAGGGTAGCATACAATATTGGGACCACAAAATAAGGAGGGAAGGGAGAAAGAGGAAGGAACATTTAATTAGCAATATCAATTGGATGCAATTTGATTTGTCTATTCAATACAACGCGATTTCTGATAAACTATGTTTAGACTTCCAGATGGAGTTAGACAACATCCTAAAGGCCTAGGAGGAGGATCTCAAGCACCAAAGCCATATAAGTTGGATGAAGGATGGAGACTCAAATTCAAAATTCTTTCATACTTTTTTAATCAAAGGAGATAAAGAAATCACATCTCTACCTTAAAAAATCATCGAGATGAATGGATCATCGATGAGAGTGCCTTGAAGAAGATGGTAGTGTAGCACTTCAAAAACATTCTCTCTGCCCTGAATAGACTAAGCTCTGCGGACGTCTCCACCTTCCCTGGTCCATTTCCCTAGGCTCTAGTAGAGTTTCAGGAATGATGACTGGCCCCAAAAACCACCACTAGCCTTAACTGCACACTTTTTTCCTCACTCACACATAAGCTGGGGTAAACTTCCCGACTGGTCACCCATCCTAGTACTACTCCAAGTTGAGCATGCTTAACCATGGAGTTCTCTCGTGATGGGATCCCAGAAAAGGAGGTGCACCTTGGTGATATGGGTAGTCTAATCATTCCTTATAAGATCATTTTATCTGAGACCTCAAATCCTAGGACATTACAATCTCCCCCACTTAGACTCTTGACGTCCTCGTCAAGGCTCAATTATAAGGCCTCATAACATTGCCCCATTTCAATGCAGACCCAGAATGGCCCATGGACACCCAACTCTCGATCACGGAATAACAACACATGGGTGGCCACATCAACCATGGACATCCCTTTCCTACATGCCTGGACCACACGACTCAAGACTGGTATGTCACATGCCCATTTGGGCCCCACCTACTGGAGGGGTTATGGTTCTGATACCAGTTGTAACACCCGGGCCCACTACCCTAGGCTCTAGTTTCCGGAATGATGACTGGCCCAATAAACCACCACTAGCCTTAACTACACACTTTTTTCCTGACTCACGCATAAGCCGGGGTCAACTTCCCGACTGGTCACCCATCCTAGTACTACTCCAAGCTGAGCACACTTAACTATGGAGTTCTCTAGTGATGGGCTCCCAGAAAAGGAGGTGCACCTTGATGATATGGGTAGTCCAATCATTCCTTATAAGATCATTTTATCTAAGGCCTCAAATCCTGGGACGTTATAGTAGTCCAACACTTCAAAAACATTCTCTCTGCCCCGAATAGACTAAGCTCTACAAACGTCTCCACCTTCCTTGGCTACTTTATACCCTTGAACAGAATTAAAAAAGAATGCATAGGATCATGTCCATCTGAGGAGGAAATTGTAAACATCGTTAAAGCTCTAGACCCTATGAAAGCCTCCAGTCTAGACAGGGTCAACAATACCTTCATACAGAAGAACTAGGACATCATCAGCCCAAGTGTAATAACAATTGTTAAACAAGCGATACTAGTCAGCAAGATGTCTGATGACATGTGCCACACAACACTCCTTTTAATCCCAAAGGTTGCTATAACATACCGAATTCTAGAATTTTGTATTTTGACCCTCTTTCCCATCTTTTCTTTTCATTTCTATCCTTATTGGCCTTTCTATTTAATTAGTGGAATTTATAGTGGTTTAGTGAACATTTATTCACTAATTGTACCAATATAAGGGTTTATGCACAAATACCTCAGTGAAAGCTTAATTACCATAATTAAGTGCTCTAAAACTTAATATAACTTTTTGATGTGATTTAAAACATAAAAAGAACCTATGTTTCAAATTTGGTTCGATTTGGATGTTGTTTGTGCAAGTTATGGAATTTTGGGTACATTATGGACTTTTATGAAATTTACCCAATTGGGAGGTTTTCTTTGCAAATTATTACCTGAATTTTAATCCTTAGATATTCCCTTACCATTCTTTATATTTTGAACCATGGGTCACCTGGTTGCACCTTGGTTTGAAGGTGTTTCTCTCCAAGGGCATTATAGGGATTACTCTCTTTATAAATGTGCTTATCTTTAAAAGCTATCAACCAATGGGGTTATTTCTTTGTTTGAAGAACGGTGGGGATGGCCTATAAGGCTCTAGGGGGATTTTAGGACCGACCTTTGATATACAAGAAGAGTCTATGATATGTCCTCTTTCATGGCCATGAAGCCCTAGCCTAAGGACCCATGGAAAGTCCCATAGACACCTCATACTTGTCCCCTTCTTTATAAAGCCATGCCTACCCCTTCCCACCTCCCAATCCAAGAAGCAATCCTCTCATTCGCTTTACCAAAGATTAGAGCATCATCCCTTCTATGTTTGGCCATGAAGTTGCTGTCCCAAGGTAAAAGAGGGTGCCTACCTTGGTGAAGAAGGATCCTAGGGTTCCAAATTTTTCTATTTAGGATTTCTTAAGCTCCTCCTTGGTGATTTTGACCAAAACTAGTAAGCATCCTCCTTTCCTTCCCTGTTTTCACACTGTTAGTATTCCTCCCACCTTCTTCCAGGTCAGAACCATGACCTTCCATGGTAAAATTCCACCTAGAACCCTAAAACATCTCATCTCCATGCTCTTTTGCTAGGGTTTGCACCTCTAAAGTGGAGAAGGTGATCTTTGCTCAAAAAAGGAGTTTGGCTTAGAGAAACCAAACCTTATAATCTTGGGATCATTTCTTTTTGGACCTTCTTACCTTCCTAGAGTCAAGTTTTGTTAACCCCCTTCTCATATATTGCTTAGTACATGCTTAAAACTCATGCTTCTATGTTTAAAATCGATGATTTCCATCTCTTTTTACCATGTTCTTCTAGGGTTTTTGGTTTCTTGATGTTTTACCTTCTCTAGAAGCTCTAGTTTGGTTAAATATGAAACTTCAAACCTGATCTTTGGTAAAATGGTGTTTTCTTCTTCTCCCTCTCTCTTTAATTATCTTGATCGGTTTGATGATGTGACAATTTCCTATTGGTTAGTATTGAAAAATCCATATCTTCTATTCCACTTATCCAAATTTGACAAATAAATATGTTTTGGAATTGGAAAATTAATCTCTATATAATAAAAATATTTACAAGGTATGATTTTATGGTTTGACGAAGGTTGATTTTTGTAAAATGAATTTAATGCATAAAATCCATAAAAATTACATCTTAATCGTCATAACTCCAAAATTAACATAAAAATATGTTTTCTTCATCAGGAGAACCTAATAAGTCCATTAGTGATATTTTCAAAAGCTAAATCCGAACTTTGCTAAAAAGTTCTGAAATTAGGGTTTCTATACGTTAATGTGCACTATGTACTCTAATACACGTTAATACATTGAAAATAGGCAAAGTGGAACTTGGACTCAATTAAAGGGGTAAAAGTTAGTAATTGATATCATTAAGAGAGGTATGTGCATTTACACCTTAAGGTGGGAATAATTGTGCCTTAACCTACTTTTCTATAATGAGGCTTTATTAAACACTATTTCATATACTCTTGAATCTTTTGCTATACTATAAATCAGTTTTGGAACATTATTCTTGGGTCTTGGTACCCCACTACCATACTTATTGATTCATATGATTATTCTTACCATGACTAATTTTTCTAGCATGTGGATTTATGTTCTATTTAATTTAAAGTAGCGGTACTTATGTACAACCACCCACAGAGGGCATGTAAATAATCGCCCTGGGGAATGTCTTATTCTCCCCATAATATTGTAGGTGACTAAGAATGTATTATTCTCCCCTCACCTAAGGTTAGAGGTCTGGTAGGTGCCTCAACCCTACTTAGTTAGGTAGACATAACTATCTTACATGCAAATCTTTTTTTATTATATTCGTTAATGGCAAGCTTCTTTGATATATAGCCTCATACTCTTGTTATCTTCATCATATGATAAACCCTAGCATATTTTTATTTGCTTTATTTATCTTGATATCCTAGACTAGTTTTGTGACGCATACTTTTCTTCCCTTTCCCTTTTTGTTGGGTGCCTTCCCAACCACCCAGGTGTTGAGCAAGGTGATGGATAAGACAAGGAAGATCTTAGCTTTTGGCTTGGACTCAGTTGATGGAGATGTTTCTTGGAGACAAGATTGTAGTAGTCTAGACTTTCCTGTATCTAGATCCTAATTGTGTGTCTTGATGTAAACCCTAATGGGAGAATTTGATGTATTTTTGTAAACCTTTTATCAAAATTGAATATAGCCAATTATTTTTTATTCCGCTACTTTCTAATGGTCTTTTATATGCCAATGTTTAATAAATTTGGAAAATTTATGCCCATTCCATCATACCTCTGAGAGTGTTTTGAATGGATGTCAATTCTTCAAAATTTTAGTAAGGGGTGATTTCACTTTTTTACAACATGGTATCAGAGCCCATGGTTCTCGGAATCTGACTATTTCAGTTTTGTCTCCCTAATTAGAATACCTACCTTACATAGTTCCTTTAGGTGACATGGTTGCCCTAGAGTTGATCTATAAATGATGAAAGGTTTATTTAGGACCCTATAGTTCCACATTAGTATCATGATGAATAAAACCCTAAAATACTCATAACTAAAATATGCATAACTAAATGTTGTTTAGGTTTGCCTTTAGGCAACTATTAGGGCATGAAGTTGAAGCAAAGGTGTCTAGAAAGGATTAAGTTATGGAGGATGGCAATATTTTCCTACGTGCCACTTGGTTGGTTTATGAGGACTCCCATATCCATATGATACCAGCCTATCCTAAGCTGAAATGTATTGTCCGAAATAGTTTTCTTTTAGGCAATAGTGACCTTAGACATCTATGTTGTATATCATTTAGAACCCTAAGTTTTAGGTGTATGATGACTTGTTTGAGGATGGATACCAAGATAGTCTCCTTACGTCCCTTGGGGCCACATGCTTGGATAATTTATACCTAGAACCTAGACTTTGAAGTTTGGGGTTAAGTGAGCTATCAGAGTGCACACTGGAAGTGTGATGGATCTTGTACATGGTTTAGTTAGACTCATCCTTTAACCCTAGTGTAGTTTGGATTGATAAGTCGAACTATTTAAGGGGTGGACTATAGTTAGTTTGATGATGTTGGGTTGTTATATTTTGAGGAAGAAACCCTCTTTAGGGGGATGGAGCCCTATGACATCTTGAAATCTATCTACACTATCTTTAGAAACCCTAACCCCATACTTAGGAGGTTGTTGTGCTTGAAACCTTAGTGGGGTCCAAACAAGTTATAGTTATAGCCTAACGTTCTTGTTTATATATTAATGAAGATATAATGATCATATGAGGAATAATTTATATGTTCAAACCCTAATGAATACCTAATGCACATAATATGAGTAAGTCACATATTAATCCTAATGTATATGCATGGTGTTTCCCATTTCATACCAATAAACTCTAATGAAATGACAAGTAAAATGATTGTAACCTAATCTTGGACTTAATACATGCTAAGTAAAATATAGTGATCATATTAACCTGAACCCTAAGTTGTAATCATCTAATCTTAACATATACATCCTTAATGCCTTTCATGATATATTAATGACATTAGGTGCCATAATCCTCCTAGGGGGTGGGTTTCCCCTGACAAACTAAAAAAAAGATATATATAATCATCTAAACACATATTAATCAAGTCATCAATATGAAATGCATGGTATGTTACCTTGTTATCTAATACACACACGATTAGTCACTTAATGCGAATTAATTCGTAATATGCCTCACCTTGATCATTAAAATACATGGAATGACTTCAATATGAATATGAAGTGATTCGATTCACATAAATGTGAAAATCAATTATATAAATAAATATGAGAAAATGATTAATGATGACATTAATGTGAGAAATAAAGATAATGTGGTAATGTGATAACATTTAATATAAATATAGGTAATTGACGTGACATAATTTGGATTGAATGAAGACTTAAAGACAAATTGAATATTTCATGCAAAATAATTCTTTATAACTTAATGTGGTGATAGTATAAGGATAATGAAGTCGAAGTTCAAAATATTAAGGATAATGATCAAGTATATTGAGGGAATTGAGTAACCCATAATTTTGCTAAAATTCTTAATAAGATAAATGAGAAATATATATATATATATATATATATACATATATATATACATATATATATATGATGTTTTATGGATGATAATGAAATATAACTTCCTTGGTAATAAAGTGATTACGACATGCCATAACTAAAATAATGGTGATAATGTGATATCATAATGAATATAATGTTAATGAGCCAAAAATGTAAATAATGTTAAATCTCCTAAAAAGAATATCTAAATAATGGAATCTAGGTGATCCTTGAGAACCTGACCTATGTCGAGATGCTTGTGGAGTATATGTTTATGAGTTGTTTGGTGGATGTTAAGGTTGGAGAAATAACCTGAAGTTTTGTGATGAGATGTTGCACACTCACCCTTCCCTTCTTGCTTGCGATTTCTGGGATGAAATCCTCTTTAACGGGTGGAGTGTTGTAACATTCCAAATTCAGGAATTTTTTATTTTGACCCTCTTTCCCATATTTTCCTTTCATTTCTATCCTTATTGGCCTTTCTATTTAATTAGTGGAATTTATAGTGGTTTAGTGAACATTTTCACTAATTGTACCAATATAAGGGTTTATGCACAAATACCTCAGTGAAAGCTTAATTACCATAATTAAGTTCTCTAAACCTTAATCTAACTTTATGTGATTTGAAAACATAAAATGAACCTATGTTTCAAATTTGGTTTGATCTGGATGTTGTTTGTGCATGTTATGCAATTTTAGGTACATTATAGACTTTTATGCAATTTACCCAATTGGGAGGGTTTTCTTTGCAAATTATCACCTGAATTTTAATCCTTATATATTCCCTTACCATTATCAAGATTTTTAACCATGGGGAACCTGGTTGCACCTTGGTTTGAAGGTGTTTCTCTTCAAGGGCATTATAGGGATTACCCTCTTTATAAATTTGCTTATCTTTAAAAGCTATCAACCAATGGGGTTATTTCTTTGTTTCAAGGATGGTGGGGATAGCCTAGAAGGCTCCAGGGGCTTTTTGGACCGACCTTTGATATACAAGAAGAGTCTATGATCTGTCCTCTTGCATGGCCATGAAGCCCTAGCCTAAGGACACATGGAAAGTCCCATAGACACCTCATACTTGCCCCCTTCTTCATAAAGCCATGCCTACCCCTTCCCACCTCCCAATCCAAGAAGAAATCCTCTCCTTCTCTTTCCCATAGCTTAGAGCATTGTCCCTTCTATGTTTGGCCATGAAGTTTCTATCCCAAGGTAAAATAGGGTGCCTACCTTGGTGAAGAAGGCTCCTAGGGTTCCAAATTTCTCTATTTAAGATTTCTTAAGCTCCTCCTTGGTGATTTTGACCAAAACTAGTAAGAATCCTCCTTTCCTTCCCTATTTTCATGCTGTTAGTATTCCTACCACCTTCTTCCAGGTTAGAACCATAACCTTCCATGGTAAAACTCCACCTAGAACCCTAAAACATCTCATCTCCATGCTCTTTTGCTAGGGTTTGCACCTCTAAAGTGGAGAAGGGGATCTTAATTTGCTCAAGAAAGGAGCTTGGCTTGGAGCAACTAGACCTTCTAATATTGGGATCCTTTTTTTGGACCTTCTTACCTTCCTAGAGGAAAGTTTTGTTAACCTCCTTCTCATATATTTCTTAGTACATGCTTAAAACTCATGCTTCTATGTTTAAAATCGATGATTTCCATCTCTTTTTACCATATTCTTCTAGGGTTTTGGTTTCTTACTGTTTACCTTCTCTAGAAGCTCTAGTTTGGTTACCTATGAAAAACCTGATATTGGGTCAAATGGTGTTTTGTCCCTCTCCCTCTCTCTTCAATTATCTCGATCGGTTTGATGATGTGGCAATTTCCTATTGGTCAATATTGAAAAATTCATATCGACTATTTCACTTATCCAAATTTGACAAATAAATATGTTTTGGAATTGGAATATTAATCTCTAACTAATAAAAATATTTTCAAGGTCTTATTTCATGGTTTGACGAAGGGTGATTTTTGTAAAATTAATTTAATGCATACAATCCATAAAAATTACATCTTAATCATCATAACTCCAAAATTAACATAAAAATATGTTTACTTCATCAGGAGAACCTAATAAGTCCATTAGTGATATTTTCAAAAGCTAAATCCGAATTTTGTTAAAAGGTTCTGAAATTAGGGTTTCTATACGTTAATGTGCACTATGTACTCTAATACATGTTAATACATTGAAAATAGGCAAAAAGAACTTGGACTCAATTAAAATGGTGAAAGTTAGTAATTATTATCAGTAAGAGAGGTATGTGCATTTACACCTTAAGTTGAGAATAATTGTCCCTTAACCTACTTTTCTATAATGAGGCTTTAATAAACCCTATTTCATATACTCTTGAATCTTTTGCTATACTTATAACCACCCATGTGTTGAGCAAGGTGATGTATAAGACAAGGAAGATCTTAGCTTTTGGCTTGGACTCGGTTGATGGAGATGTTGCTTGGAGACAAGATTATAGTATTCTAGACTTCCCTATATTTAGATCCTGATTGTGTGTCTTGATGTAAACCCTAATGGGAGAATTTGATGTATTTTTGTAAACCTTTTATAAAAATTGAATATCATCAATTATTTTTTATTGCGCTACTTTCTAATGGTATTTTGTATACCAATGTTTAATAAATTTGGAAAATTTATGCCCATTCCATCATACCTCTGAGAGTGTTTGGAATGGATGTCAATTCTTCAATTTTTTAGTAAAGGGGTAATTTCACTCTTTTACAGTTGCAAAGCCGGAAAGATGCACACAACTATGACCCATTTCCCTCAACACCATGATCCTTAAGATTATCTCCAAATTGGTGGCAGAAAGATTGAAAACTCAAATGCCCACATGGATATCTGACAACCAAAGTAGTTTTATTCCTGGACGTTGCATCATCGACAACATACCCATTGTACAAGAACTTGTCCATACTATGAAGTGTAAAAGAGGCGCCTGGACCATGGCCATCAAATTAGATCTAAATAAAGCATATGATTAAATGTCTTGGACCTTTGTAAGGGACACTCTCAAGAGAACAGTCTTACCACAGAACATCATTAACTTCATAATGTCCTCTATTACTAGTGGCGACATCACCATTGCTTGGAATGGTACAACGACCACACCATTCAAAGCCAATAGGGGACTATGCCAGGGGGACCCACTCTCTCCTTATTTGTTTGTACTTTGCCTTGAATGCCTAAGACAACTTATCTAAAAGGAGGTAGATGAGGGTGGATGGAAGCCAATAAAAATTAGTAATAAGGCCCCAAGATCTCACACGTTTGCTTTGCAGATGACATCATACTCTTTGGGCAAGCCACCATTATGCAAATGAAGACCAATGAGAACTGTCTTAAAGATTTTAAAAACGTATCGAGGCAAATCGTATCCATCGCCAAATATGTAGAAGCAGTGGTCTCCAACCCACCTACGACATGGGTAAGTACCTTGGTGTGCCTATGATCCACTCACGAGTTCATAAATCTACCAATAGCCATATCCTGGACAAAATGAACTCTTGTATTAATGCATGGTCAGTGAGATGTCTCTCTCTTATAGGTCGGGTGTGCCTAGCTAAAGCCATGCTGGCGGCCTTACCTACTTACATTATGCAATTTGTAGTAGTACCTTTGTAGGTTTGTGACAAGATTGATGGGCTCATCGGAAGATTCATATGGGGTGGCTCACATAAGGCACATCCTCTTTCCCTTATCTCTTGGTCCAAGGTGACATGTAGTAAATGGGATGGAGGCTTGGGCATTAGAACAATGTGAGATTGGAACCTGGCTCTTCTATACAAACACACCTGGGATATCAGTAGAAAACAGAACATGTTGTGGTGTAACAACATGAGAATAAAATAGAGAAGGAACCACACAGCAGGAGAGGGCATTTGTCCAGTCTCTTTAAGGTTTCAATTGCTGGGAGGAACTTTATAGAGGAAAATTCCTACTGGATCCTGATGAATGGGCATAGCATAAACTTTTGGTGGGACAAGTGGAGTTGGGATGGGCATCCTGAAACTGATCCTGGTTGAACTCATAGACCTGGTAGTCAGCTCAGTGGTCAAGCTGGATGGTGAATGGGATGATTCTTTCCTAAGGGAGTGGCTACCAGAGCAAATAGTTCAGTAGATCATCCAATCAAAACCTCCTACGAAAGAAGATGGGGAGAACATCAAAGCCTGGGCACTTACCAGTAATGGTGCCTACTAATCCAAAAGTGCATACAACAAACTTTGTGAAGGCAAAGACACCCACATCGAAGGGAAATGACAACTAGGATGGATGATGAAGACGTCAACCCATAAAAAGATCTTCATATGGTTAGTACTACATGGAGGCCTCCTAACCAATCAAAGATGCTGGCAGAGACATCTAATCACCTCTGACTCTTATGTGAGATGCCTAACAGAGTTCGAGTCAACCCTCCATGCTATCTGAGATTGTCCATATGCTAGGCAAGTTTGGGAAAGACTTATTCCAGATAGGGTAGCTGCTTCTTTCTATGACACCAAAGATACAACGACATGGTGTTACAAACATCTAGATTCTGATGACAATTTAAATCTCTCTTCATCATGGCATGCATACACATTTGGCTGAACAGAAACAAACATGTTATTGAGAACAAGCAACCCATCTGCTCCAACAAGTTAAAGATGTACAATGTGAGGTTCGCCTTCACAATGTCACCTTTGGAACACATGCACCAGAGAATATAACTACCAAAACCGCTACCTAGGGTGAGGCCGGAAGTTGGAGTTATCAAGTTCAACTCAGATGCATCCATCAAGAAGAAAAGAGCCACCAGTGCAACTGTCGTGCGAGACTCGATGGGATGTTGGATGGGAGGTGTTATAGTGGTTTCTCAAACTGAGGACGTAGTAACCGTGGAGTTAACATGCATCCTCTTTGCCTTACAGGCAGTGGAACATAACAATTTGGAAATAATGGTCATAGAGTCAGACTCTCTAACCACCGTCAAAGCCCTGAATGAACCCTTCACTGCGAATCCTAAATATAGTAAGCTCACCCAAAAAATTCAGGATGTAAGGCGACTAAGTTGGACAGTGAAATACAAGTAGGAAGATGAATGGTGTGACTGACCAGTTAGCCAAAATCCACTCAAAAAACCAAGGGACGATGACCGTCTACGATAACTGTCCTCCTGAGATGAGGGATGTCCTTGCTCTGGATTTTTGTAATGGTAGTAGTACTGCCATATTTCCTTTCTAATGTTTAATTAGTGATTGTATGCTCAATTTTGATTTTGCTCGCCAGGGGAGGGTGGGATGAATAAGATGGCCTCCCAACTTCACTAAAAAAAGCATGATATTGTTCTCTCTCCTAAATTGCATGGCTATAACCTAATGGGTTAATTGGGTGTCATAACCTATGAGTACTATGAAGACGGTTAAATAATATCAAGCTTTGGCTATGAACCATGATAAGGGAACATGGGAAGTATGAATATGTGAATGTGCATACTTGGTTACATTAATTAATTCTTAGCCTTGTAAACTCCAACTTATGGGAGGTAGTGCATGGTAGAGGTTTGAGATAGAATGATACTTAGGGACCTTATATGAAATCAGTAGGAAGCCTAACCCTAAATTAGAGATCTTATGATGCATTGTTGGCTTTCGTTAAATGTGTTTAATATGTTTTAACATATTCTCTCTTAACATAATGGCTAATGGTTGCTATGGCAAGTACATGTGATGTGGCATGAGTAATACACATATGCTCAATGAGGCATGATGAGATAACCATGAATCACAAGTGTGATGTAATGGGTCTTAGGACCTTGCAAGGCTCAATGCCTTATTGAGGTAATAACCTCTAGTACTAGAATGAGGGATCTATATACCATGATAATATGTTGATGATGATAACCTTGTGGCTGGTAGTGATATAGTGGTATGAGATGATGGGAATCAGTTTGTAGTGTAAACAATGATATGTGTTGTTGTAAATACTGTGTCCTTTCTTTTGAAGGATTTGTTTGTGGTTTGTATGTTGTAACTTGATTTATGCTAAAATACACTTTAGTTGGTCTAATTAATCAAGTGGAATCTAATCATGTAGCTTTCCATGTTCCATAGATCCATTAGTGTCAGCATTGCTGGATGACCAAATGAGTAACTCCTATAGGAAACTCAGAGCGCATACTGTTGAGTATGTAGGGACATCTTGGTACCCTAATATTAGGTGGTTGAGGGTGACTATGGACATGTGTGAGCCTCAGATCATGCCTTAGGATATGTTACATAGGATTGGCTATGGGCCATACCCTAGAAGGAGAGTGGCTTCAGGCTGTAGACTCAGTAATGTTATGTCTATGAGATTTCACAGGATTGGCTGTGGGCCATACCCTGGAAGAGTACGGTTGTAGGCCGTAGCTCAGTTACACTAGCGTCGTGACCTATACCAAGGCGGGATGGGTTTTCATAGCTGGACTATATGTCACTGGAAGTAGTTGACTTGTGATGTCACTACATGTTCACTCGTATTGACCGAGGAAGGTGAGGTCGTGGATTCCGGCTCTTACACTAGACCTTGTATGGCACCGATTTTGATTTAGCAGTGGTCAGTTGGTTTTGGGTGGTATGAATCAAATGCTTAGGGCATAGTAAACTCGTAATCAGCCGTTTAGTATACATGTATAGGATAAAATATGAGAACATTAGTTGAAGACTTGCCTTGCTTTTATACTATTTAGTTTACAACAATTATACATGTTCTTCATATTCCTTTTTAAACTATTAACTGTTCTATTGCTCATTAGCAAGTGCATATTACTGCTCTATTTACTTCACACCTGAGATATATGTCCTTTAGTTAATTCTATTCAATTTGCTCAATATGTTAATCTATCTGCTTAGTTACAGGTGGTAATTATTGAGTTGGCAAAGAGTTATATCTCTCACTGGGACTATTGTCTGACCCTGTTGGTTAAATAACTTTTTAGGTGGACATGCATGCTGAGTTAAATATCATGTGACTGAGGTTATAATATGAGAAGAAAACTACACCTGGTGGATCATGGTATATGAAAAATGTCTAGTAGTAGAGTCCTATGTGTCGTCCCTATACACTCAGGTCCTTGGGGGTGTTCTATATGTGTTTTGTAGACATGATGATTGATATGTGATTTTTGGCTTGTGTGCCTCTAGTAGTATGTATATACATGTGGAACTAATATCTTATGTAATAGGTTGATTGGAATATGATGATGTAGAACCTTGAATATATGTTATGAAATGCAAGTGTTGACTCTTGTGTAATAATTCTCAACTCATGGTGATTGTTGTGAATCGATTTTAATTTCCTATGATTTTTGGTAATCCACTATTTATGGTTGATCATGGTTTAAGTTTTGAGTAATCTCACTTTGTGTGACAAAGGGTGTCACAAATCAGGTTCTCCAACATCTTGGTATCACTAGTAATGTTGTCCAACTTGGAAGAAAGTTGTTGGATGGCATCTTTCATAAGCTAACCATTTTGGAAGAATTCCTCATTTCATTCAATTAGGATGAAACAAAACCCTCAAGAAGAGACTGAAAATTGGACTTTAGTTGTTGTTGTTGTTGGTTGAAGTTTCTATCGACATTGTTGTTGAAGCATGAAGGATTATTTCCATTGGGGGCTTACTTCCCAAATGTAATGGTTGTTGACCTTGAGGTTGTTGAGGAATTTGACAGATGTTGTTGAGGTAGGATAAGTTTGTATGACCACGTCAGCCTGGATTATAGGTATTGGAATATGGATTGTATAGTAGTTTGTTTCCAAAACTTCCTACTGCATTGCATTGCTCCACATTCTCTTTAGATGGGATGAAAGAAGTGTAGCTTGAAGAAGTTACTTGTCCCATAGCTTCACTTGCATCACATATCCAATTTACCTATTGAGATGGTTGAGCACTCAACCTATCAAACTTTTTTGTCAAGGAATCCAACTTTGCAAATATCATGTCAACGACTTCAATAGTATGGATGCCTTCTTGTTTCTCTCAAGCAACAAAATATGAGGGTAGTTTATTACTCCTTTCAGAAATCCATTGGCAATGATTGATTGCCATGTCTTCTATTGTAGCATAGGCCTCCCTATAAGATTTGTTCATTAGATCTCCATTGGATGCAACATCTATAGACATCCTAGTGTTATAATAAAGCATGTTATAGAAAGTTTGAAGAAGCAACCAGTTGCTTAGACCACGGTGAGGACAAACACACTGAAGGTCTTTGAACCCTTCCCATGTATCGTATAGGGTCTCTCCATCTTATTGAGTGAAGTTGGTTAGTTGTTGTATCAACCGAACAATCTTGCTTGGTGGGAAGTACTAGGCTAAGAAGGATTTAAGAAGTTCATCCCAGATGTTGATGGAGTTTCTTGGCAAAGAAGAGAGCCACACCTTAGCTCTACCCTCAAAGAAAAAGGAAATAAAAGTAGGTGTATAGAATCAGGAGTAACACCATTGATCTTGAATGTGTTCAAATATTGCAAAAATTCAGCTAGATGAAGGTTAGGGTCTTCCATGGGAGTCCCTCCAAAGTAGTTTTGTTGAATCATTTGCATGATTGTTTGGCTGTTGGAGAAGTTATTCGCCTCAATCTGTGAGCTATTAATTGCCCCATTGATATTGATTGTAGTTGGAATGGAGAAATCCTTGAGATGTCGATCATCTTCCTTGATTGGTTCTTGGCTATTCGGTGAAGATGGAGGTGAAGAATAAAGAGCTGATGGTTGAGAGTCTTCCAAGCTTGAAGAGTCTTCACTCCTCATTGCTTGTCTATGAACGCTAAGAATACACTCAAGTTTTGGGTCTAGAAACACAGATGGTTGAAGACCATGCTTAGATCTCCGCATGCAGTCCTACAAATCCATAAGTAGTGAGAATACTTAACAAACAATGGAAGATAAAACAAATGATATAAATGACGGTGGAATGATGAAATGGGGGTGAGTGATCTAGTCTTTCTTACTATTTAACACTTGTTACTCTAACAAAAATATATCGATGCTCCTAAAAAACGACGTCAAAAACTTGTTATCTATGCGTGCAAGTTTTAATATTTGTAAACTTGAGCACTACCCGCAAGTATACATGTGTGTAGTAGAATGAGATCATCTACGGGAGCAAGGTACTATTAGGTGCAAGCGTGTTAATGTTCAATAATCTAGATCATTTATAAAAGTTGAGTTTGATTATGATTTACTAACTTGAAATTAAAGGAAACAAAAGGACTAAACTAAGGGGATTTAGATTAGATTTTAGGAGATATTTTTCATAAGATTTCACATACATACCATAACTCACATGAAACTACAAAATTAACATGCCAACTAACTTGCAAAGGAGTTTGTTGTCATCATACACCTGTCGATCAAATGAGACAATTCTCATTTCAACATAACACTCCTGTGCCTATATCAAAATTAGAACAACAACATTAGATCATCAATGTATCCCAACCACTCCCGTTGTCAAGGATTTGTTGCCTAAGAACTACTCTATACTTCTCTACACATCATTGGGAATCACATAAATAAGCATAAAACATGTAGGTTTCATGGCCAAGAAAACATATAAGTGATTTCAACTGTAGAAACTCTTAGAGCAGCAAATTAACTAACATAAGTTAATATACGAGTTCACATGAGTAATCTCATGGGAGCTACTCTTCCACACCCAAGTAAAAGGGAACTACTCATCCATGATCATGAAACACATAAACAAGCTATAGATTGTAGAGTTTGACATGAATAGAGAAGGATAGAATAAGGAAAACCTAAGGAATGATGATGATCAAGGTAGAACTCCAACTTGAGGATGAAATCCCACATATGATGGTGCTTCTACTCAGACAACCTTCTCTCTCTTGAGAGGTTTGGATGAGGTAGAGAAGCTCTTACTGCACTCATTGAAGAAGAATGGAGGTGTTCTCTCAAGAAACCACCTCTTTCAACCAAAAATCACCTCCTCCTTTCTCTGGCTCTTATCTGGAAAAAGTGTGCTTCAATATGATGGGAGATAACCACCCCATATGGGTGTCCTTGTATTTAAAATGAGAAGCATTTGTTTTTTAACTTTGCAGAAACTAACAGAGACACGACATATACAATGGAAGACACACCATGTCACTGCGTGTAACTGCCGGCTGGAACTACATCTGTAAAGACTAGATGGTGTGTTGCTAAAAGACATGCTATGTAGCTTCAATTTGAAGTTGACCTGAGAAAATAACACACAATGTGTGCTAATTAACACACGACATGTGGGGTTAATACAACAACCATTGACAATGTCTTGATTGAGTGGACATGCCATGTTCAAGGGAGAACATGCAGTGTCTCTACTTTGTCGTTGAATAGTAACTTTTTTGAAATGATGCACAGTGTGTGTAAAATAACACATGTCATGCCTTGTTCAGAAACATCAAGAATTCTTTTGAATCAATTACAAATAGTTGGGGAAACTAACTCAGATTTTGGTTGAATAAAACCCATTTCTTCATCTTTATTGTGTACCTATGATCAAAATCATGAAATACATAAAATGACTAAAAGGTGGTAAATAAAGTATGATTAAAGGATAAATGAAGTGCAAAAATGGATTGAAAGTGTGTGCAAAAGTGGGTAAAAAGTATATATAAGATGTGCACATCATTAAGACCTAGACAATGAGAGTATACATATGATAAGAGTTCATATATTCTTGTTATGTCCCTAGTCGGATGTTACTGTGGAAGAAAAATAGACAACAATAATACATAAGACTAGAATGTGCTTTGGTTGCTAACAATATTTCATTAGTCATGACATATGATATCAAATCAAACACATAGGTACTTGTTAGAGAATAGTGTACCAGACAGACCCACCTTGAGAGTGATACATGGAGACCATGGAATGGTAGCTATAATCATCTCTCATAGTGATAGTGGTGATTCTATTTCTTAGACATGAAATCACTACACTCATCACAGGGCTTTCAATGTGTTTTGACATCATCCATCGTGATCTTGAATAAGGATTACTGTAAAGGTGGTGCTCAGGTGCATTGTGACACAAACTATGAGTGATGTAGATGGGATTTATCCCTCCTACATTATTTTGATATCCTGGCTACTTGATAAGAGATTCTGCATGCATGAACATGCTCATATGAGTCAATATGTGATATTGAATTCAGACGTATCTTGGACAATTTGCTCTAGTTCAAGGAACATGGATTGATCATTAAAGAGGATGATGATTCCATGCCTCGAGTACAATTTGGATATCAGAGACAAAGGAACTATACGATAACTGTAACACCGATCACAGATTGTAGGTTGAAATTGTTCTCAAACTTTCCAATTACTTGGGTAGCAATGATGTGTTTCTAGATACATCTCATTGCTTGTGATATCATAAGTTGGTTATGGACATTCACTGCCAACATAACTTGGGACCTATAGGGTTACACACATAAGATGCACCTAGAATAGGAGTTTACTCATGAATATGGTTTAACTTTATTACTAAAGTGTTTAGGTATTTGATTTAAACATCAATAATAAAAAATTGACTGACAAGACTCTAAACCGACCGGTTCAAGTGTTGAACCAATCGATTCAAGTTCCAAGTCAATTTGAACAACATCGGTTGAATTAGAAATCTGAAATGATCGATTCAAACACTGAAATGACAAGTTCAAGTTATGACATGCCCAATTAAATGATCAATACAATTAGATCAAGGATTGATGCTGAAGTCATGTTATGCATTAATCGAATATTTAAAGGCAATGTGATTGAAAATAGGAAAGCAAGTGAACCGACCAGTTCAAGTGTTCAACCGATCACTTCACATGTGAACTGACTAGTTCAATTGTGAACTGACCATTTCATGGTTTGTAGTTTCCAAAAAATTAATGAGAATACATCTCTTCGGCTCCTAGTTGATCTAGAAACCCTAACCCTGACCCTCCTATAAATAGAGGGGCATTCATGGATTTCAAAGATCGTCCCAAAACATTTTCCTATCTTGTTGTGGTAACTAGAGAGATTGAGCAAGCACTACCTATAAAAGGGAGGGAAAACAAGGGAAAGACAACATGGGAGAGCGAATTATCAACCCTAGCAGGTTGACGTTCAAAAGGACAACTCTTTCTGTTGGCTCTAGTAGTGCAACATGGAGTTCCTAGTAGTTCACATGGACTACATAGAGGCAGGAAGTCTGTTTCCACCAACTAGGAAGATGTCGTCATCCGCCAATCAGGGTGTTGCACTAGGAGACCATTACTAGCGATTGCTTGAATTCTGCTTGAAGAAGAAGTACGTTGCTACAAGGATAAGTCATTGGACTTGCTCTAGAACCAGTTATATGACTTGCAACCCTCTTTCCCAGGGGAATATGACATTAATTTTTTGGATTCCACTAGCATATCTATAGCCATATTTCCCATCACTTGTTATTTTTGTTCACATTTTGTAGGTTGAAATGCTCATTCTCACTCCTTCAACCCCAAGGCCAAGGATCCATATCATTACACAAAGAATTATAAGATTAAGAGATTATTTTTAACCTCCTAGGAATCCAATTGGTCAAATTGCCCCTTTGGTCAACTGAATCAGTAGAAGAATCAGAAGGATTAGCAAAAACCAACTGATCTACTAGCCATCTAGGTGATCGACTCTATCTCATCAAAGAAGGTACATCTTTTATGATCAAACTAGTCAATTCTCCTCAAACTGGTCGAATGATTTCCTTGTAGTCAAAGTATCAATGCATCTAGTCAACCTTCCTCACTTACAAGTCAAAAATTTAATCTAATCGAATGACTAGCCACCCAGTCAATTGACTGGCACACCAAATCCAAAAGATATCTAACCATGACCAGACCCTTCTTTAGGATTTCTAGGGTACTTCCTCTTCTATAAAAGCAGGGGGGAGTGCTAAATAAAGACATCTCATTTTCTATACATGCCTATTATCTCATAGAGCTATCCGAGAGAAGGGAGAAAGTAAAGAAGAGATGGGTTCACGTTCTTCCTCATAGAGTCTGTAAAAGTGTTGATGGAAAATGATATCTATTATATCTGTCTTTGTTCTTACTTCTATGAGAAAAATGGAGTAGTTACTTTTTGCTAAGACATGGGGAGGAGCTCCAACATCATGTGTCTTGTGTTAGATACCTTTTATCCCATTGAATAAATAAAATATGTGTCTTCATTCATTTCAAATGAGAATTGTGAACTGATCATTTTTTCTTTAAGACTGTCACGATCCATATCGATGAGATCCTAGACTTATTGACCATAACACCTAATGAGACCCAAGATGGAAACTTGTTGGATGATTGAACCATGAACCACAGACAATGAGAGATCGAGTCTGAAGGTAACTTGAACCAAGATACCAGATTCTAAAAGGAACAAATCTATGATCCTAATCTGATTATTTGTTTAATACGGAAGTAAAACTTCTAAGATAATTACAAAGGCTTGTGGTGGTGAAACCTGTGCTTCCAACAATATTGTTAACTAAAGTTAATCTTTGATTGATTTTTTTTCACTTGTGAAAGTTTACTTTGTTATTTTAGTTTCAAATCTCTTGATAATTTAGTTAACTTCCTTATTGAATCTTAGATATATTGATAATTTTGTTTACTTCTGCAAGTTTACTTTCTCATTTAGTATAAGGCCACTGCCCTAGCTTTATACTTGATCTTGCTTGATTAGCATTATAAGATACTTAAAAACTTAATCTAATTATGTGATATGCTTTAATAACATGTTACATGCTTATGTTTTCAGTTTGGTCCAGTTTGGATGTTGTTTGAGCTAGTTACACATATATGAGTTTGTTTTGGATGTAATTACAATTTACCCATGTTCATGGTTTGTCTTGCAATTTGTCACATTCTTGTTGTTCCTCACATGTTTTGGCATCATTTTGGTGAGATAATGGCGCCCCATAGATTTTTTGCACCTTTGTTTAATGAGGTGGCATCATGTGTTGATGTTCTGGGGTTGCTTGGATGCCCAAGTTTGGTATTGACCATGTGTGTTGACCATCGGTTCTGTTGGTTTTCAATGACCACCTTGATGTTTCTTTGTCCATGGTGTCTTCAATTGATGATTTTTGAATACACCTAGTGATCTTGGTGGTCGATGAGCCAAGATAACCTAGGGTTTGAGTCTATGTGGTTGCTAAGGTTTTAATTCTCCCTTGGTCGCTATGGTTTCTTTGACCAGTTTTCTTTGAACCTTGTGTCCCTTAGACCTATGGGGTTCCCTGGACCAGTTAGGTCGATGAGTTTTCTTGGTTTTAATGACCTTAGTTGCATGCATGGTTTTAGTGCTTGCATGGCTGAAGTTTGAGGGACAAGTGGCACATGTGTGCATGACACCTAACCTCCCTCACCTCTCTCCTACCCTTGAGTATATATACCCCTCTCTTAGCATACAAGTGATCCTTTTGCACCCTCTTCTATATATATTCTCTTGGGAGCTCAACCCTTGTGTTCTTAGTGGAGAAGGAGCTCAACCTTGGAGCAAGGTGGCCAAAACCTTGCATGTGTTGATCTAGGTTAGAGCAACTCACCTTTGGTGTTCCTTGATCTTTCTAAGTGATATATCCTCCTTGGTTTTCATTTCTTGCAACCATACCTCTCTTCTTCCTCTTGGACAAATCCATGGGTTTCCATGGTGGTGCTTCTTGAGGAACTTCTTTTTTTTTGTTGAATTCATGGTTTTTCATGATAGTGCTCAAGTGAGATGAAGATCACATGTCTTCCTTATCTTTTCAACCTAGGGTTTTGCCCTCTTCTTTGTGCACCTATAACCTAGGGTTCTTTTTTCTTTGAGGTGATTCTAGCTTTTCCATGAGGTTTTTGATCAAGCTTGGGTTTTCCTCTCTTTCATTGGAGCATCTTGCTATTGGAGTGGTTCCTTCACAATTAAGACGAGTTATATAACCCTCTCCTCGATTATTGTTGCACTTAACCCTTCATGCTAATAATCCATCTCTAAAATCTTATTCCTAATAGTATGGTGATGATATCACAAGCTATGGATTGTTATTATGTGGTGATCTTCAATAGATAAACTTCCTTTTCTAAACTCTAATTCTTATACATGAGAACTTGTTAATGAAGGAGGGGTTGGTTCTTACATGCACATGCCAAATGTTGGTTTATTCTAATGATCATGGTTTTATTCTCTTGCTTGAGAATGGAGACTTTGGATATATGTGTGATGGCTAAATGTTTTGTTTTCTCTCTCTTGAATCATTGACGCACGGGTTTGAGTTGCTTTTACAGGCCTATTTTATACTTGTTTTGTGCATGTATTAGTCAATTAATTGATTATATTTGCATAAATCATTATTGTTGGCATTTACACTCTGTCTGCATCAAATTATGCTTATTTTATCATATTTACATGATTTTATGTATTCCCCATCCTTATAAACATTATTATACATTTTTTAGGTACCTCATGTACAATGCAAAGTCGGTGCCACCGATCCTTCAAAGTCAGTGCCACCGAGATCACAACAGTGGTCAGGCAATAAGAGAATAGAAGACTCGGTGCCACCAACCCTTACAGTCGATGCCATGGAGATTGGTTCAGAGAGGCAGATCAAATTGGCGCATCAGCTCGGTGCCATCGACCATCACACATCGGTGGTACTGACTCAACAAGGCAAAGGCCGCATCTGAAGTAGCGATGCCACTGACTTCCTAGTTGATGCCACCGACTCTGCCGGAAATCAACAATCTGATCATATCGCCCAGATCCGACGGTCTACATTATGTGGTACCGTAAGTTGGCCTATGACCTAGAAAAGGATGGCCAGACCTGGGGATCATACCACATTGCACCACATGAAGATCAGAGAAGAGAGAGAGAGAGGAGCATGGAGTCAAAGGACGTCAACTGAGAGATCTGAGTACCTCCGACGGATGATTTTGTTGCCGAAAGACTGTAGAACGTGCATTTCTCGAGGAGGATCATCTAGAACATCTTCTCTCCAAGGGTTACACAAATTTCTTTCATGTTTCCCAGATTTTTCTCCTCTCTCCATGTATTCACACTTGAAAACCATGCGAGGCTAAACCCCTCCTTTCCTTAGGACCCGAGAGTAGCCCGGGGAATCATTGTATTGACTTTTTGCATGAATTAATATAGATTTCTCTTTATTCTGGATGTATAGTTGTGTTTTGAATGATCTATCTATGCTTGATCACCATCAGTAGAGTAATAGACTGATAATCGCTCAGGAAGGAGGATTAAAGGTTGGAAAACCACAATCTATACACTTTCCTACGTGTTCTTTGGAAAAGGTAATGTACAGTTAGTGGAAAGAAACCCTGAGTCGTCGATAATACACTTAGGCTAAGATATAAATTGCTACAGACGTGAAATTGGCTTAGATCTAGGTAGTGAATTACACCGTGGAAGCGGACAATTTTGACTACAGGCTTTCTTTCCATGGTAGGAGTAAAATCGATATTAATTTGGTAGAAACAAGTTATAACGAGACCTCGTGGTGAAATCGGTAAATCTAAGGAATCCATCTCATTTGAATCAATCACCGTTTATTTTTGTTTAATTTTCTTTTTCTTTATTTAAACTCAAACTCAACCTTTTAATCATCTTAGCTGATCGCATCATAGTTAGCAGTAGTCACTGAGAATAAATATCCCTGAGTTTGACTCGGGCCTCACATTGGCCTATATTACTCGACGCGTGCACTTGCATTTATAGGCACTCTTTTAGCGTGTCAAGTTTTTGGCGCCATTGTCGGGGAGTCAACAAGGTTTCAGCACTATGAGTGCTACGGGTGGCCACTCTAGGCCACCTTTTATTTCTTGTAACTTTATTTCAATCATTGAAATTCATTACATATATATAGGACAAATTTTTTGTATTGAGTACCGTGATTAACTGATTCCACATTTTTAGGTACTAGTGCATGGTGCAGACACGAACTACGGAGAATCTACACCAGAGGTCCCAATCACTAATGAGGATCCACAAGGGTCTGTTGGAACCTTAACACCATCTCCAGTTCAAGAAACTTCATCGGAAGACATACCGTTGACAACCAAGCAACAAGCAATGGGGACGGTAATCCAGGAGCTTAGAGGACAATATGGGAGATGATTAAGGCATCTTCCTCAGCTGCATAGACATGACCTATCAAGAAATAGAATGTGAATGTAGCACAATACAACATTGATCCAGGGCTGATTGCACTCATCAACAACTTTTTATGGGCACACTCATGAAGACCCAGTGGCACACATGAACAACTTTGTGGAGTGTTGTGACATGGTGAAAGTGGATAGGTTCCCATAAATAGCTATTTATTTGAAGTTTTTTCCATCATCACTGGCGGATAAGGCAAAAGAATGGCTGCACAACTTGCCAAAGGAATTGATTGATACATGGGATCAAATGATCGAGACGTTCTTTGAAAGGTACTTTCCTCTGGAAAAGACAAATGAGCTGGTGAGGAGCATTGACAATTTCAAGCAACATGCAGCTAAATCCTTTTTTGAAGCTTGGGAGCGTTTTTAGAACATTCTCAGGAAGGTCCCTCACCATGGGATAGATCTAGAGAACCAAGTCAAGATGTTCTACTTTGGGCTCCATAAAAGTGAACGTGTCACATTAGATAGTGTAGGCACATGATTCTTTCTCAACAACTCACCCTCTTAGTGTTAGGAGATTTTGAAAAATATGGCAAAGAATCAGGCATGGGGTAATGAGAGAGATCATCTAGAGCATATCAAAAGCACAAGGGAGTCTAAAGTTATCACCACTTTGAATGAGAATCTAGACTTGATAGCAAAGAAGCTACTAGAGAAGGATAATAATTTATCGGATGAGGAAAGACGAGTGAAGTACATGCGGCAACAAGGATACATGAACAATGACTACTCATGGAGAAAGGATCCCAAGTTTTCTTAGAAAGATCCAAACAACTTCCTACAGGACCCAGATCAACAGAACTAGCACAGGAACAATCAACAACAGTGACCTACAACATATGAGAACACAAATGAAATTCTTAACAGGATAGTGAAGCAGAATGAACAATTGATAAACAACTTCCAATGTGATATCCAGAATCAAGGGGCCCAAATGAGGAGTTTTGAGACAACTTTGTCTCAGCTAGTAACATATGTGGCGGCCTTGAAGAATCCTACATAGTAGGGTTTTCCAGGAAACAATGACACTCCAATTGGAAACCAGTAAGTCAAGGCCATACTACTGAGAAGTGGGAAGAAGACATTGACTCCAAGGACCACAAAAACTGAGGGGACCAAGCTTACTGACAGTTGTGACCCAGTGGCAGATCCGACACAAGTAGAAATGGAGACAGGCAACACAGGGGAATAGTAGAATCAAGAATCTAAAGTGGAGAAGAAGACTTCATATGTGCCACCACATCAAAGAACACAGATGGTACCTGTTTTGTATCCTAACATCTTGAAGGCAACAAATATGGATCAATAATTCAAGAAATTTCTAGATAGCTTTAGGAAGCTTTCCGTGAATATACTGTTGATTGATGTGATTGAATGAATACCATCGTATGGTAAATTTTTGAAGGATATTATTAATAAAAAGAGAAATATCCCAGATGTTGAGGTAGTTGTACTGAGAGAGCAAGTCAGTGCCTTCATTTAGGTACATTGCCACTAAAGAGACATGATCTCAGTTGCTTCAACATCACATGTTACATCGGGAAGACAAAGTTTGGGGATGCACTCTACGATTCATGGGTGAGTATCAACTTTATGCCCTTATCTACCTTCAGGAAGCTCGGTCTCAAAACATCTAGGAAGAGCAGCATGACAATCCAATTAGCAAACAACTCAGTTGTGAAACCGTATGGTATTTGTGAAGATGTACTTGTTAAGGTGGATCGGTTTGTTTTCCCTACAGACTTCGTGGTAATGGAGATGCAGGACAACCATGGCAACAATCTACTATTAGGGATACCCTTCCAAGTAACAACTGATATGGTCTTGGAGATGG
Source organism: Alisma plantago-aquatica (assembly GCA_963693085.1). Classification (NCBI taxonomy): domain Eukaryota; kingdom Viridiplantae; phylum Streptophyta; class Magnoliopsida; order Alismatales; family Alismataceae; genus Alisma; species Alisma plantago-aquatica. The sequence continues at coordinate 713,864,529 of OY856411.1, read as the reverse complement.
GTAGAGGCTGTTTGACTATGGGAATCAAAGATGACAGGTTTGAGATCAATATGCCAGATAATTCAAAGTCACCCAATGATTAGCAGCAATGCAATATGATGAAGCACATGGATAGAAATATCTCTTTGTTTTTGGGAAAACCATTTTTGGACATGGCATATGTAATGACAAAGGTGGACAAGGGTACACTAGTTCTGGACATCATGGAGAACACTAAGGTGGTCTCACTTACCAAGGCAGTAGGGTATCCAGACGATGAACATGTGGAATTAGGGTTATCCACTGTGGATGATGATGGAGAGAAATCTCTAGTACAGATACATAAATAGCTCATGCTAGAGGCATGTCTAATGAACCTTATAGATAATTATGTGTGGAGCCAGTCACTAGAAGAATGTGCAAGGCTACTGAAGGCTTTGTCGTGTTACTACACAAGACACTTTGAGGATTTGGGACCGCTGCCACCACCAATGATTTCTTCACTCTTAAGCCCACCTGAGTTGGAGCTCAAGCTGCTGCCACCTCATCTGAAGTATGTGTTTCTAGCTAAAGAGGAGAAGTTTCCAGTTATCATATTTGCATCATTGAGTGAATCAGAAGAAGAATAATTGATTACTGTGCTAAAGAGCCACTGAGGAGCGTTAGGGTGGATTGTGGGTGACATAAAAGGGATCTCTCCTACATTGTGCCAACACAAGATTCGGCTAGAAGAAGGAGCAAAGCCGATCATTCAACCTCAACGCCCCTTAAATCCAATCATGACGGAGTAGTCAAGGAGGTAATCAAGCTACCGTCGGCAGGTATAATTTATGCTATTTCTAATTCCATGTGGGTTGGTCTGACACAGGTAGTACCAAATAAGGGGGGAATCACTGTCACTACTAACTCCTCTAATGAACAAATAACCACTAGATTAGTGACAGGATGGTGAGTTTGCATTGATTATTGCATATTGAACACCGCCACACTTAAAGATCATTTTCCACTACCGTTCATTGACCAAATTTTGGAGCGACTCGCCAGTTGCTCCCACTTTTGTGGTTAAGATAGCGGTGATTTCAAAACTTCCTCCACCAATGTCGGTGAAGATAGTTAGGAATTTTCTAGCCATGCCGGGTTTTATCGTCGATTTATAAAGGATTTTTCAAAATTCGCTAAGCCATTGTCTGAGCTCTTGGAAAAGAATGTTGAATTCAATTTTGATGAGAAATGTTTAAAAGTTTTTGAAATATTGAAAGAGAGACTCATATCTGTGCCAGTTGTACAATCTCCAAATTCAAGCCAACCTTTTGAACTGATGTGTGATGCATCAGATTATGCTGTGGGGGCAGTGTTGGGGAAACACTTAGACAAAGTTCCTACAACCATATATTATGAATCTAAAACACTTAATGACGCATAACTAAATTACACCACAACTGAAAAAGAGTTATTGGTTGTTGTCTTTGCTTTTGAGAAATTTAGGCAATATCTTGTGGGAGCTAAGGTGGTGGTGTGGACCGATCATGTGGCAATTAAATACTTGCTACAAAAGAAGGATGCAAAACCAAGATTGATTAGATGGATCCTTTTACTGTAGGAGTTTGACATTGAGGTCAAAGATAAGGCAGGGATTGAGAATATGGTGGCTGACCACCTATCTAGACTGGAGAGGGTAGATGAAAAGGATGTTAATATACCCATTCTAGAGACTTTCCCCGATGAACAAATGTTCACCCTTAAGCAAAGGGACCCTTGGTTTGTGAAAATTGTAAATTATTTAGCTTGCAAGGAATTACCCGATGACTGGGGGTACCAAGAAAAGAAGAGGTTCTTTCATTCATTGTTCTATTATTTTTGGGATTACCCTATTTTGTTGAGATAGTGTAGGGATGGAATACTGAGGAGGTGTGTGCCTAAATGTGAATATGAAAGTGTGTTAAAACACTGCCACACACTACTTACAGGTGGACACCATGGTAGTTGTAGGACAGCCACAAAAGTTTTGGAGAGTGGTTTATACTAGCCGACCCTATTCAAGGATGCATAAGATTTTTTGCACAGGTGTGACACATGTCAACGATCAGGTAACATATCAAAGAGGTAGTAGATGCCATTGAATGTGTTTCAAGAAGTAGAGGTATTTGATTTATGGGGTATTGATTTCATGGGACCCTTTATGTCCTCTAACTCTAACCTCTATATCTTACTGGCTATAGATTATGTGTCAAAATGGGTGGAAGCGATTCCAACCTGCACCAATGATGCCAATGTCGTATGCAAATTTGTTAAGGATCACATTTTTTGTAGGTTTGGAGTACCAAGGATGATTATAAGCGATGGGAGAATTCATTTCACCAATCAAAAATTTGGGGCACTCTTAGGCAAATACGGGGTGATGCACCGTGCGGGTACACCCTACCACCCACAAACTCAAGGGTAGGTGGAGATTTCAAATCATGAGATGAAAAAGATTCTTGAGAAGACGATGTTGTCTAGTAGAAAAAATTGGAGTGATTTGTTGGTTGACGCTCTATGGGCCTATAGGACTACCTATAAAATACCAATAGGAGCTACACCCTTTAGGCTAGTCTATGGAAGGGTGTGTCATCTCCCTGTGGAATTATAACATAAAGCTCATTGGGCGTTAAGGAGGCTCAATTTTGACATTGATGAAGCAGATAAGACAAGGATGCTGGAGTTGAATGAGATTGATGAAATTAGGATGAATGCCTATGAGAATTCACGATTGTACAAGGAGAGAAATAAGAAAATACATGACTAGCATATAGCAAGGAGAGTCTTTTATTCGGGAGAGAATGTGTTGTGTTTTAATTCGAGGATGAAATTACTCCCTGGGAAACTGAGATCTAGGTGGAGTGGACCCTTTGTCATAGAAGAAGTGTTTCCACATGGGGCAGTTAGAATCAAAGAGGGAGAGAGATCCTTCTTGGTTAATGGACAATGACTAAAACACTACTTTTGATAAGACTTCAATAGGAAGGAGCATGAGGTGAAACTCATTTCTCCTAATTGATCTCAAGAATGGACTTGTCTAGCCTAGGATGTTAAACAAGGGCACTTGTTGGGAAGCAACCCAACCATTAGGATGTTTATTTCATTCCTTTACATTATTTTAGTTTATTTGTACTTAGTTTTTCATAATTGTTTTGTAAAAATGATACCTTGACCTATTTGTTAAGCGTGCAGGACTTTGCACAGTGGGTGCCACCGACTTCCAAGTTGGTGGCACTAAAATCGTTTCAGCGAGAGGGCCATTTCGATTGAAAAAAGTCAGTACCACTGACACCCCAGTTGGTGGCACCGACATCTCTGAAGAAAGTGTAGAAAATTTGAGTGGCTAACTGATAAGCCGTCAGTACCACTTACTCCCAAGTCAGTGGCACCGACACATTTTGCACTCTAGGCTCGGTGAGTGCATCGATGCATCGAAAAAGAAAAAACATCGACCAGGTCGATACCACCAACTCATCATTTTCGGTGCCACCGACAGATGAAAACATCAATCCATGGGCACCCTCATCTACGGTCTAGATACACTGTGATCAACAGTCGGTAGCACCAATCCACTGAAAGTCAATACCATGGGCCATTTTGTCGGTGCCACTGACTCGTCAACAATCTACCTATTCAAGATGGCGCACCGACGACCATCGATGCACTGAGGCCATAGATAAGCCCCAGAGTCGGTGCCACTTACTTCGGCGTGGCCCAAACTACCATTATCAATCTCCAACATCTGATTTTCCCACATCTTCAAGCACCACAACTCCCCAAGTGCAAGTGACTACTCTAAGCATACAGAAGCTACATCGAGCTCTATTTTCTCAACCTCCTTCCCCTATTACTTCAACATCATGGCTAGGAGAGAAGCTTCCACCTCAGCGGCAAGATCCTCTAGCGGGCTGACGCCACAACCCAAGATCAGTCACCCTTCGATGGAGGTGTAGAAGGTGTATGAGGAGATCACTAATAGGCTGTTCTCTCCAATAAGATATGGAGACTGAAGACTAATGGAGCACATGGTCTTCAACGACAACATGGTAGATGTCCTCGAAGGGCAAGAGTTTGATGGAGGGTCTGTGAACCCTATCTTTGGTGGGTGGCCCATATACAAGGAGATCGTGATCGAGTTCCTGGCATCTCTAGAGATATGTGTGGCTCTTGACCCAGCATACCCAGTACAAGGTGAGTGGAGAGAAGGGAAGGTGGACTTCCACCTTTACAACACCAACTACTCCATTACCCTTCACGCCTTCAATGAGATCTATGGATGGCCTCATGTGCCATGCCGCCATCCTGAGAATGTCAATTTTGACGCAATATGGAAGGATCTCGTGATAGTTCCAAAAGGTTATAAGTTAAACCGGAACCACAGCTCATTGGTGGACCTCAAGCACCCCTTTGCTCGGGTGCTGCACTGCATGCTCACCAACACTCTCTTAACCAAGTCTACACAAGGGCAGACGAAGGTCCAACAACCAGACTTATACTTCCTCTACTAGCTTTTGGAGGGGAGGCCAGTCAACTTCGGGGCCTTCGTCCTCACCCTTGTGATGGTGGTGAAGCACAACATAAAGAGGACCACACTTATCCTTTTTGGGGGACCTATCACCCCATTACTCTCCGCTTAGGCCTGGATCTCTCTACTCTTGAGCCTCTGCAGTCCAAGCTTCACATAGACTTCCTCCACTTCAAGTAGGCCGGTCTTATCATTGTTCAAGATAACACCATCTTTGCAAGCTATTTGATCAGTGGAAACTTCTACGAACGTCAGTTACCTGATCCTATATTCAACATCAGGCATTTTGACCACTATAGATGGCCAAACATGGATGACGATGATGAAGAATAAGATAGAAATGATGAGGAGGAGGAGCAGCCAAATGACGATGTGGAGGAGGTGGATCCCACCATTCCCATGACGCATCGAGTTGCTCTGCAGAATCGTCCATGACACTATGCAGCCTCTACATCTCTTTCCCCGCCACCCTGATGGAGCTAGAACTTACGTCGGTAGATTACTCTTCCGGTGGAAGTTCTAATTGTGCACCAAAAATCCTAGGGAGTTGATGTACCCTCTAGGTTTACCTAGAACTGGTGCTAGATAAAAGCTCCAACCCCACAAGAGTGTGGAAGCCTTATTGTAGTATAGATTTAGGATCAAACCCAAAGGACAACGTTAAGAATCTGAGCATCTTTATCTCATTTCACCTCGATCTAAGTTAATCATTTATGACCAAAAGTTTGATTTGAGTTATTTAACCTAAAACATGTGAAAGTAAAGGAAGGTATGAAAACTAGTTAGGAATTAAAAACTAAGATTAACAAATGATGATGGATCACTGGGGTGGTGTGGGTGTTCACCACCACTACACATGTATTGTACATGTACCAATCATAGTAAGACTTGCAAGCAAGACACATGGATGTTGTATAATATCGATGTCTTATGGGACAAGAGTATTGCACACATCCTTCACGGGTTGAGTAACTCTCATCCGGTACATATCTACATGTCAATGAAGATATGTAGTCTTCGAAGAGAGAATCTTACTCAACCTCATGAAATGTGCATCAGAAAACTAACAAGCGAGCGATAATTACCGATTCGATTAGTTTCCTTATAGACCATCCCTCTTTCGAGGACATAGCTATGAGAAACTTGGGAGCATTGCAACGTCAGCCATCCCCGAACGAATGGTCAAGTACTTTGCATCACTTCCTCCACAAAGTGTGTTCCTCGACCTATCAAGATTGCACTTTTGTACGTCAAGTGATTCCATTTCATAGCATGAAAGTACAACGATGGAGGTGAGTTTACTCCACTCCTTGGAAAGCGTTTCTACATACCGAAATGGATGTGCGGTGGATACACACACCAGAAACCAACACTAAATAGGTATTCAAGTCCTAAGAGAGGTCGTAGACAAACCACAATGAAAGACAATAGATGCACACAAGAATGTGACCAACATTCAAGCATGTAAGAAATGATTTAGTATTGAATCACAAAGACAACATCTTTTGGTACATATTACAAAGCACGAGCAGTGGGACTAGTCCCCGCACCCCAGTGGATGGAACTAATCACTCCTCATAGAGGGAGAAACAAAGAAAGAGAAGAAAGATAAGGGAAGCATCGTCGGAGCAGAAGAGTAGATCTGCGACAACCCGATGTAGATTGCCCCAGTCTTCGGGACTGCTCTGACTTGGTCGATGAAGTCTGTCTCTTGCTGCCTTGATCTTCATGTGCACCTCCGGAGATGTATGAGTAGGGCCAGGCAGATCTTGGTGGAGATGAGGTAGCAATGGAGCAACCTTGCGGCCTCCCAGATCTGATCCCAGTCCGGCAGCCTTTGGCCGTGGTGAGATAGATCCCCAAGACCATGCCTCTACCCTTCTATTTATAGGCTTTGATTGGCTCTCACAATTTTGGCGTGAGTCCGCTTCAAATGGTCTTGGTCCAAACGGTCTTGGAACTGAACAGTCTTGGGACCGAATGGTCTTGATCCAAACGGTCTTGCTCCAAACGGTCTGGGGATCGATCGGTCTTGGGACCGAACGATCTTGATCTAAACGGTCTTGGGACCGAATGGTCTTGCTCCAAATGGTCTTAGGACCAAATGGTCTTGGGCTCCAAATGATCTTGGGACCGTATGGCTCCAAACGATCTTGGGACCGGATGGCTCCAAATGGTCTTGGGACCGAATGACTCCAAACGGTCTTGGGACCGAATGGCTTCAAACGGTCTTGGGACCGAATGGCTCCAAAATGGTTTAGGACCGAATGGATCCAAACGGTCTTGGAGCTGAATGGTCATGAGACTGAACGGTCTTGGGATCGAACGGTCTTGCTCCAAACGGTCTTGGGACCGAACGATCTTGATACAAATGGTCTTGGGACCGAATGGTCTTCAAACAATTTTTGTCGTTCAAACGGTTTCGTTGTCCAAACGGTTTGGGACCGTTTGGGCTCATACAGTCTGAAATGGTCTTGAAACCATTAGGGAAAACCATTTGGGTGAAACCGGTTGGCCAAGATCATTTGAGTCAAGGCTGTTGGGGTCATGACCGTTGGCAATGGTTGAGGATGATCTGCGGAGGAGAAAGAAAATGAGTAAGGGTAGGATGAGATCAATTAAGCTGAAAACTAGGGTAATTAGAACTAGTAATGCACTATTTACATGAAACTGAGGAGATACTTAGAGTAAACCAAAACAAGGGTAGATCAATCGATATGAGGCACAAAATCCCTAGAATTGGCGACTATGAGGATGAATCTGGAGGATTCATCACCACACTGAACTTAAGCGTTGCTCGTCCCGAGGAACGGAAAAGCCTAAGATAGTCGCCAAAAAGCTCGTTCCTCTCATTATTACCTCATATTTGTGCAAATGTCAGAATTTTCACGAAAATGAGAAAAAAATGAGGCGAAACTAAATTAGGGCAAAAACCTCAGAAATCCTTTGAATTGGTGACTGAGGTTGATACTGGAGGATGAATCTGGAGGATTCATCACCACATCGAACTTAAGTGTTGTTCGTCCCGAGGAACGGAAAACTGTAAACAGTCACCAATGAAATCATTCATCTCATGATTGCCTCATCCTATTGTCATTTTGTTCATGCCTTAGATCGATACAACATCAAGGCTTCCTTAGATCACGGAATACATCTTATGATATCCTCATTTCTGAGTTCACTTTAGTGAAGTATTTGCTTCTCATTCTCTATTGGATCAGTCATGTTTAAAAGTTTTATGAGACTTTAAAAAGACCCACAGAATCAAGCAAACATGTATATGATCTGTCGTTGGTGTTTTTAAGAGAATGGTTGAAATGGAGGCAATTGGGGTGGCAGTAGGTTGAAAAAGGGAGGAATAGGGGTGTGGCCAAGAGATAAGAGTCTCTCCTCTAATCGATTTAAGACTCTTATTATTGGTGGGATCATCAAGATACTTTGAATGTTTTGTGCACAACTCTGGTTGACTTAGCCTTACACCCAATTTTTTTCTAAAAATAACTCAGAAGTGTGTATAGGTTGGCTTAAGGCTTTTGGATAACTTACCTCTTCGAGAGGAGGTAAGGAGTCATTTTAGGAGCCTTAGGATCTCACTACTGGTCACAACACATCTGCCTTTGTGAGGACATCTAATGTACCAGCTAGGTAAGACCTTTATTAGTTATCCTTATTCAGGGCACAACTATCATGTTTTTATTCACACTCTGGCTTTTATTCATTCTTACTTGGCTTAGGAGAAAGGGTATTTTTGGATTTTTGTATATTTGGGCTGCCATGCCTCTTTTTTTTAGGAATCGGGGTAGATTTTTCACCAACCTCGGTATGTGCACAATCATCATTGTATACTCTTTGAATCGAAATGAGAAGGTGGTATGCCCCTGTTATGTATTGAGGGGTATGGAAGAAGTGGTAGTGGAAAAAGAGGTGTGGTTTATCACACCAAACTTTAGAGTTCGACAGAGTTGTGGTTCACCACACTGAACTTAGAGTTCGACAATGTTCCAGTTTTCACTAGAAAGGAGTGTGGTGTGCCACACCGAACTTAAAGCTTTGGCATGATTGGTGAGCGAAGGGGTATGAAAATGAAGGAAGAAGTGCAGAAGAGAGTTCAGATCATGATGCAGTTTGCTTAGCGATTCCATATGACGGGTTCCTTTTCTCCATCACACTCTGCTCAAAAAGTGACAAGATAGAACTTCAAATGAGAATTCCATATAGCAGATCTATTAATCAGTTAGAGGCATGACGCATTTGATCTATCTCAGTCTTATTGAACTTATCATCATTTTAAGGATATGACATTAGGGTTCATAGGCTATACAAGATGAAATAATTTATCAACTAATTTTAAGCATTTGTTTCTCATGGATATGCAACAAAAAGAGGTGATGACTATAGATTCGAAAAGCAAAATCCGTCTAGATAAAGGCTTTATTTTTAGAAGACTACGGAAATGTGGAAAAATTGTGAAAAAGAAACTAGAATGGACAAAGAGAAATCATTAAAGATAGAGGGTGGAGTGAGAAGCATACCACCCACCCTCCATCTTGAACTTATGAGTTTGCTCATCACTAAGCAAAAACTAGGTTCAAGATGGAGGGGAAGAGTTGCACAGTGTTAACCAGGCGGTCCTCGTAATTGAAAGAAGGTTTGGCGAAGATGTTTCATGATAGTCGGAACTGGGAGCGAGGAAGTGGCACAAACAACCTATTGACTGGGTGGTCGTGGTAACTCGAACGGGTTTTCTGGACGACTTGGATGTACATTTCTTTCACCTCTTTGTCTGTCCAGAAGAATCCAGAGACCTTCCTCCATCAATGAGGGAGGTGGAATATAAGCAATTGAGACTGGAGGACTAGGTGAATATTCGAAGTCATGCCTATTTGTGTTCTCCAGTTGTGGCTCACCCTCAAAGTTCAGAGTCAAGCTGCCCTCTTCATGATCCAGAGCAGTTGATAGAGGGTCGGCCACTTGAACTTCTTGTCCCGGATCAGGTGGCGGATCCGGTTTAGGCTTCATTTCATCACCTGACTTTTCTTGTGTAGGGTGTGGTAGCCAGGGTGATATTTCTTCATCAGGGGGATTGCTCTGAGGATCATCATTTTGATGCCATGTGTCCTTCGGAGGGTTATCATTATCAATGTTGGGGTCTATAGGAGCATAATATTTCATTCCAAAATTAAGGTGTTGTTCAAATTCTTCTTCATTGTGCACTCTTAATTCATCTGAGTAACTAGAGGGGGATTCACCAAGTAGAACGAGATCTTGTTCGGATAAAGGAATCATGAGAGCCTGGAGTAGAGGCTCCAGTGACATCTCTTCACAGGAAGGGTTAGCCCATGTCATATCATTTTGCAGACTAGAATCCTCCCACGAATCTATTTCTTCGATATTGATACCAATATACTCCATTCCTGAGTCAGGATGTTGTTCCAATTCTTCCTTGTAGCACTCCTCCAGTTCTATTAAGTGTTCGGGAGACGTTGCTACGAGAAGAATGAAACCTTGTTCAGGTAATGGAGATATGTCAGTGTTTTGTATATTTGGTAGCTTGAGAGGATCTTCTTTGCAGGGGAGAGTGGCCATAGGAAGATTTTTTTTGTGGCTCAATGTCTTCCTGAAGGTCCTCCTTATCATTACAAGGGTCTACAGAAATATCGTATTCCATTTCAAAATCAATAGATGGTTCATGTTTCTCTTCATAGTGCACTATCAACTCGTTCAAGTGACTAGAAGGAGATTCAATAGAAAGATCATGCTTTTGTTCAAGAATTGGTTCTTTCTAGACTTCTTATAGAGGTGGTAGCTCTGTTAACATCATTTCATGGAAAGGATTGGTCATAGAATCATCGTCTTGAGACCCATCATCCTCCCATGATTCTTTTTCATCATCATTGGGGTCAGATTGAATGGTATGGTCCACTCTAGAATCAATATCTTGATCAGTCTCATCCTCAGAGTTTGTTCCTAGATCAGCCGAATGATCAGAAATTTCTTCATAAGGACAAATCAGATCCTATTCCAGTAATGGAGACATTTGAGTTTCTTGCATAAAAGACATCTCCTTATCTGAATCAGTCACATATTCATCGAAGTCTGACTGTGAAGGAGTGTAGAGTTCTTGTAACATTGACCCTTATTCATTGGAATTCACCAACAAGTCAACTAAAGTTGAAGAATATTTTTTGTATAGGGAGTCAATCATTGCTGATTGCTTCGCAATCTGTATGGTTGGATCTGGGTCTGTTGGGGAAGAAGGTGGGTAAATACCAAAATTTATCCCCAATTGATCTCCCGGCTGTAGAAAAACTTCATATTGGCCAATCAATTTTTCATCTAAGGGAATAGTACATGAGTCATTTTCCAAGTCGGACCTTGGCTCAAAGAATGATTCTTTTTCTTGTGATACTGTGGAGAAATCATCCTCAGGTTCAATCATTTACTCTGAGGATGATTCCTCTCCCTGTATTGCTGGTTGAAGATCATTGGAAGGCATATCCCACATGATTTCGTAATCATCATCATAATTAACATGTGGCCTAGGGATGTGCTTAGTTGAAATTGGTGGTTTTTCTACATGTTGGTCAGAGGCGTTGACAAGTTGTGTAAGTTGATCAAGATCGGCTATCAAATTCTTGGTCGCAACTGTCTGATCGGCTAGTTGTTGAGCCACCGACGTCTGTAAGGCATGTAGTTCTTCCATAATCGTACGTTGATCTCCATAAGAAGGCTCTTCACTGCACCCGTTGGGTTGATGTTGATAATAGCTCTCCTCATCATAGTATTGATTTGCATTGTTTTCCAGGTTCCCTCCTACATTGCAGTCTACGCCTTGAAATCCTCCATAGTTGGGTTTTTCATAGTAGCCTCCAGGGTGATACGGATAATAACTTGCATTATATCCGTAGTTGTATGAAGAGGTTGCTTTGAGTTTCCCAATTATATGATTCATGATTACTTGACGTAGAGCCATCACGTAGAGAGGGGGGAACATTGAAGCAGTAAATTGATGCATGAGAATAGTCACCACATAGTTGACATCTAACAGTTGGTGGTGTCGACTGCTTCATTTTGAAGAGAGTTGGTACCTGAAATCAAAGAAAGAGTTTATCAGGCTTGACCAACCACTTCAAATCCAAGAAGATATGCGAGAATAATTCCTTCACTTTTTAGGTTTTTGAGAAGAAAATGAAAAACCCTAGAGAAACCTAAATCAACATGCTATTTGAAAAAGATGATTCTTACACCGTTGTCCCCGGCAACAACGCCATTTTTTGATGGAGCTAGAACTTACGTTGGTAGATTACTCTTCCGGTGGAAGTTTTAAATGTGCACCAAAAATCCTAGGTAGTTGATGTGCCCTCTTAGTTTACCTTGAACTGGTGCTAGATAAAATCTCCAACCCCACAAGAGTGTGGAAGCCTTATCGTAGTACAGATTTAGGATCGAACCCAAAGGACAATGTTAAGAATCTGAGCATCTTCATCTCGTTTCATCTCGATTTAAGTTAATCATTTATGACCAAAAGTTTGATTTGAGTTATTTAACCTAAAACATGTGAAAGTAAAGGCAAGTATGAAAACTAGTTAGGAATTAAAAACTAATATTAACAAATGATGATGGATCACTGGGGTGGTGCGGGTGTTCACCACCACTACACATGTATTGTACCTATACCAATCATAGAAAGACTTGCAAGAAAGACACATGGATGTTGTATAATACCGAAGTCTTGTGGGACAAGAGTATTGCACACATCCTTCACGGGTTGAGTAACTCTCTTCTGGTACATATCTACGTGTCAATGAAGATATGTAGTCTCCAAAGAGAGAATCTTACTCAGCCTCATGAAACGTTCATCAGAAAACTTACAAGCGAGTGATAATTACCGATTCGATTAGTACCCTTATAGACCATCCCTCTTTTGAGGGCATAGCTACGAGAAACATGGGAGCATTGCAATGTCAGCCATCCCCGAACGAATGGTCAAGTACTTTGCATCACTTCCTTTGAAGAGTGTGTTCCTTGACCTATCAAGATTGCACTTTTATACGTCAACTGATTCCATTTCATAGTACGGAAGTACAACGATGGAGGTGAGTTTACTCCACACCTTAGAAAGTGTTCCTAGATACCGAAACGGATGTACGGTGGATACACACACTAGAAACCAACACTAAATCGGTATTCGAGTCCTAAGAGCGGTCGTAGACAAACCACAACGAAAGACAATAGATGCATACAAGAATGCGGCCAACATTCAAGCATGTAAGAAATGATTTAGTATTGAATCGGAAAGACAACATCTTTTGGTACAGATTACAAAGCACGGGTAGTGGGGCTAGTCCCCGCACCCTAGTGGATGAAACTACTCACTCCTCATAGAGGGAGCAACAAAGAAAGAGAAGAAAGAGAAGGGAAGCATCATCAGAGCAGAAGAGTAGATCTGTGACAGACCAGTGTAGATCACCCCAGTCTTTGGGACTGCTCTGACTTGGTCGATGAAGTCTGTCTCTTGCTTCCTTGATCTTCATGTGCACCTCCGGAGACGTACGAGTAGGGCCAGGTAGAGCTTGGTGGATATGAGGTAGCAGTGGAGCAGCCTTGCGGCCTCCCGAATCTGATCCCAATCTGGTAGCATTTGGCCGTGGTGAGATAGATCCCCAAGACCATGCCTCTACCCTTCTATTTATAGGCTTTGATTGGTTCTCATTGTTTTAGCGTGAGTCTACTTCAAATGGTCTTGGTCCAAACGGTCTTGGAACTGAACAGTCTTGGGACCAAACGGTTTTGATCCAAATGGTCTGGCTCCAAACGGTCTTGGGATCGATCGGTCTTGGGACCGAACGGTCTTGGGACCGAACGGTCTTGATCCAAATGGTCTTGGGATCGAACGGTCTTGGGACCGAACGATATTGCTCCAAACGGTCTTGGGACCAAACGGTCTTGATCCAAACGGTCTTGGGATCAAAAGATCTTGGGACTGTATGGCTCCAAATGGTCTTAGGACCAAATGGCTCCAAACGGTCTTGGGACCGAATGGCTTCAAACGGTCTTGGGACCGAATGACTCCAAACGGTCTTGGGACCGAATGGCTTCATACGGTCTTAAGACCGAATGGCTCCAAATGGTCTTAGAACTGAACGGTCTTGAGACTAAACGATCTTGCTCCAAACGGTCTTGGGATCGAACGGTCTTGCTCCGAACGGTCTTGGGACTGAATGGTCTTCAAATGGTTTTCATTGTTCAAATGGTTTTGTTGTCCAAATGGTTTGGGACCATTTGGGCTCAAACGGTCTTGGGACCGTATGGGATCAAATGGTCTTGAGACCGTTTAGGCTCAAACAGTCTTGAAACTGTTAGGGAAAATTGTTTGGGTGAAACTGGTTGGCCAAGATTGTTAGAGTCAAGGCTTTTGGGGTCATGACCATTGGCAATGGTTGAGGATGATATGCGGAGGAGAAAGAAAATGAGTAAGGGTAGGATGAGATCAATTAAGCTAAAAACTAGGGTAATTAGAACTAGTAATGCACTATTTACATGAAACTGAGGACATACTTAGAGTAAACCTAAACAAGGGTAGATCAGTTGATATGAGGCACAAAATCCCTAGAATTGGCGACTGTGAGGATGAATCTGGAGGATTCATCACACCCTTTCAGGAAGAAGATGAATCTTATTCTATGGCAGGCATGTATTCCATGCTACATGATATTCAAACACATCAGTAGTAGCACACTACATCTCTGGCAGGAATTCAAAAGGTACATGGACGGTTGTACACCAACCAATATGTGATCTATGAGAATGCACGTCTTGTCTTGGCCAACCAAGAGAACATGCATCAACACCTATAGAGGATGGAGAACTACCAGTATCTGTTCTTTGACCACTACTGAAGCTAGGGATACTTTGGAGGCTATCTGATGCCACCGTATATGCCTTCTTCTGATCTGCCTTTTTAGGGGATGTTTCCTCCACAAACCCTATCCAGCCACCACCACCACAATACTAGTCAGGTATCTCTATTCCACCTCTTAATTTGGAATTTTGACTATGAGGTCATAGTCATATTCAAGCTTGGGGGGGTGTTGTAACAACTTCTATCTTAGTTTTTCTTTCATTTTAGCATTTTGTTTTTATTTTGGTAAAATTAGTTTTCTTTTTAGTGTTTATATTATGTAGGATCCACAATCTATCTAGTGTAATTTGTGGAGAAGTAAATGCATGGTTTCATTTGAGTAAATCAATCTCCAGAGTTGGGTGCACATGAAAAAAAGAGCAAATTTCAAAATTTTTGTGAGCTTATCTTGTGAGTAATTGAGTTGCATAACTAAGGAAGTGCTTGGGTAAGTCAACTCCAGGACATGATAACATAAATGACAATCTTAATTGTCCAAGAAAGTGATTGACAAGGGTGTTGAGCCTGAACCGACCGAACACTAACGTGACCTTAAACTAAAATTTAAGAGAGAAACCCTTTGATTACCCTGTACGCAGGTCATTAGAGAGGGATATATGATTTTTTCTGAAGATTCTATCTATTAGTCATGTGATCTCATCCACCACATACATCCACATCACACCCCACCATAAGAATTTTGAGTACGTGTTATCATTTTTTCTCTTGACTACATTTACATTGCATAAGTAGATCTTGCATAATAGTTGTTCATTTTTGCTTGCATTAGTGAAAAATGAAAAAAAAAAACATGCATGCACAAAAAAATTTGGGTGCATGTCATGTAGTTGCGTAACATCTTATTCATGTAGTTTGCATATGCATTACATATCATCTTGCAAATATCGTGTCTAGTTTCTTCTTCTCTAATATAGGAAGGTAGTAATTTTGCCCATACCCTTAAAAAGGAAGAGAAGCATTGACATAAATCAAATGTGTAGTGCAAGTGGAAGCCTAAAGTAATTCCATCATGTTGAAAGGGGGCTTGAAGAAAATAACAAGAAAAAAAATAATTGAAAAAAAAGATTGAGTATAGTGTTAGAAAGTGAAGGAGTAAGGGCATAATCCTACCTGATCATAAGGAAGAATTAGTACATGATGTAGTTTGTAGACATTTCGTCTTATTTTGAGATGAAATGATAGTTACATGCATCATTCCACCTCAATGATTAGGCATTACGAGCATTCTATAAATTCTCATCATCATAGGTTCATCATAATTTTTGATTGCATGAATGATTTTATGTGCTCATGATTTTTCCACATCCACCCATTCCTATTCACCCGTTGCTCTTATTGGTAGGCCACTCATATGATTTTCTCATCATTCATTATCTATCAAGAGAACTGCTTCCATGAAGATGGTAGGTAAAGAAAAGAGCAATGTAGATAGGAGATCACATGATGCACCAAGTATGAACCAGACGAGTCTATCATATTAACTGCTTTAATTGATAGTTTTTCATTGATTGAGGGACATACATCTTTTATAGAGGTTTTCTGGTCACCTAGATGGTAGTTAGTGTTCAGTGGTTAGTGAGGGCCGATATGAGGACTGAAGGTGGAGACTTTTGAGATGTACCTTATGCACTTATTTCCTTCAACTGACTTATCTCAAACAGATCTAAAGGTTTGTTGCTCAAGGAAGAGCAAGGTTTAAGCTTAGGGGAGTTTGATGAACGGGTTTTGAGTCACTTTTACAGGCCTATTTTATACTTGTTTTGTGCATTTATTAGTCAATTAATTGCTCATATTTGCATAAATCATTATCGTTGGCCTGTACACTCTGTCTGCATCAAATTGTGCTTATTTTATCATATTTACATGGTTTTATGTATTCCCCGACCTTATACACATTTTTCTACATTTTTTAGGTACCTCATGTACAATGCAAAGTCGGTGCCACTGACCCTTCAAAGTCAGTGCCATTGAGATTGCAACAGTGGTCGGGAAATAAGAGAATAGAAGACTCGGTGCCACTGAGATTGGTTCAGAGAGGTAGATCAAATAGGCACATCAGCTTGGTGCCATCGACCTTCACACGTTGGTGGTACCGACTCAGTAGGGCAAAGGTTGCATCTAAAGCATTCGGTGCCACCAACTTCCTAGTCGATGCCACCAACTCTGCCAAAAATCAGCAATATGATCAGATTGCCCAGATCTGATGGTCCACGTTATGTGGTACCGTAAGTTGGCCTATGACCTAGAAAAGGATGGCTAGACCTAGGGATCATACCACATTGCATCGCACAAAGAGAGGAGAAGAGAGAGAGTAGCACGGAGCTGTAGGACGTCAATCGAGAGATTTGAGCACCTCCATCAGATGATTTTGATGTTGGAAGACTGTAGAAAGTGCATTTCTCGAGGAGGATCATCTGGAACATCTTCTCTCTAGGGGTTACACAAATTTCTTTCATGTTTCCCATGTTTTTCTCCTCTCTCTCTATGTATTCTCACTTGAAAACCATGCGGGGCTAATCCCTTCCTTTCCTTAGGACCTGAGAGTAGCCCGGGGAATCGTTGTATTGACTTTTTGCATGAATTAATATAGATTTCTCCAAAGAAGGAGGATTGAAAGTTGGAAAACACAATCTATACACTTTCCTGCATGTTCTTTATAAAAGGTAATGTACGATTAGTGGAAAGAAACCTAGAGTCATCGATAATGCACTTAGACTAAGATATAAATTACTACAGACATGGAATTGGCTTAGATCTAGGTAGTGAATTGCACTGTGGAGGCGGGCAATTCTGACAACAGGCTTTCTATCTAGGGTAGGAGTAAAATCGATATTAATTTTGTAGAAACAAGATATAACGAGACCCCATGGTGAAATTGGTAATCCTAAGGAATCCATCTCATTTGAATTAACTTTATTTTTGTTTAATTTTCTTTTGCTTTATTTAAACTCAAACTTAACCTTTTAATCGGCTTAGTTGATTGCACTGTAGTTAGTAATAGTCACTGAGACTATGTCTCCCTGAGTTCAACTCGGGCCTCACATAGGCCTATATTACTCGACGCGTGCACCTGCATTTATATGCACAACTTTAGCGTGTCAATCATGCTTCGATATCTATCATGTTGATGATCAAATTTAGGGTTTTGATGATGATATTCTTGTTATATTTTCACTTTGGTGATTTTTTGGTTTTGTGGTGATGAGAAATCTATTTGACCATGTTGTGGATGATCTTTCTCTCTCTTCATGAGGTTACCCAGGTTTTCTACCTATTTTGGATGCCAAGGTGTTGGTGCTAGCAGTCACCAAGTTTGACTCTATCCTATGCGGTTGATAATTAATTCATACTTCTCTTCGGTTGATGAACTTGGTCCTTCATGATCAGTTATGCTTTGATATTTCTTTGATTGAAGGCGATGCCCTATGCTAATGTATTTGGTTGGCAATATTTCTTTGTCCTGGTTCTCTTTAGTCGAAGACACGACTTGCTTCTCTTTGGTCTCTATGTGTTGATTAATGTGCATGATGAGGTTGATCCACCTTTTTGACTGATTAAGATGGTGAAGTTTGTTCCTCATCGATTGATGAGATTTCTTGGAGGTGATGGTAGTTGACTCTCTTACTTCAAAGAATGTTGGAGATGGTGATAATTAGGGTTTGTTATTAGTTGCTATTTTGAAACCCTAATTTGGTTAGCTATGTTGAAACCTAACCCTAATTGCAAGTACATAATGTTGAATCATAGTTTCTTGAGTAATTATCATGTTGTTAGAATGATTTCTCTCTCTTAAATGATTGTAAATCTAATTTATTGTCATATGAGCATTATGGTTCTTGAAAGCAACATTATGTTGAACTTATGTGTATCATGTGTATGGTGGTAATTATGAGACTTGATGAGGCATGGTGAGATAATGATGTTCTTGTAGAGAACTATGTGAATGGTCTTATGGCCTTGATAATTTCTTTGTTCCTATTGAGGTGATATCCTCTGTTACATGATGAGGGATTGATATCCCATGATGAGGTGATAATGGTGATGTCCTTTTGAGTGGCAATGGAACATTACCATATGTTGATGTGATAAGATTTACAGTTCATATTTTTATATCTTCTGAAGTTGATCTATTTAGGGTTTTCTTGTAACTTGATTGAGGCAATAAAAGACACTCAATTAGCTATAACTAATCAAGTGGAACCCCATGTAATTTCCCTGGACATAGATTCATTCCTGTGTTAGGACTTGATGGATGGTGAAATGAGCATTCCTAAGGGAAACTTAGAGCATATACCAAGGTGCAAGTGATTAAGTGTACTTGACATCTTGACACCATTGTTTTTTAGGATGGATGTGGTCATGCCTGGATAGGAGAATGACTACGGTCGTGTCTTAGTGTATATGATGTGATTGATTATAGTTGAGGTTGTACCTCAGATGTTTGGGTTTGCATACCTTATTCACTAGTGCCATGACCTATATACCAAGGTGTACTAGGCTATTTTGCATTTGGACTTTATATGTCACTATGACAGACTCACACTGACCGAGGGCAGAGGAGATCTTAGGAGTTTGACTCTCCTAGATATTGTATGGCACTATTTTTGACTTAGTAGTGGACAATTGGAGTGTGTGGTGTGCCTCAACTCCTCAGGGCTATTAATTAAAAGACATAATACAACCATGTAGTATATCTGTTTAGGGTTAAACACAATTCACATTGGGTGTCTACCCCTTCTTATTTCTTATACATAACAATACAATGTAATAAGGTTAGATAAGTCATTGTTATACACATCCTTCATATTCCTTCTTAGCATGTTACTATGCCTACCTTTTAAGATTGCTTAACCTGTGTAATCAATTTTTATTATTCGTTTAAATGAATATGCTCATAATTTCTTAATCTGTTATAACTATACATCTTGGTGTAACAATAACTATTGGTGAGAGTTATATTTCTCATTAGGACATTGGTCTCACCCCGTGGGTTTCCACATCATTTTAGGTGGTCATCAATGATGTGGTAGAGATCATGTTGTTGAGGAAGAGCATCTCAAAGATCAGTAGATATAAAAGGTTGGATGCTTCTTGTTTTGTAGTACATTTCTATGTGTCATCCTTGTACTCTCAGGTCTGGGAAGGGATGTGTTTTGTAGTTGTTGTATAACAATGCATGTTTTTGGCAGTATGTCGCGGCTTGTATATGTGAACATATATCTTTTGTAATAGGTTTGTGGCAGATGCCCACCATACATATGTGAATACCTGATATGGTATGTGATATGTTACATGTTGTATACCTTGATGCAATATGTTTATGCACAATGACGGTAATATAAGAACGGTTTGATTTACCTACTTTTGTTGTAATGTGGTTGTTTAGTTGTTAATCTTGCACTCTATTTTGAGTTATCACGTTTGGGCCTCACACGATAGGTTAGTATCAGAGCTCTAGGTTTTTTTGAGTCTATAAGGACATAGGACTAGGGTTGTGTATGTTATTGCATCCAACATATCTGATTATAGCTTGTATTTATGTCTGGAAAGTATGAAGAACATGCCAGGAGTAGTGGTGCTGCACTAGGAGGTAGTTCCAGGAGGCAGACCAGAGTAGATGAAGTTTCTAAAGAGCCCTAGTTTGACCCAGTGACTATGGCCAATCCTGCTTTTTAGTTCATGTTTGGATAGTTGATGGCCACAATTTCACATATGGCGGCTAAGTGTTTGTACCTCAAGCAAGGGTTGCTGTTCCCAATGTGGAATCCCAGGGTTCTGGGAAGACCTTTGTGAGGTTGTGATGTGTTGGAGCATTTGAGTATGTGGGTACGACATACCTGATAGATGCACATATGTCACTGATGGAGTTGGAGAAGGCATTTAAGATCCTCAATATCCTAAAAGAGGACAAGGTGAAGTATGTATTGTACCTACTAAAGGGTAGTGCTGGTCATTGGTGGGTCATTGAGGAGGAGAAGAGACTGGGAGTGGATATCAGTTGGGAAGCGTTTCAGCGAGAGTTTGTGAGCCGATACTTCTTGAAGATGTATTTTGACAAGAAGATCTCAAAATTTGAGAAGATCTGATAGGGATCAATGTTGATCAACAAGTATGAAGTGAAGTTCATGGAGATGATGAGGTTTTATCCTCACATGGCCGCGAAAAATAAGGAGGGGATCCGACAGTTTGAGAAGGGCTTGAGTACGGAGTTGATGATGACATTGTCAACCTTGGAGAATGTGGAGAGGTTTGCTACCTTTGTGGATTATATGAGTTGGATAGATTGGTTTTCTATAGAGAAGCATGAAGCCAATGCTAAGAAGAGACCAGCTCAGTTTTAGGGGAAACCTTCAGGATGCTTCAATAAGCTTAGGTTTTCATCACCCCAGATACAACATAGATCACTAGTCACTGAGCAAGGGAAGAAGCCATAATTTTCCACCAACTGGAGCTCAAAGTGCAGCGTCAGTGTCAGTGACAAAGTCACCCAGGCTATAGTATGACTCATGGACATGTCACAAGTGTAGATAGATGGGGCATATCAAGTGGTCTTGCCATATGAGAGACAAGGATGTGACACAACAACCAAGGTAGAATTAACAAGGTTCCCAATGGAATAAGTTCAACATTGGTGGTGGTAGAGGACACAGTCAAGAATCACATACGGGTTAGGCTACAAGAGGATGTATAAGATAACAAGTGAAGCGTTGATTCTATGTTGTGAGTCATTTAGAGGGAGTGGTCAATCCACATGCCATGGCATGTTAGATGGAACTTTTTCATTCTGATTTTTCTACATCTTCCTTTGTATTTGTTTTGGTTGACCTAGGTGCAACACACTCTTTTATCACCAGAGAGGTGATATGTAGTTGTTCTTTTCCTATTAGTCATAGATCTAATAGTCTCCTTCTAGAAACCCCTCTAGTTGGTTCCATTGAGTTGTGGGAGGTATGTTCATCCCGCGTTATTTCTTAAAACATTCAAGTGGATCTTATACCACTTGACATGCATAGATTTGATGTGATACTTGGAGTTGATACCTTAGAGAAGTATTAAGTGGTCTTGGAATATAGTTTCAAGGTGCTGACGTTCCATGACAGTGATGTTTTGTGGCTCTTCCAAGGACATAGGAAGATTCTTCCGATATGCTTGGTGTTAGCTATGAAAACAGAGAGGCAGATGAGGTAGAGCATGAGGCTTTCTTAGCACATGTGGTAGATACCAAGGTGAGGAGTCCTAGTATCTAGGAGGGTCCTATGGTTTGAGATTTTGAGGATGTGTTCCCTAAAGAGTTTTCCGGTGTTCCCCCTCCTAGAGAGATTGATTTTGAGAATAATATTGTTCTTGGTACACACCTGATAGCATAATCACTGTATAAGATGGCACCAATAGAGATGCAAGAGTTGATGAAGAATTTGATGGAGCTATTAGAGAAGGGCTTTATCAGATTGAGCCCTTCCTCTTAGGGTGCTCCCGTGTTGTTCATTAAGAAGAAAGACTATTCTATGAGGTTGTGCATCGACTATCGGTAGTTGAACAAGGTGATGATCAAGAACAAGTACCCTTTACTGAGGATAGATGATATATTTGATCAGTTGAGAGATGTTGCTATTGTAACGACCCCACCCCTGACAACCCCCAATTAAGGAAGGCCAATAAGCTACCACCGTTATCCCAAACATGATCATATGGTTTTGAAAATAATAAAAAATAATTAATAAATTCTACATCAACCAATCTTAATGAAGGATTTTTTTTCGTTTCATATACCCTTCAAAAATGGGATTTCAAAATTTTATCCCAGGAGAGAACTATATAACTATATTCCTCCAAACATTATTTTTCCTTATTCTTTTTCAATGTCACCTTTAATGGAGCCTCAACTTTCCATTAGGCTTGTAGATGTAACTGCATATTACCCTAAAACATCAACAAACAAAACATCGACTAGTATAACAAATTATACTGGTATGTGGAGGAAACCAAAAGTTTTCATATAATGGTAACAACATAAGCACAATAATTATTTATTACAAAATAGAATTTACACTTTCTTCATTGTTTCTTAACCATTTTTACCTAACCTCTAGAATACTCTTTCAGGGTCTTATCCTTGTAGTGGACGAAAAGGCCACCTTCTTAAACTAGAGCCCAAGTGCCATGTTGGGCTTCCCAATCTGGGGCCTGACCTCATATGACCTTCCCAATCTGGGGCCTGGTCTAACCTCATATGACCTTCCCAATCTGAGGCCTAGTCTGACCTTCCCAATATGGGGCCTGGTCTAAAGTCATCACCATGACTTTTCATTCCTTTCCATTTTCAATCCCCAGAGTTGGTATGCGGATTCGAGCAAGTTATAAGCTTTATAAGGTGATAGTCATTGTCACTTTATAGATTGCATGGATTAAAGTTCATCCAAGCATTTAACTTCAAGAAATCAGTAAAACCTCAGAAATTGTTGTGAAACTAGAGTGATTAGCCATAAGCATAACCACATACCTGATTTGGCAGTCTCAAAACCAAGCAAGATAGCTAATCCAATCAAGAAGTTCAATCAACCAAACCAATCAATAAATCAGGAAACTTGATCGTGAAAAGTATTTATAACACCTAATTGTTATAATCACATCCAAAAATCTTTTATTGACTTGGGATTCCATTCTAGGGTTTCTAAACCTTATTAGGGTTACCTTAGGGTTTCTTGGTTTTACTTTCCAATTTTACCCTTTTTAGGTCAACAAACCCTAAAAGCACTCTTCTACTCATAAAAGCATTACTTACTCAAATTGTCCAAATGAAGGGTCTTTATCCAAAAATTAGTTCAATAATATCATTTTCATTCCTTCTTGATTAGTTTCCATATTTAAATCCATTACACCTTATAAATAACAAAATTAGTGTTTCTAAGTCCATTAATGCACTTTTGTAGTCATGGAACCCTAATTAAGAAAGTTATGAACAAATATCATCCAATTAGATCTAATACATCCTTTTTTTCAAAAGGCTAAACTTTACTCATAATAATCAGGGAACATCATTATATCCATTAATCTTCAAAACTTAGGTTTTTAAATTAACTAAAACTATTAAATATAGCATCTTTACACACTTTTTGAGTTTCAAATAGATTTAGGCCTCAGATTCATTTTTCATGGACTCTACAGATTTTTCTCATCAAAATCCATATATTACATGTTCCCATTGGATCACTCTACAAATTAATTATGATATTTCTAAATTATTTACCTTTGGACCAATGACGTACTGCCAAATCAGCATTTCAGCCCCCCTTTTCCTTTTCCACAAGTAGTAGGGCTCTGCGAATCGGCCTCGGCCACACGGGAAACTAGCTCCATATGGGCAGGTCATCAAGCCAAGGCCGAAAGGCCTCTTTTGCCCACACGCCTTTCTGCATGGGGTCTACTCGCGTCAGGGGCAAGGGGGTAATTCTCCCTGGGACTCATCATCAACCTCTGCCTGTTCTCATTCACAAACTAGGTCCCTGCATAAGTCAACTCATCTGTTAACTTTGGGATTCTGTCATCTTGAGCGGTGGCCAAATACATCGTTCTCTTCGCCTGGATTCCATGGATCTGGTGGAATGATCAATTACATAAGAGGAGGCCCTACTAGAGAGGGTGAGAAGGAAGGTACCCTGACAGTGAAGAGAGGAGGAGAGGGAGAGAGAGAAGAGATCCAATGAGGAAATTGGTGGGATGGGAGGGTTTTTTCGAGTTTGTTTAGGTCTCTTAGAACTTCTCTACCTCTCGAAAAGGGAGTATAGCCCCTTTTATAGACCTGGCTTCTCATGCCAACCCTCCATGGAGCCTTGCTCAAACGAACCATTGGGAAATGTCCCAATCCTTGGCGATGATAGGGAAATTAGGGTTAAGAGAGTTCACACTGCTCTCCTGAATCTATTGGAGGAGTTTCTAGTTGCCAACATGGATCAGAGAGAGGGGAAATCGATTAGGAAACATAATAATCAATGTTCCCAACTTTCCATTATGTTCCAAGCTAAGATATGAGTGAGATCCCTTGGATCTAAGATCCTAAGGCTTGAATCTCATGCCCCCACCTAAGGAGCCGAATTATCCTTATTTCCAGGAAAAGACAAATCGTGACATATAATGTATATGTTCCTTAATCCTCTCACTTTAAGGATTTTTTTAAAATCCATATCTCTCAATCTATTAATCCTTTTGACAACAAATTTAATGGAAAGTCTTTAATGACTTAAACTACTTGTGTGCAAAGTTTGCAACCAAAACTCGAAAATAAAAGACTTTTCTTCATATGCAAGTCATTCACTCATAAGGCATATATTATGCAATTAAAATTCATTTTCTCTTTCTTTCTCTTATATTTTATTTATTTTGATTCCTTTTCTTATTAGAAACAACATGGAACTGAAAACTAATCAATTGTGGTCATCCATGCCACTTTCTTGAGAATTCTACACTATGCACACAATTTTCTTTGATTTCTTTTTCCTTTTGGTTATTTTGGGATTTCTTTTATCCTTTTTCCCTTTTAATCTTTATTGGTCCAAAGGAAAATTTAAAAAATAATCAATTCCCTAAAAACAAATCATATAATTTTCCATTCAAATCCCTTTTATTTGAAAATTTGTGTTTCAATAAATATAATTAATATGATCCACCCTAATCAAGCACACATGCCCTCAACAGATCCTCTAAAGTCTGGATCATGCTTTCTTACTTTTCATCAGTTTGTAGGTGATATGATGTGTTAAACTTCAATCTAGTACAAAGTTCATCGTGCACTTGCTTCTACAACTTGGAAGTGAACTTAGGATCACAATCTGAAATAATCAAACTCAGAACACAATGTAGTCAAACTATCTCTCTAATATATAGTTCAGAGAGGTTTGTCACATTGGCAGTGATCTTTAAGGTAGGGAAATGTACCGACTTGGTAAGGTGATCTACCACAATCCATATTGCATCATGACCTTTTTCTATCTTGGGAAGACCTATCACAAAGTCCATGGCGATCTGTTCCCATTTCCACTCATGAATCTAAATTGAATATAGTAATCCACCAGGTTTGCTGGTGTTCATCCTTCACCATCTGGCATGTGAGACAACTAGTCACATATGCCGCTATGTCTCTCTCCATTCTAGGCTAAAAGCATCACAACAAGTTTTTAAACATCTTGGTAGTGCTAGGGTGTACTGTATACTTAGAACCATGAGCATCTTGCAAGATATGATTCGTCAAGGGAGAATATTCAGGAACCCAAATACGACTCTTGTAGCAGATTCCACCATCTACTCCCACTGAGATATGAGTCTGAGGTTTCTCTAACAAACCTTTCATCTTGTCAAGCTCTATGTTGGATAACTGGGCAACTACTAACTCGGTCAACAGGTCCAATTTTATTTGAATGTTAGCCACACGGATCCATTCTTATAATGGCTGTAGAGTCCCCCTAGCAAACTCTTCCAGTCCTCTCTACTGGGTAGATAACACAGTTGCACACCTGAGTTGTTTTTTACTAAGTGCATCTGCTACTACATTAGTCTTCCCAGGGTGATAGGCAATGGTGAAATCATAATCCTTCTTATACTTCATCCATCGTCTTTGTCTTAGGTTTAGGTCCTTCTGAGTGAGGAGGTACTTCAATCTCTTGCATCCATTATTTTGGTCACTAGGTTCAATCTTAACTTATAGAATTCAAACTACACTTGATATTCATATCCTCATCTGAAATTTTAATTTGGTGATTACCTTTGTTCATTTATTCAAAATATGGTCATAGGGTGTGGTAATTCCTCTAATGCTCAATTATCATAAAAAGATTTCAACTTAAGTATTTATTCCTCATATCACTTCTATTCCTAGTATGGCATCTGTCTATCCCATCTCTCACACTAATAACATGATGGAATAAGCATTTGGCTACAATCTAAATACAAAGTTCATCCCATTCCAAGAGTAGAGATGGTGCATCACACATCACCATTTTATTTTCAAATCTAGGTCGAATCATTCCCCTCATACTACCATTCTATGCACACTTGCAGAAAAAATATTCCACATAACCTTAGAGTCTTATCATAACTGCTATTTACGATCATGAGTCATTTCCTCAAGGTCTCTAGTGTGTCGGTACTTTTGGGTGATCTTACCCTTATGCATCTAGGGAGTGCCTCTCATATTTACCCCTTAGGCCCCATGAACTCATGAAGGTGGCCAACCTCCTAACCCATGGGCCTTGGGAAAACATAGTTATTACCTCCCAACCCTACAGTCTTGTACATTCAATAAACGGTCAACTCCTACTCCCATCAGTCTTATACCTTCTTGACCTTAGGAATGACTTAGGGTTCTATCATAACTTTATTTATTTCATTACACATTTTTCTTGTGGTTACTTTGATTATATTCAAGCACATTGCATCCTTTATAATCCTCACCCAAATTTCCATCATCTCTCTAGGAACTCATAGTTTTCTGTATGTCCCTTTATGGGAAACATGGCAGCCTACCCATCTGATCCTGGCCTCATTCTACCGGTCACTTCCATAGTGACTTTTCTTTATGTCCATTAGAGATGGTCATACTTGGGTCTAAAGATTCATATTCAATCTATGTGCTTTTGTGTTTCATGCACTTAATCTCTGAAGTTCTTTTAAGTGACCTTTAAGGTTACCTCATTTCTTAAACAAATTTTGGTATTCACTCTTTTAGGAAGGGTCCTTTCCCAGGAAAGAAGAAAACTATCACTTAATAGTACTAAGGGTAACAAAAACTTTCTAGAATCCAAAGTTTAAATCATCACATTTAGTCATATATTGTATCATTCCACCCACGCATGTGGCTAGCAAGTAGACAACTTATGAAACCATTTCTAAGTTTTTTGTTATGTCATATCCATTCATTACCTCTCAAGGTTAGGCCAGTTTCATACATACACATGATATCATGGTAGTGTTAGACCAACTGGTGTGAGTGGCTCATCAAACATACATCACAGTCCAAGTGGGTTTTCCTTTAACCCAAAACTTTAGGGGGTTGCCATGCTTATTCCCTATGAACTCATTCAACCTTGTGAGCACTGTATGCACCAGATACCACCACTTATCCTCTTGGGCCTACTTCCTCAACATTAGTCATCTAAACTGCATGAGTGAGCCCCTCAAGCACATATTGAACCAAAACAATGCTAAGCATTTTCTTCCCAACATTCTCTTCCATGTAAACAATCCTTAGAGTCCTACATAAGGGCTACCAATTTGAGTTTGAGGCTTCACATCATATTACCGTTTCTTACATCTCTAGGTTATTGGGACTCTATTTCCCTAACCTAGATGGTAGAAAATCATATCATCTACCCATCTGTATAAGAACAATCCTTCTCTGTCTTTATGGTTTGGTTGTTTCAAGGACATCTAGTGTCATGCATTCAGTAACTCAATCCATTTACCCAAGGACAGTTTGTTTTATGACATATCATGCAAATATTTCTCATGTCTTGGATTCTAGGTTCCCAACCTTCTCCTTTTGGGTCTCACTCTCTCCTGAGTTAACCCAATAACCGGTCTTAACACTAGATATACCCTCTTGGTATAGATGTTGAGGTTCATAAGATTCACATCTTATTCTCACATGGCTTATATGATGAAGCGTACTATCAAATCTTATGTCCAACTGAGATCATCATATACCATATTATCTCATTACGTAACATGAAGTTCCTTATTCATTTCCTCCAGTATGCCTATCTCATAAATCAACAAGCATTACCCCTTTGGCTTAGAACTAAATCCTATTTCCATCCTTGATGTCACTCATGTCCACATAGGTGCATGCCTATCTCCTACTCGTATCTGAGTGGGAACACACTCATTAGGGTTCCTACCGAAAGGAGTTTAAACTTTTTGGTCACCACTAACCTTCCGATTTAGGGTATTATGTCTCTCTTAGATCTTTTCCCCTTTTTAGGGATGACCCACCCTAGGTCGGGTCACCAAAACTAAAAGTTGCACTAGGGGTCATGCAACCACTTATTGTCTATGTTTCCCATGCATACTATAGTCCTTCATGCATATCATGCATGCCTAACCTACGTACTTGCATGCATGTACAAACTAAGGTATCCAACTTATTGGGTGCTCTCTTTCTCTTTCCAACGCTCAAGGTTTTGGGTTGAGGTTAGGGTTTACAACCTACACTTTAGGCTTTGGGATTCACATGACCCAGTGAGGTTGTTTTCCCTTACCAGCCCTAGTCCATCTAGGGTTTACCTTTATAGTGGAGAAACCCATCAAACATTTTCTCTTTATCATTATGTCCACTTTTATTATTGAGCGGAGGATGCCTTAATCCTTAACACTCTTATCCCCAAAACTTAGGAGGTGGTAGAGAGAGAAAAAACCTTAATCAGTTAAAGTTTGTTCAGTGAAAGAGCATAAAGAAGGGATGAAAGTAGATAAGAAATCCTAGAGGTATCTTACTTTGAGTCGAATCCTCAGATTTTTGCCAGGTAGTCACACAAAATCTGGGAGTCCTCATAAACTGACTAGTGGGGTAGAGGAAAGTCTTACCAGTCCCTAGATTGTTATCTTTTTCTAGACACCTCCATCTTTGTAAAATTCTATAGTAACTCCCTTTGGGCTCTAAATTAGTTGTAAAATTTAATAATTATTAGAGATTATATGGAAAACTAGGCTCTGATACCAAATGTAACGACCCCACCCCCGACAACCCCCAATTAAGGAAGACCAAGAAGCT
Source organism: Alisma plantago-aquatica (assembly GCA_963693085.1). Classification (NCBI taxonomy): domain Eukaryota; kingdom Viridiplantae; phylum Streptophyta; class Magnoliopsida; order Alismatales; family Alismataceae; genus Alisma; species Alisma plantago-aquatica. The sequence goes on along the minus strand of OY856411.1, from coordinate 713,835,324 downwards.
AGAGCCATTACCTCAAACATGATGATATGGTTTTGCAAATAATAAAAAATAATTAATAAATTCTACCACAACTAAGCTTAATACAGGATATATTTTTTCTTTTCACATACCTTTCAAAAATGGGATTTCAGAATTTTACCCCATGAGAGAACTATCTAACTATATTACTCCAAACATTATTTATCCTTATTCTTTTTCAATGTCACCTTTTATTGAACCTCCACTTTCCATTAGGCTTGTAGACGTAACTCCATATTACCCTAAAATGCCAAAAAACAGAACATCTTTCAGTATAATGAATTATACTGGTATGTGGGGGAAACCAAAAGTTTGCATATAATTGTAACAACATAACCACAACAATTATTTATTACAAAACATAATTTACATTTTCTTTGAACTTCTCAATCATTTTTACCTAACATCTGGAATACCTTTTCAGGGTCTTATCCCTGCAGTGGACGAAAAGTGTGGCGAACGATTCACAAAATGAGATTAACTAATGCGGAAGCGTATTATTAACAGTGAATTACTGAAAATCACTAAAAAAATAAAACCATTAATCAAGAGATCCATTCACAGGAACACTCTTTCATTCAGAACCAAAGTAAACTATTACATACTGGTTCATATATACATGTCATGTCTCATTGCTTCTCGAGGCATACAAGCTTTCACTACTCTATCTCATCTGTACACAGGTAGTATAAGAATCCTCGAGGCTTGAAGCCCAAAATCTCAGATCGAAATATTAAAAACACAAAATCCTAGGACCTGAGAGTGCATAGACGACTCATATGACTACCTATACAGATCCAGACAACCAATGTCTCCACCTGATGGATCACTGCTGTCCTTGCGACTGCTGCTGCTACTCTTCCCCTGCAGAAGAGTTTCTGCCTTGATATCTGCGTCTACCTAAAAATGTTGAATCCCATGGGGGTGAGACAATTATAAAAATTGCCCCAGCGAGAGATATAACTCTCCGCCAAAACATTATCATTGCAGCTTAAAAGAAATAAAATGAACAGTGGGATAATATAAATGAGTAGCAGTTGAATCAACATCTATGCAGATTAGAACAACATTCTTATGCAAGTATTTCAACTATAACTTGATAGAGCAGCGTGTCTCTTATTCAATATGAATTAAAAGAACATAAGTACATTTATGTATCAAGGACATGTTAAGCAGTCTAACATCAACTAGTGGTTCTCGTATTTCAATCTTAAGCAAATACGCTATATGGCTGCTTATATTTTTCAAACATAAGCTCTGAGGAGATGAGGTATACCGCTCATACTCCAACCGACCATTTCTAAAATCAAAATCGGTGCCATAAATAGGTCAATGGAAGAGCCGGATTCCCATGGCCTCCCACATCTCGGTCAGTACGTGACCACAAGAAGGACTATGTCAACTACTCAAAATAGCTTTCCAGGGTATACTGGAACTTCACTATAGAGTTACAACGTCACTGCACTCTCATCGGCAATCGAGAGAATTAATGTTTATCTCCATCGACCTGACATTAAATATCATTGGGAGATTAATGATACATCCATCCCAACCATCGGGAGATTTGTGATACATCTATCCTGACACATGGAGGATTGAGAGGTTTATTGTTTACCTTCCCTCAATCTCTTCACAAGGATGTAAAGATATTTTTGCCCATTTACCCCCACATATTCAGAATATGCAAACTCCAGGAATTCCATAGGAAAACCTGTTTCACCATCACCAACTACCGACGATGATGGATCTATGGTCAGAGCACTACATGAACAGATTTCACTTGTTTAATTAAGTACATTTTCATATTCTTTTAGCATCATCCAAGTTCTCAAACATGACTTATTATGACAATGCTATAAAGAGACATGTACTATTTTCATCAATTACTTATCAGTCTTTAAAATACATTGGGAACTCAGTCCCTCTTTTCAATACTAGGAATTCTCATCCCATCACAATCTAATTATCACAATTATATGGTTCTGGGTATTCAAACCCTTAGCTCATCATTGAGCATTGTTACCACTTTTCCAGGTAACTATCACCTTCAGGTCATCTGACCAAGGTAAACATGATACTTGCTATTACAAGAATCACTCTTGGTACTTGAGGCCCATTAACTCTCTTGTTACCTCTTACCAGGCAGCAAGGTATATTATGGCACACAAGGCCCAAACACAATAGTGAATTAAACATCATAGCTCATACCTGGCCATGATCATCTTTTCAAGATACCTGCACGGTTAGCACAAATGATAACAGTGATATCAATTGCATATCAATACCATGTAAAACAAATATGGATTCACTATTCAAGGGCAACACCACTATTCCCTTACCAGGGTTAGGGTTTCCCATTTCATGTCATTTGAGGATATTCATCTCATTACTCACATCAAGAATATGATTTATCACCATATTGCTCAAGATTAGGGTTCATTAAGCATTACATAGTATTACCCTGGATTTGAGCTTCACAGCACATCAAACATCAGGGTTTCTCATGAAACCATCCTTAATTAGGGTTTCGCATAATCTTCACCCCAGAATAGGGTTTACATTCCATAATCCACAATTACGGTTTACTATTCATCCCTATGAGGATATTGCATCACATTACCCTAAATTAGATTCACATATATCATCACCCTGGATTAGGGTTACATCCTTACCCTGGATTAGGGTTACAATTAGAAATTGCCCTGAATTAGGGTTAAGGTTCAACCACCTTGTCAATTAGGGTTTATGTTCATGATTAGGGTTTCATGATCTCTTTACTTACAGATCATACCCTTAATCACCACATGTATCATACTAATGTATGATTTCCATTCTATCATCCTCTCAACTTGATTAGGTTATATTATCCCTTCAATCAAGTACATACAACTATGATTGTCATAGTGTACAAGTTATTGTTCTTATAAGCAATTAGGGTTCATCCTTTAAATAGTACAAATCACTTAGGTACTTTTAGGGTTTCAACCTTTGTACCTTCATTGATTACCATTACTAACAATCATTGGATTATTGGAATAATCATTACCTTCAACTTCCAAATGATTGAACCACATTCAACCTTCATTCGGTTTTAAGGTTTCATCACCAAACAGTTTTGAAACCGTTTGACCCCAAACGGTTTCAAGATCGTTCGGACTCAAACAGTCTCAAGACTGTTTGGGCCAAATCAGTCCCAAAACCACAAGGTTTCTTAGGCACATTCATCAATCAACTCAAATGTAAATGCACCATTGAATTGACTATTGATTAGGCAATTGAAGGATTCATCAATCAACATCATTAGATATTTATCCAATTGTCAAGGATCAACCACTAACCCTCCAAATGGTTTTGAAACTGTTTGGTCCCAAATGGTTTCAAGACCATTTGGGCTCAAACGGTCTCAAGACCGTTTGACCCAAATTATCTAGAAATCGTTAGGACCGATCAAGGATTCTTTAATCAACTTGATTAGGGTTTCCAATTGGAGGATTGTACATACATTGAATCAATCAATTGGATCCATTGGATCATCATCCAACACATACATAGGTTCAGACCTCAAACGGTCAACATAACCAAATGGCAACCCTCACATGCGGTTTGGAGTCCAAGTCACCAAACGGTTTGGTGAAACTGTTTGGACCAAAAGTCCAAAACCATTTGCCCTTGTTCTTGATTGAGGTGTGTGCTTGCGATCAGGTTGTCATCATCAACCTTCAAACCCACGAGAACTACTGCCATTTACATGGAAACTCCATCAACTATTCAAAGCTATTGCAAGAATAACAATCGAATCAATTGAATTGAGGAATCGAATTCAATGACAAAGATTAAGGGTTCAAGTTATATAACCCGCCTTTAATTGAGCTTCAAAGCTTCAAGATCCATGTCTCCAATGGTGGATGAAGCTTTAACAACTTCCCAAGGTCCGTTCTCAAGCTTTTGGAGTGAAAGGATCGGCTAGGGTTGAAGATGGAGTGAAGAAAAGAAGAAATTATGCATTGTTTTATGATTTCCACCATGAAACCAAGAAGAATGAAGGTCAAGAACTCACCAACAGGTTGGGGGAGTCCTTATCCTGCTCCCAATCTCTCTTGTGGTCGGCCAAGGCAAGAAGAGAAAGGAAATTCCGAAAAAGATCCTTATGTGGGTTGGAAATGAGATTTGTATAAGGAATTTCCAAGGAAAGAGAAAATGAAATTAATTCCTTTAATTTACAAAATTGTTGGTACATATCCCCCTCAACTCCTTGAAAACGAATCCACCTTCTTTATCTTGCAAAACCTCTTCATTATCCAAGAATTAAAAGAAAAGAAATTAAGCACCTTAATGATTTTATACTAATATCCCACTTTTAGTGGATATTACTTTTTATTAAGATAATGTGAGTGGGCTTTCCACTCAAACAAGATATTTTCGTGCCTTTGCAAGGAACAAGCTCGTCCAACCCTTTGCAAATTCATCCCTCAACTTTTGTTTGAAGGTCTTTCCAATTAATATATTTCTTTTTGCATTAAAAAGAATTAAAGTTCCATTTATGCTTAAATCTTGATTATTTTAATATCAAGATTCTCTCTCCTCCCACATAATTCAAATGAGGCTCCCCTCTCATTTTCTTTGCTCCACATGATCCCAAGAAATAGTAGGGACTATTTTGAAGTGGTAATTTGCATATTGAACCCTAGGTTTTGGGTAAATTGCATATTACACCAAAACTAGGTTTTGTGCACAAACATTGCTTTATCAGCTCTTTCTTGGTATTCAGGCTATCACAAGCCATACCTCTGCATCATATTCATTCCCATGATGCTTCAACACATGAGGAACATATTATCATGCACAATTTGCAATTTAACCCCTCAACTTGGGTAATTTGCACTTTAGTCCAAAGCAAGTAAAACATTACTTTCAACATTATTCAAAATGGACTAAAATTGAAATATAAGTTACTCTTGAGCCTTAATTACTTTTCAAAAGATAAAATCAAGCATCTAATTATCTTTCTTAAACAAAACACCTAGCGTTAAAGCATAACCCAGGTCAAGGATGTTACATGTTTATCCACCCCTTACAAGGATTTCATCCTTGAAATCATCAACAAAACATCAAGAGAATAGAGTAGGATATTTCCTCCTCATCTCTTCCTCTAGCTCCCACATAGCTTCTTCAATGCCATGGTTATTCTAGAGAACTTTTACAAGAGTAATGTCTTTCTTTTTCAACTTCTTGATTCTTCTGTCAAGAATCAACACAGGTCCTTCAACGTAAGATATGTCATCATTTCGTTCTACCTCCATAGGTTGTAGGACTAACTCTGTGTCAGGATGACACTTCCTCAACATAGATATATTAAACACTGGGTGCAATCTATGCAGCTCAGGTGATAACTCCAGCTTATAGGCTACCTTTCCCATCCTCTCAATGATTGGATAAGGCCCCATAAATCTAGCTGCTAACTTTCCCTTCTTTCCAAATCTAAGGATACCTTTCCAAGGTGAAACCTTGAGGTACACCCTGTCTCCAATTTGGAATTCTAAGGGTCTACGACGCTTGTCAGCATAGGATTTCTATCTATCTTGGGCAGCTTTCAACTGTTGTTGTATGACTTTAATCTTCTCAGTTGTTTGTTGAACCAGCTCAGGACCCAAAAGTTGGTACTCTCATGTTTCATACCAACATAAGGGAGATCTACAACGTCTACCATACAAAGCTTCATATGGTGCCATATTAATACTGTGCTGATAGCTATTATTATAAGCAAACTCTATCAAGCTCAGATGTAGATCCCAACTTCCTACAAATTGAAGGACACACACTCTAAGTAAGTCCTCCAAAGTTTGTGTAGTCCTCTCAGATTGTCCATCTGTCTGAGGATGAAAGGTTGTACTAAACCTTAACTGCGTACCCAAAGCTTTATGCAGTCATTCCCAAAAATGACTTGTAAACTGGGGACCTCTATCAGAGACGATAGTAGCTGGAACCCCGTGCAAACATACTATCTCATCTATGTATATCTGTGCCAGCTTCTCAGCAGTGTAGGTTGTTTTGACAGGAAGAAAATGTACTGTCTTAGTCAACCTATCAACTATCACCCAAATGGAATCATGACTTTTAGTTGTTCTAGGAAAACCAACCACAAAGTCCATGGTTACATGATCCTATTTCCACTGCGGTATAGGCAAAGGTTGCATTGTTCCTGTGGGCTTCTAATGTTCAACTTTAACCTGCTGACACACCGGACCGCATAACAAACTCAGCAACATCTTTCTTTAATCCAGGCCACCAATACATATCTTTCAAGTTATGATACAACTTGGTGCTTCCTGGATGCATGGCATACATCGAAGAATGAGCTTCTTCCAGGACTAACTTCATTAAGTCATCGACATCGGGTACTATCATCCTACCACGATAACAGACTACCTGATCCTCTGACTCATGAAAGCCCTCCTATTTCTCACTACCATACTCTGATCTAATCTGCTAAACTACAACATCATCTTGTTGTGCTTCTTGAATCTACTGTCTCAGAGTTGGTTTTATGTGCATCTCAGCTAACAACCCGGCTAACAATGATACTTTTAGCTGTACATTGTTTTGCCTCAAGGAGATAAGCATATCTCTCTTAGAGCACACTAAGGAATTCAACTGTGCTTTGTTTAAGGCTGGTGTTGCTGACTTTCTACTTAGTGCATCAGCAACCACATTGGCTTTCCCTAGATGATAATCAATTGTACAATCGTAGTCCTTGATTAACTCCATCCAGCGGCGTTGCCTCATGTTCAGCTCATGCTGTGAGAAGATATACTTTAGGTTCTTATGGTCTGTGAAAATTTGGAATGTTTCTCCATAGAGATAATGTCTCCAGATCTTCAAGGCATGGACCATAGCAGCTAGCTCTAGATCGTGTGTCGGATAATTCTCCTCGTGTTTCTTAAGCTGTTGAGAAGCAAAAGAAATCACTTGTTTATCCTGCATCAACACACATCCTAAGCGATTCTTAGATGCATCACAAAAGACTATATACCCCTTCCCTTGCTCAGGTAGAACTAACACATGTGCACTTGTTAACCTTTCCTTTAGCAACTGGAAAGATTGTTGAAACTTGTCATTCCAGACAAAAGGAATCTCCTTCCTGGTCAACTTGGTTAGGGGTAAAGCTATTGAACTGAAGTTCTTAATGAACCTCTTGTAATAGCCTGCCAGTCCTAGGAAACTGCGTATCTTTGTCGGTGTCTTTGGTTGTTCCCATTGTAGGACAGATTCTACTTTCTTAGTATCAACACGAATACCTGAAGCAGATATTATGTGTCCAAGAAAAGAAACTTCTGGTAACTAAAACTCACATTTGCTAAACTTAGTATACAACTTATGCTTTCTTAGCAAAGTTAGAGCCTGACGAAGATGCTGCTCATGTTGTTGGGCATCTATAATATATATCAATATGTCATCTATAAAGACGACTACACACTGATCAAGAAAAAGTCAAAAGATTCTATTTATGAGTTCCATAAATGCAGTTGGTGCATTAGTTAGTCCAAACGACATAACTATGAACTCATAGTGACCATACCTTGTCCTAAAGGCAGACTTAGGTATGTCACTCTCCTTAATACACAACTGATGGTATCCTGACCTTAGATCTATCTTAGAAAAGACAGTTGCACCACTCAATTGATCAAACAAGTCATCAATCCTTGGTAGAGGATACTTGTTCTTTATGGTTACTTTATTTAACTGCCTATAGTCGATGCATAAACGCATAGACTCATCCTTCTTCTTAACAAAGAGGACCGGAGCACCCCATGGTGAAGTACTCGGTTGGATAAAACCCTTCTCAAGCAACTCCTGCAGTTGTTTCTTGAGCTCTGCCATCTCAACATGTGCCATTCTATACGACATTTGTGCTATTGGTTGCATTCCTGGGATTAGATTAATTTCAAAATCAATCTCTCGGGGTGGTGGAACACCTGGAAGTTCTTCAGGAAATACATCTGCAAATTCCCTGACTATTGGAACTTCAAAAAGATGAGGGGTCTCCATTGTGGTATCAACCACATGGGCTAAGAATGCAAAGCATCCTTGTCTCATCAACTTCTCAGCTACCATAGCTAACACAAGACATGTTGGAAGAATCTTTCTATCTCCTTGAAAGATCCATGTGTCACTGTTATCTGTGAATACAACCTACTTGGAACCACAATCCAAGACAACTTTATACTTCTCTAAGGTGTCCATCCCAAGAATTATATCGAACCCATGCATTTCAAGTGGTATAAGATCCACCCGAATGCGATGTTCAGAAAAAGAAAGATTGCAGGGAGAACATACCTCCCGCAACACTGTAGATCCCAACAAAGGGGTTTCTAGCAACAAACTATCTGCTCTATGACTGACAATCATGTCGCAGTCATGAATCACTTCTCGAGTGATAAAAGAGTGTGTAGCACCCAGATCAATTAACACAGATACGAAGCAGGATGAAGACATATCAGAATAAAATAATTCAATCTGACCTGTCACAACCCTAGGATTGACAACTGCTTCAGGCTGATTCATTGCATAGAATCTAGTCGTTGCTTGTTGTTGACCCTATGCTTGATTGTTGGATGCTAACGATCCATCTTGGGATGGTTGTCCACCTCCTCTAGCACCACTTCCAGGCTGTTGCCTCTGGGAGCCTTGCTGACTCAGCCTTGGTTGCTGGGTCACATTCCCGACTTTTTCAGGACAGTCCCTCACCATATGGCCTTCTCTCCCACATCTATAACAGGTTACATTTCCCCTCAGTGGTTTGGGTGGTCCTGTTACTAGCATTGAGGCTGAGTTGTGAGCTCCCTTCGGTGGTAAAATATGACCTCTACCCTTACTTGACATCCATTGCGTCTGGGTATTGAATCTTGGTGGTGGTGTAGGCACATAATACCTCGGTTTCTTAAAACTTCCAGAACTCTATCCTTGGAACTGTGGGTACTCTTTCTTGCCCTTGGTCTGTCGCTTCTCAATCACAGACCTTTCTATTCATCTGACAGATTCCATAAAAGTGGCAAACCTCTCCCGGTTGTCCAGAGAAGATACCAGAGTGGTCAATTCAGCATTCAATCCCTTCTCGAATCGCCGAATTCTCTCCTCATCTGTAGATTCCATATGCGGACAAAACTGCAAAAGTTCCATGAACCTAGCTTTGTATTCGCTAATGTTCATTTGTCCTTACCTCAACCTCTCAAATTCAGAGATTTTCTCATCTAGATACGTCTTGGGAAAGTATCTAATGATGAATTCACACCAGAATTCATCCCATCCGATCAGAACACCGGGTCTTTTGCCTTCCTCAATGGTCCACCAGAGGCCATCACTCCCTTTTAGGAGATATACAACATGCCTCACCATCTCATTATCAGGAATCATGAAGATTCTGAAGGCTTTCTCCAGTTCAGTCAACCATAGGTCAACATCTGCTAGGTCAGCTATACCAGCATACTCTATGGCCCCTACCCTCCTAAGCCGTTCAAAAGTTTTGCCGGCTCCATGTCTTTCATCATGGGCTGGTGCCCTAGGTGCATGTAATGGCATTCTATCCGTCATATGGGTCATAGCTTCTATAAAGTGTCCAAACATATTTTGGAAAGCTAGGTTCCCCATATCAGCTTGGTTGAACTAGGGTTGATCAAGTACAGACTCCTCCCTATCTTGATCTCTTGCACCTCCTCCTGGTGCAGCAACGCTGCTCTCAGAAGCATGTTCATTGTGTGATCCAGACATCTTTAGTTCTTCTTCTCCTCCTATATGAGCAGAAGATACTATCAGATAATTGGAAGGCACTAGAACAGACTCAACAACCTTAATCCTATGTCTCTGTAGACTCAGCGAACCTAGAGCTGTGATACTACTAATTTGTGACGAACGATTCACAAAATAAGATTAACTAATGCGGAAGCGTATTATTAACAACGGATTACTAAAAATCACTAAAAATTAAAACCATTAATCAAGAGATCCATTCACAGGAACACTCTTTCATTCAGAACCAAAGTAAACTATTACATACCGGTTCATATATACATGGCATGTCTCATTGCTTCTCGAGGCATACAAGCTTTCACTACTCTGTCTCATCTGTACACAAGTAGTATAAGAATCCTCGAGGTTTGAAGCCCAAAATCTCAGATCAAATTATTAAAAGCACTAACTCCTAGAACCCGAGAGTATAGAGACGACTCATAGGACTATCTATACAGATCCAGACAGCCAATGTCTCCACCTAATGGATCACTACTATCCTTGCGACTGCTGCTACTACTCATCCCCTGTAGAAGAGTTTCTTCCTTGATATCTGCATCTACCTAAAAATGTTGAATCCCACGGGGGTGAGACAATTATAAAAATTTCCCCAGCGAGAGATATAACTCTCTGCCAAAACATTATCATTGCAGCTTAATTGAAATAAACTGAATAGTGGGATAATATAAATTAGTAGCAGTTGAATCAACATCTATGCAGATTAGAGAAACATTCTTATGCAAGTATTTCAACTATAACTTGATAGAGCAGCGTGTCTCTTATTCAATATGAATTAAAAGAACATAAGTACATTTATCTATCAAGGACATGCTAAGCAGTATAACATCAACCAGTGGTTCTCGTATTTCAATCTTAAGCAAATACGCTATACAGCTGATTATATTTTTCAAACATATTTAAGATATGAGGAGATGAGGTATACGGCTCATACTCCAACAGATCATTTCTACAATCAAAATTGGTACCATAAAATAGGTCAATGGAAGAGTCAGATTCCCATGACCTCCCACATCCCGGTCAGTACGGGACCACAAGTAGGAATATGTCAACTGCTCAAAATAGCTTTCCAGGGTATATTGGAACTTCGCTATAGAGTTACAACATCAACTTCACTCTCATCAGCAATCAAGAGAATTAATGTTTATCTCCATCGACTCGACATTAAATATCATTGGGAGATTAATGATACATCCATCCCAACCATCGAGAGATTTGTGATACATCTATCCCGACACATGAAGGATTGAGAGGTTTAATGTTTACCTTCCCTCAATCTCTTCACAACGATGTAAGCATATTTTTGCCCATTTACCCCCACATATTCAAAATATGCAAACACCAGGAATTCCATAGGAAAACCTATTTCATCATCACCAACTACTGACGATGATGGAGTTATGATCAGAGCTCTACATGAACAGATTTCACTTGATTAATTAAGTACATTTTCATATTCTTTTAGCATCATCCAAGTTCTCAAACATGACTTATTATGACAATGCTATAAAGAGACATGTACCATTTTCATCAATTACTTATCAGTCTTTAAAAGACATTGGGAACTTCGTCCCTCTTTTCAATACTGGGAATTCTCATACCATCACAATCTCATTATCACAATTATATGGTTCTGGGTATTCAAACCCTTAGCTCATCATTGAGCATTGTTACCACTTTTCTAGGTAACTATCACTTTCAGGTCATCTGACCAAAGTAAACATGATACTTGCTATTACAAGCATCACTCTTGGTACTTGAGCCCCATTAACTCTCTTGTTACCCCTTACCAGGCAGTAAGGTATATTATGGCACACAAGGCCCAAACACAATAGTGAATTAAACATCATAGTTCATACCTGGCCATGATCATCATTTCAAGATACCTACACGGTAAGCACAAATGATAACAGTGATATCAATTGCATATCAGTACCATGTAAAACAAATATGGATTCACTATTCAAGGGCAACACCACTATTCCCTTACCAGGGTTAGGGTTTCCCATTTCATGTCATTTGAGGATATTCATCTCATTACTCACATCAAGGTTATGATTTATCACCATATTGCTCAAGATTAGGGTTCATTAAGCATTACATAGTATTACCTTGGATTTGAGCTTCACAACATATCAAACATCAGGATCTCTCATGAAACCATCCTTAATTAGGGTTTCACATAATCTTCACCCCAGAATAGGGTTTACATTCCATAATCCACAATTAGGGTTTACTATTCATCCCTATGAGGATATTGCATCACATTACCCTAAATTAGATTCACATATATCATCACCCTGGATTAGGGTTACATCCTTACCCTGGATTAGGGTTACAATTAGAAATTTCCCTGAATTAGGGTTAAGGTTCAACCACCTTGTCAATTAGGGTTTATGTTCATGATTAGGGTTTCATGATCTCTTTACTTAAGGATCATACCCTTAATCACCACATGTATCATACTAATGTATGATTTCCATTCTATCATTCTCTCAACTTGATTATGTTATATTATCCCTTCAATCAAGTACATACAACTATGATTATCATAGTGTACAAGTTATTGTTCTTATAAGAAATTAGGGTTCATCCTTTAAATAGTACAAATCACTTAGGTACTTTTAGGGTGTCAACCTTTGTACCTTCATTGATTACCATTACTAACAATTATTGGATTATTGGAACAATCATTACCTTCAATTTCCAAATGATTGAACCACATTCAACCTTCATTTGGTTTTAAGGTTTCATCACCAAACGGTTTGGAAACCATTTAACACCAAACGGTTTTGAAACCGTTTGACCCCAAACGGTTTCAAGACCGTTTGGACTCAAACGGTCTCAAGACTGTTTGGGCCAAATCAGTCCCAAAACTGCAAGGGTTCTTAGGCACATTCATCAATCAACTCAAATGTAAATGCACCTTTGAATTGGCTATTGATTAGGCAATTGAAGGATTCATCAATCAACACCATTAGATATTTATCCAATTGTCAAGGATCAACCACTAACCCTCCAAATGGTTTTGAAACCGTTTGGTCCCAAATGGTTTCACGACCATTTGGGCTCAAACGGTCTCAAGACCGTTTGACCCAAATAATCTTGAAATCGTTAGGACCGATCAAGGATTCTATAATCAACTTGATTAGGGTTTCCAATTGAAGGATTGTACATACATTGAATCAATTAATTGGATCCATTGGATCATCATCCAACACATACATAGGTTCAGACCTCAAACGGTCAACATAACCAAATGGTCAACCCTCACACGCAGTTTGGAGTCCAAGTCACCAAACAAGTTACAAATTTTTTGGTCTCCAAACGGTTTGGTGAAACCGTTTGGACCAAAAGTCCAAAACCGTTTGCCCTTGTTCTTGATTGAGGTGTGTGCTTTTGATCAGGTTGTCATCATCAACCTTCAAACCCACGAGAACTACTGACATTTCCATGGAAACTCCATCAACTATTCAAAGCTATTGCAAGAATAACAATCGAATCAATTGAATTGAGGAATCAAATTCAATGACAAAGATTAAGGGTTCAAGTTATATAACCTGCCTTTAATTGAGCTTCAAAGCTTCAAGCTCCACGGTTCCAATGGTGGATGAAGCTTTAACAACTGCCCAAGGTCCATTCTCAAGCTTTTGGAGTGAAAGGATCGGCTAGGGTTGAAGATGGAGTGAAGAAAAGAAGAAATTATTTATTGTTTTATGATTTCCACCATGAAACCAAGAAGAACGAAGGTCAAGAACTCACCAACATGTTGGGGGCATCCTTCTCCTGCTCCCAATCTCTCTTGTGGTCGGCCAAGGCAAGAAGAGAAAGGAAATTCCGAAAAAGATCCTTATGTGGGTTGGAAATGAGATATGTATAAGGAATTTCCGAGGAAAGAGAAAATGAAATTAATTCCTTTAATTTCCAAAATTGTTGGTACATATCCCCCTCAACTCCTTGGACACGAAGCCACCTTCATTATCTTGCAAAACCTCTTCACTGTCCAAGAACTAAAAGAAAAGAAATTAAGCACCTTAATGATTTTATACTAATATCCCACTTTTAGTGGATATTACTTTTTATTAAGATAATGTGAGTGGGATTTCCACTCAAACAAGATATTTTCGTGCCTTTGCAAGGCACAAGCTCGTCCAACCCTTTGCAAATTCATCCCTCAACTTTTATTTGAAGGGCTTTCCAATTAATATATTTATTTTTGAATTAAAAAGAATTAAAGTTCCATTTATGCTTAAATCTTGATTATTTTAAGTGGTAATTTGCATATTGAACCCTAGGTTTTGGGTAAATTGCATATTACACCAAAACTAGGTTTTTATGCACAAACATTACTTTATCAACTCTTTCTTGTTATTTAGGCTATCACCAGCCATACCTCTGCATCATATTCATTCCCATGATGCTTCAACACATGAGGAACATATTATCATGCACAATTTGCAATTTAACCCCTCAACTTGGGTAATTTGCACTTTAGTCCAAAGCAAGTAAAACATTACTTTCAACATTATTCAAAATGGACTAAAATTGAAATATAAGTTCCTCTTGAGCCTTAATTACTTTTCAAAAGATAACATCAATCATCTAATTATCTTTCTTAAACAAAACACCTAGGGTTAAAGCATAACCTAGGTCAGGGATGTTACAAAAAGGACACCTTCTAAAACTGGAGCTCATGTGCCATGTTGTTCTTCCCAATCTGGGGCATGACCTCATATGACCTTCCCAATCGGGGGCATAGTCTAACCTCATATAACATTCCCAATCTGGGGAGTAGTCTGGCCTTCCCAATCTGGGGCCTGGTTTAAAGTCATCACCATGACTTTTCATTCCTTTTCATTTTCAATTACCAGAGGTGGTATGCTGATTTCAACAAGTTATCAACTTTATAAGGTGATAGTCATAGTTGCTTTATAGATTGCAGGAAATAAAGTTCATCCAAGCATTTCACTTCATACAATCGCTAAAACCTCAGAAGTCACTGTGAAACTAGAGCAATTACCCATAAGAATAACCACATACCTAATTGGACACTCTCAAAACCAAGCAAGATAGCTAATCCAATCAAGAAGTCTGATCAACCAAGTCAAGAAATAAATCAAGCAACTTGATCCTAAAACGTATTATAACACATGATCATCATAATCACATCCAAACATTTTTTATTGACTTGGGATTCCATTCTAGGGTTTCTAAGCCTTATTAGGGTTTCCTTAGGGTTTCTTGGTTTTACTTTCCAATTTTACCCCTTTTAGGTCAACAAACCTTAAAAGCACTCTTCTACTCACAAAAACCCTAATTACTCAAATTATCCAAATGAAGGGTCTTTATCTACAAAATAGGTCAAGAATATCATTTTCATGCCTTCTTGATTGTTTTCCATATTTAAATCCATTAAACCTTATAAATATCAAAATTAGAGTTTTTAAGTCCATTAATGCACTTTTAATATTTGAGTACTTTCTCTTGGGTGCTCTTTCATTCTACGCATAGAAGATGGATGGTTCTATGAAGCTATGCATTGATTACCTATAACTGAACATGGTGATAGTCAAGGATAAGTATCCATTGCCAAGAATAGATGACCTATTTAACCACTTGAATAATCATGGAACCCTAATTAAGAAAATTATGAATAAATATCATCCAATTGGATCTAATCCATCCTTTTTATGTCAAAAGGCTAAAAGTTTGCTCATAATAGTCAGGGAACATCATTAGATCCATTAATCTTCAAAACTCAGGTTTTCAAATTAATTAAAACTATTAAAGTAGAATCTTTACACACTTTTTGAGTTACAAGTATATTTAGACCTCAAATTCATTTTTAATGTATTCTACATATTTTTAACATAAAAATCCATATATTACACGTTCCCACTGGATCACCTTACAATTAGTTATGATTTTTCTAAATTATTAACCTTTGAACCAATGATGTACTGCCACATCAACATTTCAACCCTCTTTTTCCTTTTCTATGCGGATTAGGGCTCCGTGAATCAGTCTCGACCACACAGGAAGCTCGCTCCATGTGGGAAGGTCAACAAGTGAAGGCTGAAAGGCCTCTTTTTCTCACATGCCTTTCGACTTGGGGTCTAATCGTGTCAGGGGCAAGGGAGTAATTCTCCCCGGGACTCGTCATAAACCTCCACTTGTTCTCCATTTGTGAACTAGGTCCCTACGCGAGTCAACTCATCTGTTGACTCTGGGATTCCGTCATCTTGAACAGTGGACAAATACATCATTCTCTATGTCTGGCTTCTATGGGTCTGGTGGAATGATCAATTGCATCAGAGGAGGCGATACTGGAGAGGGTGAGAAGGAAGGTGCCCCAATGGTGAACATAGGAGAGAGAGAGAGAGCATAGGTCTATGAGGAAATTGGTGGCATGAGAGGGTTTCTTTGAGTTCATTTAGGTCTCTTAGAACTTCTTTGCCTCTCAAAAAGGGAGTATAGCCCCTTTTATAGACCTGGCTTCACACGCCAACCCTCCATGGAGCCTGGATCCAACAAACCATTGGGAAAAGTCCTAATACTTGGTGATGGTAGGGAAATTAGGGTTAAGATAGTTCTCTCTACTTCCCCCAATCTACTGGAAGAGTTTCTAGTTGCCAACATGGATCAGAGAGAAGGGAAAATGATTAGGAAACATATTAATCACTATTCTCGAATTTCCATTATGTTTCAAGCTAGAATATGAGCAAGAGCCCTTAGATCTGAGATACTATGACTTAGATGGCATGTACCCACCTAAGGAGCCGAATTATCCTGATTTCCAAGAAAGACATGTTGTGACATTGAATGTATATGTTCCTTAATCCTCTAACTTTAAGGATTTTTGTAAAATACATATCTTTCAATCTATTAATCCTTTCAATCCCAAATTTTAAGGGAAAGTCGTTAATGATTTAAACTACTTGTGTGCAAAGTTTGGAACCAAAAATCAAAATTAAAAGATACTTTTCTTCATATGCAAGTCATTCACTCATAAGGAATATATTATGCAATTAAATTCATTTTCTCTTCCTTTCTCTTCTATTTTCTTTATTTGGATTCCTTTTCTTGTTAGAAACAATTTTGGATAGAAAACTAATCAATAGTGGTCATCCATTCCACTTTCTTCAGAAATATACACAATGAACACAATTATCTTTTATTTCTTTTTCCTTTTTCTTAAAATGGGATTTCTTTTATCCTTTTTCCCTTTCAATCTTTATTGGATTTATCAAACTAGTATAAATCACAAAATCATGCATCTGAGAGAAATTTGGCAAAAGAATCCATTCTTTGAAAACAAATCATACAATTTTCCATTCTATTTGAAAAATGCATTTCAGTCAATACAAGCAAAATTGAGGTTATAACAACAGTGATCTTATAGATAGACTGAGATCAGGATACCATCACTTGTATATTAAGGTAGATCACATACCCAGGTCAGGGTTTAGGACTATGTATGGTTACTATGAGTTTGTGGTTATGCCATTTGGGTTGACCAATGCACCGACATCATTCATAGATCTGATGAACAGAGTGTTTAGGCCGTATCTTGACCAGTTCATGGTGGTGTTTATCAATGACATATTGATCTACTCCAAAGATAGTCAATGACATGAGCATAATCTACAACAAGCATTGGAATTGTTGAGGCAACACAAGTTGTATGCAAGTTTAACAAGTGCGAGTTCTGGATGAAATTGGTGTCTTTTCTGGGACATGTCATATCACCTAGAGGTGTTTGTGTGAACTCGAAGAAGGTGGAGTCCATGCTAGAGTGGGAGAAACCTAATACATCGAAGGAGGTTTGCAGTTTCCTAGGTTTGGTAGGCTACTACAAGAGGTATGTTAAGAACTTTAGTTTTGTCACGTTACCCCTAACCAAGTTGACAAGGAAAGGTGTACCTTTTGTTTGGGATGACAAGTGTCAGCCGTCCTTTCAACTTTTGAAGGAGAAGTTGACCAGTGCACCGGTGTTAGTTCTACTAGAGCAAGGGAAGGGCTATATCATCTTCTGTGATGCATCGAAGAATGTTTGGGATGCGTGCTTATGCAGGACAAGAACATGGTTTCTTTGTCTTCACGACAGCTTAAGAAACACGAGGAGATGTACCCAATGCATGATCTAGATCGTACATGCCTTGAAGATATGTAGACACTACCTTTATGGAGAGAAGTGTTAGATCTTCACTAATCACAAGTATATCTTCTCGAAGCAGGAGCTGAATATGTAGTAGAGGAGATGGATGGAGTTGATCGAGGACAATGATTGCACCATAGACTACCATATAGGGAAGGTGAACATGGTGGATGATGCGTTGAGCAGGAAGTATTCTTCATCATCATCTATAGATAAGGCATAGTTGTGTTCTTTGGTGTGCCATAAGTGAGACATGTTGGTGTTGTTGCGTGATATGAATGTCCAGATGGACCCTTGTTGGCAGACTTAATAGAAGAGTTGCAAGTGAAGCCTACCTTGTTGAAACTGATTAGAGATGCACATCATGATGATACCGTGATACAGTAGATTCGGTCAGAGTTTGGCAATGAGAAGAATAAGGGCTTCAATGCGATAGAGGATGGGATATGTTGTTTCCATGGTAGGGCACTGGTGCCATAATTTGATGGTTTTTAGAAATCGGTTCTTGAGGAGGCTCATTCTTTGATGTATGTGATGCATCCAGGCAGTACCAAGATGTACTGCAACTTGAAAGATCTGTATTGGTGGTATGGGTTGAAGCATAATGTGATAGAGTTTTTGGCAAGGCATCTAGTGTTTTAGTAGGTCAAGGCTGAGGATCAGAATCCTACATGGATGTTGCAATTGTTGCCTATACCACAATGGGAATGGGATCATTTCACTATGGACTTTTTCGTTGTTCTTCCTAGGATAGCCAAAGGTCATGATTCCATTTGGGTGGTAGTTGACAAGTTGACCAAGTCAGCACACTTCCTTCCAGTGAAGATGACATATAAAATAGAGAAGTTGGCACATGTGTATGTGGATAATATAGTCCGTTTTCATGGTGTCCCGATGACAATAGTATCTAACATAGGTCCTTAGTTTACCAATTGTTTTTGGGAGCATCTGCACATGACCATGGGTAAGAACTTGAGTTTAAGTATAGTGTTTCATCTATAGATAGATGGTCAGTTAGAGAGGATCATTCAGATCTTTGAGGATCTATTGAGATCTTGCATTTTGCACTTTCTAGAAGTTGGGATGAGCATTTTAGTTTGGTAAAGTTTGCCTACAGAAACAACTATCAACATAGTATCAACATGGAACCTTATGAAGCCTTATATGGGAGGCATTGTCATTCACTACTTTGTTGGTATGAGATAGGTGTGTATCAACTTTTGGGTCTTGAGCTTGTGCAGTAGATTATAGAGAATATTAAAGTGATAAAACAACAACTGAAGGTAGCCCAGGACAAACAAAAATATTATGCTCATAATCGTCGTAGGCCTTTGGAGTTTCAACTAGAAAACAAGGTGTATCTCAAGGTCTCTCCTTGGAAAGGCATGTTGAGGTTTAAGAAGAAGGGTAAGTTGGCTACCAGGTGTATGGGACCTTACCCTATAGTGTCACATGTTGGGAAGGTGGCCTATAGGTTGGAGCTACCACCAGAGTTGCACAATTTGCATCCTATCTTTCATGTTTCAATGTTGAGGAAGTGCTACCCAAATTTAGAGCAAGTGCTTCAGCCTGTGGAGGTTGAGTTGGAGGAGGATGTGTCATATGCTGAGGGACCTATGTTGATCCTAGATCGGCGGGTCAGAATTTGAAGAAGAAGGGCATATTGTTTGTTAAGGTTTTGTGGCATCACTATGGCATGAAGGAAGCCATGTCAGAGTTGGAGGACGATATGCGTAGGAAGTACACGTACAACATCCTAGGATTTGAGACCTCAGATAATATGATCTTAAAAGGAATGATTGGACTACCCATATAACCAAGATACACCTCCTTTTTAGGGATCCCATCACTAAAGAACTTTGTGGTTAAGTGTACTCAGCCTAGAGTAGTACTAGGATGGGTGACCAGTTGGGAGGTTTTTCCTAGCTTACACATGAGTGAGGACAATGTGTGTGGTTAAGGCTAGTGGTGGTCTGTGGGGCCAGTCGTCATTCCACAAAACTCTAGTAAAGTCTTGGGCAGTGAGGCATGGTGTGACAAATGGTATTAGAGCCAAAACCCCTCCAATAGGTGGGGCTCACATGAGCATGTAGCTTTCTAGTCTTAAGCTGTGTGGTCCAGGAAAGTTGGAAAGAACTATCCACTGATATGAGATGGAGCTGTCCTTGTGACTTGAATAAAATGATCTTAAAAGGAATGATTGGAGTACCCATATCACCACAATGCACCTCCTTTTTAGGTAGCCCATCACTAATGAACTTTGTGGTTAAGCGTGCTCAACTCAAAGTAGTACTAGGATGGGTGACCAGTCAGGATTTTTTCCTAGCTTACGCGTGAGTGAGGACAATGTGTGCAATTAAGGCTAGTGGTGATTTTTGGGGCCATTCATCATTCCTAAAACTCTACTAGATCCTTGGGCAGTGGGATTAGGTGTGACAATATGTCTATGTTCACATAGGATTTTTGGAGCAAAATCCTTTTAGAGGTTTATAGTTATAAGGCCCCTGACCTAGATTTATGCTTGATCTTTCGTTATTAGCATAATGAGATGATAAAAACATTAATCAAATCATGTGATGTGCTTTAATAACATGTGACATGCTTAAATTTTCAGATTGGTCCAGTTTGGATGTTGTTTGAGCTAGTTATAAGTATATGTGTTTGTTTTAGACCTAATTGCAATTTACCCATATTCATGGTTTATCTTGAAATTTGTCACATGCTTGTTGTGCTTAACATGTTTTTCCATCATGTTGGAGAGATATTGGCTCCTCATAGCTCTGTTGCACCTTGGTTTGATGAGGTGGCATCATGTGTTGTTGTTCTAGGGTTGCTTGGATGCCCTAGTTTGGTGTTGACCATGTGTGTTGACTGTTTGTTCCCTTCATTTTCAAAGACCACCTTGATGTTTATTTGACCATGGTGTCTATATTTGATGAGTTTTGAGTACACCTAGTGATCTTGGCAGTTGATGATACAAGATAACCTATGGTCTGGGTCTATGTGGTTGCTAGGGTTTTGATTATCCCTTAGTCGCTATGGTTTCTTTGACCAATAGGCTTTGGACCTTGTG
Source organism: Alisma plantago-aquatica (assembly GCA_963693085.1). Classification (NCBI taxonomy): domain Eukaryota; kingdom Viridiplantae; phylum Streptophyta; class Magnoliopsida; order Alismatales; family Alismataceae; genus Alisma; species Alisma plantago-aquatica. The sequence goes on along the minus strand of OY856411.1, from coordinate 713,814,274 downwards.
TATCTTCAACTGATGGGCTTCCCTAGACCAGTTAGGTCGATGGTTTTTTTTTAATGACCTTAGTTGCATGTATGGTCTTAGTGCTTGCATGGATGAGTTTTGAGGGACAAGTGACACATGTGTGCATGACACCTAACCTCCCTCATCTCTCTCCTACCCTTGGATATATATACTGCTCTCTTAGCATGCAAGTGATCCTTTTGCACCCTCGTCTTTCTCTATTCTCTTGGGAGGTCAACCCTTGTGTTCTTGGTGGAGAACAAGGAGTTCATCCTTGGAAAAAGGTGGCTGAACCCTTGCATGTGTAGATCTAGGTTGGAGCAACACTCCTTTGGTGTTCCTTGATCTTGGTAAGTGACCTACCCTTCTTGGTTTCATTTTCTTGCAATCCTTTCTTCTTATTCCTCTTGGCCAAATCCATGGTTGCCATGGTGGTTCTTCTTGAGGAAGTTCTCTCTCTTTTGTCTGAATTCATGGTTTTCCTTGATAGTTCTCAAGTGACATGAAGATCACCTCTCTTCCTTATCTTTTCTGCCTAGGGTTTTGCCCTCTTCTTTGTAGACCTATAACCTGGGTTCTTCTTCTTCCTTTGAGGTGATGCTAGCTTGTCCGTGAGGTGTTGATCAAGCTTGGGTTTTCCTCTCTTTCCTTGGAGCATCTTGCTATTGGAGTGGTTCCCTCTCAACTAAGGGGAGTTATATAACCCTCTCCTAGATTATTGTTGCACTTAACCCTACATGCCAGTAATCCATCTCTAAAATGTAGTTCCTAATAGTATGGTGATGATATGTTAAGATATGGTTTGTGATTATGTGATGATCTTGAGTAGATAAACTCCTTTTTATTAACCCTAATTCTTGTACCCAAGATCTTGTTGATGATGGAGGGGTTGGTTCTTTCATGCACAAGCCAAATGTTGGTTTCTATTCATGATCATGATTTTATTATCTTTCTTGAGAATGGAGGTTTTGGATAGATGTGTGATGGCTAAATGTTTTGTTTTCTATCTCTTGCATCATGGTTGGTATATCTCATGTTGAGGATCAAATTTAGGGTTTTGATGATTATCTTTTTCTTGTGCTTTGCACTTTGGTGATTTTTTTGTTTTGTGGTGATGAGCAATTTGTTTAACCATATGGTAGATGGTCTTTCTATCTCTTCATGAGGTATCTAATATTTTCTACCTATTTTGGATGCCAAGGTTTTGGTGCTAGTGGTCGCCAAGTTTGACTCTATCCTATGTGATCAATAATGATTTCATTGATCTCTTTGGTCAATGAACCTTGGTCCTCCATGATCAATGATGATTCGATATTTCTTCAATCGATGAAGGTTATGCCCTATCCTAATGTCTTGGATTGGCAAGATTTTGTCGACTTGGTTCTCTTTAGTCAAAGACATGTCTTGCTTCTCTTTGGTTACTATAGGTTGATTAATGTGCATGATTAGGGTGATCCACATCTTCAATCAATGAAGATGGTGAGGTCTATTCCTAATCGGTTGATGCGATTTCATGGACATGTGTTTAAATTATGTGGTTTCCTTTTTTATGATGGAAACTGACTATCTTACTTCTCAAGAATGTGGGAGATGGTGATAATTGGGGTTTGGTGTTAATTGCTATTTTGAAACCCTGATTCGATTAGCTAGGTTGAAACCTAACCCTAATTGCAAGTACATAATGTTACTTCTTAGTTTCTTGAGTAATTTTCATGTTTTTAGAATGTTTTCTCTCTCTTAAACTAATGCAACCCTAATCTTTTATCATATGAGCATTATGGTTCTTGAAAGCAGGGTTATGCCAAACTTTTGTGTATCATGTGTATGGTGGTAACTGTAACATCCATGACTTGGCTTATGTACTAACCCTAGGTGTTTTGCTTAAATATGTGATTAAATGTTTGTGGTTATCTTATGAAATGTAATTAAAGCTTTTGAGGAACTTTTATTTCCATTTCAGTCCTTTTTGAACAATGTTGCAACAATGTTTTGTTAATTTTGGACTAAAGTGCAAATTACCCAAGTAGAGGGGTTAACTTGCAAATTGCACATGTTAAGATGTTCCTCTGATGATGATACATCATAAGAATGAATATGATGTGGTGGTATGGATTCCACAAGCTTGAGCACCAAGATATAGCTTGTCGAGCAATCCTTGTGCTTTAAAACCTAGTATTGGTGTCAAGTGCAATTTACCCAAAACATAGGGTGCAACATGTAAAATATACCCTCTAGAGTATATCTCATGTTTCTTGGCATCAAGTAGAGCAAATAAAATGATAGGGGCACCTCATTTGAATGATAAAATAAGAAATATAATCTTGATACTAAAATAATCAAGACTTAAGCAAATGGCCTTTAATATATATATATATATATATATATATATATATATAACTTAGTAAGGTAATTGGTTTCTTTTCCTTTTAACCTTGTATAAGGGAGGATTTTTGCATGTGATGAGGAATAAGAGACATGTTCAAGTATGATGGAAGCCTTGGTGGATATGTTTGAGAAATAAAGGAAATAATCTTCTTTTCCTTGAAAATATCCAAAAATATATAAGCATCCTTAATAACAAAGCAAGGGATCGTTTCCCTTAGTCCTTTTCTCATCTTCTTGCCTTGACTGACCAATAAGGAGCTCTGGAGCAGAGGAAGGACGACCAAGTTGGTTTGGTAAGTATGGATCACCATCTAGCTCGAATTCATGGTGGGAACCCTAAAACAAGGTTGGTTATTTGGTATTTTTCATACAATTCTTCTTTCTAGCCATCTTCTCCATCCAAAACTTGAAGAAAGGACCTTGGACAACCTTTGGAGCTTCATCCACCATTAAAGCTACGAAGCTTGGAGCTGTAGATCAGATCTAAAGGCTAGTTTTATAACTCTAACCCTTAAACTTTGTTAAATGCACCCTCTTCTCCTAGTATAATTGCTTATTCTTCTTCTTTAGACACTTTGGTGTGTTCTTGCTAGCAATTCCGTGAAGAACAACCCCTATTCTTGAGGTAGAAGATGATGACATTAATTCCAAATTTTATCCACAAACTTGCTTTAGCAAAAGGTCTTCCACCACTTGCACAAACGGTTTCCCAAACCGTTTGGGAGCAAACGGTTTCAAACCGTTTGAATGCAAACAGTTTCACTAGACCACATAGAAGCAAACAGTCTAAGACCGTTTGGATGCGTTGACCAGGCGTTGACCATTTGGAGGTCTGTTGTAAATAATGTGGACTAATCACCTACCAAAAATCATCAAGTAATTCCAAGTAAATCACCAATTGAAGGCACATCAATCACCTAAACCCTAATCGGGTAAATTGCTGATTTCAATAAAAGATTTATGTTGAAGTTTGGGTTGAGTGGCCCAAACGGTTTCAAAACCATTTGGGGATCACCCAAACGGTCTCAAGACCGTTTGGTGATCACCCAAGACCGTTTGGAGGTCTAGGGTTAAGTAGGGTTGACCAATTGAGGGTCCAATGATATCAAGTTGATGAGAAATTAAGTGCTAATTTGGTGACCAAACCTGGGGTTCAACCCTTAAGAGAATGACTTCGTTTTTGATGACATAATGGGAAAATGGTCTCAAGACCGTTTGGAGAACATCCAAATGATCTCAAAACCGTTTGGGGTCAGGTCATGATCAAATTGACTAATGGTTCAATGGTTTCAAGTCAATTAGACTCATGTTGAAACATGTTGAAGGGTGATTGATTCCAAATCCTAATCCAATTGATCCAAGCCCTAATTGATGATCAATTGAGGGTCAATTGAGTGTCAAATCAGTTGAGGGTTGACCTAATTGACTCAATTTATGAGTGGCTAGCAATAGCATGATCGATTGAGGGGTTCAACATTGGAAACCCTAACTCAATTGAAGTGGTTGAGACACTTTTTGGTCCATGCGGTTTTGAGGTGGTTTGGACCAAACGGTCTCAAGACTGTTTGAGTCCAAACGGTCTTAAGACCATTTGGGACCAAACGGTCTCAAGTCCGTTTGGGACCAAACGATCCCAAATTGTTTGATCTCATGCGGTTTCAAGAACGGTTGTGTCCATGCGGTTTCAAAAGTCAACAAGACCAAACGGTCAACAACACCAAACGGTTTCAAGGTTTGTCCAAGACCGTTTGAGGGTTTAGAGTGCAAGACCGTTTGAGGTCTAAAAAGGTCAAAATCGTTTGATGCCTTAGTGATCAAGATGGTTAGTGATTGATTAACCTAAACCCTATAAATACCTAAAGTGATTAAGGGATCAAGTAATTAGTTGATTAATGTATGTATTAATCAGTGGTGATCATTACAAAGGTACCCTTGATGGGATAGAGTAACCAATACCCTTTGATCAAGTGAATCTTAATGACCACAATAGTAATGGCTTAACCCATGGTGTCAGTGTTGAATTGACTTAGCCTAATCAAGGGTGATGTAAATATCATCTTATAGAAAGAGGAGAGAGAAGACTCTTTATATGAATAAGAATCAAGTAATAAGCTTCCAATATGAATGCATATATCTAATTAGGGTGTGATCCTTCATAGTGAGATCATGAAAACCCTAATTATGATGGTCAATGAATCTTAATCTAATTTTAGGGCATTAATGGAAGTAATCCTCATACATGATGATGGTATGATCTAAATTCATTGCAAATAGGAATAGTAAACCATAATGTAGGGTAATGTGCTGTAATATGAATAGTAAACCCTAATCTAGGGTAATGTGATGTAATAGTAATAGTAAACCCTAATCTAGGGTAATGTGATGTAATATGAATAGTAAACCCTAATCTAGGGTAATGAGATGTAATATGAATAGTAAACCCTAAATCTAGGGTATTGTGATGTAATGGGAATGGTAAACCCTAATCTAGGGAAATGTGATGATATGAACAGTAAACCCTAATTCTGGGTTATGCTTTTAAGCATGAAACTCTATGATTGAATTATGAAATGAGGAATCATTATGCCTTTGTAAACAAAAAGGGATTAAATAACCTAATTGAATTGAATAGGGAAAACCCTAACCCTAGAAACCAGCCGTGGTGATGTAACACGGTCGTGGTATATCTTTTGTAGCACGACCGTGCAAGGTAGCATGGTCGTGGTGTTCTATACATGACTTGAAAATAATGTGCATTGTGCTAATATAGATATATGTGCATATTATCAATTGTGTTAGTCATGCAGGTCTTTATAAAGAAGTGATCATAGCCAGGTAAGGGTTATGATGCCACATTCATTGAAAGCACTTTATGAGTTTTGAAAATAATGATATGATATGTTGCCTAGTGAGAGGTAATATATGAGATTGATAGGCTGTATGAGCCATGAGAAATATCTGCATTGTTACAATCAAGGTCATGTTTTTAAATGACTTGATGATAATATGTTACTTGGTAACAAGTGTTTTGATGATCTAAGGGTTTGAACACCCATATTCTTGAATCATAATGATGAGATGGTTAGGCATTGATATCCCAATGATAACTGGATGTGAAATGAACTTGATACAATTAGTGCTCTTTCTTTATAGCAATTGTTTTAATGGTTTATGTTTGAAAACATGCCTGATGCTAAAAGAATGCTATAATGTACTTAATTAATCAAGTATAATGATATCATGTAAGGCCCTAACCATAGATCCATCATTGTCAGAAGTTTAATGATGGTGAAACATGCTTTCCTAAGGGAACTCCTGGAGAGCATACTTTTGAGTATGTGGGGGTTATGGACGCGAATATCCTTACATCCTAATGAGGGAATTGATGTGAGATGTACATTTAATCTCTCAATCCTTCATTATATGTTTATGTCAGGATGATGTATCACTAATCTCCCGATGATGTTGTTAATGCCGCATCGATGAGTGATAAACAAGAAATCCCTCGATGGCGAAGAGAGTACAGCATGCCACTGTAACTCTAATAGCGAAGTTTCCAGAATACCCTGGAAAGCTATTATGGCAGAGACACAAGATGTCCTGCATGTTGATCCTCACACTGACTGAGGAAGATGAGGTCATAGGAATCCAGATCTTCTGATGACCTATGTATGGTACTGATTGCGATTTAGTAATGGTCGGTTGGAGTATGAGAGGTGTAACTCATCTCCTCAGGGCATAAACATGTTTGAAAAATGTAATCAGCCATGTAGCATAACTGCTTAGGTTGAACTACGAGAAATAATGGTCGATGATACATTGTTTATAGTGCTCTAGTTGAATAACTAGTATACATGTTCTTTATATTTCTTATTGACATATGTATTGTCATTCAATAAAGTTATAATTGAAATTATTGCTTATAAAATATTGTTCTACTTAGCTTATTCAATGTTTTACCTGCTGTTGAATATTTATAGTTCTACTGCTCAATGTTATTTCATTATTGCAATAACAAAGCTTCTGGTAGAGAGTTATAACTCTCGCTGGGACAATTATTCAATTGTCTCACCCCCGTGGGATTCGACTTTTTAGGTAGACGTCGTGGACGAAGGAACCCATCAGTGGGTGAGCAACAACAGTAGCAGTAACAACATCAGGGACATCAGTGATCCTCAGGTGGAGACACTATCTGTCGTGTCTTGTACATAGAATGTCCTATGTGTCATCTCTGTACTCTCAGGTCCTAGGAGTCAGTAGATGTTTAATATAGATCTGATATTTTTGGCTTAATGCCTCAAGATTTTGTACACTGCTCATGTACAGTTTAACAAGGCAGTTGATGCTTGTGACTCTCGAGATGTGATTTTACAGAGATGTAATGATGGATCAATTTGTAAACAACTTATCATGTTTCTTTATGAAAGAGTTTTACCATTTATAGATCTCTTTACAAAAAGTTTTAATTTTTAGTGATTTTTAATAATTCCGCTGCTAGTTAATCGCTTCCGCATTCGTTGATCTCGTTTTCCGAGACAGACGTCACAATAACAATGAGCCTTGATGAGGCATGGGGAGATAATGATGTTCATGCAGAGAACTATGTGAATGGTCTTATGACCTTGGTAATGGCGTTTTGTCTGATTGAGGTGATATCCTCCATGTTGTGAAGAGGGATTGCTATCCCATCATCAGGTGATAATGTTGATGACCTTATGAGTAGAAATGGAACAGTACCATATGGTGATGTGATAAGATTTACAGTTCATATGTTTTATATCTTCTGAAGTTGCACTCTACTCTTAACATTGTATTATTTGTTTAGGGTTTTCTTGTAACTTGATTTATGCAATAAAAGACACTCAATTGGCTTTAACTAATCAAGTGGAACCCAAATCATGTAGTTGCCCTGGCCATAGATCCATTCCAGTGTTAGGACTTGCTGGATGGTGAAACAAGTATTCCTAAGGGAAACTCAGAGTGCATACTATTGAGTATGCAAGGTGCAAATGACTAAGTGTCCTTGAAATCTTGACACATGGTTTTTTAGGATGGTTGCGGTCATGCCTATCCAGGAGAATGGTTGTAGTCATGTATTAGTGTATATAATATGATAGAGGATAGCTACGGTTGTACCTCAACTGTTTGGGTTTGCATATCCTATTCACTAGTGTTGTGACCTATATACCAAGGCAGACTAGACAGTTTTGCAGTTGGACTTTATATGTCAATGTGGTAGACTCATACTGACTTAAGGCAGAAGAGATCATAGGAGTCTGACTCTCCTAGATATTGTATGGCACTGTTTTCAATTAAATAGTAGACAATTGGAGTGTGACTGATATACCTCAAATCCTAAGGACTATTAATTAAAAGATGTAATACATATGTGTAGTATATATGTTTAGGATTAAACCTGATTCACATTGCATATCTACCCTTGCTTGTTTCTTATATAGATTAGTCATAATGCAATTAAGTTAGAAAAGTAATTGTTATACACATTCTTCACATTCCTGCTTAACATGTTACTATGCCTCCCTGTTAAGATTTCTTAATCTGTTTATCATGTGTAATCCATTTTAATTATTTGTTTAGGTGAATCTGCTCATAAATGCTTAATCTGTTATAACTATACATCTTGTTGTAGCAATAACTATTGGTGAGAGTTATATCCCTCGTTGGGACATTGGTCTCATACTGTGGGTTTTCACATCTTTTTAGGTGGTCATCAAAGACATGGTATAGATTGTGCTGTGGAGGAAGAACACCTCAAATATCAGTAGATCTAGAAGGTTGGATGGTACTTGTGTCATAGTAGAGTCCTATGTGCTGTCCATGTACTCTTAGGTCTGAGAAGGGATGTGTTATGTAGATGTTGTATGGCAATGGGTGTTTTTGGAACTATGTGGTGGCTTGTATATGTGAAAAAATATCTTTTGTAACAAGTTTGTGGTAGATACCCACAATATAGATATAAATACCTGATATGGTATGTGATATGTTACATGTTGTGGACCTTGATGTAATATAGTAATGGTAATACAAGATTGGTTTTAATTTACTAGATTTTATGGTAATGTGGTTGTTTATTAGTTAATCTCATACTTTTTTTCAAGTTATCACATTTGGGCCTCACATTTAGTTTAATCACTATCTCTAAATTTGTATTTGTAAAATCTCAATATGCTAAAATAGCTTACTTCAAAACCAAAGAAGGATCAATCACTAGATAATCGCATTCCTAAAAAGGGAAAAAATTAAAACCAATTTATTTTCCACCAACATAAACAAAAACATCAACATAAAGGCCCAACATCTTATGCAAATCCAAAAATAATACCAAGTATCATTACAATTGTTCCATGGCCTCAGCCACAACATATATACAAAGGATATTAACCACTTATACCACATGTACAAAAAAAAACCCACCAAAATCTTGATTCAATTGAAGCATCATATATACAACTTCCCACCCAAACATGAGAGTACAAGGATGACCCTAGGACACACTAGATATCTAAATAACCTTCTCTAAGTTCCATTACCACAACTCCTCCTCATTGCTAGGGGTCTTCCACTGCTGCTGACATCCACCTAAAAATGTGGTGACCCACAAGGTGATACCCATGTCCCAACAAGAGATATCACTCTCAACAATGTTTATTGATTACTGTAAGTTAAGTAATTAAACATATAGAGCATATTGTATAACAAAAAGGAAATACCAGATATAAAACTTCTTTAAGAGGAGTTCTAATCAAAGTCTTATTTGCAAGCTTGAAAGGTTAATATTATTCTCAAAATATTAGGTGTAGATAACATAATAGGAATAACTATCATCATGAGTATACCAAACATCATAACTATTTCCAACTACATAGGCATGTCTAACGGCATAAGCATGGTAACAATATAAGTGTAAGGCCCTTGAACTTGCCTAAAATTTTGAACAAGCTTAATTACCATAATTTAATGCTTACAACCTTAATATAACCTTGTTATATGATATGGAATCATAAGACAAGCTTAAGTTTCAAATTTGGTCCAATTTGAGTAGTGTTTGAGCAAGTTATGCATTTTTATGTACATTTTGAACTTTTCTACAATTTACCCAATTGAGGGGTTTTATTTGCAAATTGTTCCATAAATTATGTTCCCTATATGTTATACTATCATTATTGAGCTTGTTGAGTCATGGGATGCTCAATTGTGCCTTGAATTGGAGGATGTTTCATTCTATGTTGAATTAGGGTTTACCCCCCCCCCCCAATGGATGAGCCAACTTCAAGACTATCAACTGATGGATCCACTACTTGGGCATCATACAATGGCCATCATCCAATGGTAAAAGTTGGTGTTCATCACCAGTAGGCCCTAGATTGACGGTTCAAGTTGGTTTGGGTAATTTGAACCCATGGTTCACTTATGGACATGATCAACCGATGGTTCACCCATCTTTAGACCTAAACCATGATCAAACGAAGGTATCCTTCGACCAACAACCGGTGGCTGGCCTTGGAGACCATCAACTAATGTCTCACAAGTCCCCAATAGTTGGTGAACTATTTCTTGCTCATCCATGCAAGCTTTAAGCCATGGACACATGGAGAGGTGCTTGTACACCTCATGCTTCTTCTCAACCTTATCCCCCAAGCTTTATATACTTATCCTTAGCCCCCAAAATGAATCTTTTTCTCTCTTCTATAGTTCTACTTCCATCCTGATAAGAGGCTCATTTTCTATCTATCCTTTCTATGGAAAACCTATCCAAGGTAGAACAAGAAGATGATCTTCTTGGAAGAAGCTCCTAGGGTTCTGATTTGCTTCCTTCTAGGGTTTCTAAAGCTTCTTCTTGGTGAACTAGACCTAAATGAGTAGGTAGATCCTTTTTTCCTCCATTTCCTTCTATGTTATTCTTCATCTTACCTCTCTCCAGGCCAGAACCTTGTTATTACATGGTATAAATTTCTCTAGAACTCAAGAACCTATCTTTTCTTGCTCTTTCTTCTAGGATTTTGCTTCCTTGTGCAGAAAGGTACCTACTTGGCCGAGTTTAGATATAAAACTTGGGTTTCCTTGCCTTCTTTGCTCGAGATCCTTGATTATATAAGTTTGATCTTATCAGTAGAGGTGATATTTATAACTTGCTTCACCTATATTTCTTACTCCAAGCTTATTTTCTTATGTTCTTGCTTAAAAACAAAGATCCTTGCATATAGAAGCTATGCTTGCTAGGGTTTCAAAATTTTATGGTGTTTGCTAGTCTATTCTTATTCTAAAGTGAACCTATAAATAGGTGTATGACCTTCCTAAGGTATAGGATGGTCTAGGGAAGGTTAGTAGCTCAATCAATGGTGCTAAGAACCTAACAATCGATAGATTATACTAGTGTTTTCAAATCTTTTTCCTTCACTACTACATCACCCAATGATGACACCATGTCAACCGATGGTGACACCATGACAACCAATTGTGGCACCATGACAACCGATGGAAGTGACCAAGGGTGTCAACCGATGGTGACAACTGATGGTCACCCCTTAGATCAAGTTTTGGTTCAATTAGACTTAATGATAAATAGTTAGTACCCTAATGGAGATATAAACCAATGGTGATAATGATGTAAGATTTGATGGTGAGAAATGATAGTAGTGATGATCCTATCAAACAAATGTGGCCCAATATGTCACAATTGATATTAGATCAGGTCACCACAACCGATGGTGAGTTAATATCTTAAATTTAGCTTCATTCCATCCCTAAACCAATGATCACTTGGTTTAATGGATCTAATGGTTGGACCTATACCCTAATTGATGACTTCAAACAATGAACCAGATCCAATGGATGAGGTTGGATGTTTCAACATCCAATGGATTAGAATGAGTCCCATAGTGTTATATGTGGGTCCTAGTGATGAGAATTCAATGATTCAACGCCTTTAATTTGTAGTCTTACCTTTTCCCTCATATGAATATATTTAATAAATCACCATAACAAGTAGATGTGTACCCTTAATGATACCTAGCTTGCTACACCAACTCTAATATGATTAAGTAATGGTGATTGGTTATATTTGGATCTCTTGAATGATTAATGTTTCAATGTATTACACTCTCCTTGTGTTGAAACCTCAATATAGTGCTAATTGAATATCATAGTATCTTGCCATGTTGAAATCTATGGGATGCATACATGGTGATGATCTTTTGAGCCTTGTTTAAGGCCTAGAAGTATAATGATGATCTTCCAGGGATTAATGTGATGATATTAGTTTTTTATGTTCCAATAAAGGGTTGAAACCCTGAAACTTGTGATAAGAAATGAATATCTTGAAATGGTATGATGACACATGTGGTTCATTATGATGCAATAACTGATAGCATGTGGTAATGTGATTAAGATCTATACTTCAGACATATTATATCTTCCGAAGTTGTAATGCATATACACTTGTTAGAAATGAATTAGGGTTTGTATGTCCATTTGTATGATGAAGCCTTCATTCGCCCAATTGGCAATAATTAATCAAGTGTAACCCTAATCGTGTAGTGCCCTGTGCCATAGATCCATCTGAGTGTCAAGATTTTGAAGATGGTGAAACGAATATTCCAAAGGGAAACTCAGAGCACATACTTTTGAATATGTGGGGTGCTTGTCATCCTGACTCCAAGGGTTTGGGAGGATGACTGCGGTCATACCTCGGTAGGAGAACGGCTACGATCGTGTCTCAGATATGTGTATATGATGAGATTTGAGGAAAACTGTGGTTGTACCTTGGATGGTAGGGTTTGCATACCCACCTCCTATCACTAGTGTCGTGACCTGTACTAACGAAGGACTAGGCTGTTAGTAGCTTGACCTGATGTGTTGTTGTGGAGGACTTGTATTGACCGAGGGTGGATAATATCTTAGGAATTCGGTTATCCTAGATCTTGTATGGCACTGATTTCGACTTAGTAGTGGTCAGTTGGGACTTGAGTGGTATTCCTCGAATCCCTCAAGACAACATAATAAAAGATGTAATACAAGTTGTTTATTATATTTGTTAAGGTCAAACATGTTTCACAGTGGTTGTATTATCCCTTACCTTGCTTTTATACTACATAGTGCTTATAATATGCTATCTTAAAATATCTGATTAGTTATTCTTATTATTAAGTTTACTTTCTTAACTTGCTTATTATGCTTAAACTATTTAGTCTGCTTAAATTTCTTATTTAATACCCTAAATGCTTAGTATATTACTGTTAATTAATCTGTTGTAATTAATATTGGTTGGAAAGAGTTATATTTCTTGCTGGGACTAGGTCTCACCCATGGGTCACCACATATTTTTAGGTGGTCAGAAACGAGGTCAGGGTTGTGCTGTTGAAGAGCCCCAACCTGGTGATCAGTAGATTCACAAGGTTGGTTAGTTGTAAATGTTAGCAGTAGAGTCCTAGTATCATCCATATATTCTCAAGTCCAAGTATGGTAAATATTTTCTAGAGGAGTTAATTGTATCGACACAAGATTTTGGTAGTATGCCAATGTAAGTATATATGGCATGAACATGTAAATGCTTCTTTTGTACACAGGATGTGGCTGAGGCCATTGAGTACAGATGTAAATACCTATTATAATATATGAGAATGGAAATGAAGGACCTTTATGTAAATGTTTCATAATTTGTCCTTGCTATGAAATTTGGTTTTAATTATTCTATATTTTTGACCATGTGATTAATTTAGAAATTTATTGTGTTTTGTGTTTAGAGTACTCTCATTTAGCATGATGCGGTGCCATAATTAAGTTGGTTATATAGCTCTAGGTTTGTCTATAGGGACATAGGATTTAGGTTTGAGTCTATTCTTATGAATCCAACATATCTGATCATAGCTGATGCTTATGCAGATATGTCTGGAGGACATTAAGAACACACTGAGAACAACTATGTAGAACTAGGAGGTGATGCTAGGAGGCATGCATGCAATGAGAGAGTCCCACAGACAAGGCCAGAGCAAACAATGCCTCAGATGGATCCGACAATGATGGACAATCTGGAGTTTCAATCTATGTTTAGACAGATGATGGCCACAATTACACATATAGCAGATAGAGTACCATCACCTCAAGATAGGCCAGTTGTCCCTAATGTGGAGTCTCAGGGAGTCGGGAAGATGTTTGAACGTCTTAGACGTGTTGGGGCGATCGAATATGCTGGTACTTCTGATCCAGTAGATGTGTACATGTGGCTTACGGAGCTGGATAAGGTGTTCAAGATCCTAAACATCCCAGTAGAAGACAACGTGAAGCATGTTGTTTACCTATTGAAGGGTAGTGCTGGCCACTGGTGGGCCATAGAAGAGGATAAAAGGCCAGGAATCGTGATAGGATGGGAGGAATTTTGGTGAGAGTTTGTCAGCCGATACTTCCCAGAGACATATCTAGATGAGAAAATCTCTCAGTTTGAGAAGATTAGACATGGAAAAATGACTATTAATGAGTATGAGTCAAAGTTCATGGAACTTCTGAGGTTCTTCCCTCACATGACAGCCACTGACAAGGAAAGGATCCGTAGTTTTGAGAAGGGTATAAGTACATAGTTGACTACTAAGACATCAACTTTGGAGAATAGGGAAAGGTTTTTCACCTTTGTGGAATCTATAAGGAGGATTGAGAGGTCTGCCATAGAGAAGCACAAAAATAATGCTAAGAAGTGACATGCTCAATTATATGTACAATCATATGGAGGCTTTAAGAAGCCAAGCCGCTGCCATCACAACCAAGGTCAACCTTCACTAAAACAAGATCGCATGCACCATCACAGTGGACCCTGAGTAGGGGTAAGGGTCACCATTTTTTAACCAACTTGAGCTCACAGCTCATCATCAGTCTTAGTTATAGGGCCATTTAGACCACATGGTGATAACCATGTGTGTCATCAATGTGGATAGACAAGACACATTACATGGAATTTCACTATGAAAGTAGAAGATGTAAATCACTAGTCAAGATGGAGTCAACAAGGATCACAACAACGACAGTTTGGTTCTAATAGTGGCATAGGATGTGGTCAAATATCACATATAGGCTCCTCTAGACAAGCTAGCAGAGGACGCGGATGACAGAAGGTGACAGCTAGGTTCTATGTCATGAGCCAACCTAAAGAAGTGGTCAATCCATGAGTCATGACATGTCAGATGGAATTATTTCATTCTGATTTGTCTACTTCCTGTTTCGTATTTGTGTTAGAAGACCCAGGTGCAACACACTCCTTTATCACTAGAGAGGTGATAGATAGTTGATATCTGCATGTTAGTTTTAGATCTGATAGTCTTCAAATAGAGACTCCTTTGGTTGCTTCCTCCGAGTTGCAGGAAGTGTGCTCTTATTGTGTTCTTTCTTTTTCTGGACACATCATTCAAGTAGATCTCTTGCCACTTGACATGCATGGTTTTGATATGATCCTAGGAATGGATACCTTGGAAAAGTACAAGGTAGTCTTGGACTATAGTACTAAGGTGGAAACATTCCATGATGGAGAGGTATAGTGTGTTTTCCATAGTGATAGGAAGATTCTTCCAACACGTTTGATGTCAATTATGACAGTGGGGTGGTTGATGAAATAAGAATGGGAAGCTTTCTTAGCTCATGTTGTGGATACCAAGGCAAGAGGTCCTAATATCCAGGAGGTACAAATAGTGCAGGAGTTTGAAGACGTTTTTGCTGATGAGTTTCCTAGTGTTCCCCCTCCTAGAAAGATTGACTTTGAGATCAATCTTGTTCCTGGAACAGAACCTATAACATAGTCACCGTACAAAATGGCACCAAAAAAGATGCAAGAGTTAAATAAATAGTTAGAGGAACTGTTAGAGAAGGTTTTTATCAGGCCAAGAACTTCCCCTTGGGGTGCTCCCATGTTGTTTGTCAAGAACAAAGATGGTTCAAATAGGTTATGTATAGATTACAGACAATTAAACAAGGTGACAATAAAGAATAAGTATATGTTGCCAAGGATTGATGATCTTTTTGATCAGTTGAGAGGAGCCACTGTGTTCTCAAAGATATACCTCAGGTTAGGTTACCATTAGTTGAGGATTAAGGTGGATGTCATACCTAAGTCAGCTTTTAGGACTAGGTATGGTCATTATGAGTTTGTGGTTATGTCATTTGGGCTAACCAATGCACCAAAACATTTATGGATCTGATGAATAGGGTATTTAGACCCTATTTTGATCAGTGTTTATAGATGACATCCTGATATATTCTAAGGATAGTCAGCAGCATGAGAAACACCTTCGCCAGGCGTTGACTTTGTTGAGGCAGCACATGCTATATGCTAAGTTTAGCAAGTGCGAGTTTTGGTTGTCAGAGGTATCTTTTCTAGAACATGTTATATCAGCTAAAGGAGTTCGTGTTGACCCCAAGAAAGTGGAGTTTGTTCTAAAATGGGAACAACCCAAGACACCAATAGAGATTTGTAGTTTCCTAGGTTTGGCAGGTTACTACAGGAGGTTCATCGAGGACTTCAATTTTGTAGCATTACCCCTAACCAGGATAATCAGGAAGGATGATCCTTTTTCTTAGAATGAAAAGTGTCAACATTATTTTCAGCTGTTGAAAGAAAAGTTGACCAGTGCACAAGTGTTAGTGTTGCTAGCACAAGGGAAAGGTTATATTGTGTTTTGTAATGCTTCGAATAATGGGTTGGGATGTGTGTTGATGCATGAAAAAAATGTGATTTCTTTTGCTTTGCGACAACTTAAGAAATGCAAGGAGAATTACCCAATACATGATCTAGAGCTTGTAGTAGTGGTCCATGCCTTAAAGATCTGGAGACACTACTTGTATGGAGAAAAGTATCAGATCTTCACCGACCACAAGAATTTACAGTATATATTTTCAAAGCAGGAGCTTAATATGAGGCAGAGGAGATGAATGGAGATGATTAAAGATTATGATTGCACTATAGACTACCATCCTGGAATGGAGAATGTGGTAGGTTATGCATTAAGTAGGAAGTCATCTTCATCATCAGTGGTAGACAATGCACAATTGTATTCCTTGGCATGTCAAAAAAGAGATATGCTATTGCATCTTTGTGAGATAAATGTGCAGCTGGAAGTTTCCTTGCTGGCAGGTTTGTTGGCACAATTATTAAACCTACTTTGAGACAGCAGATTCATGATGCACTGTAGAATGATACTATGATACAAAATATCCGATCAAGGATTAGCAATGAAAAGTATGATGGATTCCATGAGGCATATGATGGCATGGTTTGTTGCCACAATAGAACAATAGTTCCTATTGTTGATGGGTTGAGGAAGATGGTACTTTAGGAGGCTCACTCCTTGATATATGCAATGCATCTTGGAAGTACCAAAATGTATCAGAACTTGAAGGATTTGTATTGGTGGCCATGTCTAAAATGTGATGTGGAAGAGTTCCTTGCCAGATGCCTAGTTTGTCGGTAGGTGAAGGATGAGCACCAGAAGCTTGTAGGTACACTACAACCTTTACCAATACCACAATGTAAATGGGATCATATTACCATGGAATTTGTGGTTGGTCTTCCTTGGACACCCAAGGGTCATGATTCCAAATGGTTGATAGTAGGCAGATTGACTAATTCATCCCACTTTCTTCCAGTTAATATGACATTTACAACAGAGAATTTAGCACAAGTATATGTTGATGAGATAGTCCATCTGCATGGCATTCTAGTAACTATAGTTTCTAATAGAGGTCCACAGTTCACAAGTTGTTTTTGGGAACATCTTCATTCAACAATGGGAACACAACTGAGATTCTGCACAGTTTTCCATCCGCAGATAGATGGCTAGTCTTAAAAGACTATTCAGACTTTGGAGGATCTCTTGAGAGCATGTTCCATATAGTTTCTGGGTAGTTGGGATATACACATGAATCTAATAATGTTTTCCTATAATAATAGTTATCAAAGGAGCATAGATATGGATCCTTATGAAGCTCTATATGGGAGATGTTGTCGGTCTCCTCTTTGCTGGTATGAGACACGTGAATATCAACTTTTGTGTCTTGAGCTTGTACAACAGACTACTGAGAAGATTAAAGTAATACAACAATAGTTGAAGCAGCCTAGGACAGATAAAAGTCTTATGAAGACCATCATCATAGACCACTTGAGTTCCAAGTGGGAGACAGAGTGTATCTTTAGGTTTCCCCTTGGAAAGGTGTGTTGAGGTTTGGAAGGAAGGGTAAGATGGCTCCTAGATTTATGGGACCATACCCTATCTTAGCTCGCATTGGAAAGGTGGCATACAAGTTGGAGTTACCACCAGAGCTACACATGTTACATAATGTTTTTCATATCTCCTTGCTAAGGAAATGCCATCCAAATATAGAGCAGACAATCCAACTAGTAGAGGTTGAGTTAGATGAGGATATCTTTTATGTTGAAGGTCTAGTGTTGATCCTGGACATGAGAGTGAAGAAGCTGAAGAAGAAAGATATGTTTAAGGTTTTGTGGCATCATTGTGGTGTAGAGAAAGCTACGTAGGATCTAGAATATGAGATACTTAGGAAGTACCCATCTCTCTTTGCGTAGGATTTTGGGGCAAAATCCTTATTACAGTTTTATAGTTGTAAGGCCCCTAAACATGCTTAAAATATTGAACAAGATTAATTACCATAATTGAATGTTTATAACCTTAATATAACCTTGTTATATGCTTTGGAATCATAAAAAAATCTTAAGTTTCAAATTTGGTCCAATTTGGACATTGTTTGAGAAAGTTATGCAATTTTATGTACATTTTGGAATTTTCTACAATTTACCCAATTAAGGGGTTTTCTTTGCAAAATTTTCCATTAATTATTTTCATTATATGTTTTACCATCATTCTTGAGCTTGTTGAGTCATGGGATGCTCAATTATACCTTGAATTGGAGAAGATTTCATTCTATGTTGAATTACGGTTTACCTCGCACCCTCCCGCATGGATGAGGCACCTTCAAGGATATCAACTGATGGCTCCACTGCTTGGGCATCATTTAGTAGTAACATCTAGTGGTCATCACTAGAAGTCCCTAGGTCAATGGTTGAAGCTGGTTTGGATCATTTGAACCCACGACTCACTTATGGACATGATCAACCGATGGTTCACCCATCTTTAGACCTAAACAATGATAAAATGAAGGTAACCTTTGACCAATAGCTGATGGCTGGCCTTGGAGACCATCAACCGATGGCCTAGAAGTCCCCAACATCTGGTGGACCTTTTTCTTGCTCATCCGTGCAATATTTAAGCCATGGACACATGGTGAGGTGCTTATACACCTCATGCTTCTTCTCAACCTTATCCCCCAAGCTTTATATACTTATCCTTAGCCCCCAAAACAAATCTTTTTCTCTCTTCTACTTCCCTCATACTAAGAGGCTCGTTCTCTTTCTGTTATTCTATATAAAACATGTCCAAGGTAGAAGAAGAAGATGATCTTCTTGGAAGAAGCTCCTAGGGTTCCAATTTGCTCCCTTCTAGGGTTTGTAAAGCTTGTTCTTGGTGAACTAGACCTAAATGATTAAGTAATTCCTTCTTTCCTCCATTGACTTCTCTGGTCTTCTTCCTCCTACCTCTCTCTAGGTCAAAATCTTGCTTTTCCATGGTATAAATTGCTCTATAACTCAAGAACATATCTTTTCTTGCTCTCTCTTCTAGGGTTTTGCTTCCTTGTGGAGAAAGGTACCTAGTTGGCCGAGTTCATATTTGAAACTTGGGTTTCCTTTCCTTCTTTGCTTGAGATCCTTGCTTCTAGAAGTTTGTTCTTAACAGTAGAGGTCAGTTTTGTAACTTTCTTCACCTATATTTGCTTACTCCAAGCTTATTTGCTTATGTTCTTTCTTAAAAATGAAGATCCTTGCATATAGAAGATATGCTTGCTATGGTTTCCAATTTTTATGGTGTTATCTCATCTATTCTAGTTCTAAAATGAACATGTAAATAGGTGTAACACCTTTCTAAGGTAGAGGATGGTCTAGGGCAGGTTAGTAGCTCAATTATTGGTGCTAAGAACCTAACAATCGATAGATTAAACTAGGGTTTTCAAGTCTTTTTCCTTCACTACTACATCACCCGATGATGACACCATGTCAACCTATGGTGACACCATGACAACTGGTGGTGGTGACCAAGGGTTGCAAGAAAATTGATGGTCACCCCTTAGGTCAAGTTTTGGTATAGTTAGACTTAAATGATAAATAGTTAGTGCCCTAATGGAGATATAAACCAATGGTGATAATGATGTAACATCCAATGGTGAGAAATGATAGTAGTGATGATCCTATCAATCAAAGGTGGCCCAAGATGTCACAATTGATCGTGAATCAGGTCACCACAACTGATGACGATTCAATATCTTAAATGTAGCTTCATTCCAGCCTTAAACCAATGATCACTTGGTTCAATGGATCTAATGGTTGGACCTATACCCTAATTGATGACTTTGAACAATGAACCAGATCCAATGGATGAGGTTGGATGTTTCAACATCCAATGAACTAGAATGAATCCCATAATGTTATATATGGGTCCTAGTGATGAGAATTCAATGATTCAATGCCTAAAATTTGTAGTCTTATCTTTGCCCTTGTATGAATACATTTAATAAATCACCATAACAAGTAGATGTGTACCCTTAATGATACCTAGCTTGCTACACCAGCTCTAATATTATTAAGTAATGGTGATTGGTTATATTTGGATGATTAATGTTTCAATGTATTACACTCTCCTTGTGTTGAAACCTCAATATAGTGCTAATTGCATATCATAGTATCTTGCCATGTTAAAATCCATGGGATGCATATGTGGTGATGATCTTTTGAGCCTTGTTTAAGGCCTAGAAGTATAATGATGATCTTGCAGGGATTAATGTGATGGTCTTAGTGATGTTTGGACATGTTGAGTCCAGATTGAAGTGAAATCCTTTTTATGTTCCAATAAACGATTGAATCCCTGTAACTTGTGATAAGAAATGAATATCTTGAAATGGTATGATGACAGATGTGGTATATTATGATGCAATAAGTGATAGCATGTGGTAATGTGATTAAGATCTATACTTCAAACATTTTATATCTTCTGAAGTTGCATTGCTTATACACTTGTTAGAAATGAATTAGGGTTTGTATGTCCATTTGTATGATGAAGCCTTAATTCACTCAATTGGCAATAATTAATAAAGTGTAACCCTAATCATGTAGTGCCCTGTGCCATAGATCCATGTTAGTGACAAGATTTTCCATATGGTGAAACAAGTATTCCTAAGGGAAACTCAGAGCACATACTGTTGAGTATACAGGGTACTTGTCATCTTAACTCGAAGTGTTTGGGAGGATGACTGCGGTCATACCTCACGA
This sequence comes from Alisma plantago-aquatica, assembly GCA_963693085.1. NCBI lineage: Eukaryota > Viridiplantae > Streptophyta > Magnoliopsida > Alismatales > Alismataceae > Alisma > Alisma plantago-aquatica. Next base: position 713,793,498 of record OY856411.1, on the reverse strand, counting down.
GGAGAACGACTATGGTCATGTCTCAGATATGTGTATATGATGAGATTTCTAGAAAACTATAGTTGTACCTCAGATGGTAGAGTTTGCATACCCACCTCCTATCACTAGTGTCATGACTTGTACCAACGAAGGACTGGGTTGTTAGTAGCTTCACCTAATATGTCATTGTGTTAGACTCGTATTAACTGAGGGTGGATTAGATCTTAGGAATCCAATTATCCTAGATCTTGTATGACACTGATTTGGACTTAGTAGTGGTCAATTGGGACTTGAGTGGTATTCCTCAAATCCCTCAGGGCAACATAATAAAAGATGTAATACAATTTGTGTAGTATATTTGTTAAGGTCAAGTAAATTTCACATTGGTTGTATTATCCCTTAACTTACTTTTATACTACATAGTGCTTATAAGATAACATCCTAAAATATATAAGTAGTTATTCTTATTATTAAGTTTACTTGCGTAACTTTCTTATTATGCTTAAACTATTTAATCTGCTTAAATTTTTTATTGAATACCCTAAATGCTCAGTCTATTACTGTTAAATAATATGTTGTAATCAATATCTATTGGAGAGAGTTATATTTCTTGCTGGGATTGGGTCTCACCAGTGGGTCACCACATCTTTTTAGGTGGTCGCAAGCAACGAGGTTGAGGTCATGTTGTAGAAGAGAACCGGTCAGGTGATCAATAGATTCAGAAGGTTGGTCAATTGTAGATGCTAGCAGTAGAGTCCTAGTGCCATCCTCGTACTCTCAGGTCTCAGTATGGGAGATATTTTCTAGACGAGTTACTTGTATCAACATGAGATTTTGGCAGTATCCTAGTGTATGTATATATGGCATGAACATGTAAATGCTTATTTTGTACACAGGATGTGGCTGGGGCCATTGAGTATAGATATAAATTCCTATTATAATATATGAGAATGAAAATGATAGACATTTATGTAAATGTTTTAGAATTTGTCCTTGTTGTGAAATCTGGTTTTAATTATTCCGAATTTTGACATGTGATTAATTTAGTAATTGATTGTGTTTTGTGTTTTGATTAATCTCATTAAGCATGACGTGGTGTCACAATAAGCATATTTAATAACATAAGCATGTCTAACGACATAAGCATGGCTAACATTATAAACATATCTAGCAACATAAGCATGCTTATAGACATAAGCATGGCTAACAATATAAACATATCTAACAACATAAGCCTGTATGACGACATAAGCATGGCTAATAGTATAATCATTTCTAACAATATAAGCATGTCTAACGGCATAAGCATGGCTAATAATATAAGCATATCTTACATCATAAGCATGTCTAATGACATAAGCATGGCTAATAATATAAGCATACCTAACAACATAACTATGTCTGACAACATAAGCATGGATATTTCCTCTTATTGCACTATACATCATATATATATGAAAGGATGAAACAAGGGAATCATCCAATGTGAATTGTTGTATATCCCTGATCTGATATGCTACACGGCTGTATTACATCTTTTATTAAGCCCTAGGGAGTTCGAGGTATAGCACTCAAACTTCCAACTAACCACTACAAAGTCACAATCATCTAGGAGAGCTGGAATCCTAAGATCTTTCACCCTCGGTCAGTATGAATCGATCACAATGACATATCAGTCAAGTTTCCTGCATCGACATATTAGTCAAGATGCAATCAACATAGTCCGCCCTTGGTATACGATTCACACCAATAGAAACTAGGGTATACAACCCTATTAGAGGTACAACCACAAATGTCCTCAAGCACATCACATATATAAGAATCTGAGACACAACTTCAACCGCTCTCAAAGTGAGGCATGACCGCAACCATCCTAAAAACATTGGGATCATGATAACAAGGAACACAATCTCTTGTACCAGCATATACTCAATAATATATGACTTTGAGCTTCCCTTCTGGATCACCCATTTCACCATCCAACAAGTCCTTAGACTGGAATGTCTTTAGGGCACATGACACTACATGATTAGGGTTTCACTTGATTATTTATTGCCAATTGGGTGAGTTAAGGCTGCATCGACCAAGTTTTTCATACAAACCCTAATTCATTTCTATATGAAATTGGTATATAGCAACTCTAGAAGATATAAAACGTATGATACATATTCCTCATTGCAATTCACATGGTAAAAGTTCATTGCAAATGATGATACTATATTCTCATCACACCATCACATGATATTTATCCTTATCACTCTTGAAGAGGATTACACCTCCATTACCACCTAAGACATACCAAAAGGTATTTAGACCATCACATGATCTCCTACAAGTACATCATTATCTTTCAACACCTTATAGAATGTTCAACAGTCATCATCATTCTTGTGGTACTTAGGTGTAGCATAAGATTCCATCAAACATAAGAGCTATGGAATTCACATGGTAACATAGTAGGGTTACTACTAGTATTATGAGAATATTCCTCCATCATATAAATCATACAAGAAAATTAAGTATGATTGACCATCCTCACTTAATTATCCAAGTAAGGTGGGTGGAATTTAAGGTTACCAAACAATACCAAAGTAAACTATCAGATCATACACTTACTTAGGTTAAAATAATAAACATATACAATTAGCATCCCATTGGAACATGGATGCACTAAGCCAAAACATCACCATTAAATCATGTGCCTCAACTCCAACCAGCAGATCTTTTGCTAAGTGTGAGAACTCATTACACTAAATGAGTTTACTCAAAACATAAAGCACAATCAATCACCAATTAACCACATACCCAAAAATATGGGTAAATTAAAACTGATTTCAACATCAACACCCACTCAGAAACATTTGCATAAGAGACCAATATCTTTCTTATATCCATACTATGCCAAGAATTTGATACAAATTGTTCTATCTCCTTAGCTACAACATATCTACACAGGAGAACAATATTTGTATATGCCACACAATAAACATTAACATTCTAACAAAATTATGATTCGCTTGAAATACCATATACAAACTTTTCCTGTTCGGACCTGAGAGTACAGGGATGACTCTAGGACACACTAGATGTTGATGCCTTAATATTGCCATTGTTTTGGGTGAAGCCTATAGTGCAATGTTATGATTATAATGATGAGAATTTAATGGTTCAATGCCTTAAACTTGTAGTGTTACCCTTACCCTCATATGATTATGATTGATAATCACTATAATGAATTAATGGGTAACCCTAATGGGGTATATCTTGTTATACCTACCTTTAATATAACTAAATGATGGTAATTGGGTATGAATAGCCCTTGAATGACTAATACAATCATGGAGTACTCTCTTATTTTTGTTGAAACCCTAGTATGATATAACTCAATGGTTATACCTTGATTTATGTGTGGGTTCATACTTGAGAATAGTATGGAATGTGATGGTGATGCTTCACCTTATGCATCCATGATCCAATGGGGATGTTGTGAGTTAGGGTTTGGGTATGAGTGTTGACTAGTAACATTAATATAATTTATCTTGTGAACCTAACTCTAATGCAAATAGATAAAGATGAGTATTCATGTTTAACCTTCTTATATGATGTCATGATGGTGAAATAACCTCCTTAATATGATCATAACCTTAATGTGTTAATTGATGGTTATCATAGCCACATGGTTGATACTTTCTTATGCTAAACATGTGCATTATGAATATGATGAGGGTTAATCATATCTAGATTCCTTGCATGTTTATGTAATAAAGGAATGTTCTTGATGTTAATATAACCCTACTATGATTGTTTATGAATATCTCCTATCTCATTAATGCAATATTGTGTTGATTTGGTGTATTATATGTAAGTGATGTTTTTGAGTCTTTTTATAAGGCATGCAAAGCTAATGATGATCTTGTAGGGAATAGTATGATGGTCTTAATTACCTTTGGGCATGGTTTAGCCCTGAATAAGGTGTAATCCTCTTGTGTTGATAAGGGTTGATACCATGTGATATTGTGAAAAGGATTTATATCATGTGATAGTATGATGGTCTTAATGACCTTTGGGTATGGTTGATCCTTGAATGAGGTGTAATCCTCTTGTGTTGATAAGGATTGATACCCTATGATATTGTGAAAAGGATTTATATCTTGTGATAGTATGATGACTAGTGTGGTCTCATGAATGGTATGTGAATAGTACCATGTGACGATGAGATGAGAAATTATGTTCCACACATTTTATATCTTTTAAAAGTTGTGATATTTATATGCTTGCTAGAAGTGAATTAGGGTTTGTATGTCCACTTGTTTGATGAACCCTTAATTCACCCAATTGACATAACTAATCAAGTGCAACTCTAATCATGTAGTGCCATGTGCCGTAGAGCCATCTTCAGTGTCAAAACTTGCTGGATGGTGAAATGAGTATTCATAAGGGAAACTCGGAGCGCATACTGTTGAGTATGTGGGGGTGGCAAGTTGAGGATATATCCTTGTCATCCATAATGCAAGTTGTGGAGGATGGCTATGGTCATGCCTCATACATCTGATGTGATTGAGGACAACTGCGGTTGTACCTCACATTAGAGGGTTTTGTATACCCTAGTTTCTAGTGTCATGACCTATACTAAGGGCGGACTAGTGGTTAGCAGCTTGACGATATGTCATTATGGTGGCATCTTTGACTGATATGTCACTGCCTTTTTACTCGTACTGATTGAGGGGAAGAGATCTTAGGATATCGACACTCCTAGATCTTGTACGTAACCAAATAGCCCTTTGCAGGGGTCGGTTGGACTTTGGATGGTACAATTCAAATTCCCCAGGGCATAATAAAAGATGTAAGACATCCGTGTAGCATATCTATTTAGGTTTATACACAATGCTTCATATTGGATGATAACCCTTGTTTGCTTTCTTTTCATTAAGATCATGTTTAGTATAATAAGAGATAATATATGTATGCTTATGTTGTAGTTATGCTCATGTTGCAAACATGCTTATGTTGTCAAATATACTGACACTAATGGTTAAGATGATGCTTCTAGCTATGTTTAATACTTCTAGCCATGCATATGTAATTAGAAATGCTTAAACTATTAATCACGCCTATGTAGTTCATTGTGTTACGATGTTAGTTCTACTTATGATATAGATTTGTTCCCTTTATTTGAGATTCCAATATTGATAGCCATGTTATGTTACTAGACATATTCATGATGTCAGAGATGCTTATGCTACTAGATTGCTTGTGTTATTAGCAAGGAATATGATGATAGTCATATTAATGATAATGATTGTTATTAGATGCAATTTGATGATATTTGAGTAGATATCTATCCAAAGAAATGGATTTATTTGTTATCTATATATGCATTGATGATCATACTTGTTGCTAAAATTAATTGTTTAATCTGTTTAGCATACTTGAACTATTCAATTTGTTCAATTGATTATTAAATACTCCAACTGCTTAATTATCTACTATTCAACATGTTGTAATCAATAAGTGTTATTTGAGGTTATATCTCTTGCTAGGACATGGGTCTCACCCTTATGGTTTGCCACATTTTTTTAGGTAATTGGAAGTAAAAAAAGCAAACATGTGGCAGCAAAGAGGAGCTATAGTAATGAATCTTTGAGAAAGTAATATTTTGGTCCTAATAAAGTGATTTAAATGGTTTCCTTTATGAGATCAACTTAAGAAGCTCATTTACTGGCGACTTGTTTTAAATAAACAATCACTTGTGGGTTTTACCCTACTCTCAATGGAACGTTTTGTGTGATGTCTAGGGTTAGATGGTGACTCTTTCTAGAGAACAAATCAATGGCTTCATAGGTGGTTTTTTCAAGATGTTTACTTACTTAAACTACTAATGTCTTTACCTTTTCAACATTTAATGGTTAGAGCAACAAATGACCCAAGAAACCATTGGTTCAAGGCTTAATTGATGATACAACTATATGATTAACTCACCATAGGTTTTGGAGATCTGATACACCATCATTAGTGACCATTAAGTCACCATAGGTTGTTATATCAACACTATATTCATTAATCAACATCAAAAATCAAACTAATATCACCAATGATTGATAACATCTTTAGGGTACTTAGTTGTTAATCACTAGGCTTCTAATTAAGCCAACACCTGACCTAAGGGGTGAGAGTAAGTTGACACCCTTGGTCACCACCATCAGTTGTCATGAAGAAAAGACCATCGGTTGTTGCAATGGTACCACCATCGAGTCATGTATTTATAGAAGAAATCATGTTTAAACCCAGAAATTGACCATTAGTTGATAGGTGCTTAGCGCCACAGGTTGTCAAATCAACCTGATCCAAGTCATGTTATACCTTAGGAAGAATGTACACATCAATACAGGTTCATATAGAACTGAAATCAGAATAGGGAGCATTATAAAAATCAAAATCCAAGTCAAGCATTGCTTTTTAGTGTATGGATCATCATTTTCAAGCAAGAACATGAGTTAGCAATCTTATGGTAAGCAATAAACATGGATCAAGTTATAAAACTTGCTTATAATTAGAAGATATATTCCCAAACAGAAGAAAACATGAGCAGGTAGGGTAGGAAATCCAAGCATAAGCTGTGAACTCGTCCATCTAGCACCTTTCTTCATCAAATGTGCAAACCCTAAGCATAAGGAGCAAGAAATGTAGGGTTTTAGAGCTTTAGAGCAATTTCTACCATGGAACAGAAAGGTTCCGACCTGGATAAAGATAGGAGGAAGGAATAAAAAGAAATAAATGGAGGAAAGAAGGAGATTCTTACTCTTTTAGGTCAAGATCACTAGAAGGAAGCTTTTTAAACCCTAAAAGGAAATCAATTGCAACCCTAGATTCTTTTTCCAAGAAGGTCCCCTCTTTCTTCTTCCTTGGACATGAAATTCACAGAAGCATAGAGGGAGAACGAAGTTCATAGAAGGAGGGAATTGGTGGAGAGAAAATGGCTCGTTTGGGTGCTGAGGGATAAGTATATGAAACTTTAAGATAAAGAAAAAGAAAAGGTTGAAGTTCTAGTATCTTTCCAAGTGTCCATGGCCTTAAACTATTAAGAATATGCAAGAAAACACACAAGAAGCTCCCCCACCATCCATATAGACATGCTTAGCTTTCCTTTATCGATTTTCCAAGCCAATTAAATAATTCATTAGTTGATAGCTACTAAAAGTAGCTCATCCATGAAGGGGTAAACCCTAAAATACCCTTGAGGAAAACACCTTCAAACCAAGGTTTAAATAGGTGGCCCATGGATCAAAAAAATCAAGAATGATTAGAGAATATCCAAGGAACACAATGCAAGTGATAAATTGCAACGAAAACCTCTCAATTGGGTAAATTTCAGAAAAGTCCAAAATGTGCATAAAATTGCATAACTTGCTCAAATAGTGTCCAAATTGGACCAAATTTGAAACTTAAGCTTGTATTATGATTTAAAAGCATATCACAAGGTAAATTTGGATTATAAGAATTCAATTATGATAAATAATCTTATTCAAATCATTAAGAAAGTTTAGGGGCCTTACACTAAGAACATACATAATATCAAATTTTAACCATCAAATCATGAACCTCCAACCAAAAAACATTGGATGTTATGTAGACAAAACCATAAGATTCCATGTAAGAAAAACCATCAAATCATGCACATAGGAAATCCATCATATTATAAGCCTACAGAGGCCATCCGATCTTGACCTAGAGAGGCCATCTGATCTTGACCTAGGTGAACCATCTTTTGTAAGAAAATAGGTGAACCATTCGTTTTAAGAGCTAGGAACACCATCATTTGTTAACTAGAAAAACCATCATTTGTTGACACCAGGGAACCCATTGGTTGTGAACACACATGAAGACCATAGAATCTTGAAACTAGTAGAGCCATCAAATCTTGAAACCAGTGAAGTCATGAGTTGTCAACATAGAGAGACCATTAGATGTTGACACTAGTCACTAGGTGAAATTAGAACTTACTCATAAGGATAAAATAATAATTTGAACCACTTCATAAGAGCGTCAATACCATCGATTCTAGAGGGACATAGCCATCGATTTTCAACACAAGAGGGAACACTAAGTCTAAAACCATCAATTGTCACAAGAAGTCAAGCCATAGAGTCAGGAAAATAAGAGAGAAATCAATCCATAACATCAAGGAAAAGCCATAATTTCTCACTACAAGTGCACCATTTGTTCAAGGACATGCAAGGTTTAGAACTTCCACTCCCAAGGAAGGAACGTGAACAAGGTTAAGAGATATAAGAAGGAAGATTATCTACTCAAGAACTACCACATGAGCTCAAAACCTAGTCAAGGATTCAATATTTCTACTTGTTATCACATTTTCATGAAAAATCTATGCATAACAAGTTAAGAGTAAGCAATAAATGTTAAGAAGGTTATCTAACTCGCCTCAAGGAATGTGATGAAGGTCCAAACAACAAGGTAGCTCGAAGAAATAGAAGAAAAACCCTAGCTTGAGCACTCCACACATCCAATCTAGCTCCTTTCTCCAAGAACATGGAAACCCTAGGTCACAATAGATGAAAAAAGGTTTTCTTCAACTTCAAACTCAAGCTCCACCAAGAACACTGTGAACCTAATCAAGAAGGAAGAGAGAAGAAGGTAGGGAAACTAGGAAAAATGAAGGAAGGAAGGATATCTTACTTTCTTGGTCAAGAAACAAGGTAAAGGAGCTCCCCACGACCCAAGAGAGGGTAGATCCGAACTCTAGAGGAACATGCAACCCATCTTGTCCAAGCTTCTCCTTCTAGAGCTCCTTCTTTATCACCAAGCAAGAGGGTGGACCCTCCCAAGTGACAAGAAAAAGAAGAGGGTGTGTAAAGGGTTTGTTTGTGTGAAAGGAGAGATGTATATAAATATTAGGGTGAGATAAAAAGGTGGGTTGAGGTGTCAAGATATTTACATGTATCCAAGGTCAAAACATCACATCCATGCAAAACCATGTCAACCATCAGATCTTGATGCCAAGGGAGCCATTGGTTGTCAACCCCAAGAGCACCATCGAGTCTCAACACTAGGTGGCCCATCATATGTTTCCCTCACTTGGAAACAAAGACAAACCATAACATCTCCATTGGTTGTGATCAAAACATGCAACAACCAATGACCCTAGTGGTTCCTCAAAGAAAACCATCAAATTAGGGAATCTAGACGAGGAACCCTAGTCCTCAACCCTTGGTTAGGTAAAACCTCTAATCCAAAGGCGCAACTAGGCACCCAAGGATGAAACTATATCAAACATGTTATGAAAAACTTATGAGAACAGGATACAAGTGACAAAATATAGAATAAACCCTAGATATGGGAAAAATTGCATAAAATCCCTTATAAGCACATAAATTGAAAAACTTACTCAAACAATGTCCAAATTGGGCCAAAATTGAGACTTAAAATTTTCACATGATATCAATGCAAATGTTAGGGTTTTATTAAGGTTTTAAGCATCTAATTAAGTTAAGCAAGCATTTTGAAGCCTTAAGCCAGACTAGGGGACTTACAACCATAAACCCCTAATACAGATTTTGCCCCAAAATTCAAACCAAACAAGGATAGGTACCTCCTATGCATGTTATCCTCTATCTCCTGCATGATTCCTTCCATCCCATAGTGATGTCACAACACCTTCATTAAGGATCTGTTCTTCTCCCTTAACTTTGATATGTGATATCTTGTATCAACATAAAATCCTCCATAAAGGAAACATACTCAAACAACTCCACCTCCACTGTTTGTATCACTTGTCTTGTATCGGGGTGACACTTCTTCAATCATGGAGAATATAAAATGTTGTGCAACTATGGTAGTTCCCTATAACTTGGAATTATAATGGCTTACTATGGCTATCATCATATGATTTCTGCCTATCTTGAGCTATTTTCTACCGTTACTGAATCACAATGATCTTTTCTATAGTCGATTACACTAACACAACACTCAAAAGATGATACTCTACTTGTGTATTACCAAACAAGCAGTGTCCTGTATCTCCTACCATATACTACTTTAGGCATGTCATGTTTTTGCTCCTCTGGTGACTGTTGTTGTAAGAGGTGGACATTATTTATTTGTCAGGAACTATAGGATATATGTTCACAATGATTCCCCAATCATCTAAATGGTTCTTTCTGATTATCCATCTATATGCGGTTGAAAGGCTATGTTGAACTTCCATTGTATCATTGGAGGCTTATGATGTTTCTCCTTGGTTTGCTGATGACTATACAGTTTTCCACAACCACTACCACCTCATGTTTTAGACCTGGCTTCCATTACATGTTCTTTAGATTATGGTACACCTGTGTTCTGTTAGATACATTGCATACATCGGGGAATGACTCTCCTCAAGTACTATCTTACTCAGACCATTAGCATCTGAAACCATTGTTTGGTTGTGATATCGTGTTGTCCCATCTCATGACTCATTAAAGCCATCACACTTCTCGCTGTGAACTCTAATATGAAATCCTCCATCATGGTATCACCTATTTGTACACCTTTGCTTTATTGTAATAGTGTTGGTTTGACTTGTAACTATGTCAACTATCCTATAAATGGAGATTCTTCCAACCGTATGTCTTTTTGCTGAAGTGGTACTAGCATGTCTCATGTGTTGACATGTCAAGGAGTATAACTGCACTTTCTCTACAACACTAACAAAGATGACTTCTTATTTAGTGTAGCTACTTCCACATCCTTCTTTCCCAGATGATCATCTATCGTGCAGTCATAATCCTTTATTAGCTCCATACAATGTATTTACCTCATGTTTTAACTCTTGCTTTGAACAATGTCCCCAAAAATTTAGGGCTAACACAACACCTAATAACTCTGGGTTGTGGGGAGGATAGTTCTCCTTGTCCTTCTTAATATGCCATGAATCAAAAGAAATCCTTTTCTTATCCTACATCGACATGCATCCCACACTATTCCTTGAAGTATCACTAGAAAAACTTAACCTTTCCCTTGTCTTGGAAATGCTAACACTAGAGAACTTGTCAACTCTCCCTTAAGCAATTGAGAAGAATACTATCACTTATCATCCCAAATATAAGGAACATCCCTCCTAGTTGTCTTGGTCAAAGGTAAAGAAATGGCGCTGAATTCTATATGAACCTCCTATAGTGTCCTGCTAGGCCTAGGAAGCTTCAGATATGAGTCAGTGTCTTGGGTTGCTCCCACTCTGGCATTGTATTCACCTCATTGGATCTACACAAACATACTTTGCAGACCTATCATGTCCTAGAAAAGACACCTTGATCAATCAAAACTTGTACCTTTTGAACTTGGTATACAACCGATGCTATCTCAACAACTCTAATATTTCGAAAAGATGCTAATCAACTATTAACTATCTCTGGAGTTACATCAAGACGTTATCAACAAAACCTACCACAATCAACAAGGATACGATCTGAACACTTTGTTCGTCAAGTCCACAAATGTGGCTGATGTATTGATTAGTACAAATGGCACAATCATGAAATCATAGTGACCATACAACCTATGTCATCCACCTTTATTCTCATCTGATGATATCATATCCTCAAGTCTACCTTGAGTAACACTATAGCACCTCTCAACTGACCAAAAGATCATCTATCTTCAGGAACAATTACTCATTCTTCAAGGTGACTTCATTCCACTTGTTGGCAATCCAAGCATAGCATCATAGAATCATCCTTATTCCTCTTGAAAAATGATTGCAGGACCTCAACATCAAACTCTCTCTAGCAGAAAATAATTCCAAGAAAATTATATGATAAACATCTCCAACTCACGTACCATTGGTACACCCAAAAAATTAGGACTCATCACCTTAGTATCCACTACATGTGTTTAAAAAGAACTAACACTCTTGTCTTATCATCTTCTCTGTCATCATAGCCAACTCAAAATAGGTAGGGTGAATCTTAATAACTCCTTGGAAGACTCAAAAGGTGTCCCCATCATAAAATTTCACGATCTTGGAACTATAGTCCAAAACATCCATGTTTCACACCAATATATTCACCCCTAGGATTACATTGAATCCACACATATCAAGTGGCATAAAATCCTCTTTAAACATGTGTCCCAAAAAGAAAGAACTCAAAGGAAAACACATCCCCCACAACACAACAACATTGTCCAAGGGATTACTAGCAAGGATTATCGGTCCTACCGTTATCATGTAAGTTACACTTTTTATGTATCTTTTTCCTTTTCATTTTGGTTCCTTGCCATCTACATAGGAATTATCATGATTATCATACTCTATTGATCTTTCTTTTTGATGATTTATCATTCTTGTGTGTGTTTCCTCTTGTGTTATCTTATTTCTCATTCACTTATCAAGGGGTAGCTCATCATATTTCACATTCTTTTCTTTTAACAAGGATCACCTTCCTTTAATTTCTTTTATGTTTCATGATACACATTAACACCTTCTTATATATATGGATTTGTTTGAGATTTACTCATGTTTCACCTTGTTCATCTATTGTTGTTCTTATTTCACTTCTCATATCACCCTTCTCATTGGAGTTCTCTTCTTCTAATGTGAATTTTTCACCTTGAATCCTTTCATTAACACATATTTATCTTTCTTTTACTTCTCTATCTTTTAGAATTACAGTTGCATGAACTCCTTTTTATCTTATTTGTATTTAGATTTAGGATTCATATGTCATATCTCTCTCTTTAATCACCAAACATTCAAGTTTTATTGGGTTACAATATGGTTTTACCTTTCTTTAGGGTAATATTAATATACGTTCACCATGATTTCTTATTTATCTTATGCTCTTTAGATTGTTTCCAACCGACTATTTAATCATAGTAATAAGAAAGATAACAATAAAAAAGTTTCACACTTGCCTTTCTTCAATAGTTGAATACCAAGCCAGGGCATCCAAGTAGTGAATTAAGGCAGTATGCATTATGTTTGTGTCATGTTCATCACTTAGTCACCATCCTAATCCTGAGTCTTAGTGTCCCTATCCCTAATCTATGATATCAGCTTGTAAAACCCTGATACGCTAAATGATCTCACTCAAAAACCAAAGCATGATCAATCACTAGTTAATCACATCCCTAAAAAGGGACAAAATTAAAACCGATTTGTTTTCCACTAACATAAACAGAAACATCCACATCAAGGTCCAACATCTTGTGCAAATCCATAAATCATACCATGTATCATTACAACTATTCTATGACCTCAACCACAATATATATACATAGGATATTATCCACTTATGCCACATGTACAAGCATCAAAACACCACCAAAAGATCAAGTCGATTGAAACATCATATACACAACTTTCTTGCCCAGACCTGAGAGTGCATGTATGACTCTAGGACACACTAGACGTCTAAACAACCTTCTCTAAGATCCATCACCACAACTCCTCCTCACTGCCACTGGTCTGCCACCGCTGCTAAAGTCCACCTAAAAGATGTGGTGACCCACGAGGTGAGACCCATGTCCTAGCGAGATAACTCTCAACAACATTTATTGATTACAATAAGTTAAGTAATTAAATAGACAGAGAAGATTATATAATAGAAATAAAATACCAGATGTAAAACTTCTTTAAGAGCAGTTTAATCAGAGTCTTTATTTGTAGGATTGAAAGGTTAACAATATTCTTAAAAGATCAGGTGTAGCTAACATAACTGACATAACTATCATCATGAGCATAACTAACATAATAAGTATGGCCAACTGCATAGGCATGTATAACATCATAAGCATGTCTAACTGTATAAGAATATCTAACAACATAAGCATGTCTAGCAGCATAACAATACAAGCATATCTAACAATATAAGCATGTCTAACAACATAAGAATGGCTAACAGTAAAAGCATATCTAACAACATAAGCATGTCTAATAGCTTAAGCATGGCTAACAATATAAGCATATTCAATAACATAAGCATGTCTAATGGCATGAGCATGGCTAACAATATAAGAATATCTAATAGCATAAGCATGTCTAATAACATAAGCATATATAACAACATAAGCATGCCTATTTCCTCTTATCACACTATACATCATATATGTATGAAAGGAGAAAACAAGGGATATCATCCAATGTGAACTGTTGTATATCCCTAATCCATGAATGTATTAAATCTTTTATTAAGCCCTAGAGAGTTTGAGGTATACCACTCAAAATTCCAACTGACCACTACAAACTCGTAAGCAGTTCTGTATAAGATCTAGGAGAGCTAGAATCCTAATATCTCTCACCCTTGGTTAGTTTGAGTCAACAACTACAGACATATCAGTCAAGCTACCTATAGAGACATATTAGTCAAGCTACAATTAACCTAGTCCATCCTTGGCATATAGGTCATGACACTAGAAACTAGGGCATACAACCCTATCATTTGAGGTACAACCACAACTGTCCTTAATCACACCACATATACAAGTATCCCAAACATGACCTCAACCACTCTCAAAATGAGGCATGACCACAACCATCTCAAAACCTTGGGATCAAGATTGACAAGGACACATAGTCTCTTGAACTTGTATATACTCAACAATATACAAATCCAAGCTTCCCTTTCGGATCACCCATTTTACCATCTAGCAAGTCTTAACACTGGAATGTCTCTAAGACACATGGCACTACATGATTAGGGTTTCACTTGATTAGTTATTGCCAATTGGGTAAATTAAGGTTGCATCGACCAAGCTTTTCATTTAAACCCTATTTCATTTCTACAAAACATTAGTATATAGAAACTCGAGAAGATATAAAATGTATGAGACATATTCCTCATTACAACATCATAGGGTACTAGTTCATTGCCACCATGAGACTATATTCTCTATCACACCATCAAATGATATTAATCCTTGTCACTCATGAAGAGGATTGCACCTACATTAGGGTCCAAGACATGCCCAAAGGTCATTTAGACCATCACATGATCTCCTACATGTACATCATTATCTTTCAACATCATGTAGAAAGTTCAACAATCATCATTCTTGTGGTCCTCATGCATATCATAAGATTGCATCAAACATAAGATCTATGTTATTCACGTGGTAGCATAGTAGGGTTACTACTAGAATAATGAGAATATTCCTCCATCATACAAATCATACAAGAAAATCAAGTATGATTGACCATCATCGCTTAATTATTCAAGTAAGGTGGGTTGGATTTAAGGTTACAAAATAGAACCAAAGTAAACAATTAGATCATACACTTACTTAGGTCAAAATAATAAACATAGACACCTAGAAACACATCAAATTATGGAAGAACTCAAGCCAAATCATCACCATTAAGTCACATGCCTCAACTCCAACCATCCGATCTTGTGCTAAGCACACACATAGGCACATACATAATACAAAGATTAACCATAAAATCATGAACCTTCAACTAAAAACCATCAGATGTTATGTAGACAAAACCATCAAATTCCATGTAAGAAAAACCATCAAATCATACACATAGGAAAGCCATCAGATTATAGGCCTAGAGAGGTGACCAGATCTTGACCTAGAGAGGCCATCGGATCTTGACCTAGACAAGCCACTAGATCCCGAACTAGGTGAACCATCATTCGTGAGAAAATAGGTGAACCGTCAGTTTCAAGATCTATGAACACCATCATTTGTTAACCAGAAAAATCATCATTTGTTGACACTAGGGAACCTGTGAACACACATGAAGATGATCAAATCTTGAACCCAGTGGTGTAATCAAATCTTGAAACCAGTACAACCATCAAATCATTAATCCTGCAAAGCCATCAGTTGTCAACCTAAAGAGACCATCGGATGTCAACATTAGGTGAAATTAGAACTTATTCATAAGGAGTAAACCTTTATTTGAACCACTTAATGAGAGAATTAATAACATCGATTCTAGAGGAAAATATCCATAAATTTTCAACACAAAGGGGATCCATCAAAGAAATACTAAGCCTAAAATCATCAGTTGTCACAAGAATCCAAGCCATCCAGTCATCAAAACAAGAGAGAAATCAGTCCATAACATCAATGAATCGCCATCATTTCACACTACAAGAACACCATCAATTCATGGATATGCAAGGTCTAGAACTTCCACTTCCAAGGAGGGAACATGCACAAGGATAAGAGATACAACAAGGAAGATTATCTACTCAAGAACTACCATATGAGCTCAAACCCTTGTCAAAGATTCAATCTTTCTACATGTTATCATGTTTTAGAGAAAGATATAAGCAACACAAGTTAAGAGTAAGCAATAAGTGTGAAGAAGGTAATATAACTTGCCTCAAGGAAGGTGATGAAGGTCCAGACAACAACGTAAGAAAGAGAAGAAAAACCCTAGCTTGAGCACTCCACATGTCCTTTATCCAAGAACAAGGAAACCTTAGATCATAAGAGATGAAAGAAGGTGTTCTTCAACATCAAACTAAAGTTCCACCAAGAACACCATCAATCCAACCAAGAAGGAAGAGAGAGGAAAGTATGACAATTAGGAAAATGAAGGAAGGAGGGAGATCTTACTTTCTTAGGTCAAGAAACAAGGTAAATAAGATCCACACGACCAAAGGGAAGGTAGATCCAAACCCTAGAAGCACATGGAACCAAGCTTGTCCAAACTCTCCTTCTTGAGCTCCTTCTTCTCAACCAAGCAAGAGGGTCAGCCCTCCCAAGCAATAAGAAAAAGAGAGAGTGTGTAAAGGGTTCATTTGGGTGGAAGGAGAGAGGTAGATACATCTTAGGATCAGAGAGAAAGGTGGGTTGAGGTGTCAAGACATGCATGTCATGTGTCCAAGGTAAAAACCTTACATCCATGCAAAACTAGGTCAACCATCAGATCTTGATGCCAAGGGGACCATCACTTGTCAACCCCAGGAGAAACATTTAGTCTCAACACTAGGTAGCAAATTGGATGTGCCCGCACTTAGCCGAGAGAGCAAACTTTAACATCTCCATTGGTTGTGATCGACACATGCAATAACCATTGACCTTGATGGTGCCTTACAGAAAACCATCGAATCAGGGCACCTAGGTGAGGAACCCTAGTCCTCAACCCTAGGTTAGGTAACACATCTAATCCAATGGTGAAACTAGGTGCCCAAGGATGAAAATATATCAAACATGATATAAAAAACTCATTATCACAACATACATGTGAAAAATTATATACTAAACCCAAGATATGGGGAAAATTGCATAAAATCTGTTATTAGCACATAAATTGCAAAACATACTCAAACAGTGTCCAAACTGGACCAAAATTGAAACTTAACATTTTCACATGATACCAAAGAACATATTAGGGATTGATTAAGGTTTTAAGAATCTAATTAAGGTAATCAAATATGTTTGATCCTTAAGCTAGATTAGGGGCCTTACATTATTTTGAATACTTTTCATTGAAACCGATTTTTATTAACTCTTAAAAATGCCATTACATGGGATCAATGTCTTTTTATACTAATAATTTACAAGATTGGCTTCAAGTAGGTTGTTTTTTGTTAAAATTATAAACTCTAAGGATAAATTTCTCTAATGATTTTTTTGTGGAATTGACGTCACATCATCTAGTGACCCCTACATTCAAAAATTTTGACTAGGATACATGCTACAGGCTATCTATGGAAGATCTGGCTCTCGTCATGGATAAATTGAAGCCAGAGGAGGGAAAAAAATAGTTAATATTTTAGAAAGGGACGACATCCAAGTCATGAGGCTAGATATTTGTGAAATCCTCATAGTAGGATGTTACATGACATTTAACATCTTGACAACTTGTCAACTAATTTTGGCAAATGACCTCGATGACATATACATGTCTTACTATGAATTGGTGAGGGACATCATCATGAAAGAGGAATTAGGAGAACTAGAAATGCTATGGGAGAAATTCAAGTCAAGTTTCCCTAAGCTCATCATTGTCCCCATCCTCCACGATGGGAAATGGACTATACTATATATTAATGCCAAGGCCAGTACCACCATCCTCCACAACAACTCTGACACCATGTTCAACATGAAATAAACTACTTATCACAAAACTACTAACAATGTGGCTGAATAGAAAGCTGCACAAGTTGCGATACATATAATTGATCCAAATAATATTTATGGAAAAGATTTCTCAATAGAGGATGTAGGTTTTGAGAAGCTACAATTCTACCATAGGAGCACACAACAAACTCTAGGATCCAACGCTTGTGGTTTCTATGTACTCTTTTGGATGTAGATCCTGGAAACAAGTGAATAGAAGGTGGAAAGTTTCCAGGACGACTATTACCACCACCTACAAGGATCATATAACATCTAGATCCTAAATATCATCTTGGGTAACCACAAGTTAAATACTTATCTCACCTATTTACATAAAACCTCATTATGTGACACTCTAAGGACCGAGTGCATGATAAGTTTGGGGGGGTGTTGTGAGAAGGTGAGTTAGGTATGCTTCCTTTCCCTTACCTCTGCACATATATTATAGACTTATTTCTTTTTCCAGTTGCACATACATTATAAAGAATGTTCTTAATAT
The DNA here is from genome assembly GCA_963693085.1 of Alisma plantago-aquatica. Taxonomy (NCBI): domain Eukaryota; kingdom Viridiplantae; phylum Streptophyta; class Magnoliopsida; order Alismatales; family Alismataceae; genus Alisma; species Alisma plantago-aquatica. Next base: position 713,774,945 of record OY856411.1, on the reverse strand, counting down.
AGGAGACAATTTTGCTATAGGTAAACTTTGATCCAATTTTATGGGATGTTGTTATCCCTCACAAATTTAGACCTTCTTACCTTCAAGCTAATTCTTAGTGTAATCATTGCTAAAGTTACTGATTTAGGTAATAAATCCATCTAATAAACTGCCATTTGACAATGTATTCATAATATTTTTAACTCAATACACTACAAACTGTAAAGAATGCTTTCTATCCCTGGAAAATTCTTAAAAATAAAAGAACTTAGTTTGGTACACTCTTGGTCGACCACTCGAGCCTAGTAGTGCAGGTTTGAAGTGTGTACATCTTGCAAAAGGAAAAAAACTACCCCTTCTAGTACTTGATTCCCACTAGGAATAAAAGAGGCTTACTGGCTCACAAATCCTTAAAATCCCATCAACCCTAAGTCTCATGAGAAAGAATAAAATCTTGAGAGATAAAAACATGAGAGTTGTGCCTGATAAGATGTTGAAGGGTTTTGCCCGATTGATGTATTGCTGCACTCAAGAATGCAGGTATGTTGGGCTTGATAGTAGAATTTGGACGCCAAAAATATCACACCATGTCTTTCAAAGGTGATCTAGATAAAAACATGAAATTATAATATTATCGATGCTTGAGTAACACTATAATTACAACAACACTCATGGTTGAGTGAAACCCAGGAGGACATGTTACAGTACATCCTTTAGTAACCCCCCACATCTCACTTGACTATGAAAAAAAAATGTTGGGTGTGAAATCCACCTTTAGCAAGAACCAAGTGTGAATACATCTAGGAACCAAAGCTTTGAGTGGAAAATCATGAAAGAGAAGCCCTTCCTCGAAGAAGGTTATATTAGATAAAAAGTCATGCAACTCTGGATCTTTAACAAGGGAACTAGGGATACATTAAAAAATTGTGTAGTTAGTCAAATATCTTGACCTAAATATGGTATAACAACGTATTCAATACTAAAAAACACTAATTGATAAAGCCCTTTGGTGTCTCTTGATGCTTTGATTCTAGTTATTAGCTTGAGTATAAGCTAGAATATATGTCTAGGGGGATTGATAATATACAATTATGTGGATGTCTCATGCTAATGTTTGTCATTAATTTCCATCGATAGCATATGTTTACATAGGACTTTTTGCATTTGCCTACATGATTTCTATTTTTACCATAAAAGAGAAATGACTATTCATTCACATGTAGGAAAACCATTAATTGTTAGTTAGATAGAATTACCATTGGGTGTCACAATCGACAGAACTGGTAACTTAACTGACTGAAGGATCCTCTACAACCAATGGCCTTGCTGAATTCACTCCTGAAGATTTATCAAAGGGCCTAGATTCTAAAGACTCCTTGACTTCGCCTACCAAAGGTGTGTCTGAATCTCCCCAAGCAAAGGCTAGACCATGGTCTTCCCTACCGATGGTCCCACTAAGTGTCGCAAACTAAAGGCCATATTTTGATGGTTCATCAAGAGAGATACCTATCGAAGGCCTAGCTACTTATCCTAATGAAGGCGTGGTTGAGCCTCACCTATCGATGGCTTGGTTGGGTCTCCATCAAACAATGGTGCAGACGAGCCTCACCAACAAAAGGACCATCTACTACCCCCATCTATTCATGGTTGGGTAGACTTTTACCTTCTGATAGATTCTCAACATTCTTCCACCATTACAGTTGAGCATATGCTTTGAGTCACATGATCTAGGGTTCTTGGGGGTGCAAGCAAAGCTCCATCATAAGTACCTCAAGTACCACATTATGGGCTATAAATTGCACCCCCTGGCTAGGTAAAAAGGGCTTCACACCAAAGGATGAAGTGTTGACGCATTCCACACCTTCCATCAAACTTGAAATGAGAGTGTAAAATGCTTCCATCGACTTATAGTTATTGAGTACGAGGGTCTAAGGTTCCTTGCACCTCCAATTTATCTCTATTGCCTCTAAATACCTTCTTCAAAATGGGAAGGATGATGGGAGCTACTATCCACCTCACCATCACCATCACCAAATAAGGAGGCCTTCATCGAGCCTCAGTACCCCTTCATGGTTACTGTTATTGCATTTTTTCATTCTTCTTCCCCTATCTCACATTGTTCATATTTTTCATCCATCCATCTGCCATGGCTATATTCACTTGTAAATACAAATTGTCACTCACTACTATGAGAGGATAAACCATTTTATTGGGTTGGGAGTAGCCAATAAGGCTCTCTTAACATGTAAATACTTATATTTATTGACTATATACTTTTAGCAATGTTATCTCTATGCTCTTGTTCTTTATTTCTTCACATGCATGTTTAACTACCATCTTGGGTTGCTTGATTAGATCAATCTTAAGCTCTAGAGATTAGAAAATAGACACTAATGATGTTTTCTTGTAAACTATGCTAAGGATATACCATGGGTGTGATTATTTCACCTTGGTGAGATGCCTTAAAAGGTGAAACTTAACCCAAGTTCTGTCCATTGTTATATAAGACACAAGTAAAAATCTAATTTCATTTTTGCCTTGTTAATATAGTTTTACCTTATTTTTTTTCTTTAGTTCTTTGTTTGAATGGCATCGTCCATTGAGGGACACTTTTATCTCCTTTTAGTTACACATAACTAAGTCAAGGCTTCACATCCTAAACACCTACCACCCTTATCCTTGAATTTGACCCAGTTTACTGCACAAGGCCCCATAGTATCATTATGGGTGCCTAAGTATCATGTATACATATAAATTCCAATTACGTTTGGATTTGCACCCTTTTTAGATGCACAATTTGAGGTACAAAGAGTGAGGATTTAATGTTTTGCCTCATTTATTGTGAATTTCATAGAGCGTTTATGAAATTTTTTCTATTTTCCTTGCATCAACCTATAAATTAAATTAGAAATGATTAAATAACAAACAATTGCATAAAATACTAAAAAGTCATAATAATTGAAATCTCAAATGATGTACAATATAAATGTCCATAAATAAATAAAAATGCAACTTAGAATATGATGAATAGACATTCATCAAACAACCAAAATCATGAATGTCTCTATTCCTTCAGGATCACAAAATCTAGTACACTCTTCCAACTAAATGCTTTCAATCAATGTTCATGTCTCATACTCACATCATGAATTACTACACTAATATGGCCAAGCTATCCATCCTTCTGACATCACAGAATACAACTATCCATGTCCTTGTACATGACTTTTCTTCATACTCTAGTTACTACTATAATACTCAATACCACACATGTCTAATGATTTCAATAAAATTAAGGAATCCAACAAAACTAAAAGTATGCACAAATTCCAACACTTGGGTATGTCAAAATGATATCAATGGAGTATGTAACACCCTATATGGAAAATGGAGTGAATGGAGGTATGGAAAAAAGAATGCACATCTCTTCTATATTTAAATTGAGATAGCATATTATTTCTATAAATGTACATATTGCAACATTTTTTTTTCATTTTTTTTTCACATTGGTATCATTTATTTATTTATTTTTGGTGATACACCCTATTACATAGATAGGGGTATGGAAGAGTAGAGTATAAAGAAAAGGGGTGGTGAGCCATCCCAATCTTAGAGTTTGGAACACTTAATGTTTTTTTAAAAGGATGAGAGGTAATAAGATGGAAGAAGAATTGTAGAGGATGGTTTGAATCATACCCGATACTTGTTTTTATGATTAAATACATAAAGTTATGCCTTTAATCAAGTAAACCCAAATGATGACTAGATAAGGGGATGTATTGAAAATTCCACATATATGATTCATCATCCAGTAGGAGGGGCTCCTTCTTTGTTCCCTTTCATACTCTAACACCTACCATCCATTCCAAAAACATGATGATAATAGTAAATGGATATAAAGGGTGATTTATAATCATTGGCATAAAATGCTAAACACAATGCATACATGAATGTAAACTAAACATACCAGATAATGGCTTCAATGATCATTGCAAGGACTAAGAACTAAAATGACAATAGTTTTAAGCTACATGCTATACAAGTAATCTACATTCAAATATAATATGTTAAAATAAAAGTAGTAGAATAAATATAGATAATTGTCAGAGGAAAGGAGTATGTACCACCCAACCTCCACCATGAGTTTCTATATTTTTCATCCTGAAAAAAACAATCAACCCAAAATGGAGAGGAAGAGATCCTCAATGCTCATCTAGAAGGCCTTGCAAACTTGAAAAAGATCCAAGTGAACGAAATATGAAAAATGATGGAACCTTGAACATGAGAGATCCATGGAGAAATCGATTCTCAAGTGGTCGTGGTAACTCAAAGGTACTATTAGGATGCTTGGAGTAGTATTGCACTTCATGCCATAATGCATCCAATAGGATCCACAAATATTCCCCTATTAGTAGAGGTAGTGCATTACTTGCGTGTAGATCTATAAGAAGTGGCAGAAAGTGGGAGTGGTGCATGTCTGATGGATCTTTGATTAGATCATCAGTAAGGAAAAGAGGTAGACTACCTTCTTTTGTAGCTAAGGTAGTATCTGGTAACTCCACAACTAGAGTTGTCATCTGTGCTAAATCAAGTGGATAATCTAGCTCTGGCTTCTTAAAATTACCTAGATCTATATATAGAAGACGTGGTGCTGGCACAGGAGGAACTATGTAATCTGTGAAATTGGCATGGTAAGTATTTTTATGTGGTTGGTATTTTGATCAATGAATGTTGGGCTCCTCCAGAATCTCATCATGTAGGTTTGGTTCCTTCACGTGGATCACACCCAACTCATCCATGGGACTAGCAAAACACTACATTGCAGAGGAGGTAGAAACATGAAGTAGTGGTGGCATGTATACCTCTTAATGGGTTTGAACTTCATCATCTAAATCAACCAGATATGCAATAGAAGTTGGTTGTTTATCATCTAGACTAGACTCAACAATTGTCAATTGATCATTATAAACATTTGAATCTAATCTTGTTAAAGGAAAGGGTGGTGGAACATCAGGGCCTGCTACCATGTCATGGTTACTTTCCCACTAAAACTTTTATATTCATGTATGAATGTCCCTAATATGGAGAAGGAAGGAACACAATTCTGCATATCCAACTCTGACTCCTATTTTTTAGGTTGGGTCATTGTATCTATAGAATCTATCATCATCTCTGAAATGATATCAATATCATCCCATTCAGTGATCACAATGGTGAGTACTCCATCTTCTCTAGGAAACTCTGGTTGAATTTCAAACACTTCATTTGACTGGGAGATATCTTTTATAATCTGGGACTTAAGCTCAGACATTCTCCTATGCTAGACTTCTTATTCAACCAACTCCCTTTCATTGACAATGCACATCACCTATAAAGTATCCAATCACTTGTTCATATCAAGTAGAGGTTGAATCACATTATGAGTCTCTCCACTGTAATACTCCTAAGAGAATTCTTGACCATATCCCCTCATAGATGTTCTATAGGCTGCCTAGTTTTCCTCTTGAAGTACTACTCTGACCTCCTATAACAACCTTTCTTGTTGTGCATTGAGAGCCAAATTCACCATTCACTGAATCCATTTTTTTTTGGAAATTTTGGGTAAATGTATTCCAAAACCCCTAAATGGGGACAAAGTTACAAATCACATCCATACATGTGATTAGGTGAGAACATGATCAGGGAAAGAGATTTACATCAATTCCCAATTCTTAGCAACTACAGGGGATACATCAAGCTTTGACTTGTGAATTTGGTAGTGATATTTAATCTCCCTAGCAAGCTGTGAGAAGATGGTAGTGTAGTCTGACATTCCAATATTGTGTGGTCTTTTGTTCCTTTCAACCCAAAGAAGATGAACAACTCCAGTGATAGCCCATAGTTCTAAGGCTCCGTTGTACTTGGATCTGGTACCAACCTCAGCAAGGCAAGCATGCAACAAGAAAGGAGATCTGATATTGAGCTTCAATTGAGCACGTCCCCAAATATAACGCCAGAATTTGAATTCTTCAAACAAATGATTAACCGAATATGTTCCATGATTGCAGAGCAAGCAAAGAGGTACAGGATTTTTGGACCATGAGCTGATTCTTTCATGAGCAGGGAGAAGATTTTTAAGCACTCTGAAAGTGGTGAGACTCCATCTAGGGTAGTACTTCCATCTCCATAGATTATCGTAGGCTATATCTATGGGTAGCTTCTGTCTAATGCTGTCCCAAACAGCAGTATCATCCGCATTAGAGAAGGAATACCAAAGGAGAGACATACGTCTATAGCTTGTGGAACTAATGATAGAATGAGAAGCAGGAGCAGCAAGGAGACTGCCATACCTTCTGGACATCCAAGACGACCATATGCTTTGTGAAGTAGTGAGTTTTTTAATCCTTTTCATCGTGTAATAATCAGCTAGCTCATGCATATTTTTGAGCCCAAGTCCTCCCTCATCAGTAGGAAATGCAATCTTTTGCCAACTAGATGGATGTGTAGAGCTGCCCCAAAGGAAGTCCGATAAAAGAATTTCCATTCTCCTAAGAACGACAGAAGGAATCTCACCCATTCTCATGCAGTAACAAATCAACCCCATAACACAATGTTTGATGAGCATAAGACGACCAACCATGGAAATTGTGGAACCCGGCCACCTTTGTATCATGTCTCTAAGTTTGTCAATACATTCGTGAAAGTGTCACCTTCTAAGATTGCCTCCATCCATAGGAAATCCCAAATATTTCGTGGGCCAAGAACCTCTTTGGATATTCATGCAATTATAGAGATGATCCTTGTTGCGACATGAAGAAGAAAGATAGAGATGGGTTTTACTCGGATTACACTTCATACCTGAAGTATTGCCAAATTCCAAAAGGAGATGTTGAAGTTGAATAAGGCTATGAGAATGACCTTCAGTGAATATAAGAACATCATCCACAAATAATAGATGACTAAGTGCTCTTGTTCTGTTTATGGGATATGAACATATATGCTTCTTGTTATGAGCTTCTTCAATGCATTTTCTTAGACCTTCCATGCATATTGCAAAGAGTAAGGGTGATAAAGGATCACCTTGCCAAAGACCATTGAAGCTTCTAAAGAAACCAACAGAAGAACTGTTAAGTAGAAGAGAGAATGAGGGAGTTTCAACACATTGCTTAATAAGAGAAATCCACTTGTCACAGAAGCCAAGGCCCGATAGACAATCCCATAGATATTCCCATTTAACATAATCAAAAGCTTTTGTAATATCCAGCTTCACACAAGCTGAAGGAGGGCTCATCTTCTGATTACATTTGAGCGTGAATTCAGCAGCCAGAAGAGAACAATCTTCTATACTTCTTCCTTGAATAAAGGCACCTTGATGAGGTGAGATGATCTTATGCATAATGGTAGAGAGCCTTCTTGATATGACTTTAGTGATGATTTTATATAGCATAGAGCATCATGAGATCATGAGAAAGTCAGCAGGAGAAGAAATAATGTCTTTCTTCAGAATGTGAGTAAGAAATACATGGTTAACTTGCCTAACCATGTTACCACCTTCAAAGAACCATTGGAAAACATTCATCAAATCATTACAGATGACTTCCCAATTTTCTCTGTAAAAGAAACCATTGAAGCCATCTGGACCCAAAATTTTATTAGGCCCAATGCTCCAAATGGCTTCTTTAATTTCTTTCATGTCAGGCTAGTGCACAACATAGTGTTGTCTTCTTCATTAACCAAGGGAATCCAGTCGGGAAAGGATGAGGAAGGAGAAGAAACTGACTATCCTTGGTTATAAAGCTGCTCAAAGAATTGAGTAGTATCATTAGCAATAACATCATCAACTTGTAAAAGATTACCTTGTGAATCAAATAACTCTGTGATAGAGTTTATGGTCTCTCTCTGTTTTACTATAGTATGATAGACATTGGTGTTGCGATCCCCATTTTTGAGCCACTCCATCCTCCTACGTTTCCAGTAATAGGACTCCTCATCTTTAAGAAGAAGATTAATCTTATCAAGTGTCATTTTCTCTGCATCAATAAGATCAGCATCAAGTGGAGTTCTTCTAAGAGCTACTGCAATATCATTTAGTTTGAATCTTTCCTTAGCAATAAGGTTGTTCAGATTGACATATTGCTTAGACCACGATTTCAACTTCTCCTTGACGTTTTTGAGTTTTTGACAGAATCAGAATAAGGGATTGCCAATAATAGTAGTTTCCCAAGCCTTGTTTATGATATCACGACAACCTTCCCATTGCATCCAAAATTTGAGAAACCTAAAAGGTTTCTTTTTGAAAATAACCTTCCTCATATTGATGTTAAGAGCTGAGTCATCCGAATAGGTACAAGTGATGAATTTTGTTTTTGAACCAGGAAATTTGTTCAACCATGCATCATTGGCAAAAGCACAATCTATCTTATAAGCAATTTTTTTAGCTACGCCTTGTTTATTATGCCATGAAAACACCTCTTTACCAATGGTATGAAGTTTAGTAATACCGGAATGGTCTATAGCTACATTGAAAGAACTCAGGATAGACAAAGGAACTTCCCTACCACCAACCTTCTCCTCCAACTTCCTAATATTGTTGAAATCACCAGTGATAAGCCATGGTTCATTAATAGAGGGAGCAAGACGTTCAAGTGTGCTCCAAAGAATAGAGCGTTCCGAGATAGAGTTCCTAGCATAGATAGTTGTAAGAATGAGAACCAGTCCACCTTTATTGATGCACTTAATAGTGATTTGTTGCTCATCCATATCCTTGACTGAAGTATCCCAACAGTTTGGATTCCATCCAACATAAACACGGACATTAGGATCATGCAGATGATTAGAAACCCATAGCCAGCCTTTAGGAAACATCTTATCTAACATATGAATCATTTTCCTTTTGATTTTAGATTCAACTAGTAAAGCAATAGTAGCTTTACTTTCAAGAATAGTTCTTCGTACCTCCCTCTTCTTCCACAACTTCCCTGAACTGCAAACATTAGTCATTATAAAGGTCATTAATGATCTCTGCAAGTAGATCGGGTCTTACGTGACCCATCCCCTCTCGCACACTTAGGAGTCTTGGCTATCACAGTTTTATCAGAAGTTTTTGTAGCCACGACTGACACTGTTGCATCCACTAGTGAATCTCCTCCGGAGCCATTGTTTGCCACAGATCTTTCCTCAGTAGGTTTCTCTCCAGAAGAACCTTCATCACAGGTCTTATCAAAAGCTCCTTCTCCGGATTTTGTGTTATCATTCAAAACAGGTTGCAAGGATGAGTCCTCACCACCCGATCCAGAGACACCATCACTGCCAGAAGCATCAGAAGCACCACCACTACCGCCAGAAGCACCACCATCACCGCCAGAGGCTCCGTTACCACCGTTCAAGTTTGCATCTCCATATCCTCCCTCAACACCTAAAGTGTCATTGCCTTAGGCTTCACCATTGCTAGCACCCGAGGAGGATGCACCATCGTCCAGGTCAATCAGCACCTCAAAGGCATTGCTCGTGTTCACGACCTTGTCGTGCGAGGCATCAATTGGTTTCTCTGTGTTAACACCATCAACAGCTACTACCTTCCCCTTCTTACCCACAACCTTCCAGACCTGAGAAGATTTAGGAGCATGGGTATCCTCTGCAGCCTTGGGATTGAGTGGACAGTCATTGGAGTCATACCCGAAGACCTTACAATCCAAGCACCTCTTAGGGATGTAATCATAATGTATCTTGACTGGGATAGGATCACGACGTAGCATGTTAACCCAGATCTCCTCTGGAGGCTCCTCTTTGGCTTCAACCTCAACAAGGGCTCTCGCCTCGCCCAACGATTCAAGACCAATTGACTTATAGTCGATTCTCAAAAGCTTGCCGACGCCACTGGCGATGATCCCAACTGCTCTTGATGACCAATTCCGACCCATGCTAGGAATGTTGATTCATAGAGGGATGGAGCTGAAGAAATCCTTCTGAAGGTCATCGCCTGTCTTGTAGTCTTTGATGACTACGAGTCTACTATCGAACCATCTTGGACCACCATTGATGATGTTATTTTTATCCTCACCAGAGTTAAATCTCAGGAGAAAGAATCTGTCAGGCTTGGAATAGAGATCGAACCCGCCCTTGGGTTTCTAGACTCATCGGATCCATGCGAGGAGATGGTAGTAATATGGCCATTTTCCCATGACATACAGGATAGCAATGTTCTCCCAACACTTCTCCATAGCTTCATACATGGGATTGTCAATAGTCACGAAGCATTTCCTCTAGATCTTCTCCGATGGATCATAGTTGTGCTTCTTGAAGGTTTCAACACCTCCAAGAACTTGATTCCAAGCTTTCTTGGTGATGGGCCTAGTCCGGTTGTCTTCGGTTGCCTCTGTGGTGGCCATGAATGCCGTAGAGAGGGGAGTATCTCCCCTCTCTGATGAGGTCAGAGACGATCATCCCTGTGATTTCCAGAGACATGGCGCAAACCCTAGGGGTAACGTGTTCTTACATTTCTTAAGGTTGATCATTCATTCACGGAATCCATGCCTCTTCCATTTCATATGAATGTCTGAAAAATTGAGAAGTTATCTATATAGATCTAGAAAAAAATTGTGCCAATGAGTGAAGATATATGATTGTTTTTTCTAAAGAACAAAAAATAAGAAATTATCTAAATCTAAAAGAGACTAGCAATAAAATATCTAAGAAAGATAAAAAATATAGAACCAAATTAATATTACTAAACAAACTAAGAATTTGAAAACAAACTTAAGAATTAAATGAAACTATAAATTACAAAAAAGAAACTAAGAATGAAAAATTCTTAAATTAACTTAATCAAATAGAAATCCAAGACGTTCTTTTGTCCCCGTCAACAATGCCAAAATTTGATGTAAGACATTTTTGCGTGAAAAAAACACTAAGATGTGAAATCCTAGTTTTTGCCTAATCTAGCATACAATAATCATTCCCTGCAAGTAGACGAGTCTTATCATAGTATAGCTTTAGTATCAAACCCAAAGGACAAAATTCTTATGGTCACTTTAGATTTCTAACCTAATCAAGAAAAACAATTGAAAAGATAATTGGTTGATTTTTTTATTACTAAATTATCTAAACAAGCAAACAAATAAAGGAAAGAGTAAAAACTATGAAAAATGGATGATAAAACAACCAGACATAAGGTTTCATTGTCACTATCATATGAAGTCTCTTATATTCTATCGCTCACATTTATGAATATTATATTGGGGCCAAGGAAATTTGATATCCTTTTGGAGTATGGAATTTAGAAGGACATACTTACCAATAGGGCCATGGTCTCATTACCTACATATCCTAAACCAATCACCCTAAAGAATGCTCATCTAATGTCTCATCCAAGATTTAACAATGGTTTATTGATATTATAATACTATATTTCAATGTCTCTATTCCTAGGATTTGCAATAGCCTGCAATATATGTATCTAATATACAAACCATGCTTTAAGTAATAAATATAAAATCCAACAATTTGAAAAAAGCAATAATTTACAATGCAAGAATACAAACTATACAAGTAGGGCCAATCCCCACACCCCAACATATATACTACTCTCTAATCATGTTCATTATATAAGAGAAAAGAGAGATGAAGAAGAAGCTCATGGATAGTGTAGTCTATATAAGAGACGCACCATGACCCGTGAAATCACCCTCCAAATAGCAAATACAATCTCTAACTCATATCATTTGAAAGAGCACATCTACATGTCAAGCCTTTGATAGTTGTCTCTGTCTCTCCACAATGACATCTAAGGTTTAGTATGGGGGCTGGATAGAACATGATGATTTCTATGGATACACCTCTGATGTTTTTATAGAATGTCCTAGGGTTTTAAGTCGATATGACATCATCCAACGTTTGTGAGAAGTTTACCATAGATTTAAAACATAGGGAAATCAATAAGGACTATTCTGTTGATTTTAAATTATTAATATAAATAACAATTATGTATATAATCAAAGTACTCTTCCATTACATCTTGAATCATCCAATTTTGACATCATATTTTAAACTTGGAGCCATTTTTTAAACTAGAAACACTTTAATGATCATCTCTCCAATATTCAGAGTTATGGAGTGAGGATCTAATATTGTGGATTATTTATTGGGATTTTTATAGAGTATTTATGAATTATACACTTATACATTCATGAACCCATAAATTGAATATAAAAGATAATTATATAGCAAGTAAATTTCTCAAACCACTAAAAAGCTAAAACAAGTGAAATGTAGTGTAAACATGCAAAACTAAGTATAAAATGCAATTAAGAATATGATAAATTGAAAATTGTCAATGACTATGAAGGGTGGGGTGGGGGACAAGAAATGATACTCACTACCTCCTTTTCTTTGCTAGAAAAGGGAGTATATGGATGACAAGCTCAAGTAGGATGTATTAGAGTATAGGAAATGTGGGCTAGGGAAGGGATGGTAGTGGAACAACTGTGTTTTTAATATTGAGAGAAGGATGGGCCAAAGGATATTGAGCAAATATATTTCTTAATATTCAGGGAATATTGAAAAGCATTGTATAAAGAATCATAATGCTATAATTCAAGCTCACATCAAATATTAGGTTGTACACAATTCACAAAATGAACGACCAATTGCCAGCATGAGCCATCATGCATACACTAGTTCTTTATTTCCTCAAATTTATTCATGTACTCTTTGATTGACATGGGTCCTGATAAAGGTTAATCCAATCAGATAAGAGTTGGTGTTGATATTAAGTAGGAACATAACACTCATGCAACTTGGTTTTCATCTCATCCCAAAAGAAGATGGGAGGTAGATTGAGGCGCTATGTGTAGTGATGAATACCTTGTCAAAATGCTTGGATGAACCTTCTAATTTCATTTTCAGTAGAGCATCTATCATGTAATACCAATCAAAGTAATGCAAGAATGCTTTAGGGTTAAGTTTTCCATAAAAAGTTGGGGCATCCACTTTAGCTTTGTGAGTAAAGTTGTTCTATGGTAGTGTATACTGGCCATGGTAATATTTCCATGATAATTGTGAGTAATGTACTTTGATAGAGAATGTTTACACTTAAAAGTTGGGGTATCCACTTTAACTTTATGAGTAATATCCTTTAATAAAGCATGTCTACACGTCAAGCCATCGATTGTTGTATATGTCTCTCAATAGAATATGATGATTTTGTTGGATATCCCTCAATGCTTTATCACATTACCTAGGGTTTCAAGTCAATATGACATCAACCAATAGTTTTGAGCAGTTTGTCATATATTTGAAACATTACTAGCAAATAATCAACTTAAGGACTAGTTAGATTTGACATTGTCAATAGATATTCTCATTCTATATATAATTGAATTATACGTCCAATACATCTTAAGTCCTCCAATTCTGATATCAGATGTGAAATTTTGAGCCATTTTATTAACTAGGCATGGTTTAAAGATCCTATCTTCAATTGTAAGAGTTATGGAATGAGTATTTAATGGTTTGACTTTTTTATTATGACTTTCAAAGAGAACTTAAGAATTCTACTCTTGTTCTTACATAAATCCATAAATGAAATATTAAAATAATTATTTACCAAATAAAATACATAATCTACTTAAAAGATAAACAAGTGAAATCTTAAATGAAATGTAGTATAAACATGCAAAAATTAGTATGAAGTGTAACTAAGATTATAATGTACAGAAATTTGTCAACAACAGCGAGCAGTGGGGCGATGAGCAGTGGTGCTCAATTCCTCCTTTACTTTGCTAGAAGAGAGAGTATGTGGTTCAAAAGCTGAAGGAGGATGTAATGGGGTGTAGGCAATGCGAGATAAGGAAGGGCTACTAGTGGAATGACTGTGTTTCACAAAATAAGAGAAAGATGAGCCACAAGATGTTGAGGAAAGATTTGACTCAATCTTTTGGGAACATTGAAAATCATTGTCTAAGGAATCATATGAGTTTGTAATTTGAGCTCACATTGAATATCAAGTTGTAGATGATTCACAAAGAGAGCAACCAATTGCCAATTTGAGTCATTGTGAATATGTTGGTTCCTTGCTTCCTCAAGTTTCTCCATGTATTCTTAGACTGACATGGGTCCCTAGCTAAGGTTAATACAACAGATAAGAGTTGGTGTTGATATTGGGTAGGGACAAAAGCGCTCATACAACATGATTTCCATCTCATCCTAAGAGATGATGGAGGTAGATTGTGGCACTCATACAACTTGATTTCCATCTCATCCCAAAAGATGATGGAGGTAGATTATGGCTCTCTATGTTGTGTTAAACACCTTGTCAATAACTCTTGGATGCATCTTCCAACACTAAAAAAAACACCTATCATTTTCCACGCTTATATATAGTATTTTTCCACGCTTATAAGTGTGGTAACTTACATTATGCACGCTAACTAAAATCATGGAAAAAGTAAGCGTAAAAAATATCCACGTCTATTTCCCCACAATTATAAACGTGACATTTAAGCATGCATGCTTTGATGTGTGGAAAGAAAATATGTTTTATTTTTGTTTTTTAATTGGAGAAAAATATATACCTACCACAAAAAGTGTGGAAAATATGGCAGGAAGGGTGTGGGAAAATAAATACGAATTACACTTAACGGATTATACTAAAGTAGTATCACAAAACTAATACTAATCACAACTTCAAAACTATTATAAAATTTTTATGTATGCCTACTGAGATTAGCAGACTTTTACGGTGCTACTGCTGTTATATCAAATGCATTGAATCTTAAGTACTTATTTTCTTAGCAGTGACATGTTGTTCTACTGTAACTTATTTCTGACAAAAAATTTGAACAAATTGATTGGCTTCTAACTAAAGTGTGTGTGATAATTACATACAATGTGCAACTCAGTTTGGTATGTGCTATTCACACCACCAAACCAGCCTCGTACATGGAGGAAATTTTTAACATACTTGATGTTGCGCTTTATGTACCACTGGGTATGTTCAGACTGTCGACAACGATAATGAGCTAAGAAGATAAAAAATGTAGATGCTCATCTACTTAATTACAATTAAGTGAATATGGTATGCTTACTTGTGGAAGTAGAAGAGCCAATGAACAAATATAAAATTTTGAACAAGGATGATGCAACTCTAACCACTGACTTTATTGAAGGAGAATAAGAGGAAAAGGTTGATTAGATCTAATAGCAGCAAAATCAGAAAAAAAATATAGTGAGAACAGATAGTTTGTGAAAGGGAATGTTACTTCTTAGCAACAAAATAGAACAAAAACAGAGTGGTAGAAAAGAATCAGATGAGAAAGAGATTAAAGAGTCCAACTATGACAAAAAATATAGGAACAAGGTAGCAAGAAAGGAAAAGATGAGCAATATGTCAAGAATCCTTGTAACAAAAAAATAGAGAAATAAAGTAGCA
This sequence comes from Alisma plantago-aquatica, assembly GCA_963693085.1. NCBI lineage: Eukaryota > Viridiplantae > Streptophyta > Magnoliopsida > Alismatales > Alismataceae > Alisma > Alisma plantago-aquatica. Next base: position 713,759,560 of record OY856411.1, on the reverse strand, counting down.
TGAGAAAAATAAAATTTGAACGAGAGATCAAGAATCCTACTGACAGAAAAATCATAGAGAAATATATCAAGAGCAAGAAAAGATGAATAAGTGATCAAAATTCCTACAAGAACAAAGTAGAACAGAAATAGACTAGGATCAACTGAAAAGATGAGCAAGAGATTGAGAATCCTACCAACAAAGAAAAATAGAAACAATCCAAATTTAAGAGTGAAACATGGGAGGTCTTCTTCGAATCCTCAAACAGATGGACCTGTAGTTGAATGAAACATCTTAAGAATCTTTGACCATGGATGTGGACTCCCAACCTACAAGTACTATACTCAGTGATGAATGTACATGAGCATGGATTATAGATTTTTCTAGCCTGAAGTAGTTTTTAGTGAAAATTGTAATAAAACCAACAATAAAAATTAGCAATTGAAAAATCTATGAACTCGATCCTACAAGGAAATTTGCAACTGAGTTTGCAGCTGCTTTAGAGGTTTTTGTTCGCATCAAAGCTTGGTCTTGCCATCTCTTCTACCCATATTCTTAGAGGTGCAGCTATGGGAGTTGAGTTTTCTATGTTTTATCGAGCTAAGATGATATGCACAATGCCGACCTAATTATGCTTATATACTCATGAATTATGTGACTTAAAGGAATAGGGTACCAAAGTGTCAAGAAGCCAGGTGGTATGACTCCCACACTAACAATCACCTTACATATATAGGACTCTTATATACAAATGTTCAACGATGACAACAATAAGATGAATATAGTTCAGAAATTAGGAAGGAGTTTAAAGATGAATTATTCAAGGGATGTCATTTCAAAATCAGCAATAATGAACATACATTGAACTCATTAAGATCAATTCAAAAGAGAAGGGGCAGATTTCTCTCAAATTGTGAATCGAACTAAGGACAAATCCCAAAAAAAATCAAAGTGAAAAATGGCCTTAGCAAAGAGCCAAACCAAACTATGAAGACACCAAGCATGAGAAAAATGAAGATTTTTCACAGTCAAATTGAAACATCAAGTAAATCTCTACAGCAACCATATTCAACAAGATCATAACTTACTTTATCAAAGTCAAGTTCAGAAGAATCTATACTATATAAGAAAGCTCGTTTTGGGTTTTCCATGCAATTTCCATCCTCATTTTTCTTAATTACTACCTACTCCTTCGTTCCACTAGATAGCGGAGATTTGAGGGCTTATTTACAATATTCACGTCATCCTGAGAGGGTTGGCCTGGTACTCCTCTCCTGATTCTTTTGACAACTTCTTTCCCGTGTTCTCGCCGCTAACGTTCCATGACTCATATGTAATAGCCTCTAGTCCACTTTGACCCATCGCCGCTTCGTGTCTCCAGGTCACTGTCGTTCAGTTTGTTGGCTGACAAGATCGCAAGAGAAGAGATTCTTTTAGCTGTAAAACACCTAAATCCAAAGTAGTATCTGACTAGGAGGCAACTGCGAGGATGGCATCACGAACTGAGGCATATGGAGCGGTGGCTATCCGAGTTCGTGTGACTGACGGTCTAGAACTCGAACTACTGGCTACCCGGACGATGAGTACAATGAAGGATGCCCAATAAAATGCTCAGGTATCGGCAACAACGTGAACCTCTATGACTAGCGGGGCACAACCTCGAAGTAGCGGCTACGAACAACGAAGACATCAAGGCTTTGTCCCATTATTTCTTCAGGTACCCATTTTCATTTTCATTCCCATCCCATACTCTAAGCCACTCTATGCTCTTGCACAATTTTTCAACATTGTCTACTTTTCCCTCTAAATGCTTTTGTGTTTCGAGTTTTCCAGATTTACGAAGTGGCAATTGCATATTCTAATGCCAAGTTCTCTTTGATTGGATTTCAGATTTTGTTTTGTGGTCGAGACACTAGGAACGGCTGTGAAGACAGGTGATGGATACAGTCGGTACGCCCACTATCTCCTTGTGAATTAGTTTCGTATTTCATGCTGATTGGTCTCCTCATCTTCACGCACCTCATGCATCTTCACCATTCTGAGGACCACTCTGTATTCATTTTTCATCATTTGAGTTATTCAATGGCGATCAATAGGTGAGAATATCTTGTGTGATACTAGTTTCTAACTTCTCTCTCATAAATCTTCATCCAAATTTCCACAAATCTTCACCATACTACATACTAATGGAACAAGTCACTGGAATGGCTCTATTATTTTATCTTTGATGAATGAGCCTATGCCCCATTTATCATTTCATACCGAAATACACTTACCACTGATAATAATTAAAGATATGAGTAGTTATTTTTTAAAACTTCAGAAGCATCTGTCCATGCCCCATGTATCTTTTATGGGTCCTGGCCATATTTGGCTCACATCAAGGTACACTGTAGGTACTGAACTCATGAGCAGCGAGTCATTTGTATCTCGTCTGAGTCCAATCCTGTCCTCCTTGGGCCTAGGACATGGCATTGTTAATCAATCTCACTAAAGTAGACTTAGGCTCTTGTTTCAGAATATCCTACCAAAATAAACTTTCTGTCCATGCTGTCTATTTTTGTGCAAATTATTCCAGTGGTCTTGCTTTTTACATTATGTAAACTGGTATGGTATTTAGTAAATCGTTAGAGAGAGTAACGTGACAAGCTTTTGGTAGATTTTTGCTTGTCTAATTATCTATTAATGTTTGCAGCTTTCTAATGATCTTGTGGTGGATATTTTATTGATCCTCTCATTTAGGATAAAAAACTCCTGGATCATGATTATTTCTTGAATACTGGTATTCGTACAGTAATTAGTGCATATAAGAAGAGTTTATCCATCACGAAATATGTATTGTGTCGATACCACTAATTTTCTCTACTTTATGTCCTCCCTTACACTTTTGTTTGGTATTATGTGTACCCATTTCACTTAAGTAACACAACGTGATATTCCCCCGCCAAGTTTACACTACTTTACAAACTTTAATAACATAGTATGATGTCCAAAACCAGAAGTTTGTCGTACAACTTGCATCTCATAGATACTATGACATTTATCAAGTTAACATCATAATAGGTTCACTCTATATTGTATGCTCTTGAACTTATAATATAAATCTGTCTATCTCAAGCTAATATGGTTAATATATGATTCTCTTTTTTCATATAAAAGGCATGAGTGTGTTGGGAGAAGGTACTAGAGAAGAGTCCAGTTGTCATTTGGAAGAAGTGCACTAATCATGTTGACTACATGAAGAGAACAAGTAGGTTGGTTTGACAATTCTTAGTCAACGACAATGGGTTTCCCCATATAACATAGGATCTCAATAAGCACCACAATCATTCTCTTGATCATCAAAGTTAAGATGATAAAGGCTCATCCCTTATAATTGCACAAAGATCCACATCTCCCACGAGTAAAGAGGCAGTTGGCATGGTCTTATTTGAAGTTTGAACTATTTCTTTGTAAATAACTTTACTCTTACCAACTCACTTTAGTATATTACAATTTTAATCGAATATCAAGCCCGTGCATTTGCACGGGTTCATGCTTAGTATTCTTAGAAGGAAAAGTTACAAGTATGAACAACCGACTGAAAAATCTGGGGTCACCCCAATGTGTAACATATACTCCATAATTCCATCTTGTGGCTATTTGTCTAGTGACCAACCTGAAAATTTTAAATCACACATCCACTATGAACCTATGGCGCTAGATTGTGCTATCAAGGCTTCATGTAAATAGGTATTAAATGATCAAATTACTTATTTTAATGCTTGTAAACAGGATGTAATGAGGACAACTAAATCCAAACTAGAATATAGATGGCTATTTTTATAAGATTGTTTATATATAAGATAAGAAACAATCAAGGCATCTGTAATAAAAACTATGTAGTTGAACGCACAACAAAACTACCAAAAAAAGAAACATTTATATATATAAACATAATTTTGATCTATAACAATACTTACATCTTCATGTTGCGTGTTTCTTCCACTATCATTAGTCCTTGTAGGAATATTAAGCACTATGCCACTCCTAGCAAGTGTTGAAGACATTTCATAGAACGGAGACTCCAAATTAGCAAGCACTTTCTTCAATTGTTCGTTCTCTTTCACTATAGAACTAAGTTGTGCTTTGACATCCATGGAGTCGTCTATACAAACACACTTCCTCAAGTCTGCTTTCAGTCCAAATACATGACTACAAGACACTCTGTGGCCATAACCGACCACATGTTGACTAGAATTCTCATCATTGTATAGAAGCTCATTGAATACGACATCTTCTATTGTTTTTTTGGGCATTTCAGGCTGCTCAACAAGACGCTCATCTACCAACTTTTCAACAGTCTCCTGTATCAATGGTCAACATACTTATTAATTAATTATATTGATTCATAAATAAACATTCAGAATTTTCACATCATGCAATTCTCGAGTTGTATTAAATTATACAACATACCACAAATTCTTTTATAGTTGAATTGTCTACATAGCTTCCATCTTTTCTTACATGAGTAAGCCTCCATGCTTCCAAAACACTAGATTCACTATTTTCTTTTTTGCCTATGAAAAAGATAATATATGTTATTAACTTACATTAGTTGTGTCATTTCATTTCACATTGCAATATAATAATATGAGATCTTACAAACTCATATTTCTTCTATGCAAAGCTCTTTGAAGCAGTAGTATGGTAATGAGCTTTTTGAGACCGAGATCTCTTTCCTATTGAGGAAAGTTTCTACATATAATAAAAAAACATAATTCAAACTCATGGAAAATTAAGTAGTCAAAAACTCTATTAGTCAGTGTGCATAGTTTACCTTCCCCATTGGAGAAGACCAATAGCTAACTAGGTGCACCCATTGTTCTTTGATCACATTTTCTACAACATTGATTGCAATTGTTTCTCTGTCTTTTTTGGATAAAAGTAAAGTTTTTTCAACTTATGCCTAAAAGTTCTCCATTTCCCATTCACATGTGATAGAATCATCTCATCAATCTCCAAGTCAATAGGGATATGAAACTTTCCTTATTTCACACAAAAGGATCATAACAAACTAGATAGAATTTATATGCAACAATTACTACTATTTGAAAATCACTACTTTAACATAGGAGAAATAAGTTGCATGAAGATGAAGTCTATTTACTTACCCGAGTTAATTTCATAATGTCTACCTTATAGCAATCATGCACATCATGCTAGCTAGTTTCCCCAATTGGGCATAGACCCCCTGCTTTACAACCTCTCTAAGGAATTTAACCAATACATGCCCTCCTTTACCTATTGGCTGTTTGAATTTATTGAAATTGACGATAACTTTCTGACCCATCTCAAAAACCCATACTTGAGACACTAGGATTTTCCCTTTGTTTTTTGTTATTTTTCCTTCAGAATCTACAAAAGTACAAAATGTCATAACGATTCTTGTATAACTGAATGTATTACTATAAATGCACAACCACGAAAATAAATTCACCTATTATTTTTATGAGGCCGTCTTCATCAAAAGCTACATTGTAATTCCATGACACCTTCGTTGTTAGTTGCAACCGGTTGAGAGTCTTCACCTTGGGATGGTTGAGTTATTATTTCTCTTAATGGGTCACCAGGATGACATGACACAAATTCATTTTGATTTTCATTTATACTTGGATCCCCTGAAGTGAGAGTAGCTATAGTTCTTTTGCTTCGCTACATCTTTCACCCTAATCATGAGTAGAACTCTTAGAGAAGTAAAATAGATTATTTTAAGATATAATAGAGATTTTAATAACAAAAAAGGATGCATCTATTTAACAAGTTACTAAGCAACAAAACTAAAATAGAAGAAACTTCAAAAATAACATTCTGCATCTTCACATAGATGTGACAAGGAGTGTTAGCAACAATCCAACACATCTTGCAATCAGAAAACTTCATTATAAAAATTATCACAGGAACCATAAGAGTATTTTGATAGAAAATGTTATTACCTACACATTGTTAGCAATTCAATGTTGAGCTTATTATAGGGTTAGAAAAAGCTTTAAATATGCAAGAATTCAGTATGGTAACATAAAATAAGTAAAACATTCCACCTCCAGCCACTAATTGTTTCCCACCTTAAAAAACCCATATCTTCCATACTGAAATGAAAGAAGTTCCAATAAACATAAATAATTCAACAAATTTAGAACAAAACCAAAAAATCAATAGATTACCACTCCCAAGAAACTGAATTTTGATGTATTAATCTAAGACCTTAAAATAACTAGCCACAGGGTAATAGCCAGACTCTGAAGATTACTCATTTAGCAAAAGGAAATCTACATGAATAATGGACCACGCCTCTATGAATATTTTATAAGAGTTCTCATGGACTAGTCCATTTCTTTCCCACCATAAGCAGTTGAATGAACTTCAATTTATCCAATTGATTTAGTGTTATATTTCTCACATTCTATAAATAATTTTCTATGTGAGATCAGAAATGAGAAACTTAAGAGTTATTTGGAATTGTTGCCTTTGATTTAGCAACATATTCCTACCATTCTCTATTATTTTTTCATGATTATGATTTCTTAGTACTAGTTTGTTTTTCTATTTCAAATGTCCAAACACATCTACCTCTAATTTACTGTTTCAAGAATAATAAAACAAAAATTACAACTAGATTTAATGTAACCGATTCTATTAATTATGAAAGAAATACATATATAAATAATAGTTTGCACAAGTCAACCAATATTAGAAACAACATCACTTTAATTAAGTAAACCAATATTAATAATCATGAGAATGTAGCTTAAAAATAATGTTACACCATATGTCCCTAGGCCATAGAACATCAATGTGACAATGTTACCATTAACCAACTAAGGGGACACCCCAATATCAAATGCATATCTTATCTTATATTCAACAACATGTAACCATGACTTTTCTATCACATCTTCCACATAAAACACTTGCTTAGCTTGAGATGAGAAAATGAATGGATCCTCTTTCAATGATTGGCCAGTGTGCATTAATTTAGAGAAATTCACACAAGGGTGTCCTTTTCCATCAAGCTTGAACCCTCTTGGTGAGGTTATATCTACCCAATCACATCGAAGTAACCCAAGTTTATAAATCCCATAGTAATCAAATTCATAATTTTCTTTTAGCTTTCCATAATAAGGATTCCCATCAGCTTCAACCATGACTCCAAAATTTTGTGCATTTGTATATATTTCATGATCAATTGTATGAAACTTGTATCCATTGACCATAAATCCATTGAAACTCTTAGCATATACATTCATTCCACGAGCTAAGGCCATTTTTAACTCTCCATCTTCTTTGCACACATCAATGTTTGGTACTTATTCTTATTGAAGAGATATTAGGCATGATATTTAGAATAGAAACCTAGCCCTAAAAAAGCTATGACCATGTCAATATTACTTGTGAATGAAGCCATCTTGCAAAGTCTTCTAGCATCCACTTATATTCTAATGCTTGATCAACTCTTACTCCTATTCTGAGGCACTCTTCTCGCTTCTGGTATAAAAGTTCTCTATAAAACCATTGTGGGTCAGCTCAGTTTCTATTTATTAGATATTGAAGTATGTAAATAAGAACTAAATAACTTACTCTTTAAGGTCCTTCATAGTATCTTCAAAATGGAGTAGAACATAACGATGTGCTTGATACATACTTTTTTCATCAAGGCAAACAACTTTTGTAGCCCCAACATGACATCCACTAGAGTTGAACAAATATATACCCTTATTTGGAATAGTATCATCATTTCTTTTTGGTCTATTGAAGAGAGTCTTAGTGCCTTCCATATACCTAGAATAGAATGTAATTGTCTCTTCTAAAATATAACCCTCTGCAATGAAACCCTCTGGCTAAGCTATATTTCTCACATTGTCTTTTAGTCGGCCTATATACCTATAAGAAAGCCATTGGAGTGAACAATATATAGATTCCATTTTAACTAAAGAAATAAATGAAGGGTCATAAATAAATGATAACCTTTCAATGGGATACATCCATCCATGGGGAATAGGTCCACCATACTTGACTTGGTCAACCAAATGAACTAAGAGGTGAACCATAATGGTAAAAAAAGGAGGAAGAAATTCCATCTCCAGCTGACAAAGTGTTTCAACAATATGTGTTTGCAGCTCATCCAACTCATTTGGATCAATACTTTTGGAGCATAATGAAATCGATCGACACATCAACAACTCCTATTGCTCCAAATGCTCATAGAGCTACAAGAAGTATATCTTGTATAAGAATATGATGGTCATGACTCTTAAGATTGATTAGCTTCCGTAGCTTTAGGTTTACACATCTAGAAAGATTGGAAGCATATCCATTAGGAACTTTAAGATTAGATGAGACAGATTGAAAGAGTTCTTTTTCTTTTGAAGACATAGAGTATGATGCGGGAGGCATGAAAAAACTACCATCTTGTTGAGGTTGGAGCCAAAGAGACTTCCTTATATTATTTTCCTCAAGGAATTTTCTTGCATTCTCATCGTCTTTACACTTCCCATCAACATTTAAAAGTGTTACAAGAATATTTTCACACACATTCTTCTCATATGAAGAGAAACAAAATGGTTCATAGCCAACATAAGCTCATGATAAATCACAAAATTCACTCATCAACAAATACAAACAAGTAGACTAATAAATACAAATCAAATGATAAACGTATACATTAGATGATGAAATAATTCCTAAATCAGTATATAAATAAATATAAATAGTAGATGAATAAATACAAATTAGTTTATAAATATAGTTAAATCAGATGATAAATAAAGTTAAATCAGTAGATGATTAAATAATATCAAAATAAGTACATAAATAAACACAAATCAGTATAAAACTAAATAAAAATAGTAGTTAAATAAATACAAAACGTATATAAATAAATACAATTAAGTGGATAAATAAATACAAATCAGTTGATAAATAAAGTTACATCAGTATATGATTATATAATTTCAAAAGTAGTACATAAATAAATACAAATGAGTAGATAACTTAATAAAAAATAGTAGATGAATAAATTCAGTGGATGAATAAATACAAATAAATAGATGAATAAATATAAATCAGTTGATATCAATGTTTTAGACATCACCAATACCTTAGCCAAACCGGTCAACAAATTCTACATTCTTTACCTATAGATTTTGGCAAGCATCACGTTTCTTTACATTCTACCTGATGCCAACACTATTCACCTACCGGTAGCAAGATCTATGTTGAAATACCTCCTTTGATGAATAGAGAGTAAATTATGTGGATAATTGAACATATCTAAACTTCCATCTATCCTCTTCAACACATACATGTTAAGTGTCTTGGTCAAATCATGTTGAGTGAATCTCTTTAGCATGCCCCCCAAAAGGTTCTAGATCCTATTAATCATATTAAATCTTGTGTCCTAAATCATGCTCCTTGTATAATCTATATCCCAATCAAAGTTAATATAATGTAGAATGATGAGATACCCCCTTCTTATCTCAACATATACAAAAACTTTGCTAAGAATACATTTATTTATCAAAAACTTCCAATCCCATTGGAACATGAACATGATTGTTCCTTATGAAATCAATCTCAATCATCAATCCCATAAAGTAGAGTATCTAGCCAATAAGACCAAGTCTGGATTTAAAAAGAGAGTATTTAATCCTTCAAATGCAACTATAGAGAGAGGGACTATTGTAAATAAGTTACCCCCATGGGTCAAGCTAACCTAGTTGTTGGTCAAGGCACTACAAAAATGGGCAAGAATTCACACATCTTCTAACAAAATGTGGGAGACTACTAATACCACTTGGTATGAGTAATATTGCAACTCAAATTTGGAGGTTTGTGTCCTCACCAATGAAAACCTTCAAGTGGTACTCCATGGTTACACCATAGTCTAGCAATGCACTTATTGATCACAACAAGAGAAAGATGGATGTCTACCACATTATACTAGACAAGTTTTCTAAGAAATTTATTTAATCATTTCATATTGTAATTTTGCTTCTAGTGAATATAATGTCTATTTTTTCTTGAATGGTTTTACTTTTCTTATGAACTTCCCAAAATAAAAGTCTAACTTAATAATGCCACAACAGGATGTATCAATAAACTCGATATCTAAAAGTTTAAGATTGTTTTATTGGAGATGGAAAAAACATATAATCCTACTATCAATAAATAGAACTTGGATTTCACCATCTAGTTCACAAGTGAAGGTCGTCATGATCCCACTTGCATTCCATGCATGTCTAGTTCGTCAGTCTTTTTCAGATGCCCACTTCTCTCACTTCTATCCATCCTAACCAAACATTAAATAGTGTTCTATTGAGTTTCTAATAGTCGATAACTCCTTAAATCTAGACGATAGAATTACATGATTGACTATGGTCTAGCCCCAAATCTAATTTTCCATGTTGAAGAGTTGGAGGTTCAAAGTGAAGTTTTTTCCTCCAAATCCAATGCTCAAATCCTAGAATTCTTCTAAACCTTTTGTTTTGACTAGTTGACATTGATAAAAAAATATAAAAGACGAGGCTTTACCTACCACTAGACACAGATATATTACCTTGTAGAAGACGTTGATTCATATCCTCTCAAAATAGTAGTGCTAATGAAATCACATTGACACTATCCAACAACACCTATTAGGGGCACTATGTGGTGACTCTTTAGTTGAAACTATGTGTTGAGGGAGACCAAACTCTACTCCAAAGAGGCTGGTCAGAATGCTAGGTCATTTGATTGCCAATGTGAAGCCCTAATAAAGACCAACGCCTTTTCTCCTAAGGTGGTCGTTACTCTTTTGCTTTTTCGATGGGAAGATATTTGTGAGAGAAAGGGTGAGCGGAGAGATCAAAGTGGAGAGATTGAAATGATTTCTAGTTTAGGTGATAACCAGAAATATCTGGTAGGAGTGTGAACAATTGGAAGAGGGACACTGCGTCATTGTGAAGGAGGGGAGATGATTCATCGTCTATGTGGGTGAACAATGCACGGTGACTTCCATGGATTGTGCAAAGTGTGGAGGAGATTTGATTTCTTTCTGTTTCTTTAAGATAAATATGTACATTTTTAAATGTGTGGTTACAATATTGTATATTTTTATAGTCTCTTTTTAGTAATACATGCAAAGTAAGGATAAATATTCTATGTTTGTAACTGGATACCCACGTTGACATTTATCAAGCCATGACATACCCTAGTCGATGTCCTTCCTTGATCAAGGTCAATATGTGATAACATTCTCTTTGCAGGTTCTATACTTTCTACTATTGGATGCCAATACTTGAGAATGTTGTATATTCAAATTTCATCTGTTAAGCTACTGAGATGTGTTGACTACACAAAAATTTCTAGCGTAAAAATGATGAGACCTTAACGAGCATGCTTCAACATTTCTCGGCCATAGATATCCCAATCAAACTTCAACTCTCAAGGCTAAAAATGTAATATTTATATACATAGTCATTTTGTTTATTTGGTACCCTTACCTATTATTAATATCATTGATTCCTTTATAAGTAGGAACGGCTTGATGGATACACCATCTACATATCTAACCAAACATAACTACCATCCCATGATTTTAAACTTTTTTTGGCTAGACACTAATAAGGAACATATAACATCCTAGAGTTACATAACTACCTTACAACTTTAATTAGTTAAGATAGACAAATTTTGGAAGGTTTTTATACGGAATTGCATTTGTCGAAGATTAATATGAGAGTCGACACACTCACTCTTAGTTTGTAGCATCTGATTCTAGTGAAGAGTTCATGACCATTCTATTCCACCGTTCTGTCATTAACATATATTTAAGTCTATTAGTAATAAGGAGTGCTGGTCATTATTGAAAATTTGACAGAAGCATTTACAAAGTCCTACAAACTTCTATATTGTATTGTAACTTTTACAGTACATTGTAATCTCAAAACAATCAATATGGTAAGTTTGAAAATCATCTTACTTTGTCAATATGACACTTGGATAATGTGCAGCAAATCAAACCTGATTTTAAATACCACCTCCAAAACTTATTCATAAAAATGGCATTGGAAATGCAATTAGAAATCTCTCTACTGTAAAATCCTTATTAAGAGTTTTACTAATCCGTATGTCTTCTAGAATGATAACAACCTACACATGTAAGTTCCTTTTAGATAAGCACTGTATGATTGATTTGTAGTATGTTATCATTGTGCTAAAGGGATCCATTCTCATTTCATTTGTAGAAATTAGGATGTTTTTTATTACTGGGAGCTGGTGTCTGTCGGTGATCTAAACCCAGATGTGAACAATAAATTGAAATTCAGTGTACAAATTCACAATTCTTATATGTAACTATGGCAAGAACAAACTATCTGCAACTCCGGCTCTAGCCCATTCTAAGCTGCTAGAGATCCAACGGCTCAGTCCCCTAGCATCAAGAGAACCCAACACCTCTGTCTTTTCCTGGTCGTCGGGTATGTCCCTGGGCGTTTCAGCTTCTATTCCTGGAGCTGGCGTCCTTCTCCTGGCAGTGCTACGTCTTTGCTAGACTGACGCACGTCTCATGGCTGTGCCGGCATTGTCTCTCAGCCTGTGCTCGCCTTTAAGCATTGTCCCCCAACCCCAATCCCCCGCCCCCCAATCAGTTTCAGTAGGAAAGAAAAATCGAGCGCGGGTGGGAAGTAAGGGATTGGCGGGTAAATATGGAAAAGGAGGGAGAAAGAGCGCCACATATTGGAAATTGAGAGAGGAAAAATCGGAAACCTCTGTGCGTGGAAGAGGGGGATGCGAGAAAGAAGGGGACAGAGGTTACTGGGAAGAGAAACAGAGAGAGAGAGATGCGACGGGGTACTAGAACTTGGAGTGGGAGAGAGAGAGGCTTGAGGAAGACCACCAAGAATAGGAGGAAAGTGTCCCACCGGTTGGTACTAAGGAACATAATGTGTAACATGATGTGGATGCCCTTGTGGGGGTGGTTTGCTTGTGGATGAGGAGGTTCTAGTTAGTAGAGGAAGGTGGTCAAGCATAGTGGGTCATATGCTTGTGAGTAGAGGGGGAGAACTGAAGAGTGGCAGAGTTTTTATAGTAGGGTTGAGGAGGGATATTGGTTAGGGCCATTGGGAGTTAGTTGTTTTAATTTGTCATTGCATAAGATTGGTGTGTGATGTTGTAGGAATTTCATATCCTAAGTAGAGAGGAGATGATTGGCTAGCATAAAGCATGTGCATCTGATGAATGTTACATAATTCAAACACGATGTTGTCTACCGGTTGATGTGAAGATTGTGAAATGAACATGTGCGAAGAAGATGAGGGTTGTTGGGGAGGTGGGCCACCCATGGTACATGGGTTCTAAACATGGCTTATAGGTCTCCTAGTTGACATGGTGAGTTGCACAAGAAAATTCTGACAAAAGCACTACGCCCGTCGCAGTTGCAGAAGTGCCGCATAGGAGTATGGTGGAAGAGGTGGTGTTTGTTGGGTGGGTGTTGGGGTCATTGTTGTTGGGGATTGCGCTGTGCTGTGTAGAACGGGAGTAGGAGTTTGTTTGGCATATGGGCAGGAGCGACCAGCAATTGACGGAGGAGAAGGCGGGAGTCGGGGGGAGGGGGTTATTTGCTGGGCGGTTGCGGAGAAGGTTTACCAGACCGGGGTGCTATTTGATCGGGATATTGTGCAGGCAAGGGGAGACGGGGGTTCTATTTGAAGGAGAATGTGAAGGCCGGAAGTTTTTTTTTTTTTTTTGGATATAAAAGGGCCATTAGGCCCCCCCTCCCCAAACATGTGTCAGAGTCCGGATGACCCAAGAGGTTGTAAATATGCTGTGAAACGGTATGTTTCGAACCCGGGACCCCCGGAGGGGCCAAGCCGTGCCTAACCAACCGAGCCACAGCGGAAGTTTGCTTGATCAGAAGGTTTACGGGAAACGACATTACAAGTAAGTGGAGTGGAAAGAATGACAATGGGAGGTTTGCATGGCAGGTGTGCGCGAGCAACACGAAGATTTGCGGAAGAGTTCTGCTATATGGACCAAAAATGACACCCGTATTATATTGGGATACTTTTTGTCCTCTTACATGCATGTATGAGGACAAAACTAGGGAGGAAAGTAAATTACTTCCCTCCCTAGCAGTGGCGGGGCCACTCTTTGGCTTGGGTAGGCACATGCCCAACCCAGAAATTAAGATTATACGTCATTTTAGCTTAAAATGAGCCGAGTTCTATGAGAAAATATTGGTTGTGCCCTACCTAACTATCATGGAATGTAGTCACAAATAGATAGTGCCCTCCCCAATCCAATTTCCTAGCTCCGCCACTGCTCCCTAGTTTTGTTCTCATGCATTCAAGAGGACAAAAACGGTCCCAAAATGATGCCACTTTTAGTCCTAAGTATCATGTTCTTTTGTGGAAGGTTGGAGTGGGAGGAAAGGATGGGATCAGGAGAAAAGGGGCGGAAGGCTGCCTGGTATGTGTTGCGCACTAGGCAGAAGAAGACGGAGGAGTTGGTAGTGTATTTTGACGTGTAATGACCAATGTTCTGTAAGGCATGAAATTAAACTAGTACTTCATCACAACGTCTGCATAGGAGGGAGGGACAATGTTGTGTTTATTACAAAGGGTAGGAAAAGGCACGGATGAGATGGGAGAACCACAAAGGAAAGGACTGACTATGGAGGATAGTGAATCCGATTTCATATTTGGGTGCTACTCGTATAGTTCAGAATGGAAAAATATAGTAGATGGGTTTGTTGCTGAAGCTAGGAAACAGAAATGACGAGACTAACACGATTGTTTTGGTAATATGCAGTGGAGAAATTATTCGTAGCACACATGTTCCACTAACAATCACACCCCAGCCTCGGGAATACGCGTTCCGGCAATTTTTCGCACTGTGTAACCCATTTTTTTGTACTGTGCGACACGGACCACGAGAGTATGAAGAGATAGTGGGCATGTTGTTCATTAGAATATTTGGTAATTTATTTGATGAAGGACTAGAGAACTAGCCCTTAGCACAACGTGCTCGTACAAAGTTGTTTACAGGGTGCAAACAAAACGAAAAAGCCCTTGAGCCTAATCTAATCCCTCACGCATATCGTGGCTCGACTGATCCAAGGTCGTGCAAGTCAACCGGTATGATAAGCGATTAGGAGTACAAAGTACCTATGTAGGTGTGGACGAGCCACCAGAGTAAGGGACCGGCCACATACGGCCGCCCTGTACATAGAAGTAACATCAACATGCCACAGAGAGTTCACCCGCTCACACAGGTTCAAAATCAACTACCAAGGCACTCGCACACAGAGGAAAACGGTGGCCCGGGACATACGACTGATTACATGCGGGAAGGAAGCCGTGCGATTGTGATAAAGCAGTCAATAAATCAATGCATGCAACATTATTACGTGCATGCAGCCGCTGCATTAAAGTACTTCAGTGGCCAATAAAGTAATGCATGTAACATTATTACATGCATGCAACCTCTACACCACTATTAGCATTCATTACTCCTCTTAAATATAAAACAACACATTTAATTTTTTATTCGCACTCCCTCTATTTATTGGCCGGATATACTATTTGATACAACTATGTACACATTTATACTCATTTTACGACTAAGTCCAGAATCAATGCTTGAATATGCTCAATGTAGTACTAAAATACATTAATAAATATACTAAATATAAACTAACACAGTGCATACAGTCTGAGATTGATTTGATTAGCGAAATTAAATACAAAATTGGTTGTTTATTATGCTTATATAATTCTTTTTATTCATTGTACACAATATGAAAATCATACCTAAGAATGAAAAATTAATAAAATCACAACACCATGCCATAAATATGTTCAAAGTAGTACCAAAATCTATTAACAACTGGACCTAATATAAGCAAAAATAGTGCTTATAGCCAGAACCCAATACTTAAATGTATCTAATATAGCACTAAATATACAATGGTAACATACTAAAAAATACATATCACAATGCGACACGGTCGTCAAGGCGAAAATTCACTATTGCTGATGCATGGTTGCATGCATGCAACTGTTGTAACAAAAATAATAATTATATTGAACCACCCACCACCCAACCACTCCCCACCATGGTTGCATGTTGCATGGTTGCATGCATGTATTGAACCACCCACCACCCAATCACTCCCCACCATGGTTGCATGTTGCATGGTTGCATGCATGCAAATGTTGTAAC
The DNA here is from genome assembly GCA_963693085.1 of Alisma plantago-aquatica. Classification (NCBI taxonomy): domain Eukaryota; kingdom Viridiplantae; phylum Streptophyta; class Magnoliopsida; order Alismatales; family Alismataceae; genus Alisma; species Alisma plantago-aquatica. The sequence continues at coordinate 713,743,342 of OY856411.1, read as the reverse complement.
AAAAATAATAATTATATTTAACCACCCACCACCCAACCACTCCTTGCCACATAACAAATCTTTTTTTCATTTTCCCTCCACTTGCATTTGAATTCATTTTTTTTTCAATTTTCCTCTACTTCTAGCTGACATTGCATATTTTGCTGCAAATATGAATACATAACACATTGATCCTCACTGCACTACCAAAAAATATCCTAAACAATACCAAATATAAATTAGAACTGTACTTACGATCTGAAAACTTTTGTGATTAAAAAATATAATAACAAAGCACAATAGACATATTTTTTATTATTTCAAAATGTTACATTGTATATGTATAAATCTACAGTATTGCATAAGATGCAAAAATAATAATATTTTTCATTTTGGAACGAAATGAATACTCCTTTACAAATTTCATAGTACCACAATTTCTTCAATAAATGTCTAATTTTTGTACATTACAATGCCAAAATTAGGACCAACAACTAAAATGAACAAAAATTACAACACCAACGAATGTGACCCAGGTGGCCATGGTCATGGCACACATCAGCGTGGTGGTGTTACATTGATATTCTGCGGCGGAGGAGGTGACATGGTCACGACACGACGAAACTCGATGGCGGATTAGGCTTGACGGAGATCCTCGGTGCAACCTTGGCCTAGAGTCAAGATGGACCTCACTTCAACCAGGGGCGAGACAGAGCACTACTACAGAAATGGCTTATAAAGTCACTTTTACAGGTGTCGGTTGTATAAATAAACCGACACCGAAACTATACAGTGTCAGTTGATAACATAAACCGACATCCAATCTATGAAGAGCGCCCAGACACGGATACCGCTTCTATTCAGTGTCGGTTACTTAATAAAAAACCGACGCCTAAAATTAACCGCCAAATCCAAAATTTCTAGCGGAAAAAATTACCTCCAAAATTTAACATATGGCGTCGGTTGATAAATAATAAACCGACAACTAAAGGTTATTCACGAGACAGAAATTGGGCACATTTTGGTCGTCGGTTTAACCACAATGACCGACGCTTATGAGTTTTCCCGCGCTGTCCGCGGGGAATTTTTCACACCCTTAAAGCGTCGGTTGTCAGAAGACACCGAAGGCTATGGTCATTAATCGAGAATAATTTTTTTAATCGGCATATGTAGTTAGACGTCGGTTGTTTTGTAGTTACAACCGACAAATATAGTTGAGAATAGGTGTCAGTTTTTGTGGAGAACCGACACTGTTAATTTTATGTGTCGGTTTATTTGAATAACCGACGCATATGGTACAATTAATAGCCCCGCGAAACAGATCTTTTCCCCTTTGTCTCGGTTTCATTGCGACTCTGCTAGGTCTGGCGATTCTGCTCCCCGCCGTCGCTGCTGTCATTGCCCCGGCCGCTGTTGCTCCCCCGCGCCGCCAGCACTCCTGGTCGACGCCCTCGCCTCCGCTCCTGCTGCTCTCCCTTCCGCCGCCGCTCCTCGTCGGCGCCTCTCCTCTCCTCGCCGCCGCCGCCGCCGGTGGCTGCTGTCCTCTCCTCGCCGCCCTCGTCGCCGCTCCTCTCCTCTCCTCGCCGCCGGCGCCGGCTGCCAGCTACTGCTAGGTCTTGCTCCGGCCGCTGCTCTCGTCTGCCCTCAAGGTATGCCCGCCCTGTCTTCTTCCTTCTTCCTCTGCTCCGGCGGCTGCTTGGGCGGTGCCAAGGCACGCCTAGGCTGCTGTTGGGCATTTTTTTTAAAGTTATTTACTTATTTGTGTTTATTTATGTACTGATTTTGTTATGATTTAATCATCTACTTAATGAAATTTATTTATCAACTCATTTAACTATATTTTTCAATTGATTTGTATGTATTCATCTAATGTTTGTATTTATTTATGTACTGATTCAGCAATTAATTGATCATCATCTACTAATTTATATTAGTTTATCAATAGATTTGTATTTATTCATCTACTTATTTGTATTTTTTGTCTACTGTTTTTATTTAGTTATCTAATAATTTGAATTTATTTGTGTACTACTTTTGAAATTATATAATCATCTAGTGAAGTAACTTTATCACAAGCTCATTATGAACCATTAGATCTGGATCTTAATTAGGGTATCTCTACCGTCCTAACTATGAAATTGGTAACTTGTTTCATTGTTGAGTATATTGAGAATCCTAATCACCCTTCTTGCTTAATGATGAATTGTAATGCACACATGTGACATGCTTGGAATGTAAATGATGAACTTTTCCCTAAATTGCCAATCATGCTTTTAAAGACATCAATAATCACCCTAACTTGAATAACTAGGATTTTAGGTATAAGAATGACAACACATGTATTTGTTGGCCTAGAAACCCGTCCAAGATTTACTCATTAGGAGTAAATCTTGGATAATCCCCGATTTGGGACTGTTCTTGAACACCTGATCTCGCTTAGGATGTAAGTGTATAATGTGTATTGAGTTTTTGAGAAAATTTCGGCAACATTTCCCCGTTTGTTCTCTAAGTACATATGTACTTAGAGAACAACGGTGAAATGCTGCTGAAATTTTCTTGAAAACCCAATACACATTATACACTTACTAGTGAGATTAGGTGTTCAAGAATGGGATAGGTGGTACACATTTATTATATATAAGAATGACATCACATGTATTTGTTAACCCTAGACCCTAATCTTGTTGTAATGTATATTTGATTTCTCTTTGATCATAGAATGGATAGATCATGGATGTCCATTCGCAATCGCTGCACCCTAGAGTTTATTTCTGATCTTGACTAGTTTATTAGATTTGTCGAGGAACATAGGAAACAACCTGGAGATAGGTTCTACTGTCCATGTAGGCATTGCGGTAACAACTTGAAAGTCAGCACTGGTAACGAAATCAAAAGTCATGTCATGTGCAACGGGATTATACAAGGCTATACAGAATGGCACTGGCATGGAAAGATTTCAAACCCGAAACCAGTAGATGTCGATAGCAGTGCTTGTGTGGAAGAAGAAATTGCCTACGATAACGTAGATGTGAATGAACCAGTTCCAGTAGACATCGCTGATGCGATGCTGAATAGTTGTGGGGTAGAGCACACTGATCCACCTCCCATTTTTAGAAATATTATGCATGATGTTGAGATACCGTTATACACAGGTTGTACTAATTTTACGAAGCTTAGCGTTGTGTTGAGATTGTATAAGATGAAAGCTAACAATAGATGGAGCGACAAAAGCTTCACGTCATTGTTGTCTTTGTTGAAAGAAATGCTTCCTGAAGGAAATGAGCTGCCAATCTCAACATACCAGGTAAAGAAATTGTTGTTCCCAATGGGAATGGATGCCAAGAAGATACACGCATGCCCGAATGATTGTGTATTATTTCAAAAGGACTATGCGGATTTGAAAGATTGTCCAAAATATGGTGCGTCACGGTATAAATTGACGACTTCGGGGGAGTCCAAAACTGGTTCTCCTGCCAAGGTGATGTGGTATCTACCTATAATATCACGATTTCAACGCTTGTTTGCCAATCCGATAGATGTGAAGAATTTGAGGTGGCATGCAGATGTTAAGAAAAATAATGATGGGATCATACGACATGCGTCTGATTCCCCACAGTGGAAGAAGATTGATCTATTGTACCCTAAATTTGGTGAAGAAGTCAGGAATCTAAGACTTGGGCTTTGTACAGATGGGATGAATCAGTACGGGACATTGAGCAGCCAACATAGCACTTGGCCAGTCATGCTTGTTATATACAATCTTCCTCCCTGGTTGTGTATGAAAAATAAGTATGTAATGTTGTCGTTGTTGATATCGGGCCCTAAACAACCTGGAAATGACATCAATGTTTATCTTGAACCTCTGATTGATGACTTAAAGAAACTCTGGGGTGAAGGTGTGATGACCTATGATGCTTCACAAAGAGAGACATTTCATTTGCATGCTATGTTGTTTTGCACTATTAATGACTTTCCAACATATGGGAATTTATCTGGATATAGTGTCAAAGGAGCTAAAGCGTGTCCTATATGTGAAGAGAACACTGATTCAACAAGACTAAAACATGGCGGTAAGACTGTATATCTCGGTCATCGAAGGTTTCTTACAAAATTCCATCCGTATCGTAGGAAGCGCAAAGCATTCAATGGATTGAATGAGGAACGGAGTGCACCTAAACCTATACCAGGGGAGGTTGTTTATGAAAGAGTAAAAGACATTGTCAATGAATTTGGTAAGAGATCACAATGTACTATGGCCACACGAAGTGACACATCTTTATTCAAGAAGAAGTCAATATTTTGGGATCTTCCTTATTGGAGTTCTTTGACAGTCAGGCATTGTATCGATGTCATGCACGTTGAGAAAAATGTCTGTGATAGTGTCATGGTACTTTTTTGAATATACCAGGTAAGACTAAAGATGGGATAAAATCCAGACTGGACCTACGTGAAATGGGAATAAGGTCAGAATTAATAGAATTTTGTGAAATGAAAAATCGTAGAACATACTTACCTGGCGTTTGTTACACATTGTCTAGAAAGGAGAAGAAAGCTTTTTGTGAATGTTTGGTAAATGTTAAGGTGCCACATGGTTACTCATCCAACATCTGTAGATTGGTATCAATGAAAGATCTGAAGTTGATAGGTCTTAAATCTCATGATTGTCACACTCTAATGCAATAAATATTGCATGTGGCAATTAGATCTATATTGCTGAACCATGTAAGGTTTGCAATCACCAGACTTTGTTTCTTTTTTAACAGTCTGTGCAACAAAGTTATTGACTCTGATACTCTCGATAAATTGCAAAGAGAAGTGGTTGTTACCCTATGTCATCTTGAGATGTATTTTCCTCCGTCGTTCTTTGATATCATGGTACATCTTGTTGTCCACTTGACTAGGGAAGTGAAAATGTTGGGACCAGTTTTCTTGCATTGGATGTATCCCTTTGAACGATACATGAGCGTTTTTAAAAGTGATGTTCGAAACCGTTATCGGCCTGAAGGGAGTATTATTGAGGGTTATGTGGCGAGAAGGTTATGGATTTTTTCAATGACTTTCTCAGTGGTAATGACACTCCTGATAATGACAAGAATATTGACGAGCAATTTGGCAAAGGAATTTTGGGATCACGTGTGAAAGTAATCAGCCGTGAGCAGTTGGAACAAGGTCACTTGTATATTTTACACAACATGGACGAAGTGAACGTTTATATCGAGGAACATACTAATTTCATCAAGAGACAATATCCTCGATCCAATACAATGTGGCTTGCTAGAGAGTATAACAAGACATTTATTAAGTGGTTTGAAGATAAAGTCTTACATCAACTATCTCAAACACCAGATGATATTACTAAAACTATCAAATGCCTCACCTTTAAACCAAAATTGACTGTTATGTCTTATGAAGGGTATGACATTAATGGATTCACATATTACACAAAGCGCCAAGATGATAAGAGTGTCATCCAAAACAGTGGGGTCACCCTTCAATCATCGACTATGTTTTTTGCAAGTACAAAGGATAAGAGTCCACGTGAAGATAAAATGTCATATTGCGGTGTCATTGAAGACATATGGGAGTTTGACTACATAGATTTTAGAATTCCACTCTTCAAATGTAATTGGTTTGATAACACCAAAGGAGTTATAGTGGATGAATTGGGTTTCACTTTAGTGAACTTTGAAAAGATTGGCGAGAAGGGTGAACCATTCATATTGGCATCACAGGCGAAACAAGTATTTTATATCGATGATCCTGCAAATGATAAATGGTCGGTTGTTCTTCATGGTAAAAGACAGTTCATTGAAGATCCTATAGATGAAGAACAATACTATGATAAGTATGATGACTCCAGTCCATTCTCAGTTGGGTTTCCAACACCAGCAAATATTGAAGCTAATGATGACTTGTATGTGCGCGGAGATCACAATGAAGGATTGTTAATTGATAAAAAAAATCGCAATATTAGAGGCATGTTTATATATTTTTATATGTTTTATTTTTCTGAATATGTGAACTTTACAATGTGAATGTGAACTTCTCGACAAAGGCGATTAATCTATACAAAATTTATAATCTAGTAAAGCAAATAAACCTAGTAAAGATTTATAATCTATATAGAATTTATAATAGAGTCCTATATACTCATTAAGGTGCTTGGAATAATTAATTATAAACATTTTTCAGTCTTTTTTATTTTTCCAGAAAAATCTGGTCGGTCGAGTTTGTCTCTCTCAGAACTCGACCGATCAAGGTTCTGTTGTGATACAAAACATCTTCCAAAAATTCTGAAAATTTAATATGTTGTTCAAAACTGAGTATCTCCTGATGTGAACTTTACAATGTGAATGTGAACTTTACAATTTGAATTACTTTACAATGTGAACTTTACAATGTGAATTACTTTACAATTTGAGTTACTTTACAATGTGAACTTTATAATGTGAATGTGAATTTTTAGATGGCTGAGCATTCTCCTGATGACCGTGCTGATGATTACCGTGAGGGTGAGGACATTTATGCGCCGCCTCACAATGTAAGTTTTAAAAATATATCATATATTTATATCTATATGTCCATTTATAGTTATATCTTGTAAATGTGTTTATTTTGTCAAATTTTAGGTTGATGATGCACATGTACCATCAGAAGAACTTGAGGCACTTGATCAGCAGCACCAAAAAGTTGACAAGAGAAGGGGCATCACTATAATGAAGAAGTTAATAGAGCAAAAGGGCAATGGATCCAAACTTGTTGTGGATTTTGATAATGCAGGAAATGCATCTGGTGTGAATCGTAATTCGTTTGTTTCATATCTTGGGTATGTTACTCGTAGCCATTGTGGTTGTAAGATATATTCTTGGCATAAAGTTTCTAAGGAGAAGAAAGATGTAATATGGAAGGATTTATGCGTGAGTTATTATTAATTTGCAATTCTATTTTCTAGATTACTAATTTTTTGGATACTAGTTAATAACAATTCTATTTTGCATAGTATATTTGAATTGGATGAAAAGCTACATCGTAAATGCGTGATGCAACGCTGTGAGAGAGTCCTAAGGAACTATAGGACAAATCTCACCCGAGAATACATAAAAGAAGCTAACAAGAGGAAGAAGACAACCACTAAACAGTGGAACTTCCTAGACAAAGAAGAATGGGACGCGTTTGTTGCTTCAAGACAAACTGATGAATTCAAGGTATTAGGTGTCGGTCCCAATATCATTAATTAATACATTTAGTGTTACTAACCAAATCATTAATGTGCATACTAACTAGGCCCTTAGTGAGGCACAAAAATCAAGGCGTGCACTGAATGTGCATGACCACACAATGGGTCCAAAGGGGTATGTAGGCATTCGCCAAAGACTACAGTCTGAGTCTACTGCTCAGTCTGTTGCTACTCAGGAGTCCTCGACTATAGGTAGCACACCTCTACCTCATCATGATGTTTGGATAGCTGGGAGGCAAAATAAGAAGGGAGAAATAACGAAGCCCGCAATTGCTGAGGCGGCTGCAAAAATGGTAAAATACAACTCTTACAGCAATCGTTCGAATATTGATTATTTGTGGTGTTTACTTAATTACAAATTTTTGTTTTGGCGATTAGTGGGAGCTGCACGAGCTGAGGAAACAAGGCAAGTTCATCCCCGAGGGCACAAGGGATGAATTGACAGCTGCTCTGGGTAACCCATAGCATCCTGGACGTGTTAGGGCTGCAGGCGCTGGTGTGGGCATCAAAGCCTTTTTTGGGCCATCCCAGCGCAAACATGTCCCAAAAGTGGGACTTTCACAAGAAGAGGTAACATATTTTTTCTTTATAATGTTACCGTAAAAGAGAATTCAATAATTAGAAGCTAACGTTTCTTTTATCCATGTATAGGTAGATAAGCTATTTGATAGGAAACTCGAAGAAGCAATGAAAAGGTGGCAGGCATCTCAGAATGCCACTTACCAGACAGTGCCTATAGCTCCTACTACAGGCTCTATTCCCACTGTAGAGGTTGGGAGTAATCTTGTAGACCCACCACCTAGCACATCCGATGTAAGTATTTTTATGACATAGTAACTAGTTTTTTAATTCAAGATAATATGTTTTCAAGATGATATGTATATATGAAATTGTAGTCGTTTCAAAAAAAGATGAAATGTATATATGTATATAACATTCTTTACACAAAAATTTGTAGGGGTTGAAGCCATGCCGTCTAAAAAGTGAAGAATATGTCATTGCAGAGGCGTCGTCTTACCCATCCCTACCAGGGGAAATATTTCACGGGTCTCCATTACCAGCTGGTTGGATTCGTGTGAGCCCGATACATATATTCTCCCAGTGGATGGATCTTCCATTGCCATATGCCCACCCAGATTGTGAAACGCTTGGTGAGGCAGAAGGCGGAGTGATATTGTGGCTAAAAGCAGATATCGTCTTTACTGAAACGGTATGGTAAATTTACATTACGTTCAATTGTTAGTGTGTATATATGATGTCAGTTGATCTGAAATTATATATATATATACAAGTTAAAAAGAAGACACCCACAACATCTAGGCCTCCACTTCCACCTCCTACATTACCCAGTTGGGTTCCACAGGACCTACCTGTCCCGTTAGGTCCTAACTGTAGGGGTATGGCAATATGGTTAGGCGAACATGATATAAATTGCCCTATACTTGTTTCTTTAGATTCAGATGTTGCAGGTCAATCATACGAAAGTAAACTATTTATATAAGATATTTTGGAGTTGTTTCGATATGATTGGCTAAATACATATGTGATAGAGCTATGGATAAGGTGAGATCTTCTTTATACATCCATATACCTTGTGTACGATCTGGTGATATGGTTTCTTATTTATTAATGCATGCGTAATTAATACATGTTTTGCAGCTACTTAGACAAGATATGTGCAGATTTTGCATTCGAACATGTAGGATTTTTTATTCCATCTTTGATTAGTCTAGTAGCTAAAGACCCTACGTCAGTTCAACAATACTACTGTGAGGCTTTTACAAATTTTGCTCAAAATAAGAAGACGGTGATAATAGCTCCATTCAATGTAGAGTAAGTTTACTTTGCTTATTATAATTTGGACTTAAAAAATTACATTTTTATTGTGGATTCTGAGTTATTAATCTTTAACTTTTTTACCTCTAGTGGTATGCATTGGGAGTTACTAGTTATTGTCCCCGAGACGTTCACTGTCTATTATCTAGATCCTAAGGGGAGTAAATTGAATTCAAAATATGGACACAAAATGAAAATGACATTATTCCGGTGAGAAATATTTCATTTTCATATCCGTTAACATATGTTATTACATTACTATTTAATTATGCAATGTACCGTGTTACATTAACATGTAGGGGTTTTGATGAGTTCAAAAAGGCGGGAGGAAATGTCCCCAAGAAAAAGAACCAGCAAATAATTTGGAAGAACATGGAAGTAAGTTCTCGACTGCAATGTATATATTATTTATGCTTAATTAGTTGTATTTTTTAATATTTTGTATGTTTCAATTTATAGTGTGCTACACAAGACAACGGATGGGCATGTGCATACTATGTGATGCGATTTATGCACATGATTATCAAATATGCCGCAATGGACATCGATTGTATTGCTGAGGTATTATATAGTCTCATTAGATAATATGAAATATATCAATCTTATTTATAGCTCATTAATTATATATATACATCATTCTCTTTGCAGGTGTTTAAAACTGACCACACTACAGGAAACACCTTACCAGATGTGCATGCTCCCTATACGACGGGAGAATTAAATGAAGTAAGAGAAGAATGGGCAACAACCATACAAATAGTGGGAGTTTTAACATATAATTGGGATGTTGATAGAGAATAATGACTAAAGAATGATATTTTGTAAATGAATTTCTGAATTATAATATATGTGTGAATGTTTCTACATGTCTGGATGTTTCTACATGTGTCTGAGTGAAAATGAATGAAACTGTTGGTAGCTATATGAATGTTTCTAGATGTGTGAATGTGAAAATGAATGGAACTACATATTGCTAGCTACATGAATGTTTCTAAATGTGTGAAAATCAAATGGAACTGCAGGTTGCATTGCTAAATGTGTGAATATTTTTGTTGTTAATTTTGCAGGTTTGTGGCCTGTTGTTGGCTGATATCAATGGATGTCGTAAAACCTGCAGTTCATAACTGAACATGTTTCTCATCCTGCGACCAGCCACAGCAGGTATGTAGACTGCAGAAAAAAAAACAATAGGCGTCGGTTATTTGTATACAACCGACACCACATATTTACAGTGTCGGTTTCTTATCTAATAACCGACGCCTATATTAGGCCAGAAACCACGGCCGTGGCAGCGGGCGAGACACCACGGCCATGCTAGCCAGCATGGCCGTGGCAGCGTACCAGACACCATGGCCGTGCTGGCCAGCACAGCTGTGGCAGTGGGTGATATGGCGTCGGTTATTACTAATAAACTGACGCTGATAGTGCCCCATATGGCGCCCTTTCTGTGGCGCGAAGGTATATGGCGTTGGTTTCTTACCTAATAACCGACGCCTATAGTCCCCTGCTGGCGCGTTTTTGGTGGTGCGCGAAGGGTTTTGGCATCAGTTTTTGAACCGACGCGTAACGATTGGTTTTTTAGTGTCGCCCACATAGGTGTCGCTTAGAAACCGACACTAAAGGCCTTAAATAACCGACACTAAAGGTCGGTTATGTACTAGTGGAGGGGGGCGCGGTGGCGGTGGTGGCAGCACAACGGCGGCAACAGGAGGCGCAGCGGCCGCAGGTGGGCGGAGTGAGACGGAGGGGGCACATCGGCGGCGGCAGGGGGTGCATCAGTGGCGAGTGGACGGAGTGAGACGGAGGGGATGTGGCAGAGGCGGCGGGGGCACAAGGGCGGTGGGGGGGGGGGGGCGTAGCGGCGGCGGGTGGGCGAAACGGCAGCGTGAGGGCAATAGAAGCTGGAAGGAATGACATGAAAATGAGGAAGAGGGCTGGGGTGGTAGCTTTTATAGCCCCAAGTTCAAATTTTTTTGAACCAGTGCCTCTAGCACTGCTGTTTTTAAAAACTAGCACAATGCGGACAGAGCATTGAGAATACGTGAAAATTAAAAGCAGCATGTGTGGCTGTTATCTGTAGCATAGTCCCAAGGCTGGGGTGTGAGTCCTGGTGTATATAGTGTGCTCTATATCAGTACTCTATGTAGTGGAGGCCATATAATAGCCAAGGGGTCTAGTTTCCCGAGAAGATGTTGCATGCTAAGTGCTAATGATCAAACGACAAGAGGAGGGTTGTCGTGGCTCATAGAACCCTAATATGTAGATGATTTTGAGTTGTTGTCATTGCTTCGGCCCTCAACCTCTTGCCTCTTCCCAATTTTCTTTAATGAACATCTATACAGGCAACTTCTAACCCATCCTCCATCACGTTAACGTCATATACCCAAATTTTCTTTCTTGCGTCTTTTAGTCCACCTCTTTGATCCCCGTGGATACCAAAATTCGTATGTGAGCTACATCAAGTCTTACTATACTAGCACGAGCTCTGTCACGTTGCGTAGTGTACGTGCATGAGTTTTTTTTGAAACAACAAATGAATTAGGAAAAAAAGAGAGAAAGAGATACACTAGATATTTTGGTGGCTAGGCTTGCCTGTGACTTTGTCTCATCTAGACTTGGTCTTAGTTGTTCCAATCATCGCTTTTTTTCTCTTATTTATATTAAAAAGAAAGAGAACAACATGTAGTTACAAAAGTGGATATGAGATCCAACTAACTTCACTACATTTATGCACTATCTACCACTCTCCCAGTTACATACACACACTACTACACGTAGCCCACACATACACTAAAATAAAGGAAGACAAATCAAAACAACATGATTATTATCAACATTCACCCTCCTAATCAGGTTGCTACTGGACGGTTTGCACTTCAATTTTCTTGCGCATCTCCACAAACTTGATCCGCCCAAGTGCTTTGGTGAGGATGTCCGCCAGCTGATCATATGTGGCAACATCCTCCACCTCGATCTTTCCATCTTCTACACAGTCCCGTATGAAGTGGTACCTTGTATCAATGTGCTTGCTCCTTTTGTGGTGAACCAGATTCTTTCTCAATACAATAGCTGATTTATTGTCCACCTACAGTTGCACTTTCCCATTGTCATGCATCTTTAGCTCTCCAGAAAGAACCCTAAGAAAAATACCTTGACAAGCAACAATACTAGCTGTAATGTACTCAACTTCACGTGATGACAACACCACTGTGTTATACTTTTGTGATACCCAAGTCATAGGGTTCGAACTAAGGAAAAATACAACTCCAGTAGTGATCTTCTAATCATCAATATCTCTAGCCATGTCACTATCATTATAGCCCACAAGTCTTGGTTCTTCCTTGCCATTCTTCACATAACAACATCCAACACATATTGTACCTCATACGTACCTCAAGATTTACTTCACAACAGCCATGTGCTGCCTGGTGGGTGTCTCCATGTAACGACTCACAATCCCAATCGCATAGGTGATGTCTGGACTTGTATTCACCAAGTAACGAAGGCTCCCTACTATGCTGCGGTAGTAGGTTCTATCACATGTACGACTTGAACATGTCTTGCTCAACTTCATCCTTGACTCCATTGGTGTTTGCATTGGGTTGCAACCTACCATCTCACATTTCTCAAGAATCTTTGATGCATAAGCCAATTGGCTCAAAAAGATCCCCTGAGAATTTTGTTGCACTTCGATCCCCAAGTAGTAACTCAATAGCTCAAGGTCACTCATGTTGCATAACTCCTTCAATTGAAGCTTCAACTTTGCAATCTCAATAGTACTTGCACCGATGATGACCAAATCATCCACGTACACACCAACTAGAAGATTTGCACCATCGAGATTTTTTTTGTAAATAGCATGCTCCACTGGACAACGTGCAAGACCAAGTGAGATCAAACTTTTATCAAGTTTTGCATTCTAGGCTCTTGGCGCTTGACGTACCCCGTACAATTCCTTCTTGAGCTTCAACACTTTGTCTTCACCGCCCTTTTGTACATGGCCAGGTGGTTGTGCCACATACACCACCTCCTCCAAATCACCATTGAGGAAGGCAGATTTCACGTCCTTGTGGTGTACCTCCCACCCTTCTTGTGCAGCTAATGCAAGAAATAGAGGAATCGTGTTAAGTCTTGTAATAGCTGTAAAAACTTCATCAAAGTACACAACTTATTTTTGCACGTAGCCTTTGGCAACGAGATGTGCTTTGTGCTTGATCACAACACCTTGTGGATCCTTCTTCACTTTGAACACCCACTTTAAACCAATGGATCTTTGGCAAGCTCATAGGTTGACAAGCCCCCACATATTATTGCTTTTAATTGCAACAAACTCCTCTTGCATTGCATGCCTCAAACATGCATGCCTTTCAGCTTCTTGAATGTTTGTTGGATCCTCCATTAAAAACATGCAAAGAATAAGGTATTCTATCTCCTCCTTCAATGTGGCATCATTGATGCCTTGAAAGGAAAAAAACTTTCTTGGTGGTGTCGACATGCTGTTGCTTGCAACACACTTTGTGTTCTGGCATACTGGACTATATGTGACAGGCGTTGAGTTGTATTGTACACCTGACATGTTGTATTCTATGCTAGAATAGTAATGTACTCCCGTCGCGATGATGTTGCTTGTTGTACTTGGCGATCCATGCACGTCCTCGATCCCTGTATCGATGTTAGGTGAGTAATACATAGTAAAAACCTCACCATGATCATACAACACTTGATCAGCCTTGAACTTCCAGTCCCACTTTCTAACCTCTTTAAACATGACATCTCTTGACGCTTGCAACTTCTTTGTCACCGGATCATACACCCGATACGCCTTAGATCCGGGCTCATACCCAATGAACACCATGGGTATGTTGCGGTCAGCAAGCTTTGTGAGGTGTGGTTGCACCACCTTGACATGTACCACACAGCCAAATGTGCGAAGATGATGCACTCTTGGCTTCTTCTCGCATAGTACTTTGTAGGGTGTCCTGCCAATGACACTCTGGGTTGGTGCACAATTCAAGAGATATACCACTGTAGCAACAACCTTTCATTGTAATGTTCTTGTCATCTCCTTGCTCTTCAGCATGATCCTAGGCATGGAAACCACCAATTGGTTTTGCCTCTCCACCATGCCGTTTTTTGTTGTGAATACGGGGCAGTGAGAAAATATTTGATCCCTGAGCTCGTACAGTACTCTTGGAACTCCTATGAGGTAAACTTCCCACCTCATTCAGTATGTAGCACCTTCACCTTTATTTCCACCTCCATCTCAGTAAATGCCTTGACCTTCTTAAATGCAGCAAGGGCCCATCTTTTCTTTTGATCAATGCAATCCACATATATCAGCTATGATCATCAACTAACAACAACAAAATTTGTTACCTACCTGGGTTGCTGGTGTGATTGGGCCACACAAATCTCCATGTAGAAATTAAGATGGCCTGTCCGCACAGTGCAAAAATGTTGCTGGGAATAGTGCACACCACTTCTTCTCAATCATGCAAACGTCACACACCTTATCAATGTGCTTGATGTGAGGCATGCCATCCACCATCTCATAGCTATCTAGGTTCCATAATGCTTGGAAGTTGAGGTGACCATACCAGCCATGCCACAACCATGCATCCTCCTTGATGCACACCAAGAGACACACCGACTATGCAAGGTTGAGGTTGAGCTTGTACAACTATTATTGGATTTCTCCACCTTGTCTAGCAACCGTCTTTCTGATCATAGATGTATAGGAAGCCACCTTCCAAAACCATTTTGCACCCATTCTCATTGAGTTGTCCGAGGCTGACTATATTGCTCTTGAGACCTGGAATATAGTACACTCCTGTGAGGACACAATGCTCTCCCGTTTGGCACTCAAACAAATGAATCATCACCAAAACATACAGTACCTCTGACTGCAATATCAACTCGGTAAACATTTCCTTGCATCCAGTCATATGGTTGCTGGCTCTTGTGTCGAGGTACCATACCTTGTTGGAGCATTGGTTTGGACCTCTGGTTGGCCAAGATTTCTCCTCATTGAGGATGACCATCTCATGCACATCTTCCACACACATGGACAACAACTTGGTTGTCTCATCATCCTTCTCTTTATCAAGGTGTGCCTCCTCGTCGCTTTCATGTTGTGGCTTCCGACACTAACGAATAATGTCCAAATACATTACAATTGAAGCGTTTGATTTTATTTTTGTCACGACCACCATCATCTTCATGGTTTCCGTCACCATCTGTCTCCCTGCCATCAAACCCACCTTTGTTACTCTCGCGGCCACGACCGCCCATCTTTGCACACCAACAGCTAGGACTGACGTTTCTGCTACATGCCTTCGATTATGAGGGTGAGTCATTGTCATGACGTGTAATACCCCTCTTCAGAGCAAGCCACTTGGAATGCGTGAGCAAGACTTGTTGCTCATCCTCCTTTCTTCCATATCCACAAAGTCACTCTTCATAGGCTTTGAGACGACCAATGAACTCCTCAACTGTGATGGTTTTGAGGTCCACCAGCTGCTCAATTGATGTTACGAGCTGCATAAATCACGTAGGTACAATATGTAGGACTTTTCTGACAACTGTGGTCTCTTCCACCTTTTCTCTCAATGCTCGGATGTTGTTGATGATCGTTGTAGATTTCATTGAGAAATCATCCATTGATTGACTATCCTTCATGCAAATCACCTCAAAGTTGCTCTTCAAGGTCTGGAGCTTTCGCCTCCTTGACGCAATCTGTACCCATATTCTTTGTCTTGAGCGTCTCCTATGCTTCTTTCACCGAGTCTTTCTCAACGATCGCGAGGAGAACATCATCCGCTACTCCTTGATAGATGGAAGTAAGGGCCATTCTATCCTTGCGCTCCTCGGTGTCATCCTCCACAATGACGTTCAATACGCCTTGTTCTTGTAGGTTCACCTGCATCTTCAAGGACCATGTTGCGTAGTTCCTCAGTGTGAGCAATGGATACTGCAACGTGTATCTACTCTCCTTCCCCTTCATTGTCACCATGTCTTCACTCAATGAAGAATCATTGTGGATTACTTTAGCATGTACTTTGACATCCGGAGGATAATATGACTCTGATACCACTTGTTAGCCCACCTCTTTGATCCCCGACATGGATACCAAAATACGTATGCGAGCTATGCCAAGTCATACTGTACTAGCACGGGCTCTGTCATGTTACTCGTACTATACGTGCACGAGCTCTGCTGGAAACAACAAATAAATTAGGAAAAATCGAGAAAAAGAGATACACTGGATATTTTAGTGGCTAGGTTTGGGTGTGATTTTGTCTCGTCTAGACTTGGTCTCACTTCTTCCCGTCACTGCCTTTTTTCTCTTATTTATATTAAAAAGAAAGTGAACAATACGTAGCTGCAAAAGTGGATCTTGAGATCCAACTAACTCCACTACACTGCACTATCTACCATTCTCCTGGTTCCATACACATCCTACTACATGTAGCCTGCACAAAATAAAGTAACGTAACTATTATCAACAACGTCCATTCATTATCCTAGCTCTTTCTTCTTCGTTTGTTTCGTTGATCCTTAATTTTGTGTTTTGCTCTTCGACTTCAAGGCCGTGAACTGGTTCCCCCACCGGTTCTTTCCGATTTATCCCTTGGCGAATTGCTTTTGGCTGTTTCAGTGTTTTTGTGGAGAGTGTTGGCACTTGTAAATCCCGGCAATCTTATGGATGATAAGCTTTTCGGCCCCCAACTTCAGAAATCCCAGTGATCTTATGCATGATAAGTAGACTAAGATGGTAGTTGAGAGGTTTTGTTCATATTGTATGGCAGAGGACGACCAGAAGAGGGGAAAAGCTGTCTTTGCGGAGCTTAGAAACGGAACCGTGCACAATTTTCCGGCGATGTCCGTTGCCTACATTTTCTGTGTAATTGATGTAATTGAACTTCAAGCTATACTTCATTTAGAAGAAGCTTGCATTGTGCTCCAAATGCAGTGATCGCAGAAGCACTGAGGTTGAGTTTGGGTAAACCCTTTCAAAATCCTGGTAATCTTGTACGTAACTATCCGCTTCCTGGTATTCGGCAGTAGAGGGGGCCGGAGAGCAACCAGATCCAGCATGTGTCAGCGCACACAAAAAATGAGATATGGGGGCAGACTGGCACGGAAGTGCGGCTGTTTCAAAACCCGCCGATTCTGGTGGGAGTGATGATTACAATTTTGGTGCTAAATCATACACACAACGGTACAGAATAAATATCAAAAGGCACCCGTTACTATTTATTTTCTGTACACTTTGTGCATCAAATACCAGAACTCTAAATTACAGCGGCCGAACTAGGCCTTATGCACTGAGTTGAAACCACACACAACCAAGTGGATGGAAATAAAAATCGTGTGGAGTTGCAATAGGATGCTTTGATTTGCAGCCCAACCAGATAGGCCCTAAGCCCCTATTTGGGAACGGACCCGATCCGGATTAAGAGCTGTCGTCTAGCGCCAGGTCGGCGTAACCCGGTCCGGTTTGGGCCAAAATGTTGTTTGGTTCGCAACCCCATTCGACCCCTGTTTTGGGATAACGGAATCCCATAATCCGGACTAACCCAGTCCCGGTATAGGCGGGATTGCAAATCACAATCCGGTTCTCGCGCCCCCCGACACCCCCTCGACCCCGACTCCCTCGCTCCCCTCCCTCTCACTCGCGCCCCTCCCTCTTCCTTCCTCTCGGCCCTCTCCCTCTCACCCCTCTCCTTCGCTGCAGGTTTCCCCTCTCCCTGTACCTGCTACCGGCTCATTGTTGGTCTGTGAGTTAAAGTGAGGTCTGCTACCTCGAGCAGCTCGCGGATGGAGGGCAGCAGTCGTCGGGCGGAGCGTCCGCCGCCTGGTGATTCAATGCGGCCATCTGCCACCGCCGGTCTACTGGGGCGGCTACATCCTGTAAAGGCAAGGTACCAGTGCCCTGTCCTGTCCTTCTGACCATCGATTATCTGCACCGTCCACCTGACTCAGGTTGAGTAGTCATCGTCCCATCTTGTCGACGCACAGGACAAACCCTAGCAAGGGCAAGCAGTGTCCGTGTTCCTTCATATTGATCGCCTTGTGCATCGAGGTTCTTCACATCCACCTACGCATCTTGGAGGAAGCTGGTGTTCGTCCCTGGTTCTCCGGCGGTGTTGCTCATCCCGTCGATTCCGCAATTGCTGCTCGTTGTCGACCACTTCTTTGTCCCTGGTTCTCCGGCGGTGCTGCTCATCCCGTCGATTCCGCAGTTGTTGCTCGTTGTCGACCACTTCTGAATAGGTTGGTGATGATGAATAGTTAGGCCTATTTTTTGTACTGAATCGTTATGCAAAGGTGTTCCTCGTGTTCCATGGTGTGTGTTGGATCCCCTGTGTGTGTTTTAGATTGATACAATGATGTTCCATACTATTTTTCATCCGTGGATCCTTTCCTTTTCTGTATGAAATGTGAAGGCTAAGCCATTTCGAATCTGTTTAGATGGCTAGCTGTCTTCTATTGATAAGTGCTTCCTGGCATTTTGCAAAGCTATTGCATTTATCTTAAGTGGTGGTTTGTGGCATTTTGCAAAGCTATTGTCTAGTTCAGTTGGATCCTACTTTTTCAATGAAGAAGGGTTGTTACAATTTCTTGCTCAGATACACACCACCCAAGCTCTATAACCATTGAGTTTTTGTCCTTTTTACACTGGCATACTCTGACCTATTGATCAATGCTATGGTTTATTCAAGGCTCTTACCACTGTGAGCTTCACTTATAAAAATACGATTTGCTTAATTTATTAGTGACTATCATGCACTATGTTAGGTTAGAAAATCTAGATGGAAATCACTATGTTAGGTATTGATTTTGAATCTTGTTTTACTTGACCCATCTTTTGGTTCTTTTTGTGTTAACGACATATCTATATACAAATCAGTTTTCATCCTCATGTTGAGAATTTTTTGTACTATGTATGACGTATCTTTATTTTGGTCATCAATATGACATATCTTATTGATCTTTCACTTACTTTGATGAGCAACAATTTTGTCATTATGGTTGCAATCTGTGTATGGGGAGGTGAACACATTGATGTCCAATTTTATAAAATATAGAGCAAGTTTGCTGGGTAGATACTAGCAAGCATGTCATCGCATGTACAATGTATAAAACATATATAAATAGGTTCATATACTTTCTCAAGTTTTCTTTGATCCAAATGTTCTGCATATTGGTCTTTTACCCATACTAGAAAAAACATACTACAATATATCACCATTTTGCAAAGCTATTGTCTAGTTCAGTTGGATCCTTCTTATATAAAGTTAAAGTTGCATAAACAACTTCATTCATGACCTCAGTTGTGATGTGATACACACCACCCAAGCTCTATAACCATTGAGTTTTTGCTCTTTTTACACTGGCATACTCTGACCTATTCATCAATGCTATGGTTTATTCAAGGCTCTTACCACTGTGAGCTTCACTTATACAAATACGATTTGCTTAATTTATTCACTTATTCATCAATGCATTGGTGACTATCATGCACTATGTTAGGTTAGAAAATCCAGATGGAAATCACTTTTATGAATAATGTGGCATTGTGGTTAGCATGCTGAATCTACTCAATGCATTGAACACCATGAACTTCCTACAATTCTTACTTTTCAGCTAGAGAATTCTGTCTAGCACCCAAAGGTAATTCTTACTTGAAAATTGCTATTCCTAAAACAAGTAAATCCAACAAAATGTTGAGATTTTTGGTTTTCATCCTCATGGTGTGTGTGGGTACTGATTTTTGGATCTTGTTTCACTTGACCCATCTTTTATGAATAATGTGGCATTGTGGTTAGCATGCTGAATCTACTCAATGCATTGAACACCATGAACTTCCTACAATTCTTACTTTTCAGCTAGAGAATTCTGTCTAGCACCCAAAGGTAATTCTTACTTGAAAATTGCTATTCCTAAAACAAGTAAATCCACCAAAATGTTGAGATTTTTGGTTTTCATCCTCATGGTGTGTGTGAGTACTGATTTTTGGATCTTGTTTCACTTGACCCATTTTTTGGTTCTTTTTTGTGTTAACGACATATCTATATACAAATCAGTTCGAAATCTTGCAATATAAATAATTTTTTATACTATTCATGACGTATCTTTATTTTGGTCATCAATATGACATATCTTATTGATCTTTCATTGTTGCAGTTTACTTTGATGAACAACAATTTTGTCATTATGGTTGCAATCTGTGTATGGGGAGGTGAACACATTCATGTCCAATTTTATAAAATCTAGAGCAAGTTTGCTGGGTAGATACTAGCAAGCATGTCATCGCATGTACAATGTATAAAACATATATAAATAGGTTCATATACTTCCTCAAGTTTTCTTTGATCCAAATGTTCTGCATATTGGTCTTTTACCCATATTAGAAAAAACATACTACAATATATCACCATTTTACCCATACGTTACATGTTACTTTCTATCAGTTGTGTGAGTGTATCTATTGTCAAACTTTTATATGTCACCTGAGTGCTCAGTAACTACATATTGACATGTTTGAGGCAAACATAAAGTATATCTCATACATCCTTGCTAGAAATCCAACTTGAAACTATCTTTTGGTTTCTCTGTATTGCTACATAGGGGCATGAAACAGAACATTGGTTTGCTGAAATTTCTTAATCAATATTCACTGAGACTGTACATGTCTATTTTACCCTGATGGCCTTCTTGTGTGCTATTCTACTCGCTTTTCTTCTATCCTAATGCACTTCTCTTATACCTCTTCTGAGCTCATGGGATTATTGAATAAGATGGCAATTCGTATAATGCTCTCATTAAAGTTTTAGTACACTGTTCCAGCTTGCTTTAGCTACTAAAAGGACAATACCTTCTATCATCTGATGCTGGAGTGCCAATATTAGATCTGAAGACCTTATAAAAGAAGAGGCGGGTTCTTCATTTGTTACTGATTTTTTTCAGTGTATTTTTTATGGATGTTTCACCTCAATTTTATATGACACAATTGTTCTCATATCATTATAATATTAAACAAACTATACATGCCTAAATATTAATCTTGCCTAAATAATATAGAGAAAATATATGCAACTGATGAACAAGGTAATTTCATATTGTAATTGTAGCTTAGACGCCACTATCTAAGTAAATACTTTCTCTGAAAAGATAAAAGATATAACGATTTGTGTATCATAATATATTGCAGCACTTACAGGGGTATGTCTTTCGCTGACCCCAAGTTTCGTATTGTTTGGGCAAGAGATTCTGATGCCGCTCTAGTATCTGCATTGCGCAGACAATATGACCTAGGCAGGTGTGTCGATGGTCATTTCACTAGGGAGGCTTGGAGGGAGGCAACTCTGGAAATGCAAAATAGGATGGGGAAGACGACCTGCAATATAGACCAGTTGAAAACTCGGTGGAAGAACTTGAGGAGGGACTATGCCGCTTTGAAGCTTGTGACGAATAAGAGCGGCGTTGGATGGGATGACACTAGGCATAAGCCCACGCTGCCCGACAGCCCTGAATCGAGGGAGAGCCTTACGGTATATCCAATAACCAGTCCATTAATTAAAAAAATAATGTCATATATTTACACTTTAATTTCCTAATACAATTTTTTTGTATACTTAGGCAAACAAGGACCTTGCTAGGTTGCTTAACAAGTCGTTTCCCCACTACTATGACATCGAGATGATGGCGGGGAGGAACATTGCTAGAGGACATCATGCAATGTCTTCAACGGACACACAAATCCCTTCTGACGTTGCCTCCGAGGATGATGTCACTGTCGACTTAGATGGCCCAGACACACCCATGAACACTGGAAGCCAATTAGGGGAAGCTAACATGGGCGCATATGGGATGCAAAGTGAGGGAGACAACCGGGGAGGAGGAATAGATACTCTGAGTGTTGGCGGGAGGCCTCCTGTCGTTAGGCGCAAGAAGCGGCCATCAATGGCTCAAGACCGATGTGGGTTTTCAAATGAAGTGTTATATGAATTCACACAGGTTTATGCAAAGGTTCACGAGTTAGGCAGTGGTGTGGCAACTAGAGCCTTTGAAAAGAAAGAGTTTACAACCATCTTACAACATTTCCAGGACACTTACCCATATGCCCCCACTGCTGTGTTTACAACACTTGTGAACGCCATCAAGGACTCAACAAACTGCACCATCTACCTCAGCCTTATAGACACACCTCAAAAGATAACCATATGGTTGCAAGACCTTTGGGAAAGGTCCCAAGCTACCAATGCAACAGCAACACCTTCAATACCATCCTCGTTTATGCCATCTCACCATGCATTTTTCCCGCAATCCCCAACACCCAACTTCAGCAACATACCAAGTATGCCATCGTCGTTTGTGTCATCTCACCGTGCATTTTTTCCTTCATCCAATGATGTTGGCCCTTCCGGATCACCAAGCATTAACAGTCAGACATTTAACTCAGCAAATCAGTAGAAAGTTCTTTCATTGTTGTAATAATCTATCTCCCATCCAAACATTTTCTTTGGGCATAATCTAATTTGCTTAATTGTTGTAATATTTTTATTCCCGTCTAGACATTATTTTACCGCACAAACTAAATTGATTAACTGTTGTAATATTTTATTTCAGCGCCATGCTTTTATTTTGCATTCAATCTAATTCCCTATGTATCCTGCAAGCCTTTATTTGCCATGTCCACAGTTACATATGATTGTCGAGTAGTTATTTTCCTTGTCGTTGCCATGACAACCTTGCTATGCTTCCACTTGTAGGCATAATGTCAACCACTGACCAAACAGAAACACCTGACCTCCTCACACACATTCTACATACATTGTCTGGTCCAGCTAATCACATTGCTGATACAATAGCTAAGTCCATATCAAACTCCATCATTGACGACATTTCCGACATACCACCTACAATACCTAGGTCAGTTAGCATTAGGAGTGGCCACCAGAAGGTCTTAGAAATTTTAAACGGTCATGAACAAAGGGATTATGACCTATATCGAATGAGACCACATTCTATAATGGCCCTTGTGGACAAGCTTGAGAGTCGGGCCTTATTACGAAGCACTAGATGCGTCAGTTCGGTTAAGGCTGTGTGCTACTTCCTACAAATGGTTGGCCATGGACATACAAATCGTGCTTTGGCTGAGGACTGCATTCACTCTGGTGAGACCATAAGTAGAAAGTTCAATGAAGTCTTAGACGCTGTGTGTTTGTTGTCCAATGAGTACATTGTCATGCAAACTGCAATGACATGCACGACAACACATTCTCGTATATTGGAGACCCCAAGGTTCTACCCGTACTTCAAGGTAATAGTTAGCCCCTACAATCTTTAATCATTTGGAAATATTTTGTATGTTTACAACCTATTTTGGTGTTATAGAATGCCATCGGGGCAATTGACGGAACACACATCCCCATCTTGGTTAAACGAGACAAGCAAAATCGCTACCGAGACAGAAAAGGGAATGTCTCTCTTAATGTCTTGGTTGTAGTTGACTTCTCCATGGAGTTTACATATGTCCTAACTGGGTGGGAGGGATCGGCTGCTGACCAAAGGGTCCTACAGTCAGCGACGACCACGGGTGGGTTTAAAGTTCCGCCGGAAAAGTTTTACCTAGTTGATGCAGGGTATGCCAACACTCGGCAATTCCTTGCACCGTATCGCAACACAGCTTACCATATTTCTGAGTACCGAGGAAACAGACATGCCTACACCGGCAAGAAGGAGATGTTCAACCACCACTACGCACAATTACGTAATGTTGTAGAAAGAGCATTTGGGGTGCTGAAGCGGCGGTTTGCCTACCTTAAAAAAGGGGCGAAATATCCCATACATTCGCAGTGTCGCCTCGTAATGGCTTGGTGTATCCTCTACAATTTCATACGCCGCCAACATGATGGCGATAGTATCATGGACGAACTCCCAGATGACATTTCAACATCTGCCGTTCCCCCTGCTGGGGTTGACCTGAGTTCCCTCCAACAAACAACTCAGGCCGATTCAAGGGAGGGCGACCGTTTACGTGAATCCATTTCTAATTTGCTATGGGATGCCCTTTGACGTATAATTGTATCTGTAATAGTCTTCGACATCATTTGAAAAATTGTCCACGACAAAACTTTGTAGCCTTTACTTGTTTTTTTTACGAACTTTTTACTAGATCCTAATAATATACATGACATAATGAATCGGTAGGTTGTCTTCAAATGGAGAATGCAATGCCTTGTTGTACATGCGGCCTTCAATGCACTGTACGTGTGTATATGGATGACGCGGATGCGGCAAATGGACGTTTTGAAAATAACAACCCCCACAGACCGTATTTTACATGTGGTAGGGGGCTTGTTTCAAACAGATGCCAGATAAGATTGCCCGCGCAGCGTGTACCACCCACAGTTGCCCCACTTACTGCAGTTAGGGATGCTATGCTAACACAACTTGCATATGCACGCAACGAACGCAAGCTATGGTCTGAACAATGTGACTTTGTCAGTTCGACAAGAGCAGACACCGATAGGCTCGAACAAGATATTTCCACTCTACGTGAGAGGTGCCAATATCTTCGCCAACGACTTCACATCACGAGCAGTAACGACTCTTCAAACGAGGACGGATACAATACATCATAGATGTAGAACAAGTAGTTAGGCCTATTTTATGTTCGAAAAGTTGTATTTGAAATCTATGTTCAGAATCTGACATTATTTTTACTAATCCTCAATTATGTTTTAGATGTCAATGGATCCATCTGAAGTTCCGAGGTGTGATTGTGGGTTAGATGCAGCCTTGCGGCTTAACACAGAGGATGCAGGGTTGTATGATTTTGGCATTCTGAGTGAAAGGCCGGGCGAAATGTATTACATATGTCCTTCTCGTGAGGTGCACTAGTAAATACATACATAATAGGTTGTCGTTGTGTATGCTGCACATTCTTTGTCATTCATTAAACTTGATAATACATTGTAGGGAAAAGATCGGTGCAGATACTTCCGTTGGGCAGTCGATCTCCCCCCAACAATTGATTCTTTGAAAGCTGAGATTATGTTACTAACTGTCGAGTGCAGGTCAGTGTGGGGCCAGGCAATGAACATGAAGGACTTTGTTGAAATTCATCACAACTACGATGATATATACACCCAAAAAAGTATGAGCATGAGGGTCTAGAACGCTACGTTGCCAGTCTTGAGGAAGAATGCAGTCTTCTTGTAGACATTCCTTCACCCACGGTGATGCCATAACGTTTAATGGCAGAGAGCTACATTTAGTTTGGTGTGTCGATTTACATTGTCAACCATTCGATGTTTTTAACATTAAATTTTCCTGAATTCATCCGACATTAACAGGCTTTTGTTATTTATCATAATGTTGGTGTATGTTTTATGGAGGGTGTATGCTTTTTCACCGTGATGTTCATAAATGTTAGTTAGCACTGAATATTCATTTTATATTCCCTTAATTGTGCGGTACACACTTACGTCTAAAACATATTACTTACAGAATCCGTAATATGGCTGGGCCTCCAAGGACGCCTTCTTTTATGTGGTGTACAGAGCTTGATATGGTTATCAGAGGTATGATGAGAAACCAATATGAGTTGGGGAGATGTGTTAATGGAGTATATACTACACATGCTTGGATGGAGGCATGGCGTGACTTCCGAAACATAACTGGGGGGGCTTACATATCTTTGACTGAGTTACAGATGAGATGGCAACACATAAGGAGAGAGTTCATAAGAGACAATCTTTTCATTTTGGGAGATTTATTACCTCCCCCGCCATTGGCCGTGCAACACAACTTCAGGACGACTCGTCGCATTTACCCACCTGAGGTTGCTGAATACCTTATTAACATCGATGAGTGAATCAAACAACTAGGTTAGACGGCGAAAATAACACATTAACTTGTAATATATTTCCACGACTTTGTAGTTGTTTGTGTTTACCTCGCAACATTTATTTGTATGTAGCTAAGTTTGTTTCGAGCTTTATTGTTATGTATTGAATGCATACATCACGTTCTTACTTGTTTGTAGCTAAGTTTGTTTGGAGCATTTATTTGTATTCAATATTGTCACAGTTATCTTACTATTATTGATATTTGCTAATACTTATATTTTTTTATTAACTATAGATGTCATCATCGTGGTCACGGTCAAAGGCAAGGACAAATTTTGAAAAACTATTGATGTCTCCGTCGAAAATAAAAAAATATGTAGAAGAAAACTTTGTTTGTAAGAAAAAAATGCTGCGAGCCTACACGCCATGAGGGCCCAAATGAGAGAGACGAACAAGCCAAGAGTGTTACTCATCTTATTCACCATCTGCCGTTGCTGTTCGAGTGGCCAAAAGACGCCAGCAAATAGGAAACAAATCAGTTGTTGGACGAAGGCTGTCCTGTGTCGTGGGACGAGTACGACGAGGCCATGAAGTTGGCCGACGAGTCCGACGAGGCATGAAGTTGGCTGCTTGCTCACCAACTTATTAGATTGTGTAGCTTTGTCTTTGTCTAGGTCCAGGGCAGACCTCTCGTTTCAGTTTGTATGTTACATATGTATTTGCCCGGGAACCAATAAAATATTATCTTTTTATTTATGTGGTATTACGTTCTGCTACAGACATGCTACACATGTTTGCTACTATTTGATTTAAATGCATAAATTATGCATTTTATATATTATTGATTTGTTATTTAGTATATACTACACTTCGGCCAACTTCTGCTTAAGCGGCAGCACAACTACACATTCCTTACTCTTATTATAACAATTCTACAACATCAGGACAGAATCAGCAGATACTGACTACGTTGCCAAACAAAATCAGACCGAATCCAGCCTAATAGCCAAACAGAATCAGACTCAAATCAGACCAGCTGACCAGAATCAGACTGGGTTGCCAAACAGAATTAGACTGGGTTGCCAAACAAAATTAGATTGAATCATGACTAACCCCGTCTAATCCAGTCCAGACTACGAAATCTCAATCCGTTCCCAAACAGGGGCTAAGAGTTAGAAAGGCCCATTGATCGGAAACCCCACGGCTCCCAAGATTTTTATCACAAAGCAATCGCGAGTCCCAAAGTATCACACCCGTTAACGGGGAAAAACATGTCCCAAAGTATAACCTGCAAAAATCTGAAAACCCCTTTTATGGTAGTATAATCTTCTTTTGTAATTCAGCATCGGCCTCCCACGTTTACCAACGTCTGCGATGCCATGGAAGCAACCTACCAACAACAAAGTTCAAGTCGTTGAGCTGGGTTCACCAAAAAAAAAAAAAAAGTTCAAGTCCTGTCTTTGCGTCAGTTCTCCAGATCTGCGTTCCCTACAATTGTTGTGGGGTCTGCCGTCCATTATGTCCTATTGTTGGGCGTCAAATTTAACTGCTTTATATTTTCTTAATTGTTCTCGTCGCCTACCTATTCCGAAGCTCTTTCGGGTTTCATCGTTCATATAATACATAAGGTGATGTCTGCTAGGGGGAGATGGATTAATTCTATAAAATGATTTAATCAAGGCTGCAACTGGCAGATCCATAAGATTACATTACACCTGCATGTCATATATGTAACACCATTATGTTATTGTTTCTTGGTCCAAATGATGCCAACTCGGTAATAGATTAAGTCTATAAGAAGATTTAACCAAGGTTGCAACTGACCGACATGTATCCATAAGATGATATTACACCTGCATGTCATATATGTAAAATCATTATGTTATTGTTTTCTTGGTCCAAATGATGCGAACTCGGTAATAGATTAATTCTATAAGAAGATTTAATCAAGGTTGCAGCTGACAAACATCTATCCATAAGATGATATTACACATGCATGTCATGTATCTAAAACCATTATGTTATTGTTAGTCACCATAGAGAATGTATAAAGAAACTCACCAAAAGATTGAGTGCCATAAAATATTCCAAAAAAAACGTAAAATATCAAGTATGCTTACACTTATAGAGAATAATGTCGATAGAATCACAATTTGTAATCTTTGGGACATCTATGATCACCTAGCTTTCCATAACCATACTCTCGTTCAACTAGTGATAGTGAAGCTCTATGTGCGTATTCCACGCATATGTGTAATCATACTCTAGCTCAACCAATGTCATCATTGAACATGATTATCTTTATTTTCTTTCTATAGAATACCAATCGACCTATATACTCATTTATACGTGAAAGATAATAACTCAATAAGCCTATTATTATACCCTTTTCATAAGTGAATATTAATCTCTATAGGAATGTTTTCGCTATAGAATTTGTCATATCAATAACATTGTCCTTCACGTTTCATATTGTAAGACATTCATTGATTTCTTGTTATACTTAGCGTCTTCCTTATCTTTCTCAATAGAGGATAAACGAAAATAATATAAACTGAATTCAATAAATGGTGAGACAATAAAAGATATAGAAACATTGAATGAAAGTTCGAACCTAGTGAAGACGAATATGTTTGTTTTACATGTATATAGACGATGCTCACAACCTCATCACATCCTAGAAGTAATTTTTATTTTGTCAAAGTGTTCATCTAATAAAACCAACCCAGACCTATATAAATATCTTCATCTAACATATTGTTCTATGATATGAACATGTATTTTTCTTTTCTTGTAGTAAATAAGAAACACTTAGAACTTGCAACATCTATATATACAGATTCCGAATATACAAAGATGACCGATTGAGTATATTAAAAATAGGTTGCATACATAAGAGAGATGAATATGTACATGTTTATAAACATTAATTCTCTTTGATCTAATATAAAATAATAGATTAGATCACAACTATAGTAGTAGTATGATTATACAATTTTATTTGCCAGGGACAATATGTAGGTGTTAAAGAATAACGTGTACGCTGTTGGTATTAGCAATTAGCGTGCAACACTAAAATCAGGTAGTCACCACTGCCAATAGATTACCAAATCTGTCAATCTATTTATATTACTCCATGGATCAGTCTGGTGTATCCTTTGGCCCTGGAAGGCAGACAAAATCTAAGCAGCAGATAGAAATTAAAAAAAACATCAGGCAAACACGGACGATTAAGAAACAATAAAAATTCTAGTTCTAACAATAGGAAGAAAGCAAAGAGTCCCTCCAGCAGAGTTTAGAATAAGAAAAATACATGACTGCAAATTGGGAGCGGAGCCGACTCCTTTGTTGTTGTGGATAGAAATAGAAAAGCGGCACCTTTCCAAAGACCGCAAGAGAGCAGCCGGTAACCACATGCACGAACTAAGCATATTCTGCCATCCGAGATTCCGAGCCTCGGCAAAAAGCAGGCGCCCCAACACAGCATAGACCCCCCAGGATTTGTTGTTATGGTTTTGTTAAGAAACTGGCTGCACCTGTTTAAGATGCTGACACGTGTTAAGTGAGTAAAATCCAGACTCTACCATTCAATGGGTAGAGACACGTGTAAATGAATCACAAAAGGAACAACCTACTCCTGAGAGAAACTGTAACAGCAAATCCGAACTCAGCATAGACAGGAAGACCAACCCCCAACGCAGCTAGCGCCGCCCTTTGGAATGGGTAACCTCTGAGACGAGGCCAAAGATAATCAAGGGTACGCAGCTCGCCTGCTTCTCTGCACTCTGTCCTTACCGGCCCGCCCAAAATAGTCATCGTTCATAGAGTCTACCTCGACGCATGAAACATTGAACCGAAGAAGAAAAACACATAATCACACTTGAAGAGTAAGGAAAGAAATAAAATTGGCTGTGAATACATGCGGGCGGACAATTCACGAATGAAGAAATTAAAAAGATTGTTCGGCTTGTGGCAGTGAAAATCGACGTGTAAATGATAATAATGGAAATAGACGCAGATGCAAAGAACCACTATGAGTGTCCTTAGAGAAGCTTAGAGATAATGATGAAAACCGTAAAGCACTATCTCGGCAAGCATGAGGTGTATGACATTGGGCGCTGTCCAAACGTAGTTACATGTAATATATCTTGGCAAAGGTACCTATCACACCTAAGCAAGCTGCTGGAAGTGAGAAACAAGCTGTTGGAATTAGCAATATAATCCAGCCCAAGTCCTAGTGGGATTTGGACTTGGAAGAGTGTTGGTTTGTGCTACCAATCCTAATAAGAGTCAAATCCAAGAAGGAAAGAAGATGGTTTCCTATGTGCATCATGGAGTTGGACTAAGAGTGGGTCTAGGATTTGGATAAAGATTCCTCGTTGCAATCACATGCATGGAGGCCTATAAATAGAGGCCATGGGGAGGCCATTGAGATCATCCCACATTCCACCGGTTGAGGTGTGATCCCTCCAGTTATTTGTTGGTGTCTTCTGTAGTAGAAGGTACCATAGAACAAGAACAACTGGAGAAACTCTCTTGGTAAATAAGAGAGGGTCAGCGACTTTGTTTTGAAGCAAAATAGCGGCTGACAGTTGGTGACACATTTGATGCACTAACAGAGCAGCTCTCTTGGTTGATAAGAGAAAGACAACGACTTTGCCCTGAAGTAAAGTAGCAGTTGGCACTTAAAGACGAAGTATTGTCATAGCAGCAACGGTCCGACCCAGTCAGCGGTCGCAGAGGCATCAAGCAGTCCTCAACAACGACAGTGGCCTCGTGAGGAGATCAAGTAAAGATGGAGGTTTTGTACACACTGGGTGTGATTCTCTTCTTCCTCATCTTTGTTCTCGTGTGGGGAGGGTTATCTGAATTTAGGAGGTAATTAAATCCAAACAGTGTGAGTCGTAATCTTAATTACATAGTGTTTGTTGGCCGGTATTGCCCTGTGATTTTTCTCTCCTTGTCTTTGTAACACCCCTGACATGGGTTATGAACTAACCCTAGGTGTTTTGCTTATATAAGTGATTAGATGCTTGTGGTTACCTTATGAAATGTAATTAAAGCTTTTGAGGAACCTATATTTCCATTTCAGTCCCTGTTTGAATAAAGTTACAATATAGTTTTGTTAATTTTGGACTAAAGTGAAAATTACCCAAGTAGAGGGGTTAACTTGCAAATTGCACATGTTAAGATGTTCCTCTGATGTTGAGACATCATAAAAATGAATATGATGTAGTGATATGGATTCCACAAGATTGAGCACCAAGATATAACTTGTAGAGCAATCCTTGTGCTTTAAAACCTAGTTTTGGTGTAAAGTACAATTTACCCAAAACCAAGGGTGCAACATGTAAAACATACCCTTTAGAGTATCTCTCACATTTCTTGGCATCAAGTAGAGCAAAGAAAATGAGACGGGATCCACATTTGAATGACCAAGTAAGAAAGATAACCTCAGTATCTAAATAACCAAGTTTTAAACAAAATGGCCTTTATATATATAGCTTATTAAGATACATGGTCTCCTTTTTCCTTTAACCTTGGTTGAGAGAGAGGTTTATGTGATATGGAGGAAGAGATGTGGCCAAGAAGTGGAGAAGGACGTGGTGGATATAGTTGAGAAATAAGGGAAATAATCTTCTTTCGTTGAAAATATACCCAAAAATATATAAGTGCATCCTTTTAACAAGCAAGGGATCGTTTCCCTTCATTCCTTCCCTTATCCTTTTGCTTTGGCCGAATAAGGAGAAGCTTAGGAACAGAGGAGGACGACCAAGCTGGTTTGGGTAAGTTTTGATTACCATCTAGCTCGAATTCATGGAGGAAACCCTAGTACAAGGTTGGTTTAGTAGTTTTCCTTACACAACTCTTCTTTCTAGCCATCTTCTCCATCCAAATCTTGAAGAACGGACCCTGGACGACCTTTGGAGCTCAAGACACCATTAAACCTACGAAGCTTGGAGCTCTAGATCAGATCTTAAGGCAGGTTTTATAACTCTAACCCTTAAGTATTGCTTATGCATCTTCCTTTCACATAAATGTTGCTTATTCTCCTTCTTTAGACACTTCTAAGTGTTCTTGCTAGCAATTCCATGAAGAACAGTCACTGTTCTTGAGGTATAAGATTATGACATTATTTCCAAAGTTTATCCTAATCTTTCTTTAGCAAACGGTCTCACACCTCTTGCTCAAACGGTTTCCCAAACCGTTTGGGAGCAAACGTTTTCAAAACCGTTTGAAAGCAAACGGTTTCATCCAAGAACGCATGAGAGCAAACGGTCCAAGACCATTTGGATGTGTTGACCAAGCGTTGACTGTTTGGAGGACTGTTGTACATAATGTGGACTAATCACCCACCAAAAATCATCATCTAATTCTAAGTAAATCACCAATTGAAGGCACATTAGTCACCTAAACCCTAATCGGGTCTATTGTTGATTTCAATGATACAATCATGTTGAAGTTTGGGTTGAGTGACCCAAACGGTTTCAAAACTGTTTGGGGATCACCCAAACGGTCTCAAGACCGTTTGGGGGTCACACAAGACCGTTTGGAGGTCTAGGGTTGACCATGGTTCAGTGGTTGAAGATTGGAAGGCAACAAGTTGAAGAATAATCAATTAGTGACCTAATGATCAAATCAATGAACCAAACCTTAGTAAGTTGAGTTAGTTTTTGATGTTGACTTGAGAAAACGGTCTCAAGACCATTTGGAGGATGTCCAAATGATCCCAAAACCATTTGGGGTCAGGTCATGACCCAATTGAATGATGGTTCAATGGTTTCAATGTCAATTAGACTCATGTTGATACATGTTGAAGGGTGATCGATTCCAAACCCTAATTCAATTGAACCAAGCCCTAATTGGTGATCAATTGAGGGTCAATTGAGTGTCAAATCAGTAGAGGGTTGACCTAATTGACTCAATTGATAAGTGGATAACAAGTGCATGAACGATTGAGGGGTTCAACATTGGAAATCCTAACTCAATTGAAGTGGTTGAAACACTTTTTGGTCCATGCGGTTTTGAGGTGGTTTGGACCAAACGGTCTCAAGACCATTTGGGTCCAAACGGTCTCAAGACCGTTTGAGTCCAAACGTTCTCAAGACAGTTTGGCACCAAATGATCCCAAACCATTTGGTGACCATGCGGTTTCAAGATCAATTTGCCCATGCGGTTTCAAAGTCAAACTTGACCAAACGGTCAACAAGACCAAACGGTCTTCACCCCACCTTGGGAAAATGGTCTTGAGTGTGCACTTTATCAAATGGTTTTAAAAGTCAAAGGGACCAAACGGTCAACACCACCAAACGGTTTCAAGGTCCATCCAAGACCGTTTGGGGGTTTGAGGTGCAAAACCATTTGTAGTCTAAAAAGGTCAAGAACGTTTGATGTCGTAGTGGTCAAGATGGTTTAGTAGTTGATTAAATTAAACTCTAAAGATACCTAAAGTGATTAAGGGGTCAAGCAATTAGTTGATTGATGCATGTTATGATCAATGGTGAACATTACAAAAATACCATTGATGGAATAAAGTGACTAATACCCTTTGAATAAGTGAACCCTAATAATCACATTAGTAGTGACCTAACCCTTGATGTCAATGTGGTTTGACTTAGTCTAATTAAGGGTGATGTAATTACCATCTGATAGAAAGAGGAGAGAGAAGACTCCTTATATAACTAAGAATCAAGTAATGAGTTTTCTATATGAATGAACATATCTAATTAGGGTATGATCCATCATGATGAGATCATAGAAACCCTAATTTTGATGGTTAATGATTCTTAACCTAATTTTGAGGGAATTAATGGAAATAATTCTCATACATGATAATAGAATGAACTTGACTCATTAACATGTGTATATTAAACCCTAATCTAGGGAAATGTCATGATGAGAAATAGTAATCCCTAATGGTGGGATATTAATAGTAAACCCTAATTTAGGGGGATGTGATATGAATAGGAACCCTAATTGGGAGGGATGTCATGAGGAACCCCAATTAGGATGAATAGTAAGCTTAATTATGGTTTATTGAATATGAAACCCTAGTTTTAAGTAATGTGATGAGAAACCTTGATAATATGATATGGTCTAAGACGTAATTCAGGGTAATGTCAAGTAATGATACATGAAACCCTATAGATGGTTGATTAGCCAGTACACCAAGGAGAGGTGTGGCTAAAATAATTAAATAGGACGATTATTTCATAAACATAAAGGATAGGGTTAATGAACCATGTGAATGATAAAAATGGTAATTTAATAAATAAGGATTTATGAAGTAGGATGATGCCTGGATCCTTGTACAAACATCTCTATGAGTGAGTAATAGCTGTTACACCTTACAATAATAAAGGACATGAGACTTTTAGAAATAATGTATACTAAATAATGATGTGGATAACATCATGAATATAGAAATACCTGGAATAGTTGATGATGGTTTATCCTATATCGACAATGTTTATCAAATAGATAAGTCCATATCATTAAATACAATTGGACAATTCTAATATAAGATCCATACACCGTATGATGAAAGTAACAAGTTAGTGGATAAAAGTATTAAGAGAGAAATACCTTAATACAAAGTTAGTTAATTAACTCAAGTAAGATGGAAATGAGAAGAAAGTGAGACATCAAGATATGATAGATATCACATTCAATAATTCAGGGTAATATACCTTGATGAACCTCTAAACCATTATACTTAGACAAGAGATACATGGAGGATATGATAAGTAATTGTTTACAATAAATATATAATGGATTCATTGTACTCGATAAGTGTTGATCAATATATCTGAGAATGGGGTAAGCCAAATCAATGAGTATGATGTAATCATACCATAACATGAATGAGAAGGGAACTAATACTTAGAATTGATGATCATTAATGATATATGATGAGTATAGTAACCAAAATTAAACACTTATAATATCCTTGAATGCTCCCAAGAGTGGTGGAGTAGTATATTAGGGTTGAACTGATAATGTGAGCAGGAAACCCTAAATAATGAAAGGTGGGGTACACTAACCCTAATTTTGGGTTATGCTCTTAAGCATGGAACCCTATGATTGAATCATGTAATAAAGAATCACTATACCTTCTTAAAGGTAAAGGGGTTGAATGACCCTAACTGAATTAAATAGGGAAAACCTAACCCTATTAAGGGCATAGTGGTACAACCCTTGAATTAAAAGGTTATCTTTGTTTTGCAATATGCTGATATAGAGATGAGTTGCCTATTATCAAGTGTATTAATTATGCAGGTTTTTATGAAATGGTGAACATAGTCAGGTAAGGGCCATGATGCCATATTTAAGCTTTGAAAGTAATGATATGCTATGTTGCCTAGTGAAAGATAGCATATAAGATTGAAAGGTGGTGATAGCCATGATAAATATCTGCATTGTTACAATCAAGGTCATGTTGTTAAATGACTTGATAATAATATGTCACTTGGTAACAAATGTTTTTCTGATCTTAGGGTTTGAACACCCATATTCCTGAATCACCATGATGAGATGGTTAGGGATTGATATCCCAATGTTAGCTATATGTGATATGAACTTGATACAATTAGTACTCTTTCTTTATATCAATTGTCTTATTGGTTTATGTTTGAGAACATACTTGATGCTAAAAGAATGCCATAATGTACTTAAATAATCAAGTATAATGATATCATGTAGGGCCCTGACCATAGATCCATCATTGTCAAAAATTAAATGATGGCGAAACAGGTTTTCCTAAGGGAACTCCTGGAGCACATACTTTTGAGTATGTGGGGGATTATGGACGTGAATATCCTTACATCCTAATGTAGGACTTGATGTAAGATGTACCTTTAATCCATCAATCCTTCATTATATGTTTATGTCGGGATGATGTATCACTAATCTCCCGATGATATTGTTAATGCCCCATCGATGAGTGATAAACAAGAAATCCCTCGATGACGAAGAGAGTACAGCACACCATTGTAACTCTAATAGCGAAGTTGCCAGAATACCCTAGAAAGCTATTATAGCAGAGACACAAGATATCATGCATATAGATCCTCACATTGACTGAGGAAGATGAGGTCATAGGAATCCGGTCCTTCTGATGACCTATGTATGGTACCGATTGCGATTTTGTAATGGTCGGTTGGAGTATGAGCGGTATACCTCATCTCCTCAGGGCATAAATATGTTTGAAAGATGTAATCAGCCGAATAGCATAATTGCTTAGGTTGAACTACGAGAAACAATGATTGATGTTATATTGTTTATAATGCTTTAGTTGAATGACTAGTATGCATGTTCTTCATATTCCCTATTAAAATGTGTTTGTCATTCAATTAAGTTATAATTGAAGTGATTACTTAAAAGAATGTTGCTTCACTTAGTTTACACAATGTTAAACCTGCTGTTAAATGTTTATAGTTCTACTGCCTAATGTTATTCCACTATTGCAATAACAATGCTTCTGGCAGAGAATTATAACTCTCGTTGGGACAATTATTCAATTGTCTCACCCCCCGTGGGATTCGACTTTTTAGGTAGACGTCGAGGACAAAGGAAACTATCAATAGATGAGCAGCAAAAACATCATCAGGGAAAGTAGTGATCCTCATGTGGAGATACTGGCTGTCAAGTCTTGTAGATAGAATGTCCTATGTGTCTTCTCTATACTCTCAGGTCGTAGGAGTCAGTAGATGTTTAATATAAATCTGAGATTTTGGCTTAATGCCTCAAGATTTTTGTATCTTGCCTTGTACAGTTAACAGGGCAATTGATGGTTGTAACCTCGAGATATGACATTACAGAGATGTAATGATGGATCAGTCTGTAAATAACTTATCATGTTTATTTATGAAAGAGTTTTACCGGTTGAAGATCTCTTTACAAAAAGTTTTAATTTTTAGTGATTTTCCATAATTCCGCTGCTAGTTAATCGCTTCCGCATTCGTTGATCTCGTTTTTCTGAGACATACGTTACATTTAGTGGTATCAGAGCTCTAAGTTCGCTGGGTCTACAGAGACATAGGACTAAGGTAGTAGAGTATGTTCTAGTGTCATCCAGTGTATCTGATAGTATCTTCTTCTCATATAGGAGAAGAACTTGAAGATGACTGGGTCAGATGAGGAGTTTTCTACAGAGAGCAGCAATGCTACACCAAGAAGAGGTGCAGAGGAGCAGGCAAGAGAGGGACAATTGCCTGAGACCCCCTAGCTAATCCAACCATGATAAGAAATCCTTCCTTAGGAATCACTGTTGGGGAATTTAGGGCAACCATGATGTATTTGGTGGATCAAGCACTAGCAATACAACCTAGATTACCAGCCCCCAATGATGATTTTTTGGATATCAATAGGATATGTAATCCACAACAGCAGGTTGAAGCAATGGGAAATGATGAAGTTCTGGACTTAGAATGAGTCTGTGCTCAACCTCAGCATGTTGAATCAATATATAGTAATGTAGGGATTAGAATACAACCAGAAGTTAGGATCTGCTATAGGTTCAATAAACCTGGACACATTAAAAGGTTTTGCCTAGAAAAGAAAAACAAGATGATGATTGAGAAAAGGCCTATCCAAATATAGGAACAAAGGCCTAGTAGTTACAAAAAGGGAAAGACTTTGGTATCACCAGTACAACTAGGACCTAGTGCACCAAGGAAATGGTCATCCAGAAAGGGTAAAGAACCCTTTAGACCACACCGGGCACCCAAAATTTTCTATTTATGTGGACAGGCTAGACATATGGCAAGAAATTGCTGAGCCAGAAATGTTATGGCAAATCAACCTCTGAGGCAGAATCAACACGAGACAATGAATAATCCTCAAATCATGACAGGTTAAACAAAATAGATGTTATTCTTATATGTCTTTTTATGATCTCTTGGATAAAACTGAGAAAGTGATTGATTGAACTTGATTAGTCCTATGAGGACTTATAATGTTGTATAATAAATATAATAGATGTTTTATGTTGCTTTTACCTCCATAAGATAGATGAGGTATTAAAGAGTGGTGTGGATAAAAATTTAGTAAGGTTAAATCTTATACTTGTGATAATAAGAAAAGAGAAGGAATATGGTAGTATACAAATGCATATTACCTTATCTCAGTATTTATATACCCTGGCCAGGTATACAATTGCTGATGATAAAGTGAGTATGGAAACTCTTAGATTGTTATCTTTTTTATTACTCTGATCAAGTAGTCATTCTGAGACAATCTAATGAGTATCATGAAATAAGAAATATGGGAATAAGGGAGGTCAACCCTGTCTAGTAAAGTTGTAAGAATAATAATAAAGATCCTCCCCATAATGTGAAAATGTGATGAGATCATAAGATTTTCATGAATATATGAGATAATTAGTGCAAGTAATAAGGAAAGTTAATATGGTGTTATCATATGTGATGACACAATCAAGGTATGAAAGGACTTATATAGTCTCAAATAAATAACAGAGTATGATTGTGATCTTAAGAAATGTTGATCTAACTAAGGAACAGGAGAGTATATGTTCCATGTGAATCTTTCCATGATAAACTTTTGTGGAACAACCTTGTATTGATCAAAACTCTATAATATCTCCATAATAATGAAATGTTATCTAAGGATGTAATGATATGATGCTTAAATAATATATGCTTCCCTTTTATTTGGGATTTCAGGGACGAAATCCTTGTTAGGGGTTTATAATTTGTAACACCCCTGACCTGGGTTATGAACTAACCCTAGGTGTTTTGCTTATATATGTGATTAGATGCTTGTGGTTACCTTATGAAATGTAATTAAAGCTTTTGAGGAATCTATATTTCCATTTCAGTCCCTTTTTGAACAAAGTTACAATATGCTTTTGTTAATTTTGGACTAAAGTGCAAATTACCCAAGTAGAGGGGTTAACTTGCAAATTGCATATGTTAAGATGTTCCTCTGATGTTGAGACATCATAAAAATGAATATGATGTAGTGATATGGATTCCACAAGCTTGAGCACCAAGATATAACTTGTAGACCAATCCTTGTGCTTTAAAACCTAGTTTTGGTGTAAAGTACAATTTACCCAAAACCAAGGGTGCAACATGTAAAACATACCCTTTAGAGTATCTCTCACATTTCTTGGAATCAAGTAGAGCAAAGAAAATGAGAGGGGTGCCACATTTGAATGACCAAGTAAGAAAGACAACCTTAATATCTAAATAACCAAGTTTTAAACAAAATGGCCTTTTATATATATAGCTTATTAAGATACATGGTCTCCTTTTTCCTTTAACCTTGGTTGAGAGAGAGGTTTTGCATGTGATATGGAGGAAGTGACGTGGACAAGAAGTGGAGAAGGACGTGGTGGATATAGTTGAGAAATAAGGGAAATAATCTTCTTTCCTTGAAAATATACCCAAAAATATATAAGTGCATCCTCTTAACAAGCAAGGGATCGTTTCCCTTCATTCCTTCCCTTATCTTTTTGCTTTGGCCGACTAAGGAGAATCTTAGGAGCAGAGGAGGACGACCAAGCTGGTTTGTGTAAGTTTTGATTACCATCTAGCTCGAACTCATGGAGGAAACCCTAGTACAAGGTTGGTTTAGTAGTTTTCCTTACACAACTCTTCTTTCTAGCCATCTTCTCCATCCAAATCTTGAAGAACGGACCCTGGACGACCTTTGGAGCTCAAGAAACCATTAAAGCTACGAAGCTTGGAGCTATATATCAGATCTTAAGGCGGATTTTATAACTCTAACCCTTAAGTATTGCTTATGCATCTTCCTTTCACATAAACGTTGCTTATTCTCCTTCTTTAGACACTTATAAGTGTTCTTGCTAGCAATTCCGTGAAGAACAGTCCCTGTTCTTGAGGTAGAAGATGATGACGTTGTTTCCAAAGTTTATCCTAATCTTGCTTTAGCAAACGGTCTCACACCTCTTGCTCAAACGGTTTCCCAAACAGTTTGGGAGCAAACGTTTGCAAAACTGTTTGAAAGCAAACAGTTTCATCCAAGACCGTTTGGATGTGTTGAACAAGTGTTGCCCGTTTGGAGAACTGTTGTACATAATGTGGACTAATCACCCACCAAAAATCATCATCTAATTCCAAGTAAATCACCAATTGAAGGAACATTAGTCACCTAAACCCTAATCGGGTCTATTGCTGATTTCAATGATACAATCATGTTGAAGTTTTGGTTGAGTGACCCAAATGGTTTCAAAACCATTTGGGGATCACCCAAATGGTCTCAAGACCGTTTGGGGGTCACCCAAGACCGTTTGGAGGTCTAGGGTTGACCATGGTTAAGTGGTTGAAGATTGGAAGGCAACAAGTTGAAGAATAATCGATTAGTGACCTAATGATCAAATCAATGAACCGAACCTTAGTAAGTTGAGTTAGTTTTTTATGTTGACTTGAGAAAACGTTCTCAAGACCGTTTGGAGGATGTCCAAACAATCCCAAGACCATTTGGGGTCAGGTCATGACCCAATTGAATGATGGTTCAATGGTTTCAATGTCAATTAGACTCATGTTGATACATGTTGAAGGGTGATCGATTCGAAACCCTAATTCAATTGAACCAAGCCCTAATTGGTGATCAATTGAGTGTCAAAGCAGTAGAGGGTTGACATAATTGACTCAATTGATAAGTGGCTAACAAGTGCATTAAAGATTGAGGGGTTCAACATTGGAAATCCTAACTCAATTGAAGTGGTTGAAACACTTTTTGGTCCATGCGGTTTTGAGGTGGTTTGGACCAAACGGTCTCAAGACCGTTTGGGGCCAAATGATCCCAAACCGTTTGGTGACCATGCAGTTTCAAGATCAATTTGCCCATGCGGTTTCAAAGTCAAACTTGACCAAACGGTCAACAAGACCAAACGGTCTTCACCCCACCTTGGGAAAATGGTCTTGAGTGTGCACTTTATCAAATGGTTTTAAAAGTCAAAGGGACCAAATGGTCAACACCACCAAACGGTTTCAAGGTCCATCCAAGACCGTTTGGGGGTTTGAGGTGCAAGACCATTTGTAGTCTAAAAAGGTCAAGAACGTTTGATGTCGTAGTGGTCAAGATGGTTTAGTAGTTGATTAACTTAAACTCTAAAGATACCTAAAGTGATTAAGGGGTCAAGCAATTAGTTGATTGATGCATGTTATGATCAATGGTGAACATTACAAAAATACCCTTGATGGAATAAAGTGACTAATACCCTTTGAACAAGTGAACCCTAATGATCACATTAGTCTTGACCTAACCCTTGATGTCAATGTGGTTTGACTTAGTCTAATTAAGGGTGATGTAATTACCATCTGATAGAAAGAGGAGAGAGAAGACTCCTTATATAACTAAGAATCAAGTAATGCATTTTCAATATGAATGAACATATCTAATTAGTGTATGATCCATCATGATGAGATCATAGAAACCCTAATCACTACAAAAAATTTGGCCTTTATTGAAGAACATTTGTGAGGAATCGAAAATTGTGAATAATGATGTCTATTTGTGAGGGATCATCCTTCAAACATGGGACCAAATCCCTCAACCATGTTTTTTACATCCTTAGACCTTTTATGTGAACACTAATCCCTCACAAATACATTACTCACTAATCACCCCGTGAAAAATACCATGCCAAATATTTCCCTCCATCTCATAACCCTTCCCTCCATTCTAAAACACAACATTTGCAAATCAAAAATAAATAAAAAAAGATAAACCCTCCCCTCTCACGCCATGCTCCCGTGCTCCCTCCCCTCTCACGCCGTGCTCCCTCCCGCGCCGTTCCTCTGCCTAGCCGATCACGGGGTGCTTCCCTTCCTTCCTCGCCCTAGCCGCTGACGCCCCCAACACCTCTACGGTAGCCGCCGACAGGTGCCCTCGCCAACATCCTCTCACCCTTCCAACTATTCATATCCGCGGGTTGGCGGGCAGTCGTTCTCCTCATCAAAGGTCCGCCTGTTTTCTCCCAGTAAAGCCCCAAATCCCCTCGAAAAAAAATTGTTCCAGTCAGTCCCCTTGTTGTACTCTCGGCGGGCAGACGACCAAACCCCCAAACCAAGAACCACAACCTCCACCAGGGCCAAGACCAAGAAGTCTCTGCAGTCCTCCGGCACCCTCGCCACCACCACGCTCACCGTCCTGCTGGCCTCCCTCCTTGTCATCCCCGCCGTCGTGTTCTTCTCCGATCGTGCGGGCCACGCACCGCCGCTCTACAGCTGGCCCTCATCTACCTCGTCCTCCCTCGCCTCTGCTGCACTTGACGGGGCAGAATTTCCCTCCTCGGATCATGCGGTGCTGCGTCCGCCTGCTACTATCGCGTGGGAAGGAAGCCGCGGCGGCGACGCCGCCAGTGCCAACCCAGGCGATGCTCCTGCCGGTCGTGATGGCTATCTGACTCTGCCGCATGTCACTGCACCGACGGCTGCTCCTGCGCCGGCACCTAATGCGCCAGTCCCGGTAAGAATCCTCGCCGTATCTCTATACCTCAATAGTCTATTTGTCAAACCCCTTGAATTTTCTTAAAATTGCCCATTATAACAATTGTCAATTCATCAAAGGGTCTAAAATCACGGTGCATGAGATCGATAACCAAGCGCGTTATCATCGCATATCTTGGTTTTCTTCAATCACCAGCTAATTAGTAATTACCCAACCGTTCAGTAGTCAAATTGCCTTCGGGAGTATAGACAGTCCACCATTCTCAATTGATCTGATTAAACCAGATTGTACTGTTCATTCAGTTGGGAATTTGATGTGAAATATACATGTGTACCTGTGGCATTTTCTGAAGGAAAAAAAAACAATACCTAGCCCTTACCCCAAACATAAGGAACAATGATTTTCAATGCTACCGTTCGATTGTGCCAGGATTTGTTAGGGAAATTGTACTTGGCGAATAAATTATGTTCTTAATCGACCATGGCCTTCTCATGCTTATGTTTCTGTGCTTTCATCCTACTAGTATACACCGGAAACTTATCCCTCGACCAACATTTCCCGTCTCTCGTTCCCGTGCCTATCCCCGCTCTCCTTCACCGCGAAAATCCCCGATGTACTTAAGCCTTAAATATAATCGCCCGCCCCGATCTGTTCAAAACCCTCCACTACATCCCTCTCTCAAAGCGCTGAAGTTTCACTTCCTCACTTCCCCCCAAACGCTAAGTCTCGCACGCCTCTATCAAGCGATGAAAGACACAGACGACGATGAAGCTCCATCGAACCAGGTAAAACTGGTTTCGTACACCACAGACGATGGTAAATCTCAATGCCAGACTGGTAATACCTCCAATGAAGTAAGCTTCTCAGATTCGATTGTTTGTTCATCATAATGGTAGTTTTATCTGGAATTTACCCTAAACCCTAACATTCACCCTCCCTTCGCTGGAAAACAGCACCAGATGGTGATCATAGATGGTGGATCTCCGACCCGCTATACAGCCAACACTGATGGTATGGAAGCAACTTCAGAGTGCATTACGGTTACTGAAGATCAGACTAATCATGGTGTTCCAAATACTGATGTAACCTCCTCTCACCCTATACACTCTTTAACTTAATAGTATTGCTACTTCTTTTCTCGAAACCCTAGTATTCACCTTCCTCAAAAGCAGAAATTGAGAAAAGATGATGTGGCACCATTGGAGCAGATGATTCTTTCTCAAGGCAAATTGGGCGGAAATGGTTTGGACTTCACTACTGATAGAATCTCGTCTTCTCAATGGAAGATCAACTTCCCTAAGTTGGATACTGATGTAAGTTTTTTCTGTCATAGTTTAGTTGTCTAATATCTTAACCAATTCTTATACCCCCTTCTAGATGGGAACTCTCATGCATCTGTCAATGTAAATTTTTTTGATCTTTTACCTGTTTACCTATGAATTACATTGTAGCATGTTTGTTCATCACACAGATACCTGCTCCTCCGAGTTGACTATTCTTTAGCTTGCTACTTATTTTTTCACTTATGAA
Organism: Alisma plantago-aquatica; assembly: GCA_963693085.1. Lineage (NCBI taxonomy): Eukaryota > Viridiplantae > Streptophyta > Magnoliopsida > Alismatales > Alismataceae > Alisma > Alisma plantago-aquatica. The sequence continues at coordinate 713,699,458 of OY856411.1, read as the reverse complement.
ATGCTATGTATTGTTATGATAATGTATATCTCTGATTAGATCACCTCACTTTTAAATAAATGAATTATTAATTCATAACTTTCCTATCCTTCATTGTTTTTATTATAATGTTTGTGTTGTTTCTTGTAAGAGGTTGAGGAATCTTTAAGGAACTGTCTGTAGAAAGGGCTTTAAGATTTATACTGGCACATTATAATGCTGATGCCACTGTCAATGTATGTTTTTTTGCTCACTATTATTTTAGTTGTTGTTAACCTAGATATGCAATTTTGGCTGATGTAAACTTTTGTATTGCAATTGCACAATAGTTGCTGATCTAAAACATTTTTTGATTAGGATTCTATGATGGCCTATCTACAGAAAGTGTCAAAAGATACACCACTCCCACATGTTGAACAAGACCTCCAATCGACTGATGTATGTTTTTTGTCCTGTTACCTCGCAACTTCATTATTTTCATGTTTTAAATGTTGTTTTTGAGCTTGATACATATTGATTTTTAATTTTAACCCTTTTCTTATACAGTTGAAAGTAGTCAGAATATTTAAACTTATCTTTTTATTTTATTTTCCGTACTTCAGAATTCCTTAAGTGACGGGAATTTACCTCCTATTTTTGATATTGAACAAAATTAGGTAAGTCCCTTGCTATTTTTTTAATTTAAATTTCTAGTATTACACCTAATATTGTACTGCCTCTATATAAAACAAAACTAATATCTTTAGTTTTAGATAAAAAGGCAAACATTGTAATTTATCTATATAAATGAAGCTAGTATCTTAGTGTCTTATCAGTGATCCGATTAGGTATACATGTCTGTGAGTGGTGCGTGTCCGCTGGTTCTCCCCTCTCGGCGTTGGTCATTTTCTCTTCGCTCTCGGCACCAGTCGTTTCCTCTCCGCCCTCTGTTGCTCTGTGTGCAAGCGCTTGTCCAGCAATCTGACGCCCTTGCAAGCCCGACACCCTCGGCCGACACTCCGACGCAAGCCCTCGGCCAGAGATGCGCTTAGTTTAGGGACTCCTCACTGGCTCCGCGCGGCGTGACAGTTCAGCGCGGGCAGAGATGGGCTTCACCAGAAGGTCTACCGTGGCTTCCACAACTCCATGCTTCAGCTTCACAGCTCCACCGTGGCAAGCTACTTCGACACCTATACCTGATGCTCCAGGGCCTCTACTGCTCCATGTGTCAGCTCTTGCAGGTCCACAATCAGGTAGTGGTAAACGTCTTTGCCCAAAACAACCCTCTCATGCACAAGTTGGTGTCTAGATGCGTTGACCTTGGGGATCTCTCCCACGCACGCCTGGCCTTCAAAAATGCCAAGGAACCGAGTCTGACCGTCTGGAACCAGATGCTCAGGGGCATGTCGAAGAGTTCGCTCCCCTCGGAGGCTGTTCTTCTCTACATTCGACTCAGCAGGAGTGGTGGTATCGTGCGCCTTCATCACAGGTTACCCCCAATCAAAAAATATTTCCTTAGTAGTATACCAATCCATTGCTGCCCAATTGTGTTGTATACTTGGAGCCACAATAGCCCTGCAACATGTTACCGACCACCTCTGCACACCTCCTACATCCACACCAACAGTGATAGCATTCAACTTGCAAAAACTACTGCATCATCTCTTCCTAAGCAAGGCCATTATATCAATCCACGATCCATCATCACCTTCTGCCACTACTACATTTTTTTGTTATAACCATGTTCTTTGTCCTGTTCTTAGCAATTGGGAGAACAACAAACTCTAAGTCATTTCTTTCTGATCTAGTTTAGAGATGGCTACTCATTTTTATTGAGGATGAACTTGATTTGGTTGTAGGGTTCTAAACTTCCCCATGGTGGGGAGAGTATTATGCAATTGGTTGAAGCACTCTTACATTGACAATTCTTAATCTACTGAGAAAGATATCCATGGTGGGGAGAGTATTATGCAATACAGGTCATAGGAATATGGAGTCCCTTTCATGGCACAACCTGTCTTTTTTATAAACATAAATACTATTGTGTTGTTGGTGATGGTGTGATGACACCGTATTTCTTGTAAAACTTTCTTGAGAAGACTTATTCCATTGTGCTATATTTTCTACCACTTGATACAACTGATTTTTTGAACTCTAAATTTGGGTGTCAACCTTTTTCTTCTTCTTGACTAATTTTTCAAAATACTTGTCAATTTTATTTATGAACTTCCCAAGCATATTTCTTAAGTCATCCTCTTGTTAAGGGCCCTATTATTGGTGCACTTGATGTTGTTTCATATGACAAGGGTCTTGTTGAATGTTATTTGTATTTCAAGAGAATTATACATTCTTCCTACATGATTATTTATAGGGTTGTTTTCTGTGCATACACTCCTCTTCCTCTCCATCATGTGAGAGGGTCCTTAGGCCTTTAGTTCCATCACCTCATGTGATTCTTTAACACATCTAGCTAAGGTGGATTACTCATACTCCTTTCCCCATGTTTATCTAGATAATTTGTTTTTTTGATGATACAAGTTATATCTCATTTTGATACTAAACCGGAATTGAGCAGCAGAATATGAATACAATCTCCCCGAGACTATAGAAATTAAAGGAAGTGATTATATGTACAACCTAGAAACATGGTACATTTTCTCATGCCAGATTTATGCGTTATCATGCAAATGATGCTAAGCCATATGCTTCACAGGATAATGCTGAATATCCTTTGATGCTCTTAGCTAATATGTGAACAAATATTGTTGAGCACATCGCCCCAGGTCGAACCCGGGGTAGGATCTTAGATGACATGTCTAGCCAACGCTTGGTTGAGGACAAAACTACTACTATGACCTCAGTTAATAATTAGTTATCCAAATTTATAATGTAACCATCATCTTTTTTTATTTTCATTTTTGCTGCAATGAGCTTATAAAACACATTTATAGTATGCCACTCTCTTGATAAGCATTAATAGATTGTCCAAGCTTATCCTTCTGATGCAAAGCTTGTGTATTATTGTGATGTATCAATTGTTTCTATCATCAATACCCCCAGTATGGATACTGCCATACTGGTCACTGGGCTTTATTACTTCATCATAAGAAACGCTGCTTTCCATGCTTTATCTTGATTAATATTCTCTTTATAATATCTTGTAGATTGTAATGGTGACTTGCGCTCTCCGAAGAGACCATGTAGCGAGATAAGGAACGCCCTGGTAGAACACAATTGCTTTGATTCACCCAGCAAAGAGCAGTTGATAGGTTTCAATAGTCCCAAGGCTAGATTGGCACATCTGCAACCAACTTTTGCCACGTAACATAAATTCGTTTTCCCTGATTGTGTAGTATAACATAGTTTCACCTTAAATTTTAACTTATTTTCTCCGGCAGTCCTACTCGGATAAATCCCACCAAGGGAGGAGAAACTTGCGCCGAGACAGGGATGAATATCTTCTTTGGCAAGGTAACCTATATTATTTCTAGTTTCATGTATTTTCTTTTATGATTTATGTTTTATGCACTTTCTTTTTCTTTGGTCCTGAAGGGACAGATAATTGTCAGTCTCTGGCATCTATATGCTCCTTGCTTTGTTCATTTTTTCCCTACTGATATATGTTTCAGATTTTGAAGCTAGCTGCTATACGTATCAAAAGTTTGAGTGATAAGTTGCAGCTATCACAACAAATGTTGGAGCGTGTTTACTGTCTCTTTCAGCAGATACTAAACCAGCGGACCTCCTTATTCTTCAATCGACATATTGATCAGATTATATTATGCTGTTTTTATGGCATTGCAAAGTTTTTTCATTGAAATTTTAAATCTCTTTTCTGTTTGTAGTTCCTTTTTGAATTTGTGTTTCTGTTAGCAGGTTTCTCAATTAAGCTTAACCTTCAAAGAGATCATCAGTAGGTACAGGAAACAACCACATTGTAAGACTCAAGTTTTCCGTAGCATATTTGTAGACTGGTCAGTGATAGGCCATTTTGGGGTATGAACCAGTTTGTGTTGTTTCTCTTCTTTACAACTTATGAAATATGTTATACTGACCATTGTGATATTGTCTATATTGATTTCCCTGCTAAGCAGAAAAAAGGCCAGGCCCATCTGGATATCATCACATTTTACAATGCTGTGTTTATCCCATCAGTGAAGCCTCTTTTGATGGAACTATCTACAGGATCGACTTCGAAAAATAACTGCATTTCAGAAGATGGCAACAAAGTTGATGGTAAGCTGCTCTCTCACATAAGTTAATAACAATTATCCTACACGTGATCATCTCAACATGTCATGTTTTTGTGAAGCAGCTCAAATTTTGGGTTCACCACGGTCATCTCCATTTCCAAGACTCCCTGACATGTCTCCTAAGAAAGTGTCTGCTTCACACAATGTATATGTGTCTCCACTGCGGACTTCTAAGGTGAGGTCACATGCTTCCAGGCTTTATGCTTACCTGTAGATTTTGCTGGCACCTCTTGTAGTTTTAACCTGGTGGTGCATGGAGGCATAAAAAGCTATATATCTGGGCATGTAACAACACCCCCCCATGTCCAGCTGCCCATCAAATCTCTCTAATAATGGTTTCAACTGTAACTCTTCATGTTAATTCATGCATTCTTTTCTCTAATCATGACTGATATAATTGCAGACTATGGCTATCTTGTTAATCTCTATGATTAATTTCACACCTGATGTATCACTTCTTTTAGCTGAAGATGGTATGCTAAATCAAACTTATTGTACTATTATATCATACTAAAACCTTTAGGGCATATTGATAACTAAGTGATGTTATGATTTGTGCTTAAGCTTCTTTTGTAATTAGAAATTTATTAGTACAATAAACTAGTCTTGGTTGCAACTTGCAACACAAAAGCTTGGATACAAATTACAGATGCTTAATTGGTAGTTGGCTGACAAAAATATCACTCAGATACAAAATTCATGGGTCCTTGATTACATGATTGAGAAATTAGAGCGTCCTTTGTGCTGTAAACCGTCAGTGTAAGCCTTAAGTCTGACATAATCCAAAATGCAAAAATGAAAAACCAGGTAGTCGGTCCAGCAATTAAGAGAGCTTTGGTACAAAAAAAACTTTTTCTGAATTCTGTGGATTTAGACAGTTTAACGAGCTAAAATAGATTTAGACAGTTTAACGAGCTAAAATAGAGTGAATGCAAAAATGATTAAAGCTCCTAGAAACTGTTTTTTAATTCTTCTAAAGTTAATGTATAACATCACTGTAATTGCCTTGATCGAAAGCGAATGAAAATCAGGTGTCCTAATCTCCTTTCTGGGTAATTTCTTCGATTTATTTGAGATCCTCGTTATAAGATTTTTTTATATATTTGTTGACGTTGCGTGCTGATCTTTACATTGCAGAAGTTTTAATTGAGCTGTAGATATTAATGCTCATTCTTGTTTCTGGGTTAAGTTTTTTGATTAAGTTTTGGTTGGGACTGGAATGGTGGTAAAAAATGGGCCTGTAGAGAGGGGTTTGTGAGAGGACTCACTCGTGACAGGACTCACGAAATGATGGATTTCGACGGACAATGCACCTTGGAGTAGACCAAAACCGAAATATAAGGGTAAGTTGTTTGTTGTACTATGATTTATGTATTACCTTTAAATTCTATTAATATAATGATTTGTCATTTTTAGGAGAAGAATATTCAAGTACCTAACCGTATGAGGCCTGGCATTGATGAAGAGCACCACACCATTTGAAGGAATATGGAGACATTATAGATCTTATGAGTTTCTAGCATGATATGTTGATTGTCATCAATCTCAAATTTTAGAACCATATGTACTCTTTATTTATATCAACGTTGAGCACGCAATGTATGGATAATATTTTGCTTCAATAACAAAAATTGGTTTGAGGTGATTTAACATTTTTATGTGTCATTTTGGTGTTGAATCTTCTTATGATGTAATGTGAATTAGTATAAAAATATTGCTTGAGGTTATGTATACAAAGTTTTCATTTAAAATTTTATATTCACTATAGTAACAATTAATTAACATTTAATAAATCATTCAATAATCAATAACCAAATCATTTACAGTAGTCCCTCATTAATATATTGATGAAGGTCCAGATTGACCATCAAAATTGCATTGATGATGACCACATAGCCCCTCAAAAATAATATCAATGAATGCATTATCCCTTCAAAAATATATTCTCCAGGACCATCAAGTCCCTCAAAAATGTATTTATGAGAACTAAACATGCCCTCAAAAATGTATTTATGAAGGCTAAATAGTCTCTCAAAAATGTATTTATGAAGGCTAAATAGTCCCTCAATATAACATTCTTGAGGGTCAGTTGGTCCGTGACAATTGTATTCGTGAGGGCCAATGGTATTTGTCACGTGAGTTCTCTTCACGAACCATTTGTGAGGGCCAGACCCACAACCATCCCTATTTGTGAGGGCCTGTAGAGAGGGGTTTGTGACAGGACTCACTCGTGAATAATGGCCCAATTTTTTGTAGTGAATTTTGATGGTTAATGATTCTTAACCTAATTTTGAGGGAATTAATGGAAATGATTCTCATACATGATAATAGCATGACCTTGACTCATTAACATGTGTATATTAAACCCTAATCTAGGGAAATGTCATGATGAGAAATAGTAATCCCTAATGGTGGGATATTAATAGTAAACCCTAATTTAGGGGGATGTGATATGAATAGGAACCCTAATTGGGAGGGATGTCATGAGGAACCCCAATTAGGATGAATAGTAAGCTTAATTATGGTTTATTGAATATGAAACCCTAGTTTTAAGTAATGTGATGAGAAACCCTGATAATATGATATGGTCTAAGACTTAATTCAGGGTAATGTCAAGTAATGATACATGAAACCCTAGAGATGGTTGATTAGCCAGTACACCAAGGAGAGGTGTGGCTAAAATAATTAAATAGGACGATTATGTCATAAACATAAAGGATAGGGTTAATGAACCATGTAAATGATAAAAATGGTAATTTAATGAATAAGGATTTAAGAAGTAGGATGATGCCTGGATCCTTGTACAAACATCTCTATGAGTGAGTAATAGCTGTTACACCTTACAATAATAAAGGACATGAGACTTTTAGAAATAATGTATACTAAATAATGATGTGGATAACATCCTGAATATATAAATACCTGGAATAGTTGATGATGGTTTATCCTATATCGACAATGTTTATCAAATAGATAACTTCATATCATTAAATACAATTGGACAATTCTAATATAAGATCCATACACCGTATGATGAAAGTAACAAGTTAGTGGATAAAAGTATTAAGAGAGATTTACCTTAATACAGAGTTAGTTAATTAACTCAAGTAAGATGGAAATGAGAAGAAAGTGAGACATCAAGATATGATAGATATCACATTCAATAATTCACGGTAATATACCTTGATGAACCTCTAAACCATTATACTTAGACAAGAGATACATGGAGGATATGATAAGTAATTTTTTACAATAAAGATATAATGGATTCAATGTACTCGATAAGTGTTGATCAATATATCTGAGAATGGGGTAAGCCAATTCAATGAGTATGATGTAATCATACCATAACATGAATGAGAAGGGAACTAATACTTAGAATTGATGATCATTAATGATATATGATGAGTATAGTAACCAAAATTTAACACTTATAATATCCTTGAATGCTCCCAAGAGTGGTGGAGTAGTATATTAGGGTTGAACTGATAATGTGAGCAGGAAACCCTAAATAATGAAAGGTGGGGTACACTAACCCTAATTTTGGGTTATGCTCTTAAGCATGGAACCCTATGATTGAATCATGTAATAAAGAATCACTATACCTTCTTAAAGGTAAAGGGGTTGAATGAACCTAACTGAATTAAATAGGGAAAACACAACCCTATTAAGGGCATAGTGGTACAACCCTTGAATTAAAAGGTTATCTTTGTTTTTCAATATGCTGATATAGAGATGAGTTGCCTATTATCAAGTGTATTAATTATGCAAGTTTTTATGAAATGGTGAACATAGTCAGGTAAGGGCTATGATGTCATATTTAAGCTTTGAAAGTAATGATATGCTATGTTGCCTAGTGAAAGATAGCATATAAGATTGAAAGGTGGTGATAGCCATGATAAATATCTGCATTGTTACAATCAAGGTCATGTTGTTAAATGACTTGATAATAGTATGTCACTTGGTAACAAATGTTTTGATGATATAAGGGTTTGAACACCCATATTCCTGAATCACCATGATGAGATGGTTAGGGATTGATATCCCAATGTTAGCTATATGTGATATGAACTTGATACAATTAGTACTCTTTCTTTATAGCAATTGTCTTATTGGTTTATGTTTGAGAACATACTTGATGCTAAAAGAATGCCATAATGTACTTAAATAATCAAGTATAATGATATCATGTAGGGCCCTGACCATAGATCCATCATTGTCAGAAATTAAATGATGATGAAACAGGTTTTCCTAAGGGAACTCCTGGAGCACATACTTTTGAGTATGTGGGGGATTATGGATGTGAATATCCTTACATCCTAATGTAGGACTTGATGTAAGATGTACCTTTAATCCATCAATCCTTCATTATATGTTTATGTCGGGATGATGTATCACTAATCTCCCGATGATATTGTTAATGCCACATCGATGAGTGATAAACAAGAAATCCCTCGATGACGAAGAGAGTACAACACACCACTGTAACTCTAATAGCGAAGTTGCCAGAATACCCTGGAAAGCTATAATAGCAGAGACATAAGATGTCCTGCATATAGATCCTCACACTGACTGAGGAAGATGAGGTCATAGGAATCTGATCCTTCTGATAACCTATGTATGGTACCGATTGCGATTTTGTAATGGTCGGTTGGAGTATGAGTGGTATACCTCATCTCCTCAGGGCATAAATATGTTTGAAAGATGTAATCAGCCGAATAGCATAATTGCTTAGGTTGAACTACGAGAAACAATGATTGATGTTACATTGTTTATAATGCTTTAGTTGAATGACTAGTATACATGTTCTTCATATTCCTTATTAAAATGTGTTTGTCATTCAATTAATTTATAATTGAAGTGATTACTTAAAAGAATGTTGCTTCACTTAGTTTACACAATGTTAAACCTGTTGTTAAATGTTTATAGTTCTACTGCCTAATGTTATTCCACTATTGCAATAACAATGCTTCTGGCGGAGAATTATAACTCTCACTGGGACAATTATTCAGTTGTCTCACCCCCCGTGGGATTCAACTTTTTAGGTAGACGTCGAGGACAAAGGAAACTATCAATAGATGAGCAGCAGCAACATCATCAGGGAAAGTAGTGATCCTCGTGTGGAGATACTGGCTGTCAAGTCTTGTAGATAGAATGTCCTATGTGTCGTCTCTGTACTCTTAGGTCCTAGGAGTTCGTAGATGTTTAATATAAATATGAGATTTTGGCTTAATACCTCGAGATTTTTGTATCTTGCCTTGTACAGTTAACAGGGCAATTGATGGTTGTAACCTCGAGATATGACATTATAGAGATGTAATGATGGATCAGTCTGTAAATAACTTATCATGTTTATTTATGATAGAGTTTTACCGGTTGAAGATCTCTATACAAAAAGTTTTAATTTTTAGTGATTTTTCATGATTCCGCTGCTAGTTAATCGCTTCCGCATTCGTTGATCTCGTTTTTCCGAGACATACGTTACATTTAGTGGTATCAGAGCTCTAAGTTCGCTGAGTCTACAGAGACATAGGACTAAGGTAGTAGAGTATGTTCTAGTGTCATCCAGTGTATCTGATAGTATCTTCTTCTCATATAGGAGAAGAACTTGAAGATGACTGGGTCAGATGAGGAGTTTGCTACAGAGAGCAGCAATGCTACACCAAGAAGAGGTGCAGAGGAGCAGGCAAGAGAGGGACAATTGCCTGAGACCCCCTAGCTAATCCAACCATGATAAGAAATCCTTCCTCAGGAATCACTGTTGGGGAATTTAGGGAAACCATGACGTATTTAGTGGATCAAGAACTAGCAATACAACCTAGATTACCAGCCCCCAATGATGATGTTTTGGATATCAATAGGATATGTAATCCAAAACAACAGGTTGAAGCAATGGGAAATGATGAAGTTCTGGACTTAGAACGAGTCTGTGCTCAACCTCAGCCTGTTGAATCAATATACAGTAATGTAGGGATTAGAATACAACTAGAAGTTAGGATCTGCTATAGGTTCAATAAACCTGGACACATTAAAAGGTTTTGCCTAGAAAAGAAAAACAAGATGATGATTGAGAAAAGGCCTATCCAAATACAGGAACAAAGGCCTAGTAGTTACAAAAAGGGAAAGACTTTGGTATCACCAGTACACCCAGGACCTAGTGCACCAAGGCAATGGTCATCCAGAAAGGGTAAAGAACCCTTTAGACCACACCGGGCACCCAAAATTTTCTATTTATGTGGACATGCTGGACATATGGCAAGAAATTGCTGAGCCAGAAATGTTATGGCAAATCAACCTCTGAGGAAGAATCAACATGAGACAATGAATAATCCTCGAATCATGACAGGTTAGACAAAATAAATGTTATTCTTATATGTCTTTTTATGATCTCTTGGATAAAACTGAGAAAGTGATTGATTGAACTTTCCTTGATTAGTCCTATGAGGACTTATAATGTTGTATAATAAATATAATAGATGTTTTATGTTGCTTTTACCTCCATAAGATAGATGAGGTATTAAAGAGTGGTCTGGATAAAAATTTAGTAAGGTTAAATCTTATACTTGTGATAATAAGAAAAGAGAAGGAATATGGTAGTATACAAATGCATATTACCTTATCTCAGTATTTATATACCCTGGCCAGGTATACAATTGCTGATGATAAAGTGAGTATGGAAACTCTTAGATTGTTATCTTTTTTATTGCTCTGATCAAGTAGTCATTCTGAGACAATCTAATGAGTATCATGAAATAAGAAATATGGGAATAAGGGAGGTCAACCCTGTCCAGTAAAGTTGTAAGAATAATAATAAAGATCCTCCCCATAATGTGAAAATGTGATGAGATAATAAGATGTTCATGAATATATGAGATAATTAGTGCAAGTAATAAGGAAAGTTAGTATGGTGTTATCAGATGTGATGACACAATCAAGGTATGAAAGGACTTATATAGTCTCAAATAAATAACAGAGTATGATTGTGATCTTAAGAAATGTTGATCTAACTAAGGAACACGAGAGTATATGTTCCATGTGAATCTTTCCATGATAAACTTGTGTGGAACAACCTTGTATTGATCAAAACTCTATAATATCTCCATAATAATGAAATGTTATCTAAGGATGTAATGATATGATGCTTAAATAATATATGCTTCCCTTTTATCTGGGATTTCGGGGACGAAATCCTTGTTAGGGGTTTATAATTTGTAACACCCCTGACCTGGGTTATGAACTAACCCTAGGTGTTTTGCTTATATATGTGATTAGATGCTTGTGGTTACCTTATGAAATGTAATTAAAGCTTTTGAGGAACCTATATTTCCATTTCAGTCCCTTTTTGAACAAAGTTACAATATGGTTTTGTTAATTTTGAACTAAAGTGAAAATTACCCAAGTAGAGGGGTTAACTTGATAATTGCACATGTTAAGATGTTCCTCTGATGTTGAGACATCATAAAAATGAATATGATGTAGTGATATGGATTCCACAAGCTTGAGCACCAAGATATAACTTGTAGAGCAATCCTTGTGCTTTAAAACCTAGTTTTGGTGTAAAGTACAATTTACCCAAAACCAAGGGTGCAACATGTACAACTTACCCTTTAGAGTATCTCTCACATTTCTTGGAATCAAGTAGAGAAAAGAAAATGAGAGGGGCACCACATTTTAATGACCATGTAAGAAAGATAACCTTAATATCTAAATAACCAAGTTTTAAACAAAATGGCCTTTTATATATATAGCTTATTAAGATACATGGTCTCCTTTTTCCTTTAACCTTGGTGGAGAGAGAGGTTTTGCATGTGATATGGAGGATGAGACGTGGCTAAGAAGTGGAGAAGGACGTGGTGGATATAGTTGAGAAATAAGGGAAATAATCTTCTTTCCTTGAAAATATACCCAAAAATATATAAGTGCATCCTTTTAACAAGCAAGGGATCGTTTCCCTTCATTCCTTCCCTTATCGTTTTACTTTGGCCGACTAAGGAGAATCTTAGGAGCAGAGGAGGACGACCAAGCTGGTTTGGGTAAGTTTTGATTACCATCTAGCTCGAATTCATGGAGGAAACCCTAGTACAAGGTTGGTTTAGTAGTTTTCCTTACACAACTCTTCTTTCTAGCCATCTTCTCCATCCAAATCTTGAAGAACGGACCCTGGACGACCTTTGGAGCTCAAGACACCATTAAAGATACGAAGCTTGGAGCTATAGATCAGATCTTAAGGCGGGTTTTATAACTCTAAGGCTTAAGTATTGCTTATGCATCTTCCTTTCACATAAACGTTGCTTATTCTCCTTCTTTAGACACTTCTAAGTGTTCTTGCTAGCAATTCTGTGAAGAACAGTACCTGTTCTTGAGGTAGAAGATGATGACGTTATTTCCAAAGTTTATCCTAATCTTGCTTTAGCAAAACGTCTCACACCTCTTGCTCAAACGGTTTCCCAAACCGTTTGGGAGCAAACGTTTACAAAACTGTTTGAAAGCATATAGTTTCATCCAAGAACGCATGAGAGCAAACGGTCCAAGACCATTTGGATGTGTTGACCAAGTGTTGACCGTTTGGAGGACTGTTGTACATAATGTGGACTAATCACCCACCAAAAATCATCATCTAATTCCAAGTAAATCACCAATTGAAGGCACATTAGTCACCTAAACCCTAATCGGGTCTATTGCTGATTGCAATGATACAATCATGTTGAAGTTTTGGTTGAGTGACCCAAACGGTTTCAAAACCGTTTGGGGATCACCCAAATGGTCTCAAGACCGTTTGGCGGTCACCCAAGACCGTTTGGAGGTCTAGGGTTGACCATGGTTAAGTGGTCGAAGATTGGAAGGCAACAAGTTGAAGAATAATCGATTAGTGACCTAATGATCAAATCAATGAACCAAACCTTAGTAAGTTGAGTTAGTTTTTTATGTTGACTTGAGAAAAAATTCTCAAGACCGTTTGGAGGATGTCCAAACAATCTCAAGACCGTTTGGGGTCAGGTCATGACCCAATTGAATGATGGTTCAATGGTTTCAATGTCAATTAGACTCATGTTGATACATGTTAAAGGGTGATCGATTCCAAACCCTAATTCAATTGAACCAAGCCCTAATTGGTGATCAATTGAGGGTCAATTGAGTGTCAAATCAGTAGAGGGTTGACCTAATTGACTCAATTGATAAGTGGCTAACAAGTGCATGAACGATTGAGGGGTTCAACATTGGAAATCCTAACTCAATTGAAGTGGTTGAAACACTTTTTGGTCCATGCGGTTTTGAGGTGGTTTGGACCAAACGGTCTCAACACCGTTTGGGACCAAATGATCCCAAACCGTTTGGTGACCATGCGGTTTCAAGATCAATTTGCCCATGTGGTTTCAAAGTCAAAATTGACCAAACGGTCTTCACCCCACCTTGGGAAAATGGTCTTGAGTGTGCACTTTATCAAATGGTTTTAAAAGTCAAAGGGACCAAACGGTCAACACCACCAAACGGTTTCAAGGTCCATCCAAGACCGTTTGGGGGTTTGAGGTGCAAGACCATTTGTAGTCTAAAAAGGTCAAGAACGTTTGATTTCTTAGTGGTCAAGATGGTTTAGTAGTTGATTAACTTAAACTCTAAAGATACATAAAGTGATTAAGGGGTCAAGAAATTAGTTGATTGATGCATGTTATGATCAATGGTGAACATTACAAAAATACCCTTGATGGAATAAAGTGACTAATACCCTTTGAACAAGTGAACCCTAATGATCACATTAGTAGTGACCTAACCCTTGATGTCAATATGGTTTGACTTAGTCTAATTAAGGGTGATGTAATTACCATCTGATAGAAAGAGGAGAGAGAAGACTCCTTATATAACTAAGAATCAAGTAATGAGTTTTCAATATGAATGAACATATCTAATTAGGGTATGATCCGTCATGATGAGATCATAGAAAGCCTAATTTTAATGGTTAATGATTCTTAACCTAATTTTGAGGGAATTAATGGAAATAATTCTCATACATGATAATAGCATGACCTTGACTCATTAACATGTGTATATTAAACCCTAATCTAGGGAAATGTCATGATGAGAAATAGTAATCCCTAATGGTGGGATATTAATAGTAAACCCTAATTTAGGGGGATGTGATATGAATAGGAACCCTAATTGGGAGGGATGTCATGAGGAACCCCAATTAGGATGAATAGTAAGCTTAATTATGGTTTATTGAATATGAAACCCTAGTTTTAAGTAATGTGACGAGAAACCCTAATAATATGATATGGTCTAAGACTTAATTCAGGGTAATGTCAAGTAATGATACATGAAACCCTAGAGATGGTTGATTAGCCAGTACACCAAGGAGAGGTGTGGCTAAAATAATTAAATAGGACGATTATGTCATAAACATAAAGGATAGGGTTAATGAACCATGTGAATGATAAAAATGGTAATTTAATGAATAAGGATTTAAGTAGGATGATGCCTGGATCCTTGTACAAACATCTTTATGAGTGAGTAATAGCTGTTACACCTTACAATAATAAAGGACATGAGACTTTTAGAAATAATGTATACTAAATAATGATGTGGATAACATCCTGAATATAGAAATACCTGGAATAGTTGATGATGGTTTATCCTATATCGACAATGTTTATCAAATAGATAAGTCCATATCATTAAATACAATTGGACAATTCTAATATAAGATCCATACACCGTATGATGAAAGTAACAAGTTAGTGGATAAAAGTATTAAGAGAGAAATACCTTAATACAAAGTTAGTTAATTAACTCAAGTAAGATGGAAATGAGAAGAAAGTGAGACATCAAGATATGATAGATATCACATTCAATAATTCAGGGTAATATACCTTGATGAACCTCTAAACCATTATACTTAGACAAGAGATACATGGAGGATATGATAAGTAATTGTTTACAATAAAGATATAATGGATTCATTGTACTCGATAAGTGTTGATCAATATATCTGAAAATGGGGTAAGCCAAATCAATGAGTATGATGTAATCATACCATAACATGAATGAGAAGGGAACAGATACTTAGAATTGATGATCATTAATGATATATGATGAGTATAGTAACCAAAATTAAACACTTATAATATCCTTGAATGCTCCCAAGAGTGGTGGAGTAGTATATTAGGGTTGAACTGATAATGTGAGTAGGAAACCCTAAATAATGAAAGGTGGGGTACACTAACCCTAATTTTGGGTTATGCTCTTAAGCATGGAACCCTATGATTGAATCATGTAATAAAGAATCACTATACCTTCTTAAAGGTAAAGGGGTTGAATGACCCTAACTGAATTAAATAGGGAAAACCTAACCCTATTAAGGGCATAGTGGTACAACCCTTGAATTAAAAGGTTATCTTTGTTTTTCAATATGCTGATATAGAGATGAGTTGCCTATTATCAAGTGTATTAATTATGCAGGTTTTATGAAATGGTGAATATAGTCAGGTAAGGGCTATGATGTCATATTTAAGCTTTGAAAGTAATGATATGCTATGTTGCCTAGTGAAAGATAGCATATAAGATTGAAAGGTGGTGATAGCCATGAGAAATATTCGCATTGTTACAATCAAGGTCATGTTGTTAAATGACTTGATAATAGTATGTCACTTGGTAACAAATGTTTTGATGAGCTAAGGGTTTGAACACCCATATTCCTGAATCACCATGATGAGATGGTTAGGGATTGATATCCCAATGTTAGTTGTATGTGATATGAACTTGATACAATTAGTGCTCTTTCTTTATAGCAATTGTCTTATTGGTTTATGTTTGAGAAAATACTTGATGCTAAAACAATGCCATAATGTACTTAAATAATCAAGTATAATGATATCATGTAGGGCCCTGACCATAGATCCATCATTGTTAGAAATTAAATGATGGTGAAACAAGTTTTCCTACGGGAACTCCTGGAGCGCATACTTTTGAGTATGTGGGGGATTGTGGACGTGAATATCCTTACATCCTAATGTAGGACTTGATGTAAGATGTACCTTTAATCCATCAATCCTTCATTATATGTTTATGCTGGGATGATGTATCAGTAATCTTCTGATGATATTGTTAATGCCGCATCGATGGGTGATAAACAAGAAATCCCTCGATGACGAAGAGACAGCACGCCAGTGTAACTCTAATAGCGAAGTTGCCAAAATACCCTGGAAAGCTATTATAGAAGAGACACAAGATGTCCTGCATATAGATCCTCACACTGACTGAGGAAGATGAGGTCATAGGAATCTGGTCCTTCTGATGACTGATGTATGGTACCGATTGCGATTTCGTAATGGTCGGTTGGAGTATGAGCGGTATACCTCATATCCTAAGGGCATAAATATGTTTGAAATATGTAATCAGTTGAATAGCATAATTTCTTAGGTTGAACTACGAGAAACAATGATTGATGTTATATTGTTTATAATGCTTTAGTTGAATGACTAGTATACATGTTCTTCATATTCCTTATTAAAATGTGTTTGTCATTCAATTAAGTTATAATTGAAGTGATTACTTAAAAGAATGTTGCTTCACTTAGTTTACACAATGTTAAACCTACTGTTAAATGTTTATAGTTCTACTGCTTAATGTTATTCCAGTATTGCAATAACAATGCTTCTGGCGGAGAATTATAACTCTCACTGGGACAATTATTTAATTGTCTCACCCCCGTGGGATTCAACTTTTTAGGTAGACGTCGAGGACAAAGGAAACTATCAATAGATGAGCAGCAACAACAACATCATCAGGGACAACATTGATCCTCAGGTGGAGATACTGGTTGTCAAGTCTTGTAGATAGAATTTCCTATGTGTCGTCTCTGTACTCTCAGGTCCTAGGAGTCCGTAGATGTTTAATATAAATATGAGATTTTGGCTTAATGCCTTGAGATTTTTGTATCTTGCCTTGTACAGTTAACTGGGCAATTGATGGTTGTAACCTCGAGATATGACATTACAGATATGTACTGATGGATCAGTCTGTAAATAACTTATCATGTTTATTTATGAAAGAGTTTTACCGGTTGACGATCTCTTTACAAAAAGTTTTAATTTTTAGTGATTTTCCATAATTTCGTTGCTAGTTAATCGCTTCGGCATTCATTGATCTCATTTTTCTGAGAGATATGTTACAGTCTTGGGAGAGTTTTCCACGTTAAATCTTATTTTTCTTCTTTGGGTTTATACGCTTGTCGGTAACGCTTCTGCAACCACTTTTCGTCACATCCGGGATGGTATCGGTACAACATCCCCAACAATTGGTATCAGAGCGCAGGTTGTAGATACTATTCTAGATGGGAAAAGATGAAGATGCGACGATGATAAAGTTGACAAGTACAAATTAGCAGATTTGAAAACCCAAGATGGAGGATATTCTCTTTTGCAAAAATCTATACGATCTGATAGAGGGACAAAAGCCAGAGACTACGTCTGATGCAGATTGGAAGAAGCTAAACAAGAAAACCGTCAGAACAGTACGGAAGTGGCTCGACATCTCCATGTCCCATCACGTTTCAGAAGAGACTAATGTCAGAGATTTGTGGAAAAAGTTCAAGAAATTTTATGAGCGGAAATCTACCACAAATAAAGCTTTCTTGATCTAAATGTTGGTGAACCTCAAGTACTGGGATGGTACAAGCATCATTGAGCATTTGAATGAATTCCAAAGCCTTGTAAATCAGTTGGGGTCCATGAAGATGGTTCTTGATGTTGAACTCCAGGCTCTACTTCTAGGATATCTATCAGACAACTGGGAGACACTCGTCGTGACAGTCAACAATTCTATACAGGAAGGCAAGTTGACACTTGACTGGGTGAAGAGCAGTCTGCTAAATGAAGAGACTCGATGATGAGCCTGAGGTGACAACTGATCAGAGTTACACTTCACAGAGGACAGGAGCGCTGACAGAGCGAGAGATTGTGGCAGATCTCAGAGCCATAGTGAGTGCGAGGACTGCGGGAAATCTCATGGTAGGTCCAAGTCCAAGAATAGTAGAGGGTGCTTTCATTGTGGCAAGCCATGTCATTTCAAAAGGGACTACAAGGTTTGGAAAATAAAACAAGGGTATGAAGCCAAAGACAAGCAAGATGATGACAAGAACACCACAACGAAAATATCAGATGATAGGAACGATGAGGATGATGTGGTCTTAACAGTCCAGGAGCAGTGTTTGCATGCTGATGAGGACGATTCAGAGTGGGTGGTGGATAGTGCAGCTTCTTACCATGCTTTACCATGTGTGAGAAGGACTTGAATCTTATATTCAAGAAGAGGTTGATTCCTTGTGGCAAGGACAGTGGTCTCAGTTCATGTGACACATATCAGATAGGAAAGCATTGGAGATTTTCTTTCAAGACAATGTCTGCGGTGAAGTCACAACTTTTACAGTTGGTTCATTCGGATGTTTGTGGTTCATTTGAGGTAGCTGCACTGGGTGACAATAAGTATTTTGTCACGTTCATTGATTATGCATCTAGGAAGGTGTGGGCTTACTTGTTGAATACCAAGGATCAGATTTTCAGTACTTCCAGAGTTCGATGCCATGGTAGACCAGGATACCGGTGAAAAGTTAAAGTGTCTCCGGACGAGCAATGGAGGAGAGTACACCTCCAGGGAGTTCCAGGCGTACTACACACAGCATGGCATATGGCATGAGAGGACAGAGCCCAACACACCACAACATAATGGTAAAGCTAAAAGGATGAACCGTACTATTGTGGAGAAAGTCATATGCATGTTGAAGACTACACAGTTGCTAAAGATATTTTGGGGTGAGACAGTGAGTACTACATGTTATCTGATAAATAGATCTCCATCATTTCCTTTGGGGTTTGATATACCTGAGAAGGTATGGACAGGAAAGGATGACTCATGCTCATCTGCAAGTATTTGGGTGCAAGGCGTATGCACATGTTCCAAAGGAAAAGAGGCACAAGCTGGATGATAAAACAGTTCGATATATCTTTCTTGGCTATGGAGATCAGCAGTTTGGGTACATGTTATGGGATGCAGTGAAAAAGACCATGACCAGACACAGAGATGTGACTTTCTGTGAGAGTCAGACAGTGACAGAGCTTGATGTTGATGGTGCAGAGGCTGTGGGATCAGTTGACAGTTCTTCAGACAATGAGTATGAGGATGCTTCGGCTTCTTCACAGGTGTAGTCTTCCGATGACGAAGAAGAGCAGAATAATCGCCCTGAGCAACAGAGTGATAACACATCGAGTGGTCCAGTTCCAGATGACCATATGAGTGATTCAATTTCACAGGAAGAGACTTCTGGGCAGGGGGAGCATGATCATGATCAGGTGGAGTCCTCAGAGTAGTAGTTGAGGAGATCTGATAGAGTTTGTCATCCTTCATCCATATATCTGACATCTCAATATATCTTCCTTACTGATCAGGGGGAGATAGAGACTTATCATGAGGCACAAACTCATAGAGATAAAGCACAGTGGCATCAGGCGATGTAGGAGGAGATGTTTTCTTTGCAGAAGAACGATACCTATGAGCTTGTGGCACTTCCCAAGGGCAGGAAAGTACTTAAGTACAAGTGGGTCTACAGGATGAAGAGAGATGACATCAGTAAGGATCAAGCTTTTAATGAGAAGCTACATGGAGATGGGAAACATCATCAGAGGATTTCTGAACTTTAGTATAAAAGGTCAGAAATAAGGTTTTCATCCAGGATGGCTCGGCATACCAGTCAGGGGGAGCAAGCAAAGTTCCAGTTGTGGGCATTGAGAGAGAAGTGGTACTGCCATGATACTTCTTCTTAGTTGCTTAGGAATAGAGTGAAGTTAGGATTGGACTTCAAAAAGATGGATGAAAATGATAGGATGCTGACATGTTCGAGGAGAGTGGATCCATCACAAGTGGTGATGAGGTCCACAAGCTACTCCAGTGATGATCGTTGAAGACCATGTCTCCCTCATGGGCTGGAGGGGGAGATTGTTGGGATTAGGAATATAATCCAGCCCATGTCCTAGTGGGATTTGTACTTGAGAGAGGGTTGGTTTGTGCTATCAATCCTAATAAGAGTCAAATCTAAGAAGGAAAGATGATGGTTTTCTATGTGCATCATGGAGTTGGACTAGGAGTGGGTCTAGGATTTGGACAAGGATTCCTGATTGCAACCACATGCATGGAGGCTTATAAATAGAGGCCCTGGGGGAGGCCATTGAGATCATCCCACTGGTTGAGGTGTGATCTCTTTAGTTTCTTGTTGGTGCCTTCTGTGGTAGAGGGTGCCAGAGAACAAGAACAACTGGAGGAGCTCCTAGGTAAATAAGAGTGGGTCAGTGACTTTGCCTTGAAGCAAAGTAGCGATTGATAGTTTGTGACACATTGGGTGCACTGACAGAGTAGCTCTCTTGGTTGATAAGAGAGGGCCAGTGACTTTTCCCAGAAGTAAAGTAACGGTTGGCGGTTACAGACGCAGTGTTGTCATAGCGGCAACGGTCCGACCTAGTCAACAGATGCAGTGGCATCAAGCAGTCCCCAACAATGACAGTGGCCTCGTGAGGAGATCAAGTAAAAAGGGAGGTTTTGTACACATTGGGTGTGATTCTTTTCTTCCTCATCTTTGTTCTCATGTGGGGAGGGTTACCTGCATTTAGGGGGTAATTAAATCTAGACAGTGTGAGTTGTAATTTTAATTACATAGTGCTTGTTGGTCGATATTATCCTATGGTTTTTCTCTCCTTGTCTTGGGAGAGTTTTCCACGTTAAATCTGGTTTTTCTTCTTTGGGTTTATACACTTGTCGGTAACACTTCCGCAATAACTTTTCATCACATCTAGGACCATATCAATACAACATCCCCAACACAAGTAAGCATACAGGAAAAAGAAGAATCGAGTATTGTGGGCCTGGAGAAACAAGTGAATTGTCGTGGAAGCGAAAAGCAGGCAAACACACATGTCACCTACTTTTCTTCATAGGGTATAATAGATAATAGATGCAAGAGTACATGTTATGTCCTTATTTATAGTTGGGAAAGTAAGATGTTGTTTAAGCCCCCCCCCACCCTTTTGTATATCTTGCTCTATAATCTGAACTTCATATCTTACGTGTTTAATGGCAGTTCTTGTACTTTAAATACATATAACTATCTCAATGACTTACTATGTTCTGATTTTGCAGATGTGATGTTAGATGTATTTTATCAAAATGATATTGAACCTTCTATATAAAAATATTTGAAAGTATTTTAGGGTACTATTTGTGAATATAAAGCAAATTGTTTTAATCTAGAGATTACTGTCACTATATCCTATAATAGATTGTTATACATGTTTCTCTTTGAAGTAGCTTATTTTCTAGCTTTTTGGAATGAACTACTACTAGGAATGATGCTTAGTACTCATTTATGCAAATTTACACACTTGTGATACATATGATTTCATTTACTGGATAGGACCATCACCTTTTCTACATGTATAGTTGTTGACTAGACTTGAATGGTCACAATATTTTACTGTGCCTTTTAGGCACATCTCCGAATAGTAGTATTAGTTCAATTTATTATATCTTACCACAACATGCATCGACCAAGCATTGTACATTTCAGGATCAAGTCCACAATCCTTTTAATAATCTAGTTTAACATCAACCATGACAATTACTTTTTTGTGTATCTTTTGTTTATTATACAATGAACATAAATTCATAAACACATTTAGTTAATGTTGTGTTTTAAGTGTTACTATTTAATCAAGCATATCACCTTTAAAAAAAATTAATCAAGCATGTGTACATAACATTGAACACGTAGTCAATACCACCAACTTAATCATTATGAGTTTTAGTTGAAAAATCAAACCCACATGTGCATTTTCATTTGCGTAACTGTTGAAGTCACGTAATCAGTTTGTGATATTGTGTGGGTCTCAAAGAAACATGTGCATAACTTCTGGTATGCATACATCTTTATTATTGTTTTGAAATCATGATTTTTGATGTTCTAGCATACAGAGGGTGGCTTATGGTCCACATAGATGAAGTTGAAATGTCAAAGACGAGAAGGTAACCTTAAATGCAAGGACACTTGTCTATTTCCATGGATTTTGAAATCCATTTGTTAAGCGAAGCAACAATGGCATCGATTATCATCATGTGGTATATATTTTGTACCTTAATGAAAGTGGCATAGATTTTGCATTAGTTAGAAATCTTTCTTTTACATACAAATTCAAAAATATGCAGTATAATACAATTTTCTGGACAAGATATTACTTTGATTTTGTTATTCATAATTTTGTTTGACTATTTGATTTATTGGACATTACATCTCATTCCTTTCTTTTGGGGTTTGATATGTGCACATGTTTGGATGGAGATCATCTGAGCTAGGACTCCGTCCTATCCCTAAATAAGATATGGAAAATAATTCGTTGCTCCGTAGGTAATTTCTATTTACTTTTCTCTATTGAATATTTGTTAAATTGGTCCACGTATGCCATGTGGGTAAACCTAGTTGTTGAATCACTTTTAGAATGATATCAATGACACCCATGGACATCCATTCTCACATTATAATGTCCCACATAGGGATCATGATATATTTTTATGGTAATATTGTTGAGATTATTAAAAGGAAGTAGAGGTATAAACCAAAAGTGCACCATGTTTCATTATCCAAAATTTGGCAATTAATAGCTTTGTCATGATTACGTTTTCGATGGAATGCAAAAATGGTGGAAGATGACATAAAAAAACAAGTTGTGTGTAGATGAAGAAAAGTAAAAGAATAACTACATTCTGGCTTAGACTGTATTTCATTTACTTCTATAATGACATTACAAAAATAGCGACATCATTCTTTCTGTATTCCAAAATACTTGGTTTAGAAATCTATTAGGAAAAATTTACAACCATGTACATGAAGCTTATATAAGTGTGACTCAAAATGCGTTAAAAGGAAATTAATAAATGAGCCCATTGTTGGTATGTATGCCTAGAGAGCCAACCATGTGATGATTGTAATGACAAATCTTGTAAATGATTTGAGTAATAATAAAGGCAATCTTTCAATTTATTCTATTTTATTCAGTTATGAGATAATAACGAAACATAATATGTAACATTCCTGACCTGGGTTATGCTTAAACCTAGATGTTTTGCTTAATGAAATTGATTATATGCTCTCTCTTATCTCTCTAAAAGTAATTAAGGCTCAAGAGGAATTTATATTTCAATTTTAGTCCCTTTTGAATAATGTTGAAACAATGTTTTGTTAGTTTTGGACTAAAGTGCAAATTACCCAAGTTGAGGGGTTAAATTGCAAATTTTGTATGATAATATGTTCCCCATTTGGTTAAGCATCATGGGAATGAGTATGATGCATTATTATGGCTTCTACAAGCCTGAAAAACAAGAAAGAGCATGTTGAGCAATGTTTGTGCGTTAAAACCTAGTTTTGGTGTAATGTGCAATTTACCCAAAACCTAGGGTTCAATATGCAAAATACCACTTCAAGAGGGTCCCTTATGATTCTTGGCATCATGTAGAGAAAATAATTTGAGAGGGGCACCTCATTTGAATCATTTTGAAGGAGAGATAATCTTGATATTAAAATAATCAAGATATAAGCATAATCGAAACCCTAATTCAATTTAATGCAAAAATAATTACATTAATTGGATTGCCCTTCAACCAAAACTATAATGGTTTAGTTTGGTTATGTGTGGACGACCATGTTCCTTTCAAAGGCACGAAGATATCCAAAGGAAGTGGATAACTCACTCACATTAATATAAGAAAAAGAAATATCCACTCACTTATGGATATTATTATTATATGATTTAAGGTGCTTAGTTTGTTTTCCTTTAAAACTTTAATAATTGAGAAGAATAAGAGTAAAAGAGTATATCCTCGTTCCTAAGGAAGAAAATGGAGCATATGGAAAGAAAGTTGAGGAGATAATTCCTACTTTCTCCCTCTTAAATGAAATTTTAATAAAATTCATATATAAGCTCCTTTATCTTTGAGGTGAAGGGATAATTTCGAAACCCCATTCACTTCTTTCTTGCAAACATGACCAAGGGATCTGGGAGTAATAGGAGGACGACCCCCAACCTGTTGGTAAGCTTCTTGACCTTCTTTCACCTTGAATTCATGGTGGAAATCACAAAACAATGCATGATTTCTTCTCTATTTCACTCCATCTTCAATCCCAGCCAATATTTTAACCCAAAAGCTTGAGGAAGAGCGTAGGGGGAGTTTCAAAAGCTTCATATACCATTTTTTATGTGAATCTCTAAGATTTGAAGCTCAATTTGAGGCGGGTTATATAACTTGAACCCTTGAACTTTGTTATTGATTCCATATCTTCATCAATTGTTGATTGTATCTTTGTTGCCGAAATTTTATTTGGTTGATTGATGAAATCACCATGAAAATCACAGAAAGTTTCATGGGTTTATAGCTTGATGATGATGACATCATCATAAGCACACACGTCCACAAATATCCATTGCAAATTGTTTCCAACAAATTGGTCTAAACGGTTTCACCAAACCGTTTGGTGATTTGAGACCCAAACCGCATGAGAGTGTTGACCATTTGGATGGGTTGAACATTTGAGGTATGAACCCTAGAAAATGTAGGATGATGATCCAAGGGTTCCAATTGATTGATTCAATATAAAGAAAATCCTCCAAGTGGAAACCCTAATCGGCTAAGTGCTGAATTTGCAATTAATTAAGTTGATGTTTTGGGTTGATTAACCCAAATGGTCTCAAGATCGTTTGGAGATCACCCAAATGGTCTCAAGACCGTTTGGAGGTCAGCCAAGACCATTTGGAAGTTTTTGAGGAAGTATGATTGGATGGTTGAAGATCCAATGATATTACATTGAAATACAATCAATAGCTCAATTGATGATTGATTCAATGATGCAAACCCTAACTGAATTCCATAGATTTTAATGATGGATTGGGCAAACGATCTCAAGACCGTTTGGAGGTCATCCAAACGACCTCAAGACCGTTTGAGGTCAGGTCATGTCATAGCTAAGTGGTTATTCAACGATTGCAATTGAATTAGTTCCACAATGTCAACCATTGATGGTTCCTCGATTTCAAAACCCTAATTGATGGTGTCTTGAATATAAACCCTAGTTCAATTAGGTTCAAAACCCTAATTGAGGGTATAATTGAAGGGTGATTTAATGGTTCAATTGAAGAGTAAATCAGTGGCTGAATTGATAGATGGTTCAACGATTGAAACCCTAAATTGACTAAGTGATGGAAGACCCTTTTGGTCCATTCTGTTTTGAGAAGGTTTGGACCAAACGGTGTTAAGACCGTTTGAGTCCAAACGGTCTCAAGACCATTTGGGATCAAACGGTCTCAAGACCGTTTGGGACCACATGGTCTCAAACCATTTGGTGACCCAAGCTCATTCGGTTTCAATATGTTTTGTCTAAACGGTTTCAAGCACCAACCTTGCTAAATGGTTTCAAACCGTTTGAACTTAATTGGTCAAGACCATTTGACCAAGACCGTTTGGGGCGTAAGTGACCAAGACATTTGAAGTTCAAATTGGTTAAACCATTTGGATACCTAATATCATTAAAGATCAGTTAGCTACTTGATTGATAATGATGTAGACTAAAGGTAATCATAATGGTTAACCCTAACTGTGTGTACTTAAATGAAGAGTTGACCTAGATCAATCTTGGAGTACTTAATCCTAGAGAGGATGATAGAAAGAGAATGAGAGAGATGAAGGCTTACATAATTAAGCCCTAATTCTCTCATTATGAATAAAATATGTGATTAGGGTTTGATCCATAATAATGAGATCATGAAACCTTAATTTTAAAGATTAATGAGCCTTGACCCTAAATTAGGGAAAAGCTAGATGAAACCCTAATTGAGGAAGATATCAAGTGAAATCCTAATTTTTAGGTAATACTATGTGAATTCCTGACATAGAAGGATATTATGAGCAACTCTAATGAAGAGTGATATTATGTGAAACCCATATACAAGGGAGAATGCTATGTGAACCTTAATTTGTAAACATGGAAAATCCTATTCCTAATAATGGAATAGTGATTCATATATTGACAAGTGTAACACTTAAGGAGTTTGATAGTGGATATCCTTATAACAATAGTTCCTAACTCAAAGATGAGTCCATATCATTACCAATGATTGTATTTTCTAAATACAGTAGCTTGTAACCAATACATTACACAATAAATGTAATGAACTTGTGTATAAGGTAATAGGATGGGAAATACCCTAATACAAGCTAAGTGGATGAATTCAAGTAAGATAAAGGTGATGAGGGAAGTGATACATCAAAGTATGATAGATATCACATCCAACACCTCAATACTGATATACCTTGATGTGTTTTAAATCCAATATATTTGGATGAGTGACACATGAAGTGTGTCATGTTAGTTGTCTCCTTGAGATGTAATGCATTTTGATAAGTGTAAGCTAACATGTCGTAAGAAAAGGTTAATCCCAACCAATAAACTATGATGCAATCATATTCTGGTAAAGATAGGAGAGAAACTCATACTTTGTGTTGATGATTCATCTAATGATGAATGATGGAAATAAATAAGTAAGATTGAATACTTATGTTATCCATATTGATTCCTAGTTGTGTGAAACAATGGAATAGGACTTCATCATTAATAGTATGATCTTGAGATCCTATATGGTTATTTATGGAAAACCCTAATCCAGGGTAATGATGTGTAAATCCCTAATATAGGATGATGAATGTGATACAAAACCCTAATCCAGGGTGATGTCATGTAATGTTATAGTAAACCCTAAATTGGGTAAAAGGACATGATGAACCTTAATCTGATGTGAATAGTGCATCCTAACCCTAAATTGGGTAAAAGGATATAATAAACCCTAATACAAGGTAATGCTATGTGAAATCCTAATACAAGGGAATGCTATGTGATACCCTAACACAAGATAATGCTATGTGAAATCCTAATATAGGGTGATGCTATGTAAAGTCCTAACACAGAGTAATCCTATGTGAAGCTCAAGTACAGATTGATGAGTTATGAATGTAATAAGAAAACCCTTGGATTGCATGGTACTAATATATAATTGTTATCATGAGTACTAATCATGCAGGTATGTTGAGATGATGAGCATAGCCAGGTATGGGCTATGATTCTCTGTATATTGAAAATGTTTTATGGGCTTCATAAGCCATAATATGCCTTGTCGCTTCTTAAGGGGTTGTAAGAGGTGATATGAACTTTGTGAACTATGGGAAATACTTTGTGTAGTAAGAATCATAATGTCCTAGGTCAGTTGACCTGAAGGTATTAAGTTACCTAATAAGTGGTAACAAGTATTCTATGATGAGTTAAAGGTTTGAATACCTATATTCTATAATCATGATGATGAACTTGTTAAGAGATGGAAATGTACTTGATGAGATGAGGGATTAAGATCCCAATACTTTGTTAAAAGAATATGGCTACAGGCCATGACTCCACAAAGACAATGCCAGGTATTAGCTATGTGATCTAAACCTGAAGAAAGTATATGCTGCAGTTATAATTCTATAGTGAATAAATGTTATACATATTCCTTAATGGATAAGTGACATGCTGCTCTATCAAGTTGTAGCTGCAATGCTTTAGATAAGAATAATGTTCTAATCTGTTAGACAATGAAGTAACTGCTGTTAAACAATAATGATTCTTCTGTTCAGATTTATCTTATTAAACTGCAATAACAATGTTTTTGGCGGAGAGTTATATCTCTCGCTGGGGAAATTTACAATTGTCTCACCCCCGTGGGAATCACATTTTTAGGTGGACGCGGACGAGGAGGTAGGAATCCTTCAGTCAGTGAAGGACAACACCAACAGAAGTAGGGACAGTAGTGAAGTCTCAGGTGGAGACACTGGCTGATAGGCCTTGTATAGTTGTACATAGAGTCCTATGTGTCGTCTCTGTACTCTCAGGTCCTCGGAGTAGTAGTTAGTACTTTCAAGATTTTAGCTCAATGCCTCGAGATTTTATACTGCCTATATTTAGTTTAACAGGGTAGATGATGCTTGTAATTCTCAAGAAAGATGATGCAGGACATGTAATTGTAAACTAGTATATAATCAAATTACCTCAGTCCTTTGTGAAAGAGTTTTCCTATGTGTGGACCTTTCTTTAAAAATGGTTTTAATTTTTAGTGAGTTTTGGTAATCCTCTTCTTAGTGATCATTTCCACATTAGTTAATCGTGCTTTTGTGAGTTGGATGCTACAATTTAGTGGTATGAGAGCCCTAGGTTCATTGAGTCTACAGAGACATAGGACTAAGGTTGTTGAGTCTGATCTAGTGTCTTCCAGTCTATCTAATAGTGTCTTCTACTCATATGGGAGAAGGAAGACTTAAAGATGCCTAGATCACACCAAGGACATGCTGTTGAGAGCAGCAATGTTGCACCAATAGAAGGAGTAAGGGACTAGGCGAGAGAAGAATGACTGCCTGAGAATCCCCAAGATAAACCAACTATGATAGGGAATCCTTCTTTTAATATCACTGTTGGGCATGTTAGGACTGAAATAATGTGTATGGTGGACCATATATTAGCAATACAACCTAGATTATCAGCCCCCAATGATGAAGTTTTGGATTCCAATAGGATTCTTGCTCAACATCAGCATGTTGGAGCAATGAATAATGATGAAAGGAATAGGTTACAACCTGAAGTCAGAATTTTCCACAAGTGTAGGCAGCCTGGACATATCAGAAAAGACTGTCCAGGAAAGTGTAATGAGGAAAGAATTAAGAAAAGGCCTATCCATATTTGGGATCAGAGGCCTAGTAGTTTTAAAAAGGGGAAGTCTTTGGTAACCCCGACACAACCAAGGTCTAGTACACTAGGGAAAGGGCTACCCATAAAGGGTAAAATACCTTTTTGACCACGTCAAGAGCTTAGAACCTGTTACCAGTATAGACATGTATGACATCTAGTAAGAGATTGTCCAGTTGGAAACACAATAGTCAACCCTCAGGTTGTGACAGGTCAGATGAAATAGATTCATTCTGATATCTCATTTCATGATTCTATGTGTTACAAATAAGAAAGTAGTTGTTTTGAACTCCCTCTGACTAGTCCTATAAGTACATAAGGGAGATAAGAACTTATATCTTACTTAGTGTTCTTTAAAATGCTTTATAATCTCACTTGTCTATGTGATAAAAGATGAAATATAGAAGTGATGCCAGAAGAAAAATCCAGAAATGAAAAATTATGTGTGTATAATGATATGAAGAGTGAGGAATATGGTAGTAAATGAAGTGCATACTACCTAATCTCAATACTTGTATACCCTGGCCAGGTATATGATTATTGGAGATAAGGCAAGTATGGAACTCTTAGATTGTTATCTTTCTGATTACTCTGATCAAGTAGTCATTTTGAAACAATCTAGAGAGTATGATGAAATTAAATAGGAAGAGATAAGTGAACCTTCCCAATTAAATAGGAACTTTCTTAGTGAACTTTCCCAATTAAATTTCTTAGTGAAGTTTCCCAAAAAAATTGCTCAGTGAACTTTCTCAGTGAATTTTCACAAATAAATTGCTCAGTGCACTTTCTAAGTGAATTTTCCCAAATAAATTGCTCAGTGAACTTTCCCAAATAAATTGCTCAGTGAACTTTCTTAATGAACTTTCCCAATTAAATTGCTCAGTGAACTTTCCCAAATAAATTGCTCAGTGAACTTTCTCAGTGAATTTTCCCAAATAAATTGCTCAGTGAACTTTCTCAGTGAATTTTCCCAAATAAATTGCTCAGTGAACTTTCTAAGTGAACTTTCCCAAATAAATTGCTCAGTGAACTTTCTTAGTGAACTTTCCCAATTAAATTGCTCAATGAACTTTCCCAAATAAATTGCTTAGTGAAATTTCTCAG
Organism: Alisma plantago-aquatica; assembly: GCA_963693085.1. Taxonomy (NCBI): domain Eukaryota; kingdom Viridiplantae; phylum Streptophyta; class Magnoliopsida; order Alismatales; family Alismataceae; genus Alisma; species Alisma plantago-aquatica. The sequence continues at coordinate 713,669,296 of OY856411.1, read as the reverse complement.
TGAACTTTCCCAAATAAATTGCTCAGTGAACTTTCTCAGTGAATTTTCCCAAATAAATTGCTCAGTGAACTTTCTCAGTGAACTTTCCCAAATAAATTGCTCAGTGAACTTTCTTAGTGAACTTTCGCAATTAAATTGCTCAGTGAACTTTCCGAAATAAATTGCTCAATGAACTTTCTCATGAACTTTCCCAAATAAATTGCTCATTGAACTTTCTCAGTGAATTTTCCCAAATAAATTGCTCAGTGAACTTTCCCAAATAAATTACTCAGTGAACTTTCTTAGTGAACTTTCTCAATTAAATTACTCAGTGAACTTTCCCAATTAATAAGGAAGTGCTAAGTGAACTTTACCACCTAATGAGGAAGTGCTAAGTGAACTTTCCCAATAAACATAAGAATTGTTGAGTGGATTATCTCTGTTAAATATATATGTTTCCCCTTTGATAAACAACCTTGGGTAATGATAGGGGTATGTTCCTTTATGTTTCTTCCTTTCATTAACATGGCGATCAAGTAAGTATTATGATGTTTGATGTACATGGCTTAGAAATAATCCGTTGATGTATACTTAGAAAAGTATCGGTTTGCTTTGGACTCTGGTTCCAAAATAATGATATATGGAGCAAACAAAATAAAAGAAATACTTTGTGCATGTGTACCATTGGTGGTAACAACAAGAAATCGAATATGATAAGGATAAGATGTGTTATCAATACATATGATGAATACCAAAGTAAGGTGTTTATGCTGGTTACCTATATGGGCCAACTGTGAAATCAATCTAGTTACACAAAATAATATTAACATCATATGTTAGGGGTTTATGCTCTGCATAAACATAAACCTTGATAAGGTTGAACTAATGGAACGAACAAGTGTAACTATGGTGGAAAATTTTATCAAGTTGAAAAATATTTCGTTAAAATAATCCTATGTGGAAGAACTTTGTGTGGATTAAAGATCTATAGTATCTCTATGAAATTGAGATGATAATTAGAGACTTGATGACATGAGTAACAACTATCTTTTGTTATCTGGGATTTCGGGGACGAAACCCTTGTTAGGGATTTATAATTTGTAACATCCCTGACCTGGGTTATGCTTAAACCTAGATGTTTTACTTAATGAAATTGATTATATGCACTCTCTTATCTATCTAAAAGTAATTAAGGCTCAAGAGGAACTTATATTTCAATTTTAATCCCTTTTGAATAATGTTGAAACAATGTTTTGTCAGTTTTGGACTAAAGTGAAAATTACCCAAGTTGAGGGGTTAAATTGCAAATTGTGCATGATAATATGTTCCCCATATGTTGATGCATCATGGGAATGAGTATGATGCATTAGTATGGCTTCTACAAGCCTGAATAAGAAGAAAAAGCCTATTGAGCAATGTTTGTGCATTAAAACCTAGTTTTGGTGTAATGTGCAATTTACCCAAAACCTAGGGTTCAATATGCAAAATACCACTTCAAGAGGGTCCCTTATGATTCTTGGCATCATGTAGAGAAATTAATTTGAGAGGGGCGCCTCATTTGAATCATTTTGAAGGAGAGAGAATCTTGATATTAAAATAATCAAAATATAAGCATAATTGAAACCCTAATTCAATTTAATGCAAAAATAATTACATTAATTGGATTTCCCTTCAACCAAAACTATAATAGTTGAGTTTGGTTATGTGTGGACGACCATGTTCCTTGCAAAGGCACTAAGATATCCAAAGAAAGTGGATAACTCACTCACATTATTATAAGAAAAAGAAATATCCAGTCACTTATGGATATTATTATTATATGATTTAAGGTGCTTAGTTTGTTTCCATTTAAAACGTGGATAATTGAGAATAATAAGAGGCAAATAGGATAGCCTCGTTCCTAAGGAAGAAAAGGGATCATATGGCAAGAATGTTGAGGAGATAATTCCTACTTTCTCTCTCTTAAATGAATTTTTAATAAAATTCATATATAAGCTCCTTTATCTTTGAGGTGAAGGGATAATTTCGAAACCCCTTTCACTTATTGCTTTCAAAGACGACCAAGGGATATGGGAGCAACAGGAGGACGACCCCCAACCTGTTGGTAAGCCTCTTGACCTTCTTTCTCCTTGAATTCATGGTGGAAATCACAAAACAATGCATGATTTCTTCTCTATTTCACTCCATCTTCAATCCCAGCCAATCTTTTCACCCAAAAGTTTGAGGAAGAGCCTAGGGGGAGTTGCAAAATCTTAATCCACCATTTTTTATGTGAAGCTCCCAGATTTGAAGCTCAGTTTGAGGTGGGTTATATAACTTGAATTCTTGAACTTTGTTATTGATTCCATATCTTCATCAATTGTTGATTGTATCTTTGTTGCTGAAATTTTATTTGGTTGATTGATGCAATCACCATGAAAATCACAAAAAGTTTCATGGGTTTATAGCTTGATGATGATGACATCAAAATAATAACACACCTCCACAAATATCCATTGCAAACTGTTTCCAACAAATTGGTCCAAACGATTTCACCAAACCGTTTGGAGACCAAACGATTTCCAATCCGTTTGGTGATTTGAGACCCAAACCAAATGAGAGTGTTGACCATTTGGATGGGTTGACCGTTTGAGGTCTGAACCCTAGAAAATGTTGGATGATGATCCAAGGGTTCCAATTGATTGATTCAATATAAAGAAAATCCTCCAAGTGGAAACCCTAATCGGCTAAGTGCTGAATTTGCAATTAATTAAGTTGATGTTTTGGGTTGATTAACCCAAACGGTCTCAAGACCATGTGGAGATCACCCAAACGGTCTCAAGACCATTTGGAGATCAACCAAGGCCATTTGGAAGTTTTTGAGGAAGTAAGATTGGATGGTTGAAGATCCAATGATATTACATTGAAATACAATCAATAGCTCAATTGATGATTGATTCAATGATGCAAACCCTAATTGAATTCCATAGATTTTAATGACGGATTGGGCAAACAGTCTCAAGACCATTTGGAGGTCATACAAACGACCTCAATACCGTTTGAGGTCAGGTCATGTCATAGCTAAGTGGTTATTCAATGATTGCAATTGAATTAGTTCCACAATGTCAACCATTGATGGTTCCTCGATTTCAAAACCATAATTGATGGTGTCTTGAATATAAACCCTAGTTCAATTGGGTTCAAAACCCTAATTGAATATCTAATTGAAGGTTGATTTAATGGTTCAATTGAAGAGTAAATCAGTTGCTCAATTGATAGATGGTTCAACGATTGAAACCCTAAATTGACTAAGTGATGGAAGACCCTTTTGGTCCATTTGGTTTTGAGAAGGTTTGGACCAAACAGTCTTAAGACCGTTTGAGTCCAAATGGTCTCAAGACCATTTGGGATCAAATGGTCTCATGACCGTTTGGGACCAAACAGACTCAAGACCATTTGGGATCAAATGGTCTCATGACCGTTTGGGACCAAACAGACTCAAGACCATTTGGGATCAAACGGTCTCAAGACCGTTTGGGACCAAACGGTCTCAAAACATTTGGTGACCCAAGCTCATTCAATTTCAATATGTTTTGGCTAAATGTTTTCAAGTACCAACCTTGCTAAAAGGTTTCAAACCGTTTGAACTTAATTGGTCAAGACCGTTTGAGTTCTAAGTGATCAAGATCGTTTGGGGCCTAAGTGACCAAGACCTTTGAAGTTCAAATTGGATAAACCAATGTGATACCTAATATCATAAAAGGTCAGTTAGCTACTTGATTGATAATGATGTAGACTAAAGGTAATCATAATGGTTAACCCTAACTGTGTGTACTTAAATGAAGAGCTGACCTAGATCAATCTTGGAGTACTTAACATCCTAGAGAGGATGAGAGAAAGACAATGAGAGAGTTGAATGCTTATATAATTATGCCCTAATTCTCTCATTATGAATAAAATATGTGATTAGGTTTTAATCCATAATAATGAGATCATGAAACCTTAATTGTAAAGATTAATGAGCCTTGACCCTAAATTAGGGCAAATCTAGATGAAACCCTAATTGAGGAAGATATCAAGTGAAATTCTAATTTTTAGGTAACACTATGTGAATTCCTGACATAGAAGGATATTATGAGAAACTCTAATGAAGAGTGATATTATGTGAAACCCATATACATGGGAGAATGCTATGTGAACCTTAATTTGTAAACATGGAAAATCCTATTCCTAATAATGGAATAGTGATTCATATATTGAAAAGTGTAATACTTAAGGAGGTTGATAGTGGATATCCTTATATCAATAGTTCCTAACTCAAAGACGAGTCCATATCATTACCAATGATTGTATTTTCTAAATACAGTAGCTTGTGACCAACACATTACATGATAAATGTATTGAACTGGTGTATAAGGTATTAGGATGGGAAATACCCTAATACAAGCTAAGTGGATGAATTCAAGTAAGATAAAGGTGATGAGGGAAGTGATACATCAAAGTATGATAGATATCACATCCAGCACCTCAATACTGATATACCTTGATGTGTTTTAAATCCAATATATTTGGACGAGTGACACATGAAGTGTGTCATGTTAGTTTTCTCCTTGAGATGTAATGCATTTTGATAAGTGTAAGATAACATGTCTTATGAAAAGGTTAATCCCAACCAATAAACTATGATGCAATCATATTCTGGTAAAGATAGGAGAGAAACTCATACTTTGTGTTGACGATTCATCTAATGATGAATGATGGAAATAAATAAGTAAGATTGAATACTTATGTTATCCATATTGATTCCTAGCTGTGTGAAACAATGGAATAGGACTTGATCATTAATAGTATGATCTTGAGATCCTATATGGTTATTTATGGAAAACCCTAATCCAGGGTAATGATGTGTAAATCCCTAATATAGAATGATGAATGTGATACAAAACCCTAATCCAGGGTGATGTCATGTAATGTTACAGTTAACCCTAAATTGGGTAATAGGACATGATGAACCCTAATCTGATGTGAATAGTGCATCCTAACCCTAAATTGGGTAATAGGATATAATAAACCCTAATACAGGGTAATTCTATGTGAAATCCTAATATAGGGTAATGATATGTGATACCCTAACACAAGATAATGCTATGTGAAACCCTAATACAGGGTGATGCTATGTAAAGTCCTAACACAGAGTAATCCTATGTGAAGCTCAAGTACATATTGACGAGTTCTGAATGTAATAAGAAAACCCTTGTATTTCATGGTACTGATATATAATTGTTATCATGAGTACTAATCATGCAAGTATGTTGAGATGATGAGCATAGCCAGGTATGGGCTATGATTCTCTGTATATTGAAAATGTTTTATGGGCTTCATATGCCATAATATGCCTTGTTTCTTCTTAAGGGGTTATAAGAGGTGATATGAACTTTGTGAACTATGGGAAATACTTTGTGTAGTAAGAATCATAATGTCCTAGGTCAGTTGACCTGAAGGTATTAAGTAACCTAATAAGTGGTAACAAGTATTCTATGATGAGTTAAAGGTTTGAATACCTATATTCTATAATCATGATGATGAACTTGTTAAGAGATGGAAATGTACTTGATGAGATGAGGGATTAAGATCCCAATACTTTGTTAAAAGAATATGGCTACAGGCCATGACTTCACAAAGACAATGCCAAGTATTAGCTATGTGATCTAAACCTGAAGAAAGTATATGCTGCAGTTATAATTCTATAGTGAATAAATGTTATACATATTCCTTAATGGATAAGTGACATGTTGCTCTATCAAGTTGTAGTTGCAATGCTTTAGATAAGAATAATGTTCTAATCTGTTAGACAATGAAGTAATTGTTGTTAAACAATAATGATTCTTCTGTTCAGATTTATCTTTTTAAACTGCAATAACAATGTTTCTGGCGGAGAGTTATATCTCTCGCTGGGGAAATTTACAATTGTCTCACCCCCTTGGGAATCACATTTTTAGGTGGACGCAAACGAGGAGGCAGGAATCCTTCAGTAGGTGAAGGACAGCAACAGCAGCAGCAAGGACAGCAATGAAGTCTCAGGTGGAGACATTGGCTGATAGGCCTTGTATAGTTGTACATAGAGTCCTATGTGTCGTCTTTGTACTCTCAGGTCCTAGGAGTAGTAGTTAGTAATTTCAAGATTTTGGCTCAGTGCCTCGAGATTTTATACTACCTGTATTTAGTTTAATAGGGCAGATGATGCTTGTAATTCTCAGGAAAGATGATGCAGGACATGTAATTGTAAACTAGTATATAATCAAATTACCTCAGTCCTTTGTGAAAGAGTTTTCCTATGTGTGGACCTTTCTTTAAAAATGGTTTTAATTTTTAGTGATTTTTGGTAATCCGCTGCTTAGTGATCACTTCTGTAGTAGTTAATGATGCTTTTGTGAGTTGGATGCTACATAATAAATGTCTAAAGAATGATATTACTCAATGACATATGTCTTTAGGTTGAGAATCTGAATGATGAGATTACACAGATGTTAAGAGTATATGTATTCTTGTTATGTCCCCAGTCGGATGCTATTGTGGAAGGTTAATAGACAACAACAACACTACTTAAGACTAGAGTGTATGTTAATTGATAATATAATTTCATTAGTCATGATATGTGATATCAAATCAAGCACATAAATACTTGTTAGAGAATAATGTGTCAAACCTACCCACCTTGTGAGTGACACATGGAATCATGATTGGTAGTCAGAGTCATCTATCATAGATGGTGGTGATTGTGGTTCTTAGACCTGAAATCACTACACTCATCACATGTCATTTGGTGTACTTTGACATCATCCATCGTGATACCAAATAAGGGTTTTCATAAAGGTGGTGCTCGGATGAAATATGACATGTGGGAATAACTGTGAGTGATGTAGATGAGATTTATTCCTCCTATAGGAGTTTGATATCCTGGTCACTTGATAAGCGAGACTGAGATATACATGGCCATGCTGTGTGAGTCAATATGTGATATTGAGCTTACATATATCTCAGACAGTCTGCTCTAGTTCAAGGAACATGGATTGAACATTGAAGTGGATGATGATTCTATGCCTTGAGTTCAATCCAGATATCAGAGACAAAAGAACTATTCAATCACTATAATACCAATCATAGTTTGTAGGTTTAAGATTGTTCTCTAGATTCTTCAAATACTTAGATAGCAATGAAGTCTTGTTAGATACCAATCATTTCTTGTGAAATCATATTATGATTACGAATATCACTACCAATGTACTTTTGAACTTATCGGGACATACACACAAGATGTATTAGAATAAGAGTTTGATTGTGGATGTTATTGGAAATGTAATTGCGAATCAAATTGATTACTAAAACATTTAGGTAATTAACTAGATTAAAATGGAATGTGATTTGGGTTAATTGGTTAAAGCATTTAAGTGAATTAATTAGATTCTTTTGTTAAGTCAACTTGTTGATCCAGAGTGTTTGAGTAAAGTAGGATAATAAAGATTAGTTAATCAATTAATATGATTATTTGGTTAATTAATTTATCCAGAATATTCTTTTAATAGCCCACGAGCAGCTCATTTTAAACGCAACCGTAGCCTTTTGTTTGCTCATGGATTTTGAGAAACATTGCTCCCTTTCATGTCCTATTTATAGGGGCTTGATGTCTAGATTTAAAGAGACGCATGAGAACACTCTTGTACATGTGTGCTAGACATCATCATCCCTAAGAAAGAGAGCGACACAATGCTAGCACATTGTCAAGAAGACAACTACTCCTTCCCACTGACTTGAGAAGCGCAATGTAGAGTTCCAATCCATCGACGTAGATGAACTAGAGACGCACACATTGAGTTGCTTACGTTCAGAGGACAAACTTGGACTGACTGTGCATGTGAGGAGCGACGCATATCTCCGCGTGAAGGGACATTGCCGGACTTGCTCTGGGACGGGGTATATCCAGCGCACACTCTTTCTGAATACATTGTTATCAATGAGATCGGCTAGTAGGGTATGTGTGGAGAAAATTTTATTATTTTCCTTGTGCCTATGACCTCCACAAAACCCAACACTCTATTGTACTTTTGAATTATGTCGTTACATGAAACAATGATAGGTGCAATTAAGTTAACAGTTTTAGGTCAATCCAGATAAGAAAACATAGAATAAACCAATGCAGGAGAATAAAAGTAAATAAGTTCAGGATCAAACCAGACCGTTTGTTGGAAAATGAACATGATATACTTAAAGAAATTAGTACCTTGCAATACTTCTGGATAGTCACCATTCTCCTAGTCGACCCGGTCACGAACCTGAAGAAGAGACGTCTCACTCGTGTTGACACGAATGATGCAAATGAACCATTTGCACTACTTGTGTAGCTCAACAACCGTAGGAACCACCACTTGATAGGTTGCACCTTTAAAGGAAGAGGATGAACAATCTTTCTACGGCGGCAGACTCTGGCTTTAGGGTTCACAAACACGCACTTGAATGACTAACAACTATGTGTTCAAAAGATGTGTTTAAACCTAATAACCAGATGCCTATTTATAGCCTTATACGCCCTAGTGATCCTATTCTTGTTGAGATGTGACCACTCGGTTACTCTTGTACACATTGGGAAAAATTCTACAAAAGAGACACTTTCCACTTAGGATTAATAAATTCAATTAGGAAAGAAATAATGAACTACATTAATAATTAATTATGTAGTTGTATCCTAGTACAAAAAGAAGACTGAATACGGAAGACATTCTCTACAAGCCACAAGCCACAAGCCATAAGCCCGAGCCCGTGCCCGTGCCCGACCTGACCTATCCAGGCCAGGCGAGGCATGGTGTGGCACACGCGTGCGTGCGTGTGTGTTGTGGTCACCAGAACCACCAAGGAGGTGATCATACCCTCCTCCTAGGACCCTCAGACACTAATGTCACATGTGATCCTACAAATAAGGACACAAAAGTTCTAAGAGTGGGCAATGTGGGATAAAAATTCTTTCCCATTTACACTAGAGACAAAACTACCTCTCTCACATGTACTAGCTATACTACATTGGGCTTAACCCATGCTATATACACAATTGTAGCATCCATATATCTAACAATCATGCACAAAGTCTAATGTGTAGTGTGTTTTACCATTCAGTCATCCATATTGTTCTTTTAGCAGATACCTTTCGGTTTGAATCTACCTAAGTTATCCAACTGTGACCCTCGCAGAAACTAGGTGAACAAAAGTCTTGAACCTAAACCTTGGGTACAAGAGTATAGGTTGGTAACAACACAATAAAGACATGGTAGAAAAGAAAACAATGCATTAAGGCCATGCATACAAAATTTTATATCATGACTAATAATAGAGAACAACCCAATTCTCCTGTTACGGCCTACACAACATCAATCATTTAGTTGGAGTCTCTAAGGATGTACTGCTCACATCCTATCCTAAGACTTGACTCCATTCAGAGACTAATCTCTTATTAACTTACAGTCATGACACTAACAGATTTCCTAGGGGATAGACACGTAGATGTATGAAGCATCAAAACAATTACATAGTGTCATCCAATTCACCCGGCAACTTGTTATTACCACCTTGAACCCAATTTTTGGGATCTCCACTCTGTTGGGATAGGTTGCTACTACCTGTGAATAATGAGAGGTTTCAGTTTCATCCCCAACCTAGATTTTTCCACTAAGGCTAAGGGAAGACCTTTAGTGAAAGGATCAACTGTATTTTCTTTGGTACCGACGTAGTACACAACCACGACCCCATTAGACACTAAGTCCCTTACAAACTTGAGTCTGACTTGGATATGTCTACATTGTTTTTTATTGTACTTGTGACTCTTTATCTTGGCAATAGTTGTAGTGTTGTCATAGTAAACTGAAATTGCAGGAAGCAACTTCTTTACCATAGATAAGATGGATATAAGTCCATGTAGACATTCGGCTTCCAATCCAGTTTCATCTAAAACACACAACTCTGCCTCAAAAGTAGATCGAGACAATATAGTCTATTTTTTAGACCTCCAAAAAATAAATCCTCCTCTCAATAGGAATACATATCTTGAGACACCATAGTTGATGGCAATCTAGCTTGTATCACTATATCCTTTGACTACAGAAGGATATTTTCCATAATGTAGCACAAGAAAACAAGTTCCCCTGATATACCTCAAAACTCTATCAAGAGTTTCTCAATGGGTCTTGTGACGACAACCGATATATCTACTTAACTTGCTCACGGCAAACACAATGTTTGGATGTGTGCAGTTCATAAGATACATCAAACTTCCGACAATCTGAGAGTATCGTAATTGAGACACTGGAACCCCGATCACATTCTTAAACAAGGCCTTGGATGAATCATATGGAGTCTTAACAGGTTTACATGATGTGTACTCAAACCTCTCCAATATCTTCTCAACATAGTGAAACTGAGAGAGTTATACCATCAGTAGACATTATGATTTTAAGCCCTAAAATCACAGTAGTGACACCCATATATTTCATCTCAAACTTGCTACATAAGGATATCTTGGTCTTATTTACTACTTTCATATCAAAACCAAAAAGAAGGATATCATTGACATATAAGCATAATAAAATGAATACATCATTGACAATTTTATAGTAAAGACACTTATCAAATTCATTAGAAACAAAGTCAAGCGATGATATCATAGAATCAAACTTCTCATGGAATTGCTCAGGGGCTTGTTTCAAGCCATATAATGACTTAACAAGTATACACATTTTGGACTCATTCCCATGACTCACAAATACCTCAGGTTGTTCTATATATATCTCTTCCTGAAGATCACTGTGTAAGAACATGGTCTTCACATCCATCTTATTGATATATAGATTATAAATGGAATCCAATGCTATAAGTACTTGGATTGTGGTCATAAGGGAAACATGGGAATATTTATCAAAATAATCTATTCCTTACCTCTGTGTGTAATCCTTAGCAACTAACCTAGCCTTATACTTATTGATTGTCTCATATGCATTAAGTTTCTTCTTAAAGATCCATTTGTATCCAACTACAGAACAACCAGGAGATAAATCCACCAATTCCCAAGTTCCATTTGAGAGAATTAATTGGATTTAATCATTAATGACTTCTTTCCAAATCTTAGCTTCTGGAGATTCCATAGTTTGTTTGAAAGTTACAAGATCATCCTCAACATTGTAAGTGAGAAACTTACTTCCAAAGTCCTTGGATGTCCTAGACTATTTACTTCTCTTTGGTTCAACTATTTCTTCATAATCCTCAAATTAAAAAATAGCTTGTTCTGAGCCCCCCCCACATATGCCATACTTTCGACATGCTCGAAAATGGAACCTGTGGTGAATGAATCCTCTTGAGATACTTCATCGGGCACACCAGATTTCATGGGAACTCATCCTCAAAGAATGTAACAGATGCAATTCGACAATTGTATTGACCTCAATGCCTGAGATATCAGATTTTACAATCAAGAATCTATAGGCATAACTTGTCTCTACAAATCCCAAGAATATGGCATCAACTGTTTTTGGTCCCAATTTCTTCCTTTTGTGTTCAGGGACAAGTACCTTACCAAGGCACCCCCATACTCGAAGATATTTGAGACTTAATTTTCTTCCTCTCCATAACTCAAATGGACTACTCTCTACATTTTTATGGGGAACTCTATTTAGAATATGCAAGCCGTATTCAAAGCTTCCCCCCACATGAAGTTGGGTAGACCTGAGGTTTAGAGTAAAGAATTTAACATATCTATAATGGTTCGATTTTGTTCACCTATCCCATTAGATTGCGGTGAATACAAAGCAGTAACCTCATGAACTATACCATGTAATTGGCAAAATTCTAAAAATAAATTTGAGGTATATTCTCCTCCCCTATCAGACCTTAATCGTTTAAGTACTTTATTAGTTCGAGTTTCAACTTCTTTCTTATCAATTTTAAATTTATCCAATGCCTCTTCTTTACTTCTAAGAAAAAAGACATGACAGTATCTACTCGAATCGTCAATAAAAGTCATAAAATAATGATTTTGATCCCTTGTAGCAATACCATTAAATTCACATATTTCTGTATGCACTAAATCCAATATTTCCAAATTCCTATTCACAGAATGGAAAGGCTTCCCAGGTAATTTAGCTTGCACACATATTTCACATTTATCATTGCTAATTTTAGATATAAAAATTAAATTTAGATTCATCATATGTTTCATTGAGTCAACATTCACATGTCCCAAACGTGCATGGCAAACATCAGATGATACAAGATTCATGCATAAAGAACTATTATCATTCAAATTTAAAACAGAATTTGAAATAGGTTGTATAAGAATCTTAAACAAGTTCTCCATATCACATAGATACCCCTTTCCAAAAAAATAAAGAATCTCAAAGGTGAGTAATAATAGCTTTATTACATTTACAATCTAATCTAAAACCATCTCTAACTAAAATTGTGCCACTAATAATGTTGTGTCATATTGATGGAATATGTCTGACTCTATGAAGTGTCAGAACCTTTGCTGAAGAAAACTTCAAGTCCACACGTCCTTCTTCTTTGACTTCTATAGCGATGGAATTGCCCAAAGTCACAAATTGACTTTAGAGGCATGATAAGACACAAATAGGGACTTGTCAGTACACACATGCACATTAGTCCCAGTGTCTATAATCCAATATAGTGGTTCAAAAATAGAAAGAACTTCAGATATACCCATCATTAAGGTTCAAGAATGCAGTCATCATGTTGATCACAACCTCCTTAGTTGCAGATGCGGCAACTTTCTTGGCATTCATTGAAGGACAATCCTTGTTCCATTGGTCAACTTGTCTACAAGTCCAACAAGGTTTGTTCTTCGATTTCTTCTGGATCTTGGCCTTGGGTTTAAGTGAATTCTTAGATTTCTTATCCTTGTTCTTAGTAGTAGTAAAATTAATAGTCGCATTAACATCAGTTGGTACTTTGATAGTCTTCTCTTTCAGATTCTCTTCTTGAATATTGATGTCCATTATAAGATCGTTCATTGATATATCTCCTTTGTGGTGCCTAAGAGCCATGCCAAATGACTCCCAAGATTTTGGAATTTCTCAATGATTGGAATTGCAACAAACTTTTTAGGAAGTGTCATGCCCGCATTAGCGAGCTCTTACACCAAGAGTTGAAAATCGTGTGTTTGATCAGAAATAGATTTACCCTCAGACATATGAAACTTAAAAAAATTATAAAACACAATATTTTCTAGTTCTCTGAATCTCAGTATTGTATTTCTTTTCTGATACTTCCCACAGAGCCTTAGATGTAGTAGCAGGCGACTTTGAGTATGAGTCATATTGTTCATTATTTAATACAAACAGTATCAATCCTCAACACGTCTTATCACCCTTCTTCTAGGTTGCAATTATATTAGCATTATCAGGAACAATTTCATCTACTTTGGGTTCGTCTTCTACTAAATACTGAACATACCCTACCATGTTAAGCCAGATTTGCAACCTATTTTTCCAACGAGAAAAATAAATTCCATTAAATTTTTAGGCATACTAGACGTATCAATTTTCATGCCAGAACTAGCCATAGTTAACTAACGACAGATAATAATTTTTTAAAGACTCTTGTAAATTTTGAATTACGTCTTACATGCAACAGCGATAAGTGTAATTAAGTTAACAGTTTTAGGCTGATCTAGATAAGAAAACGTACAATAAACCAATGCATGAGAGTAAAAATAAATAAGATCAGGATTAAACCATGTCGTTTATTGAAAAATGAATATGATATACTTAAAGAAATTAGTGTCTTGCAATCCTTCTGGCTAGACATCGTTCTCCTAGTTGGCCCCGTTCATGAACTTGAAGAAGACACGTCTTGCTCGTGTTGTCGATGAACGATGCAGACGAACCAGTTGCACTACCAGTGTAGCTCAGCAACCGTAGGAACCACCGCTTGACAGGTTGTGCCTTTGAAGGAATGGGATGAGTGATCTTACTACGTCTAGGAGAAAGGTCTCCACATAACACCATGGAACGACGATGGCAGACTCCAGCTTTAGGGTTTGTAAATACGCACTCGAACGGCTGACGACTATGTGTTCGAAAGATGTGTTTAACCCTAATAACCGGAGGTCTATTTATAGACTTACACGCCTCAGTAATCATATTCCTGTTAAGACGCGACCACTCGGTTGCTCTTGTACACATTACGGAAAATTCTGCAAAAGAGATATTTTCCAATTAAGATTAATATATCTGATTAGGAAAGAAACAATTAATGATATTAATAATTAACTACATAGTTGTATCCTAGTGTAAAAAAAGACAGAAGACATTCTCCACAATCCACAAGTCCGAGCCCGAGATCGTTCCCGGCCCGACCCGGCGTGGCGTGGCACACGCGTGCATGTGTGTGTTGTGGTCACCATACCCACGAAGGAGGTGAGTATACCCTCCTCCTAGAACCCTTGGACACTACCATGTTAAGCCAGATTTGCATCCTACTTTGCCAACGATCAAAATAAATTCCAGTAATTTTTTCAGGCATACTTGACGTATCAATTTTTATGCCAGAACCAGCATAGTTAACTAAAGACAGATAATGGTTTTTTTAAGATTGTTGTAAATTTTGAATTACGTCGTTACATGCCACAATGACAGGTGCAATTAAGTTAACAATTTTAGGCCGATCCAGATAAGAAAACTTACAATAAACTAATGCATGAGAATAAAAATAAATAAGATCAGGATTAAACTAGGTCGTTCATTGAAAATGAACATGATATACTTAAAGAAATTAGTGCCTTGCAATCATTTTGGACATGCACCGTTCTCCTAGTCGACCCGTTCACGAACTTGAAGAAGAGACATTTCGCTCGTGTTGATGACGAACGATGCAGACGAACCAGTTGCACTACTAGTGTAGCTCAGCAACCGCATGCACCACCGCCTGACAGGTTGCACCTTTGAAGAAAGAGGATGAATGATCTTACTACTTCTAGGAGAAAGGTCTCCACGTAACACCACTGAACAACGACGACAGACTCCGACTTTAGGGTTCGTAAACACGCACTCAAACAACTGAAAGGTGTATTTAACCCTAATAACTGAAGGCCTATTTATAGCCTTACACGCCTCAGTAATCCTATTTCATTTAAGAAGCGACCACTCGGTTGTTTTTGTACACATTATGAAAAATTCCGTAAAAGAGACATTTTCAAGTTAGGGATAATATACCCGATTAGGAAAGAAACAAGTAATTATATTAATAATTAACTACATAGTTGTATCTAATGTAAAAAGAAGACAAAAGATATTTTCTACAATCTACAAGCCCGAGCCCGAACCCATGCCCGGCCCGACCCGGTGAGGCGTGGTGCACACATGCATGCATGTGTGTTGTGGTCACCATACCACCAAGGAGGTGAACATACCCTCCTCCTAGAACCCTTGGACACTAGTATCACATGAAATCCTACATATAAGGACCATAAAAGTTCTAGTAGTGATCAATGTCGGATAAAACTTCTTTTTCATTTACACTAAAGACAAAACTACTTCTCTCACATGTACTACATACACTACATTGGGCTTAACCCATACTATATATGTGACTGTAGCAGCCATATATCTAACACACTCATCGTGTTATAAAGTGGAAGCATACTCCTATAGAAACTGAGCTAAACACTACAACGTTCAATCTTAAATGTACAAAGGGAGATCTCCATTCCATGCGGTTGTTTAGTGGTCTTCCGTCCATGTATTCCCTACTGTTCGGCGTCAAATTTAACTGTTTTATTATTTCTTACTTGTTCTCGTCGCCAGTTCTTTTGGGTTTCATCATTCAGATAATACGCAACATAATGTCCACTAGCGGGAGACGGAAATCTCCACGAGGATGCTCATTGTCTACTACTAAATTACCCCCCATGAAGATCCCCATGAGGATGCTCCTTATCTACTGTCCAGGTCGGACTAGATTACTCCCCATGCGAAGATGGAGATCCCCATGAGTATGTTCCCGATCAAAACGTCAGCAAGTACTACATGATTTCAGTAAAAAGGTCATGTTCCTAGTCTATTTCGAATTCTTGTGAAACCCACGTGTTCATTTTAATCTTCTAATAACTTTGTGTTATGCAATCTATAGAGCACCACACATACTCCCAGTAGCACCATCCACGCTTCTTCTAAGAAATGGAAAGAAAATATTTGACATAGTAGATATAATAGCAGAATGTGTCCTATGTCAATAGCTATCGTTACCTTATATTCTATGTCTCTACTGGAAACGTAATAGTAATTTCCATAAAACTTGTCTCATTTTTTCAAAATATGACCATATGTGGTTTCTTTGAACTGAATGTTTTAAATGTTCTTTTTAAGGGCTAACTCATTTTATAAGTTCTCCTTGACACTATGAACTCATATCATTTTCAACTTATCAACTCAATGTCTCTCTATGAATATGGATGATGTTTATTAAGTACTTGATATTTCACCACTAGCATTATGATACACATTTCAAATCCAAATCAAAGTACACATTAGATGGTCCTGGAACCAGGGTAAGGACACTCAAACCAAGACCGAAGATGATATATGTCATGGTTAATCCATATTGGAAAAAATACCGAAAGACACCAAAGAAGAATGAGAAGACAAACTATACTCCATCCTACTTTATGCTAGAGTGTATGTTATGCCCTTATTTCTAGTTGAGGATGTAAGAGGCTTGTCAAGGGGTCCCCCCACTGACATGTGTTTCTCTATCATATGAACTTCATATCCTATGTGTTTAATGGCAGCGGTTGTAATTTAAATATGTATACATGTCTCCAGTTATTACTATGTAATTTGATTTTGCAGATGTGATCTTAGATGTATTTTATCAAAATGCTATTGAATATTCTATAAAACATATGTCAAAGTACTTTGGGGTACTATTCTTGAATCTAAAGAACAAATATTTTTGTTCCTAGAGATTATTGTCACTACATCCTACAATGGATGGTTATGTATGTTTCTTTTTTTCTTATCAAAGTAGGTTATTTGCTTGCTTCTTGGAATGAACTATCACTAGGAATGATGTTTAGTACAAATTTGCGTAAATGTACACACTTGTAACACACATGAATTCATTTGTTGGATGGACCCATCATTTAATATCCTCAAATTTGGTGAATTTGAATTATACAAATATGAGGCTTGTATTGATAAGTAATTTCCCTAATTGAATTATTGTTGAAATAATAATATTACTCACTTTGTGGCATGGGTGTAACCCATGGCCCAAGTAAGGCCCATGAGACTATTTGCTTTGCAAATAGGTCCTTGAGGGCACAAGATAGAGAAATAAGAGATTTTGTTCATAAATAAATAACCATAGATTTATGAATTGTTGAAAAATAGAAATGTGAAATAATAAGCATGTCTCCAAAATAAAATAAGATTTATGGTATTTTAGATAATTAATGGAGTAATTGTTTAATTCAATTTAGAAACATAAGTTTGAGGCATCTTGTGGTATTATTTCAATATGACTTTTTGTATACTTGAAAATAATACAAAAAGAAGAGAATTCTAGATTTTTCGAGGAATAGGACTTTTCATGAGATAATGGTAATTGTTTTAATGAAATGTTTAAAAGGGTAAGTTTTGTATATAAAAGACATCCCAATAAATCCCAAAAACTAAATATAAATTGGGAAATATATTAGTAATCTTCCTTGAAGTAAGGATAATGGATTGAAGGAATATATCAAAGAGGGAGACACGAAATAATCTAGACCCCAAGTCGTTAAGTGTTTCCTCAAAGATTAATGATCAAAATCTAATATGTTCCTTACTTAATAGTTTTGCTTTTCCAACCAAGTTTATTCATGTCGGGGGGTGGCGAATTTCAAATAAGGAGTGAGTAATCTTTGATGGTTTTTTATGTTAATAATATATACAATCGTGAATTGTGAATCAAGAATTTTGGGGGAGGTCAGAGGTTAAGTGTGACTAAAGAACTTTCCATCCAAGTAAATCATGGTGTGCATGGAAGGGAAACCCAGGATTCCTCTCAATGCCTCTTGTTGACCTAAGTGTTGAACATTGTCCATATTTTTATAATGACTTAACCATTCTATTCATACATATCTAATATGTTTGTTTAAGATTGATTTTGGACATTAGGTACATGAAAAGGATCAAATCGCTCAAGCCCTAGCATGGCTTAGTTCAAGTCAAAAGCAATGCAAATGCACTTTTATGAAAAACACTCCAAACCATCTTAGAATAATTCTAAAATCATTTGTATTGATGATCTGACTTAAGATGAGAAAAAATTAGGGTCACTTAATTCCAATGTTTGATCACTTAAAATTCATTTTGTAAAATTCATCATAGTAACTTCATCGGTCGAGTTGCCAACTCTAAAGATCCTTGACAGATTTTGAGAATGAATGTTGATCGGTCAAGTTTCAAATTCATAGAACTCGACTGATCCCTCTGTGTACCAAACTCAATTTAAGTGTTCGGTTGAGTTGCCACCAAGACAAACTCGACAAATAGTTTAAATTGTCTTTGTCGCATAGTGTGATCAGTCAAGTTATATTTATTGAAACTCGACCAAATGCATTTTATGAAAAATATAGAAAAGTGATTCTAACCGTTCGAGGGGTACAAAACTCAAAATGATAGTTGTTGCATCCCTCCAAATGGCTAATAAATGTGATAAGTGATCCCACACTTTAGTGGAGAAACCCAACTATAAATAGGACCTCTGAGAGTTCATTATAAGGTTGTTCATTCATGTTATTCAAGGTCCTCACTATAATTGAGTGCTATTAGACCACTTGAGCCCCTTTCTCTCTCTTGGTTACAACTCATTTCGTTCATTATGAGTGAGATAAGATTCCTGTGAGAGAGCCACATCATTGTACCTTGTAAGGCTCTCATAATCTCTTTTTCTCCAACCCCCTATCTTGAAGACTCCATTGGTGAAAGCTTCTCCAAGAGAAGGAGAATGAGCATGCTTCTTTAGCTAAACAAGAAGATGCTCAAGGCTACTCCTATTGAAGGAGAAGATCAAGGTAGAAGATCCAAGGAGTTGGTGAGCCAAAGACTCATTGCATGAAGGGGAGGACCTTGATGAAGGAATCCAACTAATTGCAAGAGTGGGTAAGACCTTTGTGAGGTAGAAGACTAGCTCTTGGATAGGTAAGCCATTGATTGTAAGGTTGTTGGCTCCCTTGACCTAAAAGGGAAACTAGATATCCTTGTCCCAGAAAAGGAAGGTCATATATTGTAAATCTTATAAGTGAATGTAAGTAGTAGACATCTTATAAATCCTAGAGTTTGACCTCTGTATGTAGTGGATTGACTCTCTCCTAGTTTACAGAGTGGAACCACTCTAAAATAGCTTGTTCTCTTGGTTTCTTCAATCTCTCTTATCATTGCTTTGTAAGTTTCAATTGCCATCAAAATCACTATTTGCAATTAAGCTTATTTGAAGTAACTTGAAGGTCTAACAAAATTTTTGAAGCTCTATACACCCCACCTGTAGATCCCTTAGATCCAACAAGTGGTATTAGAGCCACAGTTTTCTCCAACACATCTCCCAGGAAATGAGAAATGGCGACTAACTTGGGTAACTCAACCTAGAGGGAAGCTTCTCAATGAGGCCGTCGATGTTCAACGACATAAATTTCCTTTATTGGAAAAGAAGGATGCAATTCTTCATCCAAGGAACCAACTATGACATGTGGAAGGTGGTGATTCTCCCCTACAAAGAGCCAAATGAGGATGTAGCCACTAGGGATGAAGCCACAGTCAAGAAGGCACAACTCAACGCCAAGATAGTTAGCATCATCTATGTTGCCCTCACTCCCTTTAGGTTCAACCGAATATCATATTGGGACACAACCCATGAGATTTGGAACAAGTTGTGCATCACATATGAAGGCACACAACAAGTCAAGGAGTCCAAGAAATACATGCTCAATGGGTTTCTTGAGAACTTCAAGATGGGTAAGAAGGAGAGAGTGACAGACACGTACTCAAGGCTCAACATCATTGTCGATGTACTTGTAGCTTTGGGACAACCCTTAGATAGAGGAGAAATCAACTCTAAGATACTTAGGTCTCTTCCCAAAAGATGGGATAAGTAGGAAGTCTTGGAGACCTAGCCATAGAAGAGATCATTCATGAGCCAAGGCTAGAAAAGAGAGAGGAAGATGAAAAGTAAGAAGAGAAGGAGTCAAATAAAGTCAAAGATAATGCCTTCAAAGCCCAAGTGGAGGCTATGATCCTTCAACAACAACTTGCTTGCCAGTCCTCTCCTACCTCCTCAAGTGAAGATGATGACCCTAGTGATCATGAAGCTAACTACTCCAAAAGTAAGCACTTCAAAGGAAAGTCTTCTTCATCCTCAACTCCAAGGTGCTATAAGTGTGGACAAAAGGGGAATTACAAGAATGAATGACTAAAGGCCATGAAGAGACACCACCAGAACATCCACAAGAAGAAAGATGATTACAAGAAAGAAGGCAAATACAAGAGGAAGGATAAGAATGAGAAAAGAAGCAAGATGCAGCTTGGGAGGACTCATCTTCAAGCAGCTCGAGCTCTGATGAAGGTGAATGACATCTTGCACTCATGTGCTTCACAATTGAATTCATAGGTGAGGTAAGTGAGGTAAGCTTGCATGATTTGTCCAAAGAAACTCTTATAAAAATGTTTAATACTACTTGTTCCTCTTATTCAAAATGCAAGTCTAAGAAAAAGAGATTGGGTAAAATTATTGATGATATTTATGCTAAAATTGACATTTTTGATCAAAATGAGAAAAAGTTCATATTGAGAGCATTGATTCTTTACAAGGACAATTTCTTGAGCTTGAGATTCAATACAATGGGGTTGAAGTTGAGAATGGGATCTACCTTAAGAATATCACTAGTAATAAGGAAGAGAACATAAAATGCCTTGATGAGCTTGAGTTACTTAAAATTGAAAATGCTAAACCGAAGCTTGTTAGCGATGCTCGTAGAGATGAAAGAGATGTTTATGTTAAAGAACTTCAACTTCTTAAAACTAAAAATACTAGGCTACTTGCTCAAGTGAATGATTTATCTTCTAGACCTATTTTTCCTAGCAAGGATGATGCTTCTATTACTCTTAAAAAGGATTCATATTTGACTAAAGCACTCTATCTAGAGGCCGACCTGCTATGTGATAATGATGATATTGCTAGTTTGTCTTCTACTATTATCACTCTTACTGATGATAATCATAAGTTGAGAGCTACCTTGCAAACCTTCCTTAAAGGGAAGAATTCCCTTCATGAAGTCTTAGATCACTCCACCAAACATAGTGGTAAGAGTGGTCTTAGATATGAGGGTGATTCAAAAAGCAAAGGCAAGGGTAAGAAGAAGAAGAGAAAGGAACCACCAACTTTCCATGGAGAGTCATCTGGCTCAAAGAACCCTATGGTTAGTTCTCATTGTAAGAGTGATGATCTTTATTCTACTTATTGTCCTTATAGGGAGAAGGTGACTGTAAGGACCCTAACCTTCATTTTGGGCTTACCCTATTTGCTTTGCCTAATCACCTGAGGTGTGATTGGGGTTGTTGTGTTTTGTTGTGGGGTTGAGGTGTAACTTGCAATTTATCCAAGATCTAGGGTTTCTTTGTAAGTGTGTCACTTTGAGAAGCCTCCTTGTCTCTTTGCATCCTCAAGGGTTGAGAGGATGAGTTGGGCGCCTTGATTGAGTTGTTTTGGGCCTTGTTGAGCTTGTTTAAGCTTGGGCTTGTTGTTGGGCTTGAAGCCCTTCCTCCTTGCTTGAGTGTGTCGGGCAAGAGAGCTCCCCTTGTTGCCTTGTGCCAGGAAAGGGAGACGTATCGTCCAGGGGTGCTGGTGGGTGTGTCGGGTTGCCATGTTGGGTGACACACACCCCTCCACCTAGCATCATTTGTGTCACCCTCTTTGGACATGTGGTGGTTGCTTTGCTAGCATGTGGAAGGAGTGGACAAGTGGTGTTGGGTGCTAGCATCTGGCGTGGCCCTTGGACAAGTGGTCCTTAGTGGACACCACCTTGCCTTGCTTTCCCCCTTTACCCTCTTGTATATATACCCCTCTCTTTGCTTGATAGTGGTCCCTTTAGCTTCCCTTATTGCTCTCCTTCCCTTGGTGGCCGATATCCCTTGGAGAAGAGTGGTGGCTAATACATCTTGCAGCCATGGTTCTCTTCTTCCCTAATGGTGGTCGAAACCCTAGTGTTCTTTCTATTTTCTTCTCTAGTTGGTGAGTATCTCTCCCCTTTCCACCTTGGTACCATCTTCTTCTTTGTCTTTCGGCCATGGTGGTAATCTATTCTTGAGGTGGCCGAAGGTGGTGCCTTGGAGCTTTGAGCTTGGAGCTTGAAGAAGCTTGTGCTTAAGGAGGGTTACATAACTTCTAACCTAGCTATACTATCTCCCTTATATAATGTTTTGATATGTTATCTTCATCGGCCTTACATACCTTTCTAGTAATGCTTCTTGCTTTAGTTGGTTATGTTGCTGCCCTACGTGTACCCTAGATCATGTTGAATGTTATGTGGTGAGTTGGTTTCCCTTTGTGTTAGCCTACCCTTTGGATTAGGGGATCTTGAGCAAAACCCCTCTCTCGCTTTAGTTGAGAGGTGAGCTTAGGGTTCCTTAGTTCAAAGGAGTGTGTAGTGTGTTCTTGGGCAAAACCCCTTTCTCTCCTTGGACTTGAGAGGTGAGTCTATGCTCTAGTTGCTTGGGAAAAACCCCTCTCTCCCCTTGGTTGTTTAAAGGTGAGCCTATATGCCCTAGATGTTTGGCCGATATGTTAAGGTAGTTGGCCAATAGGGTGTTGTTGTACCCTTATTGCCCGATATGCTTGAGGTTGTGCAAACCCCTCTCACTTGGTTGTTGAGAGGTGAGCCAACACTCTTGGTGTCCTTGGGCGATATGGTGTGGATGGTTGTGATGAGGTTGAGACCTTCTAACCCTAGTAAACCGATATGGATGGTTGTTTCTTGGAGCTTGTTGCCCGATATGGTTTGTAGGTGTGGTGACCGATATCCCTTTCCTACCCTAGGGTTAGGGGTTTGAATGATATGGTTGTTTGTCACCTAGTTGGTCCCTTGGCCGATGTGTGTTTTGGAGGAGTTGAGATCTTGGGCGATATCTCCCTTTTGTGTTGACCTCTTGGGCATCATGGCCTTGCTCTGTACAATACCCATGGTGGGTAGTGCTTCCCGATGTCCCTTGAAGGTGTTGGCCGATATGGTGATGTGATGGGTGTCTTGACCACCGTCTACCTTGGACGTTAGAACTGAACCTTGGGTGGGATGTTACCCGATATAGGACATTGCCTATTTGGCGTTGCACGCCATGGTTTTGCCCAATATCGGTTGTATGGAGACATTGTGTTGCATGATGTGGCGTCACCCGTTATGGTGTTATGACCTTTGTTAGCTTGGGCGATATCGGCTTGCTCAAGGATTGCCCGATATCAGCCTGTTGATGTCAGTTGGCTAGGTGCTTTGCCTGTTATCGGTCTGTGCTTTAGCTTAATGTTAGCTTGGTTGGGTGCTGACCCTTTGGCTGGGCGACATGGTCTGGCATTGCCCGACATAGCCTCTCCGACACAGCATTGTGTGACAGGGTGTGTCGCTTGGGCGATACAGGTAGCACGATGTGATTCTGGTCACTTGGTGGTTTGCCCGATATGGGAAATAGCCGACACCTGTAGAGTTTGGTTGTAACTAGTACCTTTGGTGAGGGTCATGGTTCCTTTTGGTGAGGGTAATCCTTTACCTGTTAAGCTTCAGTGAAGGTTATGTTCTAAGTTTGCTTGAAACCCTAGTATGGTTTGGAATGTTGATATGTGGATGTTATGTACATGCATGGTTATTTAATGTTGCACAAATATATCTCGATGATGAAGTGTTTATCTACTCTTGAGCATACTAACCATGCAGGTTTCATCAATTGAGATGTGTACTCAGGTATGAGCTATAATGATGTCCTTGGTGACATTCTATTAATATTGAGATAATGAGGAATACTATGTGTGATGAGAACTATGATGATACATGATGAGCATTGCCTATGTGTTGGTAACATGTTCTTAACGATGGGATGGAATCCTTGTGATGTTGGATTCTTGTGATGGATCATGATGATTGGTAAGAGGCCAAGTGTCAACATGTGATGTTGGATCCTCGAGATGGATCATGATGATGATGTTGAGGGCATTGAGAATAGCAGTAACAGTGTGACGCAAGTTAATGGAATCTATGTTGTTTACTCTTATTTATAGTTTGCATAATATAACTTGGTTGACCCCAACAATCCACTTAAAATGTATTAATTAATTACAGATGAACCTTTCATGTCATTTGCCCTGGTCATAGATCCATCATCGTCATATGTTGGTGATGGTGAAATGGTTTCTCCTACGGGTTAACCCGGAGTGCATATTATTGAGTATGTGGGATTTCTCCTAGACAAAAATAGGAGGATTAGAGTGCAACTACAATTGTAGACTCAAGATTTGTATAAGATCATGGTGAACAGGCCCATGGCTTAGTGTGATAGAGCATGGATGTGTTCATGGCTCGAGAGCACGGTGAACAGGCTCGTGGCTCAATGTATACTAGTGTTGAGACTTGTACCAAGGCGGGCTAGAGGAAAGGATAGCCTGTAGAGCTAAGCCTATGACTGAGGTCACTTAATCAAGAGTTTGCGGTCCTGCTTTGGGTCTCGTACACTGACCACGAGGAGGTGAGGTCGTGGAGTCTGACTCTTCCATTGACCTTGTATGGCACTGGCTTTGGGTTTTGCAACTAAAGGTTGGATTTGAGCGGTATGGATCACTTCCTCAGGGCTTAATAAATGGTAATCCAGCCATGTAGTATATCTGCTTAGGGCAAACATGAAAAATTCATTGAGGCCTTGCATAATGTATGATTGTTTTATATACATGCCCTAAGTATTCCTTGAAGCTAGTCATATGCTTCTCAGGTATCATGGTAAACTGTTACATATATAATCTTGCTCTTCATATTTCATATATGATATGGTTATCTTCTTTATGCTTTATCTGCTCTAGCTTTTCTGAGGTTTTTTAGTTTGGCGGGGAGTTATGTTTCTCACTGGGACTGTGTGTCTCACCCCACAGGTTTCAACCTTTTTAGGTGATCGAGCTAGACATGGTGGTGATCGTAGTGTTGTGGCTGAGCAGTAAGAAGATCAGTAGAAGGAAAGGTTGGATATGCTGTTGTGGTTGTTTTGTAGTAGAGTCTTAGAGTCATCCATGTACTCTCAAGTCCTTGGAGGTGTTTTGATGAAGTTTCACGATGTATGATCTTAGTATGGCTTTTTGTAACCTGTTATTGGCCTAGCTAGGTCTGATATGTATCTAAATAGGTGGTGCATCCTTTATGGATAAGGAACAGACAGATCCTATGTGTTGGCAGACATATATCATGCTTATGTATATATAACATGTTTCCTTATAGGATGTGGATCTGGTTGTAATAGTTCCGTTCTTACGATGCTTTCTACAATCAGTTTTAATTAACCCGTGTTTTTGGTAATATGTGGTTTATGGTGGTTCCGCGCATTTTCACGTGGCATTTCATTGTCTATGTGATAGCGGGATGTCACAAGTAGAGTTTGGTATCAGAGCTCTAGGTTCGCTGAGTCTACAGGGATCTAGGACTAGGCTTGTGTCTATTCTTCTGATTTTTTTTCAAATTTTCTTATAATGACTTCTGCCCCCAGCAAAAGATAAAGCTAAAAGATGTCTGGAAATCACGAAGAACATGCTGCCGAGAGCAGTGCTGCTGCATCTGTTGATGGAGCTAGTGTGAAGGAACATGAAGATCAGGTGACTGAGGTCCCCCAATTTGACCCAACCATTTTTGAAAAACTTGCCTATCAACACCTTATGGGGCAGCTAATGGATATGATGAATCACATGGTGGAGATATTACTTGTATCTCTGCCAAGAGAACTGGTTCCCCATGGTGAATCTTTGGGTAATGGGAAGACCTTCGAGCAGCTTTGCTGAGTCGGAGCTTCGGATTATGCTAGAACGGCTGATCCAACAGATGTAGATCTATGGCTGACAGGCCTTGAAAAGGCCTTCTGGATCCTCGACATCCCCAAAGCAGACAAAGTCAAGCATGCTATCTACCTTTTGAAAGGTAGTGTTGGCCACTGGTGGGCCATTGAGGAGGACAAACGACCTGGTGAGGTGATCGGTTGGGATGTTTTCTGATGGGAGTTCGTCAGTCGATACTTCCCGAAGACGTATCTGGATGAGAAGATCAGCCAGTTTGAACATTTGTGCCAACGATCTCTGAGCATCACCGAGTTTATGGAGCTACTGAGGTTCTGTCCTCACACAGAGGCAACAAATGATGAGAGGATCAGACAGTTTGAGAAAGGTTTGAGTGTCGAGCTGACAACACCTGATTCTACTTTGGAGAACTGGGAACAGTTTTTCATGTTTGTGGAGTCTATTTGGAGGATAGAGCGGTCAGTCTGGGAGAAGAGAGAGGCTACGTCTAAGAAAAGACATGCTCAGTTTCAGAGACTGAGGTTTGATGGACCCAAGAAGCCAAGGTTTTCTACACCTTCTATGATGCAAAGTTCCAGTGCGTCGTCACAATGGTCACCAAGTAAAGGAAGAGGGCATGGTTTTTTGCCATCTAGAGCCTACAATACAGCTTCAGTAGTAGTGACTGGGCCATCTAGGCCATAGTTTGGGGACAATTCGTGCTTTCTCAGTGGACAGACAGGGCATCTAAAGTCAAATTTCCTGAGAAGAGATGTTTAAGTGACACAACAACTGAGACAGAGTCAGCAAGGATTGGATAGACAACAGTCTAATGACACCAGAGGGTGAGGACGCGGCCAAGCATCACAAGCAAGACCATCTACTTAAGGAAGCAGAGGACGTGGACGACAGTAAGCAATGGCTCTATTCTATGCTATGAGTCAGCCGGAGGCGATAGTCAACCCGCAAGTGGTGGCAGGTCAGATGGAGTTGTTTCATTCTGATTTGTCTACTTCTTGGTTTATAATTGTTCAGGTTGACCCAGGTGTTATGCACTCTTTTATCGCATGTAGTATGCTTGATAGTTGTCTTTTACCTATTAGTCGTAAGAAAGATAGCTTGTTATTAGAAACCCCTCGTGTTGGTCCTGCGTTTCTTCGAGAAGTATGTCCATCTTGTGTTCTATCTTTTTTGGGACACAACATACAAGTGGACCTCATACCACTTGATATGCATGGGTTCGATGTAATCCTTAGAATGGATACCTTGGAAAGATATAAGGTTGTGTTGGACTGTGGTTCCAAGCAGGCAGTGTTTGCTGACGACAGTGAGAGGTGGATCTTCTAAGGAGATAGGAAGATTCTTCCGGCGTGCTTGGTGTCAGGTATGGTGGTGGACAAGTTATTGTGGCAAGGTTGTAGAGTGTTCTTGGCTCATGTTGTGGATACCAAGGTAGAAGGTCCTAGCCTTCAGGACGTGTCTATCATCAAAGAGTTTGCATATGTGTTTCCCAATGAGTTTCCCAGTGTTCCTCTACCTCGAGAGATTGATTTTGAGATCAATCTGGTACCAGGGACACATCCTGTTGCTCAGACACCATATAGGATAGCTCCAGTAGAGATGGAAGAGTTGAAGAAACAGTTGCAAGAGCTACTTGATAAAGGTTTCATCAGACCGAGCACATCACCCTGGTGTGCTTTAGTTCTGATCGTAAAGAAGAAGGACGGGTCTATGCATCTGTGCATAGATTACTGACAGTTGAACAAGGTTACGATCAAGAACAAGTATCCTTAATTTTTCGAGGATAGACAATCTGTTTGACCAGTTTTGCGGTGCGACAATGTTCTCAAAGATCGATCTGCGGACTGGGTATCACCATCTGAGGATCAAGGAAGATGACATACCAAAGTCAACTTTTAGGACTCAGTATGGGAACTACGAGTTTTTGGTTATGTTTTTTGGGCTAACCAATGCGCCATCAACATTCATGGATCTGATGAACAAAGTGTTTCGTTCATTCTTAGATCAGTTCATTGTAGTCTTCATAGATGATATCTTGATATATAGTCGAGATAGTCAACAACATGAGCATCATCTTTGACAAGCGTTGTCTCTTCTTTGACAACATCAGCTATATGCCAAGTTCAGTAAGTGTGAGTTCTGGCTGAAGGAAGTGATTTTCTTGGGTCATGTGATCTCTGCAGAGGGAATTAGAGTGGATCCGAAGAAGGTGGAGTCTGTAGCAGAGTGCGATCAACCAAAGACGCTGTCTGAAGTCCATAGTTTTTTGGGCTTAGTAGGATACTACCAGAGGTTTATAAGAAACTTCAATGTGATCGTGTTTCCTTTAACAAGGTTGACCAGGAAGGATATACCTTTTGTTTGGGATGATCAATGTCAGCAAGCTTTTTAGAGTTTGAAGGAGAAGATGACAAGTGCTCCAGTGTTGGTGTTTCCAGAATAGGGGAAAGGCTATGTTGTTTTCTGTGATGCTTCCAAGAAAGGCTTAGGTTGTGTGCTAATGCAGGAAGATCATGTGGTTTTTTTTGCTTCTCAAAAACTTAAGAAACATGAGGAAAGCTATTTGAAACATGATTTAGAGTTGGAAGTGGTGGTTCATGCGTTGAAAATATGGAAACACTATCTTTATGGGGAAGTGTGTTAGATCTTTACAGATCACAAGAACCTGAAATACATCTTCTCACAGAATGAGCTGAACATGCGTCAGCGGCACTGGATGGAGTTGATCAGTGATTATGATTGCACCATCGAGTATCACCCTGGTAAGGCGAATGTAGTAGCAGATGCGCTTAGTAGGAAGTCTTCTTCTCTTCCCACGAATAAGGCATAGTTGAGTTCTTTATAATGTCATAGGCGGGATATGTCCATCTCTTTGTGGAAGATGAATGTATAGTTAGAAGTCTCTTTGTTGATAGGACTGTTGGCACAGATGCAAGTGAAGCCTACATTGAGACAACAGATCAAATAAGCACAGCAAGCTGATGCTACAGTGCAGCTGATCAGATCAGAGTTCGGCAGTGAGAAGCATGATGGTTTCCATGAGTCCGAGGATGGACTAGTTTGTTACCATAATAGGATGATGGTTCCTGATGCTGATAATCCAAGGAAGTTAGTGCTCGAGGAAGCACACATGTCTATGTATGCTATTCATCCAGGTGTCACCAAGATGTATCGTAATCTGAGAGATTTGTATTGGTGGCCCGGTTTAAAGAAAGATGTAGCTGAGTTTGTGGCAATATGTGTGGTATGTCAACAAGTTAAGGCAGAACATCAGAAGCTGGAAGGTACGTTGCAACCCATGCCGATACCACAGTGGAAATGGGATCATGTAACCATGGATTTTGTAGTTGGTCTTCCGAGGATAGCTAGGAATCATGATTCCATGTAGGTGATAGTGGAAAGATTGGCAAAGTCTGCTCATTTCATTCCTGTGAAGACAACCTACACAGCAGAGAAGCTTGCACAAGTATATGTAGATTAGATAGTGCATTTGCACGGAGTGCCAGCAAAGATAGTATTTGACAGAGGCCCTTAGTTCACAAGTCATTTTTGGGAATAGTTGCATAAGGCGTTGGGAACACAGTTGAGGTTGAGTACCGCTTTCCATCCGCAAACAGATGGACAGTCTGAAAGGACTATTCAGACTTTGGAAGATCTTCTGAGATCTTGTATTCTGCAGTTCCTAGGAAGTTGGGACATGCATCTCAGTCTGATAGAGTTTGCCTACAACAATAGATACCAACGAAGTATTTACATGGCACCTCATGAAGCCTTGTATGGTAGAAAGTGTAGATCTCCCTTATGTTGGTACGAGTCTGGCGAGTATCAACTTTTGGGTCTTGAGTTAGTGCAACAGACAACGAAGAAGATCAAGGTGATACAACAACAGTTGAAAGCGGCACATGACATAGATAAGTCTTATGCAGACAATCGTCATCGACCTTTAGAGTTCTAGGTGGGAGATAAGGTGTATCTCAAAGTCTCTCCATGGAAAGGTGTGCTAAGGTTTGGCAGGAAAGGCAAGTTGGCTCCTAGGTATATGGGACCATATCCAGTGATAACACGTGTTGGAAAAGTGGCTTACAAGTTGGAGTTACCTCCAGAGTTGCACATATTGCATCCAGTGTTCCATGTTAGTATGCTAAAGAAAAGTCAACCAGGAACAGAGACAGTGATACAGCTAGATGAGGTCGATCTTGATGAAGATGTAACCTACGAGGAAGGTCCAGTGTTGATCCTTGACAGACGGGTGAAGAAGCTGAAGAGGAAGGACCGGGTTCTTGTAAAGGTTCTTTGGCATCATCGTGGTGTCGAGGAAGCCACATGGGAGCTTGAGGAAGAGATGAGGAGGAAGTATCCCTCACTTTTCTCTTCGGATTTCGGGGATAAAATCCTTTTATAGGGGTTTATGGCTTGTAAGGACCCTGACCTTCATTTTGGGCTTACCCTGTTTGCTTTGCCTAAACCTGGTGTTTATAGGCTTGCCTAATCACCTGATGTGTGATTGGGGTTGTTGTGTTTTGTTGTGGGGTTGAGGTTCAACTTGCAATTTACCCAAGTTCTAGGGTTTCTGTGTAAGTTTGTCACCTTGAGAGGCCTCCTTGTCTCTTTTCATCCTCTAGGGTTGAGAAGATGAGTTGGGTGCCTTGCTTGAGTTGTTTTTGGCCTCGTTGAGCTTGTTTAAGCTTGGGCTTGTTGTTGGGCTTGAAGCCCTTCCTCCTTGCTTGAGTGTGTCAGGCAAGAGAGCTCCCCTTGCTGCCTTGTGCTGGGCAAGGGAGGTGTATCGGCCAGGGGTGCTGGTGGGTGTGTCGGGTAGCCATGTTTTGGGCGAGACACACCCCTCCACCTAGCATCGTTTGTGTCACCCTCTTTGGACATGTGGTGGTTGCTTTGCTAGCATGTGGAAGAAGTGGACAAGTGGTGTTGGGGTGCTAGCATGTGGTGTGGCCCTTGGACAAGTGGTCCTTAGTGGACACCACCTTGCCTTGCTTTCCCCCTTTACCCTCTTGTATATATACCCCTCTATTTGCTTGCTAATGGTCCCTTTAGCTTCCCTTGTTTCTCTCCTTCCCTTGGTGGCCGATATCCCTTGGAGAAGAGTGGTGGCTGATACATCTTGCATCTTTGGTTCTCTTCTTCCCTAGTGGTGGTTGAAACCCTAGTGTTCTTGCTCTTTTCTTCTCTAGTTGGTGAGTATCTCTCTCCCTTCCCCCTTGGTACCATCTTCTTCTTTGTCTTTTGGCCATGGTGGTAATAGGTTTTCTCTTCTCTTCTTGAGCTGGACGAAGGTGGTGCCTTGGAGCTTGAAGAAGCTTGTGCTTAAGGCGGGTTACATAACTTCTAACCTAGCTATACTATCTCCCTTATATAATGTTTTGATATGTTATCTTGATCAGCCTTACATACCTTTCTAGTAATGCTTCTTTCTTTAGTTGGTTATGTTGTTGCCCTACATGTACCCTAGATCATGTTGAACGTTATGTGGTGAGTTGGTTTCCCTTTATGTCGGCCTACCCTTTGGATTAGGGGATCTTGAGCAAAACCCCTCTCTCGCTTTAGTTGAGAGGTGAGCTTAGGGTTCCTTAGTTCAAAGGAGTGTGTAGTGTGTTCTTAGGCAAAACCCCTTTCTCTCCTTGGGCTTGAGAGGTGAGCATATGCTCTAGTTTCTTAGGCAAAACCCCTCTCTCTCCTTGGTTGTTGAAAGGTGAGCCTATGCCCTAGATGTTTGGGCAATATGTTGAGTTGGTTGGCCGATAGGATGTTGTTCTACCCTTGTTGCCCGATATGCTTGAGGTTGTGCAAAACCCCTCTCACTTGGTTGTTGAGAGGTGAGCCAACACTCTTGGTGTCCTTGGGCAATATGGTGTGGATGGTTGTGATGAGGTTGAGACCTTCTAACCCAAGTAAAACGATAGGGATGGTTGTGTCTTGGAGCTTGTTTCCTGATATGGTTTGTAGGTGTGGTGACCGATATCCCTTTCCTACCCTAGGGTTAGGGGTTTGGACGATATGGTTGGTTGACACCTAGTTGGTCCCTTGGTTGATGTGTGTTTTGGAGGAGTTGAGCTCTTGGGAGATATCTCCCTTTTGTGTTGACCTCTTGGGCTTCATGGCCTTGCTCTACACGATACCCATGGTGGGTAGTGCTGCCTGATATCCCTAGAAGGCGTTGGCCGATATGGTGCTGTGATGGGTGTCTTGACCACCATCTACCTTGGACGTTAGAACTGAACCTTGGGTGGGATGTTACTCGATATAGGACGTTCCACACCATGGTGTTTCCCAATATCAGTTGGCTTGAGACGTTGTGTTGCCTTATGTGTCATCGCCCATTATGGTGTTATGACCTTTGTTAGCTTGGGCGATATCGGCTTGCTCAAGGCTTGCCCGATATCATCCTGTTGATGTCAGTTGGCTAAGTGCTTTTCTCGTTATCGGTTTGTGCTTTAGCTGAATGTTAGCTTGGTTGGGTGCTGACCCTTTGGCTAGGTGACATGGTCTGGCGTTGCCTGGCATAGCGTCGTCAACACAGCGTTGCACGACAGGGTGTGTCGCTTGGGCGATACAGGTTGCACGGTGTGATGCTTCTCACTTAGTGGTTTGCTCGATATGGGAAATAGCCGACACCTGTAGAGTTTGGTTGTAACTGGTACCGTTGGTGAGGGTCGTGGTACCTTTTGGTGAAGGTAATCCGTTATCCGTTAAGCTTCTGTGAAGGTTATGTTCTAAGTTTGCTTGAAACCCTAATATTATTTGGAATGTTGATATGTGGATGTTATGTACATGCATGGTTATTTAATGTTTCACAAATATATCTCGATCATGAAGTGTTTATCTACTCTTGAGCATACTAACCATGCAGGTTTCATCAATTGAGATGCGTACTCAGGTATGAGATATAATGATGTCCTTGGTGACATTCTCTTGATATTGAGATAATGAGGAATAATATGTGTGATGAGAACTATGATGATACATTATGAGTGTTGCCTATGTGTTGGTAAAATGTGCTAAACGATGGGATGGAATCCCTGTGATGTTGGATCCTTGTGATGGATCATGATGATTGTCAAGTGGCCAAGTGGCAACATGTGATGTTGGATCCTTGAGATGGATCATGATGATGATGTTGATGGCATTGAGAATAGAAGTAACAGTGTGATGCAAGTTAATGGAATCTATGTTGTTTACTTTTGTTTAAGTTTGCATAATATAACTTGGTTGACCCCAACAATCCATTTAAAATGTATTAATTAATTACAGATGAACCTTTCATGTAGTTTTCCCTGGCCATAGATCCATCATCGTGGGGAGCTGGTGATGCTGAAACGGGTTCTCTTGTGGGTTAACCTAGATCACATATTGTTGACTATGAGGGTTTCTCCTAAACAAAAATAGGAGGATTAGAGTGCATCTGCGGTTGTAGACTCAAGATGTGTATAAGAGCATGGTGAATAGGCCCATGGCTCAGTGTGATAGAGCATGAATGTGTTCATGGCTCGGGAGCACGGTGAACAGGCCCATGGCTCAATGTATACTAGAGCCGAGACCTATACCAAGGCAGGCTACAAGAAAGGGTAGCTTGCGGAGCTAACCTTGTAACTGAGGTCACTTAAGTAAGAGACTGCGGTCCTAGTTTGGGTCTCATGCACTGACCACGAGGAGGTGAGGTCGTGGAGTCCGGCTCTTCCATTGAGCTTGTATGGCACCGGCTTTGGGTTTCACAATCGAAGGTTGGATTTGAGCGGTACGGCTCACTTCTTCAGGGCTTAATAAATGGTAATCCAGCTGTGTAGTATATCTACTTAGGGCAAACATGAAACATTGGTTGAGGCCTTGCACAATGTATGATTGTTTTATATACATGCCCTAAGTATTCCTTATAGCTAGTCATATGCTTCTCAGGTATCATGGTAAACTGTTACATATATAATCCTACTCTTCATATTTCATATATGATCTGGTTATCTGCTTTATGCTTTATCTGCTCTAGATTTTCTGAGGTTTTATAGTTCCGCGGGAAGATATGTTTCTCGATGGGACTGTGTGTCTCACCCCGCTGGTTTCAACCTTTTGAGGTGATCGAGCTAGATGTGGTGGTGATCGTAGTGTTGCGGCTGAGTAGCAAGAAGATTAGTAGAAGGCAAGGTTGGATATGTTGTTGTGGTTGTTTTGTACTAGATTCTTAGATTCATCCCTATACTCTCAGGTCCTTGGAGGTGTTTTGACAAAGTTTCATGATGTATGATCTTCGTATGGCTTTTTATAACCTGTTGTTGGCCTAGTTGGGTCTGATATGTATATAAATAGGTGGCACATCCTTGATGGATAAGGAACTGACAGATCCTATGTGTTGACACACATATACCATGCTTATGTATATATAACATGTTTCCTTGTAGGATGTGGATCTGGTTGTAATAGTTTCGTTCTTATGATGCTTTCCGCAATCAGTTTTAATTAACCCATGTTTTTGGTAATATTTTGTTTATGGTGGTTCCACACATTTTTGCGTGGCATTTCGTTGTCTATGTGATAGCGGAATTTCACAGGGACCAACCCCAAGATGAAGTGAGTCCCCAAGCTAACCTCGGATCCCAAAGTTTGAATTGGGCATCGATTATCTTCCTTTCTTGTTGATTAAAGGCCAATGGATTGTTGATAGTGGCTGTTACAAACACGACTGGTGAAATCAACCTCTTCAAGCAATTCACAAACAAGAAAGGTGGATTGGTGACTTTTGGGGATAACAACCAGGGTAATGTAATAGGTGAGGGTGATGTGGGAAATCCACTTTGTATCAAGAATGTGCTTCTTGTGGATGGCCTACATCATAATTTAATTAGTGTTAGTCAACTTTGTGATAATGGTTATCTTGTGCTCTTTACTTTTGTAGAATGTTTTCATCTAGATTCCCTCTCATACAATGTCATATATAAGGGAACTAGAAATGGTAATCTTTATATTATTTTGTTTGACTCTATTAAGCGTATTGTTGGTCGATGTCTTGTTACCAATTCAAATGACATTTCAGTAAGGACCCTAACCTACATTTTGGGATAACCCTATTTTTTTTTGCTTAAGCATGTTGCTTAGCACCTTGCTCTAATCATATGATATGTAATTAGGGAATGTTGGAAGCTTGAAGTTTCTTGCTTGAGCTTGTTTGGTTGATCCTTGTGTTTTGTGGTGAGGTTTTGGTGCAAATTGTAATTCACCCAGATTTAGGGTTGATATGCAAGTTTTCCACCTCTTGAGTGTTCCTTCTCTCTCGTGGCACCATTTAGAGGAGAGAGAGAGATGGCCAACTTGTTTGGATCTTGGTTGTGTGGTGACATCCTTGGTGATGTTTTGGATACATGTTTGAGGTGTGCCTTACACCTAGATGTGTTATCTCGGGCTAGAGAGCCCTAAAGTTTCACCCTATCGATTTGTGTGTGTGTAGAGTTGCACCCTATCAGTTTGTAGGTGTGTAGAGTTGCACCCTATCGCTTTGTGGGTGTGTAGAGTTGCACCCTATCGATTTGTGGGTGTGTAGAGTTTCACTCTATCGATTTTTGGGTGTGTAGGGTTGCACCCTATAGATTTATGGATGTGTGGAGATGTGACATCGGGCATGATCTTGGTAAGAGACCAAGTTGGCAAGACCTTGCCTAGACCTTATCACCATGTCTTGCATGATGTTGTGCATGTGGCTCTTTTTTGTAGATAAGTGACACCTAAGCTCCTAAGGTTGTGACACCTATTCCATGATCTCTCTCTCATTCCTATTGTATATATACTCCTTTCTCTCCATGCAAGAGTATCCTTTTGGCCACCTTTGCTTTCCCTCTTCCTTGGTGGACGACCTTGAGAAGTTTAAGGAGCTATAGAATCTCTCTTGGATCTTGGTGGATGAGTTCCAAGTTGTGGTGTATCTTTCTCATCCTTCATCTTCTACCTTGGTAAGCTATGTTCCTACCTCTCTTTTCTTCTTTCTTCCTCTTCTTGGCCATGGACCTTGGATACCTCCTTTCTATCTTGAACCCTATTAACCTTGGTATCATCTTCTTCCTTGGAGGTGTGGTGGTGACCAATTTTAGTATATCATCTTCTACCTTGATCTCGTGAGCTTGGAGCTTGACCTTGGAGCTTGGATCTTGGTGGTGATCCTTGAGGTGGGTTATATAACTCTTAACCTCCTTTGTTATTTTCACTCTTCATATGGTTATGTTTGTTCTTCATCTTGAGATTATTCATCTCTTGTATACTAGTAGCTGTTAACTACTTTAGAAATATTTTGATGGTGGATTCTTGTTGTTTGATGTTCAAATCTTGTACCTTCTTATTGAGTAGTTGATGAACTAGTGGCTGACCTTTTCTAAGGTTGAAGACAACAAGTCCACATACATACATGCATCAAGTTGAGGGTAGGTCATCATGGCTTATAGTGAAACAACCCGACACACTATGTGCTAAGTCGTCATGACTTGGAGATCCCTAGTTCGTCATGCCTTGGTTATGCTTATATAAACATGTGTTGAGAAGGTTAGCTTATTTTCGCTTATGGTTGATAGAACTTGAGAAGGTATCCCATCATGAGCTAGCAGTACCTAAACCGATATTGATGGCTACCCTAGATGCATGGTGGGTGTTAGTCATCATGCTATTGAAATACCTAAAGTAGATAAGGCGTTGTTCAATTGATATACCCTTGAAGATGTTAGCATGCCTGGCTATGGAGGCACCTTGAGGAGTTGGTTTGTCTTGGAGACTATCCGTGACACCCTAGTTGGGTGGAGTCCGATACACCTTGGAGTTATGATGCCCGATACACCTTTGCCCATGATGCCTAGCTAACCCTAACCCTAATAACTGATATGCCTAGGGTAGCTCGACATGCTTTGGTTGCCCGACACCCTTAGGTGGTGCTAGCCGATACACCATGGGGTGGTGTTACCCGTCACACCTTAGATGGTTCTGACCGTCACACTCTTTAGAAGTGGTAAACTAATACATATCTTAGTAAGGCTATATCTTGTGCCTTGCATAGTGGTAGTTGACATGTTGTGATGATGACACATCAAAACCTTATGGAAAGTTCTAACTGATATGATACATGTTAGCCCCAACTGATACCTTGTGATGGTGGTTATGTTACATCTAGTGGATGATATGGTTACATGTTATGATGTGATACCCTAAGGGATGGTTGTGCGAATAATAAGGAAGTGTTATTTTCTATAATCTTTATCATAGAACATACCTTATAATGGTGATGGAAGTAATGATCTAAGCATGGTTGTTGATCCAACCTTGTAAACCCTAATTGATTAAGTAGAAACCCTAACCCAATGATGTAATGTGAATGGCATGGATCTTACGAGTTGGTAATGATAATGATGTATTGTTATTCTTATTACAAGTCTCTAACCATGTAGGTGATACCAACTGATAAGCATAGCCAAGTATGAGCTATGTTGCTTATGATATGTGTGAATGGGCCTTGTGAGGCATATGTGATGTTGGTATCATCGAAAGAGGAAGTAAATGGTCATATGACCTAATGATGGCTTATTGCCTTGTATGTGATGATGAATTCCTCAATGATGATAGAAGGGGTTGTTACCCCATGATATGTGATCCTTGTGATGAGAATTAGGGTGAATGACAAACATCAAGTGATAATGTGATGAGATCACACCTTATGTACCTTTATTTATGTAGAGCTTTTTTAGAGGTTGTAAGTTGTAACTTTATTAATGCTATAAGATGCTTAAATGATCTAACTAATCCAATGGAACCTAATCTTGTAGCTTGTCATGTGCCATAGATCCATTCAGTGTCAGTACTTGTTGAATGGTGAAACAAGTTTAACTCAAAGTGCATATTTTTAAAGATGCGGGGCTGAGGATGAATATCCCCTTACATCCAGGAATATATGACACAGAAATGGTTGCAGGCCATACTAGGAAGATTACAAATTTGGACCGTAGCTCAGTGATATGTGACACAAGATTGGTTGTGGGCCATACCCTATAAGAGTGTGGTTGTGGGCCGTAGCTCAGTTTCACTAGCACTATGAAATGTACCAAGGCAAGAAAGGTTTGCACAGCTGGACTATATGTCACTAGAAGCAGTTTGATTGGTAATGTCACTGCATGTTTCACTCGTGTACTGATAATGAGGTGGTGAGGTTGTGGATTCTGGCTCTTCTACTAGACCTGGTATGACATCAATTTTGACTTAGCAGTGGTCGGTTGGATTTGGGTGGTACGACTCAAATCCTCAGGGCATAATAAAATACGTAATCAGTCGTATAGTATATATGTATAGAATCAAATACGGAAACATTGGATGAGTCCTTGCTTGATCTTTATAAAATTTTATTGATAGGAAATATACATGTTCTTCATATTCCTTTTAAATGGTTAATATGTTTCATAATTCAACAATAATTGATCATCATGTTAATAATGATTATCTACTTCTTATAGTTGTATCTTTACTACTGCTTTATTTATCTTGTATGTGATAATAATAGAGTTGGTGGAAAGTTATATCTCCCACTGAGATTTGGAATCTCACCACATGGGTTTCCCACATCCTTTTTAGGTGGAGGTGCACGAGGAGGTAGAGATCATACATCAGAGGTTGAGGAGCAGCAAGAGAAACAATAGCAGACAAGGTTGGAAGTACTGCTGGATGACTTTTGTTGATAGAGTCCTAGAGTTGTGCATCTACACTCGGGTCCTTGGGGAGGTTTTGTAGATGTTTTGTGTATGTTATTTTGATATGTGGTTGGCTTGTGTACCCTGTTGTATATGGTTGTAATGGATGTATGTTATTATATGTTTCAAAACAGGTACTCTGGTAACAGGCTGATGGCACACGTGGTAAGTGATTTGAGGCATGAAAGCACATGTATATAGAGGTTCTTGTTGTTTGGAAGTTTTATGAAAACATATTAAATTTTTAGTGTTTTTCAATAATCTCGTTGCTTAATATTCTTCCACATTTTTGTTCTGGATAATCTCACTTTTGTGCGGCACGGGGTGTCACGTTTGTTGGTATTAGAGCTTTAAGTTTGCTGAGTCTACAGGGACCTAGGACTAGGGTTTGTGCCTGTGCTAGTGTTCTCCAATTTGTCTTATAGTGACATTCTTATGCAGAAGAAGAAAAGAAAGATTAAATATGTTTGTAGAACATGAAGAACATGTTTCCAAGGGTAGTGTTGCTGCACTAGGCGGTGGTGCAAGGAATCATGCACGAAAAGACCGGGTTCCTGAAGTCCCCCAGTTTGACCCAACCATGGTTGAAAACCCTACCTTTAAATCTCTTTTTGGGTAGTTTACGGCTACTATGACTCATATGGTGGACAGGATGCTTGCACCTTAGTCTAGGGAACTAGTTCCCCATACTGAATCTATGAGTACTGGGAAGACTTTTTAGTGGCTTCACCATGTTGGGGCGATGGAGTATGTTGGGATGGCTGATCCAACATATGCGGATCTATGGCTTATCCAGATGCAGAAAGCCTTTAAGATCCTTAGTATCCATGAGGAGGATAAGGTGAAGCATGCAGTGTACCTCATGAAGGGGAGTGTTGGACATTGGTGGACCATAGAGAATGAGAAGAGGCAAGGTGTTGTGATCAGTTGGGAGGAGTTCCGATGTGAATTCATTAGTTAGTACTTTCCTCAAACATATCTTGATGAGAAGATCATCCAGTTCGAGAGGATTCGACAGGGATCCATGATGATCAATGAGTATGAAGCAAGGTTTATGGAGTTGTTGAGGTTCTATTTTCACATGGCTACCATGGAGGATGAGAAGATTCATCATTTTGAGAAGGGGTTGAATGATGAGTTTTCTACCCAGGAAGTGGCTTTGTAGAATAAAGAGAGGTTTGTTCTGTTTGTGGAGTCTGTTCGGAGGATAAAGAGGTCTGTGAAGGATAAAAGAGAGGCAAGCACCAAGAAGAGGTCTGCACAGTCCCAGGGACAGTCAGCAGGAGGCTTTAAGAAGCCAAAGTTTTCCACACCACCAACATCATAGAGGTTTAGTGCTTCAACAGAGTGGTCACCGAGTAAGGGCAGAGGCCATAGTTTTCTGCCCACATGAGCCCAGAGTGTTGCATCGACATCAATGATGGGGCCATCTAGGCACAGTATGGGAACTGGGTTTGCCACAAGTGTGGGTAGATGGGACATCTGAGGTGAGAATGTCTCGTGAGAGATGATGAAGTGACCCAGGCACTGAGGCAGAGCCAGTAGGGCTCTCAGAGACAACAAAACAGTGGTGCTGGAGGACAAGGATGTGGCCAAGCATCACAGGTCAGATTGTCTACTTAGGGAAGTAGAGGACTGGGGTGACAACATGTAATGACTAGATTCTACACCATGAGTCAGCCAGAGGCGGTGGTCAAACTACGAGTGGTGACAGGTCAGATGGAGTTATTTCATTTTTATTTGTTTTTTCTTGCTTTGTATCTATTTTGGTTGACTTGGGTGCAACACACTCTTTTATCACTCATGAAGTGCTTTGTAGATGTCTTTTTCCTGTTAGTCATAAGAAGAATAGTTTGTTGTTAGAAAACTCATTAGTCAATTTTGTAGTGTTACAGGAGGTGTGTCCTTCCAGTATCCTCTCCTTTTCAGGACATAACATTCAAGTGGATCTCATACCACTTGACATGCATGGATTCGATGTAATCCTTGGGATAAATACCTTGGAAAAGTATAGAGTGGTCTTGGATTGTAGTTCCAAGAAGGCGACATTCATAGATGGTAGTGAGATGTGGATCTTCCAAGGAGATATGAATATTCTTTTGACGTTTCTAGTATCGACCATGGTGGTGAGAAATCTTTTGAGACAAGGTTGTGAGGCGTTCTTGGCAAATGTGATGGATATTGAGGTGAGAATTCCTAGTATTCAGGATGTGCCAATTGTTAGCGAGTTAGAGGATGTGTGTCCTGAGGAGTTTCCAGGTGACCCTAAGAGATTAATTTTGAAATCAGTCTGGTCCCCAAAACGCAATCGATAGCTCAAATACCATACAAGATGGATCTGAAAGAGATGTTAGAGTTGAAGAGATAGTTGAAAGAACTGCTTGACAAAGGTTTCATCAGGCTGAGTACATCACCTTGGGGTGATCTAGTGCTATTTGTGAAGAAGAAAGATAGGTCTATGAGGTTGTGTATAGACTAAAGACAGTTGAACAAGGTGAGGATAAAGATTAAGTATCCCTTACCAATAATATATGGCCTGATTGATCAATTGTATGATGTGATAGTATTCTTGAAGATAGACCTAAGGTCAGGATATCACCAGTTCAGGATCAAGTAGGATGACATACCTATGTCAGCCTTTAGGACTAGGTATGGTCACTACAAGTGTGTGGTTATGTCGTTTGGGCAGACCAATGCACCAGCAACATTCATGGATCTTATGAACAAAGTATTTCAGCCCTTTCTTGATCAGTTTGTGGTGGTCTTCATAGATAACATCTTGATATACAGTAGTGATAGTCAACATCATGAACAACACCTTTGTCACACATTGACCGTGCCAAGACAACACCAACTTTATGCTAAGTTTAGCAAGTGTGAGTTATGGTTGAAGAAGGTAGCTTTCTTGGGGCATGTTATATCTTCCCAGGGAGTGTTAGTGGATCCTAAGAAAGTGGAGTCTGTGATGGAGTGGGAGCAGCCTAAGACACCTATATAAGTGCATAGTTTTCTAGGTTTAGCAGGCTATTACAGGAGGTTCATCAAGGACTTCAGCGCAGTCTCCTTACCCATAACTAAGTTAACAAGGAAGGATGTGCCACTTATTTGGGATGACAGATGTCAACGTGCTTTTCAGATGTTTAAGGAGAAGTTGACAAGTGCACTGGTTCTAGTCTTTCCTAAGCAAGGAAAAGGATACAACATCTTTTGTGACGAATCTATGAATGGTTTGGGATGTGTGCTGATGTTGGACAAACAAGTGGTTTCTTTTGTTTCCCAAAAGCTTAATAAACATGAGGCAAATTACCCAACCCACGATCTGGAGTTAGTAGTGGTAGTCCATGCTTTGAAGATTTGGAGGCACTACCTATTTGGGGAGAAGTGTCAGATC
The DNA here is from genome assembly GCA_963693085.1 of Alisma plantago-aquatica. Classification (NCBI taxonomy): domain Eukaryota; kingdom Viridiplantae; phylum Streptophyta; class Magnoliopsida; order Alismatales; family Alismataceae; genus Alisma; species Alisma plantago-aquatica. Next base: position 713,627,119 of record OY856411.1, on the reverse strand, counting down.
TTCACGGATCATAAGAACTTGAAGTACATCTTTTCACAATAGGAGTTGAATATGAGGCAGTTCCGTTGGATGGAGTTGATCAAAGACTACGACTATATGATTGGTTATCATCCAGGGAAGGTGAGTGTCATAGTAGATGTGTTCATTAGGAAGTCTTCATCTTCGCCTATGAATAAAGCCCAGTTGAGTTCTTTAATGTGCCACAAGCAATACATGTTGGTCTCCTTACGTTAGATGAATGTTAAGTTGGAGGTTTCCTTTCTAGCTGGTTTGTTGACACATCTACATGTGAATCCTACGTTGTGTAGCACACTACAAATTAAAACATACAAAATATTCAAAAATAAAAATAAGCATAGTTCACATAAATAATGTATACATTGGAGTCGGGAAATTACTTTCACATTCTGCCAAGTTAGTGGTTGGTTCTTTTTCTTAGGGACTTTCCTCTAGCTTTGACGTACTCTTATAAAGCCCTACATGTTAATGTAACACATTAAATTGCATAATTAAATAGTAATGTAATAATAGATGTTAACGGATATAAAAATATGAAATATTTCTCATGGGAATAATGGCCTTTTCATTGGGTGTCCATATATACTCAATTCCTTCCCCATAGGATCTAGATAATAGATAGTGAACATCTCGGGGACAATAACTAGTAACTCCCAATGCTTACCACTAGAGGTAAGAAAGTTAAAAATTAATAACTCAAAAGTCACAATAAAAATGTAATTTTCTTAAGTCCAAATTATAAGCAAAGTAAACTTACCTGATATTGAATGGAGCTATTATCACCGTCTTCTTGTTTTTACCAAAATATTTAAAAACATCACATCAGTATGAAGTAACTAACCTAGGGTTTTTACCTACAAGACTAATCAAAGATGGAACCAAAAATCCCACATGGAGAAATGAAAAATCTATATATATCGTGTGTAAGTGGCTGCAAAACATGTATTACATATGCATTAATATATAAGAAACCAGATCACCATATATAAAACAAGGTATATTGATGTATAAACAAGATCTCACCGTATCCATAGCTCTATCATAGATGTATTCAGTCAAGCATAACAAAACATCTCCAAAATATCTTGTATAAATAGCTTGTTATCGTATGATTGACCTGCAGCTTCCTCCAAAACAGTAACATTTATAGGGCAATTTGGATCATGTTTGCCTATCCAATCTGCCATACCCCTACAATTAGGACCTAACGAGGCATGTAGGTCCCTTGGATGCCAACTTGGTACTTCAGGAGGTGGAGATGGAGGCCAAGATGTAGCGGGTGTCTTCCTTTTGACCTGTATATATAATTTTAGATCAATTGAATCATATCTACGTACACACTAACAAATTAATGTAATGTAAATTTACCATACAATATTAGTATAGATGACATCCACTTTGGGCCACAATATCACTCCGCCTTCTGAATCACCAAGTGTTTCAAAATCTGGGTGGGGATATGGCAATGTAAGATCCCTCCATTTGGGGACTACACTTATCAGGCTCACATGAACCGCACCATCTGGTACTGGAGTCCCATGAAAAATCTCCCCTGGAAGGGTTGGGTAAGATGACGCCTCTGCAATGAGATATTCTTGACTTTTTAGATGGCATGGCTTCAACCCCTACAAATTTACATAAAGAATGTTATATACATATATACATAAACATATCATCTTAAAAAGACTAGCTACTATGTCATAAAAATGCGTACAGAGGATGTGCTAGGTGGTGGGTCTACAAGATTACTCCCAACCTCTGTAGTAGGAATAATAGAAGCGTGGCACGTCACAGGTACCGTATGAGTGTCCGTCTGAGATGTCTGCCACTTCACCATTACTTCTTGAACTTTCCTCTCAATTAATTCATCTACCTATACATGGATAAAAGAACTATAGCTATCGATTATTAAATTCCCTTTCACAATAACATTCTAAAAAAAGAATAAGTTACCTCAACTTGTGAAATTCCTACTTTTGGGATAGGTTTGCGCAGAGATGGCCCAAAGAATGCTTTGATGCCCACACCAGCTCCTGCACCCCTAACACATCCAGGATGCTCTGGGTTACCTAGAGCAACTGTCAATTCATCCCTTGTGCCCTCAAGGATGAACTTGCCTTCCTTCCTCTGCTCGTCCAACTCCCACTAATTGCCATCAACAGAAATTGGTAAGTAAACATAACAATAATCAATATTGATTGATTTCTCTAAGAGTTGAATTTTATCATTTTTGTAGTTGCCTCAGTAGTTGCGGGCTTTTTTATATCTCCCTTCTTATTTTGCCTCCCATCTATCCATATAGCATGGCGAGGCAGAGGTGCGAGACCAATAGTAGAGGACTCCTGAGTAGCAGCAGGCTGAGCAGTAGACTCAGCCTATAGTCTTTGGTGAACGCCTACATAGCCTCTTAGACCCATTGTGTGGTCATGCACATTCAGTGCACACCTTGCTCTTTGAGCATTGTTGATAGCCTTGTTAGTAAGCACATTGATTTGGTTAGTAACACTAAAGGTTAATATTGAATATGTGTACCACCTACCCCATTCTTGAACACCTAATATCACTAGTAAGTGTATAATGTGTATTGAGAAAATTTCAGCAGCATTTCCCCATTGTTCTCCAAGTACATATGTACTTAGAGACCAAATAGGGAAGTGCTACCGAAATTTTCTTGAAAACCAAATACACATTATACACTTACATCCTAAGTGAGATTAGGTGTTCAAGAATAGTCCCAAACTGGGGATGATCCAAGATTTACTCCTAATGAGTAAATCTTGGACGGGTTTCTAGGACAACATAATATAACACCATAGAACACACAATTTTCTTATAAAAACACTTGTGGACAGCCATAACAACATATCAATGCTTTCTAAATTAATCAATGTATTATTTTATAACACAAATCGTGGTGGGTATAACATAGCAAAAACTCAACATGTCACAATAGAAACATGTCCTTAACCTAATATACAAATATTTGTAACAAAACTCATTAGGAAGACCATTCACATTGTTTCCTGCAAGAACATCATGATCTCCCCATACCTCATCCAGGCTCGTCATCATATGTGTGATACATAAGCTTAATACAACATTATTTAAAAGATATGATGTTCATGTGACATCAACTAAGGGTTACAACATCATAGAGAGAGAAAGTACTCTATCATTATAATAATCACACAAGAGGCTATGTACCATCATCTCTTACTTTAATTAGGGTTAGGTTAAGAATTATGAGCTGAATTAGCATTGCTAATCAGCTCTTTAAAAAGTTATAATATTTGTATTCATTTGAGGGCAAAGGTAAGACTATAGGATGATGGGGTAAGCATTTATACTATCAATTCCTAGGGTTTACTTTTTTAGCGTAACAATATTCATAAGAGTTATAGACAACCATATTAGGGCATAACCTCATCCCTTTTTATCAAATCTAAAGAACCAAATACATTAACCTCCTAATCATTGGATTACAACTATATTGGTATGTGGGTTCATCTAAGACTATATCCTAACTAGGGTTTAGGGTGGTCTCGGGTTTGGATAGGAATAAGGGTACCAAACCCTAATTCCATTGCAACATGATTCGATATGGTATAAACCTGAATTATTAGAAACGTTAGATTATATTAAAATAGATAGATTTAATGATATACACAATATGTTAAACAAATATATGGTTTATATGTATTTATCACTCTACATTCATGTATTAACTACACTTTTAGAACTACAAGCATAATTAGACTTTGTAATGTATATGATCAGATGATTAGATATACCGACGACGGTAGTGGCAGAGACGGCAATAGTGGCAGTGGTAGGAGCGGCGGGAGCAGGAGCAGGAGCAGAAGTGACGGGAGTAGGAGCAGGACCGGCAGGAGTAGGACCGACGGGAGCAGGAGCAGGAGTAGGCGGTAGTGCAGTGGCGGTAGCAGGCGGCGGTGGTGCATGCGACAGCAGGTGGTGGTGGAAGGAGCGGCAGGCGACACGAGTAGTTGTGGCGGTGAGCACAGTGAGCGATAGCAGGAATCGCAAATCATCAGACCTAAGCTCTCGGCAATGAAACAGGGAGAGGGGAAGAGTCTGCTTCGCGTGGGTGCTATTAAGTTAACAATAGGCATCATTTATTAAAAACAACTGATGCTTATAACTATCGGCGTCGGTTGTCGTAGAAAACTGACGCCAAAGGGGGGTGAAAATTTTCACGGGTACAACGCGCCAAAACACATCGGTGTCGGTTATTGCACAAAAACCGACGATCAAAATGGGTCCAATTTCTATCTCGTGAAAAACCTTTCATCGTCGGTTGATTTGTTAACAACCGATGTCGTATGTTAAATTTTGGAGGTAATTTTTTTCACTGGAAAATTTAGATTTGGCGGTCGATTTTAGGCGTCGATTGCTTATTGAGGAACAGACGCTAAATAAAAAGTGATACACGTGTCTGGACGTTCTTCACAGATAGATGTCGGTTTGTGTATTCAACTGACACTGTATGGTTTAGGCGTCAGTTTCTTGTATACAACCGAAGCCTGTAAATGTGACGTTATAAGCCATTTCTGTAGTAGTGACCACCCAAACTACTAGCTAGAAACTATGAAGTCCCCTAGCCCCACTTAGAGCATCTTAGGATTAATTGGTCTCATTCAAACCCCTCCTCACCTCAGCTAATGAAAGTATAAAAGTAAGGCTCATTGTATCATGACCTGCATGAAACATCAAGTCCATCTTGGGTACTCACTTAAGGACAAATACCATATTATATAGGATTACCACCTTATAGCATTATATCACATAATTTTTTATCACATATGCATAATTTATGTATAACAATAGCAGATATGACTTGGACTTCACTCATATAAATGGATGCCTTTAGGACATCAATAGGACTAAACCTCATATATATTCTTGTTAACACGTGTATGTTCAAAGATATACAATTCCATGTCTCAAACTCCTTGTATTGCCAAAAGGATACACATTTGTCTTCATTGACTTATAAACATTGTCAAAGTTATACAGGCATAAGGCAAATATATGAATTAGGATTTCCCTGATTAATTTTTTCATTCACTCATATTTCACTGAACAGGAAGGTGTAATTTATGACCTTCGACAATAATATGAGAAGTTAAAGTATTAAAAGCAAGAAAATCCTACTTTGTATTCAACTATGCATACACACCCCTGAATTTCTCCAATTTTTCTGATACAAAGGACATCTGATTAGGGCTTAAAATTCACTTATAATAGTTGGAACTTGATCTCATTAAAGCAGTAAATCATTCTAGAATGTTTGATTAGTAAATTTTGCCATATACATCCAATATGCCAAAAATAGTAAAAGGGTCTAAAATGTCTATTAAATGAAATTGTGTACAAAGATCATAGCTTTTAGAAACATCACAGTGAAGAGATCATAATTTTAATTTTATAAAACTATTTTATATTGTAGAATGTGATAATCCAGAATATCCAAAATACTAAGACAAAAAACTCATAATTATTCCATCTTCTGTTCATTTTTCATACATTTAGTGAAATTTGGTGATTATATGTAGAAAAAGCATCACAAATATCACTAAACATAGGTTAAATAACTCACCTTAGGTGAAGAGAGTGTATACATAAAGGAAAATAACAAACCATAGCTCCAAATCTCCACCAAATAGCCCAAAACGTCCACTCCTGCATGTACAAGATTAAACTAGGCCAAATAAGGTGAAAAGAAGAGATTTTAGAAGAAAGAAATTGGTATCAACCATAGGTCGCCAAAAGCTTAGGACAAGAGGATATAAACGAGATAAAATGTATATAAGATGACAAGAAAAGTAGTAACTTACATGGATTCTATCTAAATAAGGTTAGAAAAATGATTCCAAGCTTTGATATTCAAGAAGTTTGGCAAATCACCAACATGCAAGAGCTCTCTAGAAAGAAACATATTCTTCCAACTCCAACAACATATCTTCATCTATGTAATGCTCTAGTGGGAAATATAGTCTAAAGGGACTCATATATATGCATGGATGTGAGAATTTTGTATTTTATCCATTACACTTTGGATTAAAACACTTAAAAAACACCACTTTGACCTCCTTCAATTTGCATCAACACATCTTGAATACATAGACCTCAAAACATGATCTAAGTGACATAAAAACTCCCACTTTAACCTAGATCCAACACAATTTGATCACCAAAAGCAATGAAAGATATTTGGCTCCATCCTGGGCACACATTGACCACCCACTATGGTTGAAGCACTACATGTGGCCTTCTTTGACCCGTGTGAAGTGGTTGTATTGGCACACTCTTAGCCTGGTCTTATGTCAATGACCCGCTACTAATGCATATATTTTTCCATTGATTGATGCAACATGAAAGGTACATGTTTTAAGTCCACAACTTTCAAAATTTTAGTGAACCAAAATTTGACCATATCTTCTTTTCATCATCTAAGACATAACATATGTATTATTACACAACATGCTATCTAATTTTAAATTGCTTCCAAAATAAGATTATTATGAATTACGAGATCATGAAATTATGGAATTAAGTGTAATTAAAGTTAAGAAAGATTCAAAGTCCCATAACTCAACCCTCCTAATACAATTTCACGTTAAAAATATGATAAACCAACAAATCTCCACCTCCAACTCCTATGTGCCCCCCTCAACACCATGGAAATTCCACAACACCGTCAATAAATGTATATGATTTCTCCTAAGCTTATACAGATATTTGTCTAGGATTTAAATTCTTCTTCCCTCATATATGACCTTTTATGACAACTAAATCTCAAATGGTTGTATTATATGTTTTTTTTATCCGAATGGCACTTCCTCAAGATAGAAATATGATAAATGATGTGTAATCTTCTCAAATCAGGTGGAAACTCTAGCATGACACTATACTAAGGTGTTTTCTAATAGGATAACGTTATATGTACAATGGAGCAAGCCTATCTTCTTCCCTAACCTTAGAACACCCTTCCAAGATGAAACCTTGAGATAAATTTATATTCAACCTAGAGCATAATCTATCTCTTATGATTATCAATATGTGACATATGTCTATCATGTTCTACTATAAGTTGTTGTTTGATAATATGTATCTTCTACATCATACCCCGAAAATAATATTTGCATGTTTCATACCAATATATAAACAGTCTGCAACACATACTACACAATTCATATGGTTCCACGCTGGTACTACTCTAACAAATGTTATTTTAGGTAAATTTTATAAAAATTAAGTGAATATCCCTACTACCATAAAACTGAAGCACACAATATCTAATAATATTTTCAAGCATCTACATCATCTAATCAGGCTTTCCGTCTATTTATAAGTAAAAAATTGTACCAAACTTTAACTATGTGCTAAGATCTTCATGCATATGGTTCTAAAACCTTCTCATAAATTGTGGTTGTCTGTGTGACATTTTTGTTGGGGGTAGACCATGCCTACAAACTACCCAATCATCATATATTAGAGAAAGCTTATAAGTTGATTACGTATTTTGATTGATACAAAGTATTCTAATTTAGTCATCCATTCAACAACTACCAAAGAGCCGACAAGTAGTGGCTCAAGTGGTCAAGCATGGCGTACCCTAACAAATGGACCAGGTTTGAATCCTAGTTTACTCCTTGGTTTACCACCCTCCTGGGTGTTCGACCTCTTCTATGGGTGTGGGAGAGGGGAGGGAATGCCTGTCTTTATCCCAACAACTAACAAATGGCATTATATTGTTGTTTTTAGTAAGCTAACCAAAAAATCCATAGTGACATGATACCATTTCTAGTCAAGGATAAGTAAAATCTACATCAAATCTACATGTTTCTAATGTTCTGTCTTCACCTAGTAACAATTGGGTACTTTGTCACAAACTCTGCTATGCCACACTTCAATCCAGACACAAATACATATCCTTCATGTTCTTGTGCTTCTTTGTTTGTCTACAATGCATAGTGTGCATTAAGGAATGTATTCTTCATCACCATATCCCACAAACCTTATGCCTTGATGTTGAGATCCAATTTTGGTCACTTAGCAGAAATTCATGATTAATGCTAATTCTCTAGCTAATGATGGAGTTCATTCTGTTTTTTACATTTTGTTCACACTTCCCCATATTTATACCTTCTTTTAATTTTCCATATTTTATCACATTTTTCGTCCATTTTGATCTGTCCACTTCCATCCACTTTTAACTAGGTCAAAGCTTTCTATATAGAAATCTTCTTTTTAGACTAAAATGCATTTTCCCATCAATTCTACTTTTAGAAGCAATTTTTCATAAATTACGCACTTGAATATGGAAACCTTGACCCTATCCATATGATAAATAGAGGGGTACATGGGATTCCCAGACACAACAATAAGATATCACAACTGTTATCCTCTCTAGTTGTGATAACCAAGAGATCCCAAGAAAGTTCTACCCATCAAAGGGAGGGATTGCAAGGGACAAATAATTGGGAGATCAATTCAGTGCTACCACTCTAACATACAAAGGGATAACTCCTTCTTGTTGTCTCTAGTATCACCAACCTAAAGTTCTCAATGGTTTGCATAGACTGCTACAGAGGCAAGGAAGCCATTTCCACCCTCTAGGAGAACGTTGTCAACCGTCGGAGATGGTGTTGCACCAGTAGGCTATTGTTGATCACTACTCGAGTGTTGCTTGGAGAAGAAGCACCCTCTAGGAGAACACTGTCAACATGTTACCATGTAATATGATAAAAGCATTAGGATAGTTTTACCCTTTTTATGGAAAAGAAGAGGCTCAACACCAGACCAACCGCCTATTTCAGAAGATGAACTAATTGGCAGGAGGACCGAGGAGGATAGACAATGGGATGAGCCAAACTGATCGTCTAGTGGCCCAAATGATCAATTGGAGGTGTCCAGACATTGTTTTGATCGGAGACTAGATGATCAATCTGACAGACTAAAGGACCAACCAAGAGGTGAGCCGATCGGTTCAAGTGTTGAACTGGTCAACCCAGAGTGGTTCCAAAATAGATCTATATCAACAATATGTTGCTACATATGACATGGACCTTAGGTGGTAGTAATTCCTTTTGGATCCAAGGAATTACATTAGTATGACCATAACCATCGCTTGTATATTTTTGATTGCATGTTTTTTATTTGTGGTTATAGCATGTATATCATACATAAGTATGTGGTGATTAGATATGTATATGTATGTATATAAAATCTCTAAATCAAACATATTAAGTGTTAGATGCTTTCAATAAGAAACACACATGAAAAACTTGATCGAATAAGAATGGGTTATGCCAAAGCGTGGTGTGTTGTCCATATTATGGAAATGTGATGGTAGTTATGTGGGTCTTCCAAAGCAAGGTGCATATTTTATTGTGTTGGCTTTTGGTTCAAGCTTAACTAGGTGATCTTAATGATATTAAGTACCTAGAATCATAGAGATGGTTAGTGATAAGGAGTTGTGCACATCATCTATCCAAGAGTTGCATTAGATGTAATTTGTAAAAGTTGCCTATCAAAATAGTCAAGTTGTGGGTGATTGACACAAATTTACCGTGTGTAGAAATGCAAGTGAACGCGTCGAAGTAATATAGGCCTTTGTGAGGCCCGAGTCGAACTCAAGGATACGTGAAATTGTCAGAGACTCTTACTAACTACTCGCGATCAACTAAGCCGATTAAATAGTTGAGAATTGTTGAAATTAAAATAAAATAAAAAGGGAAATAAAACAAAATAATCGATTAAATGTTTGGTTTAATCAATTCAAAATGAGATCTTTAGGATTGTGGTTTCACCGTGGGTTTTCATTGTATCAAATTCTATATAGTCACTCAATTTTATCTCTCTATCCGGGTAGTGGACTAAAATCAGAATTGTCCACTGTCGTGGTACAATTCACTACCTATGTCTAGGTCGGTTCCACCGTCGTAATAACCTATACCCTAAACTAGGTGCATTAAAAACGACCTCTCGGTATCCACCATTAATCTTACACCACCTTGTTCAAGGGATTTGTCAATTAATATAAATTCCATCTCTTTTCAACCATTAATTCTTCTTTCAAAGCAATTAAGGGCATTAGATTATTATTATGGTGATCAAGCATAACAATATATTTGAGAAAACGAAACTATACCACGGATTCAAGAGATAAGATATGAATTACTATGATAAAATCGTCATACAATGAATTCTCGGGCTACTCCCGGTCCTAAAGACAAAGGGGATTAGCCCTGCATGTTCATCTCCGAGCAAAACGTGGAGTAGAAAAAGGAAAACATGGAGAAAAAACGTGATTGAGTGGTGAAACCCCTGAACGGAGAAGATCCAAGCGATCCTTGGCGTAGAATACGCGTTCTCCCACCTTTCGGTGGTGGAAATCGTCTTCTTCGGCGTCCGGATCGGCTGGGGCGTGCTCTCGGGCTCCGTTCTTCTCTCCACCTCTTCTCGGGATGTGTGCAGCAGCCAATGACATGATGATTCCCTCTTGGGCATCGTCATTAGGTATATTTCCTGAATTAGGTCGCCAATTAATCACAGTCGTCCGATTAAGATCAATCTGAAACAAACTCATATCTGACGGTGTCGATACCATCGACACGGGTCGATGGTATCGACCTAGTGTGATATCGGCAGTTCTTCTTTTCTTTTGTCTTTGCACCTGATTTCATCTCGATACCATCGACGAGGGTCGATGGTATCGAAAAACCTGTAGTGACGGTTTTGTCTTTTTGTGTCGTTGTAGCTCCACCAGTCGATAATATCGACATATGAGTCGATAGTATCGACATACTTCTTGCCAGCAACCTGATGGTATCTCGATACCATCGAAATCCCTGTCGATAGTATCGACTTTCTTTTGGTCCTTGCGTCTGGGAACCTGTGGTCCGGTCGATGGTATCGACCACTGTCGATGGTATCGACAGTTGCAGGTACTTGTTTTTCCTGAAATTAACACACGGAACCACATAAGTCTACACAAAACGTATTCTTTTGATAATTAATACTCAAAATGCTGAAATAAGGGAACTTTGACATAGAGAAGTAGCATAGACCAAAGCAGATGAATTATGCAACATTAACCATGAAAATGACTAATAAATGCATAAAACACATATCAAACAAGTCTATAAATGTGACTCAAAATCATCGCATCAAACTCCCCTAAGCTTGAACATTGCTCGCCCTGGAGCAACTAAACCTTAGAATAGAATTGCCAGAGTCAACTAAAGAACAAAGCATCACGACAAACATCCCATATGACTCCAACCGGACATTCGCATACCGGCCCTCGCTAACCACAGAATGATAATTACCCTAAAGGAAACACTAAACATCCATAAAAGATATCAACCTCAAACTGATGAATACTATCACATAAGGCAGTTAACATAATAAAATTCGCCAGTCCAGGCTTAGTGCATCTTGTGATCTCCTATACTACGTTGCTCGCCCTAACTACCATATACATGGAAGCAGTTCTCCTGATATTCACTAGTGAGTAGAAATTCACGGTGGCCTACCAATCCGAGCAACAGGTGGATGGAATGGGTGGTTCATGGAAGAAGTGGAAGCATTATATGATTTCAACATGCATAAAACAAAAATGCCCTAAATGATGCAAATGCACATGAAAAATGCCCTAATGCCTAGGATTGGGTGGAATGATGCATGCACTAACATCCCATCTCAAAATGAGATGGGGATCTAATTAAGCTACATCATGTACTTACTCATCTTAAAATGCATGTGAGATTATGCTCCTTTCTCCTTCTTATTCTACTTGCTTCTAAATACCTTTTTTTTCTTCAAATTTTTTAGATTTTTTCTATTTTTTTTTCAAACCCTTATATCCATAATTGACAATGAATACTTTATTGGGCTTATTTGTTTCTGCATAACTCGAATATTTGAACTATTTAGAAGGTACGGAACAATTAATTCACCATTAAAGAATAAATGAGGTACATGATATACTCTATGCATAAAAGTTATGAATGCCACTAAATGACATGCACCCAAAGGTAATGTGCATGTATACCTATTCTATTTTTTTTTCATGCAAAACATATGACGAGTTGCAATGCAAGTCCTATCTACATGACATGCAATCAATAAGGTTAAAACCGTACTTTACTTCCAAATCTTAGTGGATTGTGAAAAGCAATGAGGTGGACAGATCACAAGACTAATTGACTGAACCTTTGAAAAATATTATGTGTCCCTCCTTACTGACCTGTGTAGCAGTTAAGAGGTTTTTCTCTCTTACTTCAAATTAGAGTCCCATTATCATTTGGTCAGCTTAAGCTCAAACAACCAATTCCGTCCACTTTCATGAATCATTAGGGATATACAGTTGTGATTTTCTATTTTAAAGTTGACAAAACCTATCATTTTCTTAAGTTAAGTGATCAAAGTTGAACAACACTCAAGCTTGCGAACACTCAAAAAAAATTTAGTTTTCCCTTAATTCCCCTACACGCAACTGAGATGACTCAAGATTTAAGACATTTAAGACATCCACGATTACACTAGATAGAATGTGGATCCTACAAACAAACTAAGATTGCAAGAAACAAATGACAAGAAACAAAAGCAATAAAACTAAAAACAGAGAAAATAAAAGATAGAGTTGTTCCAACACCCCCCAAGCTTGAATTCGACTATGGCCTCATAGTCAAAAACAATCTTAAAGGTTGGAACAGAGATACCGATTTACTCTTCAGGCGGAGGCGGGTACTGTGGAGCCGTGGGGTCCCACGATGGATACTCCCCCTGGAAACTCGGATCAAACTGGGCCCTAGGTGGAGGTTGTGGATAGCCTCCAAAGTAATTTTGGCTCCAATAGTGATCGTAAAAGGGCTGTTGTTGCATCTCCATCCTATGCAACCGATCATGAATCTGTTGTTGGTTGCCAAGGAGGAGGCGCTCATTCTCGAAGATCGCCCGCTAATTGTCAAGTAACCGGTTTGTAGTATCCTGAATACCGGTGTACACTGTAGTGTGATGTTGTTGCGTCTGCTGGATATCTTGCAGCATAGCATACATTCCCTGTATGGAATAGACATCCTCGCTTGGCTGCGAGGGCGGTGGTGGTGGTGGAGGCTGTGAATATGAAGATGCACCCGGATGCATGTGAGGACGCTTCCGTGGTGCCACTCGTGCCCGAAGAGGATTGAAGACCTCCTCTTCCTCTTTAGCCTCATCGTCATTGTTGTCATCGTCATCGTTGCCGCCTTCTTCATCGGAGTCAGCAATGGCTATGATAGGCCATCAGAAGTGTTGCACCCCTTCGATGTTGAAGACCGGATCAGGAAGCGAGCATTCTTGGTAAGCATGGTTGACGTGACAGTGTGCATACGCCAAGCCATCTCGAAGGAGGATGAGGTTTGAGCGATGCAGATGTTGCAGGTTCACCTTGATTCTGTTTGAGAGAGGAGTAAGCTGCTGGAAATTCAACCCAAGGTAGGAGGCGAGCTGGGTGATAAGCCCGCCAAAATGAATTGGAGCTTTCCGTGTACTCCTCTTCACCACCAAAACCCTCTGCAAAAAGAAAGCGCCCCAGTTGCATTCTTGGCGCTTCAGGAGTTTATACAAGAAAAATAGGTTCGTCTCCTGAAACTTGCTGAGAGCCAAATCTCCCCTAGCAAACAACGTAGAACTCAACATCCGGTGGAGTATCCGGACAAATGGATGCTCAAAGTCGGCTACCGCAACATTGTGATAACCCACTGACTTGCCCGGTGGCACCATCACAAGCTCGGCGAAGATTGCATCGTAGTCTGTGCGGTTGACCGGCCGCCGGTAGTCTGACCGCGAATGATTCCAGTTGAAGATCTTGTTGAACTGCCGGAGTGTAAAGGTGTAGTCGTTATTGTACAGCCGGAAAGACACTCAGCCCTTGATCCACTCGTGGTCGGTGGCTATGACGTCATTGGGCATGACGCAGATGTCCAGCGACGCCATAAACTCAGCCACCAGCTCCTTGTACGTAGGCCACTCGCCGAAAACGACTGGCCATCTGCATGAAACTCCAGCTCGTCAGGCCGTCTTCCTGTGTGTCGGGCCTGCCCCTTCAGAACGTAGTCGAGGTTAGCTTCGAACCCCAAGTTGCGGATAGTTTCCCGTTCAACATAACGGGTCGGCTCGATCTTCCTCTTTAAGATCTCCTCATATATCTTCCTAGCCTCCGCGGATGGATGAATCAACCGCGGGCGTGCAATCGACGTGGTAGGAGGTGGCATGAATTATGGGATTTCCATCGGGTCGACGTGGGATGACGATGCACCAGCAACATGCACCATGATCGTGACAGAAAGAGGATTAGAGAGAGAGCTCGGTGAAGATCAGAGAAAGGAATCTCCGCTCGATGAAGAACGTGCTCGGTGATGCTTGTCGTCGGGCTCGGATCACTCTGGAATACGCTCAGCACAGGTAGAGGAGGATTGCTCTGGAATTGTGATGTCATCTGATGCAAATCCTTCTCATATATAGCTGTGGCCGGCGCTGACTCGCGTCGATGGTATCGACACGGGTAGCACAATCTGTACTGCCACGAGTATCGACGGTTGTCGATGGCTGGATCTGCGGGACCCGGATTGTTGACGCGTCGATACTATCGACGCGAGTCGATAGTATCGACTCGTCCCCCAGATCGACTTCCTGGTTGCTGCGATCACCGTAGATCTTTCCTCACGGATTGTTGATGTGGCGCGTCGATACATTCGACGCGAGTTGATAGTATCGACTCTCTGATTAGGGAAAACCCTCGCGAGGCCCGGCCGTCATCTTCTGTACATGATTGTGTCGATATCATCGACAGGCCCGTCGATCGTATCGACTTCACTGAGACGATTTCTTTTGAATATATCCAGAGATGTCGATACCATCGACCTCTGCTTGCGATTTGCCTATTGGTATGTTGATACCATCGACGAGGCCATCGATGGTATCGACGCAGTGCGATTCCTGCAATCGCCAACCTGTACCATGGTCGATACCATCGACACAAGGGTCGATGGTATCGACTCTGCCTCAGCCCTACACATGTAGCAAACGATCACTGTATCTTTTTTACACTACAAACCAAGTTAAAACAAATCAAACTACGAATGTAAAGGAACTAAATTAAAGTACCAATGGTTGGGTTGCCTCCCAACAAGCGCCCTTATTTAACGTCTTAGGCTAGACGACTTGAAGCACATCATGCATCCGAAAGTGAAATGAGTGTGACCTCATTCACCTTCCTCGTGTAATCTTCACCAAAATATAGCTTCAACCTCTATCCATTCACCAAAAATGTAGTCTCACCATCGCGCACCATGATTGTGCCATGTGGTCTGACCTCTTCTACCGTAAATGGTCCACTCCATCGGGATTTTAGCTTCCCGGGATGCAACTTCAGCCTCGAATTGAACAAAAGCACACGATCTCCTTTCTTGAAGGTGTGCATCTGAATGTGGCGATCGTGGATCAACTTCGTGTGCTCCTTGTATATCCGAGAGTTCTCATATGCATTCATTCGCAGCTCATCAAGTTCATTTAATTCAAGTAACCTCTTCTTCCCCGCTTCATCATAACTCAAGTTGAGCTTTCTCAGTGCCCAATGTGCTTTGTGCTCTAACTCCACTGGTAAGTGACAGGCCCGACCATATGCCAACCTAAAAGGTGTGGTGCCTATAGGTGTCTTGTATGCCGTCCTGTATGCCCACAACGCATCCGGTAGTAAGGCACTCCAATTCTTCCTCGTGGAAGCCACAGTACGCTCCAAGATCTTCTTAATTTCGCGATTGGAGACCTCCACTTGTCCTTGAGTTTGCGGGTGATACAGGGTACCAATGTTATGTTTGACCCCGTATTTCCTCAATAATGCTGAGAACTTTTGATTCCTAAAGTGCGTACCCCCATCACTAATGATCATTCGGGGCACCCCAAACCTGCAGAAGATATTTTCCTTAACGAACTTGCACACTACAGTAGAGTCATTAGTCCTTGTAGGTATTGCCTCTACCCACTTCGACACATAATCAACAGCTAAAAGGATGTACAAATTCGAATTTGAGGACACAAAGGGTCCCATGAAATCTATACCCCATAAATCAAATACCTCAACCTCCTGGAAAACATTTTGGGGCATCTCTTGTCGTTTTGAAATGTTACCCGCTCTTTGGCAGGAATCACATTGCTTCACGAACTCATAGGCGTCTCTAAACAAGGTAGGCCAATATAGGCCACTTTCCAGTACTTTGGTTGCCGTACGAGAGCTCGCATGGTGTCCGCCCGTAGGTAGAGTGTGGCAATGACGAAGAACACTCTCGTATTCCACCTCAGGTACACACTTGCGTAGGACACCATCCCTGCATTGCTTCAAAAGGATAGGGTCATCCCAAAAATAATATCGTAGAGAATAGAAAAATATCTTCTTCTCTTGATACGTCCAATCATCCAGGATGATCCTGCAAGTAAGATAATTCACGATATATGAAAACCACTGATCCTTAGAAGTCACTTTCAAAAGTTGTTCATCCGGAAATGTCTCGGTAATGGGTATGTGCAAATCTTTTTCATCTACCCTCTCTAACCTAGACAAATGATCCACCACAACATTTTCAATCCCCGTCTTGTCTTTGATTTCGATATCAAATTCTTGTAAGAGTAAGATCCACCTAATAAATCTAGGTTTGGCATCTTTTTTCTCCATCAAATATTTAATAGTGGCATGGTCAGTCCAAACTACAACTTTCGATCCAACTAAATATTGCCAAAATTTTTCAAAAGCGAAAACAACGGCAAGCAGTTCTTTTTCAGTAGTGGTGTAATTTAGTTGGGCATCATTCAAAGTCTTAGAGGCATAAAAAATCATGGCGGGTTTATTGTCCACCCGTTGTCCCAACACAGCTCCTACAGCGAAATCGGATGCATCACACATGAGTTCAAACGGCTTCGTCCAATCCGGTGTTTGAACAACCGGTGCGGAAATCAATTTTTCCTTCAGTACGTTGAACGCGTGTAAACATTTTTCATTGAAATAAAAAACAACATCCTTCTCTAAAAGCTCGGATAAAGTTTTGGTGATTTTTGAAAAATCCTTTATGAACCGACGATAGAATCCGGCGTGACCTAAGAAACTTCTTACCCCTTTGACCGAATTTGGTGGGGGCAATTTGGAAATTACTTCAATTTTTACTGGATCTACCTCCAAACCTTTGCTAGACACTTTATGTCCTAGCACTATCCCTTCACTCACCATCATATGACATTTCTCCCAGTTGAGGACCAAATGTGTGTCCTCGCATCGTTGTAACACCTTATCCAGATTATAAAGGCATTCATCAAAAGAAGCACCATAAACCGAGAAATCATCCATAAAGACCTCTAGACATCGTTCTACCATATCAGAAAAAATGGCTAGCATACAATGCTGAAAGGTCACTGGTGTGTTGCATAATCCAAAGGGCATGCGGCGGTACGCGAAAGTTCCATAGGGACAAGTGAAAGTAGACTTCTCTTGGTCCTTAGGATCAATCGAAATCTGATTGTACCCCGAGTACCCATCTAGAAAATAGAAATGTGATCGGCCGGCTAATCGCTCTAAAATTTGATCTATAAACGGAAGAGGAAAGTGATCCTTTAGCGTAGTGGCATTCAGTCGTCGGTAATATATACAAACTCGCCACCCGGTTACCAAGCGGGTGGTGACAGGTTCATTTAAAAGATTGTGAGTAACAGTTATTCCCCCCTTCTTAGGGACTACCTGCGTGGGACTCACCCATGTCGAGTCTGAAATTGTGTAGATGATCCCTGCGGAAAGAAGCTTAATTACCTCCTTCTTCACAACCTCCATCATGCTCGGATTCAGTCGATGTTGCGGTTGAATCCCGTCTTGGCTCCCTCCTCGAGCCGAATCTTATGCTGGCACAAAGTAGGGGAAATCCCCTTGATATCTGCAACAGACCACCCAAAAGCTCCCCGGTGGTTCTTCAGCACTATCAACAACTGGTCCTCCTCTTCAGCACTCAGATAAGCAGAAATAATCACCGACAACTTTTCTTCCTCAGCTAGAAAGGTGTACTTGAGGTGCGGTGGCAGCGGCTTCAACTCCAATTCCGGCGGGCTGATTAAGGATGAATGAAGTTGTGGGGGAAGTTCGCCTAAATCTTCATAATACCTCGCATAGAAGCATGGAAGCATATGAAGCATCTTGGCGCACTCCTTCAGTGATTTGCTTCTCATCCAATCATGAGTGATATTGACTAAACAAGCCTTGAGTGGTAATTCCGGATATGCATCAAAAACTGAATTTGCTATAGAATCATCTTCCGTAGAGGGAGGAATGTCCTCATCTTCATCATTCGGGAACCCTACATCCTTGCAAAGGGATACCACTTTGGTCTTCTCCATGATGTCCACAGCCAAAGTCCCTTTTTTCCACCTTGGTCATTACATGGGCCATATCCAAAAATGGCTTCCCTAAACACAGTGCGATATTGTTATCAAAATGCTTTACCATGTGGCATTGCTCCTTGGATTTAGATGAAGTGGCGCTGGAAGGCATGACCATCTCAAATCGGTCATCGGCTATACCTAAGGTCAAAAGACCTCTCCCCATCTCAAGTATCATGTCGACTGTAGCTTGGAAGGGTCGTTCGAGCAGTAGCTCATTGCCTTGCTCATCTTGCATCTCCATGACGACAAAATCTTCTGGAAATACAAATCGATCCACTTTCACTAGCACATCTTCACAAATCCCATATGGCTTTACCACTGAATTGTCTGCCAATTGGATTTTCATGTTGCTTGGACGTGACTCCTTCAATCCCAGCTTCTTGAATATAGAAAGAGGCATCAAATTAATGCTCGCCCCTGAGTCACATAGTGCTTCACCAAATTTAACTTTCCCAATGTAACATGAAATGTTAAAACAGCCTGGATCTTGCCTCTTTGGTGGCAATGTGCCCATGATGAAGGCACTGACCTGTTCCTTAAGCACAACAACCTCTGTGTCCGGGATTTTTCTCTTCTTAGTGATGATGTCTTTCAGAAATTTCCCGTAAGAAGGGATTTGCTCAATAGCTTCCAATAAAGGGATGTTGACTGAAAGCTTTCTGAAACTGTCTAAAAACTTTTTAAATTGGGTGTCTACCTTCCTTGCCTTAGCACTGTTCGGATAAGGGACCGGGACATCCTGTGCCCTTTGATGCGGTGGCACATAGGGTGTCCTTTTCTGAGGCTCCTCCTCCTCTGCAATAGGATTGTCAGTAGCATCCGCTGCTATGTCCTCAACTGGTTCTGTGACTGGTATGGGCAGCTCCTCAGTGGCCTCACCTTCGATTTCTACTTGGGGTTTGCTTGGTTCATCGGCTCTGGGATTTAACAGTTTCTTGCCACTTCTTAGCAAGATGGCCTTCGCCTGCTGGTTTCCTCCTGGAACATTAGTATTACCCGGAAAACCTGGGTGCGCCGACTTCTTCAAATTGGCTATTTCCGCTGCCATTTGTGTCATGGACGTCTCTATTGTCCTCATTTGAGCCCCATGGCTCTGCAGTGTCTACCCAAATTGGTTCATAAACTCCCCTTGTTGCTTTATTTGCTGACCGAAAGTAGTCATGAGTTCTTGATTTTGCTTTATCACCTGATTGAGCAGCTCTGTGCTCTTATCCTCCGCTACAGGTTGGGGTTTTGCATCTAGATCCTGCAAGAAGTTGTTTGGATCCTTCCAGGAGAACTTCTTGTCTTTCCTCCATGAATAGTCATTATTTCGGTAGCCTTGCTGCTGCCTCATGAATTTAACTTGAGCCTCATCCTCAGACTCAGCATCCTCCTTTGCAAGCAGTTTCTTTGCGAGAAGATCCATCTTCTCATTCAGCTCCTTGATTGCTTTAGATTCACCTGCCACTCGAACTTTCTCCACGGCACCTCTTTTGCCCCATGATTGCTTCTTGGCCATGTTCTTTAGGATTTCCCAACACCTGGTGTCCGTTTTGTTCAAGAAGAATCCTGAGCCGGCTGAATCAAGGTTGCTTCTATCATGCTCGGAGAGAGCAAAATAGAAGATCTTGACTTGTTTCTCCTTATCAAGCCCATGATGCGGGCACTGCCTGAGCATGATTTGAAACCTTTCCCAGGTCTCAGAGTAGGTCTCTCCTACTTGTTGGGTGAAGTTGTGGATCTTCCTGATCATGTCATTGGTCTTCTCGGGCAGAAAGAACCTCTCGAAGAAAACCTCCACCATGTGGTCCCAAGACTCCACATATTCATCGTCCAAGTTATGTAGCCATTCTCGCGCGTTTCCCGCTAGAGAACTTGGGAAGAGCTTCAAGTAGAGCACATCTTGTGGAAATCTATCGATTTTTATCATATCACAATTCTCCACAAATTGACTTATGTGCGCGACGGGGTCTTCATTTTTGAGCCAATGGAAGGCATTCGACTTCACCAGGTTGATTAATGCCAGATCAATCTTGTATGTCGGAATATTAACCGCTTGCTTCTTGATCGGCCCCTTGGAAGCGGATGAGGAAGAAGCCTTGATCTTCTCCCATATTATCTGTGGCTCATCCATCTCTTCTTGTTCGGGTTCAGAAATTATATCCTCCAGATGGTTTTGATTATACTCTTCCTCGTCTTCCGGTCCCGGCAGCGGAACCTCTGGTGCGTGCTGCGTGTAGTCGGTACTACGCGTCTTCACCATGCACCGTACCTGCAAATAAAACAATCAAATTTCAGTACAGTGCTTGACGATTGCAAATATTTAGAAAATAGATTATAAATTTTTGGAATGATAAAAAAAATAAAAAAAATGTGGCCTAGAGTGGCTGCTTGCAGCACTTGTAGTGCCAACATTTGTCGTATCCCCAGCAACGGCGCTAAAAACTTGACGCAAATTTACCGTGCGTAGAAATGCAAGTGAACGCGTCGAAGTAATACATGCCTTTGTGAGGCCCGAGTCGAACTCAAGGATACGTGAAATTGTCGGAGACTCTTACTAACTACTCGCGATCAGCTAAGCCGATTAAATAGTTGAGAATTATTGAAATTAAAAGAAAATAAAAAGGGAAACAAAACAAAATAATCGATTAAATGTTTGGTTTAATCAATTCAAAATGAGATATTTAGGATTGCGGTTTCACCGCGGGTTTTCATTGTATCAAATTCTATATAGTCACTCAATTTTATCTCTCTATCCGGGTAGTGGCATGAAATCAGAATTGTCCACTGTCGTGGTACAATTCACTACCTGTGTCTAGGTCGGTTCCACCGTCGTAGTAACCTATACCCTAAACTAGGTGCATTAAAAACGACCTCTCGGTATCCACCATTAATCTTACACCACCTTGTTCAAGGGATTTGTCAATTAATGTAAATTATGTCTCTTTTCAACCATTAATTCTTCTTTCAAAGCAATTAAGGGCATTAGATTATTATTATGGTGATCAAGCATAACAATATATTTGAGAAAACGAAACTATACCACAGATTCAAGAGATAAGATATGAATTACTATGATAAAATCATCATACAATGCATTCCCGGGCTACTCCCAATCCTAAAGACAAAGGGGATTAGCCCCGCATGTTCATCTCAGAGCAAAATATGGAGTAGAAAAAGGAAAACATGGAGAAAAACGTGATTGAGTGGTGAAACCCCTGAACGGAGAAGATCCAAGCGATCCTTGGCATAGAATACGCGTTCTCCCGCCTTTCGGTGGTGGAAATCGTCTTCTTCGGCATCCGGATCGGCTGGGGCATGCTCTCGGGCTCCGTTCTTCTCTCCACCTCTTCTCGGGATGTGTGCAGTGGCCAATGACGTGATGATTCCCTCTTGGTCTTCGTCATTAGGTATATTTCCAGAATTAGGTCGCCAATTAATCACAACCGTCCGATTAAGATCAATCTGAAACAAACTCATATCTGACGGTGTCGATACCATCAACACGGGTCGATGGTATCGACCTAGCGCGATATCGGCAGTTCTTCTTTTCTTTTGTCTTTGCGCCTGATTTCATCTCGATACCATCGACGAACCTGTAGTGACAATTTTGTCTTTTTGTGTCATTGTAGCTCCACCAGTCGATAATATCGACATATGAGTCGATATTATCGACATACTTCTCGCCAACAACCTGATGGTATCTCGATACCATCGACATCCCTGTCGATAGTATCGAATTTCTTCTGGTCCTTGCGTCTGGCAACCTGTGGTCCGGTCGATGGTATCGACCACTGTCGATGGTATCGACAGTAGCAGGTACTTGTTTTTCCTGAAATTAACACACGAAACCACATAAGTCTACACAAAACATATTCTTTTGATAATTAATACTCAAAATGCTGAAATAAGGGAACTTTGACATAGAGAAGTAGCATAGACCAAAGCAGATGAATTATGCAACATTAACCATGAAAATGACTAATAAATGCATAAAACACATATCAAACAAGTCTATAAATGCGACTCAAAATCATCGCATCAGTGATCAACCATAGATGACTCATCATTTGATGAAATATGGATCTTGGCTTACTAGAAGGTTTTATGCTGCAATCTTCAAAATTGGTAGTGAGGGCTATAAATTTGAACAAAATGGTGGGAGCAATAGTTAATTAAAAGCCTAATTAATATTGTCAAACTTATCAAAACAAATTAATCAAAAGTGTTTTGATGAAATCTGTAAACTTTCTTTTGTAGAATCTAATGGAAAACACAAATATGTTTTCTTTGCGATTGGTCCTTGAAAAGGACAATCTGAATGGGAATAACTTCCATAACTGATTCCCAACATTGAAAATCGTTCTCAATCAGGAGCACAAGCTCAATGTCCTAGAGACATCCAGTGTTAGATGAACCTCCTCCCACTGTGCCTAATGCTGACAAGGATTCTTACTAGAAGCACTCTAAAGATTTTGTGAATGTCATGTGCCTTATGTTGTCCTCAATGAACTCTAAGTTGCAGATACAACATAAAACATGGATGTTATTGAAATAGTTACACATCTTAAGAAAATGTACCAAGATCATGCAAGACAAGAGATATGGTGTCTTGAAGGTATTGTTCAAGTGTAAGATAACAGAAGGAGATAATTTTAGGTCCCCACACACTCAAGTTGATTGGGTATGTGGAGAACCTTTCTAGACTGGGATTTCCCTTGGATCAAGTGTTGGCAGCATATATGATTCCACAGTCACTATTGGAATCATACAGCCAGTCTGTCATGAACTATAACATGAATATTTTTTACAAGTCATTCTTAGAATTGGTTGGCTTGTCGAGGACAGTTTAAGAGGAGATAAAGAAGGACAAACCCAAATCTATGATTATGATTGGAAGAGGGGAATCCAAGAGAAAAGGAAAAGCTAAAAAGATTTCAAAGCCAGTCAGAAACTAAAGTCTTTTGCACGAAAAGCTAAAGTAGGAGTGAATAAGGAAGGAAAGTAGCACCACTATAAACAACCTGGATACTGGAAAAGAAACTACCCTCTTTATATACAGGATCTTAGGAAGAAGAAGGAGATAGAGATCTTCACTTCAGGACCCAAGAATAAGTAAGCTAGAACTGTGCAGAGCAAGAGTTGCTGCCACTATAGTTGGAATTTGTCATTCATGTAATGGGCATGTAATAGAATTAGTGAATTGTTATTATGTACCTACCATTAACAAAAAAACATCATGTATATTGTATGGACAAGAATATAGTGAATATATTTGATGTTTTGCTTTCAAATATATGATCTTTTGTGGTAGTGGCCACAATGTCTCATAGTTTATATTTGAGTTATAGAGACATATACTAAAAGAATTGACATCTAGAGTGTGTACATGAGAAATGCATTCCTAGAATCCATAATGATGGTTTTCTAGACACTTTTAGCTATTGAACCAATAGAGAATTGTGAGTCTTATATGTTGGGAAATATGATAAAAACACATTTCACTAGATGTAATGAGAGAGCAAGTATTATATTAGGGCTCATACATATTGATGTATGTAGACCTTTTATATTAAATGCTACAGGTAGTTACTAGTACCTCATTATATTTACTAATGTTCTCAATAGATATGATAATTTGCATTTTATGAAATACAAGTATGAATCTCTTGAAGTGTTCAAAGAGATCATGAATGAAGTACATAACCGTCTTGGTAAAAGTATTAAGACACTTCAATGTGATTGATGTTGAAATATTTTAACCAAGATTTTAAGGACCTTCTAGGAGACCATGATAGTGTATCATGGTGAACTTCACCTAAAACATAATGATAGTGTATCATGATGATGGATCAGTAAGAAGGAATCACACCCTATTATTCGTGGTGTAATCAACAATAAATCTAGCTAATCTTCCATTTCCTTTCAGGCACATGCTTTACATTAAAATAATGTATCATTTAAAATGGTTCAAAAGACACCATATGAAATATGGCATGGAAAGTATCCAGATGAGTCTTTTATAATGATTAGGATTGAACACTTACGCAAGAAATTAGTTTCTTGAAAAAAAATTGTCCACAAATCACATAAATGTTATTTTGTTGAAAACTACTTTTATATTCCAATCCAATAATGGCATAGTGGGAGCATATTTATATTACACATAATGATGGGTAATAACATTCTTATACTGCAAATGTTAAACCTTGTTGTGAAGTACCATCTCTGTGAATGGTTTAGGAAAAGCATCCTATATGATAGGAATCAAGATCTATAGAGATTGATCTAGAAGGCTTCTTGGCCTAAGAAAGATCACATAAATTAGCATGATGTTGAAGGGGTTGAGCATGCATGACTTAATGAGATAAAACTTTTCCATGTTCCATGGAGTTAGTCACTCAAGAACCATGGTGTCCTACTTCTTGTGAAGAACATGAACACCTAGATAGATTCCACGTGCATTCACAATTGGATCTATCATGAATGCAATATTATGTACTCATCATGTTGTCTTGTATGTATTGGACATGCTGAGTTGGATATTAGTCAAAATCTAGTGAAATTCATTGGTCTTCCATAACGAACATGCTTAAGTATTTGATAAGCGCGGAGGAAGAGTTGGGTGTAAAGGGTTACACTGATGTAAGCTTCCAAAATGAAAAAGAAAATTAATGATTGCAATCTAAATTTGTGTTTGACCTTAGATAGAACTATAAGCTGGAAGACTTCTAAGCAAGAGATAGTTGCTAATTCTAAAATAGAAGTTGAGTATCTTAGACTTATGTGAACTACAAAGGATATTGTATGGATCAAGAAGTTCATATAGATGAACTTGTGGGAGGTCCCAACCATTGATGACACGGTTGAAATATTGTGACAATAGTGGAGCTAGTGGATAGGCAAGTAATCTCAGATAGCATACTATGACACTTCCATCTCATACAAGAAGTCTTACGGTGAGGTGATGTGAAACTTGCAAAATACTGACTAGAGGCAAATGTTGTTAACCCATTTTTAAAACACTTGTGAAACATGATGGGCATGTTAAGATCACTTGGAATAAGATTTTTGGGTGATTGACTCTAAGTGTAAGTGGGAGTCTATTGGTATGTATGCGCATATAGCCAAACATATGATGATTGTAATGGGGCATCATATACTTGATTTAATAATGATAAAGGTAATTCAGACTATTATGCTTGTTTCAATTAAGAGATGATGACACAAACATAGTAGATGTCTAGAGAATGATGTTACTCGATGACATTTATCTTCAAGTTGAGGACCTAAAAAATGATATGATATCATATCATATGTATGATAAGAGTACATATATTCTTATTATGTCCCTAATCAAATATTACTATATAAGAAAAATAGACAACAGTAATACATAAGACTAGAGTGTGCCTTGAGTGATGACAAAATCTCATGAGTCATGATATGTGATATCAAGTCAAATACACATGCTCATGTTAGAGAACAATGTGTCCAATAGACCCACCTTAAAAGTGATAAACGGAGACCATGGCATGGTAGTCAGAGTCATATCATCTCTCATAGTGATAGTGGTGATTATGGTTCTTGGACTTGAAGGCACTATATCCATCATAGGTTGTTCAATGTATTTCAACATCACAATGTAACCTTGAATAAGGGTTGCAATAAAGGTGATGTTGGGGTGCATTGTGACACATGGGGATTGATTGTGAGTGATGTATATGGGATTTCTCCCTCCTATAAGAGATTGATATCCATGCCACTTGATAAGCAAGACTGAGAAATGTATGGCCATACTCATGTAACTCAATATGTGATATGTGAGCTCACATGCATCTCAGATAGTCTTCTCTAGTTCAAGGAACATGGATTGAACGTTCAGAGGATGATGATTCCATGCCTTGAGTTTAATACAGATATTAACACTAATCACAAATTGTAGGTTGAAGTTGCTCTCCAACTTTCTGAATTACTTGGGTAGCAATGATGTGTTGCTAGATACCGCTCATTGCTTGTGATGTCATAATTTTGTTATGGACATTCACTACCAACGTAATAGGGTTATGAATAGGATGCACTTGGAATAGGATTTTATTTGTGAAGGATGTTAAATTTGATTTGGGTATTTACTTTAAACAACAATGGTTCAGAATTGGATGACTAGACTGTGAACAACTGGTTCAAGTGTTGAATCGATCAATTCAAGTGTCAGGTAAATTGGAAACAACATTGGTTGAAAAATACTTGAACCTGGGGTATGAACCAATTGGTTCAAGGTATGAGACTATCGGTTCAAGTGTTGAATCGCCCAGTTCAATGATAAATTTGATTGGATCAAGGATAGATGATGACATCATGTTTTGCATTAATCGAATATTGAATGCCAATGTGATTCAAAAAAAGAAAGCATATGAACCAATCGATTCAAGGCTTGAACCAACCAAATCACCTATGAACTGACTAGTTCAACAGTAAACCAATTGGTTTACTATTTGTAGGTTCCAAAAAATTTATGAAATTACATCTCTTCGACTCCCAGATCGACTGGAAACAATAACAGTGGCCTTCCTATAAATAGAGGGGTATTAGGGGTTTCCCAGACACAACAATAAGCTCTGACAATTGTTGTCCTCTATGGTTATGGTAACCAAGATAGCCTGAGCAAGTCCTACCCATCAAAGGGAGGGATAGCAAGGGGGAGACAATTAGGAGAGCAAGTCAGCACTAGCACCCTGATGTTTAAAAGGACAACTCCTTTCTGTTGGATATGGTAGCTCAATGTGGAGTTCTTCATGGTCCACATGGACTACTAGGGAGGCTATGAGATCATTGCCACCCATTAGGAGAATACTAACAGCCACCGTCCATGGTGTTGTACCTGGAGGCTGTTGTTGATGAATGTTGGAGTGATGTTCGGAGAAGAAGCATGCTACTGCAAGGATAAGTCACTATACTTGCTCCGGGACCAGGTATATCTCTTGCAACCCTCTTTCCTAGACACATTATTGTTGACGTGATCTGCTGGTTTAAGAATCGAGACTGAAAATTTTGTTTTCAATACCTTGTATGTCACCCTGATTTCACAATAGTGTATTAGAGTCACGTCAATTTATAGTTTATTTGGTTTTAAATCAAGGTGAACGGATTTGGTTTTTTATCATTTATTTCATAAAATGTGAATATTAAAATGATTAATGTGCATATTCACTTAAAAACCACACGAGGTCCCATATATATATATATATATATACATATATATATACATATATATATGTATATATATATATATATATATATGTATATATATACATATATATATGCATGTATATATATACATATATATACATATATATATATATATATATGTATGTATGTATATATATACATATATATACATAGATATGTGTGTATGTATATATATGTGCAATCAATATGTGTCTCCCTAAAGTTGGTTTTGATTATCGATGTTAAGTGTGGTTATGGCCAATAACCCCTAGATCTATGTGCTTGGTTGGATGGTTGTTATCCTATTTATATCTTCATTTGCATTCTGAGCCTCTCTCTTCTTTTCCATTTGTAAAAGTATTAGTTCTTTCCTTCCCATGCTTCCCTTGAATATAAATTGAGGTTTCCCTATTACCATGTAATACGATAAATAGCATTAGGATAGTTTTAATTTTTATTATGACAAAGAAGACGCTCATCAGATGAACCGCCTAGGTCAAAAGATGAAACGATCAATTGGAGGACTAAGTAAGGACAAACAATTGTAGGAACTGAATCGATCGGCCGGTGGCCCAATCAAATCGATAGACTGGAGGTGTCCAGAAATTGTGTGGATGAGAGACTAGACAGTCAATCCAACAAACCAACCACCCGACTAGGAGGCAAGCCAATCGGTTCAAATATT
Source organism: Alisma plantago-aquatica (assembly GCA_963693085.1). Taxonomy (NCBI): domain Eukaryota; kingdom Viridiplantae; phylum Streptophyta; class Magnoliopsida; order Alismatales; family Alismataceae; genus Alisma; species Alisma plantago-aquatica. The sequence goes on along the minus strand of OY856411.1, from coordinate 713,598,720 downwards.
GAACCAATCAACATAGATTGGTTTTGTTACGACCCCAACTCCCGATAAACCCTAATTAAGGGAGACCAAGAGGTCGAAGCTGCACCCATAACTTCTGGATCAAAGGTTCGACACTTAACCAAGAACAATTATTAATTTCAACAATCACATAATTCCTGAAAAGAATATGTACTCTATTTATTACACACTTTATCAAGAATCTACCTTATTGACTTGGATTCACTTTCTAGGGTTTTTGTATCCATTTAGGGTTTCATTAATCTTCATTAGGGTTTCTTAGATCAATTCTTCAAACTTTATCCCTTTTAGGTCAACAAACCCTAAAATACTCTTTTCTACTCATATAAACCCTAATTTCTCAAATTATCCATTTTAATAATCTTTTATACCCAAATTGACTTAGGATCAACATATCCCTATTTATTCATGGATTTGAACAATTGAAACAATTAAAATACATATTCATCTAAATTAGGGTTTTCAAGCTCATGAATGCATATTCATGCACGAAACCCTAAATTAAGCCACTTATATAAAAAGATCATCTTTTTAGATTCTATCTTCACATTTATCAACAACAAGTTAATATTGGCTTGAATTATCCATTGAACAACATTAAATCCATCTATCATCAAATCTAAGGGTTTTTCATTAATTAAATCATTAAAGATGATAGCTTTATGTATTTTTCAAATTTCAAGCATATTTATGCACATAATCTCTAAATCAAACTCATTATGTGCAAAGATCATCCTTTTTATCTTAAAGTACCTTTTTACATTTAACAGATTATTATCAACTTTAATGATCCATTAAACCCTATTAAACACTTTATTCATTTCAAAATAGGGTTTCTTAATCTTTAATTTATTAAAGATGATAATTTACACTACTTTTCGAATATCAAGAGGAATTATCTTCTGACTATCTTTTTATTGAATTCCTCTCATTTTTATGAGAAAAATTCATATATTATTTGTCCTAATCGGAGTTACCAATCTTTAATTATGAATTTAGTAAGATTTTACTTACTTGGCCAATCGGAGAGCACCATGTGTCTATTCCATGCAACGTTGCTTGCAGATTTGTAAACATAACAAAAAGACGCGATTACCCTCCACTTAACCAGCTGATCCAGCACATTGTGGAGGGGTAGAACTGTCTAACGACCCTTAGGTCATCTCCTACCTTCGACCAGCAGCAATGGCCGCTTAGGACGGCTCTTTACAGGGCTGCTCCTCCCTCTCCAAGGTCTAAAACTCCACACCAACCACTGCCCCACCTCTGGCGTAGCTGGGCGCACCCAGGGCACCCTTAAAACTCGGCCAATATGGCCCGGGTTTGTAGAGTTTACCTGCCATTGCAGTCGCCCTGTGAAGACGTGCTGCTGCTATGGCGCGCTATTGAAGGCATGGCGATGTTGACTGGAGCTTGCTCTGATATCGGGGAAGGTGCAGCTTATTTTGCAACCCGACTTGGTCTCCTACTTGTGCCAAGATCACAATGCTTTCCTCCGCTAGGGTTTATGGGTGAGAACATGGAATAAGAAGAGAAGATGGTGTGTGGGATCTTTTGAACTCGGCCCAAGGCCTTACCCCTTATATAGGGGACTGTAGGAATGCCCTGGGATGCTTGCCCTCGAAGCAAACAAGCCCTCTTCTAAATAGGAAAGTGCTTCCTTCACTACTAAGCAAGTCTCTCTCTTTTTCCTAATTTCCTTTTATTATCCTTCTTCTTTAATTATTAGGATTTCAAAAAGTATATCTTTCATCTTCTTTGTACTTGCTTTTTAATTTATTGACACAAAATTATACTCTTTTATTAGAAAATACTTCCTTTCTATCCTTATCACAAAATCCATTAATAATGTATCACATTATCCTCTTATTTTGCAATTTTAGTATTTTCTCTTTCCTTCCTCTTTATTGGGACTCCTTGGATCCCAAGAAACTCTATTATTTCGAAATCCTTTTTATTGGATACTCATTATCCTTCTAGATGCATCTAAATGCATTATTTCTCCTTTATCATGTTTATTTCTTATTAAAATAACTCTTTTTGAGGTTTTCTCTTTATTTCTCTTTTATTTTCGTCATTGGCATTTCTTTTAATATTATCAACCTCATGGATACGAAATTTCACCAAGAAATCTCATTTATGCCTCTTTCCACTCATTTTCCACATTTTATCATTATTTTCAAGTTCTTTCTTAATAAAGGAATACTTAATTAATCTTTTCTTTTCTTATTGCCTTTTCTTTGCAACTTTGGACTCCTTGGAACCCAAGGAACCCAAGAGGCACGAAATCCCTATTTGGATTTGCCTTCTAGAGGTTTCCACATTTTTCATTTCTCAAATATTCAATTATTCATTTTCTAATTGAATTTCCTTATTATTTGGGCCCAATAGCCAATAAATCCCACAACACAAACATCAAGGCTATTGTAAACAGAATCCATTTATTCAAAACAAATTATATCATTATTTGTTCAAATATCCTTAATATGAGAAATTACATTTCTCGACAAATGAACCCAAAAATTGGGGTTGTAACATCCTTCCCCTCTTATAGGAATTTTGTCCTCAAAATTCTATCAAGCAAACAAACAATTCAGGATAAGACTTTTCCATATCCATCATTTGCCCCTATGTGGATTTACCATACTCATGGCGTCTCCAAAGAACCTTTATCATCACATATTATTTTCTCTGAGTTCTTTCATATTGGCGTCTATAAACTGCACAGGTGGACTCAGGCCATTTCAGCCTCCCTTGGGGCTCACTAGGTTCATTGCTCAGCACATGGTCGGGTACCTCACATAGTACTCTAAATTGGACACATGGAACTCATCACACATTTCTTTATCCTGAGGGGTAAGGTTAAGCTTCCCACTAATTCATCTATGTGGACCCATGTATCGGGGACTCATCTTTCTTAGTTGTAACTTAGAGGGGTCAAATTTTCATTTCACATATTCTCCCACAGTGAACTGCATGTCAGTCTACTTTGCATTTGCTCACAACTCTCGTTGTCTCTAGGCTCCTTTCAGCCATTGCACGATCAAAGCGACTTCATCTACACGCATTGTGGCCCTTTTCTAACCATCACATGGTCCTTTCACCAACATCACCTTACTGAAGTGGTGACCGACACAACCTCCCTTATAGAGCTTCTTTAAATCCCGATACTGCCTATGGTGGTCTTTCATAGGACAAGAACTGTCTCTAGATATCACCCTGAATGAGTACACATGCTCTCATCAAACCCTTTAGTCTGGATCATACTAACCATTAGTTAGGGGTGATAAACTGTACTAACATAGAGTTCTTCATGTACCTTCTTCCATCTTCTTTAATGGAACCTTTAGGTCATTCTTTTGAACTCGCCTCATAGTGTAGTTGAACCATCTCTCTCATATGTGGTTCAACCAGATCTGTCCCTTGACAGTACTCTTTCTTTCTCATGTCATCTAGGTAAGGCGGTCTACCATAACCCATATTGCATCTTGACCTTCCTTGGTCTAGGGGAGACTTATCGCAACATCCATAGTGATGAACTCCCATTCCCTCTCGGGAACTCTTTATCCTCTATATCAAGGTATTGGGTTACCGGTGCTCATCCTTCACCTTCTGTCATGCATGGCAACATACCACATGCAACCTCATCTCCAACATCCACAGTACTGCTACCACTCATTATTTCAGTAGTACCATGGTATATGGTGACCTTAAAATCACAATTTCCTATATGTCATGATTCCGCAAGATCGATTTCTTCAAAAACCCTAAACCACTCTCATCAGGGTTTCATCACCTTCCTATCCAAAGAAGTGTATCTGAGGTTCTATCACCATCCTTTCAATATATCAAGGACTAGACTGACTAACCAAACAACCATTAACTTTTCCACATATCTCGTTACATCTGAGTGTTAGCCAAACACATCTTCTTTTCCAAACTTAGGGTTAGTCTAACAACCTCTTCTAGCCAAACTAGGCAGATATATCTCAACCAGAGCATCCATTACTACTTCACATCCATACATATTAGGTAACATTGAAGATATACACTTACATGTATTTCACTTATCATCTTAACTCTTAACTCTAAGTCTATCTTCATTGAGAGCACTTTTGAGCTCATTTTCTTGGTAATCAAACTCAACCTTGTATGACTTCATATCTCATGATAACATCATCCTCATAAGGTGACTACCTCATTCCTCTTAGTGTTTGCAAACCATCCATGTATCATTCACTTTACCAGGGTATGTTATCATCTTTGTCCTCATACCTCATAGCAGCGTTCCAACTCACATCATCTTTTATCCTTGGTGTATAGCATGTGTAATGTCCTATCTCTCACTCCCATAACAAGAGGAAATAAGCATTTGGCTGCAGTCCAAATATAGAGTTCTTCCTATTCCAAGAGTAGAGATGGTACATCCCACCTTGCCAGTACACCTTTAAATCTAAGTTGAAACGTACCACATATGTCTCAACATCACATTCATCTCAATATCAAAGTTACTTCCATGGAAAACTAGTCTTGAAACTACTTGGTCCAAACACAATCCTTGGTCACCTCCTCTAGGTCCATGGGGGTACCGACACTTATGGGGTCATCCCTCTTCCCTTATGCATCCAGAGAGTGCCCTATTCATCTATCCTTTGGGTCCCATGAGTTCATGAAGGTGATCAATCTCCTAACCCATGTCCCTCAGACAATAATATATGTTACCTCCCGACCCTATGGTCATGTACAACTAGGGAATTAGGCAAATCCTACTTCCATCGATCTTATCCCCACTTGACCCTAGGATAGGCTTAGGATTCTCCATTTATAGTACATGTCCAACGTAGAACCTTGCCCAAGCCTTCATCATCTCTCTTTGTATACATGGGCTGACATCCATCCTTTCATAGGGGTCATGGCGACCTGCCTACCTTGGTCAGCCCCCTTACCGGTTACCTCCATGGTAACACATCCACATGCACTTAGAGATGGATATCTATGGGTCTACAGGTTCATTCTCATACCATGTACTTTTCACTTAGCTTCTCAAGATCCTATGAGACCTCTTTAGGTTACCTTAAACCAACAAAACCGATATACACCCTACCAAAGGGGTCCCTCTCCTAGGATGGGAAGAAAACTATCTCTTGACAACAAGATCACAAAAGCTCTTAGGTCTAGGGTTTACATACACATGAGCCTACTTAACCCTAGCAAGCTATTAAGGCACAAGCAGATAACCTACTGAACCATGCTAGGGCATACTTGTCCTCTTTCCTCAATGCTGGATCAAGATCATACCTTCCTTTATCATAAACCTAGTTGTGAGGGGTTCATCAAACATATCTTAAACTTAAGGGACTTCCCTTTTCCTCTATACATGAGGAGTACCATGCTCGAAACTATAGCAACTTAATTCTCGTCATGAGTATTAGGTATACCACTTCCCCTCTTAGGCCTTGGAACCCTAGGTTCACTTTTAGGTGTCCAACTGCATGCTCTATCTCTTAACCATGAATCAAACTTGAAAAAGGCATGACATGCACTTCCTGTCATCCTTCAACTCGAGAAACACTTAGAGTTGGATCCTCCTCAAGGACAAACAACAAGGTACAAGGCCTCACAACCTGTTACTAAACTTTTTCAGGTCCACAAAACTCTTCTTCTCATCTATACCATAGGTACAGAGGTACCAGCAGACTCATCCTCTCTCTAGGGTTTGGTTCCTCTCATGGCCACCAAGACGTCATCAACCTCTAAGGGTCAAGCATGTGGTGACCACTATCATCCACTTAGGTCACATCATCCTCAACTCCCTACTTTTCCTCATATCTCAGAGTCTAGGATTCCAACCTTCTTGCTTGGTTTCCTGCTCTCTCTCTCTAGAGCTAACCCTACAACCAACCTCAGCATTAGAGGTCCTCTCTTCATGAAGGATCAACCTCAAAAGCATCCTCTACATAGGTGAAGCCTAGGCTCAAACTTATGTTTGGTCAAAATCATCCATAACCCTTTATGCTTATTTCATAAGCCGTCCATCATGATTCCTTAACTAGGGTTTCATCCTACTACTGACGTGCCCTGGGTGCAAGCCATACCCTACTTGCACAAGCCCATAGGGTTCTATAGCTTTTTCTCTAGATTTATCCATGGAGGAGCTATCCTTCACTCTAACCTTCTCGACCCTTCCCAGGGTGGGTTGCTAGAGGTACTAGGTCATCCAATGGCTCATAAGGCATCCAAGGCATGTCTATCCAAACACCTGGTCTATCATGACATCTAACTCATCATGTTATCTCTCCCTTTCACTTAGGGTTAGGGTTAACATCATCCTCAAAGGATGTGCTAGGTCTCTGTTTTTAATGGAGATCTCTATCTCCAAGACTAACTCTCTTTACTTATCCTCCTGACAAGGAGGTCTATTCTCAGGTCTAAGGGCATGACAACTTATGTCATACGACCTAAGCATGTATCTATTCTTTAGTTTGTGCTTAATCTATTAATCTTATGTCCATGACATCTTATTTACATACTTTTCATTAATTTGATGGAGGATTCCTTAGACCTTATTAATCTTACCCATACCTCAAGAGGGTGAGGAGAAGAGAGAAAACCATAATCCTTAAGGTCCTTAACAGAATTTGAGTTGAGAAGTGATGAATAAGATGAGAGAGTCCTAAAGGTATCTTATTTCGAATCATACCCTAAGACATTGGCCAGGCAGTCACACGGATCCGGGAGTCCTCGTATTCCGACTAGCGGTGTGGAGGAAATATTGTCAGCCCCCTGTGGTGATCCTTTTCTAGACACCTCCGTCTTTCGGATAATCCTCTAATAACTCCCTTGGGTTCTATGGAGTTTGTAAAATTTAATAATTATTAGTGGTTAACTGAGGAACCTACGCTCTGATACCAAATGTTACAACCCCAACTCCCGATAACCCCCAATTAAGGGAGACCGAGAGGTCGAAGCCGCACCCATAACTTCTGAATCAAAGGTTCGACACTTAACCAAGAACAATTATTAAATTTCAACAATCACATAATTCCTGAAAAGAATATGTATTCTATTTATTACACACTTTATCAAGAATCTACCTTATTGACTTGGATTCACTTTCTAGGGTTTTGTATCCATTTAGGGTTTCATTAATCTTCATTAGGGTTTCTTAGATCAATTCTTCAAACTTTATCCCTTTTAGGTCAACAAATCCTAAAATACTCTTTTCTACTCATATAAACCCTAATTGCTCAAATTATCCATTTTCATAGTCTTTTATACCCAAATTGACTTAGGATCATCATATCCTATTTATTCATGGATTTGAACAATTGAAACAAATAAAAGACATATTCATCTAAATTAGGGTTTTCAAGCTCAGTAATGCATATTCATGCACGAAACCCTAAATTAAACCACTTATATAAAAAGATCATCTTTTTAGATTCTATCTTCACATTTATCAACAACATGTTAATATTGGCTTGAATTATCCATTGAACAACATTAAATCCATCTATCATCAAATCTAAGGGTTTTTCATTAATTAAATCATTAAAGATGATAACTTTATGTACTTTTCAAATTTCGAGCATATTTATGCACATAATCTCTAAATTAAACTCATTACATGAAAAGATCATCCTTTTTTATCTTAAAGTACCTTTTTATATTTCACAGGTTATTATCAACTTTAATGATCCATTAAACCCTATTAAACACTTTATTCATTTCAAAATAGGGTTTCTTAATCTTTAATTCATTAAAGATGATAATTTACACTACTTTTTGAATATCAAGAGGAATTAGCTTCTAACTATATTTTTATTGAATTCCTCTCATTCTTCTGAGCAAAATTCATATATTATTTGTCCTAATCAGAGTTACCAATCTTTAATTATGAATTTAGCAAGATTTTACTTACTTGGCCAATCGGAGAGCGCCACGTGTCTATTCCATGCAACATTGCTTGCAGATTTGTAAACATAATGAAAAGACACGATTACCCTCCACTTAACTAGCCGATCCAGCACATTGCGGAGGGGTAGAACTGTCTAACGACCCTTAGGTCGTCTCCTACATTCGACCAGCAGCAATGGCCACCGAGGACGACTCTTTACAGGGCTGCTCCTCCCTCTCCAAGGTCTAAAACTCCACGCCAACCACCTCCCCACCTCCGACGTAGCTGGGCACACCCAGGGCACCCTAAAAACTCAACCAATATGGCCAGGGTTGGTAGAGTTTACCCGCCATTGTAGCCGCCCTGTGCAGACGTGCTGTTGCTATGGCGCGCTGTTGAGGGCATGGCGATGCTGACTGGAGCTTGCTCTAACATCGGGGAAGATGCAGCTTCTTTCGCAACCCCACTTGGTCTCCTAGTTGTGCCAGGATCACAGCGCTTTCCTCCGCTAGGTTTTATGATGAGAACATGGAAGAAGAAGAGAAGATGGTGTGTGGGATCTTCTGAACTCAGCCCAAGGCCTTACCCCTTATATAGGGGAGTGTAGGAACACCCTGGGATGCTTGCCCTTGAAGCAAACAAGCCCTCTTCTAAATAGGAAAGTGCTTCCTTCACTACTAAGCAAGTCTCTCTCTTTTTCCTAATTTCCTTCGATAATCCTTCTTCTTTAATTATTAGGATTTCAAAAATTATATCTTTTATCTTCTTTGTACTTTCTTTTTAATTTATTGGCACGAAATTATATTCTCTTTTATTAGAAAATACTTCCTTTCTATCCTTATCACAAAATCCATTAATAATTTATCACATTATCCTCTTATTTTGCAATTTTAGTATTTTCTCTTTCCTTCCTCTTTATTGGGACTCATTGGATCCCAAGAAACTCTGTTATTTCGAAATCCTTTTTATTGGATACTCATTATCCTTCTAGATGCATCTAAATGCATTATTTCTCCTTTATCATGTTTATTTCTTATTAAAATAACTCTTTTTGAGGTTTTCTCTTTATTTCTCTTTTATTTTCGTCATTGGCATTTCTTTTAATATTAGCCACCTCATGGATACGAAATTTCACCAAGAAATCTCATTTATGCCTCTTTCCACTCATTTTCCACATTTTATCATTATTTTCAAGTTCTTTCTTAATAAAGGAATACTGAATTAATCTTTTCTTTTCTTATTGCCTTTTCTTTGTAACTTTGGACTCCTTGGAACCCAAGGAACCCAAGAGGCACGAAATCCCTCTTTGGATTTGCCTTCTAGAGGTTTCTACATTTTTCTTTTCTCAAATATTCAATTATTCATTTACTAATTGAATTTCCTTATTATTTGGGCCCAATAGCCAATAAATCCCATAACACAAACATCAAGGCTATTGTAAACATAATCCATTTATTCAAAACAAATTATATCATTATTTGTTCAAATATCCTTAATATGAGAAATTGCATTTCTCGGAAAATGAACCCAAAAATTGGGATTGTAACAGGTTCCATCACATATCTTCATCAACAATAGGTTGGTACATATAATGTGGACCTGAGATGGTAGTAATTCCTTATGGATCCAATGAATTACATTAGTAGGCCACAACCATTGCGTGTATACTTTTAATTGCATATTTTTCATTTGTAGTTATAGCATGTATATGATTCATAAGTATGTGTTGATTGTATATGTATATGTACTTATATAAAATCCCTCAATCAAACATATTAAGTCTGAGATGCTTTCCATAAGAAACACAGATGAAAAACTTAATTAAGTAAGCATAGGTTATGCCAACATGTGGTGTGTTGTCCAACTCATGGAAATGTGATGGTAGTTATGTAGGTATGCAAAAGCAGGGTGCATATTCTATAATTTTGGCTTTTGGGTCAGGCTTAACTAGGTGATCTTAACTAGATTAATTAACTACAAGCATAGATATGGTTAATGACAAGGAGTTGTGCACATCATCTATCCAAGAGCTGCATGATATGCAATTGGTAAAGTTGCCTACCTAAATAGTCATGTTGTGGGAGATCAGCCAAAGATGACTCATCATTTGATGAAATATGGATCTTGGCTTACTAGAAGGTTGTATGTTGCAAGCTTACAAATTGTTTGTGATGGATATCAATTTGAAAATAATAGTGGGAGTGATAACTAATTAAAATCCTAATTAATATCATCAAACTTATCAAATCAAAATAATCAAAAGTGTTTTGAGTAAAGTTGCAAGCTTTCTTTTGTAGAATCTAATGGCAAACACAAGCATGTTTTCTTTGTGATTGGTCCTTGAGAAGGACAAGCTAAATGGGAACAACTTCCATAACTAGTTCAGGATGTTAAGAATTGTTCTCAGTCAGGAATGCAAGCTCTATGTCCTAGAGACACTAGAGCCAGATGAACCTCCTCCCACCGCACCTAATGCTAACAAGGATACTTACTGGAAGCACTCTGAAGATTTTATGAATGTCAAGTGTCTGATGTTGTAATCAATAACTATGAGTTGCAGAGACAACATGAGAACATGGATGTTATTGAGATGGTTACACATCTTAAGAACATGTACCAAGATCAGGAAAGACAAGAGAGATATGATGTCTCAAAGGTGTTGTTCAAATGTAAGATGGCAGAACGAGATCTAGTAGGTCCCCACACACTCAAGTTGATTGGGTATGTGAAGAACCTTGCTAGACTGGGATTCCCCTTGGGTAAGGAGTTGGCCATAGATGTGATTATGTAGTCACTGCTGGAATCATATAACTAGTTTGTCATGAACTACAACATGAATAATTTTGACAAGACATTGTCAAATTGTTTGGTATGTTGAGGACAACTGAAGCGCAAATGAAGAAGGACAAACCCAAATAGGTGATGATGATCCCCAGAGGGAAGTCCAAGGGGAAAGGCAAAGCTAATAAAAGTTCTAAAGCTAGACAAAAACCAAAGTCTTCTACACTAAAAGCTAAAGGAAGAGTGAATAAGGAAGGAAAATTCCACACTGTCACCAGTCTAGACACTAGGAAAGTAATTGCCCTCTTTATATTGAGGATCTTAGGAACAATAAGGAGATAGAGATCTTCATTTCAGGACCTGAGAAGAAGTAAGCTAGAGCTATGCGGAGCAAGAGCTACTGCCACTACAGTTGGAATTTTTCATTCATGTAATAGGCATGTAAGAATTAATAATTGCTATGATGTACCCATCATTAATGAAAAATCATGTATCTTGTACATATAGGAATATTATGAATATATTCAATGTTTTTCTTTCAAAGATATGATGTTTTATGGAAGTGGACCCAATGTCTCATAGTTTACATTGGATAGTTTTCGAGACAGATACTGAATGACTTGACGACTCAAAATTTGTATACATATAGATTGTCATATACTGAATGAATTGATATATACTGAATGAATTGACATCTAGAGCACATAAATGAGAAATCCATTTCTAGAATCCATAATGATGATTATCTAGACTCTTTTGGTTTTTGAACCGATAGAGATATGTGAGTCTTATTTCTTGGGTGATATGACAAAAGCACCTTGCATTAGATGTAATGAGAGAGAAAGTATTCTATTACAGTTCATAAATATTGATGTATGTAGACCTTTTAGAATAAATGCTACAAGTAGTTACTAGTACCTCATTATATTTACTGATGTTCTCATTGTATACATGATAATTTGTATTTAATGAAATACAAGCATGAATCTCATGAAGTGTTCAAAGAGATCATGAATGAACTACATAACCATCTTGGTAAAAGTATTAAGATACTTTGATATCATTGATGTTAACATATTTTAACCAAGAGTTTGAGGACCTTCTGGGAGACCATGATAGTGTATCATGATGAACTCCACCTGAAACATAATGATAGTTTATCATGAAGATGTATCAGTAAGAAGGAAATCAGACCATGTTAGTCATGGTGTGATAATCAATAAATTATCTAATCTTAAATTTCCTTTTGGGCTCATGTTTTACACTAAAATAATGTACTATATAAAATGGTTCAAAGATACCATATGAAATATGGCATCGGAATTGTCCCGATGAGTCTTTTATAAGGAATATGATTGAAAGCTTACATAAGAAAATAGTTTATTGAAAAGCTTTATCAAAAAATCACATAAATGTTACTTTGTTGAATACTTATTTTATATTCCAATCCAACAACAAAGTTGTGTGTTGATCGGGATGGTTGTATTCCTGAAGGGGAACTTAGTTCCATAGGGATCAATGGGAGAAAAGGTAGAACTCAAAAAGTTCAAGATGAACAAGAAATGATTGAACCTAAAGAGGTACAATAGGAACAAGAAGAATCACAAATTGTTGTGGAATCTCAAGTTCCTTATGCAACACAAAACCTCATAGATCTAGTAGAGCACACTTTCAGTTTGAAAGATTATAATATCTTATAACTCAAGAAGGTGGTGAGTTGTCCATATATGATGACCCAACAAACAACCTAGAAGCTATTGAGGGACCATAGTTTAAGAAATGGCTTGAATCCATGAGATCCAAGATTGATTCCATGTAAAACAACAATCTATGACCTTGGTGGATCCACCTGAATGGGTAAGACCCATAGGGTGCATTTGGGTTTGTGAGGAAATATCGACATGGATGGTAGTGTACAAACCTATAAGAGAAAATTGGTTTTTAAGATTTCAACAAAGTTCATGATGTTGAACATAATGAAATCTTCACCAGTTGTTGTGTTTGATTCATCAGGATCATGCTTACTATTGTAGCTAATTATGACTATGAGATTTGGCATATGGATGTTAAAACCATATTCCTTAACTGGAATAATTATGAGGATGTGTGTGTGACACAACCTGAATGTTTTATAAATCCATTAATGCAAGTAAAATTTATAATCTATAAAGGTCAATCTACGGATTGAAGAAAGTTTATTAGAACTAGAATCTTTGATTTGATAAGATATTCAAATAGTTTGACTTTAGTCAAAATGAAGAAGCAATATGTGATTATAAGAAATTTGTGGGAGAACATTTATATTCCACATAATGATGTGGAATAATATCCTTGTACTCTAAATGTTAAAACATGGCTGGGAAGAACCTTCTCTATCAAGGGTTTAGGTGAAACATCCTATATGATAGGAATCAATATCTATAGAGATAGATCTAGAAGGCTTCTTCGTAAAGCCCCTAAACTTGCTTAATGAGTTGAATAAGCTTAATTATCATAATTTAATTCTTATAACCCTAATATAACCTTTTTATATGCTTTTAAATCATAATATAAGATTAATTTTCAAATTTGGTCCAATTTGGACACTATTTGAGCAAGTTATGCAATTTTATGGACATTTTGGACTTTTCTATAATTTACCCAATTGAGAGGCTTTGTTTGCAATTTATCACTTGAATTATGTTCCTTGGATATTCTATCATCATTATTGAGCTTTTTGAGCCATGTGGAACCTATTTAATCCTTGGTTTGAAGGTGTTTTATTCAAGGGTATTTTAGGGTTTACCCCTTCATAGATGAGCTACTTTTAGTAGCTATCAACTAATGAATTATTTGTTTTGCTTGGAAATTCAAGAAATGGGGGGGGGGCGCTAAGCATGTATCTATTTATAGTGGGGGATATTTTTTTGTGTGTTCTTGTATATTCTTAATAGTTTAAGGCCATGGACACTTGGAAAGATACTAGAACTTCAACTTTTTCTTTTTCTTTATCTTAAAGTTTCATATACTTATCCCTAAGCACCAAAACGAGCCATTTACTCTCCACCACTTCCCTCCTTCTATGAACCTCGTTCTGCCTCTGTGCTTCTGTGAATTTCCTATCCAAGGAAGAAGAAAGAGGGGATCTTCTTGAAAAAAGAGTCTAGGGTTGCAATTGACTTCCTTTTAAGGTTTGAAAAGCTTCCTTCTAGTGATCTTGACCTAAAAGAGTAAGAATCCCCTTATACCCTCCATTTATTTCTTTTTAATCCTTCCTCTTACCTTTATCTAGGTCTAAATCTTGTTGTTCCATGATAGAAATTTCTCTAAATCTCTAAAACCCTACCTCTCTTGCTCCTTATGCTTAGGGTTTGCTCATTTGATGAAGAAAGGTGCTAGATGGACGAGTTCACAGATTATGCTTAGGTTTCCTACCCTACCTGCTCGTGTTTTCTTATGTTTGTGAGTTTATATTCTAATTAGAGGCAAGTTTTATAACTTCCTCTACGTTTATTGCTTACCATAAGCTTGCTAGCTCATGTTCTTGCTTGAAAATGATGATCCATGCACTAAAAAGTTATGCTTGACTTGGATTTCGATTTTTATAATGTTCCCTATTCTGATTTCAGTTCTAGATGAACCTGTGATCATGTTTACATTATTACTAAGATATAACATGACTTGGATCAGGTTGGTTTGACAACCTATGGTGCTAAGCACCTATCAACCAATGGTCAATTTTAAGGTTTCAAGCTGATTTATTCTATAAACCCATGACCCGATGATGGTACCATTGCAACAACCCTATGGTGTTGTCTTCATGACAATTGATGGTGGTAACCAAGGGTGTCAACTAACCTTCACCCCTTAGGTCATGTTTTGGCCTAATTAGAAGCCTAGTGATTAACAACTAAGTACCCTAATGATGTTATCAATCAATGGTGATATTAGTTTGAAATTTGATGTTGATGAATGAATATAGTGTTGATCTAACAACCTATGGTGACTTAATGGTCACTAATGATGGTGGATCAGGTCTCCAAAACATTGGATGAGCTAATCGTATGGTAGTAGCATCAATTAAGCCTTAGACCAATGGTTTCTTGGGCCACTTGATGCAATGGTCGGACCTATACTGTAATTGATGATTTTAACATATGAACTTGACCCAATGGTCAAGATCTAATGTTTGTCCCTCCAATAAAGTGGAATGATGGATAATATAATATGTTGGTCCTAATAATATTATTTATATGGTTTCCTTTATATGATCAACTTAAGGAGCTTACTTGTTGACAATGGATGGCTTATTTTAAATGAACAACCAATTGTGGGTTTTACGCTACTCTCAACAGAACCCTTATTGTAGTTAATCGAATGATTTCTAGGTTTAAATGGTGAATTTTATATATCACAACTCAATAACATCATAGATGATTCATTTAAGGTGTTTACTTATGTAAATGACCAATGGATTTACATTTTCAACATTTCATGGTTAGAAGTTGATGCCTCAATATTCCCATTGTTTTGGGTAAAGCCTGTAGTGTAATTTTAGGATTCAAATGATGAGAATTTGATAGTTCAATGCCTTAAACTTGTAGTCTTACCCTTGCCCTCGTATGATTATGATTTATAATCACCATAATGAATAAATGGGTAAACCTAATGAGGTATAGCTTGTTATACCTAGCTTTAATATATCTAAATGATGGTAATTGGTTATGAATAGTCCTTGAATGACTCACTTTATACATCCATGATCCCATGGGGATGTCATGAGTTAGGGTTTGGGTATAAGTATTGATTAGTAACATTGATATAATTTATCATGTTGAACCTAACTCTATTGCAAATATATAAAGATGAGTATTCAAGTTTAACATTCGTATATGATGGAATGATGGTGGAATAACCTCCTTAATATGATCATAACCTTAATATGTTAATGTATGGTTATCATAGCCACAAGGTTGATACTTTCTTATGCTAAACATGTGCATTATAAATATGATGAGGGTTAATCATATCTAGATTCCTTGCATGTTGATGTAATAAATGAATGTTCTTAATGTTAATATAACCCTACTATGATTGTTTATGAATATATCCTAGCTCATTAATGCAATATTGTGTTGATCCAGTGTATTATATGTAAGTGATGTTGTTGAGCCTTGTTATAAGGCATGCAAAGATAATGATGATCTTGCAGGAAATAGTATGATGGTCTTAATGACCTTTGGGCATGGTTGAGCCCCGAATGAGGTGTAATCCTCTTGTGTTGATAAGGGTTGATACCCTGTGATATTGTGAAAAGGATTTATATCATGTGATAGTATGATGGTCTTAATGACCTTTTGGGCATGGTTGAGCCCTGAATGAGGTGTAATCATATTGTGTTGATTAGGGTTGATACCATGTGATATTGCAATAAAGGATTTATATTTTTTGATAGTATGACGACTAGTGTGGTCTCATGAATAGCAAGTAAATAGTACCATGTGATGATGAGATGAGAAATTATGTTTCACACATTTTATATCTTTTGAATTTGTGATACTTATATGCTTGCTAGAAGTGAATTAGGGTTTGTATGTCCACTTATTTGATGCAGCCTTAATTCATCCAATTGGAGATAACTAATCAAGTGAAACTCTAATCATGTAGT
Source organism: Alisma plantago-aquatica (assembly GCA_963693085.1). NCBI lineage: Eukaryota > Viridiplantae > Streptophyta > Magnoliopsida > Alismatales > Alismataceae > Alisma > Alisma plantago-aquatica. The sequence goes on along the minus strand of OY856411.1, from coordinate 713,582,377 downwards.
GCCCTGTGCCATAGAACCATCTTCAGTGTCAAAACTTGTTGGATGGTGAAATGAGTATTCCTAAGGGAAACTCGGAGCGCATACTATTGAGTATGTGGGGTGCTTGTCATCCTGACACCAAGTGTTTCGGGAGGATGGTTGCGGTCATACCTAGCTCACTTTTTGAGAATGACTTTGGTTAGGTCTCAGTGATTATAGCATGATGTGATTAGAGGAAAACTACAGTTGTACCTCAGTGATTGGGTTTGAATATCCTAGATGCTAGCAACGTGACCTGTACCAAGGTGGACTAGTTACAGGACTATATGTCACTATTTGGCAGTTTGACTATATGCCACTGCAGTGCAGACTCGTACTGACGGAGTATGGAGAAGATCTTGGAGTCCAACTCTTTCTAGATCCTATATGGAACTGATTGCGACCAAGAGATGGTCAGTTGGACTTTGAGTGGTACGACTCAAACTCCCCAGGTCATAATAAAAGATGTAATACATTCGTATAGCATATTTGTTTAGGGTTATACACAACGTTTCACATTGGATGATAACCCTTGTTTATTATCATTACATAAAGATGATGCTTAGTGAAATTAAGAGATAGTAGATATACTTAGGTTGTGGATATGCTTAATATTGTAGATGCACACATATAGTAGATATGCTTGTGTTGATAACTATACTTCTACTGCTGATTATAATCATGATGCTAGCTATTACATGTTTTTAGTTATGTTTATCATGCTAGACATTCCTTTGTAACTAGAGATGCATATACTGCTAATCATGCTTATCCAGATAGTTGTGATTATGTTGTAGCTCTTCTTATGATGTTGATATGTTCAACCTATTAGACATGTTGATGTTGTTAACTATGCATATGATACTAGACTTATTCATCATGTTAGAGATGGTGAAGCTGTTAGACTCCTTATACTATTAATAAGGATATGAGAATAGTCTAACTAATGAAGATAGTTATTATCTTCTCCTTTATGTATTTTATTAATCATCAATGTTGTTGAGCTTATTTGTTATGTATGATTAAACTTTCTAAACTGTCTTATTACCTAAAAATATTGGAATCAATAAATGTTGTTGGAGGTTATATCTCTTGTTGGGACATGGGTCTCACCCATGTGGTTTGCCATATTTTTTTAGGTTATCGGAAGTGACAAAAACAAACATATGGCAGCAAAGAAGAGCTATAGTAATGAATATTTGAGAAAGTTGATTAGATGTCTAGTGTGTCCTAGAGTCATCCATGTACTCTCAGGTCCGGACAGGAAAAGTTTGTATATGGTGTTTCAAATGAATTGGAATTTTGTTAGCATATTAATGTTTGTTGTGTGGCATATACAAATATTGTTCTCCTGTGTATATATGTTGTAGCTAAGGTGATAGAACAATTTGTATCAAATTCTTAGCATAGTATGGATATAAGAAAGATGTTGGATTCTGTGATAGGGTGAACTTTTGGAGTTCCTAATTACTTAATGACAATTGTTAATCCTAAGTAGGGTTATGATCCTTTGGATGCACTCCAATTAGTTTGGCAAAAGTTGAAAGTCATTGGGGTTAATGTTATAATTAATGCCCCTAAGTATGTGCCATTTTGGATCAAGTGGTGGACTGGTCAAATAATGGTTATTTGGCACTAACATCTAATATAGTGTAGCAGGAGTTATTCTAAAGCTATGTTTGAAGTCTCACTAATCTATGACGTCCCTAATAAAAGGTATGGATGATTGAATGTTGATTAAATGATTAATAACCGAGGAATGTAATGAACCAGTGTATAACATGTTACCCTAAGTTGTTGGCATGTGCCTTGTCGCGCCTTGGAGAACTGGACAGGTGACGTTGTTGTTTTCCTTATGGGTTGTGCAACCCATACACAACCATCACATTTCAGATCGGTGGCCTAGAGGTTTTACGGCCCTTGGATGGCATTCTTGAGAAGTTACATCCTACCCGAGTTCAAACCAACATGGTTGGGATCAAGCCACCACGATCACCATCGTGATCGTGAGCAGAGACGTGTGAATGGTTGTGGGGGCGGTTTGTTCGTGTGAAAAGAACAGAGAACTAGTCCATTATCCTTGGTTTGCCGATAGTGTAGTTCAAGCACTGTATAAGGCAGCTGGATGCGGGAGATATACAAACCCCACCCTCTAGCTCTCCATCATCTGTTACAGGTAGGAGGCAGAAGTTACAGAAGGAGGAGATCGGGGGAAGATACAGTGATGAGGACCTCGCCGAACTGGATCAATCTCACACAGGCCGGCATCGAGGATGAAACCACATCCAATAGCAAGTCTGAAGCTGGTGGTTGGGAGAAAGAGCTCCGCCGCAGAACCCACACGCGTGGGCATACCGTTGAGATCACGTCAAATGCGAGGAGAGGCGACACTCATTGTATGAAGGCCAGAGAACGCATAGCATGAGCAAAACTAGAGGATTGTGGCGATGAGGAGGCTGGCCGCAGACCACAGACCGCACGATGGATCCAAGAGACGAACGTCGCATCGGGTGTCCTGGCTCTCATGCGGGAGAAGAGACCAGGCGGCGACGGTTCTGTCGCCGAGAACAGACGCACGCAAGCAGCAATCCACGATGGCGAGCCAACATAGACGGAGATCCGAGGCTGCGTGATGCTGGTACGAAGCCGTTGGAGATCGCCAGAGGAGGCACCTGCAGCACCGATGTTGGCGAACCTTCCCACGACGGCGGCGCCCACGTAGAGCCCTAGCCCCAACGACGGCGCAAGAACCCTGGTCACGGGAGAATCGCAAAGGAGCCTACACTCCGAGGAAGCTGGGATGTTGATTCCGAGTCTGATGGTGTCCTTAGGATCTTGTGAGGAGCTCTCCTGAGCAATCGATCACTCACCGGAGGAGAGCCCAGGGGCAGCGGATGCCGTGCGGGGGGAACATAGTCCTGCTTGGGACTCGGACGAGCACGAGAGGAGGAAAGGAAGGAAACCGGCTCCAATCCCCTGAACCGACCGAACCAGCAGGTCAAACCTAGCTCACAGCAAAACCAACCAGGAACTGGCCCACATCAAGCAAAGGAGTCACGTCAACCCTGGTGCCACGTGTCGACACACCTTTGGCCTAAAGAGGTAATTATCCCAGAAAATATGTTATCTTCAATAATTCATATTAAATAGCTCAAGCCTCAGAAAAATACATATAATATACCAAACTTCTCAGAAAAATGAGTAGAACACAATTAAAGCAAAATATCAGTCTTTTGATGCACGAATATCAGTGATATCTTGTTAGTTGTGAAATGCTTAATTGATGGATAATAAATATCAAACGTTGGCCTAAAATTATGAGAATATGTCAGTAAACCAATATTCATGCTTATAATCCAATGGATGTCAGTGATTATGATGTTGATGCACAAAATCATGTAATTTGATTAATATGGCTAATTAGGGCCAATAACACTAAAGATAATATAATTAATGCATACATACCCAATAAAAGATGAAATTCACAGAGCAATCTCATATCAGTATCTGGAACTTCAGAATTAAATATGAGATCAATATGATACACATAATCTATGTTATACGATGATGTTTGCTCTTAATGTGATATAAACCCTAATTTGAGTAATGCATGTAACCTAGGGTTAACGTGTGACATAATGTTAATATGTTCAGATAATGAACTTTGATAATGAGACATGATCTGGAAAGTGACATCAGTATGATAAATCTAAGATAAGAAGACAAGTAATAATGTATATAACATAATGAGATAGGCAAACCCTAAAATGAACACGAATAGGGTTAAGACGAGATGTAAGATGATGAGAACCTGATGATAGTTATGGTCTTGTCTTGATCAGGTTGACCAAGGATGTAGTTGACCCTTGGATATATGTGATTATGTTTCTCTTGATCAAGGTACGACATTACCTCTTACTTGGCTTATTATATAATATGCTTGTGTTATATGTGTAGTAAAATACTTGGCATATGATATTGGATGAAATGATTGTTCTTCTATGATATGTTGCATGATTTTCCATATTTGTTCCATTATATATAAGCACTTCAACTCTTTGGTAGTAAAGTGCTGGAAAACAAGTACTTCAACTCTTTGGTAGTAAAGTACTTGGAAGTGATCCAACTCTTTGGTAGTAGATCACATTGTGAAATGATCCAACTCTTTGGTAGTAGATCATAAAGGCCTTAATGCATTCAACTCTCAGGTAGTAAATGCATGGATGATATAATGGAAATTATGCTTAAAATATGTGTTCTCTTTTGTTGATGAATATCTTTGTGCAAGTATACACTTTTCTTATATTCTTCTATTACTGCCAAGTATATTAGTTTTATCTTATTGCCAAGATATGATGAGATGTATATAAAATACACGTAGGCGTACTCAGTACAATATTCTTGAATATTGTGCTGACATGTACCGCATGTAATCTTTTGTTTAGGTTTTGGTTATGCTCTTGAAGATCCCGGATAGTGAGAGTTGTGTGGAGAGTTGATGTACAGGTGGACCTGTTGTCTTAAGATCCTGTTGTTTAGATGCAGTACATGTATATGTTTAGTAGTTTGTTGTTCAATATGTAATATCAAATGTTGTAACAATTCATGTTGTAATTATATGTTGAATGGTGAACATGTGTTGTGGTTTGTTTATTGTTCATGTGCATGTGCTACTGATTGTTTCCTTATGACTTCCTCTGATTTTCTTCTCCTTAGCCTAGTGTGGGATGTTTAAATTGGGATTCTCGCTAAGGTGAGGGTTTCAATTTGAACGTCACACATTAGATTAAGTTTTAGAAAATTCGGGGACGTCACAAATTCTTATGCAAATGTTTCTGAGCAGATGCTAACATTGAAATCGGTTTTAATTTACCCATATATTTTGGTATGTGGTTAATTGGTGATTGATTGTTTTTTATGTTTTGAGTAATCTCTTTAAGTGTAATGGGTTCTAACATTCTTGACCTTAGAAAGAGCACATACATTGACAAGATGTTAAAGGGGTTCAACATGCATGACTCAGTGAGAGAAAACTTGTCCATGTTCTATGGAGTTAGTCTCTCAGGAGCCTAGTGTCCTAGTTATTGTAAAGAGTATGAACACATGGATAGATGTCACATGTATTTGCAATTGGATCTATCATGACTGCAATTTATATACTCATCCCGTTGTCTTTTATGTATTGGACATAACCAATGCATATTAGTTGAAATCCAGTGAAAGTCATTAGAATTCCATAAAGCACATCCTTAAGTACTTGAGAAGCACTACAATGATAAATTCCTTGGTAATAAGGAAGAGTTGGGTGTAAAGGGTTACAGCGATGCAATCTTCCAAAATGACAAAGAAAATCAATGACCGTAATCTAAATTTGTGTTTGACGTTAAATAGAACTGTAAGCTATAAGAGTTTTGAGCAAGAGATAGTTGCTAATTCTATAATAGAAGTTGAGTATTTAGGTGTTATGTGAACAATAGAGGATATTGTATGGATCAAGAAGTTCATATAGATGAATTTGTGGGAGGTTCCAACCATTGATGACACATCAGATATACTATGACAACAGTGGATCTACTGGATAGACAAGGAATCTTCAAAAGCATACTACAATGCTTCCATCTCATACAAGAAGTTTTATAGAGAGGAGATGTAAAACATGGCAAATACCGACTAGAGGAAAATGTTGTTAACCTATTATAAAAGTGCTTGTGAAACATGATGGATATCTTATGATCACTTGGAATAAGATTCATGGGTGATTGGCTCTAAGTGCAAGTGGGAGTATCTTTGTATGTATGCCCATAGAGCCAATCATATAATGACTATAATCGGCCATCATATACTTAATTTCATAATGATAAAGGTAATTACATCTATTTTGTTGTTCTCAATGATGAGATAATGACGCAAACATTATAGATGTCTAAAGAATGATGTACTCAATGACGTATGTCTTAGGTTGAGGATCTGAACAATGAGATTATATGTATGATAAGAGTACATACATTCTTGTTATGTCCCTGGTTGGATATTACTGTGGAAGCTAAATAGACATCAGTAATGTAAATGACTATAGTGTGTGTTGGGTGATGATAGAATCATATTAGTCATGATATGTGATATCAAGTCAAGCACACAAGCATATGTCAGAGAACAATGGACCGTAAGAACCCATCTTGTGATTGATACATGGAGACCATGGAATGATAGTTAGAATCAACTCTCATAGCGATAGTGGTGATAGTGATTCTTAGACCTGAAGTCACTACATTCATCACATATCGTTCAATGTGTTCACACATCATCCAATGTGACTTTGAATAAGGGTTGCCACAAAGATGATGCTCGAGTGCATTGTGACACATGGGGATTGATTGTGAGTGATGTAGATGGGATTTGTCCCTCCTATAGGAGATTGATAACCAAGCCACTTGATAAGCAAGATTGAGAAATGTATGGCTATACTCATGTGACCCAATATGTGATATGTGAGCTCACATGCATCTCCGACAGTCCACTCTAGTCCAAGGAACATGGATTTAATGTTGAGAGGATGATGATTCCATGCCTTGAGTTCAATCCAGATATCAAAGACAAAGGAACTACACGATCATGATAAAACTGATCACAAATTGTAGGTTGAAGTTGTTCTCAAACTTTCCAAATTTCTTGGGTAGCAATGATGAATAGGAAGTGCTCATTACTTGTGATGTCATAAATCGGTTATGGACATTCATTGCCAACGTAATTTGGGACCTATCGGGTCACACTCATAGGATTCACTTGGAATAGGATTTTATTCATGAATGATGTTTAATTTGATTTGGGTATTCAATTTAAACAACAATGGTCGAGAATTGGATGACTAGATTGTGAATTGATCGATTCAAGTGTTGAACCGATCGATTCAAGTGTCAGGTCAATTGGAATTAACATTGGTTGAACAAAACATGAACTGGGGCATGAACCGGCCAGTTCAAGGTCTAAGACAACTGATTCAAGTGTTGAACTACATAGTTCAATGATCCATTCAATTGGATCAAGGATTGATGCTGAAATCATGTTTTGCATTAATCAAATATTGAATGCCAATGTGATTTAAAATAAGAAATCATATGAAATGATGGTTTCAAGGCTTGAACTGACCGGTTCACCTATGAACCAATTGGTTCAACAGTGAACCAACTGGTTCACCATTTGTAGCTTCCAAAGAATTCATGAAATTTCGTCATTTCAACTCCTAGATCGACTGGAAAATCTAACCTTGGCCCTCCTATAAATATTGGGGTGCTGGGGGATTCCCATATACAACAATAAGCTCTGACAATTCTTGTTCTCTCTGGTCGTGGTAACCAAGAGAGCCTGACCTAGTCCTACCCATCAAAGGGAAGGATAGCAAGGGAAAGACAATTGGGAGAGCAAGTCTGTGTTAACACCTAGATCTTCAAAGGGACAACTACTTCCTATTGTCTTTAGTAGCACAATGTGGAGTTCTTGGTGGTTCATGTGAAGTACTACAGAGGTGAGGAGGTTGTTACCACCCACTGGGAGAATGTCGTCAACCAGCGTATGTGTTGTTGTACCAAGAGGTCGTTGTTGATGACTGATCTAGTGCTTTTTAGAGAAGAAGCATGTTGCTGCAAGGATAAGCCACTGGACTTGCTCTAGGATCATGCATATCTCTTGAAACCATCCTTACTAGATACATTGTTGTTTATGTGATCTACTAGTTTGGGAATCAGGCATTAAATTTTTTTGTTTCTGTTGCCTTATTTGTCACCTTGATTTTAACAATAAAATTATCATGTCTTCAAGATTTAAATACGTCCAACTCTTGATTATAAAGACCCAGGGACCCACATGAAGACACAACTCATTCAAGTTCTTTGATCACTTCATATTTTGTTGCAACTACAATTCAACATTAGCACCATCTTTTTCTCTAGGTGGAATATCAGTTTGGTATCTTTTTTAACTACCCCGTCAATTTCAACAATAGAATCTTATAGTCACATGTAGTCCCCGTCACCCAAGCATTTACACATCTAGGCTCTATTCATCCCCCACAAGCTCCTAATTTGTGAGTCATTGTAATCCTGAAGTGCCTCATAGATACTAAGTAACAAAGGAGGTTGTTTCTTACTGGATTGATTTTTAGAGGGTGATTTCAGATGAAAATTTATTATCCAAATAAATTATAAAGTCATTAGTAGGTTATGTCTTCTTTGTCTTTCTTGTTTCTATACAATATGGTATAGCAAGTTGTCAATCGCATGTGTTCAATATTTAACTCATTCTACTTGTAACCCTAGTTTTAATTGAAATTTTTTTCACCATCTTATACACAATAAGTTGTTCCTTATACAATATTCTATGACAAATAAGAAACAAGCACAACCCTCAAGATTTTCACATCCTTTCTCCATAATTTCTTCATGATGATATAACATTGCTAGACTAAAGACCCAAGAAACTTACAAACGATGTCATAATGCTTCAAAATCATTAAAAGAGGAGTTGACGGGAAACATTTGAAAATTCTCTACATCTTGTAAATGCAACAACAAGGGTGGGAGTTTCATATGGGAATCCAATACAACATCAATAGTGAATGTAGTGACTTAAGTGCCTACTTTGAACCTCCCTTTGATCTCCATGAGCTATTGTGTGACCCAGTAGTAGAGAAAGGTGATTGCACAAAGTGTCCTAGTTTTTCTCATAATAGATTATATGTTCGAGCTCTTGTTTTCGATATGTAACTTGTATAAGTCGTGGAACACCGTTGAGTAGTACAAAGGCTATAAGTAGGACAAGAACCTCAAGAAAAATATATTCATTGCAGTTAATCCCCCTTTGTACATTTAAGGTTGGAAGTTCTAGTGTTGAGCTTATTTTTCATTGGAGAATGTTGTAGGATTATGATTCTACTTTATAACATAGTGGGCTCATTTATTAAATTTCTTATGATGCATTGTGTGTCATATTTATATATGATTCATGTACATGGTTGTAAAATTCTCCTAATAGATTTGCAAAGCATGAAGTATTTTGTATTATGGAAAGATTGACACCTTATATTACTTGTGTCAATGTAAAAGTAAATGAAATATAATCTAAGCCAAAATGGAGTTATTTTTTTAGATTTCTTCACTACATCCAAGTTTTTTTCTTATGTCCTCTTCCACCATGTTTTCATTCATATATATAAAAATTAATAGTTATAAAGTTACAAATTGAAAATTCATGGATAAGAAAACATGGTGAGCTTTTGGTTTCTACCTGTACTTCCCCTTTTTAATCTCAAAAATGGTATCATAAAAATATATCATCATCTTTATGTAGGTCATTATAATGTAAGAATGGGTGTTTATAGGTGTCATTGCTATTTCTAAAAGTGAATCCTCAACTAGGATTACCCACAAGGCTTACACGGGCCAATTTGACAAATACTCAATAGAGAAAGGTAAATTAAGTTACCTAAGGAGAAACTAATCATTTTCCATGTCTAATTTAGGGAGTGGACTGACTCGTTGCTTAGATGATTATCATCCAAACATGTGCACATATCAAAACCTCAAAATAAAGGAATGATAAGTAATGTTCAATGGTTTAAATAGTCAAACACAATAATGAATAACCAAATGACAACAATATTTTATCTATAATTTTTTTCATTATAGTGCATATTTGTGGATTCTTATTTGAAATAAGGATTTTTAACTAAAGCAAAAGCTAAATAATTTTTATTAGGGTAGAAATATATACCACATGGTTATAAATAATTCCATTTCTGATTTGTTAAATGGATTTGAAACACTAGAAATAGAAAAGTGACCTCGTATTTAAGGTTACCTTATCCTATTTGACATTCCAACTTCATCTATGTGGACCATAAGCCACCCATTGCACACTAGAACATGAAACATCATAATTTCAAAATAATAATATATTTATATGAATATGATAAGTTATGCAATTCATTGAAACTCATACAATATCACAAAATAATTAGGCAACTTCAACATTTTTTAGATAGAAATGCACATGTGGGTTTTATTTTTCAACTAAAACCGATAATGAGTAAGTTGGTTTTTTTTTACTAAGTGTTCAGTCTTATGTATACATGCTTGATAAAATATTAAAACTTAAAAACACAACGTTGACTAAGAGTGTTCATGAGTTTATGCTCATTGTATAATAAATAAAAGGAACATGAAAAATTAGTTGTTGACCTTGAAATTAAACTCAATTATAACAAGGATTGTGGACTTGATCCTTTAACATACAGTGTTTGGTTGATGTTTGTTGTTGTATGATATAATAAATTGAACTAATATTGCTACTACTCAGAGATGAGTCTAAAAGGCACGATATAATGTTGTAATCATTCATGTCTAGTCAACAACTATATATGTAGAAAAGGTGATGTGTAAAGACCTCACTTTTCAACATCCCCCAACAAAGGAAAGACCTTAAAGTTGAGAGACATTACCTGAAATTTTGAAGATCTAGAATTAACCAAATAACAAATATAGAAAATAATTTCTATTAATTCAAATATTGTTTACAAGATGCTCCTCTAAGGAATTACATGAATTTCTATCATCAGATTGTACATATGAAAATAAATATCTATGTAATCCTCCTTTAGTTAGCTTGAATGCCTTCATGTAATTTCATCTGGTTTATCATATCTTGACATCTTCATGTATTGCATTTACCTAAAATGGCATGAAACAAAGCATGGATCAACATATTAATATATATTGTGTATATATGGGGCATGCAAAATTGTGCAAGTGCATAACGATATATAATCAATCAATTACTTGTAAATAAGAACTAGCAATTTCATCTCATATTCCAAGCCTTACTTGATATTCTATCTTGGGTTTGAGCACTATACCTCCAGGGCTTGTGTGTATCACCCCTTAATACATGTCATCCTAGGGTTAATAATATGATATCTTTATTTATGTGATACTCATAGCTCCATTATAATTGAATAGAATGTAAGAAAACAACCAACAATTTATTTATGTTATACTCATAGTTCAATATTACATGTAGTCATAATCATAAGAACATACCTCAATGATGAACCCTGCAGATCATGCAGTATATACTTCAAGCATATTCAATCAATCCAATCAACAAATCCAAGCAATTAAACATATAATTTGCATGTACATAAATCCTAAAGTGTCACCATCATATTATTCAAACTAAACCCTACTCAGGTCCTAATATAGGGTTTAAGGTTGAGGCTCGAGTTTGGATGAGGAATAAGGGTACAAATCATAATTCTATTGCTTACTAATCATTACATGAGATGTCAACTACCATATCCATCATATCCTCTCATTGTGAAAGCTTAAATCAGATTAAGTTCTTTAACAACATAGCCAGTTATGATCTTAAACACTAATTCTTCATATGCATGATTATCCACTTTAGCAACCTTATGTATTCATCATTATGATCATGATCCTTTGGAATTATCATTATGTTAACAATAGATTACAAAATGAATAAAAGTATTTAATATATCATCACCTACATCATCATTCTAGGGTTTCCATTTACTAATCACTACTTAAACAAGTATTAACCCTACTTTTGAAATTGGGATCAAAATTATGTATTTATTATATTTTATTGTGATCCTCTCATTTTGCTGATAAAATTGATATATAATATTGCTATTTTGGGACAAACCTAGATTCTCTATGAATTAGACAAATGTGCAATTATACCTTAAATGTGGGGTGACGTGGAGGCTCCCCACTGGTCCACCTGCCCCACTTGATACTTTTCTAAATAAGATATCAGTGGGTCGTGTCTAAATTCAAGATTGAACCGACCAGTTCAAGGCCAATCGGCTCATGACTCTACCCCTTCTTCCTCACAAACTTGCAATCTCTAATTTGTGCAAGCGACACGCTTCGAAACTACTTCTTGCTAGAGGATACCATCCTCGTGTGCCCCCAACACCTCGACTTCTCCTATCCATGTTGTCGTCATGGAGACATAACATGTTTAGACTTCAAGTTCCAATCTTCTTCATCCTCCGAACTTGCACTAGCGGCAAGTCTTGAAGCCCTGGTTTGGAAGGCCATAGCAGCACCACTACTCACGATGCAAGCTAGGAAGGAGTTTGGCCTTTCGTCGCTCCCCTTGACTTCCTTCTACAACTGCCACTACCCTGGTGGCACTACGACACCTAAGCTCCAGGGGCTCGGGTCCTCTACCTCCCTACGCATGAGTCATTCTCAGCGATCCTCAGCCAGAAGACCACACACAATCGATTGTGAAGACAAATCACTTGACTCTATGACAACCCATTTAGGTTTCTGCAACTCATGATAATATTGTCTCCTCTTTGGGTCTTTCGTCTTCAAGGATTCTCACATATAATATAGGTTGGGTGCCCTGGTCTGAGATGGAGGATGGGGGCTCTATGGATTTGTATAATACTTATCTAGGAGGAAACCCTATTGATCACTACGAAGAAAGAAAGGAAAGTGAAGAGGGATAGAGGTGTTGGATCTAAGGGCTCTAGAGGGGGGTGAATAGAGCTTCAAAACATACACAAAACTTATTATACCTTCAAGTTACTTCAAGTAAGATTAATTGCAAATAGTGATTTTGATAGCAACTAAAAAATACAAAGCAATGATGAGAGTGATTGAAGCAACCAAGAGAACAAGTTGTTTTAGAGTGGTTCCACTCATTAAACTAGAAGAGAGTCATTCCACTACCTAGAGAGGTCAATCTCTAGGATTTCTAAGATATCTACTCCTTATATTCACTTACAAGAGTTACAACATATGACCTTCCTTTTCTGGGACAAGGATACCCAAATTCCCTAGGCCAAGGTATCAAACAACCTTACAATCAATGGCTTACCTATCCAAGAGTTAGTCTTCTACCTCACAAAGGTCTTACTCACTCTTGCAATCAGCTGGATGCCTTCACCAAGGTCATCCTCATCATGCAACGAGTCTTTGGCCTTTAGGATTTACCCATCAGCTCCTTGGATCTTCTTCTTTGATGTTCTCCTTCACTCAGAGTAGCCTTGAGAACCTTCTTCTCTAGATGAAGAATCTTGCTCCTTCTCCTTCTCTTGGAGAAACTTTCGCCAATGGAGTCCTCAAGAAAGGTGGTTGTAGAAAGAGAGATCTTGAGAGCCTCACAAGTGTACAATGATGTGGCTTTCTCACAGGAATCCTATCTCACTCATAATGAATGAAAGGAGTTGTAATCAAGAGAGAGAAAGGGGCTCAAGTGGACTAATAGCACTGAACTATTGCAAGGACCTTGAATAGTATGAATGAGGAACCTTAGAATGAGCTCCAAAAGGTCCTATTTATAGTTGGGGGTGTCCGCTAGATTGTAGGATCACTTATACATGTTTACTAGCCATTTAGAGGGATGCAACCGATATAATTTCAAGTTTTGCATCCCTCTAGTGGTTAGAATCTCTTTTTCTATGTTCTTCATACAGTGCATTCAATCGAGTTTCAATAAAGATAACTTGACCAATCACACTATGCGACAAATCCAATTTTAACCATCGATCAAGTTTGTGTTGGTGGCAACTCGACCGATCACTTTGAGTTTGGTCTACAAGATCAACATTCATTCTCAAAATCCATCAAAGATCAGTCGAGTTGGCAACTCGACCGATGAAGTTTGTGATGAATTTTACAAAATCAATTTTAAGTGACAAAACTTTGGAATTCAGTTACCCTAATTTTTTTCTTCATCTTAGTTACAAGTCATATCCTCAATACAATGATTACAAAATTATTATAAGGTGGTTTCGAGTGTTTTCCACAAAAATGCATTTGCATTTCTTTTTACTTGAACTAAGCCAAGCTAGGGCTTGATCGATTTGATCATTTTCATGTACCTAATGCCTAAAATCCATCTTAAAAATATGTATAAATGGAATGGTCAAGTCATCATTAAAATATCGACAATGTTCAACACTTAGGTCAACATTTCCCCCCTTTTTGACAATGACAAACCATTTCTCTACATATTTAAAAGGATATGAAAGTTTTACCTTACCTTTAAAAAAGGATAGGAAAGTTAATCCTTTACCTTGTAAATTGCAAGGGGATACATGATTGAACAATGTGAATTTATTCCCCTCAATTCATGCTTACCTATACCTGCATGGTTAGCCATTCCACAAAATAACCAAAGAACATATGCATACTATATGGTCCTATAGAAAGTCACATGATATGAGATAATTGACAAGAAAAGGATCATACAAGTTATAAACAATACATCTGAGGTCATTTCTTCCCCTTCATCATATCAAAAAGTCAGGAAGGTAGAAAGATCTAAAATACATGTCTTCTCCACAGACACAAGATAAAGCAATCAACCACATAGCACACATCAAACAGAGATGAGGTAAAGAGAAATAAGCAATCCATTATCATCATCAAAATACATATAACATACCACAATCTCATGAGATATAGGGTCAGCCAAAGAGTTCGGGTACATATGATTAAGATTACAACATCAGAAACATGACCTCACTATGATAACCATAAACTGATGAGAAAATAGTGCAAAGATAAAATAGTACATCTCATATACATATGCATGAATGTATTAATACATAAGTGATAACACCCAAATTTAGGCATTTATGCTAAGCATTTATTTATGGTTTTGTTTCATTATAGGCTTAATATGCTCAAAATAGCCCTAGATCCTTATATTTTAGTAATTTATATCTTTTCATAGATAAAGTTGCTCAAATAGCCAATTTTGGGACTTGTAGGCATCAAACCTAAGAAGACATCTATTCTCTAAGATTTCTCCCCAACACATGGTTTTTGCAGTAGTGACACTTCCATGATGTCATGACCATGACCAAAAAGATGTCGTGACCACGACCAACAAGACAATGCCACGAACCCGCCCAAGACATTGTGTCGACTAACACTCGGCATGACCGGGCCCAGCTGGACATGGTCAGGCTGAGGCCAAGGCCGCGACTGCGGTACACCAGCGTGACCGTGACCGTGACACATCGAACTTGACCACAGCATGACCGTGACCGCGACACATCGACCTTGACTGCCACACGATCACGACTGTAGTACATCAAGCTCGACCGCAACATGACCAAAACACGACCCACCACGACTGAGGCATCTGTCTTGATCGTGGGATCCACCTTCACCGTGGCGTCTATGTCAACCGCAACCCTCGGCACGATCGTGCCCAGCCTGAATCGATATGGCCGAGACCATGGTCGCGACTGAGGCAGGTGCCACGACCTTCTTCCACCTTCACCTATAAATACCCACCCCTTGCAACCTGGAGGGGGGTTTCAAATTTTAGGGAGGTCCGCAGTTCCAAATTTTGGGAGGTCCACATTGTGGCTCCACATATTCTTGGTTCCCAGAGCCCTATGAGAGAGTTCCAAGGTCTGAAAGGGCTAAATTTCTCATCCTACGTCCATTCCTTCAGTTTGCTTCCTTCCACAATCATTTTCCACCACCATTCACCCATATCCTACCATTCCCAGCCATTTTCCACCTCCATACACCCACCAAGCTACTGTTTGGGGCGGAATCAAAGAGAAAGGAGGCCAAGGAGCTTAAAAGACCAAGGAGGACAACCCAAAGACGAGATTCAGCCTATATAGAGGCTAAGGAGCGAGAGCCACCTCTCTTCTATGGGCTAAATCTTTTCTTCTTCCCCTTTCTTATATTGTTCTCCTTTGTTCATGAACAAATGATGTTATTACATCTTTGTTCGATGCCAACTATGCTTGTCCATGGCTAGTTGAGCTCCTTCTTGGCTATGTAGCCCATTTTGGGCATGTTTATGTACTTTTACCTTAAGCAAGTAGTTTTATTCCAGATCTAGTATGTTTTTTGTTCTATCTTCTCTTTCTGGTTATGATTGCTAGTTTGGTTGATCTCTTTATTGTTTGGACTTCTATTTCTACCTATATCGAGAGATTCATTATAGAAATAGACAAGAGAAGGTAGTTTGGATCGGAATCTGAAAGGAGGATGGTTCAAGGTGAACTGTGTGGAACTGTAGACCTAGGCACGGTCGGGCCCACTACCAGGTTCTGCCCAGATCACACATGTTCCAAGCATCTCAGAATATTCTAGACTTGATATGGTATCTAGAATATTCTAGGGTGTTGATTTGTCATCCTCGAGAAAGGTTTCATATCATTGATGGGTTTTAGTCACTACATGAAAGCGAGTGGGATGACCCCATAGGAACAGATACCACAGTATGTACCATGTTTGGATGTAGGTTTCTTGCTTGGGGTGTTTGAGGATTTTCTATGCCTGAGAATGGGTGCATAGACTGCCCAACTTGTGGTTACATAGCCATGGACTCCTTATCTCTTATTAGTAGAATCCTACAGACTCCATTTTGTTTTGTTTTCTTTGTTTTATTTTATTTTGTGACAACCTATTAGACTAGTTCTAGCTTCATACTTTTATCGACCATCAGTTTGGCTTATCTGACTTAAGAGACAGATCTTAAGCATTTTAAATGTCCCCACATCCTTGTGTTTGACCCCATATATCTACTTCTACCCTGTAATAAAGTATCAGGGGTCCTTGAAGGTTTTAGGTTATAAATTTTAAGTCTGACCCTCCTTCGGAGTCGATCAACTTTTGGCACCATTGTCAGGGATCGTGGTTTTCCATGTTTACACGCCTAAAGATTTTGTTCTGTCACCCTTAAGCATGTATATATATGCATAGTTTTCTTTTTGTTTTACACATACTTATTCATATATATATTGAACATATTTTCCTTTTATTATATATTTTTCATCCATGGATCTTGCTTCAGCAAGACAAGTTATCTTGTCCACCTGTCCTCCCAAGTTTTTCCACAGTTATGACTGCTGGAAAATAATTGAAAGTCATGTCGTACAGCTTGTTGAGCTATACTCACCTCCACTGTCATCATATGTAGAAGTTTTTACAACAGAGATTTCCGATTAGCCCTTGACTTCCATGCTATCATGGGATCAAGAGTTGATCAGAGTAGTGGAACTAGCCGGAGAAAGTGTAGATGCACTCACCTCCTTCTTAGCTCCTCATCCCAAAGAACAAGTCGATCCTCTTCAGAAGCTACTAGAGAAATAGGACCATAATCTCCAAGTAGCCACCGAGATTGTAGACCGTAGTAGAAGTTTACTTTACCATTGAACAAGGATTTTCCCAAGTGCATCAGTTTGATACACGGGTTCCCAACAAAGGTTCATGGTGAAATTGACTGATCTTGAAAGCATTGAGGCACAACTACAATAGCTTCATGATAAGGATGTTGAACTAGGCATGATGCTTCAAGAGCTTATCGATTTGGCTACCATGCAGTTGCAAGAGCCGCCGCACGTCATTGAAGATTACAATCATCATAACCATTCCATTGGACCTGAATTGGAACATGCCTCACTCCTATTCATACCACCAACTGGATTCACCAGGTTTTTTCTATGAAGACCAACCCACCTAGGGAAGCCCTTCATTTTATCCATATGATTCAACTGATCAACCAATGGAAGATACAAGCCACAACCATGAATGGTTCTATGATGATGATGATCAAGGTAGTCAAACAACCTCACAACATGAAGGTCAATTTGAAGAACCTGAATCATACGTTGATCCAGACCAGAGTGACACATCTCATATTGAGACATGTCACTTTTCTTTGAGCAGTATGTCGACCATGGTTTGGAACAATTTGTTCAATGAGGATGACGACGACGAGTTTGAGTAGCATGAGTTGACATTCACCACCATCCCATTACAAGGCTTGGTGGACATCGGAGGAGTAGGGTGGACAATCCATCACAACATGGCTACTGAGCATGAAGATACCCCTGACCCCATAAAAGGTGACAAGATTTGGGTGGTAGAAGCGTAAACAGATTCAACTGGGGATACTTCTTGTTTAGAAGATGATTGGATGACTCAAACTAAATATAAAAATTTGTCTGAGCATCCAACTTCATGTTCAAAGGTGGAGGGAGAAGACATGAGTCCTCTAGAAAATTTTCAACCTCTCCTCTCCATCTCATCCTATGTCAACATCCTAGGGCCTTCCCATTCATATTCATACATTGAAAGGTGCCTTGAGGATGATTTATTGAAGAATTCATCTCAGTACAATTCAAGACAATTCCAGTACAAGGATGAGTTCACTGAGTCATCATATTCTATTCCTCTACTTCAGACTCAGAAGGGCCCATATCTCTGCCCTTTGTTCTCCTACATGGTGGATACCATCGACAAGATGTAGGTGATACTGGTCCCAAAACTTAGGATTTGGGATCCCAGTGTCGGTATCATAGGGCAATCACCCCCTTTCTTTTCTCTTTTTGTTAAAATAAATTTTGTTTTTTATGTTCTTACTTAGATAGTTTCTTTCCTCTAAATGCCTTATTATATCCTAGAATACATGCATCATACTAGGACATCAATAAAATTCTTTCCCATACATCCATGCATTCCTTCCCTACTATACTAAGTTTAAGGCTTGCTCAAGGACAAGCAAAGTTTTAAGCTTGGGGTGGTAGGGCTATTCGCCCGTCTATTTCTTCATTTTTCACACATGCATGTTTACTCCCTACATTCAGTATAAATTTTAAAAATCTTGTAGAACTTTGCTTTGCAATTTATAGATTTTGCTATTAAGGCTGTGCAATGCAAATCATAGAATTAAATGCTCAGCTTTATGCCTAAATGCACAATTTTCAACTCAAACTAGCTGATCTCTTTCCTGAATTGCTCATTGACTCTTCCCTTAAGTTTGGTAATAAATCTAAGGTTATGCACCTTTTTCTAAGCTTAAAACATTATTCCCTTGATCAATGTTGTGAATGACAAATCCAGGATATAGGACTATTGGAAAGAGCTATAGTTTGATCAAAACTCCAAGTTGTGTTTTCACAAACTTGTCTTCACTCTAAGGATCCTTGAATCATAATTACTATCTTTTCATACAGGTGTCAAATGGATAATGATGAGTTTTGAGCTATAATCAAGTTGAAGTGTTTTTCCTTGATGGTCTACATGCCCTCTCACTTTAGATTGAGTCAAAAAGATGAAAAATTAAAAATTTACAAAAGAGGCTTGGCCGCCCACAAAATCCCAAAAAGTTAAAATAGTTCTCACCCAAGCCTATAAATTAGAATGCAGAGAATAAAAGCCTGAGTGTGAATAAAAATATGAGCATTGTTTTATCTTTTAGGAGAGTTGAGGATGGTGCCCAGACGGTGTATGACTATTCTCATGAATGCGGGTATGTCGTACCTAGTAGTGCCACACTAAGGCTCATTAGAGAGTCACTAGGAACCCCTAGGAGACCTATGAGATCATCCCGATAGTAGGGTTGGTTTGAGTGCAGTACAAGGAGTTCGTCTCACTAATTTGGGCCAACTAGTTCAGACTGTAGGGACTGTTGCTCGTTACATGGACCAACCTGACACAGATCGAGACCCACAGAAGTCATTAGAGTCTTCTTCTTTTTGTTACTTATTAGGATCTAAATAAGTGGGATGTGCATTGTTCCCAATTGGTCTACATGAAGACATGATGATGTCTCATTGCTCATCACTCGCATGATCACCTATGTGACAATTCTTTTATGTTTTACAGTTATGATTCAAACCCTCATGAGTAACAACAAGTTGTAGTGAATTCTCTTAATCTTGCCTGGACACTCTTTGATCTTACTTTAGTAGGATTGTGCTCGATTGGTGGGGGTTTGCTCTGAAATGACATAGGTCAAGAGGATTGATGTTTTAAACTATTTTTCTTAACTTTAGCTTTTATTTCCATGCTTAATTTGGATGTTATTTTTTGTTCTTTGAGCATAGTTTTGCTTGAGGACAAGCAAAAGTTTAAGCATGGGGTGGTTGATAACACCATAATTTAGGCATTTATGCTAAGAATTTACTTATGGTTTTGTTTCATTATAGCCTTAATATGCCCAAAATAACCCTAGATCCTTATCTTTTAGTAATTTATATCTTTTTGTAGAAAAGTTGCTCAACTAGCCAATTTTGGGACTTGTAGGCACCGAACCTGAGAAGACATCCATTCTCTAAGATTTCTCCCCATCACATGGTTTTTTTTTTCAGCAGCTTGACTTCCATGAAGTCGCGACCACGACCAAAAAGATGTCACAGCCGCGGCCAAGAAGATAACACCACGACCGCGGCCAAGACATTGTGTTGACTGACACTCGGCATGACTTGGCCTAGCTCAGAACAATTGGGCAAAGGCCAAGTCCGTGATCACAGTACACTAGCACGACCGTGGGTGCAGCATGACCGCGGCACATCAACCTCAACTACAACACAACCACGACTGTGACACATCGACCTCGACTACAACATAACCGCGACCACGGTACACCAAGCTCGACCATGACCGCAACATGACCTGCCACAATCAAGGTAGTGTCTGCGTCAACTGTGACCCTCGACATGACTTTGCCCAGTTTGGCATAGTCAGGCCGAGACCAGGGCCGCGATTAAGGCAGGTGTCATGACTGTCTTCTGCCTTTACCTATAAATACCCAACTCTCATAACCTGGAGTGGGGTTCCAAATTTTGTGGAGGTCTGCGGTTCCAAATTTTGGGAGGTCCGTGTTGTGGTTCCGTATATTCTTAGTTCCCAGAGCCATATGGGAGAGTTCCAAGGTCTGAAAGGGCTCAAGTGCTCATCCTACATCCGTTCCTCCAATTTTCTTCCATCATCGTCATTTTTCACCACCATTCACCCATGTCTTACCATTCTCAGCCATCTTCCACCTCCATACACCCACCAAGATGTTATTCGGGGTGGAATTAAAGAGAAAGGAGGCCAAGGAGTCCAGAATACCAAGGAGGACGACCCAAAGATGAGATCCAACCTATACAGAGGCTAAGGAGTGAGAGCCACCTCTCCTCTACGGGATAAATCTCTTCTTCATCTTCTTTCTTCTATTGTTCTCCTTCGTTCCTGTATAAATGATGTTCTTCCATCTTTGTTCGGTGCCATCTATGCTTGTCCATGGCTAGTCGAGCTCCTTCTTGGTTATGTAGCCTATTTTGGGCATGTTTATATACTTTTACCTAAAGTAAGTAGTTTTATTCCAAATCTAGTACGTTTTTTGTTCTATCTTCTCTTTCTGGTTATGGTTGCTAGTTTGGTTGATCTCTTTCTTGCTTGAACTTCTATATCTACCTATATCGAGAGATTCATTATAAAAATAGACAAGAGAAGGTAGTTTGGATCGGAATATGAAAGGAGGAAGATTCAAGGTGATTTTTGCAGAACCGTAGACCTAGGCACGATCGGGCCCATCCTGGTACGGTCGGGCCCAGCCTGGCACAGTTGGGCCCACTACCAGGTTTTGCCCAGATCACACATGTTCCTAGAATCTCAAAATATTCTAGACCTAAGTGGCTATCTATAATATTCTAGGGTGTTGATTTGTCATCTTCGAGAGAGGTTTCAAATCATTGATGGGTTTTAGTCATGCTACGTGAAAGTGAGTGGGATGACCCCATAGGAACAGATACCATAGTACGTACCATGTTTGGATGTAGGTTTCTTGCTAGGGTGTTCGTGGGTTGTCTATGTCCAATAACGGGTGCATAGACTGCCGAACTTGTGGTTACATAGTCAGGAACTCCTTCTCTCTAATTAGTAGAATCCTACAGACTCTGTTTTGTTTTCTTTTCTTTGTTTTGTTTTATTTCGTGACAACCTGCTAGACTAGTTCTAGCTCCATACTTTTATCAACCATCGGTTTGGCTTATCTAACTTAAGAGAGAGATCTTAAGCATTCTAAATGTCTTCATGTCCATGTGTTCGACCCCGTATATCTACTTATATCCCATAATAAAGTTGTGGGGGTCCTTGAAGGTTTCGAGTTATAAATTTAAAGTTTGATCCTTCTGAGTCTGCCTCCTTTCAGAAGCATGATTCTGGCCGCATCAATAAGAGTCTAAAAGATATATCTAATCAACACCTAAAAGACTAAGAAGCTAAGAAATCAGGATATATCTAATCTATCTATGTCCACAACATCATCATCCACATCATCCTCGACAGCCTTAGGCTCATAGTCCTCATCTCCATCAGAATGTGTAGAAGAGACAAAAACAACTTCATCACTAAAGGCACCATAAAAGCCATCAGAACCAACATCTGATCCATCATCCTCAGTGGCCTCCTCATCATCATCATCTTTCTCATCAGCCTAGTCAAGCATCTCCTCTTCAATAGGAGGACAGAAACTGCAACCGGGTCATAGGGCATTCTGCTCATCCCAAGACATGCTAAGAGTGTATAACTCATATGCCTGAGGGAAAGAGGGATTAGAAGTGCCAATGTTGGAAAGCAAGGTAGCAAGAGGGCCAGCAGGAAGAGGAAGCACCCGAGTAGTAGGTATATGTGACAACTTGGAAATTTCTCTCTCCTCATATATGCGTTATGCCCTCCCTCCTTACATAATAATTTCACTTTTGACCTGAATTTTATGATTTAATGTGCTTTGATGCTACATTGAATCATCTTGGTGTTGGGTTTTACGTGGTCGGAGTAGGCAGTGGAAATAAAACTTTTACTTGACCATAAACCCATAATAAGCAGATCGCATCAATATCTATGTAATGGGAAGGTTGGTTTTAGAAAGATATACCTAGTCTCGAGGCTTGCTCAGTGACTATACCTCACAGCAAGTGTGCTCTTCAACCACCTATCTTCAACGGTGTCTATGCAGCTCATGGTCTTAACTCGGACTGCGGTTGACTGTCGTCCTCCTAAGTGGCAAAAGTCTTCGACCTCTATAGATAGTCCACATAGACTATCGGGAACTCTAATCATCATGAAGGACGGACTAGAAGGAGTTGTCCCCTTCCTGTTGGTGTACTAGTCACTGACACACTCTCCCACTATTAGCTGATTTTCTATAGTTTTCTTTCCCTCATTCTTCCTCCCTGGATGGGTAGAACTTGCTTGGGTTCTCTCGGTTACCACAACTAGAGAGGGCAACAAATTTGTAGACCAATTTATGTTCTGAGTTGTGTCTCTAGATAAGCCCCTTGTACCCCTCTATTTATAGTAGAGGGAAGGTCAGGGTTCCCAGTCTATGTGGGAGTAGAAGGGTCTAAAATTTCCATGAACAATTTACACTACGGCAGGCGAACCGGTCATTTCATAACTAAAATGGTCATTTGGGAGTGTGATCCAATCAGTTCACTAGTGAACCGGTCAGTTGGGAGTGTGATTCGATTGGTTCACCCAGTGAACTGGTTGTTTCACTTCCCAGTCCTACCTACAATTGACTTTCCTTATTTGTTTCTAATTAATGCAAATATTAATTCTTGTCCCAATCGAATTGAACAAGTGAAATGAAACACTTTTCTCACAAATCGGGAAAATGCAACACTGCTCGTTTGGTCTAAGTGAACCGATCATTTCACTAGAGTGAACCGGTCATCTCACTAACCATGAGCTGATCGGTTCGCCCAGTGAATCGGTCGGTTGGTGGTCCAGATTGTATAGAACATAGTCAATTCAGTTCTCAATCAATTTGACACTCTAATCAATTGGGTCAACACTTGAACTTGATGATTCTGAGTCAAATATATTGATTGAATGTTTGATTGAGTACCTAAACACTTTAGTAATCAATTCAAACATCATTCATGGATAAACTCCTCTTCTAGGTTAATTCTTTGTGTGTGACCATATAGGTCCCATTTCACATTGGCAATGAATGTCCATAACTAGCTTATGACATCACAAGCAAAGAGAGGTACCTAGTCGCAGATCAATACTACCCAAGTGAAAAGGAAAGTTGGAGAACAACTTCAATCCTACAATTTGTGATTGGTATTTCAGTGAATGTATAATTCCTTTGTCTCTAATATCCTGAATGAACTCAAGGTATGGGGTTGTCATCCTTTAAATGTTCATTCATGTTTCTTAAACTAGAGCATATTGTCTGAGATATGTGTGACATCAATATCATATATTGATTCACATGTATGTGCATGGCTTTCTCAGTCTCTCTTATCAAGTGGCATGTACATCATACTCCCTCAGGAGAGACAAATCCCATATCTATCACTCACAACCTATCTCGGGCGTCAAAGCCACCCAATCATCACATTTATAACAACCCTTGTTTCATGACTACATTTGATGATGTCAAAGTGTACCCAATCACATTCAACGAGTGCGGTGATTTCAAGTCTAAGAATCACAATCACCACCATCACTATGAGAGATGATTATGACGACCATGTCATGCTTCCATGTGTCACTCTCATGGTGGGTCGATCCGATACACTATTCTCCAACATGTATCTGTGTGCTTGGTTTGATATCATATATCATGACTAATGAGACTTTATCATCAACCAACACACATTCTAGTCTTGATGTGTCATTGTTGTCTATCAACCTTCCACAATGACATATGACTAGGGACATGACAAGAATGTACATACTCTTAGAATTCATATGATCTCATTGTTCAGGTACTCAACCTAAAGACATACATCATGGAGTATTGTCATTCTTTAGACATTCATTTTGCTCCATCATTTATCTCATAATCGATTGAGTGAGAATAAACTGGAAGTTTGCCTTTAATATTTATCTAATCAATTAGAACATATGCCAATCCAATTATCATATGATTATCTCTTTGGGGATACATACCAACAGACACCCACTTGCACTTAGAGCCAATCACCTTTGAATCATATTCTTATTGATCTCTAAACATGTCCCACATGTTTCTGCTGCACTAGTGCTAATCTAGTGAGTTATCAATACATTGCTTTAGTCGGTATATTGCATGTTTTGCATCTCCTCAATGTATGACATTTCATATGAGATGGAGTTGCCGTAATATTCCATCTGATATTCCTTGCCTAACAATTAGCTCCATAGGTTGACTTAGTATTTCTACTTTGTCATCAATGGTTGGAATATCTATAAATTCATCTGTATGAACTTATAGATCCATATAGTATCCTCTAGTGTTCATAACACAAGGACACTCAACATTCCTTTTAGAATTAAATAGCCTTTTAATTTTACTCAGAACATTTCCACTTAACAACTCTTGTTCACTTTACAATTGAATATAACTTTTATATTTTGCATTTTGCGAACATTTTTCTATCATTTTGGAAGCTTGCATCAGTGTAACTAATTTACACTCAACTCCTCCTTTTATTACCATAGAACTAATCCTTTAATACATCGCAAGTACTTAAATGAGTTCTTTATGGTATCCCAATGAATCTCACTTGAAGTAGACAAACATCCACTCGTCATGTCCATTACATATGTGATAACTGGATGAGTATATCATATTGTCATGTCCATTACATATAATATGATGAATGCATATATATTTTCTTATCATGTCCAATACATACAAGATAAGGGGATGATTACATACATGATAGATCCAATTAAGAATGCACAAGGCATCTATCTATGTGTTCCTATTCTTCGTAAGAATTTGGGACACTAGGCATCTGAGAGACTAACTCCATGTAACATGGACAAGTTTTATCCCATTGAATCTTTCCATACTGAACCCTTTAGTATAGACTACCAATGTATGCTCTCTCTTAATCAAGTCAAGAGACTTTTGAGAACTATCTCTATAGGTCTCTATCCCTATTACATAGGACATTTCTCTTTATTCCTTTAAAGAAGGTATTTCCATACAATGTTCCGTTTTATTCCTCATCATCATGTGGAATATGAATATGCTCCCACTAAATCTTTGTAATCATAGATCCTTTATTTTGATATATCAGTCAAACCTTTTGACTATATAATCAAAGTAAAGACTCCAGCTATGAGGTGCTTATATTAAATTAATCATATTGATTAAACTCTTGTAACTTATAGACTGCATTCACATCAATAGAATTATAAAACCCTTTAGGTTGTGTCACGTACATAGCCTCATGTTATTCCTACTAGGAATGTGGTTTTAACATCCATATGCCAAATTTCATAGTCTTCAAGTTCCAACAGCAAGCATGATCCTTTATGGCCTATAGCCACTACAATTGGTTAAATAAAATCATCAGGTTCAACACTTTGAACTCACTTGAATTCATTTCAACCAATAAGCTCTTCAAATGTCATCCATGTTAGTATTAACTCTTAACACCCAATTGCACTTAAGGGTTTTATCAATATAAGCGGTACCATTAAGGTCATACCTTATTTGGTTCACATGGAAGTCATTTTGAATCTTATGGCTTCAAGCCATAACTCAAAATCTGGTTCCTCAAAATCACCTAGATTGGCTCATCATCATATGACCAATTCATCACCTTTGAGTTTGTAGGATATCATTATCCATCAAGCTCAAGGTGTTTTCTATTAGATATATGAGGTGTATATATTACATAAGGAATTTGAGATTCCATGATACTTGTGATTCTTAATCTCCTTTTGTACATTTATTTAGTGTAAAGCATGTTCTTTAGAAGAATTCTAGAAGATTAGTTATTTGTTTGATGATCATGTTGTTAATATTTAGAGTATGAATCCTTCTTTGATTTTGACATCATTATGCCTTAATCATGAGTTCTCTATGATACACTATCATAGTTACTCACAAGGTCCTAAAACATTTAGTTTAAGCATCTCATTCATTGATCATATCAAATAATTAATACTTTTAACAAGTTTGTTCTTCATTTATGATATTCTCAAGATATTCATATTGGTATTTCATTAAATACCATATCTGAAGTATTAGCATTTATTCTAATAGGTATGAATATACATCAATATGTATTATACCTAATAGAATAGTCATTCTCTCACTACATCAAGTGAAGATTGACTTGTCATCATGCCCAATAAACAAGACACTCATATCTCTTAATGGTTCATTAACTAAGAGAGTCTAGTTTATCCATCAATATGGAACCTAGAGATGAATTTCTCATTCATTCATTTAGATGATAAGGATAATTTATTGTTTGAGTCATCAATAACTTTTAGGTATTATTGTTTTATCTCATGCATATCAAGTACCACAACATAAAGAAGGCATTGATATAAAAGATCATATCTTTGAAATTGAAACATGAACTTTATTGATAGACATCCTTGTTATTACAAGATGCAGAAATAAAGTGTTTCTATTTATTGGCAAAATGAAATAGTTGTTCATAACTCTATTACATGCCCTTTGGGATGAAATAAACGAAAAGGTACTATTATCTATGGTAGCAACACTTGCTCCAATTTTGATGAGTGTTCCTTTTTGGTCCTTTAATAAAGGCCATCACTTCTTTTCAGATCCTACACATCATATATGTTAGATCTATATCTTGGTATCATATACCTAAGATAAAGAAGCATTTTAAGTTTATTTCATGATACCTGAGGTGGAGACTTCCATCCCCTCCTTCTTCTTTAGTTCATCTATGTAGAGAGGGAAATTTCGCTTCCAATGTCCTGGCTCATGACAATGGTGACATTTTCCTCCCTTGTTCACCCTTCCCTTGGATTTGAGAGTAGAAGATGACTTGGGATGTTGGCTAGCATCAGAACCTTTCTTTGCTTTGCCCTTGCCCTTGCCCTTGCCCTTAGACTTTCCCTTCTTTCTTCTGATCATCATCATAGATTTAGGTTATTCTTTCTTCATCTGTGCCTCAGATGTCCTCAACATGCCCAACAACATTGTTAGTAACCTGTAAAAGTTGTTCATATTGTAGTTCATCACAAATTGATAGTAGGATTCTGGAAACAATTGTAGTATCACATAAGTAGCCAACTCTTGGCTCAGAGGGAATCCCAGTTGAGTTAGGTTCTCCACATACCCAATCATATTGAGTGTGTGAGGGCCTACTGGATCTCCTTCTCTCATGACGCACTTGAAAAATGCCTTGGAGACAACATATCTCTCTTGTCATGCTTGGTCTTGATACATGTTCTTGAGATGTTGAACCATCTCAATGACGTCTATGTTCTCATGTTGTCTCTACAACTCATAGTTCATAGAGCACAACATCAAGCACTTCACATCAATGTCATCCTCAGTATGCTTCATGTAAGCATCCCTTTCAGCCTTTAGTGCGTTGGGAGCGAGTTCTTCTGGCTTTGGGGTATCTAGGACACAAAGCTTTCGCTCTTGAGTGAGAACAATTCTCAACGTCCTACACCAGTCATGGAAGTTGTTCCCATTTAGCTTGTCCTTCTCAAGGACCGATCGTAATGAAAAGTGATTGTTGTTGGTAGCCATTTATTCTACAAAAAGGAAAATTGTGATTTTCATCCAAAACTCTTTTTATTTGATTTGATTTGAAAATTGACGATATTAATTAGGCCTCTAATTAATTATCACTCCCACTATTTTGATCAAATTGATAACCCTCATGTATCAATTCGAAAGATTGCAGCGTACAACCTTCTAGTGAAGAAGATCCTGACTTCCTCTAAGTTATGGACCAACGAGGGTTGTCACCCACAACTAGATTCTTTCGGGTAGGCAACTTTTTCCAATTGCATCATATACAACTCTTGATAGATGTTATGTACAACTCTTTGTCATGAACATCTGCATGCCTCAAGGTGCTTAATCCTATGAAGATCACCTTGTTAAGTCAACCCAAAATCCAATATAATGAATATGCACCATGTGAAGGCAGACCCACATATTCACCATCACACTACCACGAGATAGACGATGCACCACGTGAAGGCATGCCCACACTTAGTCGATCAAGCTTTTCATGTGTGCTGCTTTTGGAAGGCATCTTCAACTTAATATGTTTGTTGAGGGGTTTTAATATGCTTATATATGCATATATGTATCCAATCACCACATATATAGTATGTATCATATACATTCTATATCCCACAAATGAAAACATGAAAAAATGATAAAGTGATGATTATGGCCATTTGATTGTAGTTCCTTGGAGCCATAAGGAACTATGATCATATAAGGTCTACATCACATGCAACCTGTTATTGATGAAGATATGTTCTTGCTAATCCAGGTTGACTGTTTCAACCTTTGAATCGATCGACTCACCTCTTGGTCGGTCGGTTGGTCTCCTCCAGCCGGTCATCTGGCTCCTCCAGATGGTCGGCTCATCCGATCGTCTGGGCTTCTCATTGGTCCACCAACTGCTCCTCATTCAGTCATCTCGATCCATTAAATAGTCATATTTAGTCTTCTTCATAATAAGAAATAAAGCTAATCCTTTTTACATAATCTTTGTGAAACTTCGAGTTACATTCGATGGATCAAAGGTAGAAGAGAATCTCGAGTTATCTTGAGTTATATTCAGAATAGAAGAAGAGGGCTTGGTGCATAGATCGAGATGCAAACAACCATAACCAACCACACACAAGCACATAGGGTTTATAAAACATAACCATGCTACACATCCACCATCAAACCATTTTAGGGTGACACATATAAATTGCATATATACCATATAATATATGTATATATTAGTTTGGAATCATGTGGTATTAATCATATATTCACATTAGTCATTTAAATATTCACATTGTATGCAATAAATAAAAGATGGTAAAACCAAAATCTGATCATATCGATTATCCCAAAGCATAGAGTATTTATGTGGCTCTGATACCACTATTGGGTTTTACGTGGTCAGTGTAGGCAGTGGAAACAAAAATTTTACTTGACTATAAACCCATAACCAATAGATTGCATCAATATCTATGTAATGGGAAGGATGGTTTTAACGAGATATACTTGATCCTGAGGCTTGTACCTCACAGCAAGTGTGGTCTTCAACCACATGTCTTCAATGGCGTCTGTGTAGCAACTGGTCTAAGTATTATTCTAATCATGATTTATGATCTAAAAGTGGGATTTCTATCTAGTCACATTCATAAATAAATCCTTATTAGATGGTCATTTGTCATCAAAGTTTGTAAAACTTACTAGCTATTTATCTACATAAATTAGTGTATATATTATTGTAATACACTAAGGTTTTTCAAATAATTGTACCCAAATGTAATCCCCACAAAATATCTCATTATTATTTGTACTAGTGATATCATCATACAGACCATATAGAATTCTTAATACTGCATATATATATATATATATATATATATATTTGTATACATTAATAAGATACCCTAACTAAAATGGAAAATATATCACGTGGTTGAGTTTCCATTTATAGCCTAGACATTCAGTTCATCATGAGGAAAGTATTTTGTATAGAGTTTGTAATTGTACTTGTTTACTGTTTATTACTGGCCTTCAATGATCAATTCTCTTTTTCTTAGAGGGGTCTGACATGCAGGGTTAGCCTTTGGGGGATTGACTATAGATCCTTACATTGATGGGTTCCTGTAGGTATTAGAACTCCTCAACATCCATGGCACTATTGTTGCAGTCTCATGATGCTTAGATGTTGTTGGTGGGATGTAGTGTGGAAGGGTTAGGGTTACCTATCTACGATATTGGTTGTGGACTAGGTAGGTTGTTATGGCATTGGAAGGAGGTCTTGTAGAGGGTGTTTGGTAGACTTGGAAACCAAATCGGTGGCTTCGTTAAGTTGCTGGTAGGTTTTGGGATGAGCATATAAAGGAGGCCTCCTGACGATCATGTTTGGTTGATTACGATGGGGTATGGAATGGAGGCAATGAAGCTTCTATCGATCCAATTCATTGAAGGGAGATTTGAGGGTGATACTTTGGCAGAGGATTTGGTGGATTCCAAACATTGAAGACGAATATGTCACCAATGCATATACCTCCTCCCATGAAGAAAGAGATACATGGAAATTCTCTATTGTTGTAGGTAATCTTGACAGTGGTAGGTTTAGAGGATCTTGCCTCATGATCCCGGTCTAAGTGCAGTTATGAGAGGGTGTTGAGATCCTTACTGGAGTCACCAGAGTCTGTGCTTGGCATGAAGTTCTGGCTAGTAGTGATTTTGGTGGTGGGGGAGGGAGCATCGCTCATCTGTAGCCCATAAGATACTCTACTAATCAACATGTGGTAGTGGTCTTCTTACTGCCATGTCTTGTCTGCGGTTAGGGTTTTGGGGATGACCTACAGAGGATGGGGAAGACGGATTGGGGTTTTCTAGAGAGGGAACGTGGAAGGATGATAAATAGTTAGGAGTGGTTGAGTAGAAAAGGATAAGAGAGGCTAGCGGCGGTTTCACATCCACGTTAATGAGGACTATGTGGGTTGGGTACGAGGTCACGACAGAGAAGTAAGTAATGCCTGGTTTTTGTTACATGGAGGAATTGAAATAAAGTAAAATTGATCGAAGTTTTATATGGAGAATTAATACTATTAACTACATAATTACTTGTAACTTAAATTATTGAATTGGGTGGTCAAGTGAAGATTGATTAGTGTGAAATTTGGTATATGGGTTAAATGGGATACTAAGAAATTGATTTTAACATCTATTTTATATTCTAAAAAATGCTTGGTATAACATTCAATTATTTTCATATTAAGTACTCATTTAATACACTTACTTAATTGACACCATAATTCATAAGTATATCAAGTTTCTTTCTTGTCTCAATGCTATTAATGTTACAAGGTATCCACCAGACTGATATTATGAATTCAGGATACTATTTGACTTTAATTATTTCTAATGCATTTAGAATTATATAAATATGAATTAGATGTTAGCATAATAAAATAGGGGGGCTAGAAGAAGGTAGTTAACCTATATGTCTACATTTGAGTATGTTACAAAGTCACAACATGCTGATAAGATAGTTCCTCTCATACTGGCACCATTTCTATGATGCATGCTTACGACACATTCATGAAGAAAGTGCATGTATCAAAGTAATATAGGCCAAACAAGGCCTGAGTATCGAACTCAGGGAAACGTGAATCCAAAGACTACTGATAACTATGACTTGATCAACTAGACCTAGTAAAAAAGGTGATTGATTGGTTAATTGACTAATGCAAGAAATAAAACTAAATTACTGAGGTTGTTATCACAAATGGAATGGATTCCTGAGGAATATAGTTTCACCATAGTTTATATTGAAATTGACATTATTTATCAATATTCAGTTCTCCTAACCCAAGACCAAGGGACCTATAACAAGATTACCCTCTCTCATAGGATAATTCACTACCTTCTCTAATACAAGTCCCACTCTAGTAGAGATCCAGTTATTAGTTAGGTGTATTAGTGAATCCTTTGGGCTATACCCTTCACAACCGTAAGCCCTCTCTCAAGGTGGTCTAGGCTATGTATATCTGAGACGTATCCAACCCTTAATCCCTCTCTCAAAGTAATTATAAATCTAAGAAATCAACTATGGTAATCAAACATAGATGATTCATGAAGCAATCATTGAATTAAATCAAAAAATTAGGAAAAACATAAATATCAACTCATAATTGTCAAGTAAAACACATAAACAGGCTACTCATCGATCCAAAGTAATTAGGGGATTAGCCCCACATGATTTGAGTTGACATAAAAATAGACAAAGAAGGGACAGATGGGGAAAACATTAAAGAATCAACGAAAACCCCTATAAAAGACGATCCATATGTCTTCCTCTGCCGAACATGGAGATTTTTTGTCCTATGGCTACAAATATGTATACCAGTGGTGCTCAGATCATTTGGAACATAACTTTCTCCTCTCCTTTCTCTTCTCATGGCTCTCCTCTATTGTGCAATGAACTCCATCGTGATTATTAGGTCTGGATGAAATCCTCCCTAGTCATAAGATTGACTTAGGATGCTATTAAGTCATGGTTGTTGCATTAATCACAATCTTTGATCTATTCTGATCATGACAAGTCAGCACCCCTGATAGGATGTCAGTGGCATCGATTACTCTTATGGATAGTGATTCCCTATGAGTTTTAGTACTACTGACTGAATCGTTGATAGCATAGAGTTTCTCCCTAATATCTCCTGATGATTTTTTCTAGGTACAAGTTGGTACCACTGAGTGGAGGTCAGTGGCAGTGAACCACTTTGGTTGCATTACTATTGATCAAGTTGGTAGTACTGATTCCATTGTCAGTACCACTAAGCATATTCTACTCATGTTTGTCCTTTTCTGCACTTGTCAGTACCATCGACAATGATGTCAAAATCACCTAGCTGATCTAGGACTTGTGAATTCATGTGAAAATAAAAACAAAGCATAAGTACCATAAATTATGATAAAATAATATGAAATGATAGAAATAGTAAATATTTGATGCAATTTTATGTCATAGGTGAATAATGATAACAGAAATAATGTCAAAATGTGAAATATGCATGAAATGCATAATAAAATAGCCCGTGAAAAGTGAATCATATTCAATGCATCAAAATCCCCTAAGCTTAAATGTTTCTCACCCTCGAGTAATACTACCCTCAGATCTATCTAAAACAAGTCAGCAAAAGGACAATTAATATGAACTTGATTTATCACTACCCTCACATGGCAATCCCAAATTGGCCCTTACCAACCACTGAAAAAATAACTACTCTCAAGTGACCAAGAATGTTAATTACGGATGCATGTCCCTATATCAGTGAAACACTGTCAGTAGAGAAGTTAATATCATTGTCAATAGGGCATTCACTTGGTGCATCATGTGATTCCCTATCTACATTGCTCTTTTCTAATTACAAAACTAATTGAAAGTGGTTCTGCTTATATGTGTGAATGAGGAGATTAATCATATATGTTTCCTACCATAAAGAGCAATGGATGGATTGAAATAGGTGGCTTATGAAGAATCATATATTGGACTACCTCAGGGCATCCTTTCTCCATCTTTATTTCATTTTTTTTCTTTTTCTTTCATTGGACCACTAGTTTAGCATGGTTGAAAAGTATGTTCGGTCTTCACTGCAACATCTCATTGTATTTTTCTGTAACATCCCTAACCTGGGTTATAAACTAACCCTAGGTGTTTTTCCTAAATATGTAATTAAACTCTTGTGATTATCTTTTGGCATGAAATTAAGTTCCTAAGGAACATACATTTTCATTTATGTCCCTTTTAAACAATGATTGTAGTATTGTTTGGTAATACAGGGACCTATGTGCAATTATCCAGTTAAGGGGTTTAACTTGCAAATTTCACAAGTTAAGATGTTCCTCTGATGATGAGACATCATATGAATGAATATGATGAGGTATGATGGATTCTCCAAGCTTGGGCACCAAGAAGCAGCTTGTGGAGTAGTCCTTGTGCTTAAAAACCCTGAGTTTGGTGTAAAAGTGCAATTTACCCAAAATATGGAGTGCAACCTGTAAAATATACCTTCTAGTATGTCTTTTATGACTCTTGACATCATTTAGAGAAGAAATGATGAGAGGGGCTCTTCAATTAAATAATTGGATAAGAAGGATGACCTTTGTAGTGAAAACACTTAGTATGAGTAAGAAGACCCTTCATATATGTACCTTAGTATGCATGTTGGTTTTATCTACCCTTAGATCTTGAGTTTTTATGAGCTTTACATAAGTTTTGATAGCTTGGGCGTGCCTTAGAAACAAGGAGGGACTTAGGTGAGAATTTCATGTTTTAGAGGTCCTTATGGTGGTAAATGGCCTAGAGTATATAAGCCTTCACCCTTGCAAACCAAGTGAACGTATCCTTTATCCTCTTCATTTCTCATCTTTCTCAAAACGGCCAAGGCAGAGCTCTGGACCTTAGGGAGACGACCAACTAGTGCTAAGGTGAGTAGGAACCATCTTCAAGCTCGAATTCATGGAGGAATTCTTCTTAAAAGGTTGGTTCTATGGTTAACTCACTTAGATTCTTTGTTTTAGCCGACCATTCCCATCTTTTCCTTGAAGAAACAACCTTGGATGACCTGTGGAGCTCAAGACGCCATTAAAGGCTTGAATCTTGGAATCTTTTAGCTCTAGGAACCACGTTTGAGGCGGGTTTTATAACTCGAAACTCCTAGCTTTATTACGCATATCTTTGTTCTTACTTTTTGTGCTTAGTTCTTCTTCTACCTCCCTTCTTCCTTGCACTTTTGCAAGCAAAACGGTGGTGTAACTGACCTGAACAGAAGTTGAGGATGATGGGCGTGGTTTCCTAGGTAACTTTATCAAACGACCTTGGACCCTTTTGGTCCAAACGGTTGCAACCCGTTTAAGGTCAAACGGTTTCAACTCGTTTGATCTCAAACGATCTTGCAAGATCGTTTGGATCAAAACGGTCTCAAGACCGTTTGATAGGGTTGACCAAGGGACGACCGTTTGAGGGTCTGTTCATAATATATTGAATTTCATTTCTACAAAGAATTATAATCTAATTCCTAACCAATTAAGAGTTGAAGGCACTTCAACACCCTAACCCTAATCGGGTTGAAATTGCTGATTTCAAGTATAGATCTTGTTGAGTTTTGGGTTGAAGGACCCAAACGGATTCAAAACCATTTGGGGGTTCATCCAAACGGTCTCACACTCGTTTAATGACACTCCAAGACCGTTTGGAGGTCTAGGGTTAAGGAAATTTGATGGTTTGAGGGTCCAATTTCAATTTGTTGATGAATTGATAAAAATGCTGATTTTAGATCTGTTTAGGGTTCAACCCTTATCCAACCGACTTGGTTTTTGGTCAAACTTTGGGCAAACGGTCTCAAGACCATTTGGAGATCATCGAAACGATCTCAAGACCGTTTGAGACAAGTTTGGGCCCAATTGGAGGTCAATTGATAGGTTCAACCTTGATTTGATTTGCGTTGTTGAACATTGATGATTATCCGATTGAAACCCTAATTGAGTTAGACTTAACCCTAATTGGCTTTCAATTGAAGGTCAATTTGATGTCCAATTGATTGAGGCTCATCCTAATTAACTCAATTTGTAAGTGGTTAACATGACTTTGACCAATTGAAGGCTTCAACATAGGAAATCCTATTTAAACATAACCTTTGTGTCACCTTTTATGTTCATGCGTTTTGAACCCATGGGGGTCCACACTCGTTTAAGCCCAAACAGGTCCACACTCGTTTAGGCTTAAATGGGTCCACACTCATTTAGGTCCAAACAGGTTCACACTCATTTAGGTTCAAATGGGTTCACACCCATTTAAGCTCAAACGGGTTCACACCCGTTTAAGCTCAAACAGGTTCACACCCGTTTAAGGTCAAATGGGTTCACACCCCTTTAAGCTCAAACGGGTTCACACCCATTTAAGCTCAAACAAGTTCACACCCGTTTAAGGTCAAATGGGTTCACACCCGTTTAAGGTCAAGTGGGTCCACACTCGTTTAAGGATCAAATGGGTTCAAGGTCGTTTGAGATTAAACAAGTTCAAGGTCGTTTAAAACCTAAATGGGTTGAAGGTTGAAGGTTAAACCCTAAACCAATTGGAGATTTTCAAGGTTGTATATACTTAATCACTTGAAGGTGAAAATGGTTCAATGATGATCTAATCTAAACCCTAATGGTAACTTAAGACATTAAGGGACTAAGTGACTAATGAATTGACCCATGATAATGATCAATGGGTAAATTACCAAAATGCCCTTGAAAGGTTCAATTGAGTGATACCTTGTTCTAATCAAACCCTAATCACTTGATAGTGGTGATTTGGTTTATGTTAATCAAAGAGGATTTAACCCAACCCTATCTAGAGTGGTGTAATCACCATATACTAGTAAGAGGAGAGAGAAAGTACCATTTATGGTTAAAACTCAAGTAAAATACCTTCAATGTACATGAATATGCAAGATTAAATATGATCCACTTATGTGAGATCATGGGAACAATAATTATGATATTTGGTGAATCTTGATATTATCTGAGGGTTTTAATAGTGATGTTTCTCATACATGGTGATGTTATGAGATCAATTCGCCATGAGGTGAATAGTAAACCCTAAATCTAGGGTGATGACATGTAATGTGAATAGTAAACCCTAATTGATGAAAATCAGGGAACCTGAACCTTGTAAGAGTATGAGGGTACAACTCTTGATATGAATTGTTTACCAATATCAGTTGAATTAACCATGCCGGTTCTTATACATGATGATGATCATATCCAGGTAAGGATTACGGTTTCATATTCATTGAAAACATGTTATTAGTTTTATGAATAACGACATATGCTGATGCCTAGTAAATGGCATCTTATGAGAATGATAGGCTGTGAGATCCATGAGTATCATCAAGGTCATGCTTGTTAGATGACTTGTGATGAAATGATTGAGAAATGATAATCGATGAGAGTTAGACTTGATACATTTAGTATTCTACTTTCATAGCTGATGTTCTAATGATTAATGTTTGAGAACATGTATGATGTTAAAAGAATATTGAAATGTACCTAACTAATCAAGTATAATCATACCATGTAGAGCCCTGATCATAGATCCATCATTGTCAGGAGTTAAATGATGGTGAAACAAGTTTTCTTAAGGGAACTCCTGGACCACATACTTTTGAGTATGTGGGGAATATGGATGTGAATACCCTTACATCCTAGTGTAGGAATTGATGTAGATGTACTTTAATCTATCAATCCTTCACTATGAGTTTTTGCCGGGGTGATGTAACACTATTCTCCCGAGGAAATCTTTCATACCGCATCGATGAGAGATAGACAAGAAATCCTTCGATGGCGAAGAGAGTACAGAATGCCACTATGACTCTAATAGCGAAGTACCAGAATACCCTGGTAAGCTATAGTAGCAGAGACACTAGATGTCCTGCATGTTGATCCTCTTACTGACTGAGGAAGATGATGTCATAAGAATCTGGCTCTTTTGATGACCTATGTATGATACCGATGCGACTTAATAGTGATCGGTTGGAGTATGAGCGGTATACCTCATCTCCGCAGGGCATAATGATGTTTATAAAACATAATCAACCGCGTAGCATAACTGCTTAAGTTGAACTACGAAGAACATTGATTGATATTACATTGCTTGCACTTAATATCCTGTTCAAGTATTAGTATACATGTTCTTCATATTCCTTAAATGTCATTGTTCTAATTGATAACAATCTGCTGCTGATCACCTTAAAGATTTTATTGCTTATGTTGCTCTTTGATTTCTATAATAAAGCTTCTAACGGAGAGTTATAACTCTCGCTGGGACAATTATTTAAAATTGTCTCACCCCATAGATTCCAACTTTTTAGGTGGTCGTCGAGGACGAAGGAACCAGTCTGCAGGTGATCAGAATCAGTAGCAAGAACACCAGGGGCAGCAGTGAATCTCAGGTGGAGATACTAACTGCTAAGTCATGTAGTTAGAAAGTCTTATGTCGTCTCTGTACTCTCAGGTCCTTGGAGTCTTTTGGTCTGAGATTTTGGGTTTTAAATCTTGAGATTTTGTATCTGACTGTGTATAATCACTCATGAAGTGATCTAACAGAGATGTAATCTGTTTACCTTGTTTCTTATAAAAGGAGTTTCATGATTTCAGGATCTTGTCTCAAAAAGTTTTAATTTCCAATGATTTTCGTATTCCGCTGTTAATCGAATCGCTTCCGCTATGTTTATCTTGTGTTTTGGAGATCAGAGCCCACAATTATTGGTATCAGAGCTCTAGTTTCACTGAGTCTACAGAGACATAGGACTTAGGATGTCGAGTCTATCCTTAGTGTTTCTTTTACATCTAATAGAGTCTTCTACTCCTCAGGAGAAGAAGATAATTAAGGATGTCTGAACCACATGAGGAGTACGTGGCAGAAAGTAGTATCACTGCACCCCAAGGAGGTGCAAGGAACCCGGAGATAGAACAACCTGTACCTGAGCCACCCAGAGAGCCACCTCAGTTTGACCCAGCTGACATGGGAAATCCAGCTGTTCAAACCATGTTCGGGCAGTTTATGACTGCCATGACACATATCACCGACAGGATGCCCATGCCTGCACCTAGGGCACCTGCCCAGCCTGAAGGACAAGGTATCGGTAAGACGTTCGAGCGACTTCTTCGTGTCGGAGCAACCGAATACTTTGGAACAGCTGACCCTGCAGATGCTGATCTGTGGTTAACCGAGTTAGAGAAAGCCTTCAGAATCTTGATCATCCCAGAAGCTCAAAAGGTTAGACATGCTGTCTATCTTCTCAAGGGAAGTGCTGGTCACTAGTGGACCATGGAAGAGCAGAAGAGGCCTGGAGTGGAGATCTCGTGGGAAGATTTTCGTCGGGGATTTGTCAACAGATACTTTCCAAAGACATTCCTGGACGAGAAGATCTCTCAGTTTGAGAGATTGAGACAAGGCATGATGAACATTAGCGAGTACAAAGCTAAGTTCATGGAGTTGCTACGATTCTGTCTACACATGGCTGCCACAGAAGAAGAGAGGATTAGAAGGTTTGAGAAGGGTTTAAATGCTGATTTGACTACTCTCGTGTCTGTCCTAGAGAACCGGGAGAGGTTTTCTAACTTCGTTGAGTCAGTCTGAAGGATAGAGAAATCCGTAGTCGAGAAGAGGCAAACCCATAAGAGATATCCGCAGTTCCAGGGTTCTTCATCTAGGGACTTTAAGAAGCCTAGATTTTCTACACCTACACCTCCACCACCCAGATCTAGTTCTCAGACACAGTGGTCCCCAAGTAGAGGTAGAGGACGAAGCCTACCACTACAAGAGACTCACATTTCAGTATCAATGTCAGTCACAGGACCACCCAGACCACAACAACTGGAAAGAAGCTGCTACAACTGTGGTAAGGTGGGACACTTGATGAAGGATTGTAGGTCTAGGCATGTCAATGTGACATAGCCTCAGAGACAGAATCAACAGGGATCACAGAGAAAGCAGTCTCAAGGAGCAGCTAGAGGACGTGGACAGGCGTCCCAAGCTAGATCGTCAGCACCAACTCAACCTCAGGCAATAGCAAGGTTCTATGCTATAAACCCACCAGATGCAGTGGTTAATCCACGGGTTGTGGCAGGTCAGATGGAACTTTTATATTCTGATATGTCTACATCCTGTGTTGTATCTGTTTTGATTGACCTGGGTGCTACGCACTCCTCTATCACTCGAAGAGTGATTCGTAACTGCAATATGACGGTCAATCATAGGGCAGATAGCTTGTTGCTTGAGACTCCGTTGAGAGGGTCTGTTGTGTTGCAAGAGGTATGCTCTCCCTGCATCCTCTTCTTTTCTGATCATCGCATTCAAGTGGATCTTATACCACTTGAGATGTAAGGATTTGATATAATCCTTGGGATGGATACCTTGGAAAGGTATAGGGTTGTCTTGGATTGTGAATCCAAGCAGGCTGTGTTTGCTGATGAAAGAAACACATGGATCTTTCAAGGAGAGAGAAAGATTCTACCCACCTGTCTTGTGTCAGCTATGGTTGCCGATAAGCTGATGAGGCAAGGATGTTATGCATTCATGGCCCATGTGGTAGATATTACCATGGAGAGTCCTAACCCTACGGAAGTTCCTGTAGTCAGGGAATTTGAAGATGTATTTCTTGAAGAACTTCCAGGTGTGCCACCACCTCGGGAAATTGATTTTGAGATCAATTTGATCCCAGATACCCAACCTATAGCCCAGACACCGTATAGGATGGTGCATGCTGAGATGGCAGAACTCAAGAAGCAGCTTCAAGAGTAGCTTGAGAAGGGTTTCATCCGACCGAGCACTTCACCTTGGGGTGCTCCGGTCCTTTTCGTTAAAAAGAAAGATGGATCAATGCGGTTGTGCATTGATTACAGACAATTAAACAAAGTAACGATAAAGAATAAGTACCCTATGCCGAGGATTGATGATCTCTTTGACCAGTTGTGTGGTGCAACCATTTTCTCAAAGATAGATTTGAGGTCTGGATATCATCAACTTCGTATTAAGGACAGTGACATACCCAAGTCTGCTTTCAGAACAAGGTATGGTCACTATGAGTTCACAGTTATGTCGTTTGGACTAACTAATGCACCGGCTGCATTTATGGAACTCATGAATAGAATCTTCCGACCTTTCCTTTATCAGTACGTTGTTGTCTTCATAGATGACATTCTGATCTATAGTAAAGATGCTCAGCAGCATGAACAGCATCTTCGTCAGGCTCTAACTTTGCTAAGGGAACATAAGCTATATGTTAAGTTTAGCAAGTGTGAGTTTTGGCTACCAGAAGTATCTTTTCTTGGACATGTGATATCTGCTTTGGGTATTCGTGTTGACCCTAAAAAGATAGAATCTGTTCTACAATGGGAACAACCGAAGACACCGACGGAGATTCGTAGTTTCTTGGGGTTGGCCGGCTATTATCGAAGGTTCATTAAGAACTTTAGTTCCATAGCCTTACCCTTGACTAAGTTAACCCGGAAAGAAGTTCCTTTTGACTTGAGTGATAAGTGCCAGCAATCTTTTTAGCTACTAAAGGAGAGGTTGACAAGTGCACCTATACTTGTGCTACCTGAGCAAGACAAAGGATACATAGTTTTCTGTGATGCCTCCAAGAATGGACTCGGATGCGTGTTGATGCAGGATAAACAAGTGATTTCTTTTGCTTCCCGACAGCTTAAGAAACACGAAGAGAATTATCCGACACACGATTTGGAGTTAGCTGTGGTGGTTCATGCCTTGAAGATCTGGAGACATTATCTCTACGAAGAGACATTCCAGATTTTCACAGATCACAAGTACCTAAAGTATATCTTTTCTCAGCATGACCTTAACATGAGGCAACGTCGCTGGATGGAGTTAATCAAGGATTATGATTGTACGATAGATTACCATCCAGGGAAGGCCAATGTAGTTGCAGATGCCTTGAGTAGGAAATCAGCAACATCATCCTCTGATAGGGCACAATTAAACTCTTTAGTATACCCTAGGAGAGATATGCTTATCTCCTTAAGGCAAGACAATGTACAGATGAAGGTATCATGGATTGTCGGGTTGTTGGCTGAGATGCATATAAAACCTACCTTAAGAGAGCAGATTAAGGAGGCACAACAAGTAGATGCAGCAGTTCAACAGATTAGATCAGAGTATGGTAATGATAAGCGAGATGGTTTCCATGACTCAGATGATCAAGTAGTATGCTATCATGGGAGGATGATAGTGCCAGATAAGGATAGCTTGAGAAAGTTAGTCCTGGAAGAAGCTCATTCTTCGATGTATGCTATGCATCCAGGGAACACCAAGATGTATCGAAACTTGAAAGATATGTATTGGTGGCTCGAGATGAAGAAGGATGTTGTAGAGTTTGTGATGAGGTGTCCT
Organism: Alisma plantago-aquatica; assembly: GCA_963693085.1. Classification (NCBI taxonomy): domain Eukaryota; kingdom Viridiplantae; phylum Streptophyta; class Magnoliopsida; order Alismatales; family Alismataceae; genus Alisma; species Alisma plantago-aquatica. The sequence goes on along the minus strand of OY856411.1, from coordinate 713,540,127 downwards.
GTGTGTCAGCAAGTTAAAGTTGAACACCAGAAGCCTGCAGGGACAATGCAACCTTTACCCATACCACAGTGGAAGTGGGACCATGTGACCATGGACTTTGTAGTTGGCCTACCTAGGACAAGCAAAGGACATGATTCCATCTGAGTAATAGTTGATAGGTTGACAAAGACAGCTCATTTCTTACCTGTCAAAACAACCTATTCTGCTGAAAAGTTATCACAGTTGTATGTTCAAGAGATAGTGCGTTTACACGGAGTTCCTGTCACCATAGTTTCTGACAGAGGTCCCCAGTTTACAAGTCGTTTTTGGGAGCAGTTGCACAGAGCTTTAGGTACCAAGTTAAGGTTTATTACAACCTTTCATCCACAGACTGATGGACAGTCGGAAAGGACTATACAGACTTTGGAAGACCTATTGAGAGCATGTGTTATCCAGTTTACATGGAGTTGGGATCTGCACCTAAGCTTGACAGAGTTTGCCTATAACAATAGCTATCAACATAGCATTGATATGGCACCTTATGAAGCTTTGTATGGTAGACGTTGTAGATTACCCTTATGCTGGTATGAGACTGGTGAGCATCAGTTGTTAGGTCATGATCTTGTGCAGTAGACCACAGAAAAGATTAAGGTAATCCAACAACAGCTTAAGACTGCACAGGATAGACAGAAGTCTTACGCTGACAGACGTCGTAGACCTTTAGAGTTCCAGGTTGGAGACAAAGTGTACCTCAAGGTCTCACCTTGAAAAGGAGTCCTTCGTTTTGGAAGGAAATGAAAGTTAGCTCCTAGATTTATGGGGCCTTATCCAATCATTGAACGGGTTGGAAAGGTAGCCTATAGACTAGAGTTACCACCTGAGTTGCAGAGGTTACACCCTGTGTTTCACATTTCTATGTTAAGGAAATGTCATCCTGATCCCGAGTCAGTTCTACAACCTATGGAAGTAGAATTGAATGAAGATATAACTTATGAGGAAGAACCAGTGTCAATCCTTGATAATAGAATTAAAAAGCTAAAGAAGAAAGATATAAGCCTTGTGAAAGTCCTCTGGAACCACCGTGGTGTTGAAGAAGCCACTTGGGAACTAGAGGATGAGATGAGAAGGAAATATCCTGCTTTTTTCTCTTAATACGTCTTATCGATTTCGGGGACGAAATCCTTGTAAGGGGTGGATAATTTGTAACATCCCTGATCTGGGTTATAAAATAACCCTAGGTGTTTTTCCTAAATATGTAATTAAACTCTTGTGATTATCTTTTGGCATGAAATTAAGTTCCTAAGGAACATACATTTTCATTTCTGTCCCTTTTAAACAATGATTGTAGTATTGTTTGGTAATACAGGGACCTATGTGCAATTATCCAGTTAAGGGGTTTAACTTGCAAATTTCACAAGTTAAGATGTTCCTCTGATTATGAGACATCATATGAATGAATATGATGAGGTATGATGGATTCTCCAAGCTTGGGCACCAAGAAGCAGCTTGTGGAGTAATCCTTGTGCTTCAAAACCCTAAGTTTGGTGTAAAAGTGCAATTTACCCAAATATGGAGTGCAACCTGTAAAATATACCTTCTAGCATGTCTTTTATGACTCTTGACATCATTTAGAGAAGAAATGATGAGAGGGGCACTTCAATTAAATAATTGGATAAGAAGGATGACCTTTGTAGTGAAAACACCTAGTATGAGTAAGAAGACCCTTCATATATGTACCTTAGTATGCATGTTGGTTTTATCTACCCTTAGATCTTGAGTTTTTATGAGCTTTACATAAGTTTTGATAGCTTGGGCGTGCCTTAGAAACAAGGAGGGACTTAGGTGAGAATTTCATGTTTTAGAGGTCCTTATGGTGGCAAATGGCCTAGAGTATATAAGCCTTCACCCTTGCAAACCAAGTGAACGTATCCTTTATCCTCTTCATTTCTCATCTTTCTCAAAACGGCCAAGGCAGAGCTCTGGACCTTAGGGAGATGACCAACTAGTGCTAAGGTGAGTAGGAACCATCTTCAAGCTCGAATTCATGGAGGAATTCTTCTTAAAAGGTTGGTTCTATGGTTAACTCACTTAGATTCTTTGTTTTAGCCGACCATTTCCATCTTTTCCTTGAAGAAACAACCTTGGATGACCTGTGGAGCTCAAGACGCCATTAAAGGCTTGAAGCTTGGAAGCTCGTAGCTCTAGGAACCACTTTTGAGGCGGGTTTTATAACTCTAAACTCGTAGCTTTATTACACATATCTTTGTTCTTACTTTTTGTGCTTAGTTCTTCTTCTACCTCCCTTCTTCCTTGCACTTTTGCAAGCAAAACGGTGGTGTAACCGACCTGAACAGAGGTTGAGGATGATGGGCGTAGATTCCTAGGTAACTTTATCAAACGACCTTGGACCCTTTTGGTCCAAACGGTTGCAACCCGTTTAAGGTCAAACAGTTTCAACCCGTTTGATCTCAAACGATCTTGCAAGATCGTTTGGATCAAAACGGTCTCAAGACCGTTTGATAGGTTTGACCAAGGGACGACCGTTTGAGGGTCTGTTCATAATATATTGAATTTCATTTCTACAAAGATTTATAATCTAATTCCTAACCAATTAAGAGTTGAAGGCACTTCAACACCCTAACCCTAATCGGGTTGAAATTGCTGATTTCAAGTATAGATCTTGTTGAGTTTTGGGTTGAAGGACCCAAACGGGTTCAAAACCATTTGGGGGTTTATCCAAACGGTCTCACACTCGTTTAGTGACACTCCAAGACCGTTTGGAGGTCTAGGGTTAAGAAAATTTGATGGTTTGAGGGTCCAATTTCAATAGGTTGATGAATTGATAAAATGCTGATTTTAGATCTATTTAGGGTTCAACCCTTATCCAACCGACTTGGTTTTTGGTCAAACTTTGGGCAAACGGTCTCAAGACCGTTTGTAGATCATCCAAACGATCTCAAGACCGTTTGAGCCAAGTGTGGGCCCAATTGGAGTTCAATTGATAGGTTCAACCTTGATTTGATTCGCGTTGTTGAACATTGATGATTATCCGATTGAAACCCTAATTGAGTTAGACTTAACCCTAATTGGCTTTCAATTGAAGGTCAATTTGATGTCCAATTGATTGAGGCTCATCCTAATTAACTCAATTTGTAAGTGGTTAACATGACTTTGACCAATTGAAGGCTTCAACATAGGAAATCCTATTTAAACATAACCTTTGTGTCACCTTTTATGTTCATGCGGTTTGAACCCATGTGGGTCCACACTCGTTTAAGCCCAAATAGGTCCACACTCGTTTAGGCTTAAATGGATCCACACCCGTTTAGGTCCAAACAGGTTCACACTCATTTAGGCTCAAATGGGTTCACACTCGTTTAAGCTCAAACGGGTTCACGCCCGTTTAAGCTCAAACAGGTTCACACCCACACCCGTTTAAGCTCAAACGGGTTCACACCCGTTTAAGCTCAAACAGGTTCACACCCATTTAAGCTCAAATGGGTTCACACCCGTTTAAGGTCAAGTGGGTCCACACTCGTTTAAGGCTCAAATGGGTTCAAGGTCGTTTGAGATTAAACAAGTTCAAGGTCGTTTAAAACCTAAATGGGTTGAAGGTTGAAGGTTAAACCCTAAACCAATTGGAGATTTTCAAGGTTGTATATACTTAATCACTTGAAGGTGAAAATGGTTCAATGATGATCTAATATAAACCCTAATGGTAACTTAAGACATTAAGGGACTAAGTGACTAATGAATTGACCCATGATGATGATCAATGGGTAAATTACCAAAATGCCCTTGAAAGGTTCAATTGAGTGATACCTTGTTCTAATCAAACCCTAATCACTTGATACTTATGATTTGGTTTATGTTAATCAAAGAGGATTTAACCCAACCCTATCTAGAGTGGTGTAATCACCATCTACTAGTGAGAGGAGAGAGAAAGTACCATTTATGGTTAAAACTCAAGTAAAATACCTTCAATGTACATGAATATGCAAGATTAAATATGATCTACTTATGTGAGATCATGGGAACAATAATTATGATATTTGGTGAATCTTAATATTATATGAGGGTTTTAATGGTGATGTTTCTCATACATGGTGATGTTATGAGATCAATTCGCCATGAGGTGAATAGTAAACCCTAAATCTAGGGTGATGACATGTAATGTGAATAGTAAACCCTAATTGATAAAAATCAGGGAACCTGAACCTTGTAAGAGTATGAGGGTACAACTCTTGATATGAATTGTTTACCAATATCAGTTGAATTAACCATGCAGGTTCTTATACATGATGATGATCATATCCAGGTAAGGATTACGGTTTCATATTCATTGAAAACATGTTATTAGTTTTATGAATAACGACATATGTTATGCCTAGTAAATGGCATCTTATGAGAATGATAGGCTGTGAGATCCATGAGTATCATCAAGGTCATGCTTGTTAGATGACTTGTGATGAAATGATTGAGAAATGATAATCGATGAGAGTTAGACTTGATACATTTAGTATTCTACTTTCATAGCTGATGTTCTAATGATTAATGTTTGAGAACATGTATGATGTTAAAAGAATACTGAAATGTACCTATCTAATCAAGTATAATCATACCATGTAGAGCCCTGATCATAGATCCATCATTTTCAGGAGTTAAATGATGGTGAAACAGGTTTTCTTAAGGGAACTCCTGGACCACATACTTTTGAGTATGTGGGGAATATGGATGTGAATACCCTTACATCCTAGTGTAGGAATTGATGTAGATGTACTTTAATCTATCAATCCTTCACTATGAGTTTATGTCGGGGTGATGTAACACTATTCTCCAGAGGAAATCTTTCATACCGCATCGATGAGAGATAGACAAGAAATCCTTCGATGGTGAAGAGAGTATAGAATGCCACTGTGACTCTAATAGCGAAGTACCAGAATACCCTGGTAAGCTATAGTAGTAGAGACACTAGATGTCTTGCATGTTGATCCTCTTACTGACTGAGGAAGATGAGGTCATAAGAATCTGGCTCTTTTGATGACCTATGTATGATACTGATGCGACTTAATAGTGATCAGTTGGAGTATGAGCGGTATACCTCATCTCCGCAGGGCATAATGATGTTTGTAAAATATAATCAACCACGTAGCATAACTGCTTAGGTTGAACTATGAAGAACATTGATTGATATTACATTGCTTGCACTTAATATCCTGTTCAAGTATTAGTATACATGTTCTTCATATTCCTTAAATGTCGCTGTTCTAATTGATAACAATCTGCTGCTGATCACCTTAAAGCTTTTATTGCTTATGTTGCTCTTTGATTTCTATAATAAAGCTTCTGGCAGAGAGTTATAACTCTCGCTGGGACAATTATTTAAAATTGTCTCACCCCATAGATTCCAACTTTTTAGGTGGTCGTCGAGGACAAAGGAACCAGTCTACAGGTGATCAGAATCAGCAACAAGAACACCAGGGGCCGCAGTGAATCTCAGGTGGAGATACTGACTGCTAAGTCATGTAGTTAGAAAGTCTTATGTCGTCTCTGTACTCTCAAGTCCTTGGAGTCTTTTGGTCTGAGATTTTGGGTTTTAAATCTTGAGATTTTGTATCTGGCTGTGTATAATCACTCATGAAGTGATCTAACAGAGATGTAATCTGTTTACCTTGTTTCTTATTAAAGGAGTTTCATGATTTCAGGATCTTATCTCAAAAAATTTTAATTTCCGATGATTTTCGTATTCCGCTGTTAATCGAATCGCTTCCGCTATGTTTATCTTGCGTTTTGGAGATCAGAGCCCACATTTTCAATTAATTTTGAGGGTTATGGATGTGTATCCCATAACTTTATATTCAGAGGAAAACAAAATGGGTGCATGTTGAACGAAGGAATGATGCATAAGATATGCAATCTACATGAACTTTGTTATGCAACTAATTGATATGCACATTTTTTTAATAACTAATGCAATACAAGGAATCTAACTATAATTTCACCTATTATACTATGCAATGCCATCAATAGGAAACAATTTAGGTTACTTGATCATCTTAAGGTGGTGGATCAATTGTATGAAAAATGAAAGGAATCACAAGATTAAAAGACAATGCATTCTTAAACTATGATATGTCCCTCTCCTATCAATCTGTGTACGGGGTAACCTTAGGAACTCTTTATAAAAATTCTAGTTAAGTCCTCGTTAATTGTTTGGTTAGTTTAGGCTCAAGCCCCATCTTCATCCGCAATTCATGGGTAATAAATATTTTCCATTCATATCAAATGTCCTTAAGTTAACTAACCCATACACTTCCTCTAGGTGATGCTGCCTTTAGGATTTGCAACTAAGCTTTCAAAGATATGACAATTTTTTTTTAAGTTTTAGATTTCATTGCAAAATCATAGATGAACACACTCTATGATGAAGGTAGAAATCATAATAATAATGCTCCACGATTACAATATATAGTTGTGAATCCTATAAACTCTGAAATGATAAAACTAAAAAGCAAAACAAAGATAGAGATGTTCCAGCACCCCCTAAGCTTGAACTTGACTATGTCCTCATAGTCAAAATCCAATCAAAGAGGTGTACTAGTGGTTCCCAATCAGAATGGTGGTGGTGTCATGCTTGGATCTGGTGGGTAGAAAAGTGTTAGTGAAGCTTGGTGGCTAAGTTGGCATTTGTGAAGGCTATGGGTAGTTAGCAAACTGCCCCTAGCTCTAGTAATGATCATAGAGAGACTATTGGTAATGCTCAATCCATTGTAGGAGAGTGTACATATTCTCTTGGTTGGCCAGGAGAAGACGCTCAATGTCATAAATGGCATGTTGCTACTATAGAAGCCGCCCCTAAACATCATGGATGGCTTCCAATGTTGTCAATTGTTGTTTCTTCCTCTGTTGGATTTATTCCAACATCCCATACATACCTACCATAGAATATGGGTCATCTTGTTGAGCGGGTAGTCAAGTGGCAGAGATTGATGCTCCATGTCTTCATGAAGACTGGTGGATAAGCTACCATTGTGTAAATGGCATGGTTTCCTCCTCCTCTTCCTTTCCTACATCCTCTACTAGCCACTTCTAGAAGCGCACCCCTTATAGACTTGAGATGGGGTCAGAAAGGGCCCTTTCCTATTTCTAGTCATCTACTGTGCAACAAGAAAACACCTTGTCATCACACTTGCTGACATGATGAGCTCTCTTGAAGTGGTTGAAATCTAGCTTGGAGGAGGTCCTCAAAGGGGAGGAGGTGGAGAGATCAAGGTTAAGATGCATTTCTATTGGTGTAATGATCCCTTTGAAGTGGATTGGAGGCTTCCTTTGCACCTAACATTTGACTACCAACACGTGTTGTAGAAAGAAGGAGTCGAGGTTGACCTTTTCTTCCCCTTTGGACAAGATTGCCCAAAGACATAAAGATTGGCTTGCTGCACCTTCCCATGTCCTTGTGTAGACCTAGCAAAGATTGTTTTGGTGAGATTCCAGTGCAAAATTTGAGATATATGAATGTTGGACCATGTGTGCTAGTTGATGGTGAATCCTTGCAGCAAGTCTATTAGTAGTCACCATGCCCATGTGTAGTCAAAGTCGTTGGGTGTGTAGTGCACATCCCATCCTAGCCACCCATATATGGTGTTGAACTCTACTAATGTGAAGTATTGGTCAGTGTTGTAGAGGTGGAAGTGCACCCATCCTTCTTCCCAGCCTTCCCCATGCTTGGGGATGCAGCAAGCCTCCAAGGACGTCAACAAATCATAGACGATCTCCTAGTAGGTCAATCAATCACCAAATAAGGGGTGATCACCCACCATGTCTTGGCCACTCACTGGATTTGTTTTGATCGTTAATCCCCCTTTCTTAGGAACAACTTGGGTTGAACTAATCCAATTTGAATCAGATATATCATAGATTATACTTGCTGATAGAAGCTTTACTACCTCTTTCTTCAGTACCTTAGTCATGATTGGATTGAGATGTTGTTGAGGTTATACTATTGGTTTGGCTCCTTCAAGTCTGATCTTATGCTGGTAAAAGCTAGGGGATATCTCCTAGATGTCTGCAACAAACCACCCAAATGCCTCTTGATGGTTCTTTAGCACCACAAGCAATTGCTCCTCCGCATGCACTCTCAATGAGGCTGAAATGATGACTTGAAGTTTCTCATTTGTTTCCTAGAAAATGTACTTCAAATGTGGAAGGAGCAATTTCAACTCAAGCTCTGGAGGACTATGTAATGATGGCGTAAACGGTGGAAGAGGTGGCCCTAAATCTTCATAGTGCCTAGTGTAAAAGCATGGGAATGCCTTGAGAAATAGAACACACTCCTCTAAAGAAATATAAAGAGTGTAATCATCCACTAAATTCTTGATGAACACCTCTAATGGTAGTTGTGGATATTCTTGGGTGAGAGAGGAAGATGTTTCCTCCTCAATTTTGATTGGGCATGCTTCCTCCTATTCATCATTGGGATATTGTACTGCCTTTAACCAAGAAACCTCATTGGTATGCTGCATGATATCCATTGCCAAAGTCCCTTTTGGCACCTTTGTCATGACGTAAGCCATGCCCAAAAATGGTTTCCCCAAAATAAAGACATCTCATTGTTCAACTGCTACAATATGTGATAATGTGCCTAATCACCAACCGTTTGTTGATAGTTTGACATTTTAATTTTAGAACAGTCATCATGAATACCCAATGTCAATATTCCTCTACCCATCTCTAGGGTCATGTCTTTTGTTTCTTGGAATAGCCTCCCTAAGAGTATCTCATTTCCATGATCATCATGCATATCCATAACTACAAAGTCTAATGAAAAAACAATGTCCACCTTGACTAACACATCCTCACAGATACCAATTGGCCTCACCACATAATTGTCAGACAATTGTATGGTTATGCTGCTCTTCCTGGATTCCTTCAGCCCCAATTTCTTGAATGTTGTCAAGGGCATGACATTTATTCTTGCCCCTAAGTCACATAGAGCCTCACCAAACTTAATCCTACCCATGTAACATTGAATATTAAAGCATCTTGGATCTTACCTCTTCTGTGGCAATCTCCTCTATATAAGTGTGTTGACTTCCTCCTTCAATGCCACTACATCTGAGTAAGATATCCTCCTCTTTTTATATATTATTTCATTCAAAATTTTGCCATAGGCCAGGATCTGGTCTATTGCATCTACCAAAGGGAAGTTGACATGACATTTTCTGAAAGTATCTAGAAACTTCTTGAATTTTCGGTCAACCTTCTTTGCCTTCAAGTTGTTTGGAAACTATACTAGAGTCACCAACTTCCTTTAGTGAGGTGGAACATCTACTTCCTTCCTTACTTCCTTTGGGTAATCACTTTCCTTCTCATGTGATGTGGTTTCTGGCTCAAGTGGATCAGCAGCCAATAGTGGTTCCATGTTACTTGCCTTGTTGTTTGCCTCTGGGATGGTATTTTTTTCATTCAACAATTTCTTCCCACTGTGGAGAAATACTGCCTTCATCTACTGGTTATTAGATGGAATGTCAGTATTAGTTGATAATCCATGCTGATATGGCTTCTTCAAGGATGTTACTTCTACTTCTATCTGATAAATCTGGTTCTCTATGTTAGATTTGTGCTCCTTGATTCTACAAGTCCCTCCATGTTTGTCCTATGATTGTCGCATTTTGACTGACCAACTTTCCTAGCATGTCTTGTATGCAGTCTATCTTGTTGGGAGCCCTGTCCACTTGTTGTTGCTACTGTGCACTGCCTTGTTGTGACTTGGCATGTTGTGCTTGAGATGGGTCCTACTGAAATTTGTTAGGATCTTTCAATGAGAATTTGGGATCCTTCCTCCATGAATATTCATTGTTGCCCATGTAGTTCTACTGCTGCATATACTTGCATTCTTATTCCTCACCTCCAGATGAATTTCTTGACTTGTGAATTAATTTCTTGGAAAGATTGTCCAACTTCTCACTCAATGTCGTGATGAATCTGGACTCTCCAACACTTTTGATTGTTGTTGAAACTTCTCTTTACTTTCTCCATGACTGATTTTTAGCCATGTTCTTCATAATTTCATTACACCTGGTCACTTTGTTGTTGAAAAAAAAATCATGATCTTGAACTATCAAGTGAGGTTCACTCTCCCTTATGCGTGTCTTAGTAGAAGGTCTTTGTTTGGCTGTAAAGATCAATCCCATGATGAGGAACCTTCCTCAACATGTTCTGGAATCTCTCTCATGCTTCTGAATACAACTCCTCTGCATGCTTCATAAAGTTATAGATCTTCCCAACTAGCTCATTTGTCTTCTAGGGCAGAAAATAGCATTCAAAGAAGACATCAATCATTTAATCCCATGCTTCTACTGATTTTAGAGGAAGACTTAGAAACCACACTTTAGCATTTTCTGTCAGTGAGTAAGAAAATAGCTTCAAATAAATCACTATCGTCGACGACCCTACCAATCTTCAACATATGACAACTTTCCACAACATTAATTATATGAGACATTGGATCCTCCATACTGTGCCAATGAAAAGCTTGTGCTTTTACAAGTGCCACCAGACCTGGACCAATTTTATAGCTGCCAACATTTACTACTTGTATTTTTATTGGCCCCAACTAAGGTATGGTTGAGGATGTCTTAGTTTTCTCCTAGACAATCTACTCTTCATCTTCCACATTACCATCACCCATTTTTGGTTGTTCTAGTTGTGTCACCTATGGTGGTGGAGTTTGAGAGAGTCCTCCCAAAGAATCACTATACTCCCTTTCTCTATGCAAGAGTTCCTCCTAGCTAGAACTCTATAGAGTTGACTCTCTATAGTCAGTGGTTCTGGTCTAAACCACACACCGACACCTACAAATAGTAAGATAAATGTGAGAAATGGATAGTAGTGATTGAATGAAGATTTAAATTTTTAGCTTAAAAATAATAAAAAGAAAAATAAACTTGTGGCCTAGAATGGATGGTCATAGAACTTGTAGTGTTGAATACCATTTCCCTAGAAATGACACCAAAAATTTGATGTGTGTTTACTACACGTTCATAATGCAAGTGCACATATCAAAGTAATATAGGCCAAAAGATGCCCAGATATCAAACTCAGGGAAACATGAATACAAATACTACTAACTATGACTCGATCAACTTGACCTACTAAAAAGGTGATTGATTTATTAATTGACTAAATGTAAGAATTAAAACTAAATTACCGAGGTTGTGATAAAAAATGGAACAAATTCCCTTGGAATATAGTTTCACCATGGTTTATACTAGAATTGACATTATTTACTGACATTCAGTTCTTCAAACCCCATACTAAGGGACCTATAACAAGAATCACCCACTCGTAGTGTCAATAACTACCGATTCTGATCCAAATACCCCTCTTGTAAGGGTTTAATTATTAGTTAGATGTTTTAGTGAATCCTTTGGGTTATACCCTTCACATCCATAATCCCTCTCTCAAGGCATGATCTAGGCTATGTAAGTCTATGACCTATCCAACCCTTAATCCCTCTCTCAAAGAAATTAACATTCTAATAAATCAACTATGGTAATCAAGTATAGATAATTCATGAACCAATCGTAGAATTATGTCTAGAGATTAGGAAAAACATAAATATCAACTCATAATTGTCAAGTACAACACATAACTGGGCTACTCCCAGATCCTAAGGAATTAGGGGATTAGCCCCACATCATTTCAGTTGCCATAAAAATAGACAGAGAAAGAAAAGATGACGAAAACATTAGAGAATCAATGAAAATCCTTGAAGAAGATGGTCCAGTTGACTCCCTCTAACAAATGTGGTGATTTGATGTCCTCCAACTGAAAATCCATCCACCAGAGGTGCTTGAATTGTCCAGGATGTAGCTTTGTCCTCTCCTTTCTCTTCTCATTGTTCTTCTGTATCATTCAAATGAACTCCAATGTGATTATTAGGTCCGGATGAAATCCTCCCTAGTCATAAGATTGACTTAGGTTGTTATTAAGTCATAGTCATTGGATTAATTGCGATCTTTGATCTCATATAATCGTGACAAGTTGGTACCACCGATAGGATGTCAATGAGTCATATTCGGGGTCATGATTCCTTGTGAGTGTCCGTATAAGGGACTGAATCATCGATAGCATCAAGTTGCTCCCTGATATCTCTTGATGATTTTCCCAGGTACAAGTCGGTACCACCAATTGGAGGTTGGTGGCATCAAACCACTTTAGTTGTGTTACTATTGATCAAGTCGGTAGTATCGATTTCGTTGTCGATACCACCGAGCATGTTTGACTCATGTCTATCCTTTTTTTCAAATGTCATTACCATGGAAAACTATGTCGGTAGAACTGAGTGATCTAGGACTTGTCAATTCACCTAAAAATCAAAACAAAGAACATAAGTACCATAATTTATAAAATAATATAAGATGGCAGAAATAGAAAATATTTGATGCAAATGTATGTCACATGCCAATAATGATAAACCACACACAAATAATGTAACACCCCTGACCTGGGTTATGAACTAACCCTAGGTGTTTTTATTATATATGTGATTAGATGCTTGTGGTTACCTTATGAAATGTAATTAAAGCTTTTGAGGAACCTATATTTCCATTTCAGTCCCTTTTGAACAAAGTTACAATATGGTTTTGTTAATTTTGGACTAAAGTGCAAATTACCCAAGTAGAGGGGTTAACTTGCAAATTGCACATGTTAAGATGTTCCTCTGATGCTGAGACATCATAAAAATGAATATGATGTAGTGATATGGATTCCACAAGCTTGAGCACCAAGATATAACTTGCAGAGCAATCCTTGTGCTTTAAAACCTAGTTTTGGTGTAAAGTACAATTTACCCAAAACCAAGGGTGCAACATGTAAAACATACCCTTTAGAGTATCTATCACATTTCTTTGCATCAAGTAGAGCAAAGAAAATGAGAGGGGCGCCACATTTGAGTGACCAAGTAAGAAAGATAACCTTAATATCTAAATAACCAAGTTTTAAACAAAATGGCCTTTTATATATATAGCTTATTAAGATACATGGTCTCCTTTTTCCTTTAACCTTGGTTGAGAGAGAGGTTTTGCATGTGATATGGAGGAAGAGATGTGGCCAAGAAGTGGAGAAGGACGTGGTGGATATAGTTGAGAAATAAGGGAAATAATCTTCTTTCCTTGAAAATATACCCAAAAATATATAAGTGCATCCTTTTAACAAGCAAGGGATCATTTCCCTTCATTCCTTCCCTTATCTTTTTGCTTTGGCCGACTAAGGAGAAGCTTAGGAGCAAAGGAGGACGACCAAGATGGTTTGGGTAAGTTTTTATTACCATCTAGCTCGAATTCATGGAGGAAACCCTAGTACAAGGTTGGTTTAGTCATTTTCCTTACACAACTCTTCGTTCTAGCCATCTTCTCCATCCAAATCTTGAAGAACGGACCCCAGACGACCTTTGGAGCTCAAGACACCATTAAAGCTACGAATCTTGGAGCTCTAGATCAGATCTTAAGGTGGGTTTTATAACTCTAACCCTTAAGTATTGCTTATGCATCTTCCTTTCACATAAACGTTGCTTATTTTCCTTCTTTAGACACTTCTAAGTGTTCTTGCTAGCAATTCCGTGAAGAAAGTCCACGTTCTTGAGGTAGAATATGATGACGTTATTTCCAAAGTTTATCCTAACCTTTCTTTAACAAACAGCCTCACACCTCTTGCTCAAACGGTTTCCCAAACCGTTTGGGAGCAAACGTTTTCAAAACCGTTTGAAAGCAAACGGTTTCATCCAAGAACGCATGAGAGCAAATGCTCCAAGACCGTTTGGATGTGTTGACCAAGCATTTACCATTTATAGGACTGTTGTACATAATGTGGACTAATCACCCACCAAAAATCATCATCTAGTTCCAAGTAAATCACCAATTGAAGGCACATTAGTCACCTAAACCCTAATCGGGTCTATTGCTGATTTCAATGATACAATCATGTTGAAGTTTGGGTTGAGTGACCCAAACGGTTTCAAAACTGCTTAGGGATCACCCAAACGGTCTCAAGACCGTTTGGTGATCACCCAAGACCGTTTGGAGGTCTAGGGTTAAGTGGGGTTGACCAATTGAGGGTCCAATGATAACAAGTTGATAAAAGATTAAGTGGTGATTTGGTGACCAAACCTAGGGTTCAACCCTTAAGTGAATGACTTGGTTTTTGAAGAATTAATGAGCAAACGGTCTCCAGACCGTTTGGAGGATGTCCAAATGATCCCAAGACCGTTTGGGGGTCACCCAAGACCGTTTGGAGTTCTAGGGTTGACCATGGTTAAGTGGTTGAAGATTGGAAGGCAACAAGTTGAAGAATAATCGATTAGTGACCTAATGATCAAATCAATGAACCAAACCTTAGTAAGTTGAGTTAGTTTTTGATGTTGACTTGAGAAAAAGGTCTCAAGACCGTTTGGAGGATGTCCAAATGATCCCAAGACCATTTGGGGTCAGGTCATGACCCGATTGAATGATGGTTCAATGGTTTCAATGTCAATTAGACTCATGTTGATACATGTTGAAGGGTGATCGATTCCAAACCCTAATTCAATTGAACCAAGCCCTAATTGGTGATCAATTGAGGGTCAATTGAGTTTCAAATCAGTATAGGTTTGACCTAATTGACTCAATTGATAAGTGGCTAACAAGTGCATGAACGATTGAGGGGTTCAACATTGGAAATCCTAACTCAATTGAAGTGGTTGAAACACTTTTTGGTCCATGCGGTTTTGAGGTGATTTGGAGCAAAGGGTCTCAAGACCGTTTGGGTCCAAACAGTCTCAAGAACGTTTGAGTCCAAATGGTCTCAAGACCGTTTGGGACCAAACGATCCCAAACCGTTTGGTGACCATGCAGTTTCAAGATCAATTTGCCCATGCAGTTTCAAAGTCAAACTTGACCAAACGGTCAACAAGACCAAACGGTCTTCACCCCACCTTGGGCAAACGGTCTTGAGTGTGTACTTTATCAAATGATTTTAAAAGTCAAAGGGACCAAACGGTCAACACCACCAAACGGTTTCAAGGTCCATCCAAGACTGTTTGGGGGTTTGAGGTGCAAGAATGTTTGTAGTCCAAAAAGGTCAAGAACGTTTGATGTCGTAGTGGTCAAGATGGTTTAGTAGTTGATTAACTTAAACTCTAAAGATACCTAAAGTGATTAAGGGGTCAAGCAATTAGTTGATTGATGCATGTTATGATCAATGGTGAACATTACAAAAATACCCTTGATGGAATAAAGTGACTAATACCCTTTGAACAAGTGAACCCTAATGATCACATTAGTAGTGACCTAACCCTTGATGTCAATGTGGTTTGACTTAGTCTAATTAAGGGTGATGTAATTACCATCTGATAGAAAGAGGAGAGAGAAGACTCCTTATATAACTAAGAATCAGGTAATGAGTTTTCAATATGAATGAACATATCTAATTAGGGTATGATCCATCATGATGAGATCATAGAAACCCTAATTTGGATGGTTAATGATTCTTAACCTAATTTTGAGGGAATTAATGGAAATAATTCTCATACATGATAATAGCATGACCTTGACTCATTAACATGTGTATATTAAACCCTAATCTAGGGTAATGTGATGTACCATGAATAGTAAACCCTAATCTAGGGAAATGTCATGATGAGAAATAGTAATCCCTAAGGTGGGATATTAATAGTAAACCCTAATTTAGGGGGATGTGATATGAATAGGAACCCTAATTGGGAGGGATGTCATGAGGAACCCCAATTAGGATGAATAGTAAGCTTAATTATGGTTTATTGAATATGAAACCCTAGTTTTAAGTAATGTGATGAGAAACCCTGATAATATGATATGGCCTAAGACTCAATTCAGGGTAATGTCAAGTAATGATACATGAAACCCTAGAGATGGTTGATTAGACAGTACACCAAGGAGAGTTGTGGCTAAAATAATTAAATAGGACGATTATGTCATAAACATTAAGGATAGGGTTAATGAACCATGTGAATGATAAAAATGGTAATTTAATGAATAATGATTTAAGAAGTAGGATGATGCCTGGATCCTTGTACACACATCTCTATGAGTGAGTAATAGCTGTTACACCTTACAATAATGAAGGACATGAGACTTTTAGAAATAATGTATACTAAATAATGATGTGGATAACATCCTGAATATAGAAATACCTGGAATAGTTGATGATGGTTTATCCTATATCGACAATGTTTATCAAATAGATAAGTCCATATCATTAAATACAATTGGACAATTCTAATATAAGATCCATACACTGTATGATGAAAGTAACAAGTTAGTGGATAAAAGTATTAAGAGAGAAATACCTTAATACAGAGTTAGTCAATTAACTCAAGTAAGTTGGAAATGAGAAGAAAGTGATACATCAAGATATCATAGATATCACATTCAATAATTTAGGGTAATATACCTTGATGAACCTCTAAACCATTATACTTAGACAAGAGATACATGGAGGATATGATAAGTAATTGTTTACAATAAAGATATAATGGATTCAATGTACTCGATAAGTGTTGATCAATATATCTGAGAATGGCGTAAGCCAAATCAATGAGTATGATGTAATCATACCATAACATGAATGAGAAGGGAACTAATACTTAGAATTGATGATCATTAATGATATATGATGAGTATAGTAACCAAAATTAAACACTTATAATATCCTTGAATGCTCCCAAGAGTGGTGGAGTAGTATATTAGGGTTGAACTGATAATGTGAGCAGGAAACCCTAAATAATGAAAGGTGGGGTACACTAACCCTAATTTTGGGTTATGCTCTTAAGCATGGAACCCTATGATTGAATCATGTAATAAAGAATCACTATACCTTCTTAAAGGTAAAGGGGTTGAATGACCCTAACTGAATTAAATAGGGAAAACCTAACCCTATTAAGGGCATAGTGGTACAACCCTTGAATTAAAAGGTTATCTTTGTTTTGCAATATGCTGATATAGATATGAGTTGCCTATTATCAAGTGTATTAATTATGCAGGTTTTTATGAAATGGTGAACATAGTCAGGTAAGGGCCATGATGTCATATTTAAGCTTTGAAAGTAATGATATGCTATGTTGCCTAGTGAAAGATAGCATATAAGATTGAAAGGTGGTGATAGCCATGATAAATATCTGCATTGTTACAATCAAGGTCATGTTGTTAAATGACTTGATAATAATATGTCACTTGGTAACAAATGTTTTGCTGATCTTAGGGTTTGAACACCCATATTCCTGAATCACCATGATGAGATGGTTAGGGATTGATATCCCAATGTTAGCTATATGTGATATGAACTTGATACAATTAGTACTCTTTCTTTATATCAATTGTCTTATTGGTTTATGTTTGAGAACATACTTGATGCTAAACGAATGCCATAATGTACTTAAATAATCAAGTATAATGATATCATGTAGGGCCCTGACCATAGATCCATCATTGTCAGAAATTAAATGATGGCGAAACAAGTTTTCCTAAGGGAACTCCTGGAGCACATACTTTTGAGTATGTGGGGGATTATGGACGTGAATATCCTTACATCCTAATGTAGGACTTGATGTAAGATGTACCTTTAATCCATCAATCCTTCATTATATGTTTATGCCGGGATGATGTATCACTAATCTCCCGATGATATTGTTAATGCCACATCGATGAGTGATAAACAAGAAATCCCTCGATGACGAAGAGAGTACAGCATGCCACTATAACTCTAATAGCGAAGTTGCCAGAATACCCTGGAAAGCTATTATAGCAGAGACACAAGATGTCCTGCATATAGATCCTCACACTGACTGAGGAAGATGAGGTCATAGGAATCCGATCCTTCTGATGACCTATGTATGGTACCGATTGTGATTTCGTAATGGTCGGTTGGAGTATGAGCGGTATACCTCATCTCCTCAGGGCATAAATATGTTTGAAAGATGTAATCAGCCGAATAGCATAATTGCTTAGGTTGAACTACGAGAAACAATGATTGATGTTACATTGTTTATAATGATTTAGTTGAATGACTAGTATACATGTTCTTCATATTCCTTATTAAAATGTGTTTATCATTCAATTAAGTTATAATTGAAGTGATTACTTAAAAGAATGTTACTTCACTTAGTTTACACAATTTTAAACATGCTGTTAAATGTTTATAGTTTTACTGCTTAATGTTATTCTAGTATTGCAATAACAATTCTTCTGGCAGAGAATTATAACTCTCGTTGGGACAATTATTCAATTGTCTCACCCCCGTGGGATTCGACTTTTTTGGTAGACGTCGAGGACAAAGGAAACTATCAATAGATGAGCAACAGCAGCAACATCATCAGGGACAGCAGTGATCCTCAGGTGGAGATACTGGTTGTCAAGTCTTGTAGATAGAATGTCCTATGTGTCGTCTCTGTACTCTCAGGTCCTAGGAGTCAGTAGATGTTTAATATAAATCTGAGATTTTGGCTTAATGCCTCGAGATTTTTTTATCTTGCCTTGTACAGTTAATAGGGCAATTGATGGTTGTAACCTCGAGATATGACATTACAGAGATGTGCTGATGGATCAGTATGTAAATAACTTATCATGTTTATTTATGAAAGAGTTTTACCATTTGAAGATCTCTTTACAAAAAGTTTTAATTTTTAGTGATTTTCCATAATTCCGCTGCTAGTTAATCGCTTCCGCATTCGTTGATCTCGTTTTTCCGAGACAGACGTTACATTTAGTGGTATCAGAGCTCTAGGTTCGCTGAGTCTATAGAGACATAGGACTAAGGTAGTAGAGTCTATTCTAGTGTCATCCAGTGTATCTGATAGTATCTTCTGCTCATATAGGAGAAGAAGAACTTGAAGATGACTGGGTTAGATGAGGAGTTTGTTGCAGAGAATAGCAATGCTACACCAAGAAGAGGTGCAGAGGAGCAGGCAAGAGAGGGACAATTGCTTGAGACCCCCCTAGCTAATCCAACCATGATAAGAAATCCTTCCTTAGGAATCACTGTTGGGGAATTTAGGGCAACCATGATGTATTTAATGGATCAAGCACTAGCAATACAACCTAGATTACCATCCCCCAATTATGATGTTTTGGATATCAATAGGATATGTAATCCACAACAGCAGGTTGAAGCAATGGGAAATGATGAAGTTCTGGACTTAGAACGAGTCTGTGCTCAACCTCAGCTTGTTGAATCAATATACAGTAATGTAGGGATTAGAATACAACCAGAAGTTAGGATCTGCTATAGGTGCAATAAACATGGACACATTAAAAGGTTTTTCCCAGAAAAGAAAAACAAGATGATGATTGAGAAAATGCCTATCCAAATACAGGAACAAAGGCCTAGTATTTACAAAAAGGGAAAGACTTTAGTATCACCAGTACAACCAGGACCTAGTGCACCAAGGCAATGGTCATCCAGAAAGGGTAAAGAACCCTTTAGACCACACCGAGCACCCAGAATTTGCTGTTTATGTGGACAGGCTGGACATATGGCAAGATATTGCTCAGCCAGAAATGTTATGACAAATCAACCTCTGAGGCAGAATCAACCTGAGACAATGAATAATCCTCGAATCATGACAGGTTAGACAAAATAAATGTTATTCTTATATGTCTTTTTATGATCTCTTGGATAAAACTGAGAAAGTGATTGATTGAACTTTCCTTGATTAGTCCTATGATGACTTATAATGTTGTATAATAAATATAATAGATGTTTTATGTTGCTTTTACCTCCATAAGATAGATGAGGTATTAAAGAGTGGTCTGGATAAAAATTCAGTAAGGTTAAATCTTATACTTGTGATAATAAGAAAAGAGAAGGAATATGGTAGTATACAAATGCATATTACCTTATCTCAATATTTATATACCCTGGCCAGGTATACAATTGCTGATGATAAAGTGAGTATGGAAACTCTTAGATTGTTATCTTTTTTATTGCTCTGATCAAGCAGTCATTCTGAGACAATCTAATGAGTATCATGAAATAAGAAATATGGGAATAAGGGAGGTCAACCCTGTCCAGTAAAGTTGTAAGAATAATTATAAATATCCTCCCCATAATGTGGAAATGTGATGAGATCATAAGATGTTCATGAATATATGAGATAATAACAAGGAAAGGAACAATTTCATGTAATCATCCTTATAAGATTCCTATGCTAGGACAAGGAACCTAGGATGAGATAAAGGGGTAAATGTTTCATGAATGGTATCAGTTTATCTTGGACTTTGGTTCCAAGGTGAGAATATATGTAACAAGTAATGTCCCAAGATGAAAGGAAGGTAAAGATGTAATGTGTTGATAACACATGTGATAGGTAACAAGATAAGAATGTAATAATATATCAAATGATTTATGTTGATTACTTGGAATGGTCAACCATGAAATCAAATTAAACATGTAAAATAATATGAACATCACATGTTAGGGGTTCATGTTTTTCATTAACATATCTTCCTCCAAGATATCTGTCAGATAAGTCCTTGATTGATAAGTAACTTTTCCCTATGATAAGAGAATGTACAACTAATGAGATAATTAGTGCAAGTAATAAGGAAAGTTAGTATGGTGTTATCAGATGTGATGACACAATCAAGGTATGAAAGGACTTATATAGTCTCAAATAAATAATAGAGTATGATTGTGATCTTAAGAAATGTTGATCTAACTAAGGAACACGAGAGTATATGTTCCATGTGAATCTTTCCATGATAAACTTGTGTGGAACAACCTTGTATTGATCAAAACTCTATAATATCTCCATAATAATGAAATGTTATCTAAGGATGTAATGATATGATGCTTAAATAATATCTTCTTCCCTTTTATCTGGGATTTCGGGGACGAAATCCTTGTTAAGGGTTTATAATTTGTAATACCCCTGACCTGGGTTATGAACTAACCCTAGGTGTTTTGCTTATATATGTTATTAGATGCTTGTGGTTACCTTATGAAATGTAATTAAAGCTTTTGAGGAACCTATATTTCCATTTCAGTCCCTTTTGAACAAAGTTACAATATGGTTTTGTTAATTTTGGACTAAAGTGCAAATTACCCAAGTAGAGGGGTTAACTTGCAAATTTCACATGTTAAGATGTTCCTATGATGCTGAGACATCATAAAAATGAATATGATGTAGTGATATGGATTCCACAAGCTTGAGCACCAAGATATAACTTGCAGAGCAATCCTTGTGCTTTAAAACCTAGTTTTGGTGTAAAGTACAATTTACCCAAAACCAAGGGTGCAACATGTAAAACATACCCTTTAGAGTATCTCTCACATTTCTTGGCATCAAGTAGAGAAAATAAAATGAGAGGGGTGCCACATTTGAATGACCAAGTAAGAAAGATAACCTTAATATCTAAATAACCAAGTTTTAAACAAAATGGCCTTTTATATATATAGCTTATTAAGATACATGGTCTCCTTTTTCCTTTAACCTTGGTTGAGAGAGAGGTTTTTCATGTGATATGGAGTAAAAGAAGTGTCCACGAAGTGGAGAAGGACGTGGTGGATATAGTTGATAAATAAGGGAAATAATCTTCTTTCCTTGAAAATATACCCAAAAATATATAAGTGCATCCTTTTAACAAGCAAGGGATCATTTCCCTTCATTCCTTCCCTTATCTTTTTGCTTTGTCCGACTAAGGAGAAGCTTAGGATCAGAGGAGGACGACCAAGCTGGTTTGGGTAAGTTTTTATTACCATCTAGCTCGAATTCATGGAGGAAACCCTAGTACAAGGTTGGTTTAGTAGTTTTCCTTACACAACTCTTCTTTCTAGCCATCGTCTCCATCCAAATCTTGAAGAACGGACCCCGGACGACCTTTGGAGCTCAAGACACCATTAAGCTACGAAGCTTGGAGCTCTATATCAGATCTTAAGGTGGGTTTTATAACTCTAACCCTTAAGTATTGCTTATGCATCTTCCTTTCACATAAATGTTGCTTATTCTCCTTCTTTAGACACTTCTAAGTGTTCTTGCTAACAATTCCGTGAAGAACAGTCCCTGTTCTTGAGGTAGAAGATGATGAAATTATTTCCAAAGTTTATCCTAATCTTGCTTTAGCAAACGGTCTCACACCTCTTGCTCAAACGGTTTCCCAAACCATTTGGGAGCAAACGTTTTCAAAACCATTTGAAAGCAAACAATTTCATCCAAGAACGCATGAGAGCAAACTATCCAAGACCGTCTGGATGTGTTGACCAAGCGTTGACCATTTGTAGGACTGTTGTACATAAAGTGGACTAATCACCCACCAAAAATCATCATCTAATTCTAAGTAAATCACCAATTGAAGGCACATTAGTCACCGAAACCCTAATCGGGTCTATTGCTGATTTCAATGATACAATCATGTTGAAGTTTGGGTTGAGTGACCCAAACGGTTTCAAAATCGTTTGGGGATCACCCAAGACCGTTTGGAGGTCTAGGGTTAAGTGGGGTTGACCAATTTATGGTCCAATGATAACAAGTTGATAAAAGATTAAGTGTTGATTTGGTGACCAAACCTAGGGTTCAACCCTTAAGTGAATGACTTGGTTTTTGAAGAATTAACGAGCAAACGGTCTCAAGATGGTTTGGAGGATGTCCAAACGATCACAAGACTGTTTTGGGGTCACCCAAGACCGTTTGGAGGTCTAGGGTTGACAATGGTTAAGTGGTTGAAGATTGGAAGGCAACAAGTTGAAGAATAATCGATTAGTGACCTAATGATCAAATCAATGAACCAAACCTTAGTAAGTTGAGTTAGTTTTTGATGTTAACTTGAGAAAACGGTCTCAAGACCGTTTGGAGGATGTCCAAACGATCCCAAGACCATTTGGGGTCAGGTCATGACCCAATTGAATGATGGTTCAATGGTTTCAATGTCAATTAGACTCATGTTGATACATGTTGAAGGGTGATTGATTCCAAACCCTAATTCAATTGAACCAAGCCCTAATTGGTGATCAATTGAGGGTCAATTGAGTGTCAAATCAGTAGAGGGTTGACTTAATTGACTCAATTGATAAGTGGCTAACAAGTGCATGAACGATTGAGGGGTTCAACATTGGAAATCCTAACTCAATTGAAGTGGTTGAAACACTTTTTGGTCCATGCGGTTTTGAGGTGGTTTGGACCAAACGGTCTCAAGACCGTTTGGGACCAAACGATCCCAAACCGTTTGGTGACCATGCGGTTTCAAGATCAATTTGCCCATGCGGTTTCAAAGTCAAACTTGACCAAACGGTCTTCACCCCACCTTCGGCAAACGGTCTTGAGTGTGCACTTTATCAAATGGTTTTAAAAGTCAAAGGGACCAAACGGTGAACACCACCAAACGGTTTCAAGGTCCATCCAAGACCGTTTGGGGGTTTGAGGTGCAAGACCATTTTTAGTCTAAAAAGGTCAAGTACGTTTGATGTCGTAGTGGTCAAGATGGTTTAGTAGTTGATTAACTTAAACTCTAAAGATACATAAAGTGATTAAGGGGTCAAGCAATTAGTTGATTGATGCATGTTATGATCAATGGTGAACATTACAAAAATACCCTTGATGGAATAAAGTGACTAATACCCTTTGAACAAGTGAACCCTAATGATCACATTAGTAGTGACCTAACCCTTGATGTCAATGTGGTTTGACTTAGTCTAATTAAGGGTGATGTAATTACCATCTGATAGAAAGAGGAGAGAGAAGACTCCTTATATAACTAAGAATCAGGTAATGAGTTTTCAATATGAATGAACATATCTAATTAGGGTATGATCCATCATGATGAAATCATAGAAACCCTAATTTGGATGGTTAATGATTCTTAACCTAATTTTGAGGTAATTAATGGAAATAATTCTCATACATGATAATAGCATGACCTTGACTCATTAACATGTGTATATTAAACCCTAATCTAGGGTAATGTGATGTACCATGAATAGTATTCTCTAATCTAGGGAAATGTCATGATGAGAAATAGTAATCCCTAAGGTGGGATATTAATAGTAAACCCTAATTTAGGGGGATGTGATATGAATAGGAACCCTAATTGGGAGGGATGTCATGAGGAACCCCAATTAGGATGAATAGTAAGCTTAATTATGGTTTATTGAATATGAAACCCTAGTTTTAAGTAATGTGATGAGAAACCCTGATAATATGATATGGCCTAAGACTCAATTCAGGGTAATGTCAAGTAATGATACATGAAACCCTAGAGATGGTTGATTAGACAGTACACCAAGGAGAGTTGTGGCTAAAATAATTAAATAGGACGATTATGTCATAAACATTAAGGATAGGGTTAATGAACCATGTGAATGACAAAAATGGTAATTTAATTAATATGGATTTAAGAAGTAGGATGATGCCTGGATCCTTGTACAAACATCTCTATGAGTGAGTAATAGCTGTTACACCTTACAATAATAAAGGACATGAGACTTTTAGAAATAATGTATACTAAATAATTATGTGGATAACATCCTGAATATAGAAATACCTGGAATAGTTGATGATGGTTTATCCTATATCGACAATGTTTATCAAATAGATAAGTCCATATCATTAAATACAATTGGACAATTCTAATATAAGATCCATACACCGTACGATGAAAGTAACAAGTTAGTGTATAAAAGTATTAAGAGAGAAATACCTTAATATAGAGTTAGTTAATTAACTCAAGTAAGATGGAAATGAGAAGAAAGTGATACATCAAGATATGATAGATATCACATTCAATAATTTAGGGTAATATACCTTGATGAACCTATAAACCATTATACTGAGACAAGAGATACATGGAGGATATGATAAGTAATTGTTTACAATAAAGATATAATGGATTCAATGTACTCGATAAGTGTTGATCAATATATCTGAGAATGGGGTAAGACAAATCAATGAGTATGATGTAATCATACCATAACATGAATGAGAAGGGAACTAATACTTAGAATTGATGATCATTAATGATATACGATGAGTATAGTAACCAAAATTAAACACTTATAATATCCTTGAATTCTCCCAAGAGTGGTGTAGTAGTATATTAGGGTTGAACTGATAATGTGAGCAGGAAACCCTAAATAATGAAAGGTGGGGTACACTAACCCTAATTTTGGGTTATGCTTTTAAGCATGGAACCCTATGATTGAATCATGTAATAAAGAATCACTATACCTTCTTAAAGGTAAAGGGGTTGAATGACCCTAACTAAATTAAATAGCGAAAACCTAACCCTATTAAGGGCATAGTGGTACAACCCTTGAATTAAAAGGTTATCTTTGTTTTGCAATATGCTGATATAGAGATGAGTTGCCTATTATCAAGTGTATTTATTATGCAGGTTTTTATGAAATGGTGAACATAGTCAGGTAAGGGCTATGATGTCATATTTAAGCTTTGAAAGTAATGATATGCTATGTTGCCTAGTGAAAGATAGCATATAAGATTAAAAGGTGGTGATAGCCATCAGAAATATCTGCATTGTTACAATCAAGGTCATGTTGTTAAATGACTTGATAATAGTATGTCACTTGGTAACAAATGTTTTGATGATCTAAGGGTTTGAACACCCATATTCCTGAATCACCATGATGAGATGGTTAGGGATTGATATCCCAATGTTAGCTATATGTGATATGAACTTGATACAATTAGTACTCTTTCTTTATTGCAATTGTCTTATTGGTTTATGTTTGAGAACATACTTGATGCTAAAAGAATGCCATAATGTACTTAAATAATCAAGTATAATGATATCATGTAGGGCCCTAACCATAGATCCATCATTGTCAGAAATTAAATGATGGTGAAACAGGTTTTCCTAAGGGAACTCCTGGAGTGCATACTTTTGAGTATGTGGGGGATTATGGACGTGAATATCCTTACATCATAATGTAGGACTTGATGTAAGATGTACCTTTAATCCATCATTCCTTCATTATATGTTTATGCCGGGATGGTGTATCACTAATCTCCCGATGATATTGTTAATGCCGCATCGATGAGTGATAAACAAGAAATCCCTCGATGCCGAAGAGAGTACAGAACGCCACTATAACTCTAATAGCGAAGTTGCCAGAATACCCTGGAAAGCTATTATAGCAGAGACACAAGATGTCCTGCATATAGATCCTCACACTGACTGAGGAAGATGAGGTCATAGGAATCCAGTCCTTCTGATGACCTATGTATGGTACCGATTGCGATTTCATAATGGTCGGTTGGAGTATGAGCAGTATACCTCATCTCCTCAGGGCATAAATATGTTTGAAAGATGTAATCAGCCGAATAGCATAATTGCTTAGGTTGAACTACGAGAAATAATGATTGATGTTACATTGTTTGTAATGCTTTAGTTGAATGACTAGTATACATGTTCTTCATATTCCTTATTAAAACGTGTTTGTCATTCAATTAAGTTATAATTGAAGTGATTACTTAAAAGAATGTTGCTTCACTTAGTTTACACAATGTTAAACTTGCTGTTAAATGTTTATAGTTCTACTGCTTAATGTTATTCCAGTATTGCAATAACAATGCTTACGGAGGAGAATTATAACTCTCACTGGGGCAATTATTCAATTGTCTCACCCCTGTGGGATTCGACTTTTTAGGTAGATGTCGAGGACAAAGGAAAATATCAATAGATGAGCAGCAGCAGCAACATCATCAGGGACAGCAGTGATCCTCAGGTGGAGATATTGGCTGTCAAGTCTTGTAGATAGAATGTCCTATGTGTCGTCTCTGTACTCTCAGGTCCTAGGAGTCAGTAGATGTTTAATATAAATATGAGATTTTGGCTTAATGCCTCGAGATTTTTGTATCTTGCCTTGTACAGTTAACATGGCAATTGATGGTTGTAACCTCGAGATATGACATTACAGAGATGTACTGATGGATCAGTCTGTAAATAACTTATCATGTTTATTTATGAAAGAGTTTTACCGTTTGAAGATCTCTTTACAAAGAGTTTTAATTTTTAGTGATTTTCCATAATTCCGCTGCTAGTTAATCGCTTCCGCATTTGTTGATCTCATTTTTCTGAGACAGATGTTACAAATAACATTAAAATGAACAAATATGCATGAAGTGCATAATAAAATAGCATGTGAAAAACAAATAATATTCAATGCATCAGTCTACTATATACATGTCTAATTGATTAGGAGAAACCCGAGCTGGATCCTCCACTCAATCCACTATAGTTGGTGTTACACATAATGGATTCATCTTACACCACCTTTTCCTTTGAAAAATTGTGATCCACCACAGGTCCTTAGGGAAGACTTAACCCCAAAGACACCCAATGAGTACAATCATGTCCTCGATCCACACACATTGACAATACTTCCTCCACTGATGAATGAAGATTTTTGGATCTTATTGGAGGGACTGCAAAAGAAACATCATTTCAATCGACCAGAGAGTCCCTTTGAGATTCCATGACCACCCAATGACTGAGTGCACCATGAAGCTCCTACGTTCAAATATCCAACCCTCGTCAACATCATGTTCAGTTGGACATTTTTTGAGCTAACAAGGCTTCCTATTGATCTCAGAGAAAGTTTTCCCTCCATTCTCAATTTATGTTTTGCTTGGGACCAGAAAAATCTTAAGTTCGGGGAGGAGGTGGGTGGTTTATAGAAATTCCACCCACGATATCTTCCAATTTTTTCATTTTTTATATTGTGTGGTTTAACTTTAAAATTCTCAAATCTTTCCTTTTGTACTTTATTTAAGGCCTATATTTCACCAGCCAGTTTCATTCATTTGCATATAATCAATATATCCCCTTGATTGAAGTGAGTCTCTTGCAACACTTTATAACACTGCCTCGATTAGAAATCATCTGTCATCTAAGTCCTTAGTTAGCACTATTTTATTGGCATAGTTATCTAGCCTTAAATGCATACATAGGAACCAAACACAATGTGTCTTCATCCGATTCATGGAATGACTTGCAAAGTTTCTAGATTTTGATTGTTATAGAATGATATGAACTAATGTTAGAATACTCTCAAAGTGTTGAAATTCAAATCATGAGAATGCACAAGTTTGATCTCTTCTCGACTTCTTCTACGACGTCCTTATCTCTCTATCCACACACAAAAATGTGTTGAACTCCAAGTTCGAGGTGGCACTCCCTTCCCCTTCTACCATTTCTTCCATACACTTTATATATTTAGTAGGGGAATACCACCAAAGAAAGATGCCAAAGAGTACAGAGAAAAATGCCATCAATGTAATTGTTGCAAAGACAATAAAATATCTTGAGTCAAATACAGGAGAGATTGTCTTCTTCTGTACCTTCCTTCACTCTACTTTTGTACCTATGGGAATCTTCCATACCCCATTTCACTAATAAGAAAACTTTGGTCATGTGCAAAACCTCATAATAATATGTGGGAGTACCAACAATAGAAGGGATATATCTTCTACATTTTACAAGTCTTGAAATGAACACAAGAAGTGAAGGAAATTTGAGTGGAGAATGTGTGAAAATTGTGTGTCGTGGTTCAAAGAAATTAGGGTTGCTTGGTCATAAAAGGTGGTATGAAAATAAATAGTTCTATGTAAGAGAGGAGGACAATGTAACGTCCTAGGATTTGAGGCCTCAAATAAAATGATCATAAAAGGAATGATTGGACTATCCATATCACCAAGGTGCACCTCCTTTTCCAAGAGCCCATCACTAAAGAACTCCATAGTTAAGCATGCTTAGCTTGGAGTAGTACTAGGATGGGTGACCAGTCGGGAAGTTAATCATGGCTTGTGCGTGAGTGTGGAAAAAGCACCTTGTTAAGGCCAGTGGTGGTATGTGGGGTCATTCGTCATTCCTAAAACTCTACTAGAGCCTTGGACAGTGGGCTCGGGTGTTACAAATGCTATTAGAGCCATAACCCCTCCAGTAGGTGGGGCCCACATGGGTAAGTGACATGCCCATCTTGAGCTGTATGGTCTACACATGTAGGAAAGGGATGTCCATGGTTGATGCAACCACCCTTGCACTAGTATTCTGTGATCGGGAGATGGGTGTCCATGGGCCATTCTGGGTCTACACTGAAATGGGAAAATATTATGAGGCCATATAGTTGAGCCTTGACGAGGACGTCAAGAGTCTAAGTGGGGGAGATTGTAACGTCCCAGGATGTGTGGCCTCAGATAAAATGAACTTAAAAGGAATGATTGGACTACCCATATCACAAAGGTACACCTCCTTTTCTGGGAGCCCATCACTAAAAAACTCCATTGTTAAGCGTGGTTATCTTAGAGTAGTACTAGGATGGGTGATCAATCAGGAAGTTGATCCTGGCTTGCACGTGAGTGTGGACAAAGCACCTTGTTAAGGCTAATGGTGGTATGTGGGGTCAGTTGTCATTCCTAAAACTCTACTAGAGCCTTAGGCAGTGGGCCCAGGTGTTACAGACAACCTGTCATTAATAATTGGCAGTTTTCTATGATTTTGTATCTCTCAACGACGAGCAACATTCAAGTTCGGGGTATTTGATAAATTCTTATCTATCTATTTATTTGCATCTTTTAGATAATTCCTTAGGACCATTTCATTGATTATTCCCTAGTTTTAGAATTAATTGTCTTAGTTTAACTTTGCTCTCTTTAATTGGAGTTTTTATAAGATTTGCTTGGATTTTGAAGGAAAATGCCCAATGACTCCAAAGATTAACATATCCCATAAATACTTGAATAAGATGTTTTCACAACTTCCCATAGTCCTAATCTAGATATCCCACATTAAAATGATCATATCTTTTGTATCCCAATGCAGAGTTGGAAAGAGAATTTAGTTTTCTACATGAAAAGTATATTTTTAGCAGTTGTTTTAGTTGTTCGACTGGCTTTCCTACTTATCAACTCACATGTAGATTTTCCCATAGTGCCCAATATATCCCACACCAAAATGACCTTATATTTTGCATTCTAATGTGGAAATTAATGTTCAAATATGATTTGAAAACGAAATTTTATCACCTTCATGAAATTTCATTTTTTTGGTGGCTTTACTTGTCATTTGAATAACTTTCTAGACAATCAACTCATATGTAGAAAAAATCTACAACAAAGAGAGACTAAGAAGTTTAAAGTACGACAATTCAATAAATTTCTCCATTTAGGGAAAGAAGTTAATATTGTCAAAGATTCTCCTATGACTAAGAATAAAGGAAAGTTGGCCAATACTATATGTTTTTATGTGAAGGATAGAATGTAATTGAAGACCTTCTACCAAGAACAAAGTATCAAGGTAGTCAAATCAAATATTGGGAATCTTTTACTATACATACAAGGCAGCCTCCATTCTTCAAGAGAAACCCCCTATCATATCAGAACTCTGTCTAAGAAAATAGATCAAGGATTGGTGAGGTGAAGTCTGCAAGTGTTTTTCTCAACATGATTTCTCTTCTTACCATCCTTGACTTTGTTTATACAAGTGATATGGAGTAGTCCTTCCATTATTGGGACATGGGGATTAACCCCATGAGCCCCATAACTTGTCCTAGCATACTATATTTCATTTAAAATGATAAATGATGAGTCTTTATTTGTTTAACAACATGGACTATGGACTGATCATTTGTACTTCATCACCAATATGGTCCATAAAGACGAGATATCAAACTTGTAGACTAGAACATCGAATAGAACTCACATGTTCCTTGATGAAACCTCAGACAGGAACTTGTTTGATGATTAAACCAGAACCTACAGAATGTTGAGACCTCAGGTCTATAGATAGTTTGATCCATGTGAGCTATTAAAAAATGAATGGATGTACATGGTCCTAATCTAAAATTTATCTAAAATGGTATTAAAAGTGGTTAAGATTATTATGATGGAACATGATGGTGAAACCTAGACTTTTATAAATTCTCATAAATTAAATTAAAACTAAATCAATCTCCCATCTGTAAATTTGCTTTTATATTTTTCTAGTTCTTTAACTGTTTAGTTTACTTCTACAATTTTACCTCCTCATTTGAGTTTAATAAAACTCTTCAAACTAGAATTTACTTTTTGTTGTTTGCAATTGGTTTGAATTAATGCTTAATAATGTCATTGACTGACCCCTTTTATGATCAAATCAATATTCTTGTTTACAATTGGATAGTTTTCCATTGAAATTGTAAACTTTAGGGATAATCTCCCTAGTGGATTTGGTGTGTTCGCATTGACACATAAAATCCTTGTACGAAAATTTTGGATTGCTTCTATTTCTTCTATTCGGTTGTTGCATATATATGCAATCCTCATCCTCTCCTCCAGATGAGAGGATATTCTTCTTCTCCATTTTTTGCCAACTTGGCCACTTGTGTCTTGAGTACAATAATCTGATGTGATTCCTTGGTGCTTTTAGCTGATGTATAACACTCATTCTTCTCACACAAAGATTGGTTTCTGGCCATATTATTTCAGATCTCATGACACTATGATACTTTGTTATTCAAAAGACATCTTTCAACAGAACTATCAAGCGTGGTCCTTTCTCCCATGTGAAATCTGTAATAAAAAGTCTTGGCTTGTCTATGTAAGTCATACCATCGTGCAACACCTTTCTCATCATATTTTGATATCTTTCCTAGGCCTATAAATAGGATTCATCTGCATGTTTCTTGAGCCCATACTTTTCCCACCAAATCATTTGTTTCCTGAGGTGGAAAATGATCTCTCAAAGAAAGCATTAGTCATTCAATCCCATGATGCTATCAATTTAGAGAGTAGACTTAGAAACTGTGTTTTGGTCTTATCTATCAAATAATAAGTGAATACTTTTAAATATATCATAGTGGCTGGGATGCGATCTATCTTGATCATATCAAAACTTTTAACAAAATAATTAAATGTGCTACATGTATTCCTCATTGCCATACCTATGGAATGCCTATGTCTTCATAAGAGCAACGATTCTTGGGTCAATCTGTTGTTGACCGCTTTCTGATTTATGTGACCCAACTATTCTGTAGGATATGAGCCTTGATCTTCTCCCATACAGTCTGATTGTCTTGTGAAACTAGCATGTCCTCACTGTAATCCTCATGATTAGACATATTTTCAACATAATCCACTATTCTTTCCCAATCTCCAAATTGCTCTCAGGTGGTGGTGGTGATGAAGACTCACAATGGTCATAGGTCTGTGTGTGAACCATAAACAAGTACCTAAGAAGTAAGTTGAATGTGAGAATAATAGAAACTAACCAAAAGAAACAAAAAGATTTTACAATAAGTTTTTAAAGAAAGAAAAGAAAAGTGGCCCAGAGTGGCCGATTTTATCACTCGTAGTGCTAGCGTTATCAATTTTCTTGTAGTGGTGTCAAAAACATGACACAACCTAAGTGTGTGCATTAAAATTAATTGGACACGTCAGAGTAGTAAAGGAACTCAAAGAGGCACAAATGTCAAACTCAGGGAATTGTGACTACTATGAAACGACTACTTACTAAAATAGATCAGACTAGGCTTAAGAAAAAAGTTGATGGAATGATCAAACTTTTAATAAGAATTTAAACTACAAAAAGTAAAGTGGATGGAAGATCATATTAATGTATTATTTAGTATTCCAGTTTCACCATGGATGTTAGCATATGCATGTATTACTTTTAATTAATGCAATTTTTTTTCTTTTGATTAAGCATCTATAGCTTGTAATACCTACTTTCACGATGTAGCACACTATTTAGTCTAGTTACGAATCCACTTTGCAGCGTCGATACAAAAGGCTAAATATAAGACCTATAAAAATACTTCACAATGATTAACCCACTTACACAAATGTTATTGACTATGATGATAGGGGCTTTTTTAATTGTAATTATCTCTCTCACAAAATTAAAAATTTGACACACATTCATTATGATCAGGCACAAATAAGGCTATAGTACATTTCTGTTATCAAAATCTAAAGCAAGAGTTAAATAATATTGAATCATATATAAACATGCACAGGGTCAACACTGGGCTACTCTCAGGTTCTAAAAATGAGGGAATTAGCCCCTCATGCTCAACACGTAATCAAAGTAAGAGAATAAGGTAGAGAAATCAAAAGAAAACTCATGTAAAATGGTTAAAGGTTGATATGAAGATTTTATACTCTGGTGGATGTTTAAATACACCTCATGATTTTCCTTTCTCACATCTCCTTCTCCTTGGATTATAGTTCCTCTAAGGACGGTATGACGTCTCTCTAGTTTGAGATGCTCTTCGTGACTACCCTCTTCACATATATAAAGGAAATATCAGGGCACCATTTTTTGAATAAACCATCAAATGGTCTTGTTTAATCTTGGTCGCCAGACAAATGTTGGTGCTACTAATTTGGGTGTCGCTTCCACTAAATTCTTCCATTCATAGTGATTAGGGTTTCTAATCTCAATGCCACAGACTTGGGTT
This sequence comes from Alisma plantago-aquatica, assembly GCA_963693085.1. NCBI lineage: Eukaryota > Viridiplantae > Streptophyta > Magnoliopsida > Alismatales > Alismataceae > Alisma > Alisma plantago-aquatica. The sequence continues at coordinate 713,506,692 of OY856411.1, read as the reverse complement.
AGTGGTATCGAGAATCCTTTTTAAACTTCTTATTCATTCTTCTCAATTCTTCTTCATTTTCATGAAGATGAGTTAGAGACGTAGGGGCAATCAAATCAAGTATGCATCTTATTGTTCGATCCCCTCCTAGTCAAGTCAATTCCCTGACATGAGTGGGTGGTTCCTACTTTCTTTATTTTTTGCTTGGTTATATCTACGATAAAGCAACAGTGTATTAGGCAAATAATAAAATGAAAGAATTTCATGCAAGATACATGTAAAATAGATAGCATTGATGAACAAGAGTTGTTATAGGTAATTTCAAAAAAATATAACAAAACACATGAATATGAGAGAATTCATCATAAAACAAGCCAAAGTTAGCCTCTATTGTGGTAGAGAAATCATGTGCATCAAAAACTAAGCCTTGAGGTCTTTCTTGAGATCTTTTTAAGTGCTGATCATACAAGGCCAAGTCTGGACATCCTCATACCTCATGGTCCATCATTGTTTTGTTTTGCATTTTAATGATATGGTAAGCTTTACTAGACAAAATTATCAATCATGTGTCTAACTCCTGGTGTTATGTAGTGGTTGGAGAAAAATGACCCCTAGATATACACATGTCTACCATCTAGTCTTCTGAATAATATTACATGCGCCATAGATATTTCCAATTTTAGTATTTCTCTTCAAGATATTGGGAACACAAAAATATTATCCTAGATTACTTAGAGATCTAAACACACATAGTTTCACAATTTACAAATTTATTAGAGATTAATTTGGATCCACACTAGGACTCCTAATATGGTCATTGAGATGTTTCTTTGGTCTATATAAGGAGATGGAGGAGCAAGTTGGAACATATGTTATAGATCTCATTGATTCTAGGGGTAAACACATGGGATCATTGTTGGTATGTATGCCCAGAGAGCCAATCATGATGATTGTAACGACATATCTTGTATTTGATTTGATTAATAATGAAGGCAATCTTCCAATTTATTTTGTTTTATTCAGTAATGAGATAATGATGTAACATAATAAATGTCTATAGAATGATATTACTCAATGATGTATGTCTTCGACTTGATGACCTCAAAAATGAGATCATACTCATGTTAAGAGTATATACATTCTTGTTATGTCTCTAGTAGGCTTTTATTAAGGAAGGCTTATAGACATTAATACGACATAAGACTAGAGTGTGTGTTGCTTGATGATAGGATATCATTAAGTCTTTATATTTGGTATCAAACCAAATGGATAGATATGTGTTAGAGAACAAGTATTGGATAAACCCACCTTAAGAGTGATGCATTGAAACCATAATTGGTAGTCAAAATCATCTCTTCTAGAATTGGTGGTGATTGTAGTTTTTATACCTGAAATCATTACATTCATCATATTTTGTTTGATGTGCTTAGACATCTTCCATCGTGACTTTGAATAAGGGTTTCCATTAAGGTCATGCTTGGGTGCATTGCAACACATGGGGATGACTGTGAATGAGGTAGATGGGATTTTTCCCTCCTACATGACTATGATATCTTGGCCACTTGATAAGTCAGACAAAGAAATGCATGGCCATGCTAATGTGAGTCAATGTGATATTGAGCATATATATATCTCATACAGTCTACTCTAATTCAAGCAACATGAATTGAACGTTGAAGAGGATGATGACTACATGCCTCAAGTTCAATCTGGAAACTAGTGACAAAGGGACTATAAAAACACTATAACACCAATCACAGATTGTAGGTTGAAGTTTTTCTCCAACTTTAGTTGGTGAACCCCACCCGGGTTTTCCCCATATACTTGTTTACAATTCATTTCCTTCTCTTGTTTATTTTAGTGTTCTCAATTTTGTGATACCGTTCTTTAGGGAACATCTCTTTGCACCCTTTTCGGCTGGAGTATAAGAGTGTTTGATTCTACATTCTTAACACGACCAACCTTGTCCCTATGTTCGACCCCGATCGCTACATCGGACCCCGTTTATCATTGTGGGGGCCTGAGATTCAGGTTATATCTTTAAAAGTCTGACTACTGTAATCCACACCCTTTGGACGTGTGATTTAGGCCGGTCAATAATCCCTCCAAAAGTGTGACTCATATGATGATTATTCCGATCAGATGATCTATGTGACTATGTGTAGACCATGATGCTTGATTGTTCAAATTCAAATTGAGATGGATATTGTGAGTGGTGATGATATTTTATGAGAGTACTATGGTGATATTGATGTTGAATGGAGAAAACACATTCTTGATTAATGGCTTGATTTGATTTTGGGACAAAATTAAGGTGGGGAGGATTGATGCACGGGTTTTGAGTCACTTTTACATGCCTATTTTACACTTGTTTTGTGCATTTATTAATCAATTAATTGATCATATTTGCATAAATCATTATTGTTGGCATGTACACTTTGTCTACATCAAATTATGCTTATTTTATCATATTTACATGATTTTATGTATTCCCCGACCTTATACATGTTTTTCTACATTTTTTAGGTGCCTCGTGTACAATTCAGAGTCGGTTCCACTGACCCTTCAAAGTTAGTGCCACCGAGATCGCAACAGTGGCCAGGTAATAAGAGAATAGAAGACTCAGTGCCACCGACCCTTACAGTCGGTGCCACTGAGATTGGTTCAGAGAGGTAGATCAAATAGGCACATTAGCTTGGTGCCATCGACCATCACGCTTTGGTGGTACCGACTCTGTACGGCATAGGTCGCATCCAAAGCATTTGGTGCCACTGACTTCCAAGTCGATGCCACTGACTCGGTCAGAAATCAACAATCTGATCAGATCACCCAGATCTGATGGTCCACATTATGTGGTACTGTAAATTGGCCTATGACCTAGAAAAGGATGGCCAGACCTAGGGATCATACCACATTGCACCGCATGAAGATCGGAGAAGAGAGAGAGGAGCACAGAGCTGAAGGACGTCAACCGGGAGATCTGAGCACCTTCGAAAGACGATTTTGCTACCAAAAGACTACAGAATGTGCATTTCTTGAGGAGGATCATTCAGAACATCTTCTCTCCAGGGGTTACACAAATTTCTTTCATGTTTCCTACATTTTTCTCCTCTCTCTCTCTATGTATTTGCACTTGAAAACCATGCTGGGCTAAACCCCTCCTTTCCTTAGGACCCGGGAGCAGCCCGGGGAATCATTGTATTGACTTTTTGCATGAATTAATATAGATGTCTCTTTATTCCTGAATATATATTTGTGTTCGGAATGATCTATCTATGCTTGATCACCATCGATAGAGTAATAGACTGATAATCTCTCAGGAAGGAGGATTAAAGGATGGAATATCACAATATATACACTTTCCTACGCATTCTTTGGAAAAGGTAATGTATGTTTAGTGGAAAGAAACCCAGAGTCGTCGATAATGCACTTAGACTAAGATATAAATTGCTATAGACGTGGAATTGGCTCAGATCTAGGTAGTAAATTGCACCATGGAAGAGGGAAATTCTGACTACAGGCTTTCTATCCATGGTAGGAGTAAAATTGATATTAATTTGGTAAAAACAAGATATAACGAGACCTCATGGTCAAATCAGTAATCCTAAGGAATCCATCTCATTTGAATCAATAACCCTTTATTTTTGTTTAATTTTCTTTTGCTTTATTTAAACTCAAACTCAACCTTTTAATCTACTTAGTTGATCGCACCGTAGTTAGTAGTAGTCACTGAGATTATGTCTCCCTGAGTTCGACTTGGGCCTCACATAGGCCTATATTACTCGACGCGTGCATTTGCGTTTATACACACTGTGGCAACACATCCCACTATCACACAGACAGCGAGGTGTTACGCAAAAAGGTGCGGAAATCACCATAACCACAGATTACCAAAAACACGGGTTAATTAAAACCGATTGCGGAAAACTGATAAACTGAGAAACTATTACATTCCAGTCCTCATCCTGCAAGGAAGCAGGTTATATATACATATACAAAATCTGATACGTGTCCACAGCTTACAGGAACAACTATCTACCCATCACATGAGTTCACCACCTGTTCATATACATAAAGGCCCACATCCGGCCAGTAGAATGATATACAAAACATCAATGCTCATACATCGTGAAACAATGACAAAACACCTCCAAGGACCTGAGAGTACAAGGATGACTCTAGACTCTACTACAAAACATCCAAAATAGCAGCATATCCATCGCTTGCCTTCTACTACTCGTCTAGCTGCTCGGCCGCAACTCCGCGACCACCACCACGTCTAGCTCGACCACCTAAAAAGGGTATAAACCAACGGGTGAGACAATTGAACATTGTCCCAGTGAGAAACATAACTCCTCGTTGAAACTAAAAAACCTCAATATATATATATATATATATATATATATATATATATATATATATATATATATATATATATATATATATATATATATATATATATATAAGGTAGATAACTGATATGAAGTGTAACAAGAGCAATTATAAAAGAAAGTTTTTCATACTTAGCAAGCTTACCTGTTGTACTCAAGGCATATAACTAATCCTTTTATGGAACATGATTAATCAAGATAGAATATATAAGGTATTACCACATATGAGAAACATATGAGCAACTGCAAGATATAACAGCATTAACTACTCAAGCAAGGCCTCAAGCAATGTTTCGTGTTTGTTTTAAGCAGCAATTACTATTCGGATGGGTTACGTATTATTATGCCCCAAGGAAGTGAACCGTACTGTTCAAATCCAACCGACGGCTGCGAAACCCAAGACGGTGCCATACAAGTTCAATGGAAGAGTCGGACTCCACGACCTCTCCGCCTCATGGTCAGTGCATGAGTACAACCCAAGCAGGACCGCAGTCTCATGTTGAAGTGGTCTTAGCCACAGGGTCAGCTCCCGCAGGCTACCCTCTGCCTAGCCCGCCTTGGTACAAGTCTCGACGCTAGTGAAACTGAGCCACGGGTCTGTTCACCATGCTCTGAGCCATGAACGCATTCATGCTCCTCATATCACATATCCTGAGCCATGGGCCTGTTCACCATGCTCTTATCATAGTTGGGCTACGGCATGAACCCACACCCTAAAGTCTACAACTGAATTTGCACTCTTACCTCCTCACTTTAGGCTAGGAGCAACCTCACATATTCAACAATATGCGCTCCGGGTTAACCCATAGGAGAACATGTTTCACCATCACCAATTCCTGATGATGATGGATCTATGGCCAGGGCAAATACATGATATATTTTACTGTGATTAATTAGTATCTTTTATATGGATTGCAAGATTCAACCAAGTTGTATAACATGCAATTATAATAGAAGTAAACAATATAAAACTCAACTGTTGCTTTTGCTACAATCACATCCACCTGATCCATCTCGAGGATCCAACATCATATGTTATCACTTGGCCTCTTGCTAATCATCCAGATCCATCTCAAGGGTCATCACATACCATGGGATCTCAATCCCTTATCACATAGTGCCACTGCCTCTCAAGGCTTACATCATCATCATCATGGAATAGGAATCACATTATACATGTTATCTCAGTATCAAAAGTGACTATCAAAGTAGTGTTATTCATCACATATACCTTATAACCATTTTTCTTGGCTAGGCTTCACCTGCATGGTTAGTGTACAATAATCATAGAATGATCATGCTATCATATAAGGTTACATTAATGGTTAGATATTCTTCCTTAACCATGCCTCAACTTATGATCATATCTTTAAGCAAACCATATTACGTGCCTATCATTCTCCTTAGTATAATACAAAGAATCAAGAGGGTCACATTCATGTGTAAAGACATGCGTTTTACATAAACAAGTGTTGCTATAATAATTCTCATTGAGTAAAATGATTTATATGGGGGAAGAACCCTCGCTAACAACACCAACAACTCTCACTAAAAGTTGTGTCGGGCAGCATGCCCTCACTATAGGGTGTATCGGGCAGGGTACTCACCCTATCGCCCAGCACCTGTCGGTCAGCACATAACGACCAAGCATGTGACGCGCAACGTTGTGTTAGCAGTTAAGCAAAGAAACATGACATGCAACGGGGTGTCGGGCATCAAGGTAACACGCAACGCCTATCATGGGCTGTCGGTCGACACTCATAGAACTTAGGGTGACGCTGTCATGGTTCAGGGTGCAACGCCCACAGCAGGCCAACTAGCAACACTCTGTCCAGCAAGGCATAACGACAACCAGCCACTTCTAATTCAGGTATACAAGCTCAAACAACCAGAAAAGGCTGCTGACCAACTAACCAACCCAGAGCTAAACGGTCGTCACAAGGGCAAGATCTAAGAGACCTATCGTGCAACCAACTAAGCCAGGCCTATCGGCTGACACAAGGCAAGGAAGGTTTGATGCCCGTCACAAAGACATGGTGTCATCCACCACATCCCAAGAATCTCATCCAAAGGGGTAGGTTAAGAGGACTGTTGGGAGGCACCTCCCCTAAACTCATATCGTCCAAGGTGCAGCTCACAAGGTTGTCTTCCACCTCAAGCACAGGGAGACCCGAAACCCTAGAGGGTCAAGGAGATGGCTCACCTCAATCAACTAAGAAGGAGGGGTCTTGCACACCACCTATCACCCATCGTTCAACACAAGAACACCCTAAATAAGGTCCACAACAACCAAGCTGACCCTTCGATTCCATGGTGAGAGGAGAGTGTTTCTCAAGCAACTAGAACACAAGCTCACCTCAATCGATTAAGAGAAAGAGGGGTGTTGCTCATGATACTAGAAGCTTAAACTCACTCCTAAAGACCAAGGAGAGAAAGGATTATTGCTCACCAAGAAACCCTAAACCCTAAGGATCGGCTAACAAGGATACTAAGAAAGAAACAAACCTAGCAACATATAAGAACATGAAAGGAGGTAGAGTAGATAGGGTTAGGAGTTATGCAGCCCGCCTTAAGCAAGCTCCAAGCTCCACCAAGCAAGGAAGAAGAACTCCAAAGCTATCGGCCACCAAGCTACTCCTCCAAGGGGGTATCAGCTACCGCTTGCCAAAGAGAGGGGTGTGTCATGAACCAAGGTGGAGGAGAAACAAAGGAACCAAAGGGACTCCTAGCAAAGGAAAGGACACGCCTATATAGAAGGAAAGGGAGGAGAAAACTAGGTAGAGCAAGGCAAGGTGTCGCCTACCTAGGGACACTTGTCCTAGTGCACGATCCACCACTCTAGAAAGCCCTAAACACATGTCCAAGGTTATTGCCACATGTGACCATCATGCACCAAGTGTCCACTAGTGGTGACACAACGAGGTCAAAGCTAGGTCAAACACCATGGGCAACACAACAAGCCACCATGGGCGACACACACTCCCCTTGGCCGATACACTCCCCATCTTGGGCGATACACCACTAGGGAGACACAAACCCTGGGCGTCACAGGCTCAGGCTGACACAACTTGCCCCTGCCCGACACAGGGCACAAAGAAGCAAAGGCAACACTCAACAAGGCCCAAACAAGCTCAACCATGCCCAAAAGAACTCAAACAACAAGCCCAAACCTTCCTCTCAACACCAGAGGAAGCAAAGAGAGGGAGGAACACCTCACAAGATGGAAAACTTTCCCACAAACCCTAAACTTGGGTTATTTGCAAGTAGCACCCCAACTCTCAACAAAGCACAACCAAACCCTAATCACCACCAAAGGTGATTAGCAAGCACCAAAGCATCAAGGTTAAGCAAAAAAAATAGGGTAAACCCTAAATGAAGGTCAGGGTCCTTACACACACAGTTTTAGTTTGTCAAGTTTTTGGCACTGTTTTTGGGGAGGCGGCAAGGTTTCAGCACTACGAGTGTTGCGGGCGGCCACTCTAGGAAACCTTTTATTTCTTGCAACTTTAATTCAATCATTGAAATTCATTGCATATATATAGGACAAATTTTCTCTATTGAGTACCATGATTAATTGATTCCACATTTTAGGTACTAGTGCATGGTGCAAACATAGACCACGGACTGTGGAGAATCTACACCAGAGGTCCCAATCATTATCGAGGATCCACAAGGGTCTTTCAAAACCTTAACGCCATCTCCATTTAAAACAACTTCATCGGAAGACATACTTTTGACAACCAAGTAATAAGCAATGGGGGACGGTAATCCAGGAGCTGAGAGGAAAATATTAGAGATGATTAAGGCATCTTCCTTAGCTACACAGACAAGAACTATCAAGAAGTAGAATGTGAATGTAGCACAATACAAGATTGATCCAGGGATAATTCCACTCATCAAATCACAGACGTTTTATGGGCTCACTCATAAAGACTCAGTGGCACACATCAACAACTTTGTGGAGTGTTGTGACATGGTGAAAGTGGATAGGTTCCCACAAACAACTATTTATCTAAAGTTGTTCCCATCATAACCGATGGATAAGGCAAAATAATGGCTACACAACCTGCCAAAGGAATTGATTGAGAAATGGGATCAAATGATCTAGATGTTCTTTGAAAGGTACTTTCCTCTAGAAAAGACAAATGATCTTGTGAGGGACATTCACAATTTCAAGCAACAGGCAGCTGAATCCTATTTCGAAGCTTGGGAACATTTTCAAAACATGCTCAGGAAGGTCCCTCACCATGGGATAGATCTGGAGAACCAAGTCAAGATGTTCTACTTTAGGCTCCACAAAAGTGAACATGTCACATTAGATAGTGTAGGAATGGGATTCTTTCTCAACAACTCACCCTCTAAGTGTCAGGAGATTTTGGAAAATATGGCAAAGAATCATGCATGGGGTAATGAGAGAGATCATCCAGAGCAGATCAAAAGCATAGGGGAGTCCAAAGTTATCACCACTTTCAATGAGAAGCTAGACTTGATAGAAAAGAAGTTGCTAGAGAAGGATAATAATTTATCAGATGAGGAAGGACAAGTGAAGTACATGTGGCAGCAAGGATACAAGAAAAATGAATACTCATGGAGAAAGGATCTCAAGTTTTCTTGGAAAGATCCAAACAACTTCTTGCAGGACCTAGATCAACAGAACTCACATAGGAACAATTAGCAGCAGCAACCTGCAACAGAAGAGAACACAAATTAAATTCTTAACAGGATAGGGAAGTAGAATGAACAATTGATAAACAACTTCCAACGTGATCTCCAGAATCAAGGGGCCCAGATGAGGAGTTTTGAGACATCTTTGTCTCATCTAGCAGTAGATGTGGTGGCCTTGAATAAGCCTACACAGTAGGGTTTTCTAGGAAACACTGACACTCCAACTGGAAACCAGCAAGTCAAGGCCATAATACTAATAAGTGGGAAGAAGACATTGACTCCAAGGACCACAGAAACTGAGGGGACCAAGCTTACTGACAGTTGTGACCTAGTGGTAGAGCCGACACAAGTAGAAATGGAGGCAGGAAACATAGGGGAAGAGAAGAATCAAGAATATAAAGTGGAGAAGAGGACTTCATATGTGCCACCACATCAAAGAATACATATGGTACCTGTTTTGTATCCTAACAGCTTGAAGGCAACAATGATGGATCAGCAATTCAAGAAATTTATAGATAGCTTTAGGAAGCTTTCTGTGAATATACTATTGATTGTTGCAATTGAACAAATACCGTCGTATGGTAAATTTATGAAGGATATTATTAATAAAAAGAGGAAGATCCCAGATGCCGATGTAGTTGTATTGAGAGAGCAAGTTAGTGCCTTCATTTTAGGTACACTTCCACTAAAGAGACAGGATCCCAGTTGCTTCAACATCACATGTTACATTGGGAAGACAAAAATTGGTGATGCACTCTATGATTCAGGGGTGAGTATCAACTTGATGCCCTTATCTTCCTTTAGGAATCTCGGTCTCAAAACGTCTAGGAAGAGAAGCTTGACAATCCAACTGGTAGACAACTCAGTTGTGAAATCGTATGGTATTTGCGAAGATGTACTTGTTAAGGTGGATCGGTTTGTTTTCCCTGTAGACTTCATGGTAATGGAGATACAGGATGACCATGGAAACAAACTACTATTAGGGAGACCCTTCCAAGAAATAGATGATATGATCTTGGAGATGGGTAGAGGCTATTTGACTTTGGGAATTCAAGATGATAGGTTTTAGATCAATGTGACATATAATTCAAAGTCACCTGATGATCATGAGAAATGCAATATGATGAAGCACATGGATAGCAATATCTCTTTATTTTTGGGAAAACCATTTTTGGACATGGCGCATGTAATGACAAAGGTGGACAAGGGTACACTAGTTGTGGACATCATGGAGAACACTAAGGTGGTCTCACTTGCCAAGGCAGTAGGGTATCAGGACGAAAAACATGAGGAATTAGTGTTATCCATTGTGGATGAGAATGGAGAGGAATATCTAGTATAGATACATCCACAGCTCCCGCTAGAGGCATGTCTAATGAACCCTATAGATAATTGTGTGTGCAGTCGATCCCTAGAAGAATGTGCAAGGCTACTGAAGGCTTTGTCGTGTTACTACACAAGACACTTTGAGGATTTGGAACTGCTGCCACCACCAATGGTTTCTTCACTCCTGAGCCCACCTAACTTGGAGCTCAATCCGCTGCCATCTCATCTGAAGTATGTGTTTCTAGATGAATAGGAGAAGTTGTTGGTTATCATATCTGCATCATTGGGTGAATCGGAAGAAGAACAATTGAATATTGTGCTAAAGAGCCACTGAGGCGCATTTGGGTGGACTGTGGCTGACATCAAAGGGATCTCTCCTACATTGTGACAACACAATATTCATCTAGAAGAAGGAGCAAAGCTATTCATTCAACCTCAGTGTCGCTTAAATCCAATCATGACGGAGGTAGTCAAGAAGGAGGTAATCAAGCTACGGTCGGCAGGTATAATTTATGCTATTTATGATTCCATGTGGGTGAGTCTGACATAGCTAGTACCAAAGAAGGGGGGAATCACTATCACTACTAACTCCTCTAATGAACAAATAACCACTAGATTAGTGACAGGATGGCAAGTTTGCATTGATTAACGTAGATTGAACAATGCCACACTTAAAGATCATTTTCTATTATCGTTCATTGACCAGATTTTAGAGCCACTCACCGGTCGCTCCCACTTTTGTTTTCTTGATGGTTATTCAAGCTATAATCAGATTTCAATCGAACCTAAGGACTAGGAGAAGTCTACCTTCACCTACCCTTATGGCACTTTTGCATACCGTCGCATGCCATTCGGGTTGTGCAATGCACCCGCTACTTTTCAGCGTTGCATGTTGGTGATCTTCTCGTATATGGTGGAACGATGTATCGAGATTTTTATGGATGACTTTTTGGTCTATGGGGAATCTTTTGATGATTGTTTGAAAATTTTGGATAAGGTTTTGCAAAGGTGTGAAGACACACACTTAGTGCTTAATTGGGAAAAATGTCACATGATGGTTAGCGAGGGCATCGTGCTAGGACATAAGGTGTCCATCAAAAGATTGAAGGTGGATTTGGTTAAGATAGAGGTGATTTCAAAACTTCCTCCACCAACGTCGGTGAAGTTGTTAGGAGTTTTCTAGGCCATGCCAGGTTTTATCACCAATTTATAAAGGATTTTTCAAAAATATCTAAGCCATTGACTGAGCTCTTGGAAAATAATGTTGAATTCAATTTTGATGAGAAATGTTTAAAAGCTTTTGAAATCTTGAAAGAGAAACTCATATCCACACCAGTTGTGCAGGTTCCAAATTGGAGCCAACCTTTTGAACTGATATGTGATGCATCAGATTATGTTGTGGGGGTAGTTTTGGGGCAACACTTAGACAAAGTTCCTATAGTCATACATTATGCATCTAAAACACTTAATGATGCACAACTAAATTACACCACAACTAAAAAGAGTTATTGGCTATTGTCTTTGCTTTTGAGAGATTTAGGCAATATCTTGTGGGAGCTAAGGTGGTGGTGTGGACCGATCATGTGGCAATTAAATACTTGCTGCAGGAGAAGGATGCAAAACCAAGTTTGATTAGATGGATCCTTTTACTACAGGAGTTTGACATTGAGGTCAAAGATAAGGCAGGGATTGAGAATGTGATTGTTGACCACCTATCTAGACTGGAGAGGGTAGATGAAAAGGATGCTAATATACCCATTCTAGAGACTTTCCCTGATGAACAGTTGTTCTCTCTTAAGCAAAGGGACCCTTGGTTTGCGAACATTGTAAATTATTTAGCTTGCAAGGAATTACCCGATGATTGGGGATACCAAGAAAAGAAGAGGTTCTTTCATTCATTGCGCTATTATTTTTGGGATGACCTATTTTTTTGAGACAATCCAGGGATGGAATACTGAGGAGGTGTGTGCCTGAATGTGAATATGAAAATGTGTTAAAACACTGCCACACACTACCTACAGGTGGGCACAATGCCAGTTCTAGTACAGTCACAAAAGTTTTAGAGAGTGGTTTATACTGGCCGACCCTATTCAAGGATGCATATGATTTTGTGCGTAGGTGTGATGCATGTCAATGGTCAGGTAACATATCAAAGAGGTAGGAAATGCCATTGAATGTGTTTCAAGAAGTAGAGGTATTTGATTTATGGGGTATTGATTTCATGGGACCCTTTATGTCCTCTAACTCTAACCTCTATATCTTAGTGGTTGTAGATTATGTGTCAAAATGGGTGGAAGTGATTCCAACCCTCACCAATGAAGCCAATGGCGTATGCAAATTTGTCAAGGATCACATTTTCTACAGGTTTGGAGTGCCAAGGATGATTATAAGAGATGGGGGAACTCATTTCACCAATTAGAAATTTGGGGCACTCTTAGGAAAATATGGGGTGACACACCATGTGGGTACACCCTACCACCCACAAACTCAAGGGCAGGTGGAGATTTCAAATTGTGAGATTAAAAAGATTCTTGAGAAGATGGTGTCGTCTAGTAGAAAAAAATGGAGTGATTTGTTGGTTGATGCGCTATGGGCCTATAGGACTACCTATAAAGCACCAATAGGAGCTACATCCTTTAGGCTAGTTTATGGACGAGTGTGTCATCTCCCTGTGGAGTTAGAACATAAATCTCATTGGGCATTAAGGAGGCTCAATTTTGACCTTGATGAAGCATGTTCAAGGATGCTGGAGTCGAATGAGCTTGATGATATTGGAATGAATGCCTATGAGAATTCATGATTGTACAAGGAGAGAACTAAGCAAATACATGACCGGCATATAGCAAGGAGAGTCTTTATCTGGGAGAGAATCTGTTGCTTTTTAATTCGAGGATGAAATTACACCCTGGGAAACTGAGATCTAGGTGGAGTGGACCGTTTGTCATAGAAGAAGTATTTCCACATGGGGCGATTAGAATCAAAGAGGGAGAAGACTTCAATAGGAAGGAGCATGAGGTGAAACTCATTGCTCCTAATTTATCTCAAGAATGGACTTGTCTAGCCTAGGATGTTAAACAAGGGCGCTTGTTGGGAGGAAACCCAACCATTAGGATGTTTATTTGATTCCTTTACATTATTTTAGTTTAGTTTTACTTAGTTTTTCATATTTTTTTGTAAAAATGATACCTTGACCCATTTGTTAAGTGTGCAGGACTATGCAGGGTCGGTGCCACTGACTTCCAAGTCAGTGGCACCAAAATTGTGTCAGCGAGAGGGCCATTTCGATTGAAAAAAGTCGGTACCACCGACACCCCAGTCGGTGGCACCAAAATCTTTGAAGAAAGTGTAGAAAAATTCGAGCGGGTAATTGATAAGCCGTCAGTACCACCGACTCCCAAGTCGAGTGGATTAAAGGTTGGAAAACCACAATCTATACACTTTTCTACGCGTTCTTTGGAAAAGGTAATGTACGATTAGTGGAAAGAAACCCAGAGTCGTCGATAATGCACTTAGACTAAGATATAAATTGCTACAGACGTGGAATTGGCTTAGATCTAGATAGTGAATTGCACCGTGGAAGTAAGCAATTTTGACTACAAGATTTCTATCCAGGGTAGGAGTAAAATCAATATTAATCTGGTAGAAATAAGATATAATGAGACCCCATGGTGAAATAAATAATCCAAAGGAATCCATCTCATTTGAATCAATAACCCTTTATTTTTTTTTAATTTTCTTTTACTTTATTTAACTCAAACTCAACCTTTTAATCATCTTATCTGATCGCACCATAGTTAGTAGTATTTGTTGAGACTACGTCTCCCTGAGTTCGACTCGGGCCTCACATAGGCCTATATTACTCGACACATGCACTTGTGTTTATACGCTTGGTTTTAGCATGTCAAGGATGTGATAACCTGGTTTTTCTCTCATTCAGCTTATGTACTTATTGACTCATTAGATGCTCTAATGTACTTCGTGACACCCCTCACTCTCAATTTGATGACTTTAAGTCACCTTATACTCAATGGATGAGTTAATTTTAATTAAACATCACTTTGTACTTGTATATGACTTTAAATTAAGATTTTAAGTAATTATCATGCTTGTTATGTATCCTCAACTTTTAATGAAATTGAATATGTTCAATGAACTATCCTTGATATAAAATGTATGTCATGTTGTAAAAAATTTCATTCTCTTTTAACGGCATAAAAATCACTTCTATTGGACCATCGTAGCCCAAGTTATAGTATCTCGAAGTTTTCTACCTAATACTTGTTTTAATTTGATTTTGGCTTTTTTTTTTACCTTAATTGGGCCTCAGTGGGTAGGCGGTCCAATTGGTGAGGACGTCCCCTTTTCCTTTTCCACTTAGAGCAGCGATCTGTGGAACTTGATTTGGACCAATCATGATGCCTGAATCTTAGAGTAAGGGATCTCGGCCCTCAGATCAGTCATACCTCAGATCTAAGTTGGAACCAAAGGCTGAGATTATATCCATTCCCTCCATACATGGACACCAGCAAAAGTGGTTCCAGAGCCAATTGCTCCTCCTTTTGCACCACAAACCACCCTTGATCTCGTCTCTTTTAGCCATTATAACACCTCTTTTGCATTTATTTTCCCTCCCCCTTCCATTTCCCACTATATACTAGCCCTATCGTGAACCCTACTACCGTTCCAACCTCCTCTGCTCCCCCAACCTATGGCACTGCCGTCTCAGCCCAAAGGGGCATTTTCACCCCTGCCTTCCCTCACAAAACCTAAGGGTAGTGCCGACTTTGTCGGGGTCATGCGCACAAACGACCTCTCCCCAGGGGCATCCGACCCCCCTTTCCTATATGTCCTAGTCTCTAGTGAGAAGACAATGGAGGTTCCGCCGTGTGTGAGTTAGAGGCTGACACTGGTTTCGTGTGAAGGCGAGGCTTGCACCACTACGTTTGGATTGAGATCCAATGGGCTGGAACAACGAGGTTCCTAGTCGCCAACCACCCTCACACACGATCGGAGCAAGGATCCCTGACCGCCTCTCAACACTAGGCCAAATGAGCCGGCACACATCTTTGGCTCGCCTACATGGGCCAATCTATCCCTTACCCAGTTTCGGCCCACCTGAGGTATATCCTCTCTAAAAAAAAACCTAGTTTAGGGTAGGATTTTGCAAATGTCATATCTCTTCATTCTTTGGGTCATTTTCACCATGTAATATACGATTTTGCATCTAGAGAACAATATATCTTCATTGAGACTAGTTTCATGACCCGTTAATGCTTGTAGTTTTCCCGATATGATGAAAATTATGGGTTTTAATCTCTTTCTACATGTTTAACGCCATCTAATGCTCAAGCTTGCTCCTTTATGCCTCAAGACCCTATCTTAGCCTGATATCTATATCATGTATATAATGATGTATCAAGTTTCAAACTTTGTATATCTTTTGTAACTTAAAAATGGTCCAATGTTTCTTATATGGCTTAAAATGAGCTTTTATGCTAAAGATGCATTATAATGCCTAGCCTTGATTCCTTGTACCATAAAACCATATGCTTGATCTAAATAAGTAAATTTTGATATATTTTAAACGAAAATTTGAACTTATCCATGCTAGAATCCTAATTTGACTTGATGATGTGCTTTGAACCTTGAAACATGCCTTATATGGATACATGATGTTGAATCTCAAACCCAACTCACATGTGGGTCCTCTATGTCTAAAATGATTAAGTGAAATCCTAAAATAGTAACTTATCTTGCTTATTTCACCCAAATACCTTGTGAGTTATGAATCTACTCTAAGGTGATTAAATTCCTAAATCTTGACTTGAAATATGACCTAGTATGTACATTGATATTTGAAGCTCTAGTCTCTTGAAATTCTTGCCCTAATGGTCACCCAATATATATCATTATCTCAAATTAGTATCTTGGTGTTTGTTATGACACATAACTCTAGTAGACTTCATCTATACTCTAATAATAACAATCTTGCATGATCATGACTTATATGACTAGTTATGCCAATGTTGATGCTTATGTCGACTAATTTTTCTCAAATAATTTGATTTCTATATTTAGGATCTTGAGACTCTAGTCAAGACCTTTAATCATAGTTTTGATGTGTCACCCTAAGTTATATATGGATACATGATGTTCTATGTAGTTTGATAATGTACTTGCATGACTAGTCGAGATGTTGAAACCTATGTTGATGATATGATACCTTGATCTAGGTGACACATACAACCACACTTATAATCATTAATAATACCTAATCTTGCAAATGTTAATCCAATGGCACTCATTAAAATGTTAGGATCTCTATGTTGACTTAATTTCCAAGATCTAGTCAATCTTTCTTAATATGGAATCTCTAATTGAATGGTTAATCTTGTATTCTACTCGCAAGGTACATTTCCTCTTGACCCTACTATGGTATTGGCTTGCTTGTATGTATGCTCGTGTAAATTCTTGGCTACTTACTTACTTAGTTGAGCTATTGTTCCTATGATTACTACTTCCATGTTTGAGTATTCTACATTGACAAACATTGAGATATAATGTACATAAATCCATTATGTAGCCTAATGTTGACATGATGCATAAAGGAACCTAAAACATGCTTTGTATAAAATGATATCGTTAAGTTTTCTCGGGTTGTTTCTTCTTTTTGACTATGATCATGTTTCCAACCAAACAAGTTTTGTATTACTCTTAAATAGTTTACATGACTTTTCATAGTGTACTTAATGTTTTAGCATTAATATGTTTTGTTTATCAAATTTGTAGTTGTCAAATATCTGCTGCACTCTAGACTCCAATGAAACATAAATAGGGTATTCTTCTAAATAGAAATGGGCACATGCTTCTCTATCCCCTTTTAGTATATTGTTATATCTTGTGTTACTACTTTTACATGTATAATGTTTGTGTGAAATTTGTTATGAGATCCATTCTAGGGACAGATGCCCAGGTCCAATTGCCTTTGTCTTTGTAGCCATTAGGAGTGTGGACTTAGGGTAACAAATAGTTCCGTGATAATTTTACTCTCCCTTACCCATGGTGTATCAGTGTTTTACTCCCCCTTACCCTTTGGATATCAGGGTTTTACTCCCCATTGTCCTTGGAGGATCAGGGTTTTACTCCCCCTTGCTCCTTGGCTTGAGATCCTATGGTGTCTCTACAATAGATTCACTTAGTCTAACAGGCATCTAAACATTTTACTATTATTGTGATTAATTTTAGAAAGATCCTTGAAATGATTATGTATTCACATCTAAACTCTATTGCCTTATTTTTTGTCATATCCTCTTGAACTTACCTATTGGATGTACCCCTATCTCTTTGGAAACTTCACTCTTTCTTAATACATACCTAAAAATTCTCAAATTTCATTTTAATGCACATACTCATGAGTGTTTTGTTGCATATCTTATCTTTTTCATATTTTACTGGGTGTTGTTCCCAAACCCACCCTACTGAAGGAACTTTAGAGAGAATTCACTCAATAAGATCACATACATGACTTGGCTGTAAGGATAGCTTGGATGGATGAGTTACCCTCTTCTATTGGGCTTAATTATAGTTTATTCAAGCTTTTGTAATGCCACCTCTTATGGGGAGGAACAATTGTATATGAATCATCATGTAACTTTATAATAGTTATGTTGCACCTACTTATTCATTATCTGGCTCTGTAATATTTACCATTTGGGAAAATAATTCAATACCTCCTTTCCACATTTTTTGGAATAGGATGGTTTTATATTTCTCAATTTTGTGAAGAGTGGATCCCCTCTTGGGTTCCACTCTTTATAATATGGTATCAGATTCTAAGCAGTCGATGACCTAATTATTTCAAGTTATCTACAAATTGTTCCTTAATTAGGAAGTTAGTGACCCTTTAGAGGTTGTCAATGTACCCATTTTCTAAGTAGTGGAAAAACTAGGGTTCAATGGTTGACTAAGTTCCACTTCCTCCCTATGCTACTTTAGTGGTTGGGACTTGTATTTCACAAACCCTTATCACCTGTACCCTCTTTATGGAGGTGTAAGTATCACTACTTATGATTTTACTCTTCTAGTAATTAATGTATAACTCTTGGCTTTTGGGAGGTTAACTATACTATTACTAAAATGTAAGTGAACTTGAACACTTGTATATATAAGCTTAACCCTAAGTCCTACTTGGACCCTTTCTTTTCTTATTTTTCTACCATGTCGTACTCATGAAAACTATGGGTACTAAGTATGCATGGTGATAAGCACAAAACCTGACTCTGGTGATAGAAATGAGTTGTTCTTCCTTGATACTAAGAGACAATTTGAACTAGCACCATTATGGTTAGACATGTCTTGCCTTCAACATGAAGGATCTCAACATAGTTATGCCCAAAGTCACCTAACATGGTGTTGGATACCATCCTCATTGAGCTTGATATGTATCATGCATAAGGGTTGGTGGACACAAGCTATTAGTGTAGAGAACCACCAAACGTGAAGACCATGAAACTCTTCATGTGATGTTGTATGAATCCCCTATGTATTATGAAGAAGTATTGTGAATTATGATAAGAATAGTGAATGGTGGATGTCTTGCCTTAGCAAGATCTGTTGGGAGTTAACCATGTAAAATAGAAATATTTTCTGCCTCTTGTTTATATAGGTTAGGGATTTATCTGGTATGCCCTCTTAGTTGTACTAATGAGTAGACTCTTTCAGTATAATAAAGTGATAAGAACATGTTTTAGTGTAATGGAAAGTGGTTGACTTGGTACCGAATCATATTATCTCTATAAACACTTCTTTTCAAGATCAAGTCTTCACATAAAACAAACTACTTCCTTTTTGTTCTCATCATAACAGTTTTGATTTAAATAAGAAAACCTCTATGATCAATAAAAATCAAGGTATACAATTCCAAATTTCTACTAAAAATAATGATGAGTTAATATTGTCTTAAGATAAACTTAGAAATAAAATAAACATGTTACATAATCATGGATATGACTACATTCATAAACGTGACAAGAGGAAGAAGAATCTTGTATTTGACAAGTGAAATGAAAGTATATCAAACTCCATAGATCATGTAACATGCTTTGATTTTGGAAAAATCAAATATTATACATTTCCTTTCAAGAAGAAAAATAGCAAGTTAGATAAATCCTCAAATTAGAATCAAATGGAAATCAATTGAGATTTGACATGTTCTTAATTTTTTCAATATACTTATGTCTTATCTCAACTTAACTTGGGGTTAAATTTACATATCTTATTAAATAGAAATTTTAGAACTTGTTACACATCAACAAAAAAAATTGTATGTAAAGTCCAGTGGTCGAAAAATCTTCTCGATCGAGAACAAGTTTGTCAGAAATTTATTGAATATTAAATCTTTACAAGAAAATGTGTTAAAATGCATATATGTAAAAGACTTTCTAGATTGATAATATCAGTTCACTTCATGATATCTACTCTAACCATCATGGACTCTACTTGAGTACCGAAATCCTATCAACTTTGTAGGATTGAGGGGTTGATGGTGGATGCTTAAATCATACGACTACAGATTTAACGCCTTGAATATACTTGAAAAGAGAAATGAAGGAAATGGAACCATTGTGGGACTAAGTGATAATAAAAAAAAGTAATATATATATGTGCACATAATAAAGATGAACTTGAAAGGTAATGATAATGATGAGGTATCTCTCTCTACTCTATCAAAAATTAATTATATACAGCTTGATGTAATTACCTTGGATGAAGTTGAAAAATAATAACACATTGTCTAGTATACTTGATTTAAATACTATTGACATAAAGAAATTCAATATTCTTATTATTTAAAATGCTTCTTTTGAAAATTAATCCTTGAATAAAAAAAAGATGCCTTATATCAATAGTTTACCTCTTTTTGTGCTCAAGCCAATCATATTATTTAAGAAAAACTTGATGATCAATTTGTATGCTTGAATAAGATCTCACTTGAAAATGTTAGATTTTTACTACTAAAACCACATCATGTACTTTAATTTAGACATTATTTTCTTCAGGATCATATTGCTAAAAATAACATATGTCTTCATCATGTTGATAATGAAAACCAATTAGCTGATATTTTTACAAATCCCCTTGGCTTAGAATAATTTATAATAATTAGAGATAAGTCAAGTATCGTTCCTCTTGAAGATGTATATTTTGATCTCTTTGTGCAATGATTTTATTCTATACACTAACAAAAAAATTTAAAATGTTTATCTGAAAATAATTTAGTATTATACTTAGTCAAGCTCAATCCATGCTCACTACAAAAATCGTTTCCTCCATCAAATGAAGTGAGCTTGATTGAGTATTGACTCATGTCTAAATTGAACATTATTTTAAGCCTTATATTAAGGAGGAGTATTCAACTAAGGGGGAGTATTCTTTTACCTTTTGAAATGACAAAGGGTAGAAATAATCTAAAAAGAAACACTTAAATTCTTTGCGCTTGTATGTTTTTAAATTGAGTTTTTGAGTTAAGAAACACATTGTCATAAAGAAAATTGGTATAAGTGTGCACACATTCTATGACAGTCAAGGAATATCTCACCAAGGTATGAAAATTTCATTTCAAGATTTGTTTATAGAAATGTTTGTTATCTTCAAAAAGGGGGAGATTAAAAGGGGGATAAATAAGAGATGACAAAGGGGGACAAATAATTCATCCTTTGATATGTTTATCAAAATGAGTCATCTTGTATTTATACTCTCTATCCTTTGAGATGACAAAGGGGGACAAATAATTCAAAGCAAAAAAAAAAATCATTCATTTGTGTTTAATAGAGTTTATTTGGATATTAAAACTTGGCCTTTAGATTCAGATTTTTACTTGATTCCTTGGTTTTTACATCTGGCTGGAATGTTTTATCATCAAGTTTGGGATCTCATTTGGTCATATTTTTTTGATAAATATTTTTCTTATGTTTGAGCTCATTTTTCTTGGTATCAGATTAAGGGGGAGCTCAAAATCTTTTGAGATAACTTGCATATCCTTTTTTTAACCTTTCTCTTAATGGCTTCTCTATATCAATATAGGCCTAACATCCCTTCTATATGGTCTAGAGATACTTTTGTTGACTCTTTTTGAGATCAAAGGATTCTGTAATCATTTTTGGGCTTAACATCCTGTGAAAAATGGTTGAGAAATCAGTTTTTGATTTTGTACTTTTTTTAGTGGCATCTCTATATCATGGTGGACTTAACATTCCTTACCATTGATCTGGAGTATATTTATGATATTTGTGCTTTATTGGGTATTTTTATCATGAAGGGCTTAACATTCCTTTCATTGGTAATTAGAAAATATTTTAATCCTACATTGATCATATATGGCTTTTTGACTATGCCTCACTATGTCTTACTGACTATCTTTTTGGATTTTCCCTTCAACTGGTATTCTATTTATATTGATACATTGGGCATAAGTTTTTCCTCTCGAAAATGACATAGTAAGGTTTGCATTGATCCTTTTGATATTGACAAAGGGGGGAGAATAATCCATGAGATAAATTGGCTATCAAAGGTATGAAGTTCCAAATTTTCTACTTTCAATTTATCTTATAGAAATATTTGTCATCATCAAAAAGGGGGAGATTGTTGGCTTTTTAGATATGCCACACACTCATATTTCGATGATGCAAATATTTCCATAATTGTATTACTAACATGTGTATTAAATGTTTCATATGATCAAGGAATTAAGTCAAGATCCAATTATAAAGACCTTGCAATTATATTTTTGGATACTTGCAAATCTTGTACTATGTATTATATATTTGTTTGTACAACTTGAAAGACATGATGTAAGGATAAGTGATGATGCTCTAAAACCTACCAAAACCCTATACTAGACTCACATGAAGACTTTAAGGTTGATAGGTTTTGTATGAGACATGAATAGAACCTCACATAAACTGCAAATCTCTTTTACAATGTATTGTCGACTGAGAATTCGGTTGAAGAAAAGTTTGACCAAAATAGAGTTGTTAGACTGATTAGATGGACCAACACATATCCGTTAGTACAATTTGACCCCAGAACTTTATTCGGTCGACAATATTGTGGACCGAGATTCAATCTAGTCGACAATTTTTCAACCGAGAAATGTTCTGGAATCTCTTTTGATTAACGATCAAATTAGTCATTGCAACTCAATTAATTTCAACCAAATGGCTAATTGACTATTTAGAACACTCTAGAGACTACTCATAGGTACCCTAACCGCTTGTAAACATTTCTTATAAATAGGAGTGGTCTTAGGGCACCTAAACATGAACTTTGTACACAACTTTGAACATTACATTTGCAACAACATTTGATACATACTAGAGCATACTTGCCATCTTCTCAAAGAGCTTATGTCCAGTACTTCATGTTTCTATCATTATAAGCCTAAGCCCTTAGTTCAGCTTATATTATCCTCTCCACCAAATATTGCTTTGCATAAACCAATTTGGAGTGGATCATCATCACTTGTCCATAAGAGAAGAATTTTATATCTTGTGAGCTTATTGTGTTTATTTCTTTCTCCATTCTATTTCTTATTTATTGTATTATTCTTAGGTTACATCTTGGCGTGAAGGTTGTCCAAGAACCTGTGAGAAGAAGGAGTCTTCTCAACTCGGTGCTCTTCCATCGTCCGTTAAATAAGAGGAGATTGGTGCTCTTCTGTCGTCCGTTAAAGAAGATGTATTGTTGCGGTGCTCTTCCGTCATCCATTAAAGAAGAGGAGATTAGCGCTATTCCATCATCTGTCAAAGAAGAGGTTTGCATGATGCTCTTTTGTGGCCATTAAAGAAGAGGGATTAGTTGCAACAAGTACTTTTGTAATTTGTCATAATAGATAAGTAATAAAATTATTTGTTGCAAAATCGTAGTTGGAAACAACTAGGTAGTGGAATGACGTTTTAGATGGGACCACTCTAAATCCCGTCTTCATTTGGTAGCTTACATTTTTCATTCTATCATTGCTTGAAATTTTTATATGAATCTATTCACACCCCCCCAGATCTCTTCAAGGGTCGCACATCCGAGTTGGCCCAATCATGAATGGCCAACTCAACCGGCCACTCAACCACACTAGCGAGATACAACCACAAAGAAAATAAGTAGGAGGGGTAAGTTACCAAACTACCCTCAACTAAAAATTGAATCAAAGAAGGCAAATTGGAGGGCAGCTAGGGAAAAACACACGAGACTTTGTTCCTCCTTGGTTCATTGTGAAACTGCAACCCCCGTAGAGGATCTTTTAGCTCCAAATCACAATTGCAAGGAAAAATCACAAAACTAGCAATGGGATCATGATCTTGAGGCACCAACGGTTCAAATGAACCATAGCAGAGGTTCAACGGTACAACATAGTCTATAGAAGGACATTCTGCCATGACTAGAACCAAGATCTGGTACAAACTTCCCAAACACTGAGTTCACCACAAAACAAGACCATAGACACAAGTGTCAGAGCACCACGAAGGCATAGGCATACTTTTTGTGATTGGAGAAATGCTAAACATCCAAAACAAGAATCGTCAAAGAGAAGCTTTATCCTAGCTATAGGTTATGGTAAACCAATGCGAGAAAAGGCACATCAAGAAGGGGAAAGCAATTGTGGTAGTTAGGGGAAGCTTACCGAGGCTCCAATTAGGCTAGAGATGACAGAGGAGGCTCATGGATTCCGCAGTCATTGGAAAACAAATTGAGTAGGTACAAAATCTCAAGGGTAGCAATCGTCCAATTGGGGATGCAGGAGAGTCACAAGGAGGCAGTGGATGGTTTCTGGGCACTCGTGTGAGGATGAGTTGTAGTGGATTCTCATCTACTAAAAATGATGGAGAGGAGAGAATTGGGTGTTTTCTATATATAGGGTGTTAAGGCATAAGCAAGGGTTCAAACTGATTCGAAATGAAAAAGAAAACCAATGCGAAGAAAATTTTAGAAATCGATGATTGAGGAGAGTGAATAGTTGTTGAGAAAGTTGTGTTTACTTTTCACGGGTTGGGCGGACTCCTACCCAAGGTAGGAGATGACTATATAGTTTTCTGATGGAGATCCAACGGTGGGAAAAGTTAGTCACATAAAGGAAATCTAGAAATCAAAAGACTATAGTGTGACAGTGATAAAATACCAAATCCAATTTTTAATAAAGTGTTTGTATAAATATATATCAATTTATCTTTCTTCAACTAAGGGTTCAAACCTTATCCAAATTAAGTAAAATTTTACACAGTGGCTAATAAAGGATGTAGATTCTGATTATGTATTTAGATTTTCCTTTTGAAGATTTTTGATGCATTAATTAATCAAATCTTAGTTTCTCTTTCCTCATGCATTAATGGCTCTAGGATTCTCCAAATTTGGTAAAACTTCATCCACAAATATATTAAGTATGTTGGACACAAATTTGCCTTTAATTTCACATGTTAAAGTTGTTTTCTACATTTATTCAATATTTCAAAGGTTCTACACACTTTCTCTCTCCTAACTTCATCCTTTTATCAAGGATTTTCCAAATTAAATGAAAATTCACATATAGGATTATTTTAATGTCTAGAGTATGAATCCAAGATTATTTTTATCTTTTGGGGTCATTAAATATTTGATTTCATATTTTGGAGGAAAAAGACATTTTCTTTTCTAAATAAAATAGATGTTATTATTATTATCCTAAATTAGTGAAACTTGGCCTCCAAGCCAAAACATATCCAAAGAAAATGAATCTGAAGTTATTTTTAATCAATTTGTCTTCCATGTATGAGTTTTACATAATTGACATTTGTGGCCTAACATTATTTTAGTCAAAATATTATTTCATCATTATTATTCTTCCAAAATCATCATATTACAACCAAAAGGTTATATGTCATTTTAATGCACGAAATCTTATCTTTTATCTCATTGAGTTTATTAATTCTATATTTTTTTAATAATGTAACATTTTTTCTCATTTACGAACACATAGTTTTCCAATGCATATTATCTCTCTTATCACCATACCTTAAACAACATTACTTCATGTGACATATTTTATGTATCCTTTATTGGATCAAAGATTAATTATGAAAGCATTAAGCCATATTTGTTTATATGTCCACATGTTAGGGTAATTTATTTATGCATTAACATGTTAGGGTTTCAATTAGTTACTAATGTGTATATCTTTATCCTTATTTGGCTAATACCAAAGACTAAGGTCTCTAACCTCTTAATCTTGGAATAGGATAAAGTTCTAGGATTTAGTATCTTACAACATACCACCCCTTAAAGGGATCTCATCCTCAAAATCCAAACATAAACTATTCACCACCCCTTAAAAGATTATTTTCAAAACGTCCAACCACTCTGTAGGTAAAAAGGATAGCTACTAAGGTATCATGCAAAAAGGAAACAAAAATTTAAAGTCCAACTATGGGACTAAGGGCTACTTCCACATGAACATCATCATAGACTTCTTGACCATCCAAAGCAAAAACTCTTCCAACACGTCTTTCCAAAGGTCTTGCTTTATTGTTGTCATTATTCTGAGGAGGTACTAGAGGTTGTTGATGTTGTTCCAGTGCATGACCATTATGAAGCGAAGGGAATCTAGGGTGAATATGTCCAGGCTCATTGCAATGATGGCACACAACTCAAAAGTCAGGTTGATATTTTGCTTGATTCTTATCTTGAGAGTACTTTCCTAGAGGATGATAACCATTACACTTAGCTCACTTTTCCCTTTTCTGTTCATCTCCCGGGGACTTCCTCTTCTTATCAAACTCCCTAGGTTGAAACCCTTGGTAAGACTCCACAACCAAAGCTTTATCTACCATCTGTTAAAAGGTCAGAGGAAGTTGTGGGATAAGAATGCATCCCACATTGTAGTTAAGTCCTTGCAGATATAGGTTAGCTCTATATTCTTCACTAAGTCTAGAAGCATATCTCTCAAGCAACAAGAACTTTTGCACATAAGCAGAAACAATCAATGAACCTTGCTTCAAACTATAGAACTCATCTTCCTTCTTCTTTAGAGAAGCAGTGCAGATGTACTTCCCATGAAAAATCACCAAAGACTACTCCCGGGTCATGGTAGAGACATCATGAGTCCTTACAATCCCGTTCCACCAAACTCGAGTGGGTCCATCCAGAACATATGAAGAAAATCTAACCTTCTAGTGTGGATGACATGTCATACCATCAAAGGTTCGTTCTATGGCTAGCACTCAATCATCATCTTTATCGAACATCTCTATTTCACCTTCACCCTTGAAAGAGGGTGGTTGCATCTTCATGAATTCCATTATTGAATACTCCTTAGGCTTATCAGGCACAGGAGGGTTGTTCATCTTCCCTGCCATAGTTGTGGCAAAAAGTTGTCAAAACATGGCCAACTCTTGCTCAGGAGAGATGACTATGCCCATACTAGTAGAGACTGGGGTTTCCTGACCTACTGACGGTCCACTTCTAGTCGGAGGAGTACCTTGAGTCACTGGAGGGGTAAAGGGTGGATCCATCCTTGTCATCCCAAACCTAGGGTTCTAGGGTGTCTCATAGTCAGACATGTTCTCAATAGTTGAGTTATCACCCGTGATGAGGTTTTGCCAACACAAGGCAAGGATACTAGGTATAACCAACCAATGAGAAAGGTAAACATCCTAAGGGAGACAAGATTGAAATAGTTAGATAAATGATAGCCACTAGCTCTGATACCATGTTGTAAGGAGTGGGACCTATAGGGGATCCACTCCCTACTAAAATAAAAAGGCAACATCCCAAATCAAAAATTCTCAAAAGGGATGATAGCCAATTTATTCTACATGTATGTATCATAATACCAAAAGTAGCAGCGGAATTAAAGATGTATCTAACCGTTACAAACTTGTTATCATTACTATACTTCACCCCATAGGGTGAGATAAAAGGAAAAACTAACTAAACATAGATCTAGTTGAGGATCACCTATCAACTTCAAGCAAGCCTCCCATAAGGTTTCAACTACACTTGTTGTTGTCTAGGTCCACCTTGACTGTCTTCTCCTTGTCCAACACATGGGGTTGGAAGTGTACCCCACAAAAGGAAAAGAGAAGATAACATCAGAAAAAATCCAGTATGTGAATACTAAAGTAGAGTTGAGAAATCTATAGAAATTAGTAAAGAAGGCTTCCCATAGAAAATAAAAGGACTACCCAAAGAGGGCATAAAATAAGAGAATTATAAATGATGAATAAAAAGGAGATTACTTGCCATTAAAACCATACTAAAAGTGGTGCCACAAAAGAACACATAATCTTTTGGGCACAAAACCTATCATTATAATAAAAATCAGCATGTACGTGAGATAAACATAGGACTAGAACAATATAAATAAGAAAGGCAGTCAAGCCTCATAAACTTGAAACCTGATAGAGAATGGCACATAACCAAACTCCCCAATATATAAAAGTGTGTGGGCCAAGCCTTGTAAACTTGAAACTTGAGTATGGGCACATAACCTCCATCCCAAAAATATAATAAGGGCACATAACCCAAAACCAATGTAACTACACTATCCTAGGTCTATTGAGTTACATAACATGCTTAATAGGGAGGCAAGTAAAATGTATAGTCAGATTTTACAAAGTAGTCACCACAAAAATGGCCATCATGAACATCCACCTCAAAGTGGGCACATATGAACAAATTTAGTTCCATCATGAACAAAGCATAAGAAAGAGACCAAGAGAATGTCCAAATATGATCACAAGATCAGTACCAAATAAAGTAGTTCGCATGAACCATAATTTTCAAAAGAAAAACAATTAATGTGTAGGATAGTGTCCATAGGACCAACATAAAGAAGAAAATAGGTTATTGCTCAATGTAGAATAATAGGAATTGCAAACATACCTCTCTTAAGAATAAAAACAGTCCAAAGTCAGTCCTAGATCCATTCCTAGGTCTCCAAAGCACCTATGATGCATTCATGTATAAATAGGTTAGGTTTACATTTATCCAAAACCCTTAAAAGCACCTTTTTTCCTTACATGTGATTTATACTATCAAAACCATGCCATGTTTTAGATTATATTTTTCTAATTTCAAACCATATTTTATTATATTTTTGGAATCATAGATTATTAGTTATGAATTTTGCAAGTTATTATCTATTTAGGTAAATGGATTAAAAAATCACCTTTTATAAAACATCAGATTTCAGCAACAAGATTAATACCATTAGAAAGCTTATATTTTTTTGAATTTATCGACTATTTATTTGTAATTTTCTAATTAGTAGATAATTTATTATAAATTTCTGAAAATAGGCCAATCGAAGAATCACATGTCATCAATAATCGTTGAGAGAGGAAAAGAGAGAGAGGGAAAGGGATGCACATCTAATTTGGCCCAATTAGGACTGGCCAACTAGGTTGGCCACTCAACCACAGTAGCGAGACATAGGCGCAGAGCAAAGAAGTGATAGGGGAAAAGTTACCAAACTGCCCTCAACTGAAAATCGAATCAAAGAAGGAAAATCAGAGGGAAGCTAGGGAAAAACACACAAGACTTTGTTCCTCCTTGGTTCATTTCAAAATTGGAACCCCAGTAGAGGATCTTTGACCTACAAATTGTGATTACAAGGAAAACTAATAAAACCGACAACATGATCATGATCTTGAGGCACTAATAATTCAAACGAACCATAGCAGAGGTTCAACGGTACAACATAGTCCCTAAAAGGACCTTCCTCCACGACTAGAACCAAGATTTGGTACAAATTGTCCAAACACTGAGTTCACTACAAAACAAGACCATAGACACCAGCGTCGGAGCCGAGTGAAGACAAAGGCACACTTTATGTGATCGGAGAACATTAAACATCCTAAACAAGAACCACCGAAGAGAAGCTTTATTCTACTTATAGGTTACGGTGAACCAACGCGAGAAAAGGCATAATAAGAAGGGGAAAACAAATACAGTAATTAGAGGAAGCTTATCGAGGCTCCAATTAGGTCAGAGATAGTGGAGGAGGCTCGATGGATGTCGCGGTCACCGTAAAATAAATCGAGTGGGTCCCAAAGCTTGAGGGTAGCAATTGTCCAATTGTGGTTGGAGGAGAGTCACAAGGAGGTAGGGGGTGGTTTCTGGGCCCTCGTGTGAGGATGAGTTGTAGTGGATGCTCGCCTGCTAAAAATGGAGGGGAGAGAATTGGGAGTTTGCTATTTATAGGGTGTTAGGGCATGAGCAAGGGGTCAAACTAAGCAGAAACAAAAAAGAAAACCAATGACAAAGAAATTTCAAGAAACTGATGACTGAGGAGAGGGAACAGTTTCCAAGAAAGTTGTGTTTGTTGTTCATGGGCTGGGAAGACTCTTACCCAAAGTAGGATATGACTTTGTAGTCATCTGATGGAGATTCTAATGGAAAGAAAAGCTAGTCGCATAAAGGAAATCTGCATATCAAAAGAATATAGCGTGACCGTGACAAAATACCAAATCCAATTTTTAATAAAGTGTGTGTATAAATATATATATCCTTTTCTCTTTCTTCAATTAAGGGTTCAAACCTTATCAAAATTAAGTGAATTTTTCACAAAGGCTAATTAAGGCATGTATATTTTGATTATGCAATTAAATTTCCCTTTTGAAGATTTTTGATGCACTAATTAATCAAATCTTAGTATCTCTTTCCTCATGCATTAATGGCTCTATGATTCTTCAAATTTGGTGAAACTTCATCCACAAGTATATTGAGTATGTTGGACTCAAATTTGCCTTTAATTTCACATGTTGAAGTTATTTCTACATTTATTCAAAACTATGAAGGTTCTACACACTTTCTCTCTCCTAACTTCATCCTTTTATCAAGGATTTTCCAAATTAAGTAAAAATTCACATATAGGCTTATTTTAATGTCTAGAGTTAGAATCCAAGATTAGTTTTCTCTTTTGGAGTGATTAAATACTTTATTTCATATTTTGGAAGAAAAACACCTTTTCTTTTCGAAATAAAATAGATGTTATTATTATTATCCTAAATTAGTGAAACTTGGCCTCCATGCCAAAACATATCCAAAGAAAACAAATCTAAAGTTATTTTTAATCAATTTGTCTTCCATGTATGACTTTTACATAATTGACATTTTTGGCCCAACATTATTTCAGTCAACATATTTTTTCATCATTATTATTCTTCCAATGTCATCATATTACAATGAAAAGGTTATATCTCATTTTTATGCATGAAATCTTAATTTTTATCTCATTTCGTTTATTAATTATATATTTATTTGGATAATGTAAAAAAATTTCTCATTTATGAATACTTATTTTTCCTATGCATATTATATCTCTTATCACCATACCTTAAACAACATTACTTGATGTGACATATTCTATGTATCCTTTATTGGTCTAAAGATTAATTATGAAAGCATTAAGCCATATTCGTTTATATGTCCACATGTTAGGGTGATTTATTTATGCATTAACATGTTAGAGTTTCAATTAGCTACTATTGTGTATATCTTTATCCTTGTTTGTCTAAGACCAAAGACTAATGTCTCTAGCCTCTTAACCTTGGAATAGGATAAAGGTCTAGGATTCAGTATGTTACACATATGATTGAGAACAACTTTCAACATCCATCTATTTATCTTCAATTGTTGTTGGTGTGAAAATTTTATATTTCTTACTATACTAAGAGATTAAGAATTTAAGAATAATAGAAATGCTCAAGGATGTTCCTAGGGACATGGCTTATAATATGTAACCTAATTTTTACACTATTATAACATAATCCTCAAGTGCATATGCTCAAGATTGTAGCATAAAAGTGGCAAGTCATGAGTTGATCCACATGGAGCACAGAAGGCACCAAAGCTAGGTTGTTTCTTTGGGCTTCTAGAGTGGAGAGTTATGGTTTTAATTGTTTGAAGGTGGTTTGATTGAGTAACTCTAATGATTCAATAAATTAAGAAAGTTGAGATTGGTTTCTAGATTAACCCTAGCAACTTAGCTAAGAAATTTTGCTAAGAGAGCCACTAACCATAAATCAAGCAAATCACTACACTAGACTAGACAAAGAAATCAATTACAATAAACTAACACTAGAGAAATTTTGGTATCAACTAAACAAGAACAAATAACTATCCAAGGAAATTCTACATTAACTAAGCAATCAGACAACCAGAAACTAAAAACCAGGTTTAGTAACCCTAATAAGAAAAAACTATCATTAGCTATTCAAATTGGACTAAACAAGCCAAACATAGAGACTAATCTAGTTAAACTAAAGCAACTAGGGTTTGAGAAATTAATTAAGGGAGTGATCCATTTTGGGGGTATGTGACTATCAACCATATACACATTCCATAGTAATTCTACCAAACTAAATAGCATGGGAAGGTAGGGTTAGAAACTCGACCCTACTAATAGGACATGTGTGATATAGAGGTGTGTAGGGGAACTGGTCCATATCACATTCTGTCCAACCTTACAAGGCTCAATAAAATATGGGGTAGGTAGTTCTTGGCCCTGACCAAACCTAGTCTAGGTTTCTAAGTATGGTTCCTGTGGTGAAGCGTTCAAAACATACATCATTAATTAAGCAGAAGCAATTACTAACAACGGATTATTGTAAATCACTAAAAATTAAAACCTTTTTCAAAGAGATCCAATCATAGAAAAACTTTTTCAACAGGAACCAATGTATTACATTTACATCCTGGTTCATAAGTACATAATTTGTACCATCTCTTCTCAAGGGTTACAACATCCACTGCCTTATTAAAAGCTAAACATATACATCATGATAACCTTGAGGCATCAAGCCAAAATCTTGAAATGATTCATTAAAAGCACTAACTATTAACTCTGAGGACCTGA
Source organism: Alisma plantago-aquatica (assembly GCA_963693085.1). NCBI lineage: Eukaryota > Viridiplantae > Streptophyta > Magnoliopsida > Alismatales > Alismataceae > Alisma > Alisma plantago-aquatica. Next base: position 713,474,448 of record OY856411.1, on the reverse strand, counting down.
GAGTACAGAGACGACACATAGGACTTCTATCTACAAGACACGACAGACAGTACACTCAACCTGAACTGTCACTGCTATCACTGCTACTGCTGATGTTCTTCCTCTGCAAGATATTCTCAGACTCCTCCGTGCTTGTCCACCTAAAAAATGTTGGATTCCACAGGGGTGAGACAATTGTAAATTGCCCCAGCGAGAGATATAACTCTCCACCAAAAACATTATTATTGCAGTTTAAAGATATAAAACTAGGCAGAGGATAAGCAGTTTAAAGCATTCTTATCTTTTAAAGTATTGCAACTATTTATGATAGAACAATAGATCATCTCTTCTCTTAATAAGGAATAGGAAAAACATGTATATCATTTATCTATCATGTTATACCATCATGTGAAACTTTTCTTGTGACACTCATTATCTTGATATGTCACTCATGAGACATTCTTGTTTCAATCTGCTGGCCTTAGCCAATCTGCTAAACAGATAAGGGATTAGATCTACCATGTACTCATATATCATCATTACAGGCATTGGGTTATTACCAATCCTGTGTCATCATTATAGGCATTAAGCCTCTGCCAGGCATTGGACTTTAACCAATCCTGATTACACCGCCAGGCATTGGACACTACCAATCTTGATTTCACAGTGAGGCATTAGTCTTTAACCAACCCTGATTATAGGCATTATACCTTTTCCAAGTATTGGACTTTAACCAATCCTGATTACACCGCCAGGCATTGGACTTTAACCAATCCTGATTACAAGCATTATACCTCTACCAGGTATTGGACTTTAACCAAACCTGATTACATAGATCATGGAATATAAATTCCTTTAACTCATCATTGATCATCACATCCTTCTCTGGGCTCTGAACCCTGAGGTTAGCCCCCTCATAGTTGTTTATATTCTTTATTAAATATAATTGTTCCTTTTATTAGGTTTATTATTATCATTCCTTACAGTAAACTTTTATAATCATCTTGGTACCTCTCACTATGCCACAATTATTCTCATGGCTCGTAGGGCTCATAAAATATCTTGTCACCTCTCACTAGGCAACATATAACCATATGGCTCACAAGGCCATTAAACATCTTGTCACCTCTCACTAGGCAACATCTAACCATATGGCTCACAAGGCCATTAAACATCTTGTCACCTCTCACTAGGCAACATCTAACCATATGGCTCACAAGGCCATTTAACATCTCGAGTATACAATCATGTTTATTACTCTTAACATTTATCATTAAATGATTATCAATACAAGGTATGAGTTCATTTCCCATCCTTCTCATGGTATGATTACATCATACTCATTAATTTGGCTTAACCCCATTATCAAGGTATATTAGCCTATGCTTGTCAAAGTATATCAAACTCATTACATTTCAGTGTAACAATTTACATAACACACTTCATGTGTTTCTTGTCTAAGTATATTGGATTTGAGGTGCATCATGGTATATTAACCTAGGAATGCTAAAGGTGATACCTATCATATCTTGATGTATCACTTTCCTCATCACTTCCAACTTTCTTGAGTTATCAGCTTATCTTGGATTAAGGTATTTCACATCTTAATACTTTCATCCACTAACTTATCACTCTTACCATGACGTGCATAGGTTACACACAAGAATGGTCCAACTATCTTCAATGATAAGGAATCATCTCAGGTTAAGGCATTGCTTACTATAAGGTTGCCTATAATCAACCATTTGAGATATTTCACCTTTATCAAGCTTTACCCACTATTTTATTATTAGGGTTCTGGTTTGTCATCATATTGCCCAAGATTAGGGCTTCATGTATTATAATTCAAAATTAGAGTTTCACATACCTTCACCATGTATTAGGGCTCCTCATCATACCATTGCATAGGGTTTCACATGGCATCACCCTCAATTTGGGTTTCACATGGCATCACCCTCAATTAGGGTTTCACATACTATCTCCCTTCATTAAGCTTTCACATCACATTGCCCATAATTAGGGTTTTACATTATGTTACCCTGAATTAGGGTTTGGGTTCATTAACCTTCTGGATTAGGGTTTCATGATCTCTTTACTAAGGATCATAACCTAATCACCACATGATTAATACTTATGTAAGAATTCGTTTCTATCATCCTTTCAACTTGATCAGGCTTACATCAACCCTTCAATCAAGTACATACATCTATGATTGACATAGTGTACTGATTATTGCTTACTTAGGCTTCAAGGGTTAACTCACCTAAGGATTATCAATCACTTTATATCTTAAAGGCATAACCCTAGAGATTATCTTTGAGATAAATCAGTAACAACCATAGGGTCATTTTATCTTTCGTCACCTTAGGTTTCCAATTGACTTAATCATATTGAAACATCCAAACGTTCTTGACCATTGATGCTCCAAACGGTTTGAAACTGTTTAAGCATAACAATAATGAAACTGTATGGAAAATTTATACTTGAAACCATTTGGGTCTCCAAACAGTTTGAGACCATTTGGTCTCAAACGGTCTTAAGACCATTTGGTCCAAACTCTGTCAAAACCGAATGGACCAAAAAGGTCTTCCATCACTTTATCAATTCAGGATTTCAATCATTAAACCATCTATCAATTGAACCATTGATTTATTATTCAATTGGACCATTGAATCACCCTTCAATTGGACCATCAATTAGGGTTTTGAACCCAATTTAACTAGGGTTTATAATCAAGAAACCATCAATTAGGGTTTTGAAATCGAGGAACAATCAATGGTTGACACTGTGGAACTCGTCCAATTGAAATCATTGGATCATCATCAAACCATGACATGACCTGACCTCAATTGGTCTTGAGGTCATTTGGATGACCTCCAAACGGTCTTGAGACCGTTTGACTCAAACCTTTATTGAAATTTGTGAAAATCAATTAGGGTTTGCATCAATGAATCGATCATCAATTTAGCTATTGATTGCATTTCAATTTGATATCTCTGGATCTTCAATTATTCAACCATACTCAACCCTAGACCTCCAAATGGTATTGGTTGACCTCCAAATGGTCTTGAGACTTTTTGGGTTAATCAACCCAAAGTTTTAAATCAAGCAATTGAAATTTCAGCACTTAACCCGATTAGGGTTTCTAATTGGAAGATTGTCCATATATTGAATCAATCAATTGGATCCATTAGATCATAATCCAACATGTACTAGGGTCCTGACCTCAAACGGTCAACCCATCCAAACGGTCAACCCTTCCAAACGGTTTGGGATCCAAACCTCCAAATGGTTTGCAAACCGTTTGGACCAATATTTATGAAACTGTTTGCCTATGTTATTAATTTATATGTGTGGTTGAGATGATGTCATCATCATCAAGCTTCAACCCCTCAAATTCTACTGCCATTTCCATGGTAGTTTCATCAATTAATCAAAGGAATTGCAAGAAGAACAATTGAACATAATGGATTGAGGAATTGAATTCAATAACAATGAATAAGGGTTCAAGTTATAAAACTCGCCTCCAATTGAGCTTCAAAGCTTCAACCTCCACGTATTTAATGGTAAAAGAAACACCTTCAACCATCCCAAGCTCGTCCTCAAGCTTTGAGTGAAAAGGATTGGTTAGAATTGAAGATGGGATCGAGATAAGAAGAAATCATGCATTGATTTTCGATTTCCACCATGAAATCAAGGTGAAAGAAGGTCAAGAATCTTACCAAAAGGTTGGGGGTCTTCCTCTTGTTTCTCCAAGCTCCCTTGGTCGTTTTTGCAAGCAAGAAGTGAAAGTGGTCTCGAAATTACCCTTTCAACTCATGGATAAAGGAGCATATATATGAATTTTATGGAAAATTCATTTAAGAGAGAGAAAGTAGGGATTATCTCCTCCATTTCCTTGCCACTTTCTCCCTTCCCTTCCTTGGTTACGAGACTATCTTCTTTGCCTCTTATTCCTCTCAATTATCCATGTTTAAAGGAAAAGCAATTTAAGCACCTTAACTCTTATAATAATAATATCCTAAAGTTAGTGGATAATTTTTTTTCTTTTAATAATGTGAGTGAGTTATCCACTTACTTTAGATATTTCGTTGCCTTTGCAAGGCACTTGGTCATTCCTTCCTTTTCAAAATCGTCCCTCGTCATTTGGTTGAAGGGCTCTTCAATTAATATATTTATTTTTGCATTAAATTGAAGTAAAGTTCCAATTATGCTTAAATCTTGATTTTTTAATATCAAGATTCTCTCTCCTCCAAAGTGATTCAAATGAGACGCCCCTCTCATTTTCTTTGCTCTACATGATGCCAAGAAACATTAGGGACTATTTTGAAGTGGTAATTTGCATATTGAACCCTGGGTTTTGGGGTAAATTGCACATTACTCCAAAACTAGGTTTTAATGCACAAACATTGCTCAACAAGCTCTTTCTTGTTATTCATGCTACCACAAGCCATACCACTGCATAATTTTCATCCTTATGATGCTTCAACACTCGAGGAACATCTTATCATGCAACATTTGCAGTTTAACCCCTCAACTTGGGTAATTTGCACTTTAGTCCAAAACAGGCAAAACATTATTTCAACATTGTTCAAAAAGGACTAAAATTGAAATATAAGTTCCTCTTGAACCTTAATTACTTTTCAAGAAATAAGAGCAAGCATATAATTAACTTTATTAAGCAAAACATCTAGGGTTAAGGCATAGCCCAAGTCAGGGATGTTATAGTTCCCCTAGTGCATTTGGTGGAAAGGGTTGGTGTAAGGTGTAGGAGAATGTTGTTTTGCCTTGTATTAACTATTATCCAATCTCTAACATTCTCTTTGCCAAGTGTAGAAGGATAGACACACCAAGATACTCATATATCATGTGTAAGACTAGTATGATAAAGGGAGAGAATGGTGGTGAGGAGAACTTACTAAGGGGCCATAAGTGGCCTTAGTGTTTCTCCTTTCCAAGCCTCCTCTTTCCTCTTTCCCCTATATCGCAGGTGGTTCCATAGCTCAAACACCAAACCAAGAGAGATAGAGAAAGAGAATAAGCATGTAAACAACACTAGAAACAATATAAAATATTTATACATTAATAACTTACAACATGGTATCAAAGTCATTCTTTATGCCCCAAGAAGCCCACATAGAGGACTTAGATACACATAGTTCAAGAAAACACATAAGAATATTAAGAGAGATAATCCATGAATGTTGATGAAGAGGCTTTTGTCTTTACCTCTAGCTATAGAAAGCAATAACTCTCCCTCTACCAAGGTAAGACGACACAAAAATGGAAGAAGAGTGGTCAAAACCATAGAAAATTGGATTTTGGAGGTAGAATATGGATGGTGGGCGAGTAAAGGAGGTAGGTGGATGGTAGGTGACAGATAAAGATTCTATTTAATGTTAACCCTCACCCCCTATCCACTATTGGACCTTTTATATGGGTCTATGGAGCCTAGGATTAAGTGGGGGTAATATGGTAAAACAAGTATAGAGAAACATTAGGGTTGGGGGCCATAAGTGTCACTATCCCCCACCATGAATGTGGGGGTGAAAGGGTGTAATGGTTGTTGTAGGGGAAAATGGGCACAGTGGTAGGTTAGATAAGGTTAGGATAATTTGGGAGGGTACCCTAGAGTAGATAGAAGGATCATTCAATCATAACGATCATTGTGGGTAGTGAGTGGAACAACCATTTGATTGAGTACAAATGTGTTGGAAATGGATAGGTTGGCATGGAACCTTTTATGGATTTTTGGATTTCACACAGTCTTTCTAAGGGTAAACAGTCATTATGGAGGCTAGATGGAATAATTGTTCCTATAAGAAAGGCCATTTTTAGCTAGGTCATTAAATTCTATTGAGAAAGTTGCATAATGGATAGAGGGAGTAAATGGAGCATGACGGTTGGCGTCTTACCCTATAGCACCTAAATCTTATTTTCCTCAACCTTGGAGTCACTTTGCTTCTCAATGAACCTTGTGCACTTAGTACATGTTGGAGTTGATTTTTAAACTTCCTTGTACTCTTGTATGTATGGTGAAGCCCTTGATATTACCTCCATATCCTCCTTGCATCCAAAAGCACTCAAGTGCGTACAAAATAGAGCAAAAGTCTCCATAAGTGCATTTCACATAAAAGATAGTTTATTGGGGAATAAACATGCATTTTAAGTATCTTGGTCTAAAAAATGAACAAAACAAAACAAGATGAAGACCCAATCTAGGTCTTCATCACTCCACCAGCTCTCTTTTCTTGCAATCATGCATACATCATTATAAACAATGATAACACTATCAATTCAAAGTCTTCAGCTTCATGATACTAAAGGAAAAAGTCAATAGCAGTTGATGGGCAACTCAGATGCACTCTAGTATAGAAATATGGGAATTAATATGGTTTGATTAAAATATAGCATAAGGTCATACATGGAAGGAAATGACAGGTCTAAAAGTTGTGGGATGTAAATACCTTAATCATGCCTTCATATGAGTAAGGTCTCTCTATTCAGCTATATCTATTTTAGCTTATGTTTCCATGGTATATTACATGAGTTACAATATTCAATAGTAAATATTATATTTGGTGCATTTATCTTGAACTAGAGTAATCTCGATGAGGTTTTATTAAAATAAGAAATGAAAAGAAGTGTCTCCTAATAAGGTCACTTCAAATTCAATTCAATAATTTAAAAAAAAAATCATTACAGAGAAACATATCATGCTTACCAAAAATAATATCATCAACATAAACATGTACATTTATCTAAGAAATACCCAATATATTTAGAAACAACACATATTCTTTGTTTATATATTAAAATTGTGAGTTACAAAAAAAATTATTTGTTATCTTATATGAAGTCCTAGGAGAGTGCTTTTAACCATATAGATCCTTTTTTTTTCTTCTAAACATAGTCTTCGTGTAATACTTCTTAAAACCAAGTGGTTTTAAGATGCGAGCTTCTTCTTTGATTATTACATTAAAAATAAACTCTTGACATTCATTTCACAAATCTTTATAAATATGTGTCTAGATAATGTTAAAAGTATAATTGTAGATTATACCTTAGCTATCGAGGCATATGTTTATGAAAATATTTAATTCTTTTTTATTATCACCTTAGGTCATGAGTCTCACTTTGTCTCTTACAACAATATTGATTACATCAAGTTTTTTTTCTATAGACCCACTGAATGCCACTTACCATTATGTTTAGTGGTCTACAAACCAAGTCTCAAAAAAAATTCTAATAAATTGATAAGTTTTCTTACATAAATTTGATCCAGCAGTCATCAACAAGAACATCATAGATGGTCTTTGGTTGTAATTTTTATGAATTCCTATTGGTTTGTTCTATAATCAAAGGTTGTATTTTTACCTGATCTCTAACATCACCTATAATAAAAATCATTATGGTGGTCTATAACAAGAGTAGGAATAAAATAATAATGGTGGTATATAATGAGTCTGGGAATAAATTAATATGTGGATGTTTTAAAATCTAATACCAAACTTATACACATTCAATTATAGTTTTGAATAACAGATCCCTGGTAACAATCTTTGAAAAATCTAATTCATTTTCAATTTGTTGATGTTGCACACTATGCATAAATATTTGCTTTTGTAAATAAATAAATATATATACATGCATTCTGTGACGTCCCCGGATTTTCTAAAACTTAATATGATGTGTGACGTACAAATTGAAACCTCACCTCAGCGAGAATCCCAATTTAAACGCCCCACACTAGGCTAAGAAGAAGGAAATTAGAGGAAGTCAAAAGGAAACAATCAGTAGCACATATACATGAACAATAAACAAACCACAACACATGTATCAAAACTCAACATATAATTACAACATGAATTGTTACAACATTTGATGTTACATATTGAATAGAAAACTTAAACATATACATGTACTACTACTAAACTACAGGATCTTAAGACAACAGGTCCACCTGTACATCGGCTCACCACACAACTCTCAACTATCCTGGATCTTCAAGATCATAACCACAACCTAAACAAAAGATTACATGCGGTACACGTCAGCACAATATTCAAGAATATTATACTGAGTACGCCTACGTGTCTTTTATATACCTCTCATCATATCTTGGCAATAAGATAAAACTAATACTTGGCAGCATTAAACAAAATATAAGAAAAGGCATATAGTTGCACAAAGATATTTGTTACCATAAGAGAACACATATTTTAGGCACATTTCCATTATATGTAAACTTGATCAACCACATGCACTATTCTACCAAAGAGATTTAGTGCTCACATGTACTATTCTGCCAAAGAGATTTAGTACTTCATAAATGCACTATTCTGCCAAAGAGATTTAGTGCTCACATGTACTATTCTGCCAAAGAGATTTAGTACTTTCATCAATGCACTATTCTACCAAAGAGATTTAGTGCTATCATATAATGGACTAGATATCATATGTTTCATGTTTTCATAGCAATAAGTATGGAAAATCATGCAACATATCATACAAGAACAATCATTTCAATCAATACCATATGCCAAGTCTTTACTACCATATAACACAAGCATAATGTATAATAAGCCAAGTAAGAGGTAATGGCGTACCTTCCAAAGAGATATTCTTAATCACATATTCCTCATGTCATCTATAACTTGATCAAACCCTGATTAAGACAAGATCATATACTATCATCAGGTTCTCATTATCATACATCTCTTAACCCTAATTATATCCATTTTAGAGTTTACTTAACTTAGTAGGATATTCCCACTTTTACTTATATTCTTATCTTAGAATTATCTTACTAATGTCATATTCCATATTATAGTTCATCAACTGGATATACTCATGTGTCACATTATTATGTGAACATATTTAACATTATGTCACTTTCATTAACCATATCAGGGTGACATCACATGTATTAAGGGTGCTCTTCATATAACATGAATTATGTTCATCATTATGATCTCATAATTAAAACTGAGGTTTCATATACTGATATGAGCTTACTCTGTGAATTTCATCATTTATTGAGCATGCATGTATTTATTACATTTTCTTTAGGGTTATTAGCCCGAATTAGCCATATGGAGCAAATTACATGATTTCGTGTATCAACATCATGATTACTGACATCAGATGGATTACAGATATGATTTTTCACTTACTGGTATTTTCTCATAATGTTTGGTCGATGTTTGATATTTATTATCCATCCTCTGAGCATTTCACATCTTACATATTATCACTAATATTAAAGCATAAAAAGGCTGATATTATTGTTCTTCTGTGTTCTATTCATTTTTCTAAGTATTTTGGTACCTTGTTTGTATTTCTCTGATAATCGTACTAATTACCGTGAATTATGCAAGATCTAATAATTTCTGAAGGAATTACCTTAATCGGCCAATCCAAGGCGGCCACGTGTCCTGCGGGAGGGGAGCTCCTTGATGAGCTGGCTGGTCTAGCTCCTGGATCCGGTTGGCTGGAAATTGGGCCCGGTTCCTCTCCCTTCTCTCACACGTGACTGGACTCTCTCTGTCCTCGCGCTTTCTCGCGTTCTCATGCCTGCCGTTGTGCGACTCCCTATTCCGATGTGTGCGCCGCCGCCTGGCCCAACTTCTCCGCTCGACGCCCCTATCTCCCGACTTCATCCCTCCGTAGGTCTGCCACCGCCTGGCTCTCCTCCGGTGTGGACTAGGGCCGTTGTCCTCCTGCCCCAGGCCCTCCGCTGCTGCTACGAGCTCCGGCAAGAAAACGAGCACTGCCAGCCCCCATCTTCCTCACGATCCCATGTTCGGCAGACAGAGTCCCGAGCGAGACTCTAATCTTCCACGAGGCACCGCCATGCACCAATGCTCTGGCGAGCGATCACATGAGCCGCAGAACCTTCTGCCCATAGCTCTGCCTAGATCACCTCCTCTCTTCCGAGCTCTCTGGATAGCGGCCGGGGCATCCTACGTGTGGCTCAGATCTTGTCGCCATGATTCAGAGCCACGATGAGTGATCCTGAGGCCTGACCTTCCACCCTAAGCCGCCGCTCATGGATGCTGCTGTGTGGAGAAGAAAGGGTAAAAGTACCCCGGTTCATCCTCACGCCTACTTGAAGCATCTAGAGCTTCCCACACTGTACAGAAGCCTCGCCATGGTTCCAAAAAGTGGTGGGAGTCACCTGCTAGCCTCCTCCTGCCTCATCCTTCTCCTCTGGTGAAAAGTGGTCAGTCGACTACCAAACACTCCATGGAAGCCCACACCAAGACTGAGGGGTCTTATAGAACTGGGAACTCATTCCCTTGGTTTATCATTCTCCATCCTCGAGTAAGAGGTCGGGGTATTGGTCTCCATAAGGCGTAACCAGATGCTCGGTTATCTATCCCACTCCCTCCACGACGTGCACACCTTGTACTGTGGTTATGGGGCCAACTGTAACGACTAAGGAGAAGTCTTCCCAATCGTAAGATACATCTAAGGGAAGGGAATACTTGATGTGCGGACTTGATCCATGGCTTTCCCCTTTGCAAAGACCGCGTCAAACTAAAGATATCAGATCTTAGTCTAGCATATTGAACTTAGGCCATTGGTCACCAACGAATACTAATCATGTGTCCATACTCAAACATGTATACTATCTTCTTGAAACATACAATTATTATACAACATTGGGCATAGCTTTGTCACCACTCAAGTACACCCCATACAATTTTTGTGCAAAAACTCAACTATTTGACCATTCAATTCAATTCCTCGAAAAGCATGAATTAAGGATGATATTAACATCAATCAACAAACCTATTTTGTCAAGGGCTCGGGACCCTCAATCTAACTCATACTTATGCTTTCACTTAAGACATTTGACATTTTAGGATTCCAAAAGTCCAATCCATCACATCCTACACACCTTAAAAGATATTCCGTCCTCGGAATTAAGCCAGAAAACCACTTTGTCACATCATATACATCTTAAAAGAACTTTCATCCTCGAAAGTAAACCATACTCATACTTCCAGGGAAAACCATTATATCAAGGTGTCATCAACATTATGTTGTGCTATCTATAAAACTATATTTCATTCATATGATCTTACTTCGTTGCTCATAATAAATTGTCACATTTATGAAGTTTTCATCGCAAGATTAACCAACTATATCACATTGTTATCATTATTTATGTATATGGTTAACCATTTATGCATAGATATCAATTAAACCATCTCTAGGTTTTCATCATATCATGTCTATATATCATATCTCAAGATTAGATCACATCCTTACATGTATTACACCATGGTTGTGCTAAAAAAACTTATACAAGTGGCTTCTTTAAACATATATGAAAACTTTATCTAGTCCAATTGAGGTTCTCCCAACCCATATCATGAGGGTAGTGCCATGCTCAGTCTCTCTGAGCTCACTCAACTCTATGGGTATCTCATAACTCCACTTTATCTTCCCTCTCCAGTCTAGGGTTAACAGGTCTACCTCATTGGTACTAGTTGATTGCTTTACGAGATCAAGCCACATAAGCACAAACCAAAACATGGCATGACATCCTCTTCGGAGGTTTCTACCCATGAGACATCTTACCCAAAACTTTATTATATACACCACTAGATTCCTATGTGGGAAACCACTAACCCGAGCATGAGGCTTCACAGAAACTAACATAGCTACCTCCTCCAGGGTCTTGGGCTCTCTCCCTCACCCAGATGGCAGGCACTCATTTTCATGTTCACATATGCATATGTAACTAGCCTCTCTCTGACTCTAGGGTTTGGTCCTCCCAAGGACATCTAGGGTTCAATAAGATTATAGGAATCATGCATTAAGCAACACAACTCATCACTCGGGAGTGGTCTAGTTTAGGACATATCATATCACATATCTCATATTTCTCACATCGTGGAGTCTAGGTTCTCTTACCTTCTCCCTGTGGGTCTCACTCTTACTGGAGTTAACCCCAAAATTGGTCCTAACACTAGAGGTCCTCCTTTGTAAAAGACCTTGAGGCTCATGCTGACTCACAACTTGTCTTAACTTAACATATCTTATCTTATCTCATATAAGCATAGTTACTTGCATCATCAAAACTTATCCCAAATCCTCAAAATTGAACGTAAGTCCTCAAAGACAAACATATATCAACATAATCTATCTTATATCATTTATATAATACTTACAACATATCATCAAAACTTATATCATCTATTCCATCTATCATATATATATCAAAAAGGCTCTAGACATCTAATCTAGAACTACTCTCTCTTCTAGACTGATGTAATTCACTTTCACTTAGGTTGCATGACCACTTCCTACTCATACATGTGTGGAGACACATTTTTGTAATACATATACATAATAAAATATTATATAGTTTTTCTCCGATAAAACAAGCGTCAGAGAAAACTATCGAGGTTCGATCCGTTTGGAATCAAAAACCAAATCCTGGAAACGAGTGTCCCACACATAGTAGAGAGTACAGTGTCATGAAAACTAAGGAAAGGGGTGAGAACATAGTGTAGACTAGTGTAGCTACTCTAGACAATTAGCGCCATATGTCTAGGGTTTCTCTTCCCTTGATGCACGTCATTTCCAAATAGTGCAACGTCCCATACCGTTGTACTACAAGGAAAGAACGACATCTAAGGACTTGACATACAACAAGCACTAGTCTAGACCTAGTTCTCAGACATCTAGGTGCTAACCTAGAGGCTAGGTAAGATATAGTCTCTAAAAGATGACTAATCTAACCCTAAAGATTATTAAGTTCAAGTTTTTCTAGTTTTGAGTTGCATAATGAGCAAATGTCAGGCTTTGCTATTGTTCATGCTCTGATACCACCTGTGACGTCCCCGGATTTTCTAAAACTTAATCTGATGTGTGACGTCCAAATTGAAACCTCGCCTCAGTGAGAATCCCAATTTAAACGCCCCACACTAGGCTAAGAAGAAGGAAATCAGAGAAGTCAAAAGGAAACAATCAGTAGCACATATACATGAACAATAAACAAACCACAACACATGTATCAAAACTCAACATATAATTACAACATGAATTGTTACAACATTTGATATTACATATTGAACAACAAACTTAAACATATACATGTACTACTACTAAACTACAGGATCTTAAGACAACAGGTCCACATGTACATCGGCTCACCACACAACTCTCAACTATCATGGATCTTCAAGATCATAACCACAACCTAAACAAAAGATTGCATGTGGTACACGTCAGCACAATATTCAAGAATATTTTACTGAGTACGTCTATGTGTCTTTTATATACCTCTCATCATATCTTGGCAATAAGATAAAACTAATACTTGGCAGCATTAAACAAAATATAAGAAAAGGCGTATAGTTGAACAAAGATATTTGTTACCAGAAGAGAACACATATTTTAGGCACATTTCCATTATATGTAAACTTGATCAACCACATGCACTATTCTACCAAAGAGATTTAGTGCTCACATGTACTATTCTGCCAAAGAGATTTAGTACTTCATAAATGCACTATTCTGCCAAAGAGATTTAGTGCTCACATGTACTATTCTTCCAAAGAGATTTAGTACTTTCATCAATGCACTATTCTACCAAAGAGATTTAGTGCTATCATATAATGGACTAGATATCATATGTTTCATGTGTTCATAGCAATAAGTATGGAAAATCATGCAACATATCATACAAGAACAATCATTTCAATCAATACCATATGCCAAGTCTTTACTACCATATAACACAAGCATAATGTATAATAAGCCAAGTAAGAGGTAATGGCGTACCTTCCAAAGATATATTCTTAATCACATATTCCTCATGTCATCTATAACTTGGTCAAACCCTGATTAAGACAAGATCATATACTATCATCAGGTTCTCATCATCATACATCTCTTCTTAACCCTAATTATATCCATTCGAGGGTTTACTTAACTTAGTAGGATTTCCCACTTTTACTTATATTTTTATCTTAGAATTATCTTACTAATGTCATATTCCAGATTATAGTTCATCAACTTGATATACTCATGTGTCACATTATTATGTGAACATATTTAACATTATGTCACTTTCATTAACCATATCAGGGTGACATCGCATGTATTAAGGGTGCTCTTCATATAACATGAATTGTGTTCATCATTATGATCTCATAATTAAAAATGAGGTTTCATATACTGATATGAGCTTACTCTGTGAATTTCATCATTTATTGAGCATGCATGTATTTATTACATTTTCTTTAGGGTTATTAGCCTGAATTAGCCATATGGAGCAAATTACATGATTTCGTGTATCAACATCATGATTACTGACATCAGATGGATTACATATATGATTTGTCACTTACTGGTATTTTCTCATAACTTTTGGTCGATGTTTGATATTTATTATCCATCCTATGAGCATTTCACATCTTTCATATTATCACTAATATCAAAGCATAAAAAGGCTGATATTATTGTTCTTCTGTGTTCTATTCATTTTTCTAAGTATTTTAGTACCTTGTTTGTATTTCTCTGATAATCGTACTAATTACCGTGAATTATGCAAGATCTAATAATTTCTGAAGGAATTACCTTAATCGGCCAATCCAAGGCGGCCACGTGTCCTGCGGGAGGGGAGCTCCTTGATGAGCTGGCTGGTCTAGCTCCTGGATCCGGTTGGCTGGAAATTGGGCCCGGTTCCTCTCCCTTCTCTCACACGCGACTGGACTCTCTCTGTCCTCGCGCTTTCTCGCGTTCTCATGCCTGCCGTTGTACGGCTCCCTATTCCGCTGTGTGCGCCGCCGCCTGGCCCAGCTTCTCCGCTCGACGCCCCTATCTCCTGACTTCATCCCTCCCCAGGTCTGCCACCACCTGGCTCTCCTCTGGTGTGGACTAGGGTCGTTGTCCTCCTGCCCCAGGCCCGCCGCTGCTGCTACGAGCTCCGGCAAGAAAATGAGCACTGCCAGCCCCCATCTTCCTCACGATCCCGTGTTCGGCAGACAAAGTCCCGAGCGGGACTCTAGTCTTCCATGAGGCACCGCCATGCACCAATGCTCTGGCGAGCGATCACCTGAGCCGCAGAACCTTCTACCCATAGCTCCGCCTAGATCACCTCCTCTCTTCTGAGCTCTCTGGATAGCGGTCGGGGCGTCCTATGTGTGGCTCAGATCTTGTCGCCATGATTCAGAGCCACGATGAGTTATCTTGAGGCCTGACCTTCCACCCTAAGCCGCCGCTCATGGATGCTACTGTGCGGAGAAGAAAGGGTAAAAGTACCCTGGTTCATCCTCACACCTACTTGAAGCATCTAGAGCTTCCCACATTATACAGAAGCCTCGCCATGGTTCTAAAAAGTGGTGGGAGTCACCTGCTAGCCTCCTCCTGCCTTGTCCTTCTCCTTTGGTGAAAAGTGGTCAGTCGACTACCAAACACTCCATGGAAGCCCACACCAAGACTGAGGGGTCTTATAGAACTGGGAACTCATTCCCTTGGTTTATCATTCTCCATCCTTGAGTCAGAGGTCGGGGTATTGGTCTCCATAAGGCGTAACCAGATGCTCGATTATCTATCCACTCGCTCCACGACGTGCACGCCTTGCACTGTGGTTATGGGGCCAACTGTAACGACTTAGGAGAAGTCTTCCCAATCATAAGATACATCCAAGGGCAGGGAATACTTGATGCGCGGACTTGATCCGTGGCTTTCCCCTTTGCAAAGACCGCGTCAAACTAAAGATATCAGATCTTAGTCTAGCATATTGAACTTAGGCCATTGGTCACCAACGAATACTAATCATGTGTCCATACTCAAACATGTATACTATCTTCTTGAAACATACAATTATTATACAACATTGGGCATAGCTTTGTCACCACTCAAGTACACCCCATACAATTTTTGTGCAAAAACTCAACTATTTGACCATTCAATTAAATTCCTCAAAAAGCATGAATTAAGGATGATATTAACATCAATCAACAAACCTATTTTGTCAAGGGCTCGGGACCCTCAATCTAACTCATACTTATGCTTTCACTTAAGACATTGGACATTTTAGGATTCCAAAAGTCCACTCCATCACATCCTACACACCTTAAAAGATATTCTGTCCTCGGAATTAAGACAGAAAACCACTTTGTCACACATTCTGAGGAAAATATATGTATGGGATTACATATATGTGTTAGTCATAATGTTAAACCTTATAGTCTTGTATAAGTTTCTCATACCATTTTTCCTACATTACATTTATCTTCTCTAATGTATAGGGATTTTGATTAAGTACTAAATATTAGATTTTGACGAACATGCATACAACAGAATCAATAATAAATATATTTGTTTAGATAAAAATGAAGTACTATAATGAATCAACATGATACCTTTTCGAAGTCATATGAGTTGTATGATATCAACTTTTTCATAATTCACTCCATGTACTTCATTATGAAGTAAACGTGGAAATGAGTAGCAGGTTGTATAAGACAATAAGAAAAAAATCTACTTAACTAAGGAGGCATAAGAAACATAATAAATTGTCATTTTAGATTATCAAGTAGATGATTACTTTGATATTAGGCTATTTTATGTATTCGTCTTGGCTTTGTATTTTTTTGTATTTTACTAAATGTTACAATCGTATATCCATGTCAATCAAATTGATGAAATTGAATGAACCATATAAGTAAAAGATGAAAGTAGACTATCATAGAAGAAGAAACTTACACACATAAGGTGGTATTAATCATGTAAAACTATGATGTTGTACCACTAGGGTCAAACACATCCATCATCATTTGTTGAGGACGAATGACCATAAATATATCAACATTTGAACCTTCAAGGCACATTTATTTATTGGAAATTTGGTAAAACTAAATTTAAATAAAATTAAAAGTGATTAGATATTAAGATATATTCTTACTCTATAAGGAGATAAATGATGTTATTCTTGAAATTTGAATGTTAAAAAATCCATATTGATGTAACTTCCCAACTAACTTGTATTATCTCTATAAGTAATTATCCTTATGAAGGGGAACCATTGTCTCGCATTTGTGAAGAAGCAATGCAAATGGCTCTAAAAATATAGTAGTATATTGTTTGTAGAGATAAACATTATTACAAACATTAGTAACTTGGGATATACCAGATCCACACTTCTATTATATAATCAATCATTCTAAGAAAATTTATATATTCTACAATTACCACATTTATATATACTCTTCTTTTAAATGAATCTTCCTCAAGTATGGCCATTGTAATGATTTTTATGTGGATTTAAGTGTATTAATAAGAGATTTACATTTTTACCATATTGTAGTAGAGAATTTGTATACTACCCAACCATAAAATCTACAATGAACAGTATATGTTGTAGGTCTCTTCATATTTTAAATGAGTGAATAGAATGTAAGAACTTTTTATAATATGTCAATATAATAGATAATTTTTTAATATGGAATATACCTCACTTGATATACCTAAATTCTTGGGCCACATATAAAACTTATGTCTTCCTCCTAAATAGTGGTTCTTTTAGCCTAGGCTGTAGGAAGGAAAATATATCCCATTCGTTCATGATTTATAATGTGTATAAATCTTATATGCATAAGGAGTTATAGGTATTCCATGAATTCTATCTCCCAACATTTCATTACTAAACTTTCAAACCATACTTTACGTCAGATATTATTTGTATTCTCATGATTAGTATTTCATAGAAATGTTTAGCATATCAAGAATTTTGAACTTACGTGAGGTGGAGTAGCGTGCATATGAAGGTTTTTGAATATTGAGGGTATGCTTGTGCCTCCCTTGTCTTCCCTCAATTTTTGTTGAATTAGAGAGTCGTCTTTATGCATTTATACCTTTTTCTGAAAATCTTATAAATTTTCTTAAGTCATAAAGTTTCACATTTTGTGTTGACTCTAGGAGGATCAAAAATAAATTTTGATAAGGAAATCTACTCCAATACCCCTAATATGATCATGATGCTCTAGTGTTCCCGAATAAATTGTTAGCCCATCCCCTATGACCCATAGGACGAGGTCTCTTCAAGTCACCATCCACAAAATTCGTCCTATACATAAAAATGAAAATTTGAATGTCATATAACAAATAAAATAAAATATGAGACTATTAGATCATTTCCATTTTATCAAATACTTCTTTTTTTGTAAGGTTTGGGATTTGATCAGAAGTAGGAGTTGTGTGAGTTTCATTGCACCCTTGGAGACAATGTTGCATGGGTTCATTATCGATAATATTCCCTTTATTAGCTCTTTCATGAACAACTTTTATCATTTCTTTGCATAACCTCCCCGGTCATGGACATTTTTGTCTCTTCTTTCACTATGAGACTTACTGAGTTTGAGAGAGTTAACAATGCATATTAGTGCATATTTTCAAAATTTTAAAATATTTGAAACTAAAATTAAAAAAAACTTAGAACCAATTTCTCATCAAATCATTATAGCTTAAATGTCACCCACATCTCATAATCAAGCCAATTATAAAAAGAGCTTAGTTATTACTTTTCTTGGATGAATTGGTCATAGTGATGTAGCCCCTTGCTAGTTTTGTCTTAAAGTCTCACCACAGTTTTCCCAAATCTTGCAAGACCATTTTCTTGTAATTATCATCTGATTAAGAATATATGATATCTAGTAAATATACATTCAAGTTGTGTAATTAGATAATTACTTACATATAATTGAAGTTTGCATACACTTATGCTTGCATCATGTCAAAGTATGTTATTCCATTCTTTGTTGACTCGATGTCATGTCCAATTGTTTATTGACACCTTGACAGTAGATGTTCATAAAATCTATCTCAAAATTATAATGTTCCTCTCTTACATATTATAAATTCAAATATCATATATGAGCATCGTGCATCTTTGGGTAGTGGCCCATCAATACTATCACCACTCGTACTCATCCATGTGTTCCTCTTCCATCTGACCTTCTATCCATTTGTCAAGATGAGAGCCTACCATATTCTGAAGATCTATACAAGTTATATTGTGCTAAAGTAATAAACATAAAACTAAAATAGTAACAACACATATAATACCAAATAGGTAATGGATGCATCAAGATAAATCCTCACACAAAGGAACTATATACCTACATTTTTGCAGGTCATCAATGAAAATTCCTCCTTATTTTGCACTATTACATATCCTTCATATATGTTTAATTGCACTTTTTAAACCAATAGATAAAGGAATACAGACATTTTGTAGTATTCTTCGTCATACTTGAGGTCTATAATGAATTATATTTTACCTTAAGAACAACCAAACAAATTTTGTTTACAGGGTATACAATGTAAAACATTTGGTAGGCTTTTAAATCTAGGATAAATGGTTTATCTTTATCACCTAGCTTTTTAAGATGAACTGATATGAACCCTAACTCATCTAGCTTAAGACCTTTTTTCATAAATCTGATTACATTTGTATGGAGGAACTCCGAATTCAGTGTAGTTAAGTTTCCAAATGTCTTGAAAGACTCCATAATATGGCATCTCTACTTGGTGTGGTTGATTGTCCTTTGCACTAGTAATACACAATTAAGATTCTTATAAAGTGACCCAACTATTTTTCATGACATTCTTCTCATCCTCACGTCTAGTGTAGAATGAATATATGTTTATTCCATACCCTTTATAAGAAATTGTCTCACTTTTGGGTCATAAGAAAGCTATTTGAAATTCCTAGGAACACCACTTAGTGACTGCAAAAACTTAAATAAAAAACTTTATGGAAACCATTTAGTGAAAGTGTAGATACATTATATGCATGCCACCTTAAGATTTTTCGTGGATATTGTTCCCTAATTAGATGATTGTGCCACAATATACACCCACCCACTTCTTACATTTTGTGTAACACATACACATGTGCACATTCACAAAATTCACTAGATGTTTTGATCACTCGTGTGCCAAGTTTTCCCTTTAAAAATAATTATGGTGATGAGACTTTATTAGACCAACAAATCTAAATCCTTATGATATACCAGTGCAAAAATGCATTACCTCCATGTCCACATAACCTTCAATTATGCAACCTTCGGGATGACAAAAATGTTGAACATACCCCTTAAGGCACTCATATTTTTCTAAAATGGGTACCTTTGATGTAATACACAAATCCAACTTTTCACCTCTTAGCTAAGTGAATTACTTGGTGAATTATTATATCAAAAATAGAAGGTCAAAAACATCTTGAATTTTCTAACACTTATGCTTGTCATTTATGTAACTTTTAAGAGTTGATCACCTTATCTATGTTTTATTGAAGAAGGAAAAAAGACTTTTAATAATGAGCCTCGCATGGTTAAAAATTATAGATCTGATCGTTATAAGCAATCTTTCAAGTATCAATCTATGAATCATTTTTTAGACCAATCAACCTTAGATCTTTCATCGACACCAATATATGTATATTAACTAATGACCTTGAGGAATATTTATATTGTGCAAACATTCATGGTGTGTTTCTTCCAATGGTGTTACACACTACTCAATTGGAATTTGAATAGATACAACTCCGCGAACAGACACACATGGTGGGATCACTTTCAAAATTTATAAGGACCTACACAAACAACCTACTTCTACTAAAATGCTAACCCACAATCACACGGGGTCGTGTCGTAGTATAGGAAGGCGGACAGTATAGGGTCGATACATAGGGAGAAAAGGGGGCACTAGAGATAGGTTAGTTTTTGGGGTAGGTTCCTACTACAGAGTCTAGGGTTCAAGGGTTTGAATGTTGATTTGATGATTACACTAAGGGTTGAGCAAGAAAGCAAGTAAAGGAAAGCAAGCATGAACAAAACCTAAGTTAACCCTAGACAGTTAATTCTACTAAGCAGGAAAACACAAAGCAAGCAGAAAAGGCAACAAAAGAGAAATTTACACTAAGGTAAGCAAGGAGAAGTCTACACTACACTAAGCTAGCAAACAACGCAAAAGAGCAAGTACGTACCTAAACTAGAAAGAACAAAGTGAGAACAACACAAGAAGATAACTAAGCAAGTAATGAACTAACTAACCGAAAACTAGCTAAGCAAGATGGAAGTTAAGGTTTTGAAGCAATAAATGGAAATGTGGGCTATTTAGGGGATGCACTTATCAATTAGGTTGGGGTGACATATGAACATAAAAATTTCATTCAGATTATCAAACCAAACAACAATCTAGAGTCTAATAAATTATTCTAAACTACTAACTGGCCATGGATATGCTAGGTTGTGTATAGGGGAACTAGTCCCTAATACCCTCTACTACCCTTGCGAGGCTCAATTGGATTAGGTTTTAGGTGTGATTCAATTAGAGTATAAAAATCCTAGGTTTGTAGGTTAGATGGTCTTATGATGATTAGGGGTTGAGGTTAGTAATGGGAGTGGAAGTGAGGTTTTTAGCCTCCCATCACCCACATTCTAGCCTTGAGAAAGCTCAATGCTAAGCACACCAAATTCATCTAAACTAGCTACTTCGATCTCTCAACTAGGGTTAGGAGAATTGATTAAAATGTAGGAGGATGGGTAGCTAGCTAAGGATCTAAGAATTGGACCTAGGAGCAAATCCCAAAAATTACACATACAAGTAATTTTCCTAAATACCTAGGTGATTTCAAGCACAAACCAACAAGCAAATCGTGGAGAGCAAGATAGAAATAGAACATAATCATTAGCAAATGAAATTACAATGTTTACTTATCATTTTCCCCCAACATGGTATCAAAGTAACATTTTTCACCCCAAACAACCCACCCAATGGGCCTAGCTACTCATAGCAATCCAAAATAAAAAAAAGAAGGGAGACAGTGGTAGAAGAAGCCATGGATCTCGATGTAGATGAAAAAATCCTCTACTTCAGCTGTTGCAAGACATCCTCCTCTCTCCTCCAAGGTGCAATAGCATGGGATGATGATGGAATGGGGTCAAAACACTAGGAAACTAGGGCTTTGGTGGTGGAAATGGTGAAATGGAGTGGAATGGAGGTGTAAATGGAGTGGAATGGGTGGAATTCGAACATGGGGTGCTAAGAGGTGGTAGAAGGTAGCACGGGGTGGCCAAACTCGTGCTAGAGCCACCACCCAAGTATATATAGGAGGTGGGGAAGCATTAGATTAAGTGGGGGTAAATGGGTAGAGAAGTGTAGAAAATTGGGTAAAATTGTGAGTAGCATGGCCATGGTGGATGGGAATGGTCATGGTGGAAAATGGGATGAACATGGGAATTTTAGGTTTTTGAGGCCGGTAGCACAACTATTCTAACCAGTACGGCTGTGTTGGGAACCAAAATGGCCATTCTATCTAGCAAGGCTATTTTGGCCAACTGGATGAATTTTTGAAGGTTCTGCTGATTGGGGCATGTCCCAGAACATTTCATGGTAGCACAGAAATTCTGGGGTCCTTCCCCTGCTTTTGGGTCTTCAACTTTGTCACTCATGAAGGTTATTGCTTCAATACATGCTTTAACCACTTGGGGTAGGTTTGGTGTGGTTTTGGCCTCATTTTGGGCCCCTCCAACCCTGGGGAAACCCTAGATTGAACCGTCTTCTCTCCATTCCATCAAGTAGTGGCCAAAGTACCTATAAAACATGCAAAAAGCCTCCATAAGTGCATTTGATAGAAATATGCATATTGAGGGAAATAACATGTAATCTAACAGATGTAGATGTGATTAAAGTGCAATAAGACACAAGATGAAGCCCTAAAATAGGACTGCATCACCACCCCAAACTTAAAACATACTTGCCCTCAAGTATGCTTCAACTCAATCTCTCTACAATTTTTTTCACAATCAAGAAATGACAAATGCAATGCAATAGGTCAATATTGACTAGATGGGCTCAAGGATGACTAGGTGCATGCATTACACCTCTCTCCTCTCCTCTTTCACAAACCAATTATGATTTGAGCACTGAGCCTGCAAACTTCAAATATAGAGCATAGAAAACACAATCAATCCATATGGCTATCATATCACTCCGGGTAAACTGTTTCATGGTAGCAAAGGTAAAAAATGAGCAATTTTGTTGTTTTACATTCATGCATTCAATCTCATATGTCCATCCACACTAAGTAACACATGGTGCTGCAAAAAAGGGTAAAATGGGCTAGGTTTGATATTACCTAGCTCCATGGGCATGCAAAAGGAAGAAAGGATTTGTAAGAGTTTGGAGTGCTTTTGCACACTCATCTTTTCTTTATTTATATGCTCTTAAATAGGAGCATCTTTTATTTTCTTTTTGCATTTTCCTTTTTTTCTTTTCTTTTTATTTGCCCTTGATGTCGATAGGGCACATGATGATGAGAGTGAAGTGGGGGAAGTATGGATATGGCCACCCCAAACTTTTGGAGGTGGCCAAGGCTGAATGTGTGCACTTTGGCATCCTTTCATGAGGTGGAGAGGTAAGAAGATGGTAGAATAAAGGTGAGTCAAAGAGGGATTACTAGTGCGGACATCAACATGAGATCTCTTGTATAAAAGTTACCCAAAAAATTCATCAAGCAATGACACACCACATGAATGGGAAATATTATATCCACATTTATATCATGAGATTATACAAAACTCTAAGTGTTTGCGGCTTGCTTCAATCAAAATTTAACCAAATAGTTCACAAGCATGAGAGTGGTGGTTCACATGTAAAAAGTCAAGATTGGGGCCAACTAGAAATAAACCATGATAGTTCACTTGCATTTATCCAAGGTCATCCTTTTCAATCCAACAAGTAGAGATTGGGTCAAAACACACTTTTAGGTGAGAAATTCTATGTTTGGGAAAAATTGGTCAAAATGGTTCCAAATCGCCTTCAATCACATCTAAGCCTTCATTATGGAAAAATAAAGTAGAAAACAAGCAAATCCTAGTTAAAACATGCAAAAATTACCAAAAATCTACATGATATGCAATGCATGGAAAAAAGAGAAAAATTTGCTGAAAATTACGTAAAAATTACAAGAAAGTAACTACATGACATACATGTATGTAAAGTAGGTAAATTCTAAACTAAAAAAAAGTAAACAAAACAAAAGTAAATGGTAGGTGAAATGCAAAAACTAGAGTGAAAATGAGATAAGGGCATACCGCCCTACCACCCCAAACTTTTGAATCATGTTGTCCTTGACATGACACAAAAGTCTAGGAATTATAGGGTAGAAGATCACTGCGGTGGCGGTGTTTCTCCCTGTGGTGGAGGATGCCGGTAATAGGAACCCCAGTAGTCTGACTGTAGAGGTGGGTAGTTGTCCTAAAATGCTGACAATGAACTCCACCAATCTTCCCCCCACTGGGGGTTCCTCTGAGATTGGGCGTGTTGCAACTGATACATGGTTGACCTGATAATGCATTTGTTGATGGTCTAACCACATAGCATCCTGGGTGCATTGGAAACCCTCATGCTCCCTCAAAATGCACTCTTGGGTGCTCAGTTTGCAATCTTGTGTGCTCTGGATGACCTCTAGCTACGCATGTATGGTAGACATGCCATATGCATTCACTGTGGGTTGTTGAGCATCTCTACATCCCGTCTCCTGACTCGATGAGCCTCTCTCTCCTCAACTATCCTCCTCCTTTCAATGGTAGCATGTGATTCGTCTTACCCCTCTAGGATGATCTCTGGATGTTGAAACGTGTCCTTAGGGTTCTCCTCCTTCCATCTTCTCATTTTTTCCTAAAAATCTGGAGTAGGACCCCACTTCATCAATAGTGGTGCAACATTGTATGGGAGCTCTAGTGAGATGCCTGGGTAAGGTGGGTTGACCTGATATATGATTTTCTAATCAATAACTAAAATCATAGAAGAGCGTACAATATAGTGCAAGTCCACCAACGTTCCCCACTCAACCCTGGTATATCCAGAAACATCATGATCAAGGGCAACATCTATGGATGTCACAATCCCTCCTAGAATGAATGGATTCTTACTCTGTCCTCAGGTGGTCAATCATTGATGCTCCTAAGTTTACATGTTTTCCCTTTATCAACTAGCCCAAAACACACAAGTATTTCTTTGTGCGGCTCCCTTGATCTCATATCTACCAAAAAAGGTCTTTGCTAGGACTTTTTGAACAAAGTGTAGGAATGGGTTATGGAGCAAACTAATCTTTGATTTTCCAGCTACAAAGTTGTTGTGGTCAGTGAACGCCTTTCACATGGTAGTAAAACTAGCACTGGCACTCTTGTCTATCTTTCCAGTCTCAAAGTGAGATGCCATTTCTTCATTTGGAGCAAAGAAGTTGTTCGGCATGGTTGAAGAAATGACCCAACGCTGGTCTACAAGCCTGGCCCTAATGGCGTCTTCTCCATCATGGGAGAACTTATCCCATGTGGCAAAGAATTTCTACATGAGCTCAACATAGGTCTCTTTCACCATAGTCAAAATGTTGTATAAACCAATTTCCTTCATCATGCCCTCATAGTACTCAAGGAAACCTAGGGCGTCCAGTGTTTCCCAACACGCATAGCGGGTGGCTATCACCCTATGTGTCAGGCATTTCGAGTGTTTGGGCTTCTTTGCCTGCCTACTAGAAGTCTCGAGCTCTATATCTGGATGTTGTTGTGGTGACTTAGGATGCGGTGCATCATGCATCACCTCATCCTTGTCATCTAACTGTAACTGTCACCGTGTTGTCAGTTGTGGTGTTGTAGATGTTGAAGGACGAGTCGAAGTCGATGCTCGAGCCACTGAAACTGAAGGTCAGGCTGCTGAAATTGATAGTCGAGATGGCAAGGGAAGTGCCACCCAAGGGGAGGATGGTGTATCACCTTGAGGTTGCGGGGAGGCCTCCTCTACAATCAAATTGATCAGTGCTACAAGCTAGGCATCCGTCAAATGAGTTGTCCCTCCGGAGCCGGAGGCGGACGGTGGAGCGAAGGACACAACCAGGGCTGGAGAAGATGTTCCCTTTGGCTAGTGTTGATAGGAAATCACTCCTTTAGTCTTCTCTACAACCTTGTTTGTCATTTTCTTCATTTTGGATCAAAATTGGTGGAGAAAATCAGATTTTAGGTTTTCTCTGAAGAATTGGGCTATTGGGGCGGATTGGAGAGAAATGGGGGAATTTGTGGATAAAAATGGATGGAATCTGGAGATTAAGGTAGTAGAAATGATGGTGGATTGATTGTAGATGGATTTGGGGTGATTTGGTAGTGATTTGAGGGTGGGAGGAGGCTTGGACGGCATTGCATGGCTGCTTTCACACGGAGGTTAGCCGTTCTAATCAGAATAAATGAGTAGAAGTATTTTAGAAATGTTGCAAAATGGCTAACTTAAGTGATGTATCAGGCTACAACACGGCTGTGCTGCCTTACACGATCATTCTATCTTTGTTCTTCACCTAGCCAAGCTACTTCACATGACCTTTCTATCTTGACTATAATACGTCGTGTTGCCTAGCACGGCCGTTCTCACTCTATTCTTCATTTTTTTATTTTCTTTTTTTCTTCTTGAATTCTCCCTGTTGATTTTGAATGCACCATCACGATTGTTCCTTGTCACCACGGCCATGGTGAGTATCGTGGTAGTTGTTCCACACTTGAATCTCATCAAAACATCAAATCCTTGATTACAAAGTGATTTTTTATTGATTCTTTGTCAAAATTTCATCTAATCTTCTTCATTTCACGCTATTTTCACATGCACATCTTAAAACTAAACAAAAACCAATAAAAACAAGTGTGTGTATTTTCTTGGAAAGTGTAAAAACAAAACAAAAGATTAAATATGGAAGGTTGGGTGAAAAATTCCCAAACCTAAGTGGGTTGCCTCCCACAAGCGTTGAGTTTCATGCCTTTATCTAGGCTTCTTGGAGGTTCTTCAATCATTCATCTGTTTGGCATCCTCATGTGCCCATTCTTGCAATAAATGCATCTCTTGTGCACTCAACTGATGCTCCTCATCCCTTTGATCACAAAAAGTATCATCAATTCTTCCATCCTGACCTTCTTCTCTCACATGACCATTCGGACTTTTAAAGTATCCATGTCCAACATTCTCATCTCGGGCTTGTTGGGTTGTGGACTTGTACATGTTGATCTTGATCTTCATGTCCATGACTGAAACTGTCATTGTGCCACTGTGAACATGTATCTCGGTGTCATCTATAGATAAGAATAGTCTTCCAAAGATAATAGGAATCCTCCTATCCTCTGACTCCATATCAAGAACAATGAAATCTATCAGGAACATTGCACCCTTTTCTCTGTCAATCATCACCAAAACATCAACCACTCTTCCTCTAGGCAGTTTTATGGAGCGGTCTGCCAATTGGAGAGTGCAATGTGCCAGCTTCAACTTTCCCAATCCCAGCTCCACATAGAGATTTTATGGCATCAATTTCACACTAGACCCCAAATCAAGTAAGGATCTGTCTATGCGGTGTCTCCCTATGTAACTAGGTATGAGTGGGGCTCCTGGGTCTTTCCTCTTTAGGGGAAGTGAGTGTCGGATGATAGAGTTCACTTGTTTAGTCAACTTTACTCTCTTTGGTATTCTCCATGTTGACCTTCTCTTCACAATGCATAAATTCTTAAGAAACTTGGCATATGATGGGATTTGCTGGATAGCATCCAATAATTGAATATTGACCTTCACTTGGTGAAACACCTCAAGAATGTCAACATTGTGCTTTTGTCTCCTCCTTACTTCCGATGGCTCATCTAATGACTCAATGAATGGTGGCTCATTTTCTTTGGTCATGCTTGCATCAACATGAGATGGAAACTAGGGATGGTGGGATCTACAAATGGAGTGTGAGGTGGAGCACATGGTATCCCAAAATCAACAGGTGGTGTCACAGAATCATCTTTGGAAATCTCAATCGCAGTATCACCACTTGGCTACCTTTTCTTTACTTTATCAACTTTTCTTTGACCTACGGGACACTCAAGAGATTTCCCACTCCTTAGAACTATTACAACACTTCCTTGCTCATGGTGGAGAGGGGGAGCTAGTTGTGGATGTGGAGGAGGTGGATGCGGTACTTGGTATTGAAATTGAGGTGGAGGGAGGAATTGAGGTTGGAAGGTGAATTATTGAGAAATTTGTGG
The DNA here is from genome assembly GCA_963693085.1 of Alisma plantago-aquatica. Taxonomy (NCBI): domain Eukaryota; kingdom Viridiplantae; phylum Streptophyta; class Magnoliopsida; order Alismatales; family Alismataceae; genus Alisma; species Alisma plantago-aquatica. The sequence continues at coordinate 713,446,378 of OY856411.1, read as the reverse complement.
TGATGGAGGGGGGAGGGGGACTATAAGGACTTGGGATCACTTTGGAAGTGATATATGGGCTGCACTTTCATGGGTGGTGGACTATAGAAAACTTGTGAATAAGGCATTGGTCCACTTGCTTCATTGAAACTCAAGATGGGTTATGCGCTTAATGAAAGATTCCACTTCTCTCTCTAGGCGCAGGCTCTGGCTTCTCTCTTCCAGAGATAATCCATGGTGTGGGCCACGGGCGGGGCGGGTTCCACCGTCCCATCCTCCATCGGAGGGGAGGCAGGTGCTTGGGGTGATCTGGCAACAGACGCCACGGTAGGCAGAGGATGGGCTGCGGTGGTGGGGAGACCCTTGGTTGTGCGCTCCACCCTAGCTCCTATGGCGGCGGAAGGGGATCCTACAACACCAGTTTTTAGGGCCAATGACGGGAGGCCTTGGATGAAGATGCCAGCTCTGGCGGTGGTAGAGATGGACGAATTCCATAAGTACTCTATCGTAGTTTAGGTTCTGGGAGCAAAATGTGTCATCAACCAGCTTTATGGTTGGATTCTTAGAAGCTAGAGGCCCATGGGGGAGCTACAATGCTCTCCTCTGGTCGGAGGTATCTTTCTTGCACGTTTAATTTGTGAGGAGGACATGAAGACGGCCCTGGAGAAGGGGCCCTGGTTCTTTGATCGGAAGTTGGTCCTGATGAGAAGGTGGATGTCGGAGGCTGACATCCATCGGGCGGTGCTTACTTCAGCACCGGTCTGGCTCACGCTTCCGGAGGTGGGGCATCATTGGTCGAGAAGGGCCATCACCATCATAGGTTGTGGAGTGGGTGAACCCAAGGTGGTTGATTTCCACATTGAGGAGAGATATGAAAGGGTTGTGCACGTCTGTGTTGATCTCAAGGTGGAGAAGAAATCACCAAAGGTGGTTATGGTAGAGATGTCGAATGGCAAGGAGCTGGAGTTCAGGGTGATCTATGATGCCCTCCCCCAACACTGCCTGGAGTGCAAAGTGTTTGGGCATGCCGTTGGCGACTGTCCAGGTGTGAGAAAGGCACTTTCTTCACCGCCACTGGTCTGTGGACGCGAGCTGAGTCGAAGACCGGTTCATAGGAGGACAGGGAGAAGTAGGAGAGCACATGATGCTGGTGGGGATACCAGGTTTATCAATAGGGAGGCAGTGGGGGAGCCTACTGGCGGAGGAGAGATCGTTGTAAATGAGCAGACAGGGACCGAGGTAGAATCTACCCCGTCTCAGCTTTCTGCATGTGTGGAGCCAAGAAGGGGGACCCTTGGGGGACAGGGGTTGGAGAAGGAGACTAACTCTATGGAGGAGGAAGCCAGGGAGGGAGATGGGGATCTGGCCACAGTTCAAGTAATTGTTGCGGACACCATGGAAGCTATGGCAATGACAGATGATCAGGTGAACACCAATTAGTTTTCCATTCTGGAGAACTTGGATACCGAAGACCTATTTGATGAAATGGATAGGACAGGTAGCAGAAGGAGTAACTAGAAGACGGATAATACTTCAAGGGGAAGGAGGAAGTCGGCCAGAGTAAACACCCCGAGAAGGGGTGGGCACAACAAAAGATAGTATGTCTATCCTCGCTTGGAATGTGAGGGGGGCGTCGAGGCCCAAAAAGCAGAGAAGGGTAAGGAAGGTTATTGCTGAAGTGGGAGCATCTTTGGTGCTCATTCTGGAGACAAGAATTAAGAGAGAGTTCAAAGAGAAGATTGGGGGTTTGTTTCCTGAAGGTTGGGGAGCTGAGTCGAATCTCGAGCAGGTGGAAGGGGGGCATATGGCTCTGGGCTGGGATAGGGATGTATGGGATGTGCAGGTCATTGGTGCTACTGACCAGACCTTGGTCGCAAGCTGCATTAATGTGGGTGGCTTCCACTATATCATCACGGGTGTTTATGGCCACAATAATGAGGGGAGACGAAGGACATGCTGGGAGACAATCAAAGATACTACACAATAGTAGGTTCCCCAACTGGTGATTGGGGACTTCAACCACGTAAGGAAATTAGGTGAGAAGCATGGGGGTTTTCCTATTCCGGACTCGGTGCTGAGCAGATTTAATGATGTTGCTGGTTTAATCGAGTTAAACATGAATGGGGACTTGACCACTTGGTAGAATAAGAGGAGCCCAGGGCAGCGCATTGCAAGCTTACTGGACAGAGGTTTGGTTAATGTGGTTTGGCTGGACTACTTTCCAGAAGCTCACGTGTCTTTGGGTGGGCATCCAAATAGTGACCATTCATGGTTGAAGGTGGCTTTAGTGGAGGAAGTGAAGAAGAATAGACCTTTCCGGTTCCTGAATTTCTGGGCTGATTGGTCGAGATTCATAGATGTTGTCAAAGAAGCGTGGGTGGACAGAGTGGAGGGAAACTCAATTTTCATGGTGGTGGAAAAACTCAAGAGAACAAAGAAGACCCTTAAGGTTTGGGCAGCGGAGCTGGTTAACCTTCCTAACATGGTGAGCCTAGCTAAACAGGATTATAAGGAAGCTGCCAAATAGCTTAGGAGTCATCCTTTAGATGTCGGCAACATTAAAGATGAAGAAGAAAAGACAGATAAGTTACTGAAACTAGAAAAGGCTGAGGAAATGTTTCATTGGCAAAGGAGTAGGTTGAGGTGGATAAAAGGCGGTGATAGGAATACTGGGATCTACCATAATGCAATGATGAAGAACCATATGAAGGATTGCATACACGGGTTGGTTAAGGAAGATGGGACTGGTGCTAGGGGGGCGAGAGAGGTTATGGATGAAGCCATTAACTATTTCAAAAACCTCTATAACAAGGGGCATGCCATTCAACAAGGGTGTTTGCCTAGCGCTAAGGTGAGCGAGGAGATGAATTTGGAGTTGTGTGGTCCGATTACTGAGAAGGAAATTAAGGATGTGGTCTTCTCCATTGGTTCGTCCAAGGCTCCGGGGCCCGATGGCTTTAATGGGAAGTTTTTTCAATGTTGCCGGGAGATCATTAAGGAGGACATCTGCCGAGCGGTGAGGTGGTTCATGGTGGGGGGGGTAGTATGGTCCAGCAAGTGAAACATGCCTTCATCAAATTGATCCCTAAGAAGAACCTAGCTTCAGCTATGGCTGATTTCAGACCTATTGTCTGTTGTTCGGTGTTGTATAAAATCTTTGTTAAACTTTTGTCAAGAAGACTTAAGAAAGTCCTTCCGAAGGTGGTTGCCCCAAATCAAATGGCCTTCATATAGGGCAGAGACATCGCTGATGGTGCTTTACTGGCTGCTGAATTCCTCAATCAGTTTGGGGGTAAGAATGCAAATAGGAAGGCTTGCTTCAAATTGGATATTACGAAGGTGTACGATCATGTGGAGTGGCCCACTTTGTGGAGGATAATGGAGGCGTTGGGCTTCTCTAGTAAATGGATAAAAGCTACTGATCCAGTGTGTTGAAGGCACTTCATTTTCTGTCCTTGTGAATAGAGTACCTCATGGCTTCTTCTCTGCCTCCAATGGCTTGAGACAGGGCGATCCCCTCTCCCCCATGCTATTCATCATTGTCATGGAAGCACTCTCTTTTGCATTAAATTGTGCTGAGATTCAAGGAAGAATTAAGGTGTTCAAGATCAAGAAGGTTCATGTAGTATCACATCTGGTCTTTGCGGATGACGTGATGATTTTCATAGCAGGCCATAACAAATACCTCATACACGTCAGGCGCATTCTAACGGAGGTTTCTCGTATGACTAGACTCTATATCAGTGATATCAAATCCAAAGTGTTCTTATCTCTCTCCTGTGATTCCATACGGGGGAGGTTGGAGGCAGCCGCGGGCATAGTATGTGGGAGGTTTCCGACGAAGTACCTGGGCATTCCTATTTTTGGGGGCAAAGGGAGGGGGAAGGACTATGGTAATCTAGTGGATGAACTCATATCTCGGATCAATAAGTGGGTCGTGTTGGCTATTTCCTTTGTGGGGAGGCTGGTGCTGTGTAACTCAGTCTTACTGGCTAAGATAAGATTTTGGTGTAGACAAGTCGAGCTACCTTTGTTTATCATCGACAAACTCAGGTTCCTGGTGAGTAATTTTCTGGGGGGGGGGGGCACACGGGATAGCTTGGGAAACCATATCTAGAGATCACCTCCATGGAGGGATGGGTATGGTTGACCCTTGCGGGGTGGCATGAGCTGCCACCCTCCAGCGTATCCATAGGTTCATCACACAGCCTGAGTCTGTATGGGCTGCTTGGATGAGGAGTAGATATGGCAGTAGTTTGGATGCTACGGGCGACGTGGATGGGTCGGTGGTGTGGAGGAGGATGTCTAGGGAGTGGAATGTGGTTTGCCACACTTACCAGCACTGTCTAGATGGTGCGTGGGTGTTCTCAGACCCCAAACCATGGGTACAGAGGGTGTTTGGCCCCCCGGTCCCTTGGGCTAATGTCGTGTGGAACAAGCAGAAAGTGCCCAAGTGGGGTTGCTATTTTTATAGGGCCTTGCTGCAGTGGCTACCTAAGGTGGACAGGTTGGCAGTCTGGGGTATTAATGTCAACCTGGTTTGTCAGCTGTGCAAGGTGGATGTGGAGATGCATGATCACCTGTTCTTCGGGTGTACATTTTCCTGATATGTTTGGTGCAGGTGGTCGCTGAAGTGTGGATGGGGGGTGCCCTCCTTCATCGATTGGGGGAGGGATGGAGTGGATCAAGCAGAAATCAAAAGGAAATAAGAACATGCGGGCATCTAGGGTGATGGGAATTGCAGCTATATTTTTTGGCCTGTGGCACGAGAGGAACATCAAGCTTCATGGTGGTGCTGAGATAGACATGTTTATGTTTTTAACCGTCTGTCTGAGAGAGTGGGCCTTGTATGTAGGGCCAAACCTAACCTTTATAAAGGTTTGGACCCAGTTACGAGAGAGCAGTGGGGTTTTTGTAGTTAGTTACACCCTCTGTACAGTATAGGTTTACCTATACGTGGTTTCTGACATAGTAATATTTTACCTTATCCAAAAAAAACTCAAGATGAGTTTTGAAGTCAATTTTTCTTCTTAGAGAACAATTATGGAAGATATCTACTCTATCCTCTCCTCAGGCCTTATCACATTAATTTGAATGTCATCAAAGCTCTTCAACCTAGAGAAAACCTCTTCCTCAAACCTTGAGCTATATCTTGAACTTTGTGGTTCTTGGTAGCTATAGGGGTGAGGTGTCTTCTTTTCTTCACCATAGAACTCAATAGAATTGACCGACTGGCAAGGAACATTTGTCACTTAGTTCTTCATGAAGCTCACCATGTCACCAAGAATCATCATCACTTGCGAGCTTGAGTCATTATGAGTCAGAGATGTCATATCAAAGGCATAAACACCATCATTCATCATACTAGAAGCTCGAAATCTTGAACCTTCTTCCAACTGCTCATACAAGGGCCATATCTCCTCGGGTGGCCTAGCCATAAAAACTCCTCCACAAGTGGAATCCAATGAGTTTTGGCTCTTTGGAGATAGACCGGAGTAAAAGTATTAAACTAGCTGGCACAAAGGGATCTCATGGTGTGGGAACTCTCTCAACATCTTCTTAAATCTCTCCCAAGCATTGTGAAACTATTCATTGCCCAATTGACTAAAACTTGTTATGGTACACCGCATTTGTGTCAACCTTGCTATAGAGTATAATTGTCTTCAGAATTCATTCTTCATCACTTCCTAACTCATGATGTCACTCCTTGAGTCATACCAATCTTTGGCTTTATCTTTGAGGGAGAATGAGAACAAGGTCAGTCGGAAGTGTCATCACTAGCTGTCGGCATCCTCTAGGTGGAGCATACTTTAAGAAATGAGTCCAAGTGCTTGTAGGGGTTCTCACTCTCCAAGACATAGAAGATTGGTAGGAGCCCAAAAAGACCTGGAGGGGTGCAGAATTTCTCCCATGGCATTTGATCAACCCTGCTAGAAATTGGAAATTTATAGTTGCTAGGCATGAAGTAATCTCGAAGTGACTTGTGAGGTACATTTGGTTGTCCATCTTGTCCTCCCCACATGGCTTGTTACATGCACAAGGCACAACCAAACAAAAGAGAACAAGTTAGCAAACCAATATGCACAAAGAATATAAAGAACAATGAATAAATAATAGCAATGATGAGGGCATTAGGAAAAGTCAAAGCAAAACTAACTATCTAGGCTGAGCACCTTTCTCCCCAATAACGGTGCCAGAAAGCTTGGTGTGTTTCTCAAATGCAACAATTCAACTGGAAAAAGACGGTGCCAAAGGGGAGAGTTCCACAACTACTTGGTAGTTATGGTGCTTTCTATCCCTAGAAACGGTATCAGAAAGCTTGGTGTGTTTCTGCCAATGGTTTTACACACTAATCAATTGGAATTTAAATAGATGCAACTCTGTGAATAGACACACATGGTGGGATCACTTTAAAATTTTATAAGGACCTACACAAACAACCTACTTCTACTAAAATTCTAATCCGCGAGCGCACGGGGTCGTGTCATAGTATAGGAGGACGGAAAGTATAGGGTCGATCCATAGGGAGAAAAGGGGGCACTAGAGCTAGGTTAGTTTTTGGGCTAGGTTCCTACTATGAAGTCTAGGGTTGAAGGGTTTGAAGCTTGATTTTATGATTACACCAAGGATTGAGAAATAAAGCAAGTAAAGAAAACCAAGCACAAAGAAAACCTAAGTTAACCCTAAATAGTTAATTCTACTGAGCAGGAAAAGACAAAGCAAGTAGAAAAGGCAAGAAAAGAGAAATTTACACTAAGGAAAGCTAGGAGAGGTCTACACTACACTAAGCTAGCAAATAGGGCAAAAGAGCAAGTAAAGACCTAAACTAGCAAGAACAAATCGAGAACAAGGCGAGAAGCTAACTAAGCAACTAATGAACTAACTAAGCTAACATTGTCTAAGCAAGATAGAGGTTAGGGTTTTAAAGAAATAAAGGGAAATGTGGGCTGTTTAGGGGATGCACTTATAAATTATGTTGGGGGTGACATATGAACATAATGATTTCATTTATATTATCAAACCAAATAATAAGCTAAAGTCTAATGCATTATCCTAAATTACTAAGGCCATGTATGCTAGGTTGTGTATAGGGGAACTAGTCCCTAACACCCCCTACTACCCTTGTGAGGCCCAATTAGGTTAGGGTTTAGGTGTAATTCAATTAGTGTCTAAAAAATCCTAGGTTTCTAGGTTAGATGATCTTAGGATGATTAGGGTTTGAGGTTAGTAATGGGAGTGGGAGTGAGGTTTTAAGCCTCCCATCACCCACATTCTAGCCTTGAGAAAGCTCCAAGCTAAGCACACCAAATTCATCTAAACTAGCTACTTAGATCTCTCAACTAGGGTTAGGAGAATTGATTAGAATGTAGGAGGATGGGTATCTAGCTAGGGATCCAAGAATTGGACCTAGGACCAAATCCTAAAATTCACACATACAAGCAATTTCCCTAAATTCCTAAGTGATTTCAAGCGCAAACTAACAAGCAATTCATGGAGAGCGAGATAGAAATAGAACATAAAAATTATCAAATGAAATTACTATGTTTACATATCATTTCCCACCAACATGGTGTCAAAGTAACATTTTTCACCCCAAATAGCCTACCCAAGGGGCCTAACTACTCATAGCAATGCAACATATAAAAAGAACGGAGAAAAAGATAGAAGAAGCCATGGAACTTGATGTCGATGAAGAAATCCTCCACTTCAGCTGCTATAGGACATCCTCCTCTCTCCTCCAATGTGCAATGGCATGGGATGATGATGGAATGGGGTCAAAACACTAGGAAACTAAGGTTTTGGTGGTGGAAATGGTGAAATGTAATGGAATGGAATGGAGGTGGAAATGGAGTGGAAATGGAGTGGAATGGGTGGAATGTGAAAATGGGGAGCTAATAGGTGGTAGAAGGTATCTCGGGGTGTCCAACCTCATGTTAGATCCACCACCTAAGTATATATAGGTGGTGGGGAAATATTAGGTTACGTGGGGGTAAAATGGGTAGCACAGTGTAGAAATTTGGGTAAAATTGTGAGTATCATGGTCGTGCTGGGCAACACAGTCGTGCTGGCCAGTAGGTAGCCTGGCTGTGGTGGATAGGAACGACCATGGTGAAAAAATGGAATGAACAAGGGAATTTTGGATTTTTGGGGCTGGTGGCACGGTCGTTCTGGGAACTTCCAAAATGACCATTCTAGCTAGCACGGCCGTTCTGGCCAACTGGGTGAATTTTTGAAGGTTCTACTGATTGGGGCATGTCCTAGAATAGCCATTCCATGGTAGCACAGCCGTTCTGGGGTCCTTCCCTACTTTTGGGTCTTCAACTTTGTCATTTATGAAGGTTATTGCTTCAAGACATTTTTTAACCATTTGGGGTAGGTTTGGAGTGGTTTTGGCCTTGTTTTGGGCCCCTCCAACCCTAGGGAAATCCTAGATTCAACTGTCTTCTCTCCATTCCCTCAAGTAGCGGTCAAAGTACCTATAAAACATGCAAAAAGCCTCCATAAGTGCATTTGACAGAAATATGCATATTGAGGGAAATAACATGTAATCTAATAGTTGTAGATATGATTAAAGTGCAATAAGACACAAGATGAAGCCCTAAAACAAGATTGCATCAAATCACAGAAAAACAATTCTCCTAGTTATACAAATATAAGAATATGAGTCGTATATGTATGTTGGACCCTCTTTTCTAATGCTTATATCATCTTATACCTAGATATCTTACATCCCATCTAGATTTCATATTGCCTTAGTCTTACATGATATATTGAATAATGTACCAATGATGTAATCACATACATTTATATCAACATGCATAACATTGACGCAATGCCTAACTATCAAGAACTTCCAAAATGAAGGTCCCAGAAGATGGTATGTGTGATATTAGCAGCCATATTATTAAAATCACTAATGACATCTTTTATGTTTTCATAAAATTGACATCATCTAGTGATTTTTGTGGTCTTAAATCCTCCACCAAACAATTGAAATATTTATGCATTCTCTAATAAGGGTATGTGGAAGTAGAAATCTTGTGTGAGCAAGATAAACAATCTCTATACCATATTATAATTTACAAGACTTCGTGTCATCCTCACATATTGAGAAAGCTTGACCCCCTTTCATGACAACCTGAAATGTTCTCATATGCATCAAATTTATTAATTGTACATAACAACATAGCATGAATATTGTCCAAGATGGGATACCCATATGATTAGATCATTGGTTTGTTACCAGGAGGGCTCAGGTTCAAACCAGAGTTGTGGCATGAATAGATTCACCAATTTAAAAAGAAAAGATAGCATGCATATCAAAGGATTCGTGAATATATGCATCATATGCATGAATGCCATCCAAATACCACAAAATTACAACTTCGCTCAGTGGATATAAGTAAGCATGGATGCCATTTCTCAAATTCTAAGGTTTTAAAATCAACATTAGCAACATAACATATTTTCTCTTCATACATAACCATGATAAATGATTATAAGTAACTATCATCACAAGCCCAATACCATGTTGGTTTTTTAGTATACCATGTGGGTTCATACAGTGAGTGTTTTCCCACCTATTTTTTAAATTGAGGAAATAACGAATCTTTTTTCCCAATCGAGAAAATTTTATGGATGTGATTAATGACCATCATATTTTTTATTAACATTCACATTCCATGATGTGTTTTCTTCATTCACAAAATGGACATATAAATGATAAGATTTTGGTATTATGGCTAGATACCAGATCACCTTAGCAGGTAAGCCTTTTTTCTTTTTATCAAGAATTTTATTCTTATAACCTTGGGGCTTCAATTTTTTTGCACTCTTTTAAATTCTTGTACTCAGGTTAATAAAACACAATAAATAGGATCTGAATGAAACTTAATATACTCCACACTCATTGGACACAATATCTTCTTTGTTTCATAGCTTGTACATGTGATCTTGTTATTACCTAAAAGCATCTTATTTAGCAGAATTAATACAAGTGTGAAACGTATATCAGTCCCCCCATTACTCACCTTGGAGTGCACAATCTCATCATTGCACTCAATATCATAAATTAAATAAATACCTTATAAATTGCTTCTCATCATTTTGCACTAACATATTCAATATAAGAGGTGCATCTGATTAACTATCCCTTAGTTGATGTAGGATGTGTACTACCATATCACAGTCATTTAATGCAAATGAATATCGTTAATCAAGTTAGCTTCATAGGTATATGAATTCATAATACAAGCACATATGATATGATTTTTAAGTCCTTAAATACTATTAACTTTCTAAGTCTTTTCACCATTCCTACAATTATATTAAGACATACTATAATATAATTCTTATGTTAAGTTTGAAGTTTTTAAACTCCATTTAATGGATTTAAACGCTTGTATGTTGTGGTTTTTTATAACAACCAACTTTGATCCATTAGTTTCTAAAAAAAATTAACCAATTAGCGTTTTATCCATTTGTTTTTTTTATAATAAAATACATAATAAGTTATGGTTTATTCTTTTGTATGTGTACCACCTAGCCCATTCTTGAACACTTGATTTTCAAAGTGCGTACATAATGCATCTACAAATTCAAAATAAATTTTCGTAGAATTTTCATGTAATAGTCTGAGTACACTAATGTAGGCAAGTGAACTCTCCTATATATGTAACCAAAGAAAGGGGGAATCAATCAATTTTACTTGGACGTAACTTGTAATGTATGAGCATAAGTTATAAATGACATCAAGAATTCAAAAATAGACCAGCGGGGATATCCAAGTTTTTGTCCTAATGTATATCCATTAGGCATGTATGTAGGTAATACATATATGCATTTTTATATATCATGTGCCACATTACCCATGCTTGAATGCTTGATGTCACTAGTGCAATAATGTATATTTGATTTTAAAGAAATTTCAATAGCATCTCCCTATAATTGTCTAAGTTAATCGATACTTGCAAGAGAGCTCTTCTACATGTACATGAAACAAATAAAAGGAAAAAAACTGATATAATTTCATTGAATTTAGAGTACACATTAAAAACATATGTCCAAAGTGACATAATGTTCAAAAATCAGCCCCACTAGTGACTATCCATGATTTACTCTTAGAGAGTAAACCTCAAATGGGTATGTATATCATGCAGGCATGACTTACAAGATGATCTATCATTTGTGCAATAACGTGTGGTCCATTTAGAATATGACATTAAAGAATGCATATAAAGTATACATTCAAATCAAATTATTTACTAAATAAATATGTGTACCATGTTACATGATCAAAAGAAACACAAACAAAGCATTTCCACAAAATCTAAATTATTATCTAAGTAGGTATGAACATTAATTTTTATTATCCAAATGTTGTTCTGGGTTTCTTAGCCCATAAGAATCATTAACTAGGATGCAGTTATAAGGTTGAGATAAGATGAGATGAGATGAGTTGGACATATATTGACCTAACTTGACCTACATTCGATCTAATATGTGCTTTATTAGACCTACATACATAGTCCTAATATATCCCATAGTAGATTTTAGTTTGCATAATTTACCCTTGATTACATATAATCTAACCTAAATAAATTTTAAAGAAAGAAATGAGATGATATGAGCATGATCATGAGACGAAATGTGATGGATAAAATGTTATGACTTCATTGACTAGTAAGGATGAGATGAGATGAGATGAGATGAGATGAGATGAGATGAGATGAGATGAGATGAGATGAGATGAGATGAGATGAGATGAGATGAGATGAGATGAGCATAACTTGACTTAACTTTAAGAAAATAGATATAACCTATCCTAAATTAGACCTACTGACCTGAGTGAGGGAGAGGAGTGGCTAACAAAGATTTTTAAAGCCCTAATCTACATACTCAGATACACAAAAGAGTTTTATCATGCAGGCGCCCATGTTCTTAGGGTGGTATAGAGTAGGTAAGTTAGAGGCCCATCCCCAAGGAGGGACGGGGCATTAGATTTGAGTTTGCTTTACCAGGTTCCTATTATGGAGTGTAGGATTTTTAGGGTTTGACTTTGGGTTTGAGTTATAAGAAATGAAAAACAAGAAAGAGATGCAAGAATGAAACCAAGGTTAACCCTACCCAAACAATGATATCTAACTAAGAAAAAAAGGCAATTACACTAAATTAGACTAGAAATAAACACTATACTAATTAAAATCAATCCTAATTAACTATCAAGAGGACAATATATCTGATAAAAGAAAGAAGAGAACGACTAATTATATTATGTTATCAATTACAATAAGAAGGAAAGCAATGAGATAAACTAGCAAATCCTAGTACAAAATATTCAAGATAAGATATAACTACTCTATCAAGGGCAAAGCAAGGTAGTTGACTAATCAAACAAGAAAGGAAGATAACTAGGTTAACATTAGCTATGGAAAAGAGCAACTCGGTTTATTAAGCAGTTAATCAGGGTAGTGGGTTGTTTGGGGTAAATGTGACCATCAACCTAGTTAGGGTCATACCATGCAACACATTCAATAAAACCATGTTATCTAACCTAGCAACATAGTGGTATCATGGTGAATTATCCTATACTACTAGTTGACCATGGGTGGTATAGGGTGTGTATAGAGGAACTAGTCTCTATTACTCCATATCCAACTTATGAGGTTCAACTGAAAAGGGTAAAGGTATAAATTAATTACATTCACACTTGTTTATATTTATAGGAGTGATTCTCCTAATGTACTTAGTGGAAAAGGGTGGCACAGAGTGTAGGAGAGGGGTATTTTATCTCCTTTTACACTCCATCCAACCTATAACATGCACTTTCGCTAAGCACATTCAGTGAGGCACTACTAGATGTTTGGATATTACACCTAAGAGCATGAGAGTAGATGGATATTTAGGAAGAGGGGTAGTTAGATAAGGATCCACTAGATGGACTTAGGAGATTTTCCTTAAAAAGCCACATATACACCATTCTCCTAGACTTAGGCGGTTTCAAGTATCAATCACCATAGAAAGAAATGGGCAATGAGACAAAAGCATAAAGATATTTCCAAATGAAGATATAGGTCTTACAATAATAACTCCTCAACATGATATCAGAGTCAGCATTATTGTCCCAAACAGCCAACCAAGAATCCCTATCTACTCATGACAATGGAAAATTCAAAAATGGAGAAGAAAGAGATAGAAGAAGCAATGGATCTCAATGTAGTGGTTGAAGTTTTCTTCTCTAGTAGTTGCAAGCTTGAGAACTTCCCTCTTCTAAGGTGTAATGACATGGAAATGGAATGGTTTATGGCCAAAACCCTAAATGTTAGGGTTCTGGGGTGGAAGACAATGAGATAGAAGTGGAATGGGGTAGGTGGAATGAATGCCAAGAGGAGATAACCTTGTGCTCCAGCTGCCACTAATGTGTATATAGTGGTAGGGTAACCATAGGGTCAAGTAAGGGAAAAGTGGTAAAATGATAGTAGGGAAGCAATAGGGTTCGGTAGGTAGCACGACCATTCTTGGTAGAATGGTCATGGTGGATGACTATGGGAATGAATGTGATGGACAAAATGATCGTGATAGGAGCACAAAATGATCATATGAAAATTGGGTTGGGGTTGGGGTAGAATGGTCATTTTGGACAGGATGGTCATTGTGGGATTAGGGTAGCACGATTGTGTTGGATAGAATGACTGTGGTGGAAGGGTAAAGGAAGGGTCATTCTCAAAGGAATGTTCATTCTAAAGACTAGTTAACATGACTGTGCTAGATAGCATAGAAGTTTTGTCTTTTGGGCATCACAACTGTTGTGGTGAGAATGGTCATGTAGGCTACTTATTCTGGGTAGCTTTAACTTGGATCCCAGTCTTTGATTTTATCTTGATAACATGACCGTTTTGAGTTACCATGACTATTTTAGGGGTTTGCTATAGCACTTTAGTCTTGAACATAATTCTTCACATAGATTTTTGTTTCAATGCAATTTATCATCATGAGGGTAGGGTGGGAGTGATCTTGGCTTCATTTTGGACTCCTACAAAGCTGGAGAAACCCTAGATTTCACTTCCTTCCCTCCTCTCCATAAAATAGTTATCTAAAAATCATGCAAATAGAATCCATAAGTGCACTTCATAGAAAATACTGACTATTGGTACAAATGCATAATAAAACATCTAAATGTGAATAATGAGCAATATGACACAAGATGAAGATCCCACTAAGGGTTTCGTCACATACCTTGTCCTAGCTTACATAAACTAGACCTAGTTAGGACCCAAAGTACAATTTGGCATGACATTACCATCTAGACCAAGATTCCCCTAATTTCCCCAAATGACCTAAACTAGGTCTATGTTTACTAAATCATACCACATTTTCCTAAAATCACCTAGTTATACCTAATTTTACCATTTGAGATCATATCAATCCTAATGAGCATGTTCTTGATCATATTATGGGAAGTTTGTAAAGAGCAAATAGAGATTATATTATAGGAATTTTGCAACGAGTAAACGGAAATCATGTTATAGAAATTTTGTAGTTACTAAAATGAATGGAATGACAGGGGAGCAAAAAGATGACATTGTTAGTGACTAAAAAATATGTGTACTTTTGTTATAAGTGGTGGTTGTTGTAGATTGCATTGTTGTTTTTGCTAATTTTTATGACTATGGGGTTGAATGTTGTTGTTGCCATTATTTTTCAAAAATGATAATGGCTACTACAGAGGGATATATAAGGTTTTTCTAGTGGGGTAGTCATAATAATTACAAGAAGAAGAGTTTTATGTAGAACTGAGAGGAGCAGGAAAGCATATTCACTTTTATTTTAGAAAATCATAGAAATGGTTTAATCATCAAAAACCTCAAAATAGATGTTTTCACATCATTGTGTGACATGAAAGCATTGTGGGAGTTGCCACATAGGCTTCAACTGACTCATTTTCTCATAACTATAATTCAATTTTATGAACTTAAAGTCATCCACTTTGATGTTATTGTGAAGATAGAAATCCTTAAAAGTTTTGTTAAATTTAGTGTGTAATATATAATAAAAAGGGACAGAAAATATGTAAAGAAAAAATCACATCCGCCAATAACCATAATGTTTTTTCAACAGTAACAACCTCTTCAAGAGATCATGGTGCGGATATTTATTCTTTGAAAAAATGTTTTGTAGTGGTACAATTATAATTTTATTAAAAATATCATGGTTAAAATTGTATAACAATATTTTAGTCCACTTTATGTAAATAAAAATATCATAATGGTATCTACATTTTGCTTTTTTTAAATATCAATGTTGGTTCATTATTTAACACAATGTACAATATTCATTTTAAATAAATTCTTCACACAATGATATTGAGAATTATCGCTTAATTTTACTTAAACCTGGAGATACAAACACATGTTACTTAAACTACTTTTTTGTCAAGTTTTGTAGATCAAACTTTTATATAGTGTGAATATATTAAATAAATCAAAAACCACACTAACAAGGGTGGTTGTGGAGAACAATATTTTTACCATTATATGATTATAGTGTATAATATTTTACCAAAGTGTGGTTGTATTTATTAATAAACTATATAGCCAATGCTAACATCTATAGTTATAAACATTATATATTTGTCATTTATGATGAAATATAATTTCATAAGAAGTGTTGTTAGTTAAAAACTCATTTTAGCATTTTTAAGAGGAAACTCGGGAAGTGTATTATATATGCAAGTCTGTAACTCTTAGGAAGTCACCAAAACTCAAGTTTCCCACCTATGTAAAACCAATCATAATAAGTTGTATAGGGAAATCTAGTCCATAAGTTTTCCAAACGAATTATGATGAACCAATTAGAGTGTTAAGTGAATATGGCATCAAGACTCATAAAGTGTGTCATAACAAACACATCACGAGGACTAGTCACGATAAACACCAAGTTAAAATTTTGTATGGTTCTCATGTTAACTTTTAACAAAGTTACTATCACGATAAAGTTTTTCATGATGACTCTTTCAATAGAAATTGATTTTTAAGTGTGGCCACTTAAAAGGGAAAACACATCATGATTTGTGCATTGATTGGTCATTAAACAACCATGGTTACATGCCAATGACACTCATTGTGATAGCAATTATGTCAAAGGGATTTATTCTCTTCTCTAACATTTAAACATTTTCCTTGACAAGAGTGGTTAAATTGTACTTAATAATATTTTTTTCAGGGAAGCCAGGATACTATCTTATTCATCTCATCCTCCTCTTACAAGCCAGTATGGAAGAATATTACAAACATATAGTTTAGATATGGAATTAAATTTGGTAATACTACTACAATTATACTTGTCATCCTCAAGCTAGACTGTAACACAGTCTGGAGACCTGATATAATCAAACCTAACTATATTATTTTTAAATGATGCTTAGCCAAGGTGTTAGAAACCTTATTGCAATCCCTATTTTCATAGTTGACTATCCACTCACTCCTCTTGTTGATATCTATCTATATTCTCTTAATTATCCTTGTATGCTTTGGGTTGTGGATTGGACTTGTCTGCAACATTTGACAATCACCTTGTAATCAATTTCTACCTCCAATTTCTAGACCCCATTTTTGTTGGAAATCTCAATTGATATGTCAACTGTGATTAGTTATGCATGGGTAATTGACTTTGCACAAATATTACGACTATCTTCACCAATCCATCTACCTTCATCGTCTCCGATGGGAAAATCTCCCACGGACCTCCTTGTATTCCATGTTGCATCTGTATTTATCTTAATGTAATCAAGAGAAGGTGTTTCCACTCATAAGTAGCTGGTGTGATGGCTTCTAGGTTCTCGAGCTTCCAGGCTTGTTCTGGAAACTTTGTCTCCTTTAGAATGAACTGAACCCAGTGAGTTTTTAGCTTGATGCAGTGTTCAAACACTTGGCTATTCCTCGCAAGCTAGGTGTTCCAACATGCAATCATAAATTTGTGACAGTGTGAATTCTCATATCTCAATTGAGTTCTTAGACATTCCTTGATGTTCAATTGAAAGAACTGCTTTAGTACTATGTCATTGAATAAACCACTACATACTTCATCTGCATATTTGCACAAAATCATGCAAAGATGTTTCTTCATATTTCCTACATCTCTCACATGTGCTTTCAGTGGATAAATGTCTTTGGACCTTATGACTATTAGTTAGTAGTCCCCATGGACTAGTAACCACATGAAAAACTTAACCTTAGCCGAAACATTAGTCGTACACAAGCTAATACACTCCTCCTCAGTGTCGATATCCCTTTGTTTGTGTATAATTTGGTAAGAATATTAGATAGAGAAACACCCATGTGTCATAGCATCACATACTCATATATCTCTAGTTATATTATTGTACCTATTGTGAGAACACTTGGGACAGTGTCTTCAGGATGCCATTTCCCAAATAAAATCATCATCACAATGGCCATCATCCTTGACTATGTTGTCTGTCTGCATATCTCTCAAGTCCCGAGGAACACTTCTTTTTTAAATTTGCTAGAGTCTGTGTAAGGAGTGGGACCCAGAGGGGATCCACTCCCTACTAAAATTTGAGGAATAAAACATACATTCCAAACACACTCAAAAGTTATGATGGAATAGGTGTGAAATTTTCAAATCTGACATGATGGTATACAAAAGACCAAAGTAAAGCAGCGGAATAAAAGTTTCTTGACTATAACCAATTTTTACAAAAGTACATCATCATCTCCCATATATGGTTTTCATGGATATTACATCATAAGGATCTAGTAGAGGCAAATTAAACCATAACAAGTTTGTCTCCAAGCATCAACTCCTTAAGCTAGGTCCATGTTGAATGCCATGTTCTCCTTCCCCTAAACCTGGGGTTGGAAGCATACCCCGGCAAGAGGATAAAAATAGATGGCATCAGCAAAAAGTCGGTATACTAAAATAGAATTGAGCAATATATGGAAAAAAGCCATCAAGTAAAGAGTGATTCCCATATAAGAGAAAAGAACTACCCAAGTGGGTATCACGAGAAATGATTTACAATAACAAAAGAGATACTTCCCATTAATGAAACAATAAAGTTGTGCCACACAAGCACATATAAAGAATTAGGGCACACAATCCTTCACTAATAACATCATCATACATGCATGTGAGATAAGCATAGCACTAGAACAACATAAAGACAATGGTGTCCAAGCCTCACAAAATTGGAACCTGATAGTGAGTGGCGTACTGCCAGACTCCCAATATATATAAAGGTGGTCCAAGCCTCACAAACTTGAAACCTGAGTATGGGGCACACAACCTCCATCCCAAAAATCATGCATGGGAAGACAACCCAAAAACCAATGCAATTACACTACTCTAGGGCTATTGTGTCACATAACTTGCTTAATAGATAGGCAAGTAATAAGTATAGTTAGATTAAACAAGATTTGTCACCACATAAATGACAATATAAGCCGACACCACAAAAGTGGGTGAAAAAAAGTATATATCACCAATTAAAGTTCCACCACAAAACATTATATAGGATAGAGTTCAAAAGAATTTCCACAACAATAAATTGATTAAAAGATCAGAAATAAATAACGTATTCCATAAGAAATATGTCCTCAAAAGAGAAAGGAATATTGTGTAGATTGATTGTCCATAGGACCAAGAGAAAAATAAAAATAGGTTATTGCTCAAAAGAAATTATAGGACATGAAAACACACCTTAAACCAGAGTCCTAGAAACATACTTCACCAATCTAGTTGTTTCCAAGATCATTTTTGCCTAATTACAAATTATTAATATGTATTAGGGTTTTATAATGTGTAAAGAACCCATATATCTAGACCTTTTTTGGAAAAACTCAGATTTTGTCTCTAAAAATCTCACTAAATGACTTACTAGGTTCTCTTGATCAAGAAAACATATTTTTATGTTAACTTTGGTGTTTATATGACAAGTTACAATTTTTATGAATTTTATACATATATTTCATTTCCCAAAAACCATCCTTCAAAAAACATGAAAATTAGACATTGAAACCATTTTTATTAGATACAACTCATTTTTCTGATTCCAAACATATTTATTTATAGTTTTTTGAGCTTCCAATAAAAATATATGGTTTTTACAATATTAAGTTTATTTACTAATTTATTTGTGAAATTAAATTGCAAGAAACTAATTTTCCCTTGAATCAAAAATCAAAATTTCACGCTATGAAAGGATATAAATGTACTATTTGTGTTGGAGTGACAAGATACAAAAATTGAATTAAAATGTGAAAATTTATAAGAATGCCCATAGTAAAAAAAAAAGAAAATAAAAGAGAATCGAGGGGAAAAAAGGAGAAAACACAAGGGAGCATCCCCTTCCCCGCTACACACGCCATGGCTAGATGGGTAAGGAGAAGCTTATCCAAGAGTTTGGGAAAACTTTGTTCCTCGCTCGTTCATGAAACTAACTATCTGATCATGATGAATAAGTGACAAAGTTATTTACCTGATGTCTAATTATGCTCTGAAAAAGCAAGACATTAGGGAGAGATTCCACAAACCCAAACCAAGAATCACATTCGACGACGGATGAAATGACGATGCAAGATGAAATTAAAACTAGAGGAGAGTCTTTGGGTGTGTGTTGCATATGAGGGTAGGGTCTTTTTTATATGAATTTGAGTTTCAAGGGGTGTGCGAGAAGTTGCTTCAGAAGACTTGAGGAACAAGTTTAGGCGTTTCTAGAATCCTCCATTATAGATCTCGAGTAGGGGATGGATGAAAAAATAAATTTTCAATCCAAAGTAACTCATTTCATGAAGTTTCATTGAGAAATGAGGGAGTTATGCTAAAATATCAGACCTTGGTCTGCGGTTACTATTCATGCGGGCTACGATGAATGTCATTTAATACAACTTTCCAACTTTATTATTTTAATGCATTTAATGTAAAAAAATTCTATAATTATTTGAGGGTGCAAATGAGGTCCAAATAAATCAAAATTTGGTACATTAGCTAATTCTAGAACGGGCAATCTGATATTGGCATTATTTTAATTTTTAAGACTTCTATTACTTTATTTAAAAAAATTAGATATTATCACTTATTTTATCCCTTTAATGAGTTAGAGGCGTCTAGAAACTTTCTAAAAATATGAAACTTGTCCTATAAGAAATACTAAATGTGAGGAACACGATGTTTCCATTAATTATTTTTTTTCAACATTTATTTAATATATTTGTTCTTTAAATTATATTCTCTCTCCAAATTAACTAAAATATTTAAGATTGTCCAAATTAGTTGAAAATTTACCCATAGGATAATTTTGGCATGAAGATTTCGAGTTTGAGCTTTATTTTCTCTTTTGGAGTCATTTAATAACTTATTTATTATATTTGTCTCTTATTCTTGTTTTCTTTTCCAGTTAAAATAAAAATAGTTATTATTATGCACATAATGTGAAACTTCACCTTCAATCAAACTTAAACATACAAAACACAATTTGGCAATTTTTTTTTTTGATTTACAAGGGGAACCACTCTCGCACGAGCGCCACTTTTGTGACCCCCGCGGACAGCGTAAACCCCTTGGGGCTTGAGAGGTGTGGTCCGGTCACCCCCTCCCATGCCCGGTAGGCGTGCGATGCCGTTCGCAGCATGCCTCAGTCGTGATTCGAACCCGTGACCCTTTGTTAGGGGCCCCCGAGCCGCAACCAGCCGGGCTATGCTGGCCGGACCACAATTTGGCAATTAATTTTATATCTTTGTATTATTTAATACTTTATTTAATATTTTGGACTTTTACATACCTTTTCTCTCCTAATCTGCACATGTATATATTAAAGATTATCCAAATTATAGAAAACTCATCCAAAGACTATATTTTAATGTGTAGATTACAAATTTAAGATTATTTCCCACTTTTTGAGTCATTAAATGATTTATCTCATATTTTAAAGGAAAATCACCTTTTCTTTTCTAAATAAAATTGATATAATTATTATTATCCCAACTTTTTGAAACTTGGCCTCCAAGCCATATCATATCTAAAGAAAATGAATCTGAAGTTATTCTTATCTAGTCAGTCTTCCTTTTATCAATTTTATCCCATTATTCATTATTACCACTATTTCTCATATTAAATAATTCAACATCACATTATCTTGTTTAGGGTGTTATTATTTATTTCTTTTTCTCATTTCTTATTCCAAAAAACCATAGAAAATTATAGATCAATATTATTTTAACATTATTATTATTGTTCTTCCAATTGTGTCACATATCTACACATTACAACTAAAAGGATTATATATTATATTTGTCATTTATCTCATGTGACATTTTTTGTATCCATTATTGGTCTTATGATTAATACGAGGGTATTATGACATATTTGTTTTCATGCATTTATGTTAATGTGAGTTTATTCATGCATTACATGTTATGGTTACCATTAACTACCATTAGGTATATCCTCAACCTTGTTTGGCTAAGCCCAAAAACTAAGGTCTCTAACCTCTTAACCTTGGAATAGGATAAGGTTCTTGATTTAGATATGTTAAAACATACCACCCCTTAAAGAGATTTCATCCTCGAAATCTAAGATAAACTATTTACCACCCCTTAAAAGAGTCAACCTAACAAGTCAAATTAAATATCACCAATGCACTATGGTCGCTTTGTATCTTTTAATAGTGAATATTTTAGGGGTTTAAGTTGTCCATGTATCCAACTAAAAGTAATAACCAACTAGGATTGAGCTTTAAGTCCTTGTGTCTCTAACCTAACAACCCTAAGGTTCACATAACAACAAAAGGTCAAAGAGGATAGGTCAACTGCACCTTTATATTATTCCTAGTCACCTCTTCGTAGAAAAATCTACAGAGAAGATTCTATTTTAACTAATTCTAGGGTTTTTATAACTAGGCTTCATAAATATCTTCATTGTGACTCAGTTCAATAAAACATCAAAAAAATCCAAAAAAATGTTATTTTGTATATATAGTATCATAAGGAAAATAATTTGATGCAAAAACTTTTGCCATAGAAAACTAAAATTAGGGCCCAAAATCAAAGCAAGAACCAAGTCACAATATTTCCAAAATATGATATGCTTATCCTACTAGTACTAATCCTCATCATCTAATTCCATCCTCAAGGCAAACCTTATAGCATCCAAATATATATATGTCAACATTAACCTATATGGTGGGGTAAGATCACCTAAAGCCTCATCACATTAGGGTTTACTAATAATGATTCTAATGTGAAACTTATATCAACCTTTCATCATCTTAAGAATAACATGGATCAATTCTAGGGTGAACATCTCACCTAGAGGGAAACTATGCAAGGTAAGGGTTCTAATTAGGGAAACAAAATTGAAATAGTCAAATTCTGACTACCCTGGGCTCTGATACCATGATGTAAGGAGTGGGACCCGGAGGGGATCCACTCCCTACTAAAATTTGAGGAATAAAACATACATTCCAAACACACTCAAAAGTTATGATGGAATAGGTGTGAAATTTTCAAATCTTACATGATGGTATACAAAAGACCAAAGCAAAGCATCAGAATAAAAGTTTCATGACTATAATCAATTTTTACAAAAGTACATCATCATCTCCCATATATGGTTTTCATGGATATTACATCATAAGAATCTAGTAGAGGGAAAATTAAACCATAACAAGTTTATCTCCAAGCATCAACTCCTTAAGCTAGGTCCATGTTGAATGCCATGTTCTCCTTCATCTAAACCTGGGGTTGGAAGCATACCCCAGCAAGAGGAGAAAAATTGATGACATCAACAAAAAAGTTGGTATGTGCATACTAAAATAGAATTGAGCAATATATGGAATAAAAGGACATCAAGTAAAGAATTATTCCCATAGAAGAGAAAAGAACTACCCAAGTGGGTATCAAGAGAGATATTTGCCATCAATGAAATAATAAAGTTGTGCCACACAAGCACATATAAAGAATTAAGGCACACAAGCCTTTAATAATAACATCATTTTGCATGCATGTGAGATAATCATAGCACTAGAACAATATAAAGACAATGGCTTCCAAGCCTCACAAACTTGAAACCTGATAGAGAGTGATGTATTGCCAGACTCCCAATATATATAAAGGTGGGACAAGCCTCAAAAACTTGAAACATGGGTATGGGGCACACAATCACCATCTCAAAAAGCATACATGGGTAGACAACCCAAAAACCAATGCAATTACACTACTCTAGGGCAATTAAGTCACATAACATGCTTAATAGAGGGGCAAGTAATAAGTATAGTCAGATTAAACAAGATTTGTCACAACATAAATGACAATATAAGTAACTACCACAAAATGGGAGAAAAGAGTATATATCACAAAGTAAAGTTCCATCATGAAACATTATATAGGATAGAATTCAAAAGAATGTTCATAACAATAAATTGATCACAAGATCAGAAACAAATAAGGTATTCCACAAGAAATAAGTCCTCAAAAGAGAAATGAATATTTTGTAGATTAATTTTCCATTGGACTAAGAGAATGACAAAAATAGGTTATTTATCAAAAGTAATAATAGGGCATGCAAAATACCTTAAAATAGAGTCCTAGAAACACTCTTCATCAATCTAGTGGTTTCCAAGATCACTTTTGCCTAATTACAAAGTAATCGCATGTATTACGGTTTTATAATGTGTAAAAAAAACTCTAAATCGGCTTCTCTCTCGCTTCTCCCCTGCTTCCTCCTGGCGGCCACCTCTGGGGGGAGGGAGTGCCCTTGGCGCTTTCCTCCCCCTGGCCTTCCATCGTCCACAGTAGTGGTCTTGTGAGAGGTGGTGTGAATGCTTGTGGAGAGACGCATGTTGTCTGGTTCATTGGGGGTTCTCCTCAGTGGTTTAGGTAGGGATTCACAGAGTGTCGCATGGAGTGTGACGGAATCCGAGGTTCGCGTTGTCGATTTTGTCGACTTCCAGATTGTCCGAGAGAGGCTGATGGAAAGAGTGTTCCCACTCACTGACTTCTCCACGCTGGCCCCTTTCTCTTGCGCACTTCCTCCTCACCTCCGGAGTTTGATCTGGTCCTACCAGGTTGATGAAGCCCTTCGACACTAACTTAGGCCTTCCTCGGCGGCTATGGCAGCGGGTGGGCGTCTAGGGCTTGCCCCATTTCTCCTGATAGCCTTCCAGGTGGCTATGCTCTGGTGCCTCGATCTGTGGCTGCGGCGGATGTCTCCTCGCAAGGTAGAGATGTCGTCCTTGACACAGGGGTAGTCTAGCTGAGAATCAGATGCTCGAGGATGTTACGCCCACTTGGCTGGGCTCGCCCCGCATCTAATTCGCCTCTGGGATCGATTCCGTCTCCCTGGTTACTGCTCCGCAGAGATCTGCTCTGAGCTTTCTTTTGGTGTGAGTTGGCTTTCAGGTGATTTGGGCATTAAGCCATGTGTGCTCTGGTCTGCTGGTGGTGGGTCTCTGGCTTCTGCTAGCTTCGGAGGTCTTCCCCAATGGTCTGCTGCTCGTGGTGTTGTAGGTTGTCGGGTCACCCTTAGGTGCTTGTTGATATTCTCCTGAGACAGGATAGCAGCTCAGGCTACGTGAGGGTCTGGTTCTCTTGGTGCGTGGAGTTGGATGCTGCTCCTGTATGGCGATCAAGGCTACAACAAATTAATCCAAGCCTCTTTTTGGTTATTCGAATCATGACTCTTTGGTATAGCAGAGATGCGTAGGGTCTGTTGTTGATTGATGAAGAAGGACTGGACATCTACCTAGAATCCACATCTTCAGGGAATGTATCAAATGCCAGTGGAGGAAAGGCAGTGCCCAGCTTAAGATTGTCAGTTTGTGGATGGATTCTATTGCCTTCTCTTCTGCATCTCGGTGGTCATCTCGCTTTCTTTCTGACTGGGGTCCATCCCAGGTTCTGGATGATGTGCATTAGTGCACAGTTGTAGTAGGGACACCCCCGAGGTGTTCGACCAGCAGCCTCTGTTTGTGTTGTTGTTGCGTGCTTGTCAGTTCTTCCAAGCTTTGCTTGGATGACTGAAGCTAGAACGGGTGACGATTGGGAAGAGTCAATGCAGGTTCAATAGAGCTATTAGCTTGAGTTGGTTGTGAGAAAGTCTTCCTGATTCTTAGTGCATTGCCACACTATGTGGGTGCAGTTACTGCTAGCTGGTTTTGTGCTAGGCAAGAAGGTCGAGTTTCAAGCCCTTGCTCGTGCTCCACTCTACCAGTTATCTTCTTTGATTCTTGCATGTCACTCAGTTCTTTTTGGTTTATGGCTGCTTAGTAGGATGTGCTCGCATATCCAACTAATGACTTGGACCTAGTCTGAGTCTTGTTTATCTTAGAAGCCTTTTTTTGTGTGTATGTGTTGAGATCCTAGATTTCTGGGTCTGTTGGGGTGTGGTCCATTTGCAGTGTCCTTGTTCTCATACTTTGTGGGTGGTTTTATGATATTGAGTGCTTGGTTCTACTAAAGGCTTCATGTCATTAGGTCGAGTTGTTTAGGATCTAAGCCTTATGTATAGTTTTAGGGGTTTTATGTTCTCTTGCCCTTAATTACTAGATTGTCGGTATCAAGGATTTGTTCTTACTGTAATGGGGTTCTTTGTGCCCAATGTTTTAGTAATATAGTAACATGCTTTTTGGACCAACCAAAAAAAACTCTAAATCTAGACCTTTTTGGAAAACCTCATATTTTGACTCTAAAAATCTCACCAAATGACTTATTTGATCAAGAAAAAATACTTTTATGTTAACTTTGGAGTTTATATGACAAAGTTACATTTTTTATGAATTTTATGCATATATTTTATTTCTAAAAAATCATCCTTTGAAAAACATGGAAATTAGACATTGAAACCATTTTTATTAGATATAGCTCATTTTTCCGATCCCAAAAAATATTTATTTATAATTTTAGGAGGTTACAATAGAAAGATATGGTTTTTACAATATTCAATTTATTTACTAATTTATTTGTGAAATTAAATTGCAAGAAACCAATTTACCCTTGAATCAAAAATCAAAACTTTACGCTATGAAAGGGTGTAAATGTACTATTTGTGCTGGTGTGACAAGCGGCAAAAATCAAATTAACATGTGGCAATACCCATAATGAAAAAAACAAA
The DNA here is from genome assembly GCA_963693085.1 of Alisma plantago-aquatica. Classification (NCBI taxonomy): domain Eukaryota; kingdom Viridiplantae; phylum Streptophyta; class Magnoliopsida; order Alismatales; family Alismataceae; genus Alisma; species Alisma plantago-aquatica. The sequence continues at coordinate 713,420,272 of OY856411.1, read as the reverse complement.
AATAAAAGAGAATCGAGGGGCAAAAAAAGGAAAACACAAGGGACCATCCCCTTCCCACCTACACACGCCATGGCCAGCTGGGCAAGGAGAATCTTGTCCAAGAGTTAGAGGAAAACTTTGTTCATTGCTCATTCATGAAACTAACTATTTGATCATGATGAACAAGTGACAAAGTTGTTTACCTGATGTCTAATTACGCTCTGAAGAAGCAAAACATTGGGGAGAGGTTCCACAAACTCAAACCAAGAACCACGTTCGGTGGTGGATGAAATGATGATGTAAGGCGAAATTAAAACTAGAGGAGAGACTTTGGGTATGTGTTGAATATGAGGGTAGGGTCATATTTATATGAATTTGGGTTTTAAGGGGTGTGCGAGAAGTTGCGTCAGAAGTCTTGAGGAATAAGTTTAGGCATTTCTTGAATTCTCCATTATAGGTCTCGACCAAGGGATGGATGCCAAATTAATTTTTAATTCAATACAACACATTTCATGAAATTTCATTGAGTAATGAGTGAGTTATGCCCAAAATATCAGACCTTAGTGTGTGATTATTGTTCATGCGGGCTGTGATGAATGTCATTTGATACAACTGTCCAACTTTCTTCTTTTAATGCATTTAATATACAAAACTTTCTATAATTATTTGAGGGTGCAAACAAAGTTAAAATAAATCCAAATTGATAGATTAGCTAATTTTGGGATGCCGATTTTGGCATTATTCTATTTTTTAAGACGTCTAATATTTTATTCAATTTTTAAACATTATCACTTATTTTATCCCTTTAATGAGTTAGAGTCATCCAGAAACTTTATAAAATATGAAACTTGGCCAATAAGCAATACTAAACGTGAGGAACATTATGTTGCTATTAATTAATTTTTTCAACTTATTATTCAATATTTTTGTTCTTTAAATTATATTCTCCCTCCTAAATTAACTAAAATATTTAAGTTTGTCCAAATTAGTTGAAAATTTACCAATAGGCTAATTTTGGAATGTAGATTTTGAATTAGATATTTATTTTCTCATTTAGAATCATTTCATAATTTATTTAATATATTTGAATCTTATTCTTATTTTCTTTCCCAGTTAAAAAAATAGTTATTTTGCAAATAATGTGAAACTTCACCCTCAAACAAACTAAAACATATGAAAAACGAATTTGCCATTAATTTTATCTCCTTAGTATTATTTAATACATTATTCAATATTTTGGACTTTTACATACTCTCTCCCCTAATCTACACATCTATATACTAAAGATTATCCAAATTACATGAAAATTTACCCAAAGGCTATTTTAAAGGTGTAGACTATGAATCTAAGATTTTTTTCCAATTTTTGAGTCATTAAATGATTTATCTCATATTTTGAAAAAAAAAATCACCTTTTCTTTTCTAAATAAAATAATATAATTTTTATTATCCCAAAATTTTGAAACTTGGCCTCCAAGCCATATCATATCCAAAAAAAACGAATCTAAAGTTAATTTTGTCCAATTAGTCTTCCTTTTATCAATTTTATCCCATTATTTATTATTACCACTATTTCTCATATTAAATAATTCAATATCATATTATCTTTTTTATGGAGTTATTATTTATTTCTTTTTCTCATTTCTTGTTCCAAAAAACATAGAAAATTCTAGATCAATATTATTTTATCATTATTATTATCATTCTTCCAATTGTGTCCCATATCTACACATTACAACCAAAAGGATTATATATTATATTTATCATTTATCTCATGTGACATATTTTTATCCATTATTGGTCTTATGATTAATACGAGGGTATTATGTCATATTTGTTTTCATGCATATATGTTAGGGTGAGTTTATTCACACATTACATATTATGGTTACCTTTAACTATCATTAGGTATATATTCAACCTTGTTTGGCTAAGCCCAAAGAAATAAGGTCTCTAACCTCTTAACCTTGGAATAGGATAAGGTTCTAGATTTTACTATATTACAATCTGAGTCCCAACTTCACCCATTCATACTTCTAGAAATGGGTACGCCCTCCATTCATAGGTTGTATGTATGAGTGCTCATGAATCAGTCTTTTAAATTTTAAGGTAGCTTGTGCTGACCTAGAAGAATTAGCCACTTTCCCTGCATTATAGTCGATATACTTGTTCTTCATGAACCTGCACCAATTAGTGTCCTTGTTTGAGACAATGTTTGAAGCATTATTTCTAGTAGGGCCAAGTTACATTCTTGTATGGTTTTGATTCCAAGTCCACCCTATTCTTTTCTAGTGGTGGGTTTGTCACATGCAACAAGTGACATAGAGTGTGCCTTCTGGTTCCCACCCCAAAGAATATGTTAGATATTTCCATCAATCTTATCACATAGGATGAGAGGTAGGAGGGTTTTTTGCATTTTATAGGTGGGGATTGCTTCCAATCTAGACCTAGCTAGCCAGCTTCATTGTGCTAGTGAGACACTTATGGCGGCCCATCCATTTATTCTAGAATCCACCTTCTTCAATATCTCTAAGTATGTATTCATCATAACCTTTGAGTTTCTGATAGGTACCCCGAGATACATTCCCAGATTTGTTGTTTCTTTAAACATACAGATGTTGTTGACTCTTTTTCTGAACAGCAAGGAATGCTAGACACATATAACACTTGGGTCTTAGATATAGAGATGGCTTGCCATGATGCCCATTCAAAGCATTTGAAGTACTTTTTAATGGTTCTCATTTGTTTACAGTCAGCATGACCAAAGAATGTAACGTCATCAGTGAAGAAAAGATGTGATATTTTGATGTTTGTTTGTCCCATATTCACTAGTTTCCAGTCCCCCTTCTCGACCAATTTTTGAATCATCTGATTGAGACACTCAATGCACATAACAAAGATATAGGGTGATAACGGATCACCTTGATGGAACCAATGAGTTGCCTTAAAAGGTGTAATGTTACTTCCATTCCATAGGATTAAGCATTCAACTATTGTAATAGAGTTCAAGATGTAGGAGATGATGAGTTTGGTAACTCAATTTTCTACAAAGTGTCTAGTATGAAGTTTTAGGATAGTCTATCATATACTTTAGAAATATTTACCTTCGTGGCCATACATTGTGTGCCTTTTCTTTTCTTCATGGAGTGAATCACTTACTAGACAGTTGCAATGTTGTTTGTAATTCTTCTTCTAGGTATGAATGCACTTTATAATTGAGATTCCCAACTAGGTAAATGCTTTCTCAGGTGCTCCACTATGACTTTAGAGATCAATTTCAAGATAAAGTTGTTTAAGGATATCAGTCTCATTTGACCACTGGATTCTGGTTTAGGGGTCTTGGGGATAAGAACTATAGTGGATTAACATAACTCCTTACTTAGGGCTTCCCATGTTAAGGCTGATTTAATAATATTCATCACTGACCCACTTACTCTCTTCTAGTTTTCTATAATGAACAGACCACTAATCTTGTTTATCCCTACAACCTTGTAGAGATATATTGTTTTTCAAATGTTGAGGTATTCTTGTTTTGAAAGTTCAAATGCAATGGCATTTAACTATTGTCTTGAAAGTTTCATGAACTTACCAGGAATGGTTGTGTCAGTGCATCTGTTGTATGTACCACCTGGTTCAGAAAGTAGAGATTGAAAATAAGGTCGGGCCATTTCATGTAGGTTAGACTCTTAATGAATCCACATGCCTACTTTGTTTTTCAACATGGTTATGGTGTTGACTCTTTCCCTCTGTTTCACATATGTGTTGTAGAATTTAGTGTTTGTATCTCCACTTTTCAACCAATCAATGTGGATTTTGAGTTTTTGTTCCTCCTCCTCCTCTTTCACTACTTTATTCAGTTCTAACTTCATATCAATGTATATGCCATCTGTTATAGGATTTTATATGTCATCTAATTCTTGCTCTAGTGCTTTGATGTTTCTTATGAGTCTGGTTTTCTTCTTTCCTTTGGTTCTTTCATTATTCTTTCCCGCATAGTAATGTCTTTCCTGGATTTACTCATGGCACTATTAAAATTTACTTCATTGTCCCATTTGGCTTCCAACCATGCTTTGAAATTTCCATTGTTTGCCCAAGCAGATTTGGCTAAAATCCTTAGTTGGTGTGCTTTTTGTATGGTAGATCTGACTAGTATTGGTTGATGGCCATATTGAAATCTGGTTAAATGTTCCACAAAGTACTACAAAAAATTTTGAGTGAATGTTTCATTAGATACAGTCATGTCTAGACGTTCTTGAGGTTCTCATCTTTTAAAAGTGAATCTCAGACTTGTTCGGACAGAGTAGCTTGAGTGGTTGCATCTTGGTAAGTCCCAATGAAGGACCCAAACCTCAATGAAGGCACTCTAGAAAAGATACTCTACCTTCATTTGGCATAGGAGGGGGTGACCAGACCACACCCTCTCATGCCTCGTTAGTTCACCATTCTGGGATTTCTCAAGGTGGGTTCTTTCGGTCATAAAAAAGTGAATTTTAGACATGACTAGCCAATATTGCTGAGTTTTGTCTCCACTAGAGTATCCTAGAACAATTTGGTTTTAGTATACCCATAGTATATACTTCCACTTCTTTCACAGGGGTTTGTGGTAGTGTTGAAGTCTGCAAGTATGATCCAAGGTGTATTGAACTTGGCTCCCATGCTTACAATATGTTTCCACATAAGCTTCATCATTGTAATGTGATGGTTTGCATATATGAATGTTACTTGCGTTGAGTTATTAATAAAATAGGTAATAAATTGACAATGATAATTGAGAATTTCTACTTTACAATCCTAGTCTTTCCAATAGACCCATATCCCACTAGAAAACCCTCTTGCTTCTACTCAAAAAGATCTATTAAATCCCGATTTTGTTTATTGTTTTGGTGGACTTCTCACCACTCAATCATGGCTCAATAAAGAAAACCAACTTTGGTTTATATGAGATCATAAACTCTTTAAAGTTTACATGATTTTCACTCCTACCAATTCCCTGCACATTCCAACAGAAGGCATCCAACATTCTGTAACCGTAGTTTTGTTCTAACAGAAACAGATTTTAAGAGTTACTAATTGGGGCCATATTCTCTATTTCATCATTGTCTTCATTGCTAACATATATGTTCATTATAGTATATGATGATTCGGGGTTCTCGTTGTTGTCTATGGTTTCTTGTGCCTTTGTTGGGCTATTCTAGGCACCATCAGTATGGTTCTTCCAATCTTCCTGGGAGTTTCATTTTGGTACCACTTCCCCTTGGTTTTCCTCCCCCCCCCAATATCTGATGTTGGCCATTTAGCGGAAATTTCTTCATTAATTTCATGTATAGGGCTAGGAAATTTTATTTTGTCTTCTTTTCCAAAAGAAATGATGTTGGCTATTATCTCTTCTACTGTTTCATTATATATAATGTCAATGATCTCATCTAGTTCCAATTTAACAACCGCATGAGATTCCTTTTGAGCACCAGTGTTCTCCTTGTTGAGTTTCAATGTTTTTGAAACGTCCCTCATAATCACTCTTCCATTCTCCATTCCTCTCCCTGACTTGTCTTCTTTTTTCTACATCATACTTTCTATCCATTTAGCTGACTCAGGTACGCCAGTGGTTTACTTTGGTTGCTCCCATTTTGCTCTTGTGTTGAGTGTTCTTCCTCATCCACCACACTGGAAAACATATTATTGGTTTTTGGGTTGCCTAGTTTTTCTTCTTGCATGTTATCTCTTCTTGTACCTCCTCTCTGCCTTTGGGTTTTCCATTGCTCTGACTATTGCCCATGTTGGTTAGTTCTTTACTGTGTTGTTTGTTATTTTCATTGATTGGTATCTCTTCCATGATCCTTATTTGTTGTTGATGTCTACAGTCCAAGTATGTCCCTTCTTTCCACATATGGTGCAGGCCTAGGGGAAGCCTTCATAGACAATCTCATACTTGACATCATTCATGAGTATAGAAGGGATTAAATCTCTCATAGTATCAAGTTCTAGGGCAAGCCTTGTAAAGTTGCTTTGGGTTCTGCTTGATGTGTTAGAGTCCACTTTAATGAGACATCCCAGGGCCAACCCTATGTATTGAAATATTTGTGATACATACATATGCAAGGGTATGTTTAGTATACAAACCTAGGATACCATCAGCTCAAGGTATTTCACTTTGGGTTTGAAGGTGGGTAGCACTCCCAAACAATCAGATTGAGTCTAAATAGTTTCCATGATCTGCCTGTAAGTTCTTCTTCAAAGTCTCTTTTGGTAGTAGAGTTGCACCATAAAGTGTCCCAATTCAAGTTCATACATGTTTAAGCGGCATGTGATCTTCAACAATAGTTTCATGTGATCACATAATGTCACATAACTTATGTTTGATCCCAAGAGATGTATTGCCACCGCATACTTCTAGGGTTTCACTAGTGCATCTTCCGCCTCTAGTGTGATTGAAAATATCGGTGTGCCTTCGGCTTCCCCTAGGGATGCATCCTCTATAGATTGCATGTGTTTAAAGAGTTCCTCCAGAATGTAGTCATCTTTATTTGAGTTATGTCCTCTAGTTTCAACATTGTTAAATGAAGAAGGGGTTACCTGAGACTTTTCCCAATTTTGATCTATTATTTCTTTATCAGGGTTTGCACCCTCTCCCATGTCTTCTAAGGCAATTATTGCATATGTGCCTATTGATCCTTCTTTTCCTCTTTACTCATATAGGCCTCGTCTCATCTCCATGTTGATGTCTTCCTCTATGGCACCCCTCCTCCCTATGAAATTTAATTCTAGCCCTATCTTTGGGAACATGAAGTACACTATTACGTGGTATGTTTCCTTCTCTGACCTACTTCTCATATTTTCTCCTTGCCTTCAAAGCATATCATTCTCTCCACGTTGATATCCTTGTTGTCCTCGTTCGGCATTTGGATCGCTACCTTGTACATCACTTTCTCTACCACCAAATCCCCCCTTCTCCCCCTAGGTTTCATCGTGTCGAACATAGATAATGGACTTAATAATATTAGTAGTGCCATTTCTATTTCCCTCATAAATAATATATTATATTCCTCAAATAATAATTATCAATTGTCTCTTTGAAATGAAACATAGAACCCATAATAAAAAAAGTTGTGACAATAATCAAACTATAATGCACCCATCTACTCATCAAATAGTATTTACAGATAGATTGCTAGCTATGTTTGTTATTAGATTAATTTTTCCTTAATTGTCATCACAAAAGGTCATTTTTTTCATTTCTTATTATTTAAAGTATTTAACTTTTTCATTTTCTTTATTCTTGTGTTTGGAACATTTAGTATCAGTCACCCAATCCTGAAAATATAGTTTCTGGCCCTCATGTTTGGGTCCTAGAGAATTAGGATAAAAATAATATGTCATTAAAATCAATCTCAATTATCCATAAACATAAATATATAAATATTTCAATCATATAATGCACAAGAAAATATATTCATGGAAATCATATGATTTGAAAACATATTTCAATTGGTAGGTTGTTGTCTGGTTGAACTTGAAGTTTGACTGGTCATATGCTCAAATGAGCTTGCTATTCAACCACAAAAGGTTTTTACTTGTGGTTTTATTTGAAAAAATATCAAAAACACCCTAGTGTGAATGATATCAAGATAATTGCAGATACATATTACTATATAATAAAAAACAAATTTCCAAATTAACGTAGATGTACCCATGTATGCCACTGATCAAAACATTAATAACAAGTAGAAAGAAAATATGGGTTTCAAGTAGGATATTGTTCCTTCAATTTCCAAACAAACATTATGGGTTCATTCTTCCTTTAATAACCTTGGTCAACAAGATGATCAACGTTGTTGTAGTAGAATCAAAGTTTTTCTATTTTGGGTGAGTGATAGGTCTCATAGAAGTTTTAATGTACCCTTCCTTGTATGGGGCTCATGTGGTATGTAACCCAACCCATTCAACATGTATGTTTGTATGAGTGGTGAGTAAGTCATCTAAATGGTAATTCCCTTGAAGGAATTTGGAAAAAGTATTAATATGAGCTTCATTAAAATTCACAAGATCACAAACATTTAGTTAAAGAAGAGCTATTATAGAGTACAGATTAATATTATCATCAAAAATATGATATAGTCTAGATGTTTACACATAATAGGTTGAATTTAGTAAGCATGCATTTTTTTCTTGTGAGTTAGCAGTTTGATGAAGAAAGACAAGTGTTGTCACACCCAAGGTCATAAATCCCTGACTTGTGAGTAGATACTACATCACATGTAGTTAGGGATTGTATGAGGTCATTTAGTTCACAAGATAGGTCCTGAACTTGCAAAAATAAACTATCTATCAATATATATACATTTGTAATACATGTAATAAAGAATATTATCCCTACTATGAGAAATGATATCACTAGGTTAAGCCTTCAAAAGATCTAGTAGTTTTATCTCTTTGAATATTCCTCACTAATCTTTCAATTGCATGCACAGTTTATTATCATCTTCTATGTCACCATTTTTTGTTTTGTATTATGAGCAATTTCCAACCCACATGTTCATGAGGTCTGCCATGTTCTTGAATTTACCTTTTGAGTATTCATTTGAGATAAGGCATTGAACTTCTATCATTCAATTATTGGATTCTTTTTATTGACTTGAGTTACTCTCTGTGGTTGATTCCCAAGATAAATCAAGTGTTTTATCATTCTTGTCATTATTTTTTCAATGTTTGTAAAATTTCTTTCCTTCTGTAATGAACTGGACTTTTCCACATTTGTGAACCAAATTATAATTATGCCCTTATATTATCCAATATTTCTCAATTGACCTCACTTCATCACTGTGATGGTAAATGAATGATTTTGATACCCAAATTGAAATTATGATGCCCTGATATCGTAATATGTACCTTGTGACACTCAATTTAACCAAATTGTTCTTATTAATCAATTTATTTTATTCATGACTCAAACTTGGTCATTTGGACTTGAAACTTTTTATATATCTAGGAGAGACCTTGATTAATCTAAGGTTAAAATCTCCCAATTTTTTGGATAAATATATTGAGAAATATGAATTTGGGAAACAAAGTACCCTTAAAAACCCTCCAAAATCATTTTCTAGCCCAGTTGGACCCAGGCTCTAACTTGGATTTGGATCTAGAAGGGGAGAGACAAATGAGTCATCTTCCTCACCTACCTCACATGGAGGAAAGACAACAGGACACATGTGATTCAAATTAGATACTCTCCCTCCTATCTAACCCTTGTTGGGTCAAACATTGTTGTTAGATCTGCAATCTTCTCCTCATTCAAACGAGCCACGCCAACCTCTCTCTCACTCTATCTTGAAAATGCTTAAAGGATGGTAGATTGGGTTCAAAGGAATAAAATACCCACCTAATCCTAGACCATGAAACACCTATTTAAAGGTATCAGTGGCTCCACCACCCCTCCTTTAGCCATACCCCACCATCAATTTCTTTCCATAAGCCATCGAGCACGCCACCTAGCTCAAGCTTTGTTGGCCTAAAACAAAGCCCCCTGCTCTCACCTCCAATCCCCTCCTTCTAGTTCCTTGTACCTACACCATCTTGGGATGATAGAGAAGCTTCCGCACATGCTGTGAGGAGGTGCACTGGTGTAAAGAGCTACATCGACAAAGCTACTCCTTCATCGGTTGTCCGCTCACCGGCAAGCTTCTCATAGAACCATCACAAGGAACTGGAATCACTAGATGAATCTAAAGGAGGCCAAGAATCCTCAGGACCTCTAGGTTTGTCCCTCTCATCATATTTCTCTAAAATTAGACTTGGTTTCTTTCAATGTGCTCGTCTAAATCTTGATCTAGTTAAGATCTCCGGCTAGCTTCTTTAGCTCTTTGACCTTGGGAGACCATTGTAAGGTCAACTAGGACCTCACTACCCACACAATATCTTCCCTTTGACTTGTTCTCCCTTATCCCCCCTTCTTTTCTCATTGTTGCTCCATGGTGCAAGGAGAACAATTGAAGTGGTATCAATATTGATATACCCCCTTTTGGTCACACATATTAATTTATTGCACATGGACACCTCGGTCCTTTTAGCCAGTATCCTAGCCTTTGATCCAAGCCTGGCTCACAGGTCATGCAGGAGGATCCGCGAAGCCAACTCGCATTTTCTTTTTTTTATTTTTATCTTCTAGCTATTTTTCAATAGGTCAGTTTTGTAAAATCAATTATAAATAGCCCAGTTATCGGAAAAATACCCAAAAAATATTGATCTTTTCAAAAGAAAAAAATCTACATTAATATGGAACTCATATTTTCCTTATTTCAGTATGATTTCATGATGATGAATTTATCTCTCTAATTACTTTAATTAGGGTTTTCTATCAATATTTCAAACCCTAATCTGGTTGAAAATCCTAATTTACATGATATATGATCTCGTCACGACCATGTTGGACTCTGATGTTATACTAGTGACTTGATCACATTACTATATTACTAAATCATAATCCAATATAGTCTTGATATATTTGTACATGAAAATGACTAAATGACCTAATAGCATTCAATCTTGATATTTTTCACTTCTAATCAGACCTAACTCGAAATATAAATTCATGATCTCAATCATATGATCCTAGATATATACTCTTAATGACCATAGGGCAAAAAATACAATGAGAATAATAATACATTAACGAATTCCCTAGTAGGTCATTAGAGAAATAAGCTATATATTGATACATGGTTGTTCTCTTTATGTGCCAGGATTTATTACTCATTCAACTTGTTGATCTTGTTTTTGCTAACATTTAGACTCCAAAGGAGGTACACTTTTATATTAATTCATCCTTGAATAGACTAGTGGTGTTGAATGATACTTGTATGTACTCTTGTTTAAAAAATCTTGGCTATGTACTTGTTTGAGCTACAACGTTCCCTAATGAGTAGTCTTTTGATTTTATATGTATTCCTAAAAACACTTGAACATAAATGATAAACCCCTTATGACTTCCTATAATAATGATATTTATATTGGGTACAAGCGACCATATCATATAAGAGAATGGAATATGTAAAACATGATGGCCTTCCCCAGCTCATTAGGGAATTAGACCCATACTTATATGCATGCATGTTATTCAAAATAATGGGGAAATTCGTAATAAAAATGCATTTGTTGGAAATTAAGATAAGTTTGAATATTGCCTTGAGTATTTTGTTTATAAGTCTTGTCAAGTACAATATTTTGATATAAATGTTTTCAATGGTTCGATATTCTCTTTTCAAAGCGTACCGATGCATTTGTATTAATTGTGTCTTTATTTTCCTTATTTTAGGCATGAAGACTTGAATACTTTATAAATGTTGTCTACCATACTCTTGCCAATATCTGCCAGAATAAAGGATGCCCGACACTTGGGATTACATGTAAATGGGATACATATTCTAGCTGTAGTTCTCTCACCTTGTAATCTTTTCTTTTCTTATTGCCATCGGGCTGTGATGTAATAGAATCCTTAGTTCTTTTTCAATAAAATAAAATGTTATTTCTTTTTACATATCATGTGTATGTGATCTTCAAGCCACACAGAGAAGAGCACTTTAATCCCCTTAACACTGCCTACCCGGGTAGTGGGATTGGGATTAGAGTAAGAATGGTTCTATGATAGTTGGTATAAGAGTCACCACACACATCTTATGCATTAATGATATAATATTTCTAATGTCTAAACCAACAAAAAAACCTAAAGTTCACTATGGTGAAACTAAGGTGTCTAGAAAGAGCACAAGGGGTTCTGGAAGTAATTCCTCTTATCCATCTAGCTATATTGGTTGAGGTTCCCCTGCTCCACCTGTACTTAATGGATCCAACATGGACTGAAGGAATTCCCTAAAACCCTAGAGAGTCTTCTAGCATTTGATCTTTTCTTTAAGGACTACCCTAATCCATCCAAGTAGATGATGATTAATTAGTATTCTCATCTCCTCATGTGGTTTTTCTCTCATGAATATGTACCACATGATTTCTTGATTATGGGTAGCTTATACATGGGGAAATTGAAATTTTTCTGAAATCAAGAAATTTGATTGAGACGATTATGCCATGATTTGAACTTAACTAAAAAACTCAATTACAATCAATATGATACTTTAAATTAAGTACTCATGTAAGATGCCTCATATAATGTAACCTCAATTTAACCAAAACTAGTCTATATGCTCCCTACATTTGAGGTAAATAATAATAATCTTGATATGGTGAAATAAGGAGGATTTATGCCTTATACCTCATGGTTTATGATGTCACTATTTAATTAAGTCCATGTTGCCCTATTTTTTATTAAACCTAAAACATAGCTAAGAAAATTATTTCCCTATTTGATACACATCAGGATTATGCCATCAAATGACTATGCCTTAGGACCCTAAAAAATCATGATGTAAGACTATGATGCAAAAGGAACCTTCCCTATTGACTATTGATGCCTCTTTGTACACTCGATTTTGATATGATGAATATGGATCTAAGTATTGCACTGTTATGCTCTAATTTTTCAAATGTTTGATCCAACTTCTTGATTTCCAAATTATATCATCATCTTGATCATACAAGAGAAAAAAATGCAATTATGACTCTGATCTTGTAGAATCTTAGCATGGTTGCCCTATTATAATCTTGAGTTTTGTTCTTATGACCTTGTAGAATATGATTTTATCATTGATTGTGAAAAACCAATGCCACATGAGCGAGATTACTCAAAACAAAATGCACGATAAACATCTAAACAACCATAGTACCAAAAGAACGGGTGATTAAACCCAGTCTTATATTACCATCACTGAGTGGAAATGTATTACAACAAGGTCCACAACATGTAACATATCACATACCATTACAGATATTACATTTGTACAGTATCCATCTTCCATGCACCTATTACACAAGATCATGAGAACATATATAAGCCACTTATATATAACAAGGCCTACTATCAAAAACATGTATCGATGTACATATCATCTACAAAACACAACCCTCCCAGACCTGAGAGCACAAGGATGACACATAGGACTCTACTATGACACAAGCACCTATACAACCTTCTACTTCTACTGATCTCTGAGCTGCTCTTCCTCAACAGTACAATCTCTACCATGCCACTGATGACCACCTAAAAAGATGTCGAAACCCACAGGGTGAGACCAAAGTCCCACCAAGAGATGTAACTCTCTCCAACAGTTATTGCTACATCAATATATATAGTTATTATTAAATGGTATGAGCAGATTCATCTACATGCATTATTTAAACTAATAACATGGATTAGGCAAGTGAAACAGCTATAATTGATAAGCATGAAAACATAATAAGAAGGAATTTGAAGAACATGTATAACAGTTGATTTCTCTTATGGCATTATATAGCAAATAAGAAATAACAAAAACAAAGCAAGGGTAAACATACAATGTGAATCATGTTTAACCCTCAGCAGATATACTACACGGCTATATTATGTCTTTATTATTGCCCTGAGGATTTGAGTCATACCACCCAAATCCGACTGACCACTACTAAGTTGAAATTGGTGCCATTCAAGATCTAGGAAGAGTCAGACTCTAAGATCTTCTCTACACTACTCAGTTAGTTTAAGTCTGCACTACAGTGACATATTAGTCAAAATGCCACCAGTGACATATAGCCAAGTTGTCACGATGCTAGAAATAGGGTATACAAACCCAATCCCTGATACACAACCACAGTTGTCCTTCAATCACATCATACATACTCACTGAGACCCGACTGTAGATGTTATCAAACACCTTGGGATCTGGATGACAAGGATGTACTCTCCAAGCACCCTGCATACTCAACAATATATGCTCCAAGTTTCCATTAGGAATACTCATTTCACCATCTAGAAAGTTCTGGCAGTGGAATGGACTTATGGATAGGGAAACTACATGATTAGGGTTCCACTTGATTATTTAGATCCAATTGAGTGTCTTTTGTTGTATCAATCAAGTTACAAGCAACCCCTAAATAGATTCTACAAAAGCATAGGTAGAGTGCAACTTCAGAAGATATATAATGTATGAAACATAAAACTTATCTCATCACCCCATAGTACTATTTTACTGCCATACGCAAGGCCATCACCATTGTCACATCATAATGGGATCTCAATCCCTCATCCCATCACTAGAGGATATCACCTCAATTATGCACAAAGCCTCTTCTAAGGTCATAAGACCATTAACATTATTCCCTACAAGAACATCATTATCTCTCCATGCCTCAGTAAGGATCATAAATTACCACATATGTGTCACATAAGTGATACTCCAATCAAACATTAGCTTATGATGTTCATTCAATCAGCAACTTAAGGTTTCAACATTTCGAGAGAGAAAAAATTCTATCATCACACTAACTATTCAAGTACATAAGCAACAACATTGTGTATTTGTAGTTAGGGTTGGGTTTCACATAACTAACCGAAATAGGGTTTCAAAACATCAAATAAAATCACACCCTAATTATCACCATTTCCCATATTCTTGGGAGCAAGGAAGATCAACCATCATTATCATAAAGTAACAACATTAGGTGAACACGTGCTTAGGGATTCTCATTGATTGAAGTAAAGCCTAGGTTACATATCCACGTGACCGAAGAGAACAAGATTATCTCTTTGACCAAAGAGGCTAGGTTGAAGAGAACTTGGCAACTAAAGACACCACAACACTATCATCAATCGAATAAGAATTAACATCATTGATCATGAAGGACCATGGTTCATCGACTAAAGAGCACCATGTAATAATCATCGACCGCATGGAATATAAGGGCATGATGATCGAATACACCACAACACTCCCATTGATCGAAGAGAAGTCCAACCATCATCACTCTCATAGATTCAAAGCTTGGATATCAAAGGTAATAACCACACCTTCATCGACCGAAGAAGAATCATTAGCAACCACATAGAATAGAGTCAACTTGGTGACCAAATATATGAAGGGAAACTCATCGACCGAAGAGGAGACATGTCACCTTAGCGACCTCACAAGTAGGTCCATACCTAGTGACCCAAAACCATCTAAACCCTGCTACCACATAGACCACACCATGATGGAGATTAAGAATGAGAAAACCACTTCCAACACATAATCAAGATAGGTGGAACACCAACATGAACCGAAAGTCACCAAAATGCAAGGCACAAGAAGAAGATCATCACCAAAACCCTAAATTTGATCATCAATCATGAGAAAAACCAAACCATGATGTAAGAGAAAGAAAACCAAATATTTCACCATCACATATCTATCCAAAACCTCCATCTTCAAGCAAGAGACCAAAACCATGATCATGAGAAGAAAAATCAACATTTAGCATGTGCATGTAAGAACCAACACCTCCGTCCTTAACTAAACATATGTGCACTAGATTAGGGTTTATAAAAGGGGTTCATCTACTCAAGATCACCACAAGGTCACAAACCCTAACTACAGACATCATCACATAGTATTAGGAACTAAATTTTAGTGGTAGATTACTTGTATGTGATATTAAGTGCAACAATAATTGAGGAGAAAGTTATATAACCCACCTTGATTGTGAAGAGCAACTCCAAAAGCAATATTCTCCAAGGAAAGAGAGGAAAACCAAATCTTATCACCACCTCACAGCCAACCTAGAATCACTCCAAGGAGGGAAACAAAACCATAAGTTAAAGGTGCATAAGGAAGAGGAAAAACTCTAGGTTGAAAAGGTAAGGAAGAGAGGTGATCTTCAGCTCAACTTTAGGCACTACAATGGACAACCATGAATTCATCCAAAAGAAAGAGAAGTTCCTCAGGAAGCACTACCATGGAAACCCATGGGTTCAGCTAAGAGAAATAATATAAGGGTAGGGTTGCAAGAAAACAAAACCAAGAGGGATAGATCACTTACCAATATCAAGGAGCACCAAAGGATCACCAAAGATGAGTTTCTCCAACCCTAGATCCACACATGCAAGACTTCAGCCACCTTGCTCCAAGGTTGATCTCTTCTTGTCCACCAAGAACACAAGGGACGAGCTCCAAAAAGAGAAAAGAGAAAGAAAAGAGTGTAAAACGGATCACTTGCATGCAAAGTGAGGGGTATATATACCCTAGGGTAGAAGAGAAGTAAAGAAGGACAGGTGTCCAACTGAACATGCCACTTGTCCATCAAAACCTAGACATGCAATCACTAAGACCATGCATGCAAAAAGGGTCATTAAAACCTAGGAAAATCATCAAACTCACTTGGTCCAATAGACCATCAGTCGAAGAGAAATCTATGTGACCAAAGCACATCAAAACCCAACAGTCGCTTAGGTCAAAACCCTAGCTCTTAGCAACCAAGGAAAGAGGTCAAGGGCTCATTGATCAAAGAGAATACAAGGCACACCCAATGTTATTTGACCATAGAGAACAAGGTCTAAGGAACACCAAGGTGGTCGCTGAAAACAAAAAACCCAATGGTCAACATATATGGTCAACTCCAAACTAGGGCATCCAAGAAAACCCTAGAACAACACAAGGTGACACCACATTGCTCCTCAACAAACCAAGGTACCACAAGGTCTAAGGGCACCACACTCTCTCTCAGCATGATGCCAAAACATGTCAGGCACATCAAGCATGTGACAAATTGCAAGATAAACCATGATCATGGGTAAACTGCAACTAGGTCCAAAGCAAGAAATATGACAATGTTGACTATAGCTTGTAGTTGACTTCCTAGAAAGACCTAGGTCTAGATCATTCATCAACCTTAAATACATGATAATAAACTCATTATTGATATATCAAAATGTCTCTTGGTCATTGCTTGATTGTTATATATGGAAGAATGATCAACACTAAGGTCTAAAGTAGGAATATAAACCCTATCTTCAAAGTTTATGGACCTATGACCTTTGATTTCCAAAATTTTGATATCAGTTAACAAAACTTTGACTCATGATTAATCTCAATAATGATACAAATCCTATGATCAAATTGTTTGGATCTTGAGATCACCCTCGATATATGATTAATGACTTCCATAATCTCAAATTTTGAAAATTTTTAAATGATGATTAAGTTGAATACCTTGACTTATGGCTTAGGTTTTAGCTCTCATGAGTGCTAGGGTATCACCATCCATTGATCTTCAGCTCAAAAAATCATGATATTGAAATTATGATGTTGTCTTGAATTGTTGAAATATGAAATCTTGAATCATGGATGTATAACCCCACCTAAGCCAATATAGAAGATAGGACACTAATGTATTGGGACTGAAAGTCATGTTGTACTCTTGATTCAAGAGCTCTATTTGTTTGACCTAAAATGTAATATCTCCAAATCTGTGATCTATACGATGATCTCTCCCAATTTGTAACTCTTGTGATACTCTTTCCTAATTGATGATCAAATGTGACTAAGCCTTGAACTTGATGCTCGATTACTTGATTATGAAATAATGTTGATACCTAGTTGGTTATAATATGTTACATGAAATCCTAATCATGATTATTAGACTATTTGAATTTTGCAGACAAAATTCTTTTTAAGGAGGGAAGGATGTGATGAAGTGGATTTTTTCACATTTATGACCCAAATTATAATTATGATCTTATGTTATCCAATATTAATTGATGAACCTCACCTCATCACTTTGATGATAAATCAATGATTTTGATATCTAAATTGAAATTATGATGTCCTAATATCATAATATGTACCTTGTGACATTCGATTTAGCCAAATTATTGTTATTAATCAAATGATTTTATTCATGACTCAACTTGATCATTTGGACCTAAAACTTTACATATAGATAGGAGAGATATTGATGAATCTATGATTAAAATATCACAATTTTTGGATAAATATATTGAGAGATATGAATTTGGGAAGAAATACCCTTAAAAACCCTCCAAAACCTTTTTCTATCCTAGTTGGACTCGAGCTCTGACCTGGATTCAGATCTCAAGGGGGAGAGACGACTCAATCATCTTCCTCACCCACCTCACATGGAGGAAATACAACAATAAGCATGAGATTTGAATCAGTTGCTCTCCCTCCTCTCTAACCCTTGTTGGGTCAAATATTATTGTTAGATCTGCAATCTTCTCCTCATTTAAATGAGCCACACCAACCTCTCTCTCTCACACACACTATCTTGAAAATGTCCAAAGGGAGGTGTATTGGGTTTGAAGGAGGAAAATACCGAACTAACCCTAGATCTTGATACACCTATTTGAAGGTCTCAGTGGCTCCTCCATGCCTCCTTTAGCCATACCCGACCAGTAATTGCTCACCATAAGATGTCAAGCTTGCCACCTAGATCAACCTCTGCTCACATGAACTCGAGCCTCCCTCTCTCACCTCCAATCCAATCCTTCCAATTCCTTGCACCTATACCATCCTGGGATGCCAGTGAAGCTTTTGCATGTGTTACAAGGAGGTGTGATGGTGCATAGAGCTACATCGACAAAGCTACTCCTTCATCGGTTGTCCGCTCATTAGAAAGCTTCATGGAGAATCATCAAAGGAACTGGGACCATAAGACAACTTCACAAGAGGTTGTGAAGCCATGGAGACCTCTATTTTTGTCCCTCTCATGGTATTTCTCCAAAACTAGACATTCTTCCTTTCACTGTTCATGCCTAAACCTTGATCTAGTTAAGGTCTTTGATTAGCTTCTTTATCTCTTTGACCCCGGGAGACCAATGCGAGGTCAACCAGAACCTCACTACATCCTCGTGATCTCTTCCCTTCAACCTAGTCTCCCTTGTTCCCCCTTCTTCTATCACTATTGCTCCATGGCGTGAGGAGAACAATCGAAGGGGTATCAATACTCATATACCCCCTTCCTATCACGCCTATTAATTTACTACACATGGACACTTTGGTCCTTTTAGCCAGTGTCCTGACCTTTGAGCCAAGCCTGGCTTGTGGGTCGGGAAGGAGGATCCTCAGAGCTGGATCCCTCTCATGATCCATGAAGCCAGATGGTATTTTCTTTTTTCTATTTTCAATTTTATCTTCTAGGTATTTTTTGAATGGAAAGTTTTGTAAAATCAATTATAAATAGCTCGATTGTCAAAAAAATACCCAGAAAATATGGATCTGCATAGAAAAATGTCTAGATTAATATGGAACTAATAGTTTTCCTTATTTCAGTATGATTTTATGATGATAAATTTATCTCTCTTATTAACTGAATTAGGGTTTTCAATCAGTATTTCAAACCCTAATCTTACTAGAAACTCTGATTTACATGATATATGATCACATCATGACCCCATTGAACTCTAATGTTATAGTATTGACTTTATCACATTACTATGTCACTAAATCATCATCTATTCTAATCTTCATATATTTGTACATGAAAATGACTAAATGACATAATAGCAATATTATCTTGATATTTTGCACATCAGATCAGACCAAACTCAATATTAAGTTCCTAATCTCAATCGTATGATCCTAGATCTACATTCTTGATGAGAATAGGGTATAAAATACAATGAGAATAAGAATACATGAATGAATGTCCTAGTACATCATTAGATCAATGAGCTATTATTGATACATGGTTGTTCTACTTATGTGTCAGGATCTATTACTCATTAGACTTGTTGATCCGGTTCTTGCTAACACTTAGAATGCAAAAGAGGTACGCTTTTATATTAATTACTGCTTGAATAGACTAGTGGTATTGAATGATACTTGTATGTACTCTTGTTTGAAAAATCTTGGCTATGTACTTATTTGAGCTACAACGTTCCCTACTAAGTAGTCTTTTGATTTTATATGTATTCTTGAAAACACTTGATCATAAATGATAAACCCCTTATGACTACATGTACTAATGATATTGATATTGGGTACAAGTGACCTCCTCGTATAAGAGGGTGGAACATGTACAACATGGTGACCTCTCCCATCTTGTTGGGGACAATGGATCCATACGTATATACATGCATGTTGTTCAACATTATGGGAAAAATTGTAATAAAAATGGAATTGCTCCAAATAAAAATGAGTTTACATATCACCTTGAATATTTTATTTTTTAAGTCCTTCCAAGTACAATATTTTGATATACATGATTTTAATTATTCAATATTGCTCTTTTCAAAGTGTATTGATGCATTTGCATTGATTGCATCTTGATTTACCTTATTTTAGGCATGAAGACTTGAAGATTTATACATGTTGTCAACCATACTCTTGCCAATATCTTCCAAAATAAAGGATGCTCAACACATGGTATTACATGTAAATGGGATATAGAATCTAGTTGCAATTCTCTCTCCTTGTAATCATTTCTTTTCTTGTTTTCCTTCAGTCCCTGGTATAATAGAATCCTTAGTTCTTTTTCGATAAAATGAAATGTTATTTCTTTTTGCATATCATGTGTGTGTGATCTTTGGGCCACGTAGAGACGGGCATTTTAGTTCTTTGAACACTACCTACCCAGGAAGTGGAAATGGGATTAGAGTATGAACAGTTCCATGACACCTTCCTTCTTGAGTGTGGAAGATTTACTATTAACATGTCCTTCCTTAAAGAATATCTTACTTTTACAAGATTAACTTCTTCATCAAACATATTCTCATATGATGAATTTGAAGCCTTGGAACACACACATGCATATATATATATGCATACATACATACACACACATGCGCGCACACGCACACACACACGCACACACACACATACACACACACATAGATATATATATATATATATATATATATATATATATATATATATATATATATATATATATATATATATATATAACCAACAAGGAGTGGCTCAAGTGGTCAAGCACGGTGTCCCCTAACAAAGGGACCCCGGTTCGAATCCCAGTTGTTGCCTTGATTTACCACCCTCCTAAGCGTTCGTCCTCCACCACGAGAATGGGAGAGGGGGAGAGAATGCCTCTCTTAATCCCATAACTGTATAAATATATGCAGGCTACAATTGGGTATACCAGAGATTGAATACACTCAAGTCATTTTCCATCATAAAATATTTATTTAAAAAAATCTTAACGATTGATCTTCTTAAATATCATGTGAACATCAAATATACTCCAAATAGGTGACGGACGGGGCACCCTAGGGTTAGTGATGCCTCTGCGACGGATGGGTGATCTCGAGGTAAGCTTCTCCCAACCCCCGGAGGGGGTATCTCTCCTCTCTCCCTAGCGCCATGGTTGCAGAGGAATCTCCTGGCGACGGGGCTCCTGCTGCGATCGAGCGTCCCATCCTCAGACGGGCCTGGAACCAAGTCTTGGCCCCCGACGGCCTTGAATCTGAGAAGCACTCGTTCAGCCCGCCCAAGAAGATTGACGGCAAACACTTCGTGACCATAGATGAACCGACCTATGATGCTATGGAGAAATGTAGGGAACACACAATGATCTTGTACGTGATGGGCAAGAGACCATACTACCATCATCTTCTAGCTTGGATACATAGAGTTTGGAAACCCAAGGGAGGTTTTGACATGTTCTCCAAACCGGACAAGTTCTTCCTTCTCTGTTTCAACTCGGAAAAGGATAAGAAAAGCATCATTAATGGTGGTCCACGATGGTTTGACATCCGTTTGGTGGTCGTCAAGGACTACAAGATGGGGGATGACTTGCAAAAGGACTTCTTCAGCACCATACCAGTCTGTATCAACATACCTAGTATGGGGCGCAACAGGTCCTCTAGGGCTATTGGGATCGTGACCAGTGGAGTAGGGAAGCTACTCAGAATTGACTTCAAGTCACTAGGCCAGGAATCCCTGGGAGAGGCGTGTGCGCTGGTGGAAATCGACATTGATGAAGAGCCTCCTCATGAGGTCTGGGTCAACATGCCTAGGCGTGACCCCATGCCGGTGAAGATCCAATATGAGCGCATCCCGAAGAGGTGCACCAAGTGCAAGGTTTTTGGCCATGATGGTTCTGATTGCCCAATCCATCTGATCGCTGATGTGGAGGTTCCTACTCCAAAATCTTCACAGGTCTGGAAGGTTGTAGAGAAGAAAGGCAAAGTTGTGGTTGTTGATGATGATACGATGAATGAACAAGGTGAAGATCAGGTCGTGGTTGTGAGATCGAGTAGCATACATGATGACGGTGCTTCTTCCTTGGGTGGCGCTTCTTCCTCATGTGTTGATGGTACTGGTAATAGTGGTGGTTCCAATTCTGGGGTCCTGGGCACTGCTGATGCTAGAGTTGCTGCTCACGGGCAATGGCTCTGAAACACAAGTTGATGGTGGAACATCCTCAGGTGGCGGCAATGCTTCTAGGGCTGATGGAGGAGTCAGCTCGTCGACGCGTCAAGGCGTTGTCGTGGTTGATGTCAACGACGATGTAGCGGGTGATGCGTCTCCGGTTACTGCGTCTCTGGTTCCCATTACGGATGATGGTGGGGTGACACTGCATCACAGAGCAGATGTCACAGTGGATGATGGCTCAGTTGCTGCTGCCAGTGGTGGGTTGGGTACTGCACTCGACTCAATGGTGGGTGCTTGCACTGCTGGTTCGGGGGAGACTGATGATTCAGTAGTCAGACGATCCACTGGTGCTTTCTCTTCTTCATTGTCTAAGGCTTCAAGGACATCCAAAGGTGATGGGTCTCGTAAGACCCACTTGGCTGCTAGAGGTCATTAATGACCTTTCTCATGACTAATGTTTGTGGCTCCAGGAAGCCACATAATAAGAAAGAAGTGAGGAGAACCATCCTCAATAATAAAGTGACTATGCCCATTCTTGTTGAATCTAAAATCAAGTCTCATATGATTCACACATATGACCGTATGTTCCCTAAAGGCTGGTTATGGGTTTCTAATAATCTGCAAGATCCTAATGGTCGCATCTATGTTGGGTGGAATCCTAATTGTTGGACTACTACTATGATTGAGATGGATGATCAATAGGTCACTATGAAATGCATTAATAAAGGTGGCCTCACTATCTATACTACTACTATCTATGCTAGGAACTTTGTGTCTGAGCATTCTATTTTGTGGAATACCTTGGAGAGGATTTCTACTAGCATATATGATGCTTGGCTTATCACTAGTGATTTCAATAATATCAGGAAGCAAGAGGATAAGGCAGGGGGTCATGAGGTGCCCACTATTATCCTTAGCTCTTTTAATGTTGCTCTAGATAATGCTGGACTAACCGAACTACCTATCATTGGTAAGGAGGTTTATACTTGGCATAACAAACAAGGTGTTGCTAAAAGGGTCACGTGCAAACTTGATAGAGCCTTTGTCAATGATGCTTGGCTGTCCAAATTTCCTGGTTCCAAAATGAAGTTCATCACCTGCAATTATTCGGATCACTATGCTTTAAACATCAATATGAAACATAGTACTTTCAAGAAGAAGCCTTTCCGATTTCTCAATTTTTGGCTGGATTGGGAAGGTTGTCGAGACATTATTAAAGAGGCTTGGGCAACTAAAATCAAAGGCAACTCACTCTTTCAGTTCTATCATAAACTCAAGAATGTCAAAGAGAAGTTGAAGACTTGGTCCAAATAGTATGTCAACCTCAAGAACCTTATTGCTAGAGAAAGAATGGAGCTCGATGACATCTCAGCTGTGGTCCGTAGATACCCTATAGATCCAGATCTCATTCATGTTGAGAAACAAACCCTTGAAAGACTGGACTTGCTTCTTAAGGCAGAAGAGAATTATTTCTAGCAACGCAGTAGAATGGAGTGGCTTTCCAATGGAGATAGGAACACTAAAGTCTATCATACCATTGTTAAGAGACGGGGTGCTATTAACTCTATAACTGAACTTTTTGACTCACATGGTGATTTTTGTAGGATAATGATGCCATTGTTGATGACATTGTACAGTTTTTTGAACAACTATATCATCAGCCTCATGTTGCTTCAAACTCTTATATTCCTGATTGGACACCTCTTGTCTCTGAGATTGATAATGTCATGATGTGCTCTATTCCGAGTTTGAATGAGGTTCGTGATGCTGTGTGGAGCATAGGACCTCACAAAAGCCCAGGATCGGATGGCTTCAATGGTTACTTCTATAGGGGTAATTGGAACATCATTTGTGATGATCTTCTCAAGGTTGTCCAATGGATTTTCGAAGAAGGAAGCATGGTTAGACAAGTCAACCATGTTTTTCTTGCTCTTATTCCTAAGAAGGATATGGTCTCATCACCAGTGGATTTTTGGCCTATCTCTTGTTGCACGATGCTTTATAAAATTATCGCTAAAGTCATATCACGGAGATTAGCTAATCTTCTTCCAAATACTATCTCTCCTTACCAAGGTTCTTTTGTTAAAGGTAGGAGTATTGAGGATTGTTCTCTTCTTGCGGATGATTTCACTCTTAGATTTAATCAGAAATCCAGTCCTCCCGCTGCTTGCATCAATTTGGATATCACCAAGGCTTTTGATTATGTTCGTTGGTCCTACCTTTGGGATTGTCTTAATGTCCATGGGTTCAACCAGAAGTTTATTTCCATTCTAAAACAATGTGTGGAGACTCCATCCTTTTCTCTCTTACTAAATGGTTCTTTGGTTGGCTTCTTCAAAAGCTCCAACAGTCTTAGGCAAGGTGATCCCTTATCTCCCCTACTATTTGTAATTGCTATGGAAGGATTCAACAGATGTCTCGAGGAGGCGTATGATAACAAACTCATCAGAAGTTATCCCATCAACAGGACCAAGGCTCTTAGTCATCTTTTTGCGGATGATGTCCTTATTTTTTCCGAGGGTCGCTTACGCAGCCTTGCCAATCTCAAATAGGTTTTGCTTGACTTTGGTTCTGTATCTGGTATGAAGTACTATATGAACAAAACACATATATTCTTTTCCTCTTCTTTCTGCAACAAAGATGCCTTGATTAGTTGCTTGGGTATTCAGCTAGGTACATGGCCCACAAAGTATCTTGGATTTCCTATGGCTGGTGGAAATCTCAGGAGGCGCCACTTTCATGAATGCTTAGATAAGCTTAGAGATATGATACAGAGATGACCTGGTTCTAAAATCTCTATGGCTGGTCATCTTGTGCTTATTAAGCACTGTGCCATGGGTCTGATTGACTATTGGCTATGTATGGGTGACATTCTTCCAGCTGTTTTACGTAGGATGGAGTTGTTGCTTTCTGATTTCCTTTGGGGTAGCTCGGTGCATCCCTCTTGTTGGTCACGACTAGCATATCCACTTTATGAAGGCAGTTTGGGGCTAAAGAGACTTGATGAACTTGTGGATTACCATACTTTACGTCGCATTAAAAGGTTCACCCAAGCTCAATGTATATGGAGCTCATGGTTTTCTTGTAGGTATGGTGATACCTTGACTACTGCTTCCAGGAATGGCTCTACTTGCCATAGATGTATGGTGGCTCTTTGGCCTTCCTTCTCTGCATGGGAGGGCAGGGATCTGTGGGGAAATGCAAGACAAAAAGGTCCATCTGATAAGGCTTATGGAAATCTTTGGCTCTCCAAGCATTATCCTAGATGGAGTCTTATTACCTTTAGATCACTCACAAATGTCCTTCCTACTATGGAAAAGATTAGTTCCTAGTCGGGGGAACATGTTCCTGCATGCTTACTGTGTGGCCAACACAATGACTCGATAGCTCATTTATTTGAGGGCCGCAAATACTGGAAATATATTTGGGGTCGAGCTCAACTTAAACTCAACATCAGATCCTCATATTCTCTATATGGATGCCTTACGGACCTTGGTAAAAGATCTAAGCAATCCAGAATCATTGAACTTTGGGCCATCACTGGTGTTGTCCACTTCATTTGGGAGGAGCGTAATAAAAGGTTGCATAATGGGGGCACTTCTGACTTTGTCATCATCATCAATCGTCTTGCTCTAGAGATCAAGAGAATGTATTTTACTTTTAAATCTTGTCTCGGATTTTCTCCTATAATAGTTAGGAATTGGGATCTGCTGTAACCAATTCTTAGGAGTGTGTAGTCACATGTTTGGGTGTGGCTTGTAACTTTGTCCCCCCCTTCTGGGGGTTTTTGGAATATACTTACCCAATTTTTCAAAAAAAAATATCATATGAACATACTAAGTATAAAATCTAAACTCATTTGGACACTTATAGGTCATGCATCTAAAGGTGACAAAAATAATTCAATCCAAATTAGTTTTATGTGTCAGTTTTCTTGGTTATGAAAAAGTGACTTGGAAAATTGAGATGAGATCAAATTTTGCATGTAGGATGTATTTGTTATAACCATGAATATTAATGGTTTAGATATTTCAAAAAACATATCTACATATGTAAAGACCACTTGAGTGTATAGTGCAATCTGTACACTTGACTGTATTCTAGATTGACTCTCTCTCTTTCTCTTTTATATATATATAAATATATATATATATATATATATTCTTGTTTCTTCTTATCAATGGCTATTTCTTTAGCTCTAATTTAATAAGTCTTGAGATTTCTAATTAGTACTCTACAAGTAATTTGGTGAGGTCATTTGATCCATAAATTGTTCTCACCCTATTCTCACACTTCAGATTAAGATACCTAAGATTTTTTTCACCCTATTATTTATCTAGAGTTTCTTTTTTATAAGATAGTTTACACGGTTAGAAAGGTAGAGAATCTTGAATGCATTTGAAAAAGGGATTCACTATTCTCCATCTGGAAAAGTTATAAATTATGGATAAGCATTATTGTCTTGGAACCTTTGACTTGGCTTGTTCTCATAAGGGTTCCAAAAATATCCAGAGAATTTCATATGCATAGTCATAAGATATAATTTTATTGAATTAAAAATCATAAAGAGAACTGTAAAGAATAGTTATCATCTTGCATTAAGCTTGGTTATCTTGTCGATGTCAATATCTAATTTTTTAAGTAGTTTCATTGGTAGTGTGTGCCATTATTCCACCATCTTCCACAAGTTTTCAATGATTTCTTAAGGATGCATCACATCCTTTTGCTTTCGATAGAGATAATCTGAACCATCAAAGATTGGAGGCTTAGTGTGATGAACTCACTCCAAGTTCAGCATACAGAGAACATTGTCCCCCATGTTTCTAGCCTTCTTATGAGTGTCCTGGAAAACACTTTTAGTACTAATTAGAAGAATAGTCTAGAGGGGGAAACAGATCCCCTGCAATGATAATCCAAACTTAAAACAATAAAGCCACTGAATTCACCATGATTAGGAAAGCAGAGGAAGCAATATTTCAATAAGAAATGAACACAAAATATAAAGTGGTCCCCAGTTCAAGGAAGTGTCGTATACACCCTAAATTCACTTTACAACCACCAAGATTGGATAATTCAAAGAAGGGTAGTATAATATAGAATGCAAAACTCAAAATTTAAAATAAATCAATATCATTATGATCATGGACATAAGATATCACAACCTATTTTTTTCTCAAGGATTAGGAAATCCACCACCCCTCCTTTTCTCAAAGATTACAAGAGGACACCACATAACTTATACACCTAGCCTCAAAATAACACCAAAGTGAGCCTACCATCCTCAGATGCACACTACTTGATTCCCTCTTACTTACCCTAAAGAATCATAGTTCCTCACTCTCAAAAACAAGAAGAGAGATTTGGAAGAAGGATTATAGAGTAAGAAAATGGGTGGTGTTGCCTAACTCTCAAAATATATGCAAGAGATTATAGTAGGAGAACCTCAAAGTTGATCACTAAGGAACATAATCACAAGTTTCATAGCCCGATTGTTCTTAATAAAATTCAACCATTCAAGGGTGATTACATAGTCATATTGGGTTTCTTTTTGTGGAATTGGGTAAGGCTTGATCTAGAGTGTCCTAGTGGGGCATCTATATATCGTAAGAACATTTTAAGATGCCAAACTTGCCTTCTAATGACTATTTTTGTGAAATCAACAATCATTGTTGGTGAAACCAAATTTTGATCAAGATACACTTTAATCCAACTGTGACTTTGACTAGAGGTTTGTAAATCAAGCACTAATTGTATAATGGATATGTGTTTCATTGACATGATGTTTTGCCTATACATTGTTGAGATTATGTTTTGCCTATCCATTATTGAGATAGAGTTTTGACACAGTGGTGCTCAATCAAAATAAGAGTTTAGACATGGATGATCCTCGACTCTCAATGACTCTCTCAATCACTCTTTTTTTATCCAAAAGTTCAGCTTACCCTCATTTTAGTCAAATTTGGAGCTTGACTAAAAGTGAAAGTGTTGCCTAGATCATAACAAACATTTTCAGCTAGAAATACTTTCCAAATAAAATCTAATGATTATTGGATTTGTGTCTTCATTACTGAGAATAATTCATTAGTATAGAAACTATATCTTGCGTCAGTTAAAACAACCCTCTAACATTGGTTAAAAACTAACAGCTAAGTGGGAGACACTACAGCCATAGGTCTAAGACGTCGGTTCTTTGGGGATGGCAAAACTAACGCTAGAGATACAACATCGATTGTGTGGATAAAAGAAACCAACATAAATAAGAGTCTTAGGAATCGATTGCATGCCTAAAACCAACATCAAAAGAGCCATAATAAGTCACATTTGTAACTAGTAAAGGACCCTACATTTTCGGTTTGGTATAAACAGACACCTATCATGATGTACAATGTCGGTTGTAGATGAAATAATTGGTGATTTTGATGTACAGTGACAGTTATATCTAACAAATCGGTTACTATGACATGCTACCCAGTGAGGCCATGTTATCCAGAATGATCACTTTGATTTTTCCTTTAATGTTGGTTATTTTACTAAAACCAACAACTTCAGCCAATAGTGTATGTTTTTTTATACAACTGACGACTAAGTGGTGCGTCTGAGCCATAGGTGCACACACTAATCAATTAGGTTTGATTAGATGCGCCCCACAGAACTCAAATACACAGGTGGATTTACTTTCAAATTTATAATGACCTACACTCAATACAACCTACTTCTACTAAAACATTATCTTGCAAGCGCATGGGGTTGTGTCATAGTATAGGTAAGGTGGTAAGTATAGGGTCGATCCACATGGAGAAAAGGGGGTACTAGAGCTAGGTTTGGTTTTCTAGGTTCCTACTGTAGAGACTAGGGTTAAGGGTTTGAAGGTTGTTTTGATTGTTAAACTAAGTTGAGCAAGAAAGAAAGACAAGCAAGAATAAAACCTAAGTTAACCCTAGACAAGATTAAGACTAATTAAGTAGGAAAAGACTAAGCTAGGTATGAAAAGGAAAATTACAATAAGGAAATTAAGAGAAGGAAAAAGAGCAATTAAATACCTAAGCAAGCAGGAACAAAGCAAGAATAGGGCAAGAAGTTATCTAAGCAAGAAAAAAGCTACTTAAGCTAAGTAGGCACAAAACTAGGGTTTTAAGTAGTAAAGAGAGGTGTGGGTTGTTTAGGGGTATAAACTTGTCAATGAGGTTGGGGGTGATAACATGCAAGAATTTCTCATCCATTTAGATTATCCAAACCAAATAACTAGCCAGAGACTAATGAATTGACCTAAGCTACTAACTGGCCATGGATAAGATAGGATATGTATAGGGGAACTAGTTCCTAACAACTCATATTATCCTTGCGAGGCTCAATTGGGTTAGGGGTTAGGTTAAATTCAATTAGAGTCTAGTCAAGTCTAGGTTTCTAGATTAAACATTCCTAGGGCAATTAGGGGTCGAGGGTAGTAATGGGGAGGTGAAATTAGGGTTTTGGACCCCAATTCCCCCACATTCTAGCCTTGAGAAGGCTCCATGCAAATTGTACTAAAGTCACCTAATCTATCTACTTAGATTTCTCACTTAGGCTTAGGGAGATTGATTAGGATGTAGGAAAATGGGAGGCAACCTAGGGATCCAAGAATTGGGCCTAGGGGCAAATCCCAAAATTGCCACAAATAGTCAATTTCCCTAGATTCCTAGGTGATTTCACACACAAACCAACAAGAAATTCATGGAGAATAAGATGAAAATAGAACATAATCATTTACAAATGCATTCATAAAGTTTACATATCATTTTCCCCCAACATGGTATCAAAGTAACATAATTTCCCCCATACAACCCACCAAAAGGGGCCTAGCTACTCATGGAAATGGAAAATACAAAAAGAAAGGAGAAAGAGGTAGAAGAAGCCATGGAGCTTAGTGTATATGGAGCAATCCACCTCTCCAACTGATGCAAGATGTCCTCCTCTCTTCTATAAGGTGCAAGGGTGTGGAATGAAGGGGATTATGGATAGAAACTAGGGTAAACTAGTGTTTTGGTGGTGGAAATGGTGAAATGGAGGTGGAAATGGAGTGGAATGGGTAAGGGGAAAAAATGGAGACCTAGGAGGTGGTGGAAGGTAGCTAACCTCATGATGGAGCCACCACCTATGTATATATAGGTGTGGGGTAAGCACTAGGTCAAGTAGGGGTATTATGGGAAAAGCAGTGCAAAAGTAGCCCTATTTTTGTAGGTAGCATGGCCATGGTGGTCACCACGGCCGTGGTGGGGAGGGGTGAGAACGGTCGTGGTGGATGGGAACGATCGTGGTGATTTAGGTGAAAAATCATAGGGAATATGTCACTTTTGTACTGAAACTGGCACGATTGTGGTGGGGTAAGGGTAGCATGGCCGTGGTGACTCGAATTCAATTGCCCATTCTCAACTCCATGACCGTTCTCTCTACAGGTACCACAGCTGTGCTGCCCAACATGGTCATTTTGGAGTCAGTGCACCATGGCCTTTCTGTGGTACCACGACCGTGGGAATTTCTTCACAGAACGATCTTTGAACCTGTTGATTTTGCAAGTGTCCTAGCACGGCCGTTCTGTGGTACCACGGCCGTGTTGCTCTCTCGATCAGCACTTTGACTTGATTCTCTGGGTTTTCTTAGACATCTTTGCTTCAATGGATCTTTGGCCACTAGGGGTAGGTTGAGGGAGCATCGGACTTCACTTTGGGTCTCTCCTAGGGTAGAGAAACCCTAGGATCACTCCTTCTCTCTCCTCCATCAAGCATGTTCCAAATGCCTGAAAAAACATGCAAATAATGTCCATAAGTGCATTTTACACAGATATGCATATTAAGGGAAATAACATGTAATCTAATAGGTATAGATGTGATTGAAATGTGCTATGATACAATAAGAATCCCTAAAATAGGGCTGAATCACCACCCCAAACTTGAAACATACTTGTCCTCAAGTATGCTCCAACTCAAGCTCTCTACAATTTTTCCACAATCAAGAAATGACAAATGCAATGTAAAGGATGATTATTGCTGAATGGGATCAATAGTGACTAAGTACATGAGTTCCACCTCTCTCCTCTCCTACTTTCACAAACCAATCATGAAAAGAGCCCAAAGCATGTGAACTTCAAATATAGTGCATAAAATGCACAAGCTATCCATATTTCTTTCATGTATTTCTGAGTAGACCGTTTCATGAGTGCATTAATCAAGGATGACTAGGAGTGATGTTTCACCTGCATGCTTTCAACCTTATATTTCAAATCACACCAAAGGACCCACATGAAAAGGGAAAAATGAGCTAGGTTTGATGTTTCCTAGATCAATGGGTATGAAAATGGAAGAAAGGATTGTGGTAAGATTTTGGAGTGATATTACATAGAGCACTCTTATTTTCTTTATTTAGATGCCCTTAAACGGGAGCATCTTTCATTTTCTTTTTGCATTTTTTTTCTTTTTCTTTACCCTTGGAGTAGATAGGGCACATGATGATGAGAGTGAAGTAGTGAGATGTAGATGTGGCCACCCCAAACTTTTGGAGGTGGCCATGGATGATATGTACACTTTGGCATCCTTTCATGAGGTGGAGGGGTAAGAAGATGGTGAGTGAAGAGTCATGTCAAAGAGGGGTCATTGGCTTGATTCTTAACATAAGGTCTCCTGCATGAAAATTAATCCAACACTTCATCCAACAATATCACGCCACATGAATGAACAACCTGAAATTGATACATCTATCAAGTGATTTCATAGGCACTAAGCGCTCATAGCTTGCTCAAGTCACAATTCAACCAAAACATTCACAAACATAAGAGAGGTGGTGCGCATGTAAAAAGTTAAGAATTGATACCATTTAGTAATAAATAATCATAATTCACTTGCATTTGTCAAAGGTCATCATTTTAATCCAAAAAGTAGAGATTGGGTTGAAACACACTTTTAGGCAAGAAATCTCAAATTTTGGCAAAATTGGCCAAAACGGTGCCAAGTTGCCTTCAATCACATCTAAGCCTATATTATTGAACTTACAGCAGTAAACAAGCAAATCCTAGCTAAAAATGCAAAAATTACCAAAAAAATCTACATGATATGCAATGCATGGAAAAAAGAGCAAATTTTTTGAAAATTACACAAAAATGACAAGAAAGCAAACTATATGGCATGCAAGTATGCAAAGCAGGTAAACTCTAAACTAGTTAGCAAAAACAAACAACAAGTAATCAGATGAGATAGGGAATCAAAAAATAAGATGAGAACTGAGGGCTTACCGCCCTACCACCCCAAACTTTTGAATCATGTTGTCCTCAGCATGAAACTAAAGCTTAGGAATGATAGGGTAGAAGTCATGGTTGTGGAGGTGGTGGTCCTCCCTGTGGTGGGGGTGGTGGTAGTAATGTCCCCAGTAGTCTGGCTGTGGAGGCGGGTATGTCTCCTGGTAACTAGAAAGTGATCCCCAGAAATCCTACCCCCATTGAGGGTTCCTCTACGCATGTGCATACTGATAGTGGTACATGTGGTTAACCTGATGATGCATCTGCTACTGATCTAACCACATGGACTGTTGTGTCTGCTGAATTGCCTCCAACTATGCATGAATGGCTGACATTTCATATGCATTTGTTGGGGGTGGATGCACATCAAAGTCCTCCCCTCTCAGTCGTGTGTGGCGTGGCTTCTCAAAAATGTGTTGCTACTCTAGCACATTTGTCTCTCCTCCTTCGTCTTGTAAGTCCACGTTTGGTGTAGTGAAACCCTCTCTTGGATGATCCTCCTCATATTGTGCTATCACCTCATAAAAGTTCTCCAGTAGCCCCACATCCATGAGTAGGGGGTGGCGTGGTATGGGAGCTCCAAGGTGATTTCAGGGTACCCGAGGTTTAGAACATAGATGATTTTGCTATCTCTAAGGGAGATCATTTGGGACCTAGCAAGATAGTTTAGATCAACATATTTGCTTCCTTCTATATTGGTAAGCCTATCTAGATTGCAGCCCACTGCCTTTTCCATTGTGGTGATAAGTCCCCCCATGATGAATGGACTTTTACTCTTGGAGGGAATTGTCTTCAAGTGGTCAATCACCATGGAACCTATGTTTACAAATCCCCTACTTGCAATTGTGGCCATAACAAACAAATCCTTTTGCGAGCAACGCCCTTGATTGTGATAATGGCCAAACAAAGTGTTTGCTAGGACCTTATGTAGGTATCTCATGAAGGGGTTGTTGTAAATCTTACTGGTCGTTGATTTTCCTAAAGAGAAGTAGCTTGACCAAAAATTGTCTTCCACATCTTAGAGTAGTCTACTCTACCACTCTTGTTAAGTCTTCCTTCATTGAATTTCTTTGCCATTTCTGAATCGGGGATGAAGATAGCATTGATTTGGGAAACTTTAAGCACATGTGTAGAGTTGTTCAGCTTGAACCTGATGGCATCTTCTCCTTGGTATTGTACCTTCTCCAAGGGTGCAAAGAATTCATGAGTCAGCTCCAAGTAGGTTTCTTCAACCTCACTCAAGATCTTGTACAACCCACATTGTTTCATTTTACCCTTGAATGTGTAGTTGATCCCTAGAGCTTGAACGGTAGTCATACATACATATCTAGTCGGGATCACCCTCCTTGTCAAGCACTCGGGGTGGAGAGGCCTCATCACAGTTTTTCTTGCTATTCCTCTTCCATAGGTGGATCCCTCTAATTGCTTTCCCACCCATTTCAACTTGTCCTCTTCTAACCTGGACACAACGTCCACTGATTCAGCTTTCATCTCCTCACTTTTAATATCATCTTCCTCCTCTTCTATATAAGTGTGTGACCCTGAACTTGTGTCTAAGTTCAAGGGCACCCTCTAATAGCTTGCACTAGGTCGAGCCAAGGAAGTGAAGTGTCTTGTTGGAGCTGGTCGTGGCAGTAAGCGCGAGGAAGATGCATCATTTAATTTCTTAGCTTTCCTCTCGCGAACTGGTGCATCAACATTGACGGAGTCCACTATATTTTCCATCTCTTCTTCTTCCTCCTCCTCCTCCTCTTTAGGGTTGTCGTAGCTTGGATCCAAAGTATGGTTGCTGGAGGAGGAGTAGTGTCGGGAGGCGCTCATCGATGCCAACTATCTAAAGGATCGGGAAATAGAATTTGACATAGACGAAGCAATGCTAGACTACTGTGAATGGGAGGTTTGCTTGGATCAACTTTTGCCTCTAGTGAGGATGTCCATCATCTTCTCTACTCCCTTCCTAATTTCCTTGATCGTGTTCTTCATATTTGTAAGGTTCTTCAGTGAAAATGAATAAGAACAGCACTAAATGTGCTTCTGGGTTGTAGGGGTGGATTATCCTTGGAGATGGAGAAATAGATGGTGATGGAGGGTGGAAAATGAAGCTTGAGGTTGGGGAAGATGATTGGGGACCAAGGGGAACTCAAATCCAGAGTTTGGGAGCAAGCGGAGTTGATTTGGGGTGAAGGAGGGTCTCCCTAATTGCCAGGCTGTGCGGAACAACCATTCTATTTCACAAATTTGTATTTTGGGTCGTGCTGGCTCGGGTGAAATCGGGCGACTTAAGTGTTGGATCTGGGCCAGCACGACAGTTCTGGTGGGATGCCAGCATGGTCATTCTGGCCAGCACGGTCAAGCTACCCGTGTCTAAAACTAGAGTTTTCCCTGTTGAAATCTAACTTAGCCAGCACGACCGTTCCACTCCAGCATGGTCGTTCTAGCTGGGTGCCAGTACGTCCATTCTGGCCAGCACGATCGTGTTTCCAGAGGCCAAATCTTGCATTTTCCCTATTGAAAACCATCTCTTCTAGAACGGCCATTCCACACCAGTACGGTCGTGCTAGGCTCTGTCAGTTCAAAAATCTCCAGAAATTATCAAATCATTTCATCATTCATCATCCAATTATCTTGAATGATTCCTTTGATGTTGTATCAACATTTTTCACTGAATGTGCCTCATTTCTCAACTTGCACCTATTTCACATGTCATTTCATCAAAACTAAAACAAAAACTATCAAGCACAAGTGTGAGTGTGTGTGTGTGTTTTCAAGTTTGTGTAAAAATAAAGTAAAAGTATAAAAAATGAGAGGTTGGGCGAAAATTTCCCCAAACCTAGGTGGGTTGCCTCCACAAGCGTTGAGTTTATTACCTTCAGCTTAGCTTCTTGGTGATTCTTCATTCATTCATCCATTTGGCATTCTCATGTGTCCATTCTTACAAAACATGCATCGCTCATTTACACTCAGTCTATTTTCCTCATCCCTTTGATTACAATAATCATCATCAATTGTTCCATCTTGATCTCCTTTTCTCAAATGATGATCTGGACTTGTGAAGTGATCATGTCCAATATCCATATCTCGGACCCTCCTGGTTGGGGTTTTGTACATGTTGATCTTGATCTTCATGTCCATGAATGAAATTGTCATGGTGCCACTGCGTACATGAATCTCAGCATCGGTTGTATATAAGAACAGCCTTCCCAAGATAATGAGAATCTTCCTATCCTTCGGCTCCATATCAAGTACAATGAAATCTGTAGGGAACACTATGTCTTTCTCTTTGTCTATCATCACCAACACATCATCCATTCTCCACCTAGGCACTTTTATGGATCTATCCACCAATTGGAGAGAGCAATGTGTCAGCTTCAACTTGCCTAAGCCCAGCTCAACATAGACATTATATGGCATCAAATTCGCACTAGATCCCAAATCAAGTAAGGACTTGTCTATGTGATGTCTCCCTATATAGCTAGGTATGAGTGGGGATCCTGGGTCTTTTCTCTTCACGGGAAGTGAATGTTGTATGATGGATCTCACTTGTTCAGTTAATTTCACTTTCTTTGGAATTATCCACGTTGACCTTCTCTTCATAGTGCATAGGTTCTTGAGGAACTTGGCATATGATGGGACTTGATTGATAGCATCCAAGAGTGGAATGTTCACCTTCACTTGATGAAACACCTCAAGAATATCCACATTGTGCCTTTGCCTCCTCTTCATTTCTGGTGGCTCATCTAGTGCTTCAATGAATGGAGGATCATTGGATTTTTCCTTACTTGCATCAATGTGAGGTGGAACATTAGGGATGGTGGGACTTGAAAATGGAGTATGAGGTGGAGCACATGGTATCCCAAAATCAACAGGATGTATCACTGAATCATCTTCGGCAATTTCAATCACAGTATCACCACTTGGCTACCTTCGCTTTGCTTTGTCAACCTTTCTTTGACTTGCAGGTTGC
This sequence comes from Alisma plantago-aquatica, assembly GCA_963693085.1. Taxonomy (NCBI): domain Eukaryota; kingdom Viridiplantae; phylum Streptophyta; class Magnoliopsida; order Alismatales; family Alismataceae; genus Alisma; species Alisma plantago-aquatica. Next base: position 713,383,822 of record OY856411.1, on the reverse strand, counting down.
TCAAGAGATTTTCCACTCCTTAGAACTATCACAGCACTACCTTGCTATTGGTGGAGAGGGGGATCTAGTTGTGGTTGTGGAGGAGGTGGATATGGATGTTGAAATTGAGATGGAGGGGAGAATTGAGGTTGTAAGGTGAATTGTTGGGAAAATGGTGGTGATGGAGGTGGAGGTGGAGTATAAGGATTGGAGTCTCCTTGAAAATGGTAGATGGTCTACACTTTCATGGGAGGCAGACTATAGAAAACTTGATAACATGGCATTGGTCCACTTGCTTCATGGTAGCTCATGATGGGTTTTGAAAACAACTTTTCTTCTTGGAGAGCAATTATGGAAGATAGCTGCTCTACTTTCTCTTCTAGCCTTGCAACATCTTTTTGAACATCTTCAAATATTTTAAATCTAGAGAGAACCTCTTCCTCAAACCTTGAGCTATATTTTGGACTTTGTGGCTCTTAGTAGCTATAGGAGTGAGGTGTCTTCTTTTCTTCACCATAGAACTCAATAGAATTGACCGGGTGGCAAGGAACATTTGTCACATGGTTCTTTTATGAAGCTCACCATGTCACCAAGAATCTTCATCACTTGCAGTCTTGAGTCATTATGAGTAGGAGGTGTCACACCAAAGGCATAGTCCCTGTCATTCATCATGCTAGAAGCTCAAATTCTTGACCCTTCATCCAACTGCTCAAATAAAGGCCATATCTCCTCAGGTGGCCTAGCCATGAAAACTCCTTCACAAGAATAATCCATTGTTGTCTTGGTCCTTTAGAGATAAAATGGAGTAGAATGATTGAACTATTCTCCACAAAGGGATCTCATGGTGTGGGTACTCTCTCAAAATCTTCTTAAAACTCTCCCATGCATTGTGGAACTGCTCATTTCCCATTTGACTAAAACTTGTCACGGCACGCCACATTTGTGTTAACCTTACTATAGAGTAGAATTGTCTCAAGAAGGTATTCTTCATTTTTTCCCAACTCATGATGTCCCTTCTTGGGTCATACCAATCTTTGTCTCTATCTCTGAGGGAGAAAGAGAACAAGGTCAACATATTGTATCATCACTAGCCGTCAGCATCCTGAAGGTGGAGCATACTTCAAGAAAGGAGTCCAAGTGCTTGTACGGTTCTCACTCTCCGGGTCGTAGAAGATGGGTAGGAGCCCAATAAGACCTGGCAGAATAGAGAACTGCTCCCCTGCCATTTGATCAACCCTGCTAGAAATTGGTGATTTATAGTTTCTAGGCATGAAGTAGTCTTGAAGTGGCTTTTGGGGTGCATTTGGCCTTCCATCTTGTGTTCTCCTGAGTGACTTGTCACATGTACAAATCATAATCAAACAAAAGAGGACAAGTTAGAAAACCAATATGCACAAAGAATGCAAAAAATAAAGAATAAATGATAGCAACGATGAGGGCAATAGGAGAAGTCAAAGCAAAACTAACTAGCTAGGATGAGCGCCTTTCTCCCCAGCAATGACGCTAGAAAGCTTGGTGCATCTGAGCCAGAGGTGCACACTAACCAGTTAGGTTTGATTAGATGCACCCCATGGAACTCAAACACATAGATGGATTTACTTTCAAATTTATAATGACCTACACTCAATACAACCTACTTCTACTAAAACACTATCCTACAAGTGCACGGGGTCGTGTCGTAGTATAGGTAAGGCGGTAAGTATAGAGTCGATCCACAGGGAGAAAAGGGGGGGACTAGAGATAGGTTTGTTTCATTATGTTCTTACTGTGGAGACTAGGGTTAAGGGTTTGCAAGTTGTTTTGATTATTAAATGAAGTTGGGAAAGAAAGAAATACAAGCAAGAACAAAACCTAAGCTAACCCTAGACAAGATTAAGACTAATTAAGCAGGAAAAGACCAAGCTAGGTATGAAAAGGCAAATTACACTAAGGCAAGCAAGAGAAGGCAAAAGAGCAATTAAAGACCTAAGCTAACAAGAACAAAGCAAGAACAGGGCAAGAAGCTATCTAAGCAAGAAATTATCTAATTAAGCTAAGCTGGCACAAAATTAGGGTTTTAAGCAGTAAAGAGATGTGTGGAATATTTAGGGATATGAAATTGTCAATGAGGTTGGGATGATAACATGCAAGCATTACTCATCCATTTAGATTATCCAAACCAAACAACTAGCTAGAGACTAATGAATTGAGCTAAGCTACTAACTGGTCATAGATAAGATAGGATATGTATAGGGGAACTAGTTCCTAACAGCTCCTATTACCCTTACGAGGATCAATTGGGTTAGGTTTTAGGTTCAATTCAATTAGAGTCTAGTCAAGTCTAGGTTTCTAGATTAAACATTCCTAGGGAAATTAGGGTTCGAGGGTAGTAATAAGGAGGTGAAACCATAAATAGTCAATTTCCCTATATTCCTGGGTGATTTCACACACAAACCAATAAGAAATTCATGGAGAATAATATGAAAATAAAATATAATCATTGCCAAATGAATTCATAAAGTTTACATATCATTTTCCCCCAACATGATATCAAAGTAACATAATCTCCCCCAAATAGCCCACCAAAAGGGACCTAGCTACTCATGGAAATGGAAAATACAAAAAGAAAGGAGAAAGAGGTAGGAGAAGCCATGGAGCTCAGTGTAGATGGAGCAATCCTCCTCTCCAGCTACTGCAAGACATCCTCCTCTCTCCTCCAAGGTGTAAGGGTTTGGAATGAAGGGGATTATGGGTAGAAACTAGGGTAAACTAGTGTTTTGGTGGTGGAAATAGTGAAATGGAGTGGAATGGAGGTGGACATGGAGTGGAATGGATAAGGGGAAGAAATGGGGAGCTAGGAGGTGGTGGAAGGTATCTAACCTCATGCTCGAGCTTCCACCTAGGTATATATAGGTGTGGGGGAAGCACTAGGTTAAGTAGGGGTAGTATGGGAAAAGCAGTGCAAAAGTAGCCAGTTTTTTTAGGTAGCATGACTGTAGTGGTCACCACGGCCGTGAAGGGGTGAGAACGGTCATGGTGAATGGGAACAATTGTGATGATTTAGGTGAAAAATCATAGGGAATAGGTCACTTTTGTACTGAAACTGGAACGGCCGTGGTGGGGTAGGGGTAGCATGGTCGTGGTGGGTACCACAGCCGTAGTGGCTTGAATTTCATTGCTCATTCTCAGGTCCACGACCATTCTCTCTACAGGTACCATGAACGTGCTACCCCGCATGAACGTTCTGGAGTTGGTGAACCACGACCATTCTGTGGTACCACGACCGTGGGAATTTCTGCACAAAACGAGCTTTGAAAATGTTGATTTTGCAAGTGTCCTAGCACAGCCGATTTGTGGTACCACAGTCGTGTTGGTCTCTTAATCAACACTTTGACTTGATTCTTTGGATTTTCTTGGACATCTTTGCTTTAATGGATCTTTGACCACTAGGGGTAGGTTGAGGGAGCATCAAACTTCACTTTGGGTCTCTCCAAGGGTAGAGAAACCCTAGGATCATTCCTTCTCTCTCTCTTCCATCAAGTGTGGTTCAAATGCTTGAAAGCATACAAATAATGTCCATAATTGCATTTTACACAAATATGCATATTAAGGGAAATAACATGTAATCTAATAGGTATAGATGTGATTAAAATGCACTATGACACAATATGAAGCCCTCAAATAGGGTTGAATCACTAAGTTTTGTTTTTTTAAGTATCAGGCATGTAGCATGATGCTCGGCTGGTCAGCATGATGTAGAACTTGCAGTTCTTAATTGTAGGCTAACAACATCATGTGAGTTCAACTTAACAACATGCCACCAAACCTACAATAACAAACATAATATGCACATAATTTTATTCATTCTCCAATTCTATTTCATCATATATGCAACCATAATTCATTCATCTTCACATTCATTCACACACATATTACTTCATTTACATATATACCAATTGAATTCCTCATGGCATGTAGAAACACTCATTTGTTCATCTTCACATTCACACACATGTATATAGATCATCATTCACATACGGATGCATCAAACTTAGAGTTGCAAGAAGTCATAAGCATCACATGTATAATAGAATTTATGACATCAAACTTTAGAAAAAATCATTCTTCTACATCCCAATCAAATTCAAAGGTCACTTCCCTTTTAAAGGCTTATGCTCACTGTTCTTGTGTCTCATCTAGTTGTTCTCTCATATTGGATGTGTGTACATCTACTAGCTTTTCTAGCATATCGAAGTCTTTCATTTTAAATACCTATAAAGATAATAGCGTATATAATTAAGTTTGATATGTTCATATTATCTAATGAGACTATATACTTATGATTATCAAGACTATATATATGGATTACATTATGTATCTCGTCAATGTCTACTACCGCATATCTGACAATCATGTCCACATACTGCATCACATAGTATGTGAATGCCCAACTGTTGTCTTGTACATAACACTATAAATTTCAACATACAAAATATACATAAATAAAAGTATGCATAGTTGGCATAAATATGCATTGGAGTCAGAAAACTACCTCAACATTCTCCCAAACTATCGCTTTATTTTTTTGTGTTCACCTTTCCTCTAGCTTTTTTGAATTATTTTATAGTCCTATACGTTAATGTAACACATTGAATTGACATTAGTAAATAGTCATGTAATATATATATATATATATATATATATATATATATGTATGTTAGCGAATATAAATATAAAATTTACTCATGTGAATAATGCCTTTTTCAAATTGTGTCCCCCGTCATCTATTTTGTCACCCTTAGGATCTAGATAATAAACAGTTAGCATCGTGGGGACAACAACCAATAACACCCAATGGTTATTCATGAGTGATAAGAAGGAAAAAAAATATAACTCAAAATCCATAATGAAATGTAATTTCTTAATTCAAAATTATAAGTGAAGTAAGTAAACTTACCCAACATTGTGTGGATCTAATATCACGCTCTTTTTCTTTTTATCAAAATATTAAAATGTGGTATAGCAGTATAGGGTAACATATGTAAGGTCTTTAATTACACGACTAATTAGGGATGGAACTAGAAATCCTACAAGGGTCGATGAAAACTCTATATGAACCCTATGTAAGTGGCTGCAAAACATATATCATGTATACATTAATATATAAGAAAATAGATCACCATATATAAGATCTCACCGTATCCAAAGTTCTGTCACAGATGTATTCAACCAAGCATAATGAAACAACTCCAAAACATCTTGTAGAAATATACTAGTATCATAACATTGACCTACAGTGTCCTCCTTAATAGAAACCATCATAGGCGAATCTTCTTCATGTTTGCCTATAAATAGTGCCATACCCCTGCATTAGTGATCTATCGAGTCTAATAGGTCATGTGCAAGCCAACGAGGTAATTAAGGAGGAGGTGGAGGAGGACAATATCTAAGGGGTTTCTTAGGCCCTATGTCCTGCATATATATAATTTCATATCAATTTTCATGTATATACACATACAAATATAATTTCATATCAATTTTCATGTATATACAGATAAAAATGTAATGCAAATGTACCATACATCATGATCAGTATAGATAACTCATGCTTTAGGCCATGCGACCATGCCGCCTTCTGCTTCACCTATCATCTTAGCGTCGGGGTGGTCATATGGCAATGGATACTTCTTCTAAGCTTTGTAGACAAGCCTCGGGCACACACAAACCACATCATCGAGTAGTGGAGCACCATGAAGTGTGGCACCTACAAGGGGTGGGTAAGCCTTTCCCACAACAACGTACATATTCTTGTGATTTTAGACGACATAGCCTCAACCCTACAGTTCTCCAAGTACACCGACGTAGATGGGAAAATGTCCACCAACATATGTACTTAGAGAACAAATGGGGAAGTACTGAGGAACATCTTGAAAACTGAATATACATTATACACTTACATCCTAAGTGAGATTAAGTGTTTAAGAATATTCTCAAACTAGGGACTATCTAAGATTTACTCCTAATGAGTAAATCTCAGACGGGTTTCTAGGCCAAAAAAATACATGTATGTTGTCATTCCTATACCTATGATCCTAGTTTCATTGTTCATATCCTAGGTTTAATGTAACATCATTTAATTTAATTCATTCTTTCATTTGGATTAGTTAATCAAGAGAGAAAGCAAACATTAATATTAATTAAGAGAACTAGATCAACCACCTTGATTTGATATTCTTGACTAAATCTTTGAAAAGTGTCCCTCAAAGAGGTCCTAATATTACAAATAATGTATGAAATAATTTACAATAGCACATCTTGTAATCTTAATCATACCCTAGTCTAGGTACCATATTCTATAACATTGATTTCAACATCTCCAATGTATATGCATGTTCATCATCAAGATAATCATTGCACATAAATTATTCATGACCTAGGGAGGGAGATATGACCTAAGGTAAATTAGAAATTAAGTTTAACAAACTAAGGAAAGAAGGACAATTACACTAACTAAGATATAGTAGTCATGATTAACACTAATCAATGCAAGAGCAATAAGTAACTAACCATAAAAAAGTGATTCACTATTAACAAGGTAACTACAATAGTGGGTTGTTTGGGGGATATGTAACCTTCAACCATGTTTAAGGGCCATATTCATGCACATACATCCAATAATTAATCTATGAAACAAAACAACAAGGAGTAATGTAGATTATGAATCACATCCTATTAGTTGGCCATGAGTGACATGGTGGCATAGGGGATCTATCTTACCTAGCATTAGGGGAAGTAGGCACCTAATCTCACTAGTAGAAGCTCCATAAGAAGCTTCATAGACCTAGGTGGTGGAAGCTAGCTCATGCCCAAGCTCCTCAGGCAAGCACAACAAGAGTGGTTGGGGCTGGAGGAAGAGTGACGGCTGGAGGAAGAGCGATGGGCTGGCAGCGGCAACAGTGGATTGAGAAGCTGGAGCGGGGGAAATCGCCAGAGACCTAGGTGGGAATTGCGATGAAATAGAGATTGGGAGAAAGTTTGTTTTGCGTGGGTGCTATTTAGTTACCCATAGTTGTTAGTTTTTTAGAAAAACTAACAATTAAATACATAGTCATCGGTTAATCATACAAAACCGATGATTAACTCCTTAACCAAATAAAAAATAGACCTCGATTTAAAGCCATAGTCGTCGGTTCATAGAGATACTGACGATACATTTTGGAGATAGTCATCAATTTTGTCAACCATAACCGATGACTAGTTCCATATCCAAACAAAAAAAATTGACCTAGGTTTAGGGCCATAGTTGTCAGTTGGTAAAAAAATCAATGAAACAGTTTAAATATAGTCGTCAGTTACTTTTGATATTAATAAATGACTAACTGCATACCGAAACAAAAAATTGACCTTGGGTTAGGGGTATAGTCGTCGATTTAGCAAGAAAAACTGACAACAAAGAAGCAGTTTGGATGGAAAATATTTTCATAGGGACATGGTATGAAAACACCTAGTCATCGGTTTCTTCAACAAAATCAATGACATAGACCGATCACCAATAAAAAATTTGAGTTTAATCAAACTTAGTCGTCAATTATTTATTAGACCCAACAACTAACAAGGGATATTTTTTTTCATCGAGACATGGCACGAACTCATTGTTGTCGGTTATTTATAAAACCGATGCCGAACTGGAAATTTTGGAGGCAATTTTTTTCCTAAAAATTTGTATTTTGTGGGCAGTTTTAGACGTCGGTTTCTATGAAAACAAACCAACGTCAAAGTGAAAGTCGTACCCATGTCTTTTCTAAATCAGCAGGACTTCATATATGGTGATGGTTGGCGTGAAGAACTGACGTTGTTGGTAGATTGGTGTCGGTTTTTCTAAGAAACCTACGTCAGTAAAAGTGACATTAAATGTCAGATTTGTACTAGTGATTAAGGTCATTTTCTCATCAACACTATCTCTATCACAAAACTAAAAATTAAATTGACAATTTCCAAATATTGCATTGCATATAAAAAGAATCGAATCTTCCAATGTGTGATTGATGAATGCTCTTCTAACTCATGTATACTTGAAACACTATATATCATGATTAAAATAACAATTCTGGAAATAGTGAACTTGTCAAAATGGTGTGTCTCATTTCCATTGTGAAAACAAAATTGATATAAAAACTAAAATGGAAAACCCCAAAATTCAGGTTTTATCCTTGAAATTAGTTTTATTAGATATTATTTTTTCCTTGGATAGGTATGATCTTTTAATCCAATTATGAAATGGCTTTTCTATGCTTTTATTTATTAATATGCTCTTTTAGTTTCTATGTCACTTTATTCTCTATCATCCACACAATCTCCTCCTATATTATTTTTAGATCCCACAAACATATTGGATTTTACCACAATTCCCTATACATCAACATGCACCTAAATCTTGTGGAGGCTCATTCTCCCAACAATCTAGACCATCTTTACCCTTGATTTTAATATGGAACCTAATAAGTACCTCAAAAATATCCCTTGGTCACCCATTCATTATCCCTTGATGTAATTTCTCATATTCTCATCTTAAATCTTTTAATCATTGGTTTTCCATCTGGTGAGTTTCAAGCCTTTTCTCTATGTGCTTTGGGTTCCTAGGAACTTCATCAACAATTTTGTATTTTATGATAATGTGTGATTTACTACATTGGTGGTTTACAATTTCTAAAGATTTATGTGGTTTTGACAAGTTTTTCTTACATCTCTAGCCAGCTCACAATCTCTTTTTTGGGGGGAAATCGGGAGGCTCTCTATTCATCGCACCCTCCTCTTACACACAAATTTAAAAAAAAATAGAAATGAGCATTGATTGTAGTATTAAACATGGTAGTACTACTACTGTTTGCATATTGGGGGTTATTGTTGCTTGTCTCTGAGAGCATATTGATTGCACATTGCCAATCTCAAGATAATTCTGCTTCTTGGTACCCGCATTCCTCTGCGATCATCAAAGCTAACTTGATGGCCCAAATTTCTACCTGCAGCACATCGTGTGTCATTCCTCTTGCAGCTACACCTCCTATCCATCGTCCCTCAGCATCTCTTGCTACAATCACAGTAGTAGCATGGCCTCATTTAAAGGCAGCATCCATGTTAAGTTTAACACAGTTCTCTCGAGGCCCTTTCCATCCATCTTTCGGTATCTCTTTCATTGGTATCCTCGATCCATCTACCTAAGTTTCCAGGATAGTTTTCTCTCAATTTATAGAGTTCACGATATGGAGGGGGTGAGTGGATTTATTTTCAAACACCTTGGTGTTACGGGCCTTCCATATGAATCAGCATGCTAGAAAGTATGTTTTGACATGATTGTTGTTTTGTTTTAGATTCCACTTAACCCAGGTTGTCAATCTTGTTTCATTATAGAATTGGCTCTTGTCAACACCATTTAGTATAAGTGTCCATATATCTTTGACCTCTAGGCAGTCTCTGAGTGCAAGTAACACAGTTTTTGCTTCCTTCCTATACATGGGGTAGAGATTATCAGCTGTCATTTTCCTTCTTGCGTAGTTGGCATTGGTTAAAATTGCGTTATGACTCACAAGCCACATAAACATTTGGTTTCTGGCCAAAACCTTTGCTTTCCAGATTTTGGGCCATTCGCCTTCGCAAGTAATATCCTTCGAGCTTCTGATAAGGTTGTAGGCTGATTTGGTTGTGAAGGTTCCATTGCTGGAGTGCATCCAAGTAGTACGTCGGGTTTCGGGGTGCGAGTAGGCGGCTTTATACACCCAATCTCCTCTATCGTGCTTTTCTACAACCACTCCTCCAAGAACTTCCTATCCTAGCTCCCATTTTCCAACACCATGATGCTGACCCTTAGGTCTGTGATATCAGGTGGTACTAGTTGTGTAGCTTTGTCAATCAATCTCCCTTCCTTGGGTACATAGGTATCCATCCAGAAGTGTGTATTCTCTCCATTGACAATGGTGAGATAGGAGTTCTTCTCTATCAGCTATTTACTCTGAATCGCTGCTTTGCCCAAACGTGAGATATGTCCATTGGGTCTGCCATTCGATTGATGGAGTTTTTTCTTCATGGCCTGACTCTAAAGGGATGTATTTCCACTGCATATGTTCCATGTGTTCTTGAGGATGAGGGCTTGGTTCTAGTCTCTCGTTTTTTTGATTCCTAGTCTTCCATGAGCTTTTCTCTCTGTGACTTTGTCCCGTGATACCAATGAAATAGGCTTATGAGTGCTCGTGCCTCCCCATATGAATCGACGAATAGTAGCATCAATCATGTCATACAGGTTAAGGGGAAGGACCGCAGTTTGCATGGTATATGTAGGTATGGTTGTCAAAGTGGATTTTTCCATGCAGACTCGACCTACCAGAGATAGGCTTTTCACTGACCAAGCATTGACTATGCTATCTATTTTCTCCAAGATTTCAATGTAGGTATGACTAGTGACCCTCAGGTGGATGATGGGAACTCCTAAGTACTTCCCTATATTTGTTGCTTCCTCAAATCTGCTATAGTTGCATATGGCCCTCCTGGTGCTCCGATGGATGCTCCTGGAGAAGAAGATTCGGGTTTTGTTGATGGAGATCACCTGCCCAGATGCTAATTTCTAATGCGTTGAAGCAGTCCATGATTGTTCTTATATTTTGGGTCATGGCTTGAGCAAAGAGAATCAAGTCATCCACAAAGTAGAGGTGTGCTATTTTAAGTTTGCTGCCAGGAATTCTAATTGGGGACCAATCTTTCCGACTGACTCTCTCTTCTATCATATGACTAAGTCACTCCAAATAGAGAACAAATAAATACGGGGACAGAGGATCTCCCTGACGGAGGCCCCTAGTGGCCTTGAAGGTTGCAGATGTATTGTCGTTCCAGTTTATCATTGTATCACCTCCTTTGATGGAATTCATCACATGCCTCCTGATGTTGTTCAGAAGTTCCAGTTTCTTCAAGGTTTTTGCGATGAAACTCTAGCTCATAAAGTCATGTGCCTTTGTTAGATCAATTTTTATCACCATCATTTTTGGGCTTGTGATCTTCTTCATATTGTTAACAATTTCTTCTACAAGCACGGCGTTGTCCATGATATTCATGCCTGGTATGAAGCTACTTTGTGTGGGAGAGATCCAGTGTGGTAGCCAGGTCTTGAGGTGTTCAACCACAACTTTAGAGCAAAGCTTGAGACACACATTGTTCAAAGAAATAGGTCTAAAATGCTTGCAGGTTTCTGGGGCTTTGCATTTAGGAATTAACACTATGGAGGCCTGACATAGCCTTTCGTCAAGCGTGTTGCCACTAAGATCTTGCGATATTACTCTCCACATAGATTCCTCCATAGTGGCCCAGTTATTTTGCAAAAAGTGTGTAGTAACTCTGTATGGTCATGCGGCCTTATAAGGATCCATGTTCTTAATAATAGCAATAATATCACCCTTTGTTTGTGCTTTAGAAATGGCCAGTCGGTCCTCTTGGTTCAATTTCAGAAATCTAGCTGGAATGTCATTAAATTTCTGAGGATCAGTATGATCAGGGGTGGTGAAGATTTATTGGAAGTAGCTGGTGACCAATTATGCAAGAGCGGTAGGGTCCGACACCCATTCACCATCTTCATTCTTGAGTTTCAGTGTGGCATACAAATCACACAAAAAAACATGATTTACTTAAGCGGAAGCGTTCGTTAGCAGCGGATTAACAAAAATCACTAAAACTTAAAACCTTTTTATAAAGAGATGCAATTCTAGGAAACTCTTTTCAACAAAAACCAAAGTATTACATATACATTCTGGTCCACAAGTACATGCCATGTACCATATCCTCTCAAGGATTACATACATCAATTGCTATGTTAAGTCTACACATGAGCGGCGTAAAAACATTGAGGCGTTAAGCCAAAATCTCAGATCAATTCATTAAACCAACTACTGACTCCTAGGACCTGAGAGTACAGAGACGACACATAGGACTCATATCTACAAGAACCGACAGTCAGTATCTCCACCTGAGATGTTACTACTGTCCCTGATGTTGCTGTCCTTTCCCTGATGTAGGGTTTCTGCCTCTTCCTCCACATCTACCTAAAAAGTTGGATCCCACGGGGGTGAGACAATTGAAATTGTCCCACCGAGAGATATAACTCTCTGCCAGAAACATTATTATTGCATATAAACATTATGAAACTGAGCAGCGGATAAGCAGTTTAGAATATTCTCATCTTTTTAAAGCATTGCAACTATCTATGATAGAGCAATAAATCATTTATTCACTTTATGAGGAATATGAAGAGAAGGTATATCATTTATCCATCATACTATATCAACATCTCAAGCTTATCATGTGATACTCATTATCATGGTATGTCATCCATGAATCATCCTCATTTCTATCTGTTGGCCTCAACCAATCTACTAACCAAATATTGAATTGAACCAGTCATGTGAGTATACATCAACATATTTTGTCCAGGCATTGGACTATGCCAATCCTATGCAAACATTCCAGGTATTTGACTATGCCAATCATGTGCAAACAATCCAGGCATTGGACTATACCAACCCTATGCAACCATTCCAGGCAATGGACTATGCCAATCATGTGCAAACATTCCAGGCAATGGACTATGCCAATCATGTGCAATTATTCCAGGTATTGGGTTATGACCAATCTTGTGACATTATTCCAGGTATTAGGTTATGACCAATCATGTGCAAACATTCCAGGCATTGTACCATACCAACCATGTGCAATTATTCCAGGTATTCGGTTATGACCAATCCTGTGCAAACATTCCAGGCATTGGACTATACCAACCCTGTGCAATTATTCCAGGTATTGGGTTATGACCAATCATGTGACATTATTCCAGGTATTGGGTTATGACCAATCTTGTGCAATTATTCCAGGTATTGGGTTATGACCAATCATGTACAACCATTCCAGGTATTGAACTATGTCAACCATGTGCATCATCACTGAATACCACATCACCTTTACTAGGTATTAAACCTTGGCCAAGCCATCATACTTATTCACATCCTTTATGTAATTCAAGTATTCCTCTTGTCGCCTTTAAGATTATTCAATACACCATAGCCCTTATTTGGCTATAAGCATAAAGCATGCATGATTAAGATTTCATTATTATTATTGTATCCATTTATTATTATTATTATTATGTTACTAAGTTTCCATTGTTTATTTTGAACATTATCATTCCTTTCATGAGACTTTATGAACATCTTGTTACCTCTCACTAGGAAACAACTACTCTCATGGCTCACAAGGCCCATTGTACATCTTGTCACTTCTCAATAGGCAACAACTACTCTCATGGCTCACAAGGCCATTACATATCTTGTCACCTTTCACTGGGCAAAAACCACTCTCATCATTTATCATTAAATGATTATCAACACAAGGTATGAGTTTCTCTCTCATCCTTATCAGAGTATGAATACATCATACTTTATTAACTTGGCTTAACCCCTTTATCAAGGTATGTTAACCTACTTATAAAAATGCATTAAGCTTATTACATCTCAATGTAACAACTATCATGATACACTTTATGTATTACTCATCCAAGTATATTGGATATAGGGTACATCAAGGTGTATCAACCTTGAGGTGTTGAATGTGATATCTATCATGTCTTGATGTATCACTTTCCTCATCACCTTTATCTTACTTAAGTTCATCAACTTATCCTGTATTAGGGTAATTCCCCATCCTAATACTTTATACACCATCTCATCACATATCATGTAATGTATTGTTCATAAGTCACTCATTTGATTTATTCAACCATTACTAATAATATGGTCTCATCTCAGGTTAAGGCATTATTGATATAAGGTTATCCCTTATCAAGAATAGGGTTTCCCTTCATTATCAATTAGGGATTTGCACAACATCACGCTATATTAGGTTTAGGGTTTCCCAATTCATATCAATCAGGGATACTTATCCCTTTACACAAATTAGGGCCAGGTTTTCAAATTAGAGTTTCATAATGCATAGCATCACCCTGGATTAGGGTTTCATATCACATTATCATGTATCAGGGTTTCACATTACATCCTTACCTTGGATTATGGTTTCTTATAATATCTCCCCTAAAATTAGGGTTTCATATGACATCACCCTTAACTAAGGTTTCACTTATCATCACCCTTGATTAGGGCTTCACATGGTATCATCCTTAATTAGGGTTTGTTATAGCTTTTCCCCAAATTAGGGTTTCATGAAGCATCATTTTAAATTAGGGTTTTTCAATATATTACCCTGAATTGGGATTTCTCATATCATCACCCTAGATTAGGGTTAAATCATTACCCTAGATTAGGGTTTCACCTATCATTGCTCTTAATTAGGATTAGGCTCATCAACCTTCTCAATTAGGGTTTCATGATCTCTTTATCAATGATCATACCCTAATTACAAAATTATTCATGTTGAAAGTGTTGAAGCTTATCCACTACATGATCATTAAACATGTAGGAATTCCTCTCTCTCTCTCATCCTCTATAGGATGTTGATTTACTTCAAGATTGGTTAAATTAGGTCAACTTGAATGAAGGATTAACATAGTGTACTGAGATATTGCTTCCATAAGCATAAAAGGTTAACCACTTTAAATGTACTAATCACCTTAGTAATTTAGGGATTCAATCATTGTAATTATCTTTGGTAATCATCATTATCAATCATAAAATCAATTGATCTTTTATAATCTTGAATCTCCAAACGGTTTTGAGTATCTTGACCCTTCAAACGGTTTTTCCCCTTTTTAACCTTCAAACGATTTGAAATTGTTTACCCTTCTAACGGTTTTGAAACCATTTGGTCATCCTAGGTATGAGACCGTTTGGTCTTTAAATGATTTGAAACCATTTGGGCATCTAGCCCTTGAAAGCATTTGAGCAAATATACATTGAAACCATTTGAAAATTTTCCCTTGAAATCGATTGGATGAATTGATCTTGAAACTGAAAGGACCTCCAAATGGTTTGAGACCGTTTGATCCCAAATGGTTTCAAGACCGTTTGGACTCAGCATCCAACTACTTTCAGCATTTGTCCTTCAAACATTTTGGGACCACTTGATCCCAAACGGTCTTGAGACCGTTTGATTCCAAACGGTCTTGAGACTGTTTGGTCTCAATTGGTCTTGAGACCGATTAGACTCAATTATGAAACCGTTTGCACAAGATATAATTAAGGTGTTTGCTTAAGATGACATAATCATCTTCAAGATTCATACCTTCAAAAATTTCAGGGATTCTTGTGGTGATCTCAACAACTTAATCCAAACGAAATCGAGAAAGAAGAAAAGTTCAACATATGTGAATAATTTGCAACAAATAATGACATTTAAGGGTTCAAGTTATATAACCCGCCTTCAAAGCTGAACCCAAGCTCCAAGCTTCATGTCTCCAATGGTTATTGAAGCTTTCTCAACCTCCTAAGGTCCGTCCTCAAGCTTTTGAGTGAAATGAATGGCCCGGGTTGAAGATTGAATGGAGAAAAGAAGAAATCAAGCATTGAATTTCAATTTCCACCATGGAATCAAGGTTGAAGATGACTATGGAGCTTACCTACAGGTTGGAGCACTTTCCTTTTGTTTCTCCTAAGATCCTTTGTTCACGGCCAAAGCAAGGAAAGAAAAAGAATCGAAAAAGTCTTTCATTTGGGTTGGAAATGGGATGTATATAAGGAAATTCAATGAGAGAGAAAGTCTTATAATAATCCTTTGATTTCAAAAATTGGTGCCACATACTCTCATCCATCCCTTGCATACAGATCCATCTTCCCCATCTTGAAATTCCTCTTCATTATCCATGAATTAAAAGAAAGCAAATTAAGCACCTTAACCATTATAATAATAATATCCAAAATTGAGTGGATATTTCTTTTCCTTTTACTAATGGGAGTGGGCTCTCCACTCACTTAGGATATTTCATGGACTTTTCAAGGCACAAGGATTTTCACACTTATGCAAATTCAACCATCTCAATTTTATTTGAAAGACACTTCAATTAATATATTTATTTTTGCATTAAATTGAATTTGGGTTTCAATTATGCCTAAATCTTGATTATTTTAATATCAAGATTCTCTCTCCTCCAAAGAGATTCAAATGAGACGCCCCCTCTGATTTTCTTGTCTCTACTTGATACTAAGAAACATTAGGGACTCTCTAGAAGTGGTATTTTGCATGTTGAACCCTAGGTTTTGGGTAAATTGCACATTACACCAAAACTAGGTTTTAATACACAAACATTGCTTAACAAGCTCTTTCTTGGTGCTCATGCTACCCCAAGCCATACCTCTGCATCATTCTCATTCTTATGATGCTTAAACACTTGAGTAACATTCTATCATGTAACATTTCCAAGTTAACCCCTCAACTTGGGTAATTTGTACTTTAGTCCAAAATAAGTAAAACATTATTTCAACATTATTCAAATAGGACCAAAATTGAAATATAAGTTCCTCTTGAGTCTAAATTACTTTTCAAAATATAAAATCAAGTATATAATTACCTTTATTAATAAAAACATCTAGGATTACAGCATAACCCAGGTCAGGGATGTTACAATTATAAACCCCTAACAAGGATTTCGTCCCCGAAATCCCAGGAAAAAGGGAGACAGATATATTTATTTATTCATCATGTCATCAGGTCTCTTCATGACATCTTAATGTCATGGAGATTCCATAGAACCTTGATCAACACAAAATCCTCCCATACAGGGTCATCATAGAACTTGTCACATAGGACACATACTCTACTATCCTTTTCATTATTGACTGTAAAGTCAACTCTCTGTGTCAGGTAACACTTTTCTTAGTCAAGGAAACATTATACATTCCCTGTTTAATTCAGGTGTCAAACCTTACTAATTCATCACCTTTCTCAACTTATAACTTATGACATGATTCTTGATTATGGGGAGTCTCCCATACTCCTCATTCGATTAAGCATTTTGCTTCCAAAGAGAGACCAGAGTTACATCCTTATTGATGTTATGTTTATGCAAAGCATAAACCCCTAATATATAATGTCCATAGTATTTTTTATAACTAGACTAATTTCACAGTTGGCCATTCTAGGTAACCAACATAAACCATTTCTTCAGATTATTTCATGAACTTTCAATTGTTCATGTATCATTCAATCTTATTTCCTCTTAAGTTCCTTGCCTTCATTATAGAGATTATAGAGATGATTACATAACACCACCTTTTAGAATTATCATTATCATGATTACTAAATCAGGGTATTCCAACCCTTAGTTCATTACTGAACATTATTACTTCTAGGTCTAAGGACCAGGGTATACATTATACTAAACATCCTCTTTTGTTTATAAGTTGATCTATGATTAATTTAGATCTCTCCATATCAATTAAGATGTGGTAGAAATATCCATGCCACATATCAGACTTCATTATGCTCTTTAGATTGTCTCAACATGACTACTTGATCAGAGTAATCAGAAAGATAGCAATCTAAGAGTATCATACTTACCTTACCTTCAATAGATGAATACCTGGACAGGGTGTTTAAGAACTGAAGTTAGGTAGTATGCATTGGTTTTTATATTATGTTTCATCTCTTTAAGTCATACTACTTAGTATATTAAATTTTCTATGGGTGTTTCTATTACATCTCTTCCTTTCATCATGAAGAGAGAAATTTCAAAACATATAAAAGAATATTGGACTGAGTATAAGTTCTCATCCTTCTTATCTCTTTCTCATGTCCTCATAAGATTAATTAAAGGAAGCTCAAAAACAACTACCTTTCTTATAATTAGTAGGCAGAGAGTAGAAAAAGAAATATGATTCAGAGTGAAAAGTTCTATCTTGACATATTACCTCTTACAAGTTATCTAGTAACTTATCTGACTCAAAACATAGAGTTAGTTGTCATCTACTATTACCATTGTCCTCTACTACCAAAGGTAGATGGACCAAACTGTGACACTTGTCTTCCTCCTTGGCCTTCTACTTCATTAACCTGAGGTCCTTGTGGGTTTTGCAGATTATGCCTTGACTGTTGGATCACCACAATATTTCTTCTTGGACATTGCTGCCTAAAATGTCCTATTTATCCACATTTATGGCAAGTTCGGCCCTCACTTGATGACCACTGCATTGATGTACTATATTGTGGTTGAACCGGTGTTACTGAAAATTTCAATTGTCTAGTACCTCCAATCCACTGTTCCTGTGACTGTATAGATTTCCTTTTAAGGTTTGCCTCATGCTTCTTTGTCACAGACCTTTCTATCATCCAGATTAACTCTACAAATGTGGCAAATTTCTCTCTACTTTCTAATGCAATTTCCGAGAAAGACACCTTATCATTCAGTCCTTTCTTAAAATGTTGAATCTTCTCCTGCTCAGTAGCAGTCATTTGAGGACAAAATCATAATATTTCCATAAACCTAGCCTCATATTCATTTATTGACATGGTTCCCTACCGAACCTTCTCAAACTGTGAGATCTTTTCATCTAAGTATGTTCTTGGAAAGTACTTATTGACAAATTCTTGATGAAATTCCTCCCAACCAACCTCTTCATCATTCCTTTTTACTTCTTCTATGGCCCACCAATGGCCAGCACTACCTTTCAAAAGGTATACAGCATGTTTGACTTTGTCAACATCTGGGATACTAAGGATTTTAAAAGCCTTTTCTAGCTCAGAGAGCCATAGATCAGCATATGTTGGGTCAGTTGTCCCAACATATTCTATAGCTCCTACACGATGTAGTCATTCAAAAGTCTTACCAGACCCATGTCCCTCATTGGGAGTTGGTGCCCTAGGTGCTGGTGCGGGCATCCAGTCTGCCATTTACCTCATTGTGGTCATGAACTCCCTAAATAGAGTATGAATTGTTGGGTTTTCTATCATAGCTTCGTCAAAATGGGGATTCTCAGGCACTGGTTCCTCTCTTTCCTGATCCATTGCACCTCCTACTGGTGCAGCAACATTGCTTTCAGCAATGTGATCCTCGTGTTCTCCAAACATCTTTAAGCTATCTCCCTTCTTTTGCACAAGCATAAGTCACTATAAGATATAATGGAGCACACTAGAATAGACTCAACACCTTAGTCCTATGTCTCTGTAGACTCAGCGAACCTAGAGCTCTGATACCACTAAATTGTGGCATACAAATCACAAAAAACATGATTTACTTAAGTGGAAGCGTTCGTTAGCAGTGGATTAACAAAAATCACTAAAAATTAAAACCTTTTTACAAAGAGTTCCAATTCTAGGAAACTCTTTTCAATAAGAACCAAAGTATTACATATACATTCTGGTCCACAAGTACATGCCATGTACCATATCCTCTCAAGGATTACATACATCAATTGCTTTGTTAAGTCTACACATGAGCAGCGTAAAAACATTGAGGCATTAAGCCAAAATCTCAGATCAATTCATTAAACCAACTACTGACTCCTAGGACCTGAGAGTACAGAGACGACACATAGGACTCATATCTACAAGAACTTACAGTTAGTATCTCCACCTGAGAGGTTACCATTGTCCATGATGCTATTGTCCTTTCCCTGCTGTAGGGTTTCTGCCTCTTCCTCCGCGTCTACCTAAAAAGTTGGATCCCATGGGGGTGAGACAATTGAAATTATCCCAGCGAGAGATATAACTCTCTGCCAAAAACATTATTATTGCAGATAAACATTATGAAATTGAGCACAGGATAAGAAGTTTAGAATATTCTCATCTTTTTAAAGCATTGCAACTGTCTATGATAGAGCAGTAAATCATTTATTCACTTTATGAGGAATATGAAGAACAAGTATATCATTTATCCATCATACTATATCAACATCTCAAGCTTATCCTGTGATACTCATTATCATGGTATGTCATCCATGAATCATCCTCATTTCTATCTGTTGGCCTCAGCCAATCTGCTAACCAAATATTAAATTGAACCAGTCATGTGAGTATACATCAACATATTCTGTCCAGGCATTGGAATATGCCAATCCTATGCAAACATTCCAGGTATTGGACTATGCCAATCCTATGCAAACATTCTAGGCATTGGACTATACCAACCCTGTGCAACCATTTCAGGCAATGGACTATACCAATCCTGTGCAAACATTCCAGGCAATGGACTATGCCAATCCTGTGCAATTATTCCAAGTATTGGGTTATGACCAATCCTGTGACATTATTCCAGGTATTGGGTTATGACCAATCCTGTGCAAACATTCTAGGCATTGGACTATCCCAACCCTATGCAATTATTCCAGGTATTGGGTTATGACCAATCCTGTGCAAACATTCCAGGCATTGGACTATACCAACCCTGTGCAATTATTCCAGGTATTGGGTTATGACCAATCCTGTGACATTATTCCAGGTATTGGGTTATGACCAATCATGTGCAATTATTCCAGGTTTTGGGTTATGACCAATCATGTACAATTATTCCAGGTATTGGGTTATGACCAATCTTGTGCATCCATTCTAGGTATGGAACTATGTCAACCATGTGCATCATCACTGAATACCACATCACCTTTACTAGGTATTAAACCTTGGCCAAGCCATCATACTTATTCACATCTTTTATGTAATTCAAGTATTCCTCTTGTCTCCTTTAAGCTTATTCAAAACACCATAGCCCTTATTTGGCTATAAGCATAAAGCAAGCATGATTAAGATTTCATTATTATTATTGTATCCAATTATTATTATTATTATGTTACTAAGTTTCAATTGTTTATTTTGAACATTATCATTCCTTTCATGATATTTTATGAACATTGTGTTACCTCTCACTAGGCAACAACTACTCTCATGGATCACAAGGCCCATTGTACATCTTGTCACTTCTCAATAGGCAACAACTACTCTCATGGCTCACAAGGCCATTACATATATTGTCACCTTTCACTAGGAAACAACCACTCTCATCATTTATCATTAAATGATTATCAATACAAGGTATGAGTTTCTCTCTCATCCTTATCAGAGTATGAATACATCATACTTTATTAACTTGGCTTAACCCCTTTCTCAAGGTATGTTAACCTACTTATCAAAATGCATTAAGCTTATTACATCTCAATGTAACAATTATCATGATACACTTTATGTATTACTCATCCAAGTATATTGGATTTAGGGTACATCAAGGTGTATCAACCTTGAGGTGTTGAATGTGATATCTATCATGTCTTGATGTATCACTTTCCTCATCACCTTTATCTTGCTTAAGTTCAACAACTTATCTTGTATTAGGGTAATTCCCCATCCTAATACTTTATACACCAGCTCATCACATATCATGTAATGTATTGTTCATAAGTCACTCATTTGATTTATTCAACCATTACCAATAATATGGTTTCATCTCAGGTTAAGGCATTATTGATATAAGGTTATCCCTTATCAGGAATAGGGTTTCCCTTCATTATCAATTAGGGATTTGCACAACATCACCCTATATTAGGGTTAGGGTTTCCCAATTCATATCAATCAGGGATACTTATCCCTTTACACAAATTAGGGATAGGTTTTCAAATTAGAGTTTCATAATGCATAGCATCACCCTGGATTAGGGTTTCATATCACATTATCCTGTATCAGGGATTCACATTACATCCTTACCTTGAATTAAGGTTTCTTATAACATATCCCCTAAAATTAGGGTTTCATATGACATCATCCTTAACTAAGGTTTCACATATCATCACCCTTGATTAGGGCTTCACATGGTATCACCCTTTATTAGGGTTTATTATAGTTTTCCCCCAAATTAGGGTTTCATGAAGCATCCTTTTAAATTAGGGTTTTTCAATATATTACCCTGAATTGGGATTTCTCATATCATCACCCTAGATTAGGGTTACATCATTACCCTATATTAGGGTTTCACCTATCATTACTCTTAATTAGGATTAGGCTCATCAACCTTCTCAATTAGGGTTTCATGATCTCTTTATCAAGGATCATACCCTAATTACATAATTATTCATGTTGAAAGTGTTGAAGCTTATCCACTACATGATCATTAAACATGTAGGAATTCCTCTCTCTCATCCTCTATAGGATGTTAATTTACTTCAAGCTTGGTTAAATTAGGTCAACTTGAATGAAGGGTTAACATAGTGTACTGAGATATTGCTTCCATAAGCATCAAAGGTTAACCACTTTAAATGTACTAATCACCTAAGTACTTTAGGGATTCAATCATTGTACTTACCTTTGGTAATCATCATTATCAATCATGGAATCAATTGATCTTTTATAATCTTGAATCTCCAAACAATTTTGAGTATATTGACCCTTCAAACGGTTTTGCCCCTTTTTAACCTTCAAACGATTTTGAAACTGTTTACCCTTCTAATGGTTTTGAAACCATTTGGGCATCCTAGGTCTGAGACCATTTGGTCTTTAAATGGTTTGAAACCGTTTGGGCATCTAGCCCTTGAAACCGTTTGAGCAAATATACATTAAAACCGTTTGAACAATTTCCCTTGAAATTGATTGGATGAATTGATCTTGAAACCAAAAGGACCTCCAAATGGTTTGAGACCGTTTGATCCCAAACAGTTTCAAGACCATTTGGACTCAAACAATCTCAAGACCGTTTGGCCCAAACTAGCTTGAAAACTGAATGGACCAATTAGGGTTTGTTTCAACCAAATCGATTAGAGTTTACCTTGTTGAAATGTGCATCAATTGCACCCTTGAATACTCATCGATTTACAGCCCTTGGATCTCCAAACCTTCATCACAGCCCTTGGCCTCCAAATTGTCTTGAGACCATTTGGTCTTCAAACGGTTTGAAGACCGTTTGGCCTCCAAATGGTCTTGAGACTGTTTGGGCCAAACCAACCCATAAATCAAATTATCAAGTAGGGTTTCAACCACTCTACCCGATTAGGGTTTGCAATTGGTGGATTCTCCATCATTGGAACTATTATAAATCATTTAATTAGAACCATTGGATCAACATCCAAATACTTCAGCATTTGTCCTTCAAACGGTTTGGGACCACTTGATCCCAAATGGTCTTGAGACCGTTTGATTCCAAACGGTCTTGAGACTGTTTGGTCTCAATTGGTCTTGAGACCGATTGGACTCAATTATGAAACCATTTGCAGAAGATATTATTAAGGTGTGTGCTTAAGATGACATCATCATCTTAAAGCTTCATACCTTCGAAAATTTCAGGGATTCTTGTGGTGATCTCAACAACTTAATCAAAAGGAAATCGAGAAAGAAGAAAAGTTCAACATATGTGAATAATTTGCAAGAAATAATGACATTTAAGGGTTCAAGTTATATAAACCGCCTTCAAAGCTGAACCCAAGCTCCAAGATTCAAGTCTTCAATGGTGATTGAAGCTTTCTCAACCTCCTAAGGTCCATCCTCAAGCTTTTGAGTGAAATGAATGGCCCAGGTTGAAGATTGAATGGAGAAAAGAAGAAATCAAGCATTGAATTTCGATTTCCACCATGGAATCAAGGTTGAAGATGACTATGAAGCTTACCTACAGGTTGGAGCACGTTCCTCCTATTTCTCCTAAGCTCCTTTGTTCATGGCCAAAGCAAGGAAAGAAAAAGAATCGAAAAAGTCTGTCATTTGGGTTGGAAATGGAATGTATATAAGGAAATTCAATGAGAGAGAAAGTCTTATATTAATCCTTTGATTTACAAAAATTGGTGCCACATACTCTCCTCCATACCTTGCATACGAAGCCATATTCCCCATCTTGAAATTCCTCTTCATTATCCATGAATTAAAAGAAAGCAAATTAAGCACCTTAACCATTATAATAATAATATCTAAAATTGAGTGGATATTACTTTTCCTTTTACTAATGTGAGTGGGCTCTCCACTCACTTAGGATATTTCGTGCCCTTTGCAAGGAAAAAGGATGTTCACACTTATGCAAATTCAACCATATAAATTTTGGTTGAAAGGCACTTCAATTAATATATTTATTTTTGCATTAAATTGAATTAGGGTTTCAATTATGCCTAAATCTTGATTATTTTAATATCAAGATTCTCTCTCCTCCAAAGAGATTCAAATGAGACGCCCCTATGATTTTCTTGTCTCTACTTGATACCAAGAAACATTAGGGACTCTTTAGAAGTGGTATTTTGCATGTTGAACCCTAGGTTTTGGGTAAATTGCACATTACACCAAAACTAGGTTTTAATGCACAAACATTGCTTAACAAGCTCTTTCTTGGTGCTCAGGCTACACCAAGCCATACCTCTACATCATTCTCATTCTTATGATGCTTCAACACTTGAGGAACATTCTATCATGTAAAATTTGCAAGTTAACCCCTCAACTTGGGTAATTTGCACTTTAGTCCAAAATAAGTAAAACATTATTTCAACATTATTCAAATAGGACCAAAATTGAAATATAAATTCTTCTTGAGTCTTAATTACTTTTCAAAAGATAAAAGCAAGTATATAATTACCTTTATTAATCAAAACATCTAGGGTTACAGCATAACCCAAGTCAGGAATGTTACATTCATGGTGGTGTTCCTTTGTTTGCATTGGTTAACATATGCATGATAGAAACGTGTATTGGAGTCACCATTAGTGAGCCAGTTCACATGGATTATTAATTTCCACTCCTCTTACTCTTCTTTCAGCACTTGTGCCAGGGAGGCCTACATATCACAGCACAATTTATTAGTAATAGGATTATACCTCTCGGCCATCTCAGGCTGCAATGTATTAATATTACGAAGGAGTTGTTCCTTGTTGTGATGTTGTTTCTGCATTCTCTTCATGTCGCATTCCATCAGTTCATCTTGAGTGGTAGATATATCTTCGAAAAAGTCTTTACCAGGGTTCCATGTGCTTCTCAGTATGTTTTTAAACTCAGAATAAGCTTTCCAGCAAGCTTTAGTTCTGAACTGTTGTTTGCCTTTGGTGCGTGTAGTTATAGTTATTAAATGAGGACAGTGGTCTGACTCCACCCTGGGAAGGTGAGTAACCAGCATGTGTGGGTATTGGATGATGAAGCTTTCATTTGCCACTACCCTGTTGAGGCACTCATGGAGGAATCCATGGCGATAAGTAAATCTCTGTCCAAAAAAAACCAAATCGGTAAGACCTGCTTCAATAAGTGTGTTACTGAAAGTAGCCACCTCAGAAAAGTTAAACGATGAGCTTCCAAACTTCTCCTCAGGGGAGAGCATGGTATTCAAATCGCCTAACACAATCCAAGGGTCAAAAAATCTATTTCCCATGCTTATTAGGTGTTTCCATAGCAGTGATCTCACTGATGCATGAGGATTAGCATAGACAAAGGTCACAGTGATGGAATTATTGATTAAGCACATGATAAACTGTCTATGGGAGTTGATGATCTAGACCTTGCAGTGATTTGCATTCCAGCAAATCCAGATGCCGCCTGCAAACCCACGAGCTTCAGATCTATGGGAATTCGAGAATCCTAGCCACTTTATGGTAGACAAAGAACTATTAGCGTTGATGTGTGGTTCTAATATCCCAACCACATCTGGTTTATATGCTCTAATGTATTCTTTAAGACTGTGGTAGGGCTTCTCGGTCTCAAACATTCCAACACAGCAATCTAACCATCTTAATGATCAGGTTGGGTGGAAGCTTCTTAGGACTGATAGGGGTCCTGGTTCTCCTGGTTGGGGTCATTGTTCTCCTTGATTGTGATATCTTTCTCTCCTATCCCTATTGATTCTTCCACTATCTGTTCTAATAGCCTTGTGCTCCTCCTGAGTTGATCATGGCTGGTATTTCCTTTACCACTTCTTTTCATGTGTGTCCCGCTGCCTTTAATGGCCCAACTAACAGTTTTGTTCTTGTTAACCTTCCTACTTTTTGGATCATTAGTAGAGTTTTTAAATGGAAGGCTTTGTGAAATAACTTCAGCACTTATTCCCATCTCAACATTGTTAGTTTCTTTAATGATGTCTATGATTTCGTCTACTGTAGGTGAGACCACTGAGTGATGCATTGTCTTTCTCGGGCTAACTTTTGCAGGTGTCATGATCAGGGACTTATCAACCTCAGATTCCTTTAAGATTTCCTTCAGAACATTCCTCTTTTGGTCTACAGATTCTATCTGTACAACCTTTTTCTTTTTCTAAACTTTTGCAATTTTGTGCATTGATTTAGTAATAGTGTTGCTCCTCTCCTTCGCATGTTGATCTTTTTCCATAACCCGCTACTCTTCTTCCTTGAAGAGGCTAGCAAATTTGTTGGTCGTGTTGTAATTGTCTTCTTGAATTACTCTTCTATCTTTAGTTCTTATAGTTTGTTGCTTCCTTCCACTAGTACAGGAATGGTCTGTAGCGTCAGTTTTTTTAAGCCTGTAACATCACTTTTTAACCGACTCCTAAGTGGTTGTCGCTATAGAATTTGACCTATAGGGTCGGTTTTTTAACCAAAGAAAACGGACGTAATAGGTTGTAAAAAATGAGGAAGAAACTGTGGACAAAGTTGTCAAGGTCGGTTATCAAGCTCAATCTATAGACCTCTAGCATCGGTTTTCTTAAAAAACTGACCTTAGAAGTTCACTCTAAGTTCGGTTATTTAAGAAAACTGATGCTACATGTCTACAGATTGAGCTTGACAATCTGTAGACCCGTAGCATCGATTTTCTTAAAAACCGACCTTAGAAGTTCACTCTAAGGCCGGTTATTTAAGAAAATTGATGCTACAGGTCTATAGATTGAGCTTGACAATCTGTAGACCTGTAGCATCGGTTTTCTTAAAAAATCAACCTTAGAAGTTCACGCTAAGGTCGGTTATCTAAGAAAACTGATGCTACAGGTCTACAGATTGAGCCTGACAATCTATAGACCTGTATCATCGGTTTTTTTAAAAACCCGACCTTAGAGTGAACCTCTAAGGTCGGTTATTTAAGAAAACCAATGTTACATGTCTATAAATTGTAACCACACACAGCCGTGCTACGCGACACGATCGTGCTACCATATCCCCCACACAGTCGTGCTACACAGCACGACTGTGCTACACAGCACGCCCGTGCTACCAGAAGCCAACACGGTTGTGCTAAGTGGCACGGCCCAAATACCAGAAGCCAACATGGCCGTTGCAAAAAAATTTAAAAAAATTGCAGAAATAGAAATAGAACAGAAGAACAAGAAGAATCAGGATATGGGAGAGGGGAGCATTGATGCTCAACCTTCACCATTCCAAACCACACATTCATAACAAAAATGATTCATATATTTAGTTGAGTTACACATAATCACATCATAATTTACAAAATGATAGATTGCAAGTCTGAGATGATATTAAATGTTAGATACAAAAGTAAATATGAAAGAGTACTAAAACTACATACATAAATAGAGCTGACATATTTAATCTAATGTTATATTGACTTCATTTAGAAAATCATATGAACACTCTTCTCGTAATTCATTTAAGTCCTCAAGTGTGTGAGGCTGAGTTGTAAAGATCTATAACAGAAAATGCACATGCTAATAATTTATAAAATGACTAAAATCACATGAAAAATTATGATGTTATTCTTTATTACCTGATCTATAGTATGAATGACATATGATGCTTGTTTGACAATAGCTTGCATATATTTCATTACATAGTAGCCACAAGCCCAGTCATTATTTTGTATAGGACACTACAAATAACGAATTATACTTAATGGTAGTAAACTACTATAAACAGGAGTTGAGGTAAGAATATATCAGTTGACATATAAGAGTTGAAAATTAATACATATAAGACTAAGCAGTTGTCAAAGTAGCTACCTTGACATTTTTCAAAGCCAGTGTCTTTAATTTTGTGGGTTCCTCCACCTTCACAAAAATCCTTTATACCCCTATTAATTAAACGATAGTTGGTAAAATAGAAATTCTAAATAGAAATATCATGTTGAAGCATTGACTAAATTTATGCTTACTCCATAGTTGGCAATTTCAATTTGTGGCCCTTGTTGTTATTCCCATTGGGTCAACATAATAAAGAGTCATCAATTTTGGGACAACCACCAATAATTCCCAATGTCTAGCTCTGAGTAAGAATAAAACAAACATTAAAATAAAGAAATTTATTCATTATTAAAATTATACTGAATAATAATACTTACTTGACGTTAAAAGGAATTAGGATAATTTCCTTCCCCACACTAGCAAAATATTTTAATGCAGTACAGAAGTATTCATTCACATCCTCAATGTGTGTCTCCACTTGACTAGTGATTGAAGGAACTAAGAATCCAACATTCCTTATATCAAAGTTTATCGTCTCGGTATATAAATGGTTATAAAACATTTGTAATCATTTCATATATTAGAAATAAGCCAAAAATGTATATTGGAGTTTTCTATATTAATGAATCCTTACCTTATCCATACTTCTAATATCGAAGTATTTAGCGAATCATACTAGAACAAATATTGACAACATCAATTAGAGGTTGAAGGTAAACATCAATATCATTTCCAGGTTGCTTGGGTCCTGATATCAATACTGACAACATCACATACTTATTTTTCATACACAACCAAAGAGGAAGATTGTATATAGCAATCATAACAGGCCACGTGCTATGTTGGCCGCTTAATGTACCATAGGGACTCATTCCATCTGTACAGAGTCTAAGTCTTAAGTTTCTTGGTTCTTTACCAAATTGAGGGTATAATAAATCAATTTTCTTCCATTGTGGTGAATCAGATGCATGTCGTAGGATGCCATCATTATTGGCCTTTAACTCCCCATGCCAAGACAAATTATGTGCATCTTCTGTATTAGCAAATAAGCATTGAAATCGTGGTATTATTGATAGATACCCACATATGTAACCAGAGAACAAATGAGGAAATACTACTAAAATTTTCTTCAAAACTAAACATACATTATATAGTTACATCCTGAGTGAGATTAAATATCCAAAAACAGTCCCAAACTGGGGACTATCCAAAATTTACTCCTAATGAGTAAATTTTGAACGAGTTTCTAAGTTGATACATAAATGTATTATTGTCATATTTATATATTAAGTTAAACATCATACATTGATGATCTCATCTATAAACCCTAAAGTGTCAATCTGACACTACACAATGTCTACCCTCATATTTCTGGAATGTATATAATGATTACATATGTGATTGATAACAAAATGTAGATATGAAAGAATACATATTTTTATTATTGGTTGATTTACTAGTCAAATAAAATGGCACATTGGGAGAGTGAGAATATTATACCTCACTTGTAGGCTGAAGAAGAAATATATGCAAGTCAACAACAAGTCAATAGCACCTGCAACAACACAAATGCATGATTCAATTTTGTTATACTGTATTAACTAGGGGTCAATATATATCAATTTTAGAGGAGCAATAAGAATTAACAAATGCAAAATTGACAGATTTTGAAGTTTCTGCAACTCAGACAGCACGGTCGTGCTACCCAGCACGGTCGTGCCATCACCATGGTCGTGCAGCCCAGCACAGTCGTGCTACCTGGTTAGTTGCATGACAGTAAGAAGAAAATGGAGGAGTGAGGCGGCAGAGACAACTGTGCTACCTTGAGAAGAACTGGATGGTGGGGGAGCTTGTATGGGAGAAGAATAAGAGAGAGAAGGTGTGCGACCCTTACAATGTCGTAGGTGTCGTCTCCATTCAAGGAAGAAAGCGGATGGGCGTCGTCATCCAAAGTGCATGGTGCTGGAGATGGTGGTCGATCCAGAGGCATCGGCATCATCCAAAGAAGAAAACAGCGGTTGGGCGTCGTCGTCCAAGAAGGGGTGTCGATTTGCCTCTCTTCGGGTACGGAGATGGTTGGGAAGGTGACCTTGGAAGCGGCGGCGATTTGCTTCTCTTTGGGCACAAGAGCAGGAATGGGGAGATAAACAAAATGAACTGAAACACACTGAAACATGGCTCAGCTTTGGTCTAATATCAGCCCGACCTCTAGGGTCGGTTATCTCAAAAAACCGACGCTACAAGTCGGCTCTATAGGGTCAGTTATTTGAAAAAATTGATTCTAGAGACTAAGTGGTGCCCAAAATTTTTGAGACCATCTATAAGGTCGGGTATTTGAAAAAACTGACCCTAGAGGGTCTATAGGGTCAGTTATTTGAAAAAATTGACCCTAGAGACTAAGTGGTGCCCGAAATTTTTGAGACCATCTATAAGGCCAGGTATTTGAAAAAACTGACCCTAGAGATCAGGGTCTATAGGGTCAGTTATTTGAAAAAACTGACCCTAGAGTTCCAAAGTGGTGCCCGCATTTTTTGTTGACCCTATAGCATCGGTTATTTAGAAAAATTGACCCTATAGATCGAGGCGCGAAGCCAAAATCACGTGAATCTTTGCCGCGGGAAACCTGTAAGGTCGGTTTTTTTGATAAAGTCGATGCAATAGTCTATTAGGTCAGTTATTCTAGTAAAAATGACACTATGGGCAGCGACGTTACTGGCCAAAATGTAGTAGTGTTCCCTAGGTTTGCCACTCAGTACTAGTGTTCATGGTGGTTGTTTCCTTCTCCTTATCTGCTCGCGTGTGGGACATCGTGTGCTCCCCAACTGGTGGGGGTTTGAGGAATTCAGTGTAGTTCTTGGAGATGTGTCCCTCTTTGCCACAGGTTAGGCAAGCATACGGAAATCCTTCGTACTCAATGTTGTATTCCAGTACGTTAATGACGATTGATGGAATAAGGTCCTTTGTGTTGTCGATATCTACTGCTAGTCTAGCAAACTTACTCCTTTTCACTTTGCAGTGTGAGTGTCTACCTTAACGAGTCCGCCCAACATTGTTCCTATATAGTCAAATATTTTTGAGACATACAGATGTAGTGGTAGATTCATTATTTGTGCCCATGTAATCATGAATTCCGATAGGTAATCTGTTGGGATGAAGCTTGGGGTCCAGTCCCATATCACTAAATTGCACCCAAAAATCTTCCATGGGCCTCCTGTTCTTGTCGTGTTGTAGTCCTTCTCGCAAGAAAGTTGGACTACAAAGTGATTGAACTCCAGTTCTTTATAAGACATCTTTAGTGTAAGGATTGAGCTCTACATGGAGTGATGATTATAATAGAAATATTGATAACACAACAACATTTTAGTAATGCATAATGTTAGTAATATAAACTAACTATCCTAAATAAATAAGACTAACTTCTAAGCATTACCATAATCTAATAGGAAACATAATATGGGTTTTTATAAAGATATAATTAAGTTAAAAAGCAAATTATATATGAAAAATAAACTAAAAAGTTAAATGTTGCCAATTAAATGTACCAAAGTATATCACTAACATCCAAAGCATGGTCA
This sequence comes from Alisma plantago-aquatica, assembly GCA_963693085.1. NCBI lineage: Eukaryota > Viridiplantae > Streptophyta > Magnoliopsida > Alismatales > Alismataceae > Alisma > Alisma plantago-aquatica. The sequence continues at coordinate 713,352,514 of OY856411.1, read as the reverse complement.
TATTTACCCAAGGAAGTGTAATGAACCGTACAACATATGTACATTTGCATTTCATATGACAACCATAAATAGGGTAAGTCTCTTCAGAGACATCTGATAAAATTGGAACAATACATAGAAGATTAGCATGGCCCCTGCGCAAGGATGACACGCACAAATCGAGAAAAAAAATAGGGTAATATGACAATTCGAATGAGAACAAACTATAAAGACGATGAAACCTTATGTAATCATATAAAAAGTATTCATAGAATAATTTGATTATTATATAAACAGTGACATGTTATTTTACCCTAATTTCTGCTAAAACCATAATTATCCAAGAAAAACTCTAGTGCTTGAAATAGAATCCTAATTTATCCCTAGTAAGAAATAATAAGGCAATGGTATTGATCAAAGATTTGGTTTATATTACTAAGATGTAAACTTGCTTGGAGAAAGAAATAATAAGATTGTCCTTCTACTCTAGTAAGTGGATCATGCACATTAAATATATTTTTTTATAGTTATTCATCAACTAATATATGATGGTATTTCCTAGATGGCATAGTTAGTCTCATGTAACATACTCAATTTTGGTCTAAAGGTGCAAATTAATTATTTTTACCTCTTAAAAATATATTTGCATTCTAGCTCCTTATTTAAACCTCTATTATAAAAAAATTGCTATCCTTCAAAGTATATTGGCATCATTTTAGAACCACCTTAAACTAGTATATTTATTGTGTTTGAACTTTATCATTACCTACTAGTCTTAGTTCAAAAACGATCACCTTTTGAATCATTTAAAAGTAAAATAAGTCATTGACCAGGTAATTAATGGAGACAAAACAATTAAATATGGTATATTTTCATTTTGGAGAAAATATATTTTTAGATTCTTTTTTAATAAAATTAGGAACATTACAAATTCTCATAGTTTTTTGATATTTGGTTTAGAAGATATGAAATATTGAAATAAGAGTTATAATAACTACTTAATATAATTTACATGTCATAAGCCTCCCTTTCACTGTAAATCAACGGTCATGAACCCATGTGTTCCTTTTTAATAAAGATATGATGAGCATTCGTTACTCAAGGAGTCTGTGCAGTTCTTTTCCTTCCTATTTTTCTCATGAAAATTTTAGAAAAGAAAACAAAAAGACGTCCCCCTATAATAACCTTAGACATACCCTCGATTGTATAATGCCATGAACCTCAATCGATGATGGGCATCATAGACTAGAAAATACAAGTGATTGTTATACTTTTAATCTATTATGTCAACAATTACTTCTACACCAAGACAGATAATATTTAGGCCCTATTATGTGATCTCTTACCTTGCACAGTTTCCCTTCTCGACCTACCCCGAGAGTGTTGACTAGTGTGGTAATCCCGATGATCAATGTAAACCTACTGCAATCGCACCTTGGGATGATGTCTATGATGTAGAACCCAAACCCAAGTCCCTTAGTGTTAGATACGGAACCCAAGAAGAAATAAACCACAACTATCTACTGATAGGGAAAACTAGAACTGTGAACTACATCTATATGTCACTATTAAAAGAAATCCATCATAGAGATAAGATCATCTCTAGACCTATTGTTCACTTAGAATTTTCTTTTTTAACCAAAATACATATTAATCTGCCAATTTATAATACCAGTAGTAGCAACAACTTAATACAAGTCATTCCATTTCATGTTATGTCTATTGTTCAAAAAATCTATTTAGAACAATATACTAGATAAAATTCTACACAATCTTTGAGCATACTACCTAATGAAATAATATATACATTGTTGATGCATGCATTACATGAGTATATGATTATATGAAAATAGTGTTTTATACCTTTGTCAGCCTACCTTGTTTATTAGTTGTTTAAATGTGTTATATTGGTACAAATAGACCACACATGTAGCTTCTATAAGTTACACTAGTAAGCCTTTTACACGTGCTAAGAATATTAAATTATTGAAAATCATCCTTTATTAATATCATAGTATCTAGGTAACTATGCATAATAGAATGCATTAAATTTATTACTAGTATGATCTATTTTCATAACCTCCCTTAGTATGAAGGTATACAAGATGATACACATATGTACCATAATAATATTTTACAAATATCATAAATTGTTTTTGGAAGAGACTTTGGATTATGTTATATTGTGAATTGAAAGAAAAGGTACATATTGCCAAATAGAAAATGCATTTATATACACATATAGATATTTTTTTATCTTATCCAATTGTACTTGAGAAATTATATATGTATGTATGAAGTAATTTTGAACTCTGCTTAATGACTTAATCATATGAGCATCAAAACATGTAGTATTGTAACATATTGGATCTTAGACCCCACCCTGGAAGTTTGACCTTTTGGGTTTGACCAAACAAGGTTTAGGTTATAATGATCCTAATAATATAATGCATGAATAATGTAATTTAATATTTCATAAAATTCATTTGATGATAATAAGATGATAAAGAACTTAATTGAACAAGTAATTATGATAATGGGCCATTAGTGGGCCAAGTGACATAACTCATATAAGAAATTCTTAAAAGTAAAATTTAAGTTAAAAATCATGTTTCTTGGGTCCCAATTACCTTGGGGGTCAAGTTTCACATTATTCACATAAATATAATTAATTTAATTCATTTTGGAAAGAGAAAATCTAAGTTTTTCCAAATTATCAAATAAAATAATTATGAACCAAAAGAGTAAAATAACATTATATTCATGATCTAAATATGGAAATAATCCTTTGGGCAAAATTGCATTTAATTTGGTCAATGTTAAATATTTTATTTTATTTAGGAGAGAGAAAATGATTTAGACACCTAAAATATAAAATATAAGTTGAAAAAAATCAAATAATGTAAAAATATTGTTTCTCACGTTTAGTATTGCTTATAGGCCAAGTTTCATATTTTTGGAAAGTTTTTAGATGCCCCTAATAAATTAAAAGGATAAAATAAGTGATAAATTTAAATGTATTAAATAAAATAATAAAAGTCTTCAAAAAAATGACAAATTCATGTTCTACATGTTAAAATATACCTTTGGGTAATTTTTTTCTCAATTTGGAAAATATATGATGAGAAGGTAAATTTAGGAGAGAGAACATGTGTAAAACATTCATATCATTAATTAAAATAACAAAAAACTTAAAAAAATGAAACTAATGGTAAATTCATATCCAACACATCGAATATGACTTGTGGGTGAAGTTTTGTAATTTTTAGATAATCCTAATGTCATTAATGAAGGAGGAAAGAGAAAATGATGTATGAATTATTTAACCTATTAAACGTTCTCAAAAGGAAAAACTAACTCGGGCGGTCAAGCCAGTGCGCCCCTCATGAAGGGTCGTTGGTTCGATTCCGCTCCGGTCAGCTGTATTTACCAACCTCTTGGGTCATCCGGGCTCTGGCACCTGTTTGGAGAGGGGGTGGGCTTCGGCCCATGCAAATCCAAGAAAAAAATTCCATATTCAGATTCTACACATCAAAATCAGTCAGAGTGAAAATTTTGGTTAATTTTGGAATTTGTTTAAGCCTCTAAAAGAAGAAAGAGAAAAAGAAAAATTAATGTGATCGCACTTTATTCTAATTTGATTTATATTTGATTTATGTGTCTCACTCCATCGAATGGCTGGGCGTGAAGTGGACCACCGTGGACCCGCATCTAACGGTTGTCGACTTGTCTCCTACCTTGGGTAGGATTGTGCTGCGTGAATAATATAGGTGCTCGGTATTTTGCGGATTTCTCGGGCTGTAGTCCATCTATTTATATGATTCTTTCTCCATTGTATTCCAAATATAATTGTGCACGTTTTAAGTCCTTATTTGCAATGTTTCTTGGAGTATTTGAGAAGAACCGAATTTCTGTTTTCCTTGATTGGGAAGTTCCATACCAAATCAGTGTGTTTCACACCCATACCTATAAATAAGGGTACTTATGTGTGCGTTAGACATCACTTTTCATTTTCATACTCTCAATTTCGATGGAGACTAAGCGTGGAGTGACGTAGATCGAGTTTTCCTCCCTTAGCTTACGGCCCTTGCTGCTCCTTGTACATACCATCTTCATCCAAATCGAAGGTACGGTTGAGTTCCTATTTGCTTTATCTTTCATACGCATCTTTCGGTTTCGAGTTTGTTCTTGAATTACAAAAATGCCCAAAATCTTCCCCAAGCAGCCGTTGGTGTGCGGGCTGCTGGAGGTTGAAGAAGGATCGGGTGGCTTTTTACTTTTTTGCCCCTGGTCGCTCCCTTCTCCTTTCTATTTCAAGCGCCTCTGCCTACGTGGCAGCTTTTCATTGGTCAGAACTAGAAATTTGATATCTTTTGATTCATTGGTCAAAAAAATAAAAGTAAGATATGTTATGGAATCAGAAAAAGATGAGCTTTCTAATAAAAATATTTTCGATGCCATATTCTATATTCTTCGAAAAATTATTTTTGAGAATGAACTAATTAAGGAAAAAATCATCAAAAATGCATCTAAAAGTCTATATCTTCAATACATAATATTATATGTCATTTTGATCAGAAAACTCTAACTAAGACAATGGTGATATTTTTAGAGTCTAAATCAAAGTTTTGTGTGAAAAGTCCAAAAGTCAGGTTTCTTTTACATTAATGCATACGACAAACCCTAATACATGTGAATAATTGTAATTAGGTAAAGTTGATGTTGGAAACCTCTAGATTGATGGTGCGTGTTTCTAGAATCTTGAAATAAGGTATGTTGTATCCCCTATTCCTCTGTGTTGAGCAATTCACCTATCTTATCGTTCTTTTGAAATGGGCCTACACCATATGTCTATTCTCTTGTTATCATGGTTCATGTGAACTATCTTGGTGATTGTGATCTTGGATATTTTCTTGGCATCTTGTCTTGTGATATGGTATAATGATGGAATTTTTTGATGGTATCTACCACTGTGATGTGGATATTTATTTGTAGATGCATGAGTTGTCTATTGTCCGATATGGCACCATTGTATAATTTTTTATCATACCTCCTACTTGCCTGTACATTTACATGCTATGTGATTCAGTAGCCCTAGAGTAGTATAATTGCATTGGTTTTATCTCATTATAATTTGTGGCAACATTATGATATTTTGGATGGTGGATGTGTGATTCCCCATGCCAGGGCAAGATGTGTGATTCTTGGCCCATGTTTCACTAAGTTCAAGATGTGTGATTCTTGGCCACCTATCTCTTATAATATTCTAGTGTTATGCTTATCTCACATACATGCAGGATGATGGTTATGACATATGCTTATGTGGCACTAATTTGTTGTTTTAACTATGACAAGTATATTCTTTTACTATGATGGTGATCCTTTTCTTTTATGCCCGATTGGGTAGTCCTTATCTCTTGTATGGTAAGCGTTTATATTTGATGTCCCTATTTCCTTACATTGCTCAAAGTTTCTTTTTTAGTATGCACATACCAGCCTTTTTTTGATGTCTCCTATTGTTTCTTTCTTGTTGGGGTATGCTTCTAACCCTAGGTGGAGGACATGGATGGCATGACATGTGGACTTTGACTTAGCTTGTGATGGTGAAGCTTGGATACAAACTTGTTATGGTTTAGATTTCCTCTAGATGGATCCTTATGATGTATCTTTTATGTAAACCCCTTTGGGAGATGTTATTGAGGTACCTTTGTAATCATATGATAAATTGAAATATAGTCAAAGTTTTTCTTCCTCTGTTATACTATGGTCTTTTGGTTACCATTATATAAAGATTTGAAAATTTTACACCTGCTCCAAAATACCTTAGAGTATGTTTGGGATGGATGTTTTAATGTTCAATTTTTTTTAGTAAGGAGATGGTTTCACTTCTCTACAAGTATAATGGCATCACGAGATCATGATCATCACAGCTAATAATCTAGGAATAACTAGAATAAAAAATAAATTAATAACACCCTGATTGAGGAAACTTATCATTATATTACAATTGAAATTATGAAAAAATGAATGATTCTAATCCTATAGTAATTTGTTTCTATGTACATTATTGATCCGTTGAACAAATATTAGAGTTGAAATACCTTTTGATTTGATCTTTCTTGTCATTTGAGTTGAGGTATGGAATTAATATTACTTTTGGAAAGTTTATTTTCCTCTTGAAAACATGCATAGTAGATAGGTTAGTTGGCCAAAATTATTGTAAAACTTTAGCCTTCCTTTTGAAAGGACACCAATAATTATTCAAAATAGTAGTATATTGTTTAAATGTTGAAAAGGGTAGGTCGGTGCCCATTGTTTTAGTTGAATAATGCTTCCACAACTCTACATAGAGAGAAGGACATGAGGTTCCTCCATATACTGAGAAACACAGTTGGTGCGCAATCATTTTCAATAGAGAGAATATATGATTTCCCCAACAACAAAGACATTAACATGTGCTATCTATACGGAAATTTGAATATCTAGTCTCAAATTTTGATGTTGAATCTGATTGATACCGAAAACCCCTATTTCCATTTGATACTTTCCTATATTATTTAATTCTTTACATTTTTTCATAAATATCCTTTGTAGTTGGGTTCATACTTTTTACTTTCTAGATATTATTGTGTATTAGTCATTTAACTGACCCATTTTCCCGTGTTGGGGTCAATGTGTGGTTTCATTCCCTCTGGGAATTCATGGACATAACTTGAAGAAGCACCAACCAAAGAACCCTAGAATAAAGGAAGGAAACAAGTTTGAGGATGCCTAGGTGCCCTTTGTTTAGAATTTATCAATTTTCAATGCCTTATTGTAGTCCCATTGGGACATTTACTTTTTATGAACTTGTTGATGCAAATGTTTGAATTGTTGAATAAGCATGCAATGGTTTCCAAATCATGTTAAAATCTAGTCTACCCTCAAATTTAGCTTTTTAATGGCCATGAAGAGAATTCAAGTCTCCCTTCATGATCACAATTTCATGCTTCACAAATATCACTTGTTAAGTTCATGTAAGATTCATTTTAGGTATAATCTCTTTTAAATCCCAAGATCACATAAAGTATTCTTAAATTTCCCCTAAATCGTGTCAAGACTTGTAAATAGTATGAGCATAATTAGTACATAATGTTTAGCCTTAACTATTTTACTAGAATTGTGAGACTTTTAGTTTGAGACATAAATAGCTTTATGAGAGTTGTGGGTATAATATGAGCCTTAACTATCCCTTCTTAGCTTGAGAAAACAAATAATTAGCCTAGTAATGAATGTTCGTCAGAAGGACCACAATCAGCAAATGTACTGATTTTTCATGTTCTTATTCCATCTTTATAACACAATGTAACATAAATACTCAATGATTTCTTACTTATTTACATGAAGCTTAGTGTGGTTGTGGAAAACATGACCACATGTGATGCAAATTGAGAGGAGTAGACTCAGGACATCATCAACTCAAGACCAAGGACAATTGGAGCTAGGTGGGGTGCTAGTTGTGCCTAAGAAATTATTTGATAAGTTTTCTTTCAAGTTTATGTTTTCAAAGTTATCCATCTATCAAACTTATGTATTCAAATGGATTTATGTGGAACGTTTTCAAGAATGAGAAAGAAACTACCGCATAATGGTTCTATTTTGACTATGTATCAATAATAGTGCCCATGGTTTATGCCACCATCATGAATAATGTGAATGGATTGATGTTTCTTCTCATGTAATGGGGTTGTTACATATTATAGGACAACTTTTTTCCTTTTATATTGAAATTTAATTTATGCAGTAGAACTCATAAATGGATAGATTTGGATTCAAGGAATCAATTATTATTGTTGTGATTGGTTTGAGGTATTTCTATATGGAGCACCTAATTGCACTATTTTCAACCCAAAAGATGGGTAATGGTATCAAAGCTATGCTATGAGTTACATGGATTACATGATCTAGGATTTAGAAGATGAATTGACTATTGAGCATAATCTAAATAAAAGAACATCAAATGTACTTAGTATTTGGGTACCCTAATCATGTATTTGAGTATTTGGTAAAGCTAATATGGTATTGCTTTACTAGAATTCTTTTGGGTGCTCTATACAAGCATATATGTGGTGCATTGTGGAAGTATAGTAATATATGAATGTGAATTTTATGCTTATTACATAGACAAAAAAAAACAAATGTGAGAAAGAATCAAAATAGAAAGAGGGAAAGCATAACAGTAATGAATTAGCCTCTAAAATTGAAACTATCATCTAATAAATAACATTCATTTTGAACCTATGAAATATGCTAAAACCTAGCAGTGATGGTTAAACAATATTAGTGAGAGATAATACAATGTATGAATGTCAATATCATACATTTAACGGTGTTTAATGAAACATAAACTTCATAGTTCTAAATCCATAAATGATCTTGCAAAAGAATCATAATTGGGATTCTAGATATATAAAGAAGAATATACTTAAACCAATACAAATGATATGAGATGAGAGCTAAATGATGATATATGATGTTATCCCACCTCATGGATATATATCTTGCAAACATAAAGCATGCGAGAAACCATTATACAAAATGATAAAAAGTCTAGACTACTTCAAGATGGCATGCTTAGACATGATGATGAAAGAAGACCATGAAGTTCATTGATGGAATAAGACCATATATGGGTTATAAACTAACTACTCCATGATGTATATCCTTTATGGAAGATTTTGTGTTTAGAATAAACACTATAAAATCATTTATAAAGGCACATCAAACACACCAATGGTGAGTCTAATCGACAATGTCAACGTTATAATCGCAATGAGCCTAGAAAGATAAATCTAGCAAGAGACAATCATGGGCCAAGGAATACTAGTAGAGGTAATAATCACAATGTATTGCTGTCGTATACGTGTGTATGATTCAATAGTCTTAAGTCAGAACAAATGATGATGGATTTTCTTTAACCTGGGAAACAAAGAGCTGAACATGCAGTTGAAAGTCCTAACACAAAGTTAGTAGAACATTTTCTACTAACAACAAAGAGGCTAACAATAATATTATGTGTACCCATAATATTGTAAACAATAAAATAGGATACCCTACACTTTATATAGGAATTAGTGTGCATCCTATGTATGATGGAATCCTAAGTGCACAAAAAAGAGGTTAGACTTAACTAGAGATGGGAAAAACTTGATAACCGCATCTATCCTCTGCTAGCCAAACCGCTCCATTGACGCACAATTGAAATGGATATTTTGAGACCATGAACCTAGATTTACCCTAATATTCATCTAATATCAATTTATTTTCATAATTATGTGCTTTGTTAATATTTGATAAGAATTGATTAAGGGATATCTCAATTTTATTTGATTTTCACTTTGATTGCCCTAATTTTAAGTTTCTTTGCAAGTTGTTGACTTAATTGTAAATTCAACAAAGCATGAGGACTTGATTTCCAAGTATGTAAAAAATATTTAACCATGTATTTTCCTTCATAAAAATATTCATTTGAGACTTTAAATTAAATGGTTAAGAGATGATGCAAATCCGACTATATTTGGGCAATGTTTGCCTTGATATTGCAATTTCATGAACATTTTGGACTAATGCGTAGTTTCACTATAATTAAAAATAAAAATTTCACATTGAATAAAAGTTATCTAAAAGCATAAATTATTTAATATTTTTCTTAACTGGATGAACTCGGTATGCTTATGAACTTGGATTTGTATAAGGTTCCTTTTATTGATTTCTAGCGTTGATCTTAATCTAGTGGGTGTATAGATGAGGATGCTTGATAGATACAACCATTAGATCTGGTAGCTTCAGGGCTCTACATCCTCAATAGGCCCTTTGTTTGGAAGGAATGTCTACATGTCGGGCCTCACAAGCCTTGGTCTCAATCGCCTCAATACCTTGGACTAGTTTGCCCTTTAATATCCTTTTAAGTTAAGGGGGTTGTTTGGTCTTTTAACTCTTTCCCTTATAACCAACAACCCTTGGCCATCTAGCATTATTTGGTAGTCAAGACTACTGAAACAAATAGATGGAGCTCTGAACTTGTATATCCATGCTTGGAGGATGGTAGCTTAGATCAAGTTCTTGAATGTCAATACATGTTGAAGATCAAGCTACTCCATGGTCTTTACAAGATTTCCAACCTTGCCTCTTGCAACAAAAATGTAAGATCCTCATCTCAATCTACTTTTACTCTTTTTCATCATATATTCTTCCTCTTTTGGACAAAATCCTTGATTTTAATGGTGGAAACATGCTCATCTCTCTAAAGCACTTCTTTTCTCTTCCTTTTTACCCTAGAAATCTCGACCTAGTTTGGGGGAGTCGTCTTGGAGCTTGATAGGTTGTCTTGGGCATGGAAAGGATGTCTCCTAGAGGTTTTATTGTTGTTATTTGTTTTTGTCACCAACCCAGGTGAGTGATTTGACAACTGCTACCTTCTTTTTCCTACTTGTGCACATAAACTCCTAATGTTTCCTTAAAATGCTAAAATGTTGCTCTATGTATCTAAAAAATAGATTTTATGAGTTATATTTCCATGATATGAATTGAAAATGAATCTAGGTGCTATGATACATCATGTACACAACTTTCTTGGTGAAAGATACAAGTTTCCCCAATGCCTTATGGCATGGAATTCAAAATGTATGCTTTAATGTCCTCAAAGTAGCATTTTTGAAACATTTTGATGTCATATCGATGAATGAATTACACATCACCAATTACTATTTTTGTGATGATATGAAACCTTTTTGAAGGTTTTTCTCTATCTGTTATGCTGCTAAAGTTTAATTTGTCTGAAATTGCTTATATAAAGGTGGCTCATCCATGCCCTAGTTTGGCCCTTATACACCCAAAATTTCAATTGGCGTTACTTTCACATATATTGGATACTTAAGATTATTTTTTGGGTACAATAATTTTATTCATGATAAGGCTATGTGCAAAATTTCATGAGGTTATGGTTCTCCTGCAAGTAATTATACACATTTTACTCTTAATGGTCTTTTAGTCCTTAAATGTGCCCTAATTTAGAAACTAGCATTACATTCATATATGTTAGGCATCTCCCCTAAAATTTGAGGTAATATTTTCTTTTTGTCTAATTAATTTATCAGATAAGTTTCAATTATATTTAATTATCTCTATTTTATCATTTGAGGTGTTTTGGCCTTTATGTACCCTAATTTGGTGGTTTGGTTCTTTCAAGGCCACGAATGGTTAGGTATAAACTTTTGAGCTGTTAACTAACCTAAAATTTGATTATAAACCAGGATAATAACATTGTGTATAACATTCTTTTTAAAATAAATCCAATAAACAATGTATGTACGGAGTTGTATGGGGGATTTACATATCATACATGAGATTTATGTAATTTAGGGAAATCTTAATTGGAAATATGTCACCTATTGAGATTTGTAATATTAATATATATCCTTGTTTTCTCTTATCTTCCTATGATTTTTTGAATCAACTTAGTATGATATACAATTTGGCATCATATGATGAACTTGGGATATGGGATATACAAGTAGGTATGAGGCCTTGATGGCAATGGGGAGGGTAGTATCATTTGAATGATAGTGGTTTCCAAGGTTTAAAGTTTAACTATATATTTGAACATATATGAACTAAATGAAGGGGTTTAATTACACTTAATGTGTGGAGTTATTTGGTCATGTGTGCTTAATACATTTTCCCTTGAAATAAAACAAGATATGCTCTTCTATAATCAAGTAGTCTCAAGAAGTTATATGGCTTTAATGATTGTGTACATTCATGATAGGTAAGTAATCCCTAAACAAGACATGAAGTGATGATCTATTGGCTTGAATTAAATACTCTTGGAAACAATACCATATGATAGTCTTTCATGACAATCCATTACATTAAATGAGTGACAATAACCTTTTTCATAATCCACCTTTTTTCTTAACAATTATTATGATAATTTCTATGTATGAGATAATATTCTACCTTTTTTGTACCATCTATTCATTTGAAAATGAAATATTGGAAGGTGAAATATCCCATATTGTGCCTTGTTTAAGTTTGATGTGCCATGATTTTAAATGGTGGGCCTTGTTGTATCTAAGTGATGAATTGGATCTTGATATCGTCTGTATGAATACTAGTACTCTAATTTGAGTGGTTTGGTTTATGTGAACATATTTTATACTTTTAATAGTTTAAGACTTGATTAATGTTGCAATTACATCTCTCTTTCTTGTTTTTAACTTGTTGGATGGAATTTAAATACAAGTAATTTGCTTAATTAATAAGGTAACCCTAATCATGTAGTGATGTGAGTTCGTAGACCTATATCCTTGGGTTGGTGGGGGAAATAATTAAATGTGTATCCTTTTAGCAACCTAAGGGTTGTGAGAATGTGCTCGGAGTCATATATAGTTGAGCATACACGGTGCAGGGAGTGTACATCTTTGTCATCTTGGTTCCAAGGTTGTATGAGTATAGTTGAGGTTGTAGCTCTAGTAATATGTGATATGTGATATGTGATGAGCGATATGTGAAAAGTAATATATGATATATGATTGATATGGGCTCCATACCCTATTGATAGGTGTCATGACCTATGTATCCAGGATGGACCTAGTTTTTGTGGACTTGCGTTTGATCTCTCCACTAGTAGTTTGGTCTTTGTACCACTACTTTGTTTAGACTCACTTCGACCAAGGTGTGAGAGATATTTAGGAGTCTGAAAATCCTAAGATATTATATGGGGCTGATTGCAACTTCATAATGGCCAACTAGTAGTTTGAGTGGTACACCTCAAACTACCCAGAGCATAATGAAATATGTAACCAATCATATAGTATAATTTTCATATTCATTTACAGAGTAACATGGATGCCCATTTGTATGTGGTATTGTTAAATATTTAATTTCCTACAAGTAATATATTGGATTCATAATTTATCCTTATATATATGATATATGATTGATATGGGTTTCATACCATGGTGATAGGTTTTGTGTCCTATGTATCCAAGACGGACCTGGTTGTTGTAGACTTTCTTTTGAGCTCTCCACTAGTTGGTTGGTCTTTGTGCCACTACTTTGTTTAGCCTCGCTCTGGCCAAGGTGTGGGAGATATTTAGGAGTCCAAAAATCCTAAGATCTTATATAGGACTAATTGTGACTTCGCAGTGGTCAACTAGTAGTTTGAGTGGTACACCTAAAGCTACCTAGAGCATAATAAAAATATGTAACTAGTTGTATAGTATATTTGTCTAGATTAAATTGGTGAGTAACATGGATGCACATTTGTATGTGGTTTGTTAAATATTTCATTTCCTGCAAGTAATATATAGGATTCATCATTTGTCCTTATATATGTATATGTTGTATTGTATGCTCAGTATAGTAGTTGTTTATTTTTGAACTACATGCACTGTTAAATATAATTATATACCTTGTTCCTACTTGTAAGAATAAAAAGTTATTAGTTGTTATATCATATCATTGGGGTCTCACACATGTGGTTACCACATTTTTTAGGTATGTTGATGTAGTGGTAAGGATGTATTGGTAAAGATGTAACAAGATCGAATATAGTTAAGTCTAGAGTGTCCTTGTACTCTATATATTTTGAGTGATGGGTTGTTAGTATTGATATACTTGATAGGTTGTTTTATCAGGTGGTTCCCTTTCTTTTACATGTTGTAACCAAATTCAGACATCTTATATTGGTGTAGATTCATGAATATATATCATCTTGTAAACCTTTTTATCAAATATGTACAGAGAGATTTTAGTTTTTCTCTATCAAGTTTAAATTTAAAATAGTTAAGATGTGCAATACTTAACTCTTATATGTTATTTTGTGAGGCTTTTGTGACTCCTACTCATAATTGGATCTCTATTCGAGTTGCTTTATTTGAAACTGTTTAACTTGGTTTTTGATGGTTGCCTAGTTTTAAGATGGGTTTTCTCTAAAGATATGTCCTAAGAATCAATTAGGGTTTGATTAGTGGTCGTCTCCTTACAACTATACCATCCATATGGTTTAGTTTGGGATAGTTTCTCCAAAACAAAATCCATGGGGAGTAGTTTTGAAATTCGAACCATTCTCTATACACGATTCAACAGCAGGTGTGGGACAACCACTTCATGGTTGAGACCCACAATCATCTCCACCATCCCGTAAACATTCTCTTGTGTAGGTCCTAACTCCCTTTTTGAAAGAACAAAAACAGAACATGAAGGACATGATCATCGACAATAGACGAGGAAACGACAATTCAACCAATGCCTACACCTTGTTCAAACACAAGCAAGGAACATTTTGGGAACCCGTCGCATCCTAGGCCAGTGTACACCATGAGTTCGACAGTGTGAACACGTCAATTGAGGCATCCACGTCGTTCAATGTGATGTAGGCCGACACTATGTGCCTGCATGTTCTATGAAGAGCTTGGTCTGGACTGGGACTTATACGTCATCTATATCTGACACTTCAAGCATGCACTCCTCATCCTTATCCACTAGATGGAGGCCCTTGAGGGCACACAAACTGCCTACTCCACTACAAGCAGCATGTCGGTCATCCCCTTGATCCTTCTCCAATTGTGCAGCCACGGATGCCACTAGAAAATTGGTCCTCCTCATCCTCTTCCTTCAACTCTATTCACTTTTCCTTGACTTTGCAAATTCTCATGCATGCATGCTATCCTTCCATGTCTATAGAAACTATTATAAAGTCATCATTATTACTGAGCAGCGGATTGGCTACTTGGTGATCTTGAGCAAGGTAGGAAGTCCAACTGTACAATAAATAGGGTCATCACCAGCACACTTGCTGGAGAAGGCAGTAACTAGCTAGAGATGAACCTGATCATTTTGCTCATCCTTATTCATGACTTCATGCTATTTTGACCAACTATGGGACCCAACAAGTCTTAAAATGTAGTGTAGTCGGTAAAAGTTATGTCAATGTTGTAATGGAACTGTGATTGGTTGCATTTGCAATCAATCCACATTGACACCTTAAGAATGGACATATATTCCATCACCCAGTCATGCAGTGGACGACCAACAGAAGTGAGTGAATGGATATGGGTGCCCATAGATTTTGGGTGTAGTAGATGAAATTGCCAACCCTAGATTTGACCTACTCATCAAATGTTAGAGTCATACTTAATGATGAGATATTGAACGACCCTGAAAGGAGGTATATTAGAATATATTTGGATGCATTACTATGAAGTAACATGACTCTATTATAGACGAACATAACTGCATTTTAAAATTCATATTTAAATTAAGAGGATTGTAGCATCACTGAGATATAAAATAGACTGTTAACTTAGCAAACTCTTTTATTTTGACAACACTCGCAATTTTTCAAATGGATGAATCCAATGTTGGTTCAATGTGACTCATACCCCTGCACGCTTCTATTCAAGATCATTTCTGATAGCGATAGTAGTTGATTTGTATCCTTCCAAAATTCACTTGATTCTAATGGAAGATGCAATGGTCCCTTACAGTTTTTCTGCTAAAAAGTGTGTGAACTTTCTCTAATAAAAGAATGGCAATCTAAGAATGACTTCAAACCCCATGGGACCACTTAAGGAATGATTATTAAACTTTTAATTTGTATAACCAAAATGAATGTTAAAATCCTTACTATATGTTTGTGTGGACCGAATTGTGGAGATTTGAACTTGCTTTCGATCCCAACTATTTATGATTTATTCAAGTTGTGGATTGCAAACGTATGTAACGAAAGTGACAACCTATTAACAAAATATGAAAATGTCGAGGGTGAAAGTCCTAGTGGGAAGGGGTTATGTTATAGGACTATGGTATGAAAGTGACAACCAAATTTATAAGAAAAGGAAAATTCCAGGGGTAACATTCATGATACGAGGGATTGCAACACCCCAATGCATGGTCTAGAGGGATATCAAGAAGGAATTGAGGAAATGTGTAAGCATCATTATACATATAACTTAGATAATGTTATAGAAAACCAATAGATCTTCTGAATGACTAGAACCAAAATTCCTACACATAAATTATGGGAAATTTAGTGTTTTATATATCGAGGAACCCCCACTAGATATGTCCACATTGGACCCCCCTAGTAGAGTACATCCCATGACCATATGTGTAGTGGTGTTTCACCACTACACCGTTATCAATAGTGTGAAATATTACGACAATGCTAGCCCCTGGCTAGTCTATTTTCCATGAGACATTTTCCTAAACATCCTTTCTAGGGGGATTCAAACTGATGACCTCATATCTAAAAGAATACACAATTTACTAGTTGAGTGAATCTTAAGCTGCAAAGATGAGTTAATGTATATAACATGTCATGAAACTATAAATCAGGTAAAGTGATGTTGAAGATTTCATATGCTTGAATTTGGAGGTGACAGCACCTCATAATATTGGTTTAAGTGTTCTGGAGCATGTGTCAAAATTTAATAAGATTTTTATTTCATTCGAGCCATCTCTTTCACATTACATCCAATTAAATTAATATGAAAATATCCATTTATGATAGAGCTGTCTTGGAACTGTTACATAAATAATGTAAACGGTTTATGTTTGAGAAACTTTATATTAGTGGAGGAACGTGAAATGAACCTAGGGATAAAATGTTGATTCCTTCAAGGGCTATATGACTTAGGGATATCGAGGAACATGTAGCTAGATTATAGGTCTAAATTTAAGGACCCTGACCTCTATTTTGGGTTTACCCTATTTGCTTTGCCTAAACTTTATTTTTAGATGCTTGCTAATCACCTAAAGTTGTGATTAGGATTTGTTTGTGCTTTGTTGAGAGGTTGAGGTGCAACTTGCAATTTACCCAAGTTCTATGGTTGGTGTGCAAGTTTTCCACCTTGAGAGGTGTCTTCCTCTCTCCTTGTATCCTCTAGGGTTGAGAGGATGAGTTGGGCACCTTGCTTGAGTTGCTTTGGGCTTTGTTGAGCCTTATTGGGCTTTGTTTTGCTTGGTTGAGCCTTGTTGAAGCTTGGTATCGGGATGGACCTTGGTGTATTGGCCAAGGGGTGTTGTTGTGATGGACAAGGGGGTTGTGTCGGACATGATGTATCGACCAAGGAGGTGTATCAGCCAAGATGGTGGTCGGTGTGTCAGGTTACCATGATGGGCGACACACGCCCCACTTGACCTAGCCTCGTTTGTGTCACCTTCCTTGGACAAGTGGTTGTTGCTTTTCTAGTAAGTGGAAACTCATGGACATGTGGTTTGGAGTGCTAGCAAGGTGGCATAAGCTTGGACAAGTGGTGGTTTGGGCGGACATGTGGAGCAAGCCCCTAGTGGATGCCCACTTAACCCTCTTGCATATATACCCCCTTCTTTGCTAGCTTGGAGTCCCTTTAGCTCCTTGGTTGCTTTCCTTCTTCCTTGGTGGCCGATACCTCCCCTTGGTGGATCCTTGGTGGCCGATACACTTGGTAGATCTTGGTGGCCGATCTCCTTGGTGGAGTCTTCTTCTTCCTCTAGTAGTGGCCGAAACCCTAGAGTGTGTTGTCCTCTTATGGTGAGTATCTCTCCCTTTCCTTGCCATCTTCTTCATCTTCTTCTTCCTTCTCTTCGGCCATGGTGGTTATGGAGTTCTCTTCTCTCCTAGTATTGGCCAAAAGTGGTGCCTTGGAGCTTGAAGCTTGGTGCTTGGAGCTTTGGAGCTTGAGGAGTGTGCTTAAGGCGGGTTACATAACTCCTACCCTAGCTATATTATCTTCTCTTAATGTTGCTTGTTTATGTTCTATCTTGATCGGCCATGTTTATTTTGTCGGTAATATCCTTGCTCTAGTATGTATCCTTGACATTGTGGGATATGTTGTCATGGTTATGTTGTGTAGAGGTGTTCTTGGATCTTGTTGGCCGAACCATTGGACTAGGGTTCTTTGGGCAAAACCCCTCTCTCTTGGTTGTTGAGAGGTGAGCCTAGGGTTTCCTAATTCCATGGTGCGTGTAGTGTGTTCTTGGGTCAAAACCCCTTTCTTTCCTTGGTCTTGAGAAGTGAGCTCAAGCTTTAGTTGTGTGGGCAAAACCCCTCTCTCTTAGTTGTTGAGAGGTGAGTCTACACTCTAGTCGCTTGGGCAATACCCCTCTCTTACCATGGACTTGAGAGATGAGCCTTTGGTTGGTGTTGACCTAGTTGAGGTTGGAAGGATGGTCGTGATGATGATGACCCACCTTGCTACCCGATATGTGATGGAAGTTGTGCAAAACCCCTCTCTCTTAGTTGTTGAGAGGCGAGCCAACTCTCTTGATCTTTTAGGGTTTGGTGGTTGTCTTGAGGTTGAAGATGACCACCCCGTCATGGTTTTGGAACCCTTGCATGATACCCCTTTGATGTTTTCTACCTGATATCCCTCTTCTAGGGATGAGTCTTGGGCAATATGCTAAGTGGTGTTTTGTTGACCCTTCTGACCGATATGAACCTCTACCCAAGATGATGTTGTTGGGCGTTATGCCTTTAACCGATATGCTTGGTAGACATCCTTAGTTTGAACGATATGGTTGTGGGCGACACGGTCTTGATGGTTGCCTGGTATGGAACCCTAACCCTAGAAGGGCGATAATGGTCTTGGTTGATAGGGCTGTTGTGATGCCCGATATACTCCTTGTGTATATGCTTCTCGTTACACCTGCACCTGGTTGCACGATACACTCTTGGTTCATGGTTGCACGATGCACCTTTGGTTCTAGACTGCCTGTTACCCCATGAAGGTGTGTGGACCGTCACAATGTTGCCGTCTCAGGGCATTGCTTGATATAGGTAGCATGACACATCATTACACATTATGGTTCTGCCCGATATGATGATGTGTGTTTGGCGTTACATGTTGGTTCTCAGTTGTTGCCCGACATGATGTCTTGGGCATTGCACTTGAGGAAGTGATGCTCATTATTAGCTTGCTGGTGGTGCTGGTCGGCATAGTGCCTTAGTGGCTTGGGCGATACGAAGTGGACGGTAGGGTTTGCTGCCTTGGGCGTCACGGTTTGTGTGTTGCCCGATACCAAGGTGGCAGTGGTTGGCTGATATGGTCGTAGCCCTAGATGGGTGCTGGCTGACACAGTAGGTGGTAAAGAGTTGCATGCTTAACCGATATAGTGTTGGGCGTCACACTCTTTGGTGAGAGACGATGTGCCTTTGGTGAAGTTTTTCCTTACCCGAGATGCTTTTGGTGAGGGTTGTCCCTTACCTGATACACCTATAGTGAGGGTTGTACCTTGTGTTCGGTTGGTAACCCTAATGTTTGTTGTGCTTTGATACATGAGGTTGTTATGCTTTGATATATACATATAAGAATGCTATGATCTGATACCAAACTTATTGTGACATCTCGCTATCACATAGACAATGAAATGCCACGCAAAAACGTGCAGAACTTCCATAAACCACATATTACCAAAAACATGGGTTAATTAAAACTGATCGTGAAAAGTAGACAATAAAGAAACGATTACATCCAGATCCTTATCCTGCAAGGAAACATGTTATATAAGCATACATAAACCTAGATACGTGTCCATATCTTATAGGAACCAGCTATTATATAGGCACAAAGAGTTCACCACCTGTTTATATACAGAACAGGCCATACCAGGCCAACAGCAGGATAAGCAAACTACATCAGCTATACATCTTGAAACGTCATCAAAACACCTCCAAGGACCTGAGAGTACAGGGATGACTCTAGGACTCTACTATAAAACAACCAAAACAACAGCATATCCATCTCTTGCCTCCTACTATTCTTCTTGCTGCTCGGCCGCAACCTCACGACCACCACCACATCTAGCACGATCACCTAAAAAGGTTTCAAACCAATGGGGTGAGACACACTGTCCCATCAAGAAACATAACTCCCCGCTGAACTATAAAACTTCAGAAAGCTAGAACAAGTAAAACAGATATTGTTATAAGCAGTTCATATATGTAGCATAATGAACAGAACTAACTTTATTAATCAACTTACCAAGATAACTGGGAGGTGTATAACCAGATATTTCTTTATGGAACATGATTGACAAGATAAGCTTTATAAGAACTTCTCACAAGATATGAGGAATGTACAAATAACTGCAAGATATATCTAAGGCAACTATACAAGCAAGGCTTCAACCAATGTTTCGTGTTTTGCCCTAAGTAGTATATACTATTCAGCTGGATTATGATTGATTATGCCCTGATGAAGTGAGTCGTACCGCTCAAATCCAACCTTCAGCTGCAAAGCCCAAAACCGGTACCATACAAGGTCAATGGGAGATTTGAACTCCATGACCTCACCTCCTCGTGGTCAGTGCACGATATTCACATTAAAGCAGGACCATAGTCTCTTGCTTGAGTGGCCTCAGCCACAGGGTCAGCTCTGCAGGCTACCCTCACTAGTACATAACCGACCTTTAGTGTCGGTTATTTAAGGCATTTAGTGTCAGTTTCTAAGCGACACCTATGTGGGCGATGCTAAAAGCTCAGCCGTTACACGTCGGTTCAAAAACCGACGCCAAAACCCTTCGCGCGCCGCCGAAAACGTGCCAGCAGGGCACTATAGACGTCGGTTATTAGATAAGAAACCGACGCCATATACCTTCACGCCACAGAAGGGCGCCATCTTGGGCACTATCACTGTCAGTTATTAGATAAGAAACTGACGTCATATAACTCCCAACACGGCCATGCTGGCCAGCACGGCCGTGCTGTCTGGTCCGCTGCCATGGCCGTGCACTCCCAACACGGTCGTGCTAGCCAGCACGGCCGCAGTGTCTGGTCCGCTGCCACGGCCGTGCTAGCCAGCACGGCCGTGGTGTTAAGGAAATAGACGTCGGTTACTATTAGAAACCAACACTGTAACGATGTGGCGTCGGTTTTATACAAATAACCGACGCCTATTTTTTGTTTTTTTTCTGTCAGTCTGCAAACCTGCTGTATGGTTGGTCGCAGGATGAGAAACCTACAGTTCAGTCTGAACTATAGGTTTTACGACATCCATTGATATCAGCCAACAATAGGCCACAAACCTACAAAATTAACAACAAAAATATTCACACATTTAGCAATGCAACCTGCAGTTCCATTTGATTTTCACACATTTAGAAACATTCATGTAGCTAGCAATATGTAGTTCCATTCATTTTCACATTCACACATGTAGAAACATTCATATAGCAACCAACAGTTTCATTCATTTTCACTCAGACACATGTAAAAACATCCAGACATGTAGAAACATTCACACATATATTATAATTCAGAAATTCATTTACAAAATATCATTCTTTAGTCATTATTCGCTATCAACATCCCAATTATATCTTAAAACCCCCACTATTTGTATGGTTGTTGCCCATTCTTCTCTTACTTCATTTAATTCTCCCGTCATATAGGGAGCATGTACATCTGGTAAGGTCGTTCCTGTAGTGTGGTCAGTTTTAAACACCTGTAAAGAGAATGATGTATATATATAATTAATAAGCTATAAATAAGATTGATATATTTCATATTATCTAATGAGACTATATAATACCTCAGCAATACAATCGATGTCCATTGCAGCATATTTGATAATCATGTGCATGAATCGCATCACATAGTATCCACATGCCCATACGTTGTCTTGTGTAGCACACTATAAATTCAAACATACAAAATATTAAAAAATATGACTAATTAAGCACTGTTCACATAAATAATATATACATATATTGCAGTCAGGAACTTACTTTCACGTTCTTCCAAATTATTGGCTGGTTCTTTTTCGTGGGGACCTTTCCTCCAGCCTTTTTGAACTCATCAAAACCCCTACATGTTAATGTAACACAGTACATTGCATAATTAAATAGTAATGTAATAACATATGTTAACGGATATGAAAATGAAATATTTCTCACCGGAATAATGCCATTTTCATTATGTGTCCATATTTTGTATTCAATTTACTCCCCTTAGGATCTAGATAATAGACAGTGAACGTTTCGGGGACAATAATCAGTAACTCCCAATGCATACCACTAGAGGTAAAAAAGTTAAAAATTAATAACTCAAAATCCACGATAAAAATGTAATTTTCTTAAGTCCAAATTATAATAAGCAAAGTAAACTTACTCTACATTGAATGGAGCCATTATCACCGTCTTCTTATTTTGAGCAAAAATTGTAAAAGCCTCACAGCAGTATTGTTGAACTGACAGAGGGTCTTTAGCTACTAGACTAATCAAAGATGGAATCAAAAATCCTACATGTTCGAATGCAAAATCTGCACATATCTTGTCTAAGTAGCTGCAAAATATGTATTAATTATGCATGCATTAATAAATAAGAAACCAGATCACCAGATCCTACACAAGGTATATGGATGTATAAAGAAGATCTCACCTTATCCATATCTCTATCACATATGTATTTAGCCAATCATATCGAAACAACTCCAAAATATCTTGTATAAATAGTTTGCTTTCGTATGATTGACCTGCAACATCTGAATCTATAGAAACAATTATAGGGCAATTTATATCATGTTCGCCTAACCATATTGCCATACCCCTACAGTTAGGACCTAACGGGACAGGTAGGTCCTGTGGAACCCAACTGGGTAATGTAGGAGGTGGAAGTGGAGGCCTAGATGTTGTGGGTGTCTTCTTTCTAACCTGTATATATATATAATAATTTCATATCAACTGACATCATATACACACACTAACAATTTAACATAATGTAATTTTACCATACAGTTTCAGTAAAGATGACATCCGCTTTTAGCCACAATATCACTCCGCCTTCTGTCTCACCAAGCGTTTCACAATCTGGGTGGGCATATGGCAATGGAAGATCCATCCACTTGGGGAATATATGTACCGGGCTCACACGAATCCAACCAGCTGGTAATGGAGACCCGTGAAACATTTCCCCTGGTAGGGATGGGTAAGTCGATGTCTCTGCAACGACATATTCATTAACTTTTAGACAGCATGGCTTCAACCCCTACAAATTTTTGTGTAAAGAATGTTATATACATATATACATATCATCTTTTTTTGAAACGACTACAATTTCATATATACATATCATCTTGAATTAAAAAACTAGTTACTATGTCATAAAAATACTTACAGCGGATTTTCTAGGTGGTGGGTCTACAGAATTACTCCCAACCTCTGCAGTAGGAGTAGAACCTGCAGTAGGAGACACCATAGGTACTGTCTGGTAAGTGGCAGTCTGAGATGCCTGCCACTTTTTCATTGCTTCTTCGAGTTTCCTATCAAATAGCTTATCTACCTATACATGGATAAAAGAAACGTCAAATTCTAATTATTGAATTCTATTTTACAGTAACATATACAAGGAAAAAATATGTTACCTCTTCTTGTGAAAGTCCCACTTTTGGGACATGTTTGCGCTGGGATGGCCCCAAAAAATCATTGATGCCCACACCAGCGCCTACAGCCCTAACACGTCCAGGATGCTCTGGGTTACCCAGAGCAACTGTCAATTCATCCCTTGTGCCCTCAGGGATGAACTTGCCTTGTTTCCTCAGCTCGTGCAGCTCCCGCTAATTGCCAAAACAAAATTTTGTAATTAATTAAACACCACAAATAATCAATATTCAAACGATTGTTGTAAGAGTTGTATTTTACCATTTTTGCAGCCGCCTCAACAGTTGCGGGCTTCCTTATTTCTCCCTTCTTATTTTGCCTCCCAGCTATCCAGACATCATGGTGAGGCATAGGTGTGCTACCTATAGTGGAGGACTCCTGAGTAGCAGCAGAATGAGCAGTAGCCTCAGACTGTAGTCTTTGGCGAATGCATGCATACCCCTTTGGACCCATTGTGTGGTCATGCACATTCAGTGCACGCCTTGATCTTTGTGCCTCACTGAGGGCCTAGTTAGTATGCACATTAATGATTTGGTTAGTAACAGTAAATGTTAATCTTTAATAGTTGAATACAACATATATTAATGAGATTGGGACTGACGCCTAATACCTTGAATTCATCAGTTTGTCTTGAAGCAACAAACGCGTCCCATTCTTCTTTGTCCAGGAAGTTCCAATGTTCAGTGGCTGTCTTCTTCCTCTTGTCAGCTTCTTTTATGTATTCTTGGGTGAGATTTGTCCTATAGTTCCTTAGGACTCTCCCACAACGTTGCATCACGCATTTACGATGCAGCTTTTCATCCAATTCAAATATACTCTGCAAAATAGAATTGCTATTAACTAGTATCCAAAAAATTAGTAATCTACAAAATAGAATTGCAAATTAATAATAACTCATGCATAAATCCTTCCATATTATGTCTTTCTTCTCCTTAGAAACTTTATGCCAAGAATCTATCTTACAACCGCAATGGCTACGAGTAACATACCCAAGATATGAAACAAATGAATTGCGATTCACACCAGATGCATTTCCTGCATTATCAAAATCCACAACAAGTTTGGGTCCATTACCCTTTTGTGCTATTAACTTCTTCATCATAGTGATGCCCCTTCTCTTGTCAACCTTTTGGTGTTGCTGATCAAGTGCCTCAAATGCTTCAGATGGTACATGTGCATCATCAACCTAAAATTTGACAAAATAAACACATTTACAAGATATAACTATAAATGGACATATAGATATAAATATATGATATATTTTTAAAACTTACATTGTGAGGCGGCGCATTGATGTCCTCACCCTCACGATAATCATCAGCACGGTCATCAGGAGAATGCTCAGCCATCTGAAAATTCACATTCACATTGTAAAGTTCACATTGTAAAGTAATTCAAATTGTAAAGCTCACATTGTAAAGTTCACATTCACATTGTAAAGTAATTCACATTGTAAAGTTCACATTATAAAGTAATTCACATTGTAAAATTCACATTGTAAAGTTCACATTCACATTGTAAAGCTCACATTGTAAAGTTCACATTCACATTGTAAAGTTCACATTCAGAAAAATAAAACATATAAAAAATATAAACATGCCTCTAATATTGCGATGTTTATCAATTAACAATCCTTCATTTTGATCTCCGCGCACATAAAAGTCGTCATTAGCTTCAATATTTGCTGGTGTTGGCAACCCAACTGAGAATGGACTGGAGTCATCATACTTATCATAGTACTGTTCTTCATCTATAGGATCTTCAATGAACTGTCTTTTACCATGAAGAACAACCGACCATTTATCATTTGCAGGATCATCGATATAAAATACTTGTTTCGCATGTGATGCCAATATGAATGGTTCACCCTTCTCGCCAATCTTTTCAAAGTACACTAAAGTGAAACCCAATTCATCCACTATAACTCCTTTGGTGTTATCAACTCAATTACATTTGAAGAGCGGAATTCTGAAATCTATGTAGTCAAACTCCCATATGTCTTCAATGACACCGTAATATGACATTTTAGCTTCATGTGGACTCTTATCCTTTGCACTTGCAAAAAACATAGTCGATGCTTGAAGGGTGACCCCACTATTTTGGACGACACTCTTATCATCTTGGCGCTTTGTGTAATATGTGAATCCATTAATGGCATACCCTTCATAAGACATAACAGTCAATTTTGGTTTAAAGGCGAGACATTTGATAGTTTCAGTAATATCATCTGGTGTTTGAGATAGTTGATGTAAGACTTTATTTTCAAACCACTTAATAAATGTCTTGTTATGCTCTCTAGCAAGCCACATTGTATTGGCTCGAGGATATTGTCTCTTGATGAAATTGGTATGTTCCTCGATATAAACGTTCACTTCGTCCATGTTGTGTAAAATATACAAGTGACCTTGTTCCAACTGCTCACGGCTGATTACGTTCACACGTGATCCCAAAATTCCTTTGCCAAATTGCTCGTCAATATTCTTGTCATTATCAGGAGTGTCATTGCCACTGAGAAAGTCATTGCAAAAATCCATAACCTCTCTCACCACATAACCCTTGATAATACTCCCTTCAGGCCAATAACGGTTTCAAACATCACTTTTAAAAATGCTCATGTATCGTTCAAAGGGATACATCCAATGCAAGAAAACCGGTCCCAACATTTTCACTTCCCTAGTCAAGTGGACAACAAGATGTACCATGATATCAAAGAACTACGGAGGAAGATACATCTCAAGCTGACATAGGGTAACAACCACTTCTCTTTGCAATTTATTGAGAGTATCAGGGTCAATAACTTTGCTGCACATACTGTTGAAAAAGAAACAAAGTCTGGTGATTGCAAACCTTACATGCTTCGGCAATATAGATATAATTACCACATGCAATATTTGTTGCATTAGAGTGTGACAATCATGAGATTTAAGACCTATCAACTTCAGATCTTTCATTGATACCAATCTACGGATTTTGGATGAGTAACCCTGTGGCACCTTAACATTTACCAAACATTCACAAAAAGCTTTCTTCTCCTTTCTAGACAATGTGTAACAAGCGGGAGGTAAGTATGTTCTTCGATTTCCCATTTCACAAAATTTTGTTAATTCTGACCTTATTCCCATTTCACGTAGGTCCAATCTGGATTTTATCCCATCTTTAGTCTTACCTGGTATATTCAACAAAGTACCAATGACACTATCACAGACATTTTTCTCAACGTGCATGACATCAATACAATGTCTGACTGTCAAAGAACTCCAATAAGGAAGATCCCAAAACATTGACTTCTTCTTGAATAAAGATTTGTCACTCCGTGTGGCCATAGTAAATTGTGATCTCTTACCAAATTCATTGAGAAAGTCTTTTACTCTTTCATAAACAACCTCCCCTGGTATAGGTTTAGGTGCACTTCGTTCCTCATTCAATCCATTGAATGCTTTGCACTTCCTACGATACGGATGGAATTTTGTAAGAAACCTTCGATGACCGAGATATACAGTCTTACCACCATGTTTTAGTCTTGTTGAATCAGTGTTCTCTTCACATATAGGACACGCTTTAGCTCCTTTGACACTATATCCAGACAAATTCCCATATGCTGGAAAGTCATTAATAGTGCAAAATAACATAGCATGCAAACGAAATGTCTCTCTTCGTGAAGCATCATAGGTCATCACATCTTCATCCCAGAGTTTCTTTAAGTCATCAATCAGAGGTTCAAGATAAACATCGATGTCATTTCCAGGTTGTTTAGGGCCCGATATCAACAACGACAGCATTACGTACTTATTTTTCATACACAGCCAGGGAGGAAGATTGTATATAATAAGCATGACTAGCCAAGTGCTATGTTGGCTGCTCAATGTCCTGTATGGATTCATCCCATCTGTACAAAGCCCAAGTCTTAGATTCCTGACTTCTTCACCAAATTCAGGGTACAATAGATCAATCTTATTCCACTGTGGGGAATCAGACGCATGTCGTAGGATCCCATCATTATTTTTCTTAACATCTGCATGCCACCTCAAATTCTTCGCATATATCGGATTGGCAAACAAGCATTGAAACCGTGATATTATAGGTAGATACCACATCACCTTGGCAGGAGAACCAGTTTTGGACTCCCCCGAAGTCGTCAATTTATACCGTGACGCACCACATTTTGGATAATCTTTCAAATCCACATAGTCCTTTTGAAATAATACACAATCATTCGGGCATGCGTGTATCTTCTTGGCATCCATTCCCATTGGGCACAACAATTTCTTTACCTGGTATGTTGAGATTGGCAGCTCGTTTCCTTCAGGAAGCATTTCTTTCAACAAAGACAACAATGACGTGAAGCTTTTGTTGCTCCATCTATTGCTAGCTTTCAGCTTATACAATCTCAACACAGCGCTAAGCTTCGTAAACTTAGTACAACCTGTGTATAACGATATCTCAGCATCATGCACAATGTTTCTAAAAATGGGAGGTGGATCGGTGTGCTCTACCCCACAACTATCCAGCATCACATCAACGATGTCTACTGGAACTAGTTCATTCACATCTACATCATCATAGGCAATTTCTTCTTCCACACAAGCACTTCTATCGACATCCACTGGTTTTGAGTTTGAAATCTCTCCATGCCAGTGCCATTCTGTATAGCCTTGTATAATCCCGTTGCACATGACATGACTTTTGATTTCGTCACCAGTGCTGACTTTCAAGTTGTTACCGCAATGCCTACATGGATAGTAGAACCTATCTCCAGGTTGTTTCCTATGTTCCTCAGAAAATCTAATAAACTGGTCAAGACCAGAAATAAACTTTGGGTGCAACGATTGCGAATGGACATCCATGATCTATCCATTCTATGATCAAAGAGAAAACAAGTATATATTAAAACAAGATTAGGGTCTAGGGTTAACAGATTAGAGTTTTTGCATGGTTAAAACTTTAGGCCAATAAATACATGTGTTGTCATTCTTATATATAATAAATGTGTACCACCTATCCCATTCTTGAACACCTAATCTCATTAGTAAGTGTATAATGTGTATTGGGTTTTCGAGAAAATTTCGGCAGCATTTCCCTGCTGTTCTCTAAGTACATATGTACTTAGAGAACAAACGGGGAAATGCTACCAAAATTTTCTCAAAAACCCAATACACATTATACACTTACATCCTAAGTGAGATTAGGTGTTCAAGAACAGTCCCAAACTGGGGACTATCCAAGATTTACTCCTAATGAGTAAATCTTGGACTGGTTTCTAGGCCAACAAATACATGTGTTGTCATTCATATATACAATAAATGTGTACCACCTATCCCATTCTTGAACACCTAATCTTACTAGTAAGTGTATAATGTGTATTGGGTTTTCAAGAAAATTTCGGCAGCATTTCCCCACTGTTCTCCAAGTACATATGTACTTAGAGAACAAACGGGGAAATGCTACTGAAATTTTCTCAAAAACCCAATACACATTATACACTTAAATCCTAAGTGAGTTTAGGTGTTCAAGAACAGTCCCAAACCGGGGACTATCCAAGATTTACTCCTAATGAGTAAATCTTGGACGGGTTTCTAGGCTAATGAGTACATATCCACTACATGTATTTGCTCACTTACATTGCATCACTCACAATTAGAGCATTATTAAATAATAAATCAAGAATTCAATAGTTTCAAACATGCAATAATTCACAATTAGAGCGATAAGATTCACTTTGTACAAACATACATGGCATAATTCAAGCACAATAGCAGGTGTGGTCATTGACCCGATTCAACAATATAAGAATAATTTTAGAAGAGTAATGTAGCACAACATTATAGGCTATCCGATTATAATTGAGCAATATAGCACAAAATCAACCAACATGGCTGTGCTATGCAGCACGGCCGTGCTGCCCAGCACGACCGTGCCAACCTGCGATTTCACACACCTCGGACATGGAGCAGGGTACCTGCTTGAGGGCAGAGGAAGAAAAGGAGGAAGAAGAGCAGAGTAGGTACCTTCAGAGGCATTGGCAGGGAGAGTAGCAGCAGCGAGCAGTAGGAGTAGGAGAGCAGGCCGCCGGAGCAAGATAGAAGGTCACAGGAGAAGGAGAGAAGGCTGTCGGAGCTGGGGGCAGAGGGCAAGCGGCGGCGGAGGTGGGCAGAGGACCAGCCAAGCGATCGGAGCAGTGTGCGGCCGGAGTAAACGGCGGCGGAGGTGGGGGCAGAGGAGAAATCACCAGAAATCGCCGGACCAAACCCTGGAGTAGCAGCACGAGACAATGAATGAAATAGAGAAAGGGGAAGAGTCGGGCTCGCGCGGGTGCTGTTAAGTTATCAATCGACGTCGGTTATTAAAAACAACCGACACGTAAAACTAAAGGTGTCGGTTCTACAAACACACCAACACCTATTATCAATGATAGTCGTCGGTTTTTACTAGAAAAAAACCGACGTCTATCTACATATGCCGATTAAAAAAATTGTTCTCGATTAATGACCATAGTCGTCGGTTTCTTTCTCAAACCGACGCTCAAAGGGGTGTGAAAAATTTCTCGGGAAAACACGTGAAAACCCATAAGCGTCGGTTATTGTAGTAAAACCGACGACCAAAATGTGCCCAATTTCTGTATCGTGAATAACCTTTCGTTGTCGGTTTTTTAGTAAATAACCGACGCCATATGTCAAATTTTGGAGGTAATTTTTTTCACGCGAAATTTTGGATTTGGCGGTTAATTTTAGGCATCAGTTTATTATCCGGGAACTGACACTGAATAAAAGTGATACACGTGTCTGGTCGCCCTTCACAGATAGATGTCAGTTTTTTTATTAAACTGACATTTTAGGTTTTAGGTGTCGGTGTATTTATACAACTGACGCCTTTAAAAGTGACGTTATAAGCCATTTCTGTAGTAGTGCCTTTTCTCTAGCCTGCCTTGGTACAGGTCTCGGGGCTAGCATACCTTGAGCCATGGGCCTATTCACCATGCTCTACAATACTGAGCCATGGGCCTATTCACCATGTTCTAAACACATCCGTAGTTGTTCTCAAATCCTCCTATTTTCAGCTAGGAGAAACCCTGCATATTCAACAATATGCGCTCCAGGTAATTCAGTGGGATAAACCTATTTCACCATCACCAGCTACTGACGATGATGGATCTATATCTAGGGAAAACTACATAAAAGGTTCCTCTATAATTAATTAATACATTTTAAGCGGATTGCAAGATTCAACTAAGTTATGTAACATGTAAACTAAAGCACAAGTAAACAACATAGATCTTATTATCATGTGTTACATTGTCACTCTTTTTCTTAAAGCCAGCATCATCATGATCCATCATAAGGATCCAACATCACATGTTACCACTTGGCCTCTTGCCAATCATCAAGATCCATCTCAAGGATCAACATTACTAGGACTCAATCCCATCATCAAGGCACACACTGCAATTCCATGGGTAACACCCATCATATATCACTAGGTTCATCATAACCCTTGATGTTCAACATCATATTACTATTATGCCATTACCATGGCCTCATCGTACAACTGTCTCCTGCAAGGGTAGTGAAATCACAAGTTAACACTTGGCCTATTTACAAGGAACATTTACAACACTCTCATAATAAAGTAAAGAATTGTAAATGTTCCTTGTACAAGTATCATTGCTCCTTTGTGATTTCACTAACCTTGCAAGGGACAGTTGTACGATGAGGCCATGGTAATGGCATAATAGTGATATGATGTTGAACATCAAGGGTTATGATGAACCTAGTGATATATGATGGGTGTTACCCATAGAATGGCAATGTGTGCCTTGCTGATGGGATTGAGTCCCAGTAATGTTGATCCTTGAGATGGATCTTGATGATTGGCAAGAGGCCAAGTGGTAACATGTGATGTTGGATCCTTGTGATGGATCAGGATGATGTTGGCTTTAAGAATAAGAGTGAAAATGTAACACATGATAATAAGATCTATGTTGTTTACGTGTGCTTTAGTTTACATGTTACATAACTTAGTTGAATCTTACAATCTGCTTAAAATGTATTAATTAATTACAGAGGAACCTTTCATGTAGTTTGCCCTGGCCATAGATCCATCATCGTCAGTAGTTGGTGATGGTGCAACATGTTTATCTTGTGGGATTACCTAGAGCGCATATTGTTGAATATGTGGGGTTTCTCCTAGCCGAAAATAGGAGGATTTGAGAACAACTACAGATGTGTTTAGAGCATGGTGAACAGGACCATGGCTCAATATTGTAGAGCATGGTGAATAGGTTTGTGGCTCAAGGTATGCTAGCGCCGAGACCTGTACTAAGGCGGGCTACAGAAAAGGGTAGCCTGCGGAGATGACCATGTGGCTGAGGCCACTCAAGCAAGAGACTACGGTCCTACTTTAATGTGGATATCGTGCACTGACCATGAGGAGGTGAGGTAGCTCTCCCATTGACCTTGTATGGCACCAGTTTTGGGCTTCACAGTCGAAGGTTAGATTTGAGCGGTACGGCTCACTTTCTTAGGGCATAATAAATCATAATCCATCCGAATAGTATATACTACTTAGGGCAAAACACGGAACATTGGTTGAAACCTTGCTTGTATAGTTTCCCTAGATATATCCTGCAATTATTTATACATTTCTCATATCTTGTGAGAAGTTCTTATAAAGCTTATCTTGTCAATCATGTTCCATAAAGAAATATCTGGTTATACGCCTCCCAGCTATCTTGGTAAGTTGATTAATAAAGTTAGTTATGTTCAGTATGCTGCATATATGAACTGCTTATAACAGTATCTATTTTACTTGTTCTAGCTTTCTGAAGTTTTATAGTTTGGCGAGGAGTTAAGTTTCTCATTGGGACTGTGTGTCTCACCCCACTGGTTTTAAACCTTTTTAGGTGATCGTACTATACGTGGTGGTGGTCGTGAGGTTGCGGTCGAGCAGCAAGAAGAACAGTAGGAGGCAAGAGATGGATATGCTGCTGTTTTGGTTATTTGTAGTAGAGTCCTAGAGTCATCCATGTACTCTCAGGTCCTTGGAGGTGTTTTGATGATGTTTCACGATGTATAGCTAATGTAGTTTGCTTATCCTACTGTTGGCCTGGTATGGCTTGTTCTGTATATAACAGCTGGTTCCTATAAGCTATGGACACGTATCAAGGTTTATGAATGCTTCTATAACATGTTTCCTTGCAGGATAAGGATCTGGATGTTATAGTTTCTTTATTATCTACTTTTCGCGGTCAATTTTAATTAACCCGTGTTTTTGGTAATATGTGGTTTATGGAAGTTCCATATGTTTTCACGTGGCATTTCGTTGTCTGTGTGATAGCGGGATGTCACACTAAATGAGGTATGAATCAGTCTGATTGGGGACGAAATCCTAAGTCAAGGACAATTTGGTGGCTCACCCAGGTGCACCATGGTTCCGGTGGGGCAAATATTCAAGGGGAAGAAAGGTGTTTAAATAGTTTTTGTGGCTCTTGACACATAATTATACTTGACATGCTTCCATGAACCATACTAATTGAGCCTTTCACAAAACAATCAATAGTTGCAAAACTTAATTGAAGAGAGTAGGTAGTTAATTGTCACACATTTATGTTAAATCCAAAACAATATCATTGAGTATATATTATCTAGTCTTTTACATATTAGTTTTTTTTTGTCGGCAAAAAACTTTGTTGCTATTAAATGATACCAAACTTTAGGTACAAAGGATCACACCCCCTAATCCTCTATAAGGATAACCAAAGAAAACACAAAAAAAACCCAACATCTTACACAGGAGACCTCAAACAGAAAAAAAAGACCAAACAAAAAATACACCAAAGCCTTCATACAAACAGAAGACTGGCCTGCCAGCAACCATCTCAGATGAGGAGCTCCACTATCATTATGCTTACCCACAAAATGTGCATACTCAACTTTGATGGACAGATAACTGTCAACTAAAGTTTGTACTAGAGCATATGAACGTATTCATATATTGGCAAGTCTAACCATCAACAGCATCCACATTAAGCGATCACGGGAACTATCTCCTGTCATCAACCTATTAAGTAACTCACATCTTCAATACTTGAATCAGCAAAATCAAACACCAGTGGACCAGCTCCTAGGCCTCCCCCCAACTGGCATTAAAAACACGAACTGAAGGTGTGGGTGAAGGATCTAGGATTGAACCCCCAGACATCAATCAGCAGATTAAGAATCTCAGAGGTGAACACTAAACAAAACTGAAGCCAGAAGATCAGCAAACTAACTGTGTGACAGGAAAGAATCGAAGTAGTTTTTCTATCAGGGTGCAGCAAGGGTAAAAGCTCCAAGTCGGGCCTTCATGCTTGGCACAATATCAACTGACAGTAACCTCACCCACAAAGAGTGGCATTGCACCAAGAATCAAGAAATCCTTTTCACTTCTATCTCACCGAGCAGCCCTGTTAGCCCTGCAGTGAATCTTGCCTATCATCACCAGTTCTGGTTTCAAATGTCCAAGCAGAAACTAAGTTTCTGTTTGCACAGAGACCACCCATCGAACACCTTGGAGGCATTCCAGCTACACATCAAGAGAAGAGCCAATAGGGAAAGAAGGTTAATCCGTTCCTCATTCGTCCAACTCCAGGAATAATCATCAATCAGCCGAAGCCGATTCCAGGACAGGAGACCAGGTCAGGGAAGCATGAACCCTGTCGAACACCACGAGGACACTCGAGAAGATCCCTGGACACTGGATGGCTGCAATGGAGCAGGACGCACAAAGAGTCATCCAATGCTGCCGAGTAAACTCGGAGTCGAAGCAGCACCCCCACGTGAATGGAAGGATCGCCTCTATCTACCCTGTGAGGAAACCGTCCGCCTTAGGATTTGGGACAGAGCCCAGATCAACAGCAACTCAAGGAAGCTTCAACAACCATGACACAATCTAACCATACAATCGATCAGTGCAGTGACAACTTGATGAAGCTTCAAGGTGAATGTCTTAAGATCATCAGGGGGGTTTAACCAACCCAGGCCACCTACGAGCCGCCGGAGTTCTTGTCAAACCGCAGTCGTCCATCACCTTCGCCCATACCGAAGGCAGGCCTGGCAACACGTAGTGTTGGAGAAGACACATCACTGGAACGCCTAGAGGGCTCTGCCGTCATCACCGCCGGCTGGGCGGGAGCAAGAGCCCCAAGCACCCTTCCCCTGTCACGAACGCCAGAAGTAGACAACGTCAGGAGACATAAGGAGAGACCCTAGCCTAATGTTGATCCACCCTAACGCGTCGTGGACCACTGCAATCGCGAGCCGCACCAGTGTCGGGGATGAGGTCCCAACCACCAGAAGGACCCGTTCGTTATCCAGTCAAGCCAATGAGGCACCTGCATCCTGGGAACAGGATCCTCGACCACAGGGCGAGCAGGTGCTAGAGAAGTAGTTGGTGCAGAGACCACCTAGCTTCAGCAGCGCGGAGCATCGGCACATGTGCCCCAATACAACCAGGACAGTCTCCTATCTCTCCATCACTCTTGAACGGAGAAGATTCGACAAGGTCATCGCCTATCCATCATCCTATTGGGGCTCATGGTGCATCCTTCTACATCGAACCAGGGTGAGTGAGGAAGCTCTCAAAGGATCGATTGAGGGCATCAGATCCAACCACACTCCAAGGAGAGCACAAACCTTCAGATCTAGCTAACCATCGTTGAGGTCAGGGGGAGGGAAGCTCCGAGGAGGCACTCCCCTCCCCCCAACAGCGGCCGTCGGGGGGGGCACTAGAGAGAAGGCGAAGCAAAGAGCCCTAGAGAGAAGGTGGAGCCGGGTCCCACACTTATGTCTTTTACATATTAGTGGTTTCCATGACCTTAAAAATTCTCCAATGGTGTTTCTTAGATGTTACAATGACAAATTAGGTTTTACCAATATTGATTAATGATTGTAATCCTTTTTAGTCTACTTACCACATAAAAGGACTAAATGATAAAATCCATAATACCTCCCAAATTTTTCTGCAAAAGGAATGCTTTTTTTAATCATTTTTCTTATTCTTCTTCTTATTCTTCAATCTCCCCTTCTTTTCTTTCATCTCTTCAACCGAACCTCTTCCCGTTTCCCATCACATGCCACTTTAAAGTCACAATCTACCATTTCCATTTCCCTCTCTCACCTTCACACAATTATTACCATAAACACCGAGGGTAGAATAAACATTTGACTAAAATGGAAGTTATAATTGATCTAGTAGAATAATTTGAATATCATGATTTATTTGATTGACAAAATAGAACTTGATCCCATGGGCTTCATAGCACATAGAGGGATCCAACTTCTCTTTGGAATGAGAGTTCCAACTTCTATCTAGAATGTTTTTCTTGGTACAAGCAACATCCACTACACAGGTCTATCCCAACAGTATACACATCTCACCATCTTCCTTGTTTCATCAAGGATAACAACAACAATTTCTCAATGGCACTGATCTGAACAAGCTAGCGTGTGATATTAGTACATTGTCACTTTCTGATAACACCACATCTTTCCATGATCCCCTACTTAGCAACAAACTTTACTAGTAGTCGCACCTCGAGTCATATTAAATATAATTTCCTCCATTAATATCCACAAACAACAGTTACAAAAGATTGGTACACCTACAAAAAACACCAACATATGCCCTCAATAGTCAACATGCATACAAGAGGACTTAGCTCATAATTTTTGCATACTACTGTCCATTGATCTAACACTCTAGATCATGTTATGGTCCTCACTCAGCAAAAGAGGAAGAAGAAGAGCAAATATATAAATACTAAAGCACTATGATCCCACTCACAGCTTATACCATCAACACTACCACCCGAGATCATTCTAGCTACAACATACCTTGATATTGTCCTCAATGACTACACCATCACCAATATCCCTCTATACAAAGCATGGAGGTATCTCACATTGATATGGATATTGGCTAGATCAATATGATGGAATGTCACAAGACTTTTCTTTTTTAGTTCATAGAGGATGAGATACACATATTGCAATCTCACACAGGATGGCCAGTGATGATTGAGTAGATTAGACTGATGAGGGGATGGATCTTACACCTATGACCAACTGAACAAAACACCATCAAGATATGGATATTAGTTGAATATATGAAAACATTAACTCATCTGATTCCATACTATTGTGATATGGGTGAGCTAGGCCTCCTCTACTCTGACTTTTCAAATGACCATATTTTTGTGAGAGACATATACCAAGATCCTTGATGGCCTAAATCATAGTATGAAAAGGAGCGGATCTAGAGTAATTGAACTCTTAAATTTATAACCAAACATTCAGGGCCCCACAACTATTATACGGGGTCTGATGTAGAAAATGTGAGTCGGTCTACAAGGACAAGGAGAAACAAGTGCTAAGAATGTAGAATCTTGGCTCAGTTACACCAATCAAAGAAGGTATATTAA
This sequence comes from Alisma plantago-aquatica, assembly GCA_963693085.1. Lineage (NCBI taxonomy): Eukaryota > Viridiplantae > Streptophyta > Magnoliopsida > Alismatales > Alismataceae > Alisma > Alisma plantago-aquatica. Next base: position 713,315,682 of record OY856411.1, on the reverse strand, counting down.
GTTTGGTGTTCCTTAGGGAACGATGTTACTTCAACCAACAATGAAGCAAAATAAGTAAAACAAAGTAACAAAACAAAGAAAAGAACAACAAGAGGCAAAGAGTGGGATAACAAGTACGAATGGTAACTTGGATTGGATTTCACCGACTAAGCTCTCTCTCCTATATGGAATACTCACACCCCTTATATACCCTTATCAAGATTACAAGCAGTCATCATATATGTCTATCCCCTCTTCTCTCGAGCTTAGGAGAGATCTAGATTATAAGGTTCTCTCTCTCTCTCTCGATATGGCAAACAAACAATCACCAAAATAACCATATGACCATTTAGCTTAAGTATTCCAACATTCTCATACATTCATGCAACTCCATAACACTTAGATAAGGCTATTACTATTCTTTTGAGGCACCAACAATCAAACATCACAAGATGGTAGCTAATCATACAAGTAAAGCATTAGGACCAAGAGAATGGACATAATCTTTGTTGTGAGCATATAATCAATGGATATAAGTATTTACATGTTAGGAGAGGCTTATTGGCTACTCCCAACCCAAGTTAGATGTCTATCCACTCATGTTCATTAGCAAAGTTATGAATTTACAAGAGTAGAGGGACATGAGAGAGAATAATGAAATGAATGAAGTAGATGGAGGCAGATGAACATATTTAGATGAGAAGAAGGGAGATACACCAACTGAGACCACAAAATGACTGAAGTTGATGCACGTCTCTTTCAGATCTACATCTGGCATGGGCATTGTGGAGTAGCTAATCTTTCTTTCAAAGAATAGGCTGAGGGTGTTGGTGATGGTGTGAATCCTCTCTCTCTTATGGACTTTTGTCTTAAGATATTGAGGACTGATGACACATGGATGGAGCTTTGGAATGTGGCAGCACTTTGTTGTCTCTAACCCCCATCATGGATGAAGTGGTCACTATTTATAGGCACGGGTCTCCAGGAACCAACTTAACTCTCAGTGGTCACTTGGATTTGTTGAACCTTCATCGGTCAATGAGCTTGTGAGATAAGTGATCGCTTGAATTTTTATTCTTTGTCGATCAAAGTTGCGGACTCAGTGATCGTTGAAGCGAGTTGGTCACTAAGAGTGTTGGCTCTAGCGTTCGCTTGGGTGATGATCACTGAAAATGATCGATGTGGGTAACCACTGAAGTTGTGATCCCATCGATCACCAAGGTGGGTCTGTCCTGTGGTTATAGAGACATCAAGACCATCGACCGCTGAGGTGGTAGTCTCATTGATCCCTGAAATGAACTTATCCTATGGTTGAAGGATAATCAAGACCATCAATCGTTGGAGTGTTGTTGTCATCAATCGTCTAAATTCTAGTCCTCTTCTTTAGATATTCTGCCCAAATTGAGTAGAAGGGAGATGAGATTAGGTAGTTATATAAAACTTGCCAAAACAACTAAATTTATCTAGACAAAGCATTGTGAAATGATAATATTATGGTAAAGCAAGCATTCAAATATCTGCAAAATTGGAGGTTATCGCTCCTCCATGTACAAAGGTTAATCTTCTATAGGTATATTCATCAACTTTGACAAACTCAAATTCTTCTAAGAAAGATATTTCTTTGTCAATCCATGTTCATACAATAGATAAAAAATCGATGGACATCAACAATCTACTAGCATGTACACAACATCATTACCAAACTCTCTTAATAATATCAATAATCCTTTACATTCTACTAATTATCATCGTAAAACATTTTTCTCCCATGATCCTTGTCTGACTAATCACATAGATACATCCACTAACTTTGATCATCATTTTGCTTCATGTTTTCCTCCCCTTGATCCAAAAACTCCCTTGCACCCCCTCTCGCTTGTGTCTTGCTTCTTTTCAGCTATTGTTACATCCTCTAGTTGGACCTTGGTTACCAGAACATGAAACCATCTTGTATACCTATTCAGATGCAAGAAGTTCTACATACATGGACATCCCAAGAATCATTTCACATTTCCTACTTTCTGCTTTGCATGCATGGGAAATGGCTTCTACTCTTGCTTGTGTTCCAAACCAATCCACAAGCTCCATGCCTATAGGAATACTAGTTCCATGCATATGTCACATGGTATTGAGAAATACACACACAGCCAACTTTCCTTTCATCGTAACAAATTTCAACATTATCATAGCAAACACACACCAATGATGTTTTGATTTCCTTTCTATCCTCTAACCATTTTCATGCTCTCCAATATATCGATGACTAGCAAGACTTGTTGTACATCCCCCCATCCCAACCAACAACATGCCTCTCCACCTACACCCCACCATCCACATATCAAATCACTATCTCCTACCCACTAAACAATATATACCATCCACATGGTTCACTCCCTATATGACCTTCTAACACTCTATCATCTCTAAACATCGATACTCCCCACATTGATTTCCTTCAACATCAGCATTAACATCCCTTCCATTAATCTAATACCGACTTCCCTATTGATCTCCCTACAAACTCCATGCACCTCTAGAAGGTCTTCACCAGTCACATTGTTCTTGTTTCCATTCAAAACAACATCGATAACCGTCATGTCAACATCCTTGATGTCATCAACGATATTGCACACATATTATCTCCAGACACACTGTTCTTAAAGTTAATTTCTTTCTCCCTCACAACTTCTTTACTTTGTACATGAAGGGACCAAGCTTGATCATGTTTACGGACAAAACATAACTATATCCTATGGTGACAATTTTATCCAAGCCCATCTCTTAGATGGTTGGCAGACTACAGTATCACATATGTAGGTTTGGGTGGATTAGGGTGGGTCTCAATTTTAATCTACCACCACATTTATAGGAGATTTACATCTTCAGATCGGGAAACTCTATAACTCATAAACCCTAATATACTTCAACCAACAAATTGCATCAAAGCTTGTTGTGTGTTCTCAGTTAGACAAGATATTAAACTTCCATCCACTCATAGGATCCTTTCAAATAAAATATTTACACCATAAAATGGTTTCTAAAACCCTTTCAATATCCCCACCATCTTATCTGACTTGGCGGGTCACCTTACCTCATGTTTTTTCCGCCATTAACATCAAGAAAATGTAAGTGAATGGCACCATGAAGTGAAAACATAACACAAAACTGGTACATTTTTTACCTCCAGTGTCACTTTTCTTAACATTGATTTTTATAGAAAATAGACATTACAGGCATATAGAGTTAGTTGGTTAAGAATAAACATCACTGTTGGTCAAGTCTTTCCGATAAGAAAAGACACGAGTACCACTTTTACTATACCGTTAGTTTCTTTGTGAATAATGGGCATCTTTAATAGCCCACAAAATTTAATTTTTCAAGGGAAAATTTTGACATAGGCCTATTACATTAGTTGTACAAAAATTGACAACAAATTCCTTCCTGCGAGAACATTTTGCCTCCAAAAAGACTATGACATTGGTAGCACTCCATAAAAACAAACATTATAGGTTTCACCCACTGGGAAATAGTTTATCTCCAAAAACCATTAGGTGCCAGGTTTTTTTAAAGAACTGATGACAAAGAATTTGTGCCACCTACCTTGCAAAAAATATTCCCCCTTCGATTTGGGTTGTTCCATCAGTTTTTTGCTACAAACTGATGACACAAGTCTTAGTGAGGTAGGAGTTTTAATAGGAATAAATACCTATGACATAGGTTTATTCGTGGATAACTGACAAAATAGAAGGAACTATGTCATCAGTTTTGGTGGAAAACTAACAACATATGTATTAGTGAGGTTGGTATTTTTTATAGGGATAGGTACATATGGCGTCAGCTTAGTGGTGGATAATTGATTATAGAGAATGAACTATAGTGTTAATTTTTTTGGGAAACCAATGACGCATGTCTTCGTGAGATTGATGTTTTTTATAACGACCGTCATCAAACCGACAAACAATCATTACTAATTAAGCAGAATAAACATAAACAACGGATTAACAAAAATTACTAAAATTTAAAACCATTTTGTAAGGAGATCTTTGTCTAGAAAACTCTTACTGAGAGATCCAAAACTCTTACATATCATGATTTACATTGTTTCATCTCATCTCGAGGATGACATATAACAATTGCTCTATCAAAATACATATTGCAGCAACATAAAACCTCGAGGCATTCAAGCCAAAATCTCAGATCATTCATGAAACCAGTACGAACCAACTCTAAGGACCTGAGAGTACAGAGATGACACATAGGACTTCTATCTACAAGACATGATAGACAGTACACTCAACCTGAGCTGTCACTACTGCCTCAGCTGTTATTCCTCCTCTGTAGAAAGATCTTCACCACCTTGTGCATGTCCACCTAAAAAATGTGGATCCCATAGGGTGAGACAATTGTCCCTGTGAGAGACATAACTCTCCGTCAACCATATTATTATCATAGATTAAGCATTTATAAACTGAGCAGAGGTTCTTTTTATATTAATAGGAAAGATAATTCACTGTATGAACAGAATGAAGTAATCTCCTTTCTTAAGGAGAACATTGCATCTACGCATGGTAGAGTTATAAATCATCTATCTGCTTTGCAAGGAATGTAAAGAAACATAAATATCATCTATCAACTAAGATGTATAACTGAAGTGCGCATAATTCAATGTTTTCCGTAATCGATCCTTAAACAGATATTGTAAGGACCCTGACCTCCGTTTTGGGCTTATCATGTTTGCTTTGCCTAAACCTTGTGTTTAGTTGCTTGCTAATCACCTCTAGTGGTGATTAAGGTTGCTTGTGCTTTGTTGAGAGTTGTAGGTGCCCCTTGCAATAACCCAAGTCTTCGGTTGATGAGCAAGTTTGTCACCTTGAGAGGTGTTTTCCTCTTTCCTTGCTTCCTCTAGAGTTGAGAGGAAGGGTTGGGCTCATTGCTTGAGTTTCCTTGGGCTTGGTTGAGCCTTGTTGGGCCTTGTTTTTCCTTGTTTGGGTCTTGCCTTGCCTTGATGGACCTTGTATCAGGCAAGGGTGTGTTTGGGAGCCTTGTGTCGGCCATGGTTGTGTCGTCCATGGGGCTCTATCGGGTAAGGGAGTGAGTGTGTCAGCCATGGACCATCTTTGACTCTTAGCTTTGTTTGTTTCACCACTCTAGTGGACACTTGGTGCATGATGCTTGCATGTGGCAATTGCCTTGGACATGTGTATGAGGTGGGATGAGAAGGTGGCATTGCCCATGGATAAGTGTCCCTAGGTGGGTGACATATTGCCTTGTTTTCTCCTCCACCCTCTTCTATATATGTATCTCCTTTCTCTTGCTAAGGATCCCTTTAGTTCCTTAGTTTCCCCTCTTCCTTGGTGAACGACACCTCTCCTTTGCAACCTTGGTGGCCGATACCCTTGGAGGAGCTAAGCTTGGTGGTCGATCCTTCTCTTTGGAGTCTTCTTCTTCTTCCTCTTGTGGTGGTCGAAGGTGTTATTGGTGCTAGGAGCTTGGAGCTTGCTTAAGGTGGGTTACATAACTCCTAACCTTATCTATACTACTCCTCTTTCTTGTTGCATAATATGTTTCATCTTGATCGGCCATACTCCTTGCTAGATATGTTTCTTTCTCTAGTTTACACCTTTGATCTTGTTGGATATATGATCTTGTTGCTATAATGGATGTGTTGGATGTGCTTTGATCTTGGTGGACGAACCCTATGTGTAGAGTTTCTTGGGAAATACCCCTTTTCTCTCCTTTGGTCTTGAGAAGTGAGTTCGGCTCTAGTGATATAGGCAACACCCCTCTCACTTGGTTATTGAGAGGTGAGTCTATACTCTAGTTGCTTGAGAAACACTCTTCTCTCACCATGAATTTCAGAGGTGAGCCTTGGTTGAGCCTTAGGCCGATATGGAAATGATCCATCATGTTGCCCGATTGGTGATGGAGGTTGTGCAAAACCCCTCTCTCTTGGCTGTTGAGAGGTGAGCCAATTCTCTTGATCTTTTAGGGTTTTGATGATGGTGATCTTGAGGTTGATGATGACCTTGTTGGGATGAGCTTGGTGCCTTGCATGATACACCTTGTAGTAGTGCTTCCTGACACCCCCTGCCTTGTGTTTAGTCTTAGCCGATATGGTTATTTTGAGTGTTGTTGGCTTGATGCCCGATATGGCCCTCTTAACCTTGATGGTGAGCTTGGGCGATATGCATTGGTCTAGATGATCCTTTGACCTAATAGATGTTGCCCCTTGGCCGACAAAGTGCCTAAGTGGATATCCCTAGTTGGAGTCTTCGGCGATACAAGTTGGGTTGGTTTCTTGCCCGACATGGGTTGAGTGATGGACCCTATGGTGACCGATTTGGTATGCTTGACTTAATTGAACGATAGGGTAGTTGTCGCCCGACAAAACCCTAACCCTAAACTAAGTGGGCCAATAGGGCTTTGCCTGATTGAGTGGATGCCCATCACCTTGGGTGCACGATATGCCCCATGAACCCAGCTACACGATAGCACCTTTGCTCTCTAGTTGCACAACACACCATGAAGTGGTTGCCCGATATGCTTTGCCCTTGGATCGGTTGTTATGTGGTTGTCCGTTGTGCTTGGCCGACATGCTTGGGTGAGGGTAGTTACCCTACCTGATACCGCCTATGGTGAGGGTTGTCCTACCCATCACACTTCTAGTGAGGGTAGTGGGCACCTTTGGTGAGGGTCATGGCCAACCCAGAAACCTTAGCTAGTGGTTCTTTATCATGTTTTCACACCTTTGATGATTATGGGTTATGGATGATGGTTTGTAAACTAATGCTATGTTTAATGTGTGAAGATGATGCCTATTAAGAAGATAAGATGCTAGTTTATAAGCTCAAATGGATGCCCATGATTTGATAGCAGTAATGTAATTGATAAAGTATGCCACACATAGTCTTGATCATGACATGTGTAACTACAAACCCTAATGACATGATAATCAGTAAAGCTCTATGTTTGGTAATTTTAAGTTATCTCTCTTGCTGCGTATACTAACCATGTAGGTGTATAAGATGAATTCATAGCCAGGTAAGAACTATGAGGCATATGTGTTTGAATAACATTGTATCATGATGATAACTCTTGTTGATGAAATAACATGCATCACCAGTATAAGAAGATAGGTCTAAGAACCTAATGAAGACTGAGTGCCTAGTGAGGTGTTATCCTCTTGATGATGAGATAAGGGATTGTTATCCCCGGTGATGATGTAAGATGGTGATGATGCCTTGAGAGGTAGTGGCTTTCTATGATAAGGGATTGAGATCCCAGGACAAGGTGATGATGACAGTAATAATATAACTCACTTATTGTGTGTTTTACAACTTGGTTGCCTCAACAATCCACTTAAAATATGCTAATTAATTACAGTGGAATATATCATGTAGTTTGCCCTGGCCATAGATCCATCATCGTCAGTAGTTGGTGATGGTGAAACAGGTTCTCCTGCGGGTTGATGAATGCATATTCACCAGGGAATTCAATTATCATTTTTGGACAAATTCAACTCAACACATTTAATTTCACTCATTAAATATCAAAACGCATCGTAATATGCAACATTACTTTATTGATCTAATTATCATGATTTTAACTGAAATTATGGTTGATTTGATGCAGGTCTTGATAAAGTTGAACAATCAGCTGGGATCTACCTTCCCTCACCCTTGGTTCTAACCAATCGATCTAACCAAGCTGATTGAACCCATTCGGTCTCAAGACCATTTGAGCCCATTCGGTCTCAAGACCGTTTGAGCCCATTCGGTCCCACCTTACCACAGTTGTAGCATCTCCTCTCCTGTTGTTGTGGTCGGGGTGGTCCAGTAACTGACATCGATGCAGAACTGTGAGTCCCTTGAAGCGGTTGACTCCGTCCTCTACCTCTGCTTGGTGACCATTGAGTTTGAGAACTCGATCTGGGTGGTGGAGGGTTAGGTGCAGAGAATATAGGTTTCTTGAAATCCCTAGATGAAGAACCCTGGAACTCTGGATATCTTTTCTGGGTTTGCCTCTTCTCAACCACAGATCTCTCTATCCTTCAAACTGACTCAACGAAGGTAGAGAATCTCTCTCGGTTTTCTAAGGCAGACACAGGGGTTGACATATCAGCATTCAAACCCTTCTCGAATCTCCTGATTCTTTCCTCATCTGTGGCAGCCATGTGCGGACAGAACCGCAGCAATTCCATGAACTTAGCTTCATACTCGCTAATGTTCATCATGCCCTGCCTCAATCTCTCAAACTGAGAGATCTTCTCATCCAGGAAGGTCTTTGGAAAATATCTATTGATAAATTCCCGACGAAACTCTTCCCACGAGAACTCTATTCCAGGTCTCTTCTGCTCTTCCATGTTCCACCAGTGACTAGCACTGCCTTTGAGAAGATAGACAGCATGTCTAACCTTCTCAGCCTCTGGGATAATAAGAATCCTGAAAGCCTTCTCCAACTCTGTTAACCATAGGTCAGCATATGTGGGGTCGGCAGTCCCAAAGTACTCGGTAGCTCCGACACAACGAAGTCGCTTGAACGTCTTACCGATACCTTGTCCTTCATGTTGGGCAGGTGCCCTAGGTGCAGGCATGGGCATCTTGTCAGTTATGTGTGTCATGGGAGTCATAAACTGCCCAAACATCGTCTGTACTACTGGATTACCCATGTCAACTGGGTCAAACTGGGGTGGCTCAGGTGCAGGCTGTTCTATTTCTGGAACCCTTGCACCGCCTCGAGGTGCACTAGCACTACTCTCTGCCACGTACTCATCATGTGGCTCTGCCATCCTTATGTATCTTCTTCTTCTGAGGAGCAGAAGATTCTATTAGATAAGGAAGGAGTACTAAAGATAGACTCGACATCCTAAGTCCTATGCCTCTGTAGACTCAACGGACCTAGAGCTCTGATACCACTAATTGTGGGCTCTAATCTCCAAACCACGATATAAACATGATTTAAACTTAGCAGAAGCGAATCGATTAACAGCAGAAGACAAAAATCACGGGAAATTAAAACTTTCTGAGACAAAAGCTTGAATCCATAAAGCTTCATTCATAAAAGGAGATAAACTATTTACATCTCATGATAATTACTTATTGAGTAATTATATACAACAGGATACAAAATCTCAAGAACTCATAACCAAAAGACTCCAAGACCTGAGAGTACAGAGGACACATAGGACTGACTCTAACTACACCACATGGCAGGCTAAATCTCCACCTGAGATTTACTGCTGCTCCTGGTGCTGCTGCTGGTACTGGTCACCTGTAGACCTGTTCCTTTGTCCTCGACGTCCACCTAAAAAGTTGAAGTCTACGGGGTGAGACAATTGTACATAATTGTCCCAGCGAGAGTTATAACTCTCCGCCAGAAACTTTATTATAACATCAAAGAATAACTTAAGCAGTAAAAGCTTACAAAGTATTCAATAGCAGATGCAGTTGTAAACAAGAATTCAACATTTATCAAGCATGAAGAACATATGCACTATACAGTGTAACATCAATCACTTAGCTCATAGTTACCTTTAACAGGTATGCTACGCTTGTAGATTATGTTTTTCAAACAGTCTTATTATTATGCCCTGTGGAGATGAGGTTTACCACTCATACCCCAACCAATCACTGTTAAGTGCCTTAGTATCATACTAGGTCATCGAAAGAGCCAGATTCTCATAACCTTCACCTTCCTAAGTCAGTAAGAGGATCACTTGTAGGACATCTTGTGTCTCTACTATTATAGCTCACCAGGGTAATCTGGTCCTTCGCTATTTTAGAGTTACAGTGGCGTTCTGTACTCTCTTCGTCATCAGGAGATTTCATGTGTATCTTCACTGATACGGATATCTATGTTTTCCTCATCATCAGGAGGTTTCATGTTTACCATCCACTGATACGGCATGAGTTTTGTAGTGAAGGATTGACGGATTATACATCTACATCAAATTCCTACACTAGGATGTAAGGTTCTACACATCCATATACCCCACATACTCAACAGTATGTGATCCAGGATTTCCCGTAGGAAAACCTGTTTCACCATCATTTGATCTCTGACAATGATGGATCTATGATCAGGGCTTCTACATTACACTTGATTAGTTAGGTACATTCAGTATTCTTTTAATATCATACATTGTTCTTCAAACAATAATAGTAGCATAACAGCTATGAAAGAAGAATACTAAATGTAACAAGCCTAACTCTCATCAATCATCATTTCTCATTATACTCATCACAAGTCATCTCTAAAGCATGACCTTGATGGTTTTCATGGCTCTTTCAGCCCATTAAAACATAGGATGCCACTGACAATGCATCAAGATATTTTACTTATTCATAAAGCTTACAACATGCTTTTAATTAATATAGTATCATCATTCATACCTGGATATGATCACCTTCATATCAGAACCTGCATGGTTAATTCAACTGATAAAGGTAATTCAAAACAAGAATATACTTTCCACTCTTGTCATAAGAGCTAAGTTCTCTGATTCTCATCAATTAGAGTTTGCTACTCATATTGCATGTCATCACCCTTGAATTAGGGTTTACTATTCACATTATGGTGAATTGAACTCATAACATCATTATGTATGAGGAACATCATCATTGATGCTCTCAGATTAGTTTAAGATTCATCATTTATCATAATTAGGGTTTCATGATCTCACATAGGTGGATCATACCCTAATCATACACATTCATGTGTATTGAAGGTACTTTACTTGAATTTCCATCATAAAAGGGTACTTTCTCTTTCTTAAGATACTTTCTCTTTCCTCATACTTGTAGATGGTGATAACACCAATCTAGATCAGGTTGGATTAAGTCATCTTTGATTAACATAGACCAAATCACCACTATTGAGTGATTAGGGTTTGATTAGAACAAGGTTTCACTCAATTAAACCTTTCAAGGGTATTATGGTAAATTACACATTGATCATCATCATGGTTTAATTTACTAACCACTTGACCCTTAATGTCTTTTGGTATCATTAGGGTTTAGGTTGAACAACTATTAAACCATTTAAGCCTTCAAGGCATTAGGCAGACTTAACTTCAAAAGTCTCCAATAGGTTTCACACCTTCAACCTTCAAACGATCCTGAGATCGTATAAGGTTGTAGACCGTTTAAGCTTTGTAGACCGTTTAAGGTTTGGTTGACTTCAAGACCGTATAACACTCAAGATCGTTTACCCTCATTCGGTCTTGAGGTCGAATGGTCTCATTCGGTCTTGAGGTCGAATGACCTTATACGGTCTTGAGGTCGAATGACCTTATACGGTCTTGAGGTCGAATGACCTTATACGGTCTTGAGGTCGAATGCCCTCAAAAGCTCAAGATCGTATGGACCTCCAAGGTGGTTCAAAGGGTAAACTCGATTAGGGTTTCCTATGTTGAAGCCTTCAATTGGTCTCAAGCTTGCTAACCACTTATCAATTGAGACAATTAGGGTTAGCCTTAACCAATTGGTCACTTAATTGACCCTCAATTGATATCCAATTAGGGTTAGAGTTAGTTCAATTAAGGTCTATAAACGTTCAACCATCAACAGTCAACAATGTGAATCAAATCGAAGTTGAACCCATCAATTGACCTCCAATTGGGCTTAAACTTAGCCCAAACAGTCTTGGGATCGTTTGGATATCCTCCAAACGGTCTTGAGACCGTTTTCCCAAGAATTCAAAAAATCTAGATTGATTTGATAGGGGTTGAACCTTAATTAAGTCACAAATCAGCAATATGATTATTTCAATAACCCATTGTAATTGGGCCCTCAATTGATCAAATTACCTTAACACTAGACCTCCAAACGGTCTTGGGTTGTCACCAAACGGTCTTGAGACCGTTTGGATGAGTTCCAAACGGTCTTGAGACCGTTTGCCCATCCATCCTTTGGACTCTAGTGAAAATTCATCAAGGTTTGATTTATTGAGTTGATCATTACATCAATACTTAATTGCAATGTGATTTGGTATCTTTGTACCTTCAATTGGTCAACTATACTTGACCCCAGACCTCCATACGGTCTTGGGTGATCCCCAAACGGTCTTGAGACCATTTGTATGATTCCCCAAACGGTCTTGAGACCGTTTGGGCTAATCAACCCAAAATCTCAAATTAGCTCATTGTGATTTCAGCACTGATTTCAATTAGGGTTTGCCCTAGTAATCAACCTTCAACTCTTAACTCGTTTGGAATTAGTCCATAAAATTTGATGAGTCATTAATTAAAATCATTATGAATAGTAATCTCATACGGTCAATGCTTAGTCAACCATCTTATACGGTCTTGAGACCGTTTTCCCAAAAAGGGCAAATTAAGCAGATTGAAAAATCAGAACTAAATTCAATTGAATTTGCTAATTGTTTTGCCTATATATCACGATTCCTTTGGAGTTAACCTCTAAAATTTTGTGGGTGATTAACCTACATAATTTTGAACAGGATTCCTATACGGTCCACGCTTGGTCAACGCGGCCATACGGTCTTGAGACCGTATGCCCTCATACGACCTTGAAACCGTTTGCCCACCAAACGGTTTTGTAAACCGTATGGGCAATTGGTTGAGGTCGTATGGTAAAGTGGAAAACTGTGGATAAGCATAGGAAATAACGCCCTCATCTTCTAGCTCAAGAACAGCAACAGTTCCTCACGGATTTGCTTGCAAGGAAGCAAGGGAAGATAGGGAAGAAGAAGAACTAGCAACTAAAAGCATAGAAAAGATGTATATAACAAAGCATAGGTTTAGAGTTATAAAACCCACCTAAAGCTTGCTCCTTGAGCTCCAAGCTTTCGAGCTCCAAGCCTTTAATGGCGTCCTAGAAGCTTCACAGGTCGGCCAAGGTGAATCCTCCAAGAAAAGTTGAGAAGAGATGGCTAGAAAGATAGAGCTAAGTGAGCTAGCCATGAAATTGACCTTGAATTCGAGTTTCATCCAAGAATTTAAGAAAAAGGAAGGATCCAAACCTACCTTGCACTCCCCTGGTCGTCCTCCTGAGCTCCAGAGCTCTCCTTAGTCGGTTTGAGCAAGGGGAATAGTGAAGGAAATGAAAGAAACATTCCTTTGCTAAGTGAGGAAAAGGGCTTATATACTTGGGTGGAATTTCAACATAAGTACATAGGTTTTCCTCATTTTCTCATCTAAGTCCTCCCTTTCTTCTTTGCTCGCCCCTACCTCTTATTTCTAAGGACAACCTTCTTCTAAGGTCAAGAAATGAAGGCAAGAAGATCAACTTATTACTAAAGCACACACATAAAAGGGCTATAGTACTTACACCTTGATTATTCAATCACAAAGGTGTTCTTCATTATATGATTATTCAATTGAAGTGACTTCTTCATCATTTCTTCTCTAAATGATGACAATAGTCTTACAAGATATTTTAGATGGTGTATATTACAAGTTGCACCCCTCAAATTGGGTAAATTGCACTTTACTCCAATTTAGGGTTTCAAGCACAGGGATTGCTTCCACAGCTGCACCTTGGTGCTCAAGCTTGGGAAATCCCTCAAACTTTACCATAATCATTCTTATGATGTCTCAACATCAGAGGAACATCTCAACATGTGTAAATTGCAAGTTAACCCTTCTAACTGGGTAAATTGCACATAGGTCCCTGTAATACAAAACAATTAATTCAACATTGTTTAAAAGGGACAGAAAAGGAAAAGTATGTTCCTCAGGAACTTAATTACATGCAAAAAGATAATCACCAGTATCTTAATTACATAATTAGGAAAAACACCTAGGGTTAACTCATAACCCAGGTCAGGGATGTTACAAATTATCCACCCCTTACAAGGATTTCATCCCCGAAATCGATAAAACATATTAAGAGAAAAGGGCAGGATACTTCCTTCTCATCTCATCCTCTAGTTCCCAAGTGGATTCTTCAACACAACGGTGGTTCCAGAGGACTTTCACAAGGCTTATATCTTTCTTCTTTAACTTTTTAATTCTGTTATCAAGGATTGACACCGGTCCTTCCTCATAAGATATATCATCATTCAATTCTACCTCCATAGGTTGTAGAATTGACTCAGTATCAGGGTGACATTTCTTTAGCATAGAAATGTGAAACACAGGATGTAACCTCTGTAACTCTGGTGGCAGCTCTAGTTTATAGGCTACTTTTCCAATCCGTTCAATGATTGGATAAGGCCCCATAAATCTAGGAGCTAACTTCCCTTTCCTTCCAAAACGAAGGACTCCTTTCCAAGGCGAGACCTTGAGATACACTCTGTCTCCAACCTGGAACTCTAAGGGTCTACGATGCTTGTCAGCATAAGATTTCTGCCTATCCTGTGCAGTCTTAATCTGTTGTTGTATTACCTTAATCTTTTCTGTAGTTTTCTGCACAAGATCAGGTCCTAACAACTGATGCTCACCAGTCTCATACCAGCACAAAGGTGATCTACAACGTCTACCATACAAGGATTCATAAGGTGCCATATCAATACTATGTTGATAGCTATTGTTATAGGCAAACTCTATCAAGCTTAGGTGTAGATCCCAACTTCCGGTAAACTGGAGAACACATGCTCTCAACAGGTCTTCTAAGGTCTGTATGGTCCTTTCCGACTGTCCATCAGTCTGTGGATGAAAGGCCGTACTAAACCTTAGCTTGGTGCCTAAGGCTCTGTGTAACAGTTCCCAAAAATGACTTGTAAACTGGGGACCTCTGTCAGAAACTATTGTGACAGGAACTCCGTGCAAACGCACTATCTCTTGTACATACAACTGTGATAACCTTTCAGCAGAATAGGTTGTGTTGATAGGTAAGAAATGCGCTATCTTTGTCAACCTATCTACAACTACCCAAATGGAATCATGTCCTTTGTTTGTCCTGGGTAGGCCAACAACGAAGTCCATGGTCACATGGTCCCACTTCCACTGTGGTATGGGTAAAGGTTGCATTGTTCCTGCAGGCTTCTGGTGTTCAGCTTTAACTTGCTGACACACAGGACACCTCAGAACAAACTCTACAACATCCTTCTTCATTCCAGGCCACAAATACAGTTCCTTTAAATTACGATACATCTTGGTGCTCCCTGGATGCATAGCATACATCGAAGAATGAGCTTCTTCCAGGACTAACTTCCTCAAGTTATCCACATCTGGCACTATCATCCTCCCATGATAGCATGCTACATGATCATCCGAGTCATGGAAACCATCTCGCTTCTCATTTCCATACTCTGACCTAATCTGTTGAACTTCAGCATCAACATGTTGTGCTTCCTTAATATGCTCTCTTAGGGTAGGTTTAATATGCATCTCAGCCATCAACCCGGCTAACAATGACACCTTCAACTGTACATTGTCTTGCCTTAAAGAGATAAGCATATCTCTCTTAGAGCATACTAAAGAGTTTAGTTGTGCTCTTTCCATGGTTAATGTTGTTGATTTCCTACTTAAGGCATCAGCAACCACATTAGCCTTCCCCGGATGGTAATCAATCGTACAATCGTAGTCCTTGATTAATTCCATCCAGCGGTGTTGTCTCATGTTAAGCTCATACTGAGAGAAGATATACTTAAGGTTCTTATGGTCAGTGAAAATCTGAAACGTCTCTCCATAAAGATAATGTCTCCAGATTTTCAGGGCATGAACTACAACAGCTAACTCCAGATCGTGTGTCGGATAATTCTCTTCGTGTTTCTTAAGCTGTCGGGAAGCAAAAGAAATCACTTGTTTATCCTGCATCAACACACATCCAAGTCCATTCTTGGAGGCATCACAGAAGACTACATACCCTTTTCCTTGTTCAGGTAGTACAAGCACAGGTGCACTTGTCAACATCTCCTTCAACAACTGAAAGGACTGTTGACACTTATCACTCCAAGAAAAAGGAGCAACTTTCCGAGTTAACTTGGTCAAAGGTAGGGCTATAGAGCTAAAGTTTTTAATAAACCTTCGATAGTAACCAGCTAACCCCAAGAAGCTTTGAATCTCCGTCGGTGTCTTTGGTTGTTCCCATTGTAGAACAGATTCTACCTTTGTAGGGTCAACACAAATTCCCGAGGCAGATATTACATGTCCTATAAAAGACACCTCCGGCAGCCAGAACTCACACTTGCTAAACTTAGCATACAGCTTGTGTTCTCTTAGCAAGGTCAAAGCTTGGCGAAGATGCTGTTCATGCTGCTGAGCATCCTTACTATAGATCAGAATGTCATCTATGAAGACAACAACACACTGATCAAGGAAAGGTCGGAAAACTCTATTCATGAGTTCCATAAATGCAACTGGTGCATTGGTTAGTCCAAACGACATAACCGTGAACTCATAGTGACCATACCTTGTCCTAAAGGAAGACTTGGATATGCCACTATCCTTAATACGAAGTTGATGATATCCAGACCTCAAGTCTATCTTTGAAAAGACTGTTGCACCACGCAACTGGTCAAAGAGATCATCAATCCTCGGCAGAGGGTACTTGTTCTTTATTGTTACTTTATTTAGTTGTCTATAGTCAATGCACAACCGCATTGACCCATCTTTCTTTTTAACAAACAAGACCGGAGCACCCCAAGGTGAAGTGCTCGGTCGGATAAAACCCTTCTCAAGTAACTCTTGAAGTTGTTTCTTGAGTTCTGCCATCTCGGCAGGCGCCATCCTATACGGAGTCTGGGCTATGGGTTTCGTATCTGGGATCAGATTGATTTCAAAATCAATCTCCCGAAGTGGTGGTATACCAGGAAGTTCTTCAGGAAACACATCCTCGAATTCCCTGACTATGGGAACTTCGGCAGGATTGGAACTTTCCCTGGTAACATCTACCACATGGGCCAAGAATGCATAACATCCTTGCCTCAACAATTTATCAGCAACCATAGCTGACATAAGACAGGTGGGCAGAATCTTTCTTTCACCTTGAAAGATCCATGTGTTGCTTTCATCAGCAAACACAGCCAACTTGGACTCACAATCCAAGACAACTTTATACCTCTCTAAGGTATCCATCCCGAGGATTATATCAAATCCTTGCATATCAAGCGGTATAAGATCCACTTGAATGCGATGGTCAGAAAAGAAGAGGATGTAGGGAGAGCATACCTCCTACAAAACGATAGACCCACTCAACGGAGTCTCCAACAACAAACTATTTGCCCTATGACTAACAGTCACATTGCAGTTCCGAATCACTCTATGAGTGATGAAAGAGTGTGTAGCACCCGGGTCAATCAGAACAGATACAACACAGGATGTAGACATATCAGGATATAAAAGTTCCATCTGACCTGCCACTACCCGTGGATTGACCACTGCATCTGGTGGGTTCATAGCATAGAACCTCGTTGTCGCCTGGTGTTGAGGTGGTGCTGATGATCCAGCTTGAGACGCTTGTCCACATCCTCGAGCTGCTCCTTGAGATTGCATTCTCTGAGATCCTTGTTGATTCTGTCTCGGAGGATGTGTCACACTGACAGGCCTAGAACGGAAATCCTTCATCAAGTGTCCCACCTTACCACAGTTGTAGCATCTCCTCTCTTGTTGTTGTGGTCGGGGTGGTCCAGTAACTGACATCGATGTAGAACTGTGAGTCCCTTGAAGCGGTTGACTCCGTCCTCTACCTCTGCTTGGTGACCATTGAGTTTGAGAACTCGATCTGGGTGGTGGAGGGTTAGGTGCAAAGAATCTAGGTTTCTTGAAATCCCTAGATGAAGAACCCTAGAACTGTGGATATCTTTTCTGGGTTTGCCTCTTTTCAACCACAGATCTCTCTATCCTTCGGACTGACTCAATGAAGGTAGAGAATCTCTCTCGGTTTTCTAAGGCAGACACAGGGGTTGACATATCAACATTCAAACCCTTCTCGAATCTCCTGATTCTTTCCTCATCTGTGGCAGCCATGTGCGGACAGAACCACAACAATTCCATGAACTTAGCTTCATACTCGCTAATGTTCATCATGCCCTGCCTCAATCTCTCAAACTGAGAGATCTTCTCATCCAGGAAGGTCTTTGGAAAATATCTATTGATAAATTCCTGACGAAACTCTTCCCACGAGAACTCTATTCCAGGTCTCTTCTGCTCTTCCATGTTCCACCAGTGACCAGCACTGCCTTTGAGAAGATAGACAGCATGTCTAACCTTCTCAGCCTCTGGGATAATAAGAATCTTGAAAGCCTTCTCCAACTCTGTTAACCATAGGTCAGCATCTGTGGGGTCGGCAGTCCCAAAGTACTCGGTAGCTCCGACACGACGAAGTCGCTCGAACGTCTTACCGATACCTTGTCCTTCAGGTTGGGCAGGTGCCCTAGGTGCAGGCATGGGCATCTTGTCAGTTATGTGTGTCATGGCAGTCATAAACTGCCCAAACATCGTATGTACTGCTGGATTACCCATGTCAACTGGGTCAAACTGGGGTGGCTCAGGTGCAGGCTGTTTTATTTCTGGAACCCTTGCACCGCCTCGAGGTGCACTAGCACTACTCTCTGCCACATACTCATCATGTGGCTCTGCCATCCTTATGTATCTTCTTCTTCTGAGGAGCAGAAGATTCTATTAGATAAGGAAGGAGTACTAAAGATAGACTCGACATCCTAAGTCCTATGCCTCTGTAGACTAAACGGACCTAGAGCTCTGATACCACTAATTGTGGGCTCTGATCTCCAAACCACGATATAAACACGATTTAAACTTAGCGGAAGCGAATCGATTAACAGCGGAAGACAAAAATCACGGGAAATTAAAACTTTCCGAGACAAAAGCTTGAATCCATAAAGCTTCATTCATAAAAGGAGATAAACTATTTACATCTCATGATAATTACTTCTTGAGTAATTATATACAACAGGATACAAAATCTCAAGAACTCATAACCAAAAGACTCCAAGACCTGAGAGTACAGAGGACACATAGGACTGACTCTAACTACACCACATGGCAGGCTAAATCTCCACCTGAGATTTACTGCTGCTCCTGGTGCTGCTGCTGGTACTGGTCACCTGTAGACCTGTTCCTCCGTCCTCGACGTCCACCTAAAAAGTTGAAGTCTGCGGGGTGAGACAATTGTACATAATTGTCCCAGCGAGAGTTATAACTCTCCGTCAGAAGCTTTATTATAACATCAAAGAATAACTTAAGCAGTAAAAGCTTACAAAGTATTCAATAGCAGATGCAGTTGTAAACAAGAGTTCAACATTTATCAAGCATGAAGAACATATGCACTATACAGTGTAACATCAATCACTTAGCTCATAGTTACCTTTAACAGGTATGCTACGCTTGTAGATTATGTTTTTCAAACAGTCTTATTATTATGCCCTGTGGAGATGAGGTTTACCACTCATACCCCAACCAATCACTGTTAAGTGCGTTAGTATCATACTAGGTCATCGAAAGAGCCAGATTCTCATAACCTTCACCTTCCTCAGTCAGTAAGAGGATCACTTGTAGGACATCTTGTGTCTCTACTATTATAGCTCACCAGGGTAATCTGGTCCTTCGCTATTTTAGAGTTACAATGGCTTTCTGTACTCTCTTCGTCATCAGGAGATTTCATGTTTATCTTCACTGATACGGATATCTATGTTTTCCTCATCATCAGGAGGTTTCATGTTTACCATCCACTGATACGGTATGAGTTTTGTAGTGAAGGATTGACGGATTATACATCTACATCAAATTCCTACACTAGGATGTAAGGTTCTACACATCCATATACCCCACATACTCAACAGTATGTGATCCAGGAGTTCCCGTAGGAAAACCTGTTTCACCATCATTTGATCTCTGACAATGATGGATCTATGATCAGGGCTTCTACATTACACTTGATTAGTTAGGTACATTCAGTATTCTTTTAATATCATACATTGTTCTTCAAACAATAATAGTAGCATAACAGCTATGAAAGAAGAATACTAAATGTAACAAGCCTAACTCTCATCAATCATCATTTCTCATTATACTCATCACAAGTCATCTCTAAAGCATGACCTTGATGGTTTTCATGGCTCTTTCAGCCCATTAAAACATAGGATGCCACTGACAATGCATCAAGATATTTTACTTATTCATAAAGCTTACAACATGCTTTTAATGAATATAGTATCATCATTCATACCTGGATATGATCACCTTCATATCAGAACCTGCATGGTTAATTCAACTGATAAAGGTAATTCAAAACAAGAATATACTTTCCACTCTTGTCGTAAGAGCTAAGTTCTCTGATTCTCATCAATTAGAGTTTGCTACTCATATTGCATGTCATCACCCTTGAATTAGGGTTTACTATTCACATTATGGTGAATTGAACTCATAACATCATTATGTATGAGGAACATCATCATTGATGCTCTCAGATTAGTTTAAGATTCATCATTTATCATAATTAGGGTTTCATGATCTCACATAGGTGGATCATACCCTAATCATACACATTCATGTGTATTGAAGGTACTTTACTTGAATTTCCATCATAAAAGGGTACTTTCTCTTTCTTAAGATACTTTCTCTTTCCTCATACTTGTAGATGGTGATAACACCAATCTAGATCAGGTTGGATTAAGTCCTCTTTGATTAACATAGACCAAATCACCACTATTGAGTGATTAGGGTTTGATTAGAATAAGGTTTCACTCAATTGAACCTTTCAAGGGTATTATGGTAAATTACACATTGATCATCATCATGGTTTAATTTACTAACCACTTGACCCTTAATGTCTTTTGGTATCATTAGGGTTTAGGTTGAACAACTATTAAACCATTTAAGCCTTCAAGGCATTAGGCAGACTTAACTTCAAAAGTCTCCAATAGGTTTCACACCTTCAACCTTCAAACGATCCTGAGATCGTATAAGGTTGTAGATCGTTTAAGCTTTGTAGACCGTTTAAGGTTTGGTTGACTTCAAGACCGTATAACACTCAAGACCGTTTACCCTCATTCGGTCTTGAGGTCGAATGGTCTCATTCGGTCTTGAGGTCGAATGACCTTATACGGTCTTGAGGTCGAATGATCTTATACGGTCTTGAGGTCGAATGACCTTATACGGTCTTGAGGTCAAATGCCCTCAAAAGCTCAAGATCGTATGGACCTCCAAGGTGGTTCAAAGGGTAAACTCGATTAGGGTTTCCTATGTTGAAGCCTTCAATTGGTCTCAAGCTTGCTAACCACTTATCAATTGAGACAATTAGGGTTAGCCTTAACCAATTGGTCACTCAATTGACCCTCAATTGATATCCAATTAGGGTTGGAGTTAGTTCAATTAAGGTCTATAAACGTTCAACCATCAACACTCAACAATGTGAATCAAATCGAAGTTGAACCCATCAATTGACCTCCAATTGGGCTTAAACTTGGCCCAAACGGTCTTGGGATCATTTGGATATCCTCCAAACGGTCTTGAGACCGTTTGCCCAAGAATTCATAAAAATCTAGATTGATTTGATAGGGGTTGAACCTTAATTAAGTCACAAATCAGCAATTTGATTATTTCAATAACCCATTGTAATTGGGCCCTCAATTGATCAAATTACCTTAACCCTAGACCTCAAAACGGTCTTGGGTTGTCACCAAACGGTCTTGAGACCGTTTGGATGAGTTCCAAACGGTCTTGAGACTGTTTGCCCATCCATCCTTTGGACTCTAGTGAAAATTCATCAAGGTTTGATTTATTGAGTTGATCATTACATCAATACTTAATTGCAATGTGATTTGGTATCTTTGTACCTTCAATTGGTCAACTATACTTGACCCCAGACCTCCATATGGTCTTGGGTGATCCCCAAACGGTCTTGAGACCGTTTGGATGATTCCCCAAACGGTCTTGAGACCGTTTGGGCTAATCAACCCAAAATCTCAAATTAGCTCATTGTGATTTCAGCACTGATTTCAATTAGGGTTTGCCCTAGTAATCAACCTTAAACTCTTAACTAGTTTGGAATTAGTCCATCAAATTTGATGAGTCGTTAATTAACATCATTATGAACAGTAATCTCATACGGTCAACGCTTAGTCAACCATCTTATACGGTCTTGAGACCGTTTGCCCAAAAAGGGCAAATTAAGCAGATTGAAAAATCAGAACTAAATTCAATTGAATTTGCTAATTGTTTTGCCTATATCTCACGATTACTTTGGAGTTAACCTCTCAAATTTTGTGGGTGATTAACCTACATAATTTTGAACAGGATTCCCATACGGTCCACGCTTGGTCAACGCGGCCATACGGTCTTGAGACCGTATGCCCTCATACGACCTTGAAACCGTTTGCCCACCAAACGGTTTTGTAAACCGTATGGGCAATTGGTTGAGGTCGTATGGTAAAGTGGAAAACTGTGGATAAGCATAGGAAATAACGCCATCATCTTATAGCTCAAGAACATCAATAGTTCCTCACGGATTTGCTTGCAAGGAAGCAAGGGAAGATAGGGAAGAAGAAGAACTAGCAACTAAAAGCATAGAAAAGATGTATATAACAAAGCATAGGTTTAGAGTTATAAAACCCGCCTAAAGCTTGCTCCTTGAGCTCCAAGCTTTCGAGATCCAAGCCTTTAATGGCTTCCTAGAAGCTTCACAGGTCGGCCAACGTGAATCCTCCAAGAAAAGTTGAGAAGAGATGGCTAGAAAGATAGAGCTAAGTGAGCTAGCCATGAATTTGACCTTGAATTCGAGTTTCATCCAAGAATTTAAGAAAAAGGAAGGATCCAAACCTACCTTGCACTCCCCTGGTCATCCTCGTGAGCTCCAGAGCTCTCCTTAGTCAGTTTGAGCAAGGGGAACAGTGAAGGAAATGAAAGAAACATTCTTTTGCTAAGTGAGGAAAAGGGCTTATATACTTGGGTGGAATTTCAACATAAGTACATAGGTTTTCCTCATTTTCTCATCTAAGTCCTCCCTTTCTTCTTTGCTCGCCCCTACCTCTTATTTATAAGGACAACCTTCTTCTAAGGTCAAGAAATGAAGGCAAGAAGATCAACTTATTACTAAAGCACACACATAAAAGGGCTATAGTACTTACACCTTGATTATTCAATCACAAAGGTGTTCTTCATTATATGATTATTCAGTTGAAGTGACTTCTTCATCATTTCTTCTCTAAATGATGACAAGAGTCTTACAAGATATTTTAGATGGTGTATTTTACAAGTTGCACCCCTCAAATTGGGTAAATTGCACTTTACTCCAATTTAGGGTTTCAAGCACAGGGATTGCTTCCACAGCTGCACCTTGGTGCTCAAGCTTGGGAAATCCCTCAAACTTTACCATAATCATTCTTATGATGTCTCAACATCAGAGGAACATCTCAACATGTGTAAATTGCAAGTTAACCCTTCTAACTGGGTAAATTGCACATAGGTCCCTGTAATACAAAACAATTAATTCAACATTGTTTAAAAGGGACAGAAAAGGAAAAGTATGTTCCTCAGGAACTTAATTACATGCAAAAAGATAATCACCAGTATCTTAATTACATAATTAGGCAAAACACCTAGGGTTAACTCATAACCCAGGTCAGGGATGTTACACGTTCGCATCCAGATCTACTCCGACACGACGTAGAAGGTTGTATCCTCTTCACCAAGCTGTGACTACCTTCTGCACTGAGTTCATGGCGGATTTCTCTCTCTTTCTCATTCTTCTTGTTTCTCGCATCATGAGTGAGTAGTACCTTTTCGCTGGGGTGCGGGGACTAGCCCCGCTACCCATGCAAATCATGTTCTTTTGTTAAACTCTCCATGGCAATGTATATAACTTTCCATTTCGTTATTAGTTGGTACGTTTGTAGTTAATTATCTACCTGCTTTCATCTTGTTCTTTCCTATATTGCGAAATCTTCTATATGTGGGACAGAATGGCAGTTTACAAAGTTTGACTCTTTGATGAGAACTTCTGATAAGATTCCTTGAGGTTGTAAGTGTATGATCCGTTAGGGGACGAGACATCTAGCCTACGGTGACGCTTCTATGATCTAAACATCCTTCAGGGAGGACCATAGCCTTAGTTGGATTTTGTATTGTCTTTGTTTATCGTCGATGTTAGTTTGTAGATCTATCACATGCTTGCTTATCGATTAATGTGGTTGACTCCCAAACTAGAAATAGAATGGGATTTCTTCGGAGCTGTAAGTAAGTGATCCAGTTAGTGATGAGACATCTGATGCCTAAGGTGATGCTTACGCGAACCTAACGCCCTAACGGGGGTACTGCAGCAGCTCTTTTTGGATTGATATATCTTGCCTGGATTGTTTGTGATTGATTGTGTTTGTATGTGTAGCGGTGGTCAAACCCGATACCATCCCATCGATTCCATATCATTGCTCTTAATCCAATTTTAAATCAACTTTTACTTTCTTGCAAGTAGTTTAATTAACCTCAAATCAACCAATCATTTTAAATATTAGCCTTAACTCAAACTAGACTAGACTGACAAGGATTCTTAAAAATGTTGTCCTTTGGGTTCGACCCTTAACTATATTGTGATAAGACTCATCCGCTTGCGGGTGGTATTATTGCACTTTGGTTTTGGTAAAAGCTCGAGGATTTCAACCTCAAGTGAGTTTGTTAGTGCGATAAAATCCCACGTCAAATTCTGGCACCGTTGTCGGGGACAACGGAATCAGTTAGTCAAATCTAGTTCTTTTGAGACTAATTTAGGATTTTGCTTTTTTCTTTTGAAGTAATCGATCATCTACTTGAATTTGACTCTATTCTGTGGTTCTCACTCTTGAAATCTTTCTATTTTCAGGTACAACCCAAGGCCTAGTGTATGCACCGTTCGGACAGCCCCGGACTCACAGCAAGCTTTGATCCTGAGATAGACAGAACTTTTCATCGACAGATCTGAGAAAATCAAGCAAGGATGGCTCAGGAAGAGGAAGTAGCCCGAAGGGTGGCTCAAGCCATCAATGCACAAAGAGAGAGGCTCATGTAAGAAGCCAGAGTTGTGGTTCAAAAGGAAATCCTAGCAGCGTAAGCAGCTGAATTACAAAAAGATCTTAGAGAGTTCTCAATCCCAAAAGTTGTGAATGTTCATCATCCAGTACAACCCCTCCCATCAATGCTCCTAATTTTGAGATAAGAGCGCATTGGATCACCCTACTTCAGAATAACCCTTTCTATGGCAAGCAAGCAGAAGATAGCCAAGAACATCTACTGAGATTTATTGATCTATGTGCCATGAAAAAACAAAATGGAGTCACAGATGATGCCATTAGACTCCGTCTCTTCAAGTATTCCCTTGCTGATAGAGCTATAAGTTGGTACAATTCCTTGCAAAGTGAAATACCCATCACCACCTGGGAACAACTGCAAAATGTGTTTCTAGAAAAATTTTATCCTCCATCCCTCACATATGAAATTAGAGGGCAAATAACAAACTTCACTCAAGTTCCTGGAGAAACCCTTGTTGAAGCTTGGGATAGATACAAAGAGCTTCTACGCAAGTGTCCACACTACGGAATTCCCAAGAACCAACTCATTGAGATTTTTTATAGGGGTGTGGATGATGATATTAAGAGATTCTTAGATTCCTCATATGGAGGAAACTTCATGCATCAAAGTTATGACAGCGCATGGAGAGTCGTCACCCTGGGAGCAAAAAATCAAGCAAATTGGGGTAGATCTGTAGGTAAAGGAATTTTAAACGTAGCTATGGCCGAAGCTACTCCTGAGTACAAATCTATCGCTAAAACCTTGAAGCTTTTAGTTGCCAAACAAGACCACATTGAATCATCTCTTGCTGCTATTGGAAGAGGACGTTCACCCACTCGACAACCGGAATAGGTCAAGTCTGCTTCCCTATTCTGTGAAGCATGTAAGAGCACCTATCATTCCACTCTATCATGCAATGTTCTCTATGATGTTGTTCTGAGCAATGTATGTGGCCAAGGAGATAGTGGTCAGATGGAAAATCTTAATGCTATCAACACCATTCCTGGTCAAAGTTATTACAATCTGAATCAGAATAGGAATCATTCCAATTTTTAATATGGAAACCCTTCTAGAGCAGTAAACTCGCATCAATTTGGTTCAAACAATCAATCAATCAAGAGGCCCACCAGGATTCCAGTATAATCAACAATAGAATTTTGGAAATCAAGGAAATTTCAAGGGGAACTTTCAGAATAGGAACTACAATAATTACCAAAATAACTCTCAGTTCCAAAATCTTAATCAACAGCAAGGACAACAAGCCAGTCCAGTTTCTCCTGATGACAAGCTATCAGCCATTAAAAAGATGTTGCAAATTCAAGCAAACCATGATAGCTAACCAACAAGCTCAGCAGAAGGCTATTGAATCTCAACTAGCTCAACTCACAGCTGGCACCTACTGGAGTCTTTGTTGGCCAACCCGAGAATAATCCTAAGCATCCTGAACAATTGAAGGCAGTCACCACTAGGTCAGGGAAAGACTATTTGGATCCTCCTGAGAAGACACCTATGGTTATTACATATGAGGATGAACCTGTAATTGCCCAAGACTCAACAACACAAGAGACTCAATCAAAAGATGATAAGTCAGAAAAAGGAAATTCTGAGAAGTCTTGTCAAGAAGACGAGGAAGCTAAAAAGCCAGAACATGATATCCCTATGTACAAACCTCGTATACCTTTTCCAGCTCGTCTAAGGCAAACAAAGCTTGATACCAGATTCAATAAGTTTAAAGAAGCTATGAAGAAACTTCATGTTCAGTGGCGGAACCAGAACCCATATGTTGGGGGGCCAAAAACTAAATATGCATTGTAAGGTTTGAACTCATGACCTTTGGTGCATCAAATAACATATCAACCACTACACCATGTTCAGTTTTGTGTCTTTATATGTGAAACATTATATTAATAGTAATTGTATTCTGCATTTATTGCCAGAAAATGTATAATGCGCACACCAAGAATCGAACTCATGACCTTTGGTAGATGAGTGCAACTACTAACCAATACACTACTTCCACATTCATGTCTTTTATGCGTCATACATGATATATATTATAAATATAAGTTACAAATATATGTATATATATGTATATGTATGTTTATTTTTTTATTTTTTTTGGGGGGGGCCATGGCCACTGCCCGCCCCCCCTTGGTTCCGCCCCTGTTCATGTTGATATACCATTTTTGGATGCTTTGGCTGAGATACCGGCATGGACAAAGTACTTAAAATCACTCCTCACCAGGAAGTATATAACTGAAGAGTATGAGACAGTAAAACTGGCTACAACTACATCTGATATCATATTGAGCAAGATGCCCAAGAAACAAAAAGACCCGGGATCCTTTGGAATTTCATGTCACATTGGCAACTCATCATGCAAGAAAGGATTGGCAGATCTCGGTGCAAGCATCTCTATTATGCCACTTAGCCTATGCAAAAGAGTAGGGTTTGCAGAATTGCTTCCTACTGGCATGACTATACAGCTTGCAGACAATTTGATAAAACGTCCGTTAGGAATCCTCAAAGATGTCCCGGTCAAGGTAGGCAAGGACACATATGTTTCATGCAACTTTGTCATTATGGACATAAAAGAAGACGCCAGATATCCTCTCATCTTTGGTCGTCCATTCCTTGCCAATGCAAGAGCCCTGATCGATGTTGAAGCTGGTACCTTAGTGCTCAGATTAGGCAAAGAAACTCTCGAATTCAAGGTTTTTGAAAGTATGAGAAGACCAAGTATGCAAGAAGAAGTATATTTGATTGACTGCATTGAGAAAATGTCACTTCTGACTCAAGAGCATCATGAATTAGACGATCCTTTAGAAGTTGCTCTAACGAATCCATCAGTTGATGAACCAATTGATGAATAAGTAAAAGATTGTGTCGAATCCCTCGACTCCGCTAAAGAAGATGTTGAAGCCACTAGTGAAGAACTCAAAGCTATGGAAACTACAGAAGAAACATGCGAAAAACCAGAGGCTCCCGAAATGAAGCCCCTGCCTGAAGGATTGAAGTATGTGTTTTTAGACGATCTCAAGGTTTGCCCAGTTATTATAAACTCTGATTTAACAGCTGAACAAGAAAATAAACTCCTAAAGGAATTAAGGGAAAGAAAGAAAGCCATCGGCTATAAAATGAGTGATCTCACTGGGGTCAGTCAAGCGTTGTGTATGCACAAGATCCCCATGATGGAAGATCACAAGCCTACTATTGAGCATCAACGAAAATTGAATCCAAATATGAAGGAGGTGGCCTGTCACGAGGTCATTAAACTGCTTACAGCTGGAATAATCTATCCGATCTCAGATTCGCCATGGGTGAGTCCAGTGCATGTAGTCCCGAAGAAAGGTTGAAAAACGGTTATACGGAATGAAAACAATGGACTCATCCCCACTTGAATAGTCATAGGGTGGAGGATGTGCATCGATTATAGAAAGTTAAACAAGACAACTCGAAAAGATCATTTTCCGATGCCTTTCCTTGATCAAGTCCTAGAAAGGTTGGCTCACCAAGAATATTTCTATTATCTTAACGGTTACTCTAGATTTTATCAAATACCCATACATCCATATGACCAAGAGAAAACAACATTTACCTGCCCATTCAGAACATACACATTTAAGAGAATGACGTTTGGTCTTTGTAATGCACCAACAACTTTCCAACGTTGCATGGCTGCCATATTTGTTGGTCTTACTGAGGCAATTATGGAGGTTTTCATGGATGATTTTTCTGTATACGGAGATTCATTCGATTCATGTCTAAAGCACCTCTCCCTGGTCCTCAAATGTTGTAAAGAAGCACATCTTGTGTTGAATTGGGAAAAGTGCCACTTTATGGTAAAGGAAGGAATTGTCCTCGGCCATAGGGTCAGCAATAGAGCAATTGAAGTAGATAAAGCCAAGATTGAAGTGATTTTTAAACTGGCTATCCCAACTAATGTAAAGGAAGTTCGTGATTTCCTAGGTCATGCAGGATTTTACAGAAGATTCATAAAAGACTTTTCCAAGATAACGAAGCCAATGACGAACCTATTACTAAAGGATACTGATTTCAATTTCAACGAAGAATGTGTCAAAAGCTTCAACACACTAAAGCAGGCCCTTACAACCACCCCCATCATTAGAGCTCCCGACTGGGACCACCCTTTTGAAATTATGTGTGATGCTAGTGACTATGTTGTGGGCACTGTTTTAGGGCAATATATAGAGAAGAAACATTATGTGATATATTATGCATCGAAAACTCTAGATGAAGCCCAGAGGAATTATGCTACTACCAAGAAAGAACTTCTAGCAGTCGTGTATGCCTTTGATAAGTTTAGATCCTATCTAATCGGTTCGAAGGTCATTGTCTACACAGACCACGCTGCCATTCGTTACCTTCTGGCAAAGAAAGATGCAAAACCCAGGTTGATTAGATGGATCCTCCTATTATAAGAATTTGATTTAGAGATAAGAGATAAAAGCGTACAGAGAATGTTGTAGCAGACCACCTCAGCTGCATCCACACTCTGGATACTGAGAAGATTCCGATCAATGACTCCCTGTCAGATGATCAACTAATGAAGGTCTCAGAAGCTATACCATGGTACTCGGATATTGTGAACTACCTCGTTGCTGGGGTTATCCATCCCCAATGCACCGGGAATGTACTGAAGAAGTTCATGCATGAAGTGAAGCAATATCACTGGGATGAGCCATATCTCTTTAAACTATGTGCTAATGGTCTGTATCAATGATGTATCGCCAAAGAAGAAGCTCACCTTATTTTGGAACAATGTCACTCAGGACCAGTGGGAGGACATATGAGCTCTAAAAAGACTGCCTTTAAGGTTTTGCAATGTGGATTCTTCTGGCCAACCATATCTAAGGATTCCTACGACTTTGTCTTGTCATGTGACAAATGTCAAAGATCGGGCAATATAACAAAGAGGGATGAGATGTCGCTGAATCTATGGCAAGAAGTAGAGATATTCGATGTATGGGGGGTGGACTACATGGGTCCATTCCCATCTTCTCATGGATTTCCATACATCCTAGTGGCGGTAGACTACGTCTCAAAATGGGTTGAAGCCATACCAAGCGTCACTAGTGATTCCAAACCCGTCATCAAATTATTCAAAGATATTATTTTCCCCCGTTTTGGAGTGCCACGAATCATGATATCTGACGGAGGGTCCCACTTCCTTGAAAGAAGCTTTGAAGCTTTACTGAGAAAATACGGTGTAAAACATAAGGTAGCCTCGCCTTACCATCCACAAACAAGTGGATAGGTAGAGGTCTCTAACCGTAAACTAAAGGCTATTCTGGAAAAAACTGTAGGACGCAATCGAAAGGATTGGTCAACAAAAATCAACGACGCCTTATGGGCCTATCGAACTGCTTATAAAACTCCCATTGGGACTACACCTTTTCGATTAATATATGGAAAGGCTTGCCACCTGCCAGTCAAACTGGAATACAAGGCATGGTGGGCAATTAAACAACTGAAGTTTGATATGAAAGAAGTTGGCCAAGCCAGGATTCTACAACTCCAAGAGTTGGATGAACTCAAGATGACAGCTTATGAGAATGTACGAATCTACAAAGAGCGCACAAAACTTTGGCATGATGGACATCTGAAAAGAAAAGACATACAAGTGGGAGACCAAGTTCTGCTATTCAACTCAAGGTTGAAGTTATTCCTAGGAAAACTCCGCTCACGCTGGTCTGGACCATATATCGTCAAGAGCATCTCCCCACA
Source organism: Alisma plantago-aquatica (assembly GCA_963693085.1). Lineage (NCBI taxonomy): Eukaryota > Viridiplantae > Streptophyta > Magnoliopsida > Alismatales > Alismataceae > Alisma > Alisma plantago-aquatica. The sequence continues at coordinate 713,285,054 of OY856411.1, read as the reverse complement.
TGGTGCCTTCTCATTATGGAGTGAAAAGTAAGGTGAATTTGTAACAAATGGTCACCGCTTAAAGAGATATTTCACCTCAACTGACATAGGCACTAAAGCAACGCTAGAACTCACTGATCCAAAGGATCCACCGTAAAAGCTAAAGGGCTCAGTCGAGCCATCGACATAAAACAAAGGCGCTTGTCAGGAGGCAACCTGACCAATAAACTCGTTTTACTTTTCTTTTCATATTAGAATGATTCTTCAATTGTGCTTTTACCTTCTAGTTAATTTTTCATTAAATAAAATTCGCATCGCAAGATGCTATTTTAAGATCTAATTGCTCTTTAACTTTGAGATTTTCAGATAAGAGGATGCACACTGTTTGGAATGCAACCACATCTAGTGGTCATTCTGGCATGAATTTTCCCCTCCATCTTGGATTTAGGGTTTGCTCGGGACGAGCAAATCTCTAAGTTCAAGGTGGAGGGTGGGTGGTATGTATCTTACTTTCCACCTTCACCCATCTAAATCAGTCTTAGACTTTCATCGCCGCATTTTTGACATCTCCGCATTTCTGACCAAACATTTTCAAAATTTTAAAGTTTTAAAGCTTTAAAAGAATTTGAACAGATACTTGATGAATTTTTTACACTTCCTAGTTTCATAAAAAGTCACTAACTATCCTTCTATGCATTTTGTATCATTATACTCTCCTTATTCAAAGTAGATCCTCAAAAGGACCACTTTTTGAAACAAGCCTTTTGATTGATATCATCCTGTAAAAAGCTTATGATTCCTAACATCATGATTCTTATGCAAAAATGATAAGTGTCTGTCGAACTGATAGGGATCAAACACATCGTGCTTCCTATTTGACTAGTGAAACAATAACATGGAATCTCCATTAGATCCTCATCAAGTCATTATTTGAGCAGAGTACGATAAAGAGAACAACCCGGTGCACTGAATTGTAAATCAAGTTGCATTCTGATCTTAACTCTCTTCTACACCTCTTCTATCATCTTCGTATCCCTCCATTCATAAAAAAGAAATAAAAATAGCCAAAATTGTGCCAAACCCTAAGTTTGGGGTGGCACGCCACTTCCCTCTTTATCCGCTTCTTCCATACCCCTAACAAATAAATAGGGGTGTACCACCAAAAATGCAATCTCGAGTCGAATAGAGGAGAGATTTACAAACAAAAAGATGCCAACGCGAACACAAAAAGAAATGCAATCTCAAGTCGAATAGAGGAGAGATTCGCACAAAAAATGCAATAAATGAAATTGCAAATCATAAAATAAAAATATCGAGTCGAATAGAGGAGAGATTTATTTATTCCTTCCATACCATCATTCACTCCCTTTTCTACCTAATGGCACAATGATTGCCTACCCTATCCTGAAAAACACCAGTGTCATATCAAATGCACACTTGTTGCTCCACAGGCGTCTTTGTCTCTTACAAAACTCTTTGACATGCTTGTTGTTGGAAAAAGTGAGGAGGAAGTGATTTTGGAAAACAAACTCAGGAACGAAGATATGGTAAGATGTGTTTAGTGGTCTCATGAGGTTGAGATACTGAGTCATATTCAGTAGAAAGAAAATATTTGTGATGTAAAGATGAAGCAATCACATGAGTTGAAAGTATTCATTTGGCGACTGTTTCAAATTTTGTGTTACTCGAGGACGAGCAACATTTAAGTTTGGGGTGTTTTGATGAATGCATATTCACCAGGGAATTCAATTATCATTTTTGGACAAATTCAACTCAACACATTTAATTTCACTCATTAAATATCAAAATGCATCATAATAGGTAACATTACTTAATTGATCCAATTATCATGATTTTAACTCAAATTATGGTTGATTTGATGTAGGTCTTGATAAAGTTGAACAATCAGCTGGGATCTACCTTCCCTCACCCTTGGTTCTGACCAATTGATCTAACCAAGCCGATTGAACCCATTCGGTCTCAAGACCGTTTGAGCCCATTCGGTCTCAAGACCGTCTGAGCAGCAGATATCGATTGAAGGCATAATCCAACCATGAGGGATCGAGCAGTGCATGAATTCAAGACCTCAAAGCCGAGTCTTAACCATGGCAATGGTGGTTCAAACCGACCGTGGTCTACTGTCATCACCATGACCGTGTGGTGCGGCCACGACCGTGGTGGATCATCCCCAACGCCTGAGCTCTCACTCTCCACGACTGTGGTCGCTGAGCCACGACCGTGGCACCCCACCTACATCGACTCTCTCTCTCTCTCTCCCGCCACGCCCGTGTAAGGCAGCACGGCTGTGGGGCAGTAGCCTCACCACGGTTGTGGCACATCGTCTCCTACCTCTGGCAACCCTATCCATGCCGTTGGACCTGCTTCCACCACCGTTTCCCTCCCTCTTCTTGACCCTGCCATTACCAACCAGCCACCCCACCTCCGCCGCCCACCTACGACAACCAGGTCGGGGGCCCTTGCTACCTTCCTCAACACCGAATGCACAACAGTTCCACCACCGCTTCCCTCCACTGTCGGCACTACAACTTGATCCATCGCAATAGCATCACCCCCACCATCCGCTACACTGCCACGCTGTCGCCACCAACCAAATGATCCCAGACCGTTTGGTCAATTGAGCAGCCAAAATCATTTGATAGCAAATTGTCTACAGACTATTTGGAGGAGGAACTACGAGACTGCTTGGGCTTTTAGTTCACCTGCAAACCGTTTGGAGGTCTATCAGTTTCCAAACCGAATGAAAAAGGGTGTGCACTTGCAAACTGAAGGATCAACATAATACAAAGACCGTGAGGCCTCTCACAGTTTCAAGACCGTGAGGCCTCTCACGGTCTCAAGACTGAGAGGCCTCTCACAGTCTCAAAACTGAGAGGCGCAAGACCACAAGGCTACAGACCGTTTGGTCAGTACTGATACAAGACCGTTTGGACTCATTAGAAGACTTAAAACCGTTTGAGAGGGCTTCACACCAAAAACGTGAAGACCCCAACCTGAGCCTATAAATAGGACCACAAGGGTCCTCATTTGGACATCGGTTTTGGGATGCTGACAGGCTACCTGTACACAGGTCTGATCCAAATCCAGTGCCATTCACGCCAGTTTCATTCCACCTACTTCCCATGTTGCAACCAAGGAGGCAGAAGAGAGAAGGAAGATGGAGCGAGGGAGACTGTCCGGTCTGTCTTGGCAACTCCCTTTCGCGTCCAGATCTGCTCTGACATGACGTAGAAGGTTATATCTTCTTCACCAAGCTGTGACTACCTTCTGCACCGAGTTCATGGCGGATTTCTCTCTCTTTCTCATTCTTCTTGTTTATCGCATCATGAGCGAGTAGTACCTTTTCGCTGGGGTGTGGGGACTAGCCCCGCTACCCATGCAAATCATGTTCTTTTGTTAAACTCTCCATGGCAATGTATATAACTTTCCATTTCGTTGTTAGTTGATATGTTTGTAGTTGATTATCTACCTACTTTCATCTTGTTCTTTCCTATATTGTGAAATCTTCTATATGTGGGACAGAATGGCAGTTTACAAAGTTCAACTCTTTGACGAGAACTTCTGATAAGATTCCTTGAGGTCGTAAGTGTATGATCTGTTAAGGGACAAGACATCTAGCATATGGTGACGCTTCTGTGATCTAAACATCCTTCAGGGAAGACCACATCCTTAGCTGGATTTTGTATTGTCTTTGTTTATTGTTGATGTTAGTTTGTAGATCTATCACCTGCTTGCTTATCGATTAATGCGGTTGACTCTCAAACTAGAAATTGAATGCGATTTCTTTGGAGCCGTAAGTAAGTGATCTGGTTGGTGATGAGACATCTGATGCCTAAGGTGATTCTTACGTGAACCTAATGCCCTAACGGGGGGTACTGCAGTAGCTCTTTTTGGATTGATATATCTTGCATGGATTGTTTGTGATTGATTGTGTGTGCATGTGTAGCGGTGGTGAAACCTGATACCATCCCAGTGATTCCATATCATTGCTCTTAATCCAACTTTAATTCAGCTTTTACTTTCTTGCAAGTAGTTTAATTAACCTCAAATCAACCAATCGTTTTAAATATTAGCCTTAACTTGAACTAGACTAGACTGACAAGGATTCTTAAAAATGTTGTCCTTTGGGTTCGACCCTTAACTATATTGTGTTAAGACTCGCCCGCTTGCGGGTGGTATTATTGCACTTTGGTTTTGGTAAAAGCTTGAGGATTTCAACCTCGAGTGAGTTTGTTAGTGCGATAAAATCCCACGTCACGGGTTAACCTGGAAGTGCATATTTTTGAATATGTGTGGTTTCTCCTAGCCAAAAATGAGGAGGATTTGAGTGCAACTTCGGTTGTAGACTCCAGTGCATGGTATCAGGCTCATGGATCAATATGTTAGAGCATGGTGAACAGGCCCATGGCTCAGGATATGTGATAAGAAGAGCATGATTGTGTTCATGGCTCAGAGCACGGTGATCATGCCTGTGGCTTAGTTTCACTAGTGCTGATACCTATACCGAGGTGGGCTAGGCAGAGGGTAGCTTGACCCTATGGCTGAGGCCAATTAAGCATGAGACTGCGGTCCTTCTTGTTTTGCACTCGTGCACTGACCACAAGGTGGTCAGGTCGTGGAGTCTGGCTCTTCCATTGACCTTTTATGGCACCGGCTTGGGTTTCACAACCGAAGGTTGGATTTGAGCAGCACAACTCACTTCCTCAGGGCATAATAATACGCAATCCAGTTGAATAATATTTATTACTTAAGGCAAAACACGGAACATTGGTTGAGGCCTTGCTTGTGTAGTTGATCTTGTTATACCTTGCAGTCACTTATACATTCTTTATGTTATGTGGTAAGATCTTATAAATCTTATCTTGTCAATCATGTTCCATAAAGAAAAACAAGTTATATGCCTCCCGAATATCTTGGTAAGTTTGATAATACAGTAAGACCTGCTCAGTATGTTGCTCATATAATCTGCTTGTATTGATTATCTGCTTTACCTACTTTAGCCTTCTTTGGAGTTTTATAGTTTCGTCGGGGAGTTATGTTTCTCGCTGGGACTGTGTGTCTCACCCCGTTGGTTTACAACCTTTTTAGGTGATCGTGCTAGACGTGGTGGTGGTCGTGAGGTTGCGTTCGAGCAGTAAGAAGAGCAGTAGGAGGCAAGAGATGGATATGTTGTTGTTTTGGTGGTTTTGTAGTAGAGTCCTAGAGTCATCCCTATACTATCAGGTCCTCATAGGTGTTTTGACGATGTTTTACGATGTATGGCTGATGTAGCTTTGTATATTCTACTGTTGGCCTGATGTGGCCCGTTATGCATGTATAAACAGGTGATGAACTCATGTGTTGGCAGGACAACTGGTTTCCCTAAGCTGTAGACATATATCAGGCTTGTAATATTTATATAACATGTTTCCTTGTAGGATCTGGATGTAATAGTTCTCTCTTATATGTTTTCCGCAAATAGTTTTAATTAACCTGTATTTTTGGTAATATGTGGTTTATGGTGTTTTCCACACGTTTTCGCGGGGCATCTCATTGTCGGTGTGATAGCGAGATGTGTCGCGATAGGTTTGGTATCAGAGCTCTAGGTTTGTTGAATCTACAACGATCTAGGACTAGGTTGTATCTGTTCTTGTGAGTTTTCCAGATTTTCTTGCAATAATCTTCTACCCTCAGAGGAAGAAAAAGCTCAAAGATGTCTGGAAACCATGAAGAACATGCTGCTGAGAGCAACAAGGTTGTATCAGTTGATGGAGCTAGAGTGCAGGCACATGAAGATCGGGTGTATGAGGTTCCCCAACTTGACCCAGTCATTCTTGAAAACCCTGCCTACCAACAACTTATGGGGTAGTTGATGGCTACGATGAATCTCATGGTAGAGAGATTGACAGTGCCTCCGCCGAGAGCATAGGCTCCCCATGGTGAAACATCGGGTATTGGGAAGATCTTCGAGCGGCTTCGCCGAGTCAGAGCTTCGAATTATGCTGGAACGGCTGATCCAACAGATGTAGATGTGGCTGGAAGGTCTCGAGAAGGCCTTCCAGATCCTTTACATCCCCGAAGCAGACAAATTTAAGCACACTATCTATCTTCTGAAAGGTAGTACTGGCCACTGGTGGTCCATCGAGGAGGAGAAGCGACCCGATGAGGTGATCGGTTGGGAGGTTTTCTAGTGAGAGTTCATCAGTAGATACTTCTTGAAGATGTATCTGGATGAGAAGATCAACTAGTTTGAGCGTATGCACCAAGTATTGATGAGCATCACTGAGTACGAAGCCAAGTTCATGGACCTTTTGAGGTTTTGTCCTCACATGGCGGTGACAGATGACGAGCGGATCAGACAGTTTGATAAAGGTCCGAGTGATGAGTTGACAACACCTGCTGCTGCTTTGGAGAACCGGGAGCGGTTTGCCACGTTTGTGGAGTCTGTTCAAAGGATAGAACAGTCTGTCAAGGAGAAGAGAGAGTCTATGACCAAGAAGAGGCTTGCTCAGTTTCTAAGACAGAGGTTTGATGGCTTCAAGAAACCAAGGTTTTCAGCACCTTCTATGATACAAGGTTCCAGTGCACCATCACAGTGGTCCCTGAGTAAGGGAAGAGGATATGGTTCTTTGTCGTCGAAGACACAGTACATCTTCGGTGGTAGTGACAGGGCCATCTAGGCCACAACAGCGAGACCAGTCATGTCATCTTTGTGGTCAGATCGGTCATTGGAGGTCAAACTGCCCAAGGAAAGATGTTGAAGTGACATAGTAGCCGAGGCAGAATCAGCAAAGGTCAGATAGATAGCAGCCCACTGGTAGCATAGGGCGAGTACGCAGTCAAGTGTCGCAAGTAGGATCGTCTACTTAAGGAAGTAGAGGATGTGTACAACAAGCAACGACTCGATTCTACTCTATGAGTCAGCCGGAGGCGATAGTCAACCCGTAAGTTGTGGCAGGTCAGATGGAGTTATTTCATTCTGATCTGTCTTCTTCTTGCTTTATATCTGTTTTGGTTGACCCGGGTGCTATGCACTCTTTTATCGCACGAACTATGCTTGAAAACTGTCTTTTACCTGTTAGTTGTAAGAAAGATAGCTTGTTGTTAGAAACCCCTCTTGATGGTTCCTCGATGCTTCGAGAAGTGTGTCCATCCTATGTTCTATCTTTTTCGAGACACAAGATACAAGTGGATCTTATACCACTTGATATGCATGGATTCGATGTGATCCTTGGGATGGATACCTTAGAGAAGTATAAGGTTATGTTAGACTGTGATTTTAAGCAAGCAGTGTTTGTCGATGATAGTGAGACGTGGATCTTCTAAGGAGATAGGAAAATTCTTCTGACATGTCTAGTATCAACTATGGTGGCAGAGAAGTTGTTGCGGCAAGGTTGTAAGGCGTTCTTAGCTCATGTTGTGGATACCAAGGCGAAGGGTCCCAACCTTTTGGAGGTGCCTATTGTCTGAGAGTTTTTGGACATGTTTCCAGATGAGTTCCCTGGTGTTCCCCCACCTCGAGAGATTGACTTTGAGATCAATCTGGTGCCAGGGACACAACTAGTTTCTTAGACACCGTACCGGATGACTGCAGGTGAAATGGCAGAGCTGAAGAAGCAGTTACAGGAGTTGTTGGATAAGGGTTTTGTCAGACCAGGCATATCACCTTGAGGTGCTCCAGTCCTATTTGTAAAGAAGAAGGACGGGTCGATGCGGTTGTGCATAAATTACCGGCAGTTGAATAAAGTCACGATCAAGAATAAGTACCCGTTGCTGAGAATAGATGATCTGTTTGATCAGTTGCATGGTGCTAGAGTGTTCTCAAAGATAGATCTACGATCTGGATATCATAAATAGAAGATTAAGGATGAGGACATACCAAAGTCAGCTTTTAGGATGAGGTATGGTCACTTTGAGTTCGTGGTTATGCCGTTTGGGCTAACCAATGCGCCTGTTGCTTTTATGGATTTGATGAATAGGGTGTTCCATCCGTTTCTAGATCAATTTGTTGTAGTTTTATAGATGACATCTTGATCTATAGTCAGGACAATCAAGAGCATGAACAACATCTTTGACAAGCATTGACTCTTCTTCGCCAACACCAGTTATATGCCAAGTTTAGTAAGTGTGAGTTCTGGTTGAAGGAAGTGGCTTTCTTGGGTCACGTGATATCTGTTGAAGGAGTCAGAGTGGACCCCAAGAAAGTGGATTCAGTTGTAGATTGGGAGCAACCAAAGACACCAACAGAAGTCTGTAGTTTTCTGGGTCTAGCAGGATACTACCGGAGGTTTATAAGGGACTTCAGTGTGATCACGTTGCCATTGACAAAGTTGACCAGGAAGGATGTACCTTTTGTTTGGGATGATTGTTGTCAGTAAGCTTTCCAAAGATTGAAGGAGAAGCTGACTAGTGCTCCAATGCTAGTGCTCCCAGAGCATGGGAAAGGTTGTGTTGTTTTCTTTGATGCTTCCAAGAAGGGCCTAGGATGTGTGCTGATGTAGGAGGATCATGTGGTTTCTTTTGCTTCACGACAGCTTAAGAAGCATGAGGAGAATTACCCGACACATATTTAGAGTTGGCAGCGGTGGTGCATGCGTTAAAGATTTGGAGACACTATCTTTATGGGAAAGTGTGTCAGATCATTACAGATCATAAGAACCTGAAGTACAACTTCTAGCAGAGTGAGCTAAACATGCGACAGCGTCGCTGGATGGAGCTGATCAATGATTATGACTGCACCATCGAGTATCATCATGGTAAGGCAAATGTGGTAGCTGATGCGCTTAGCCGAAAGTTTTCTTCTCTTCCTATAAAGAAGGCACAATTGAGTTCTTTGGTATGCCATTAACGGGATATGTTTGTCTCCTTGCGGTAGATGAATGTGCAGATGGATGTTTCCTTGTTGGAAAGATTTTTGGAACAGATGCAAGTAAAGCCTACGTTGAGACAGCAAATCAAAGATGCACAGCAGACAGATGCTTCCATTCAGTTGATCAGATCAGAGTTTGGCAGCAAAAAGCGTGATGGGTTCCATGAGTCTGAGGATGGACTAGTTTTTTATCACGGTAGGATGGTAGTCCCCGATGTTGATGATATGAGAAAGCTAGTGCTTGAGGAAGCACACACATCGATGTATGCTATGCATCCAAGAGTCACCAAAATGTATCACAATCCGAGGGACCTGTATTGGTGGCATGGCTTGAAGAAAGATGTAGCCGAGTTTGTGGCTAGGTGTGCGGTATGCCAGCAAGTCAAGGTTGAGCATCAGAAGCTGGCAGATACGTTGCAACCTATGCCGATACCGTAGTGGAAATGGGATCATATAACCATGGATTTCGTAGTTGGTCTGCCAAGGACAGCTAAGAATCATGATTCCATTTGGGTGATAGTGGACAGATTGACAAAGTCTGCCCATTTCATACCTGTAAAGACAACATATACATCAGAGAAGCTTGCTCAGGTGTATGTAGATGAGATAGTTCATTTACACGGCGTGCCCACAATTATAGTCTCTGACAGAGGACCCCAGTTCACGAGTCGTTTCTGGGAACAGTTGCACAAAGCGTTGGGAACGTAGTTGAGTTTCAGTACCGCTTTCCACCCACAGATAGATGGGCAGTCTGAAAGGACTATTCAGACTTTGGAGGATCTTCTCCGACCTTGTGTTTTGTAGTTCCTAGGCAGTTGGGATGTGCATCTCAGTTTGATAGAGTTTGTCTACAATAATAGCTACTAGCAGAGTATTGACATGGCTCCTTATGAGGCTCTATATGGAAGGAAGTACAAATCTCCTTTATGTTGGTATGAGTCTAGCGAGTATCAGCTTTTGGGTCCTGAGTTAGTGCAGTAGACAACAGAAAAGATCAAAGTGATACAGTAATAGTTGAAAGTGGCACAGGACAAACAGAAGTCTTATGCAGACAATCGCTGACGACCTTTAGAATTTTAGGTGGGAGACAAAGTGTATCACAAAGTCTCACCTTGGAAAGGCATGTTGAGGTTTGGATGGAAAGGTAAGCTGGCACCCAGGTATATGGGGCCATACCTAATAACACGTGTTGGCAAGGTAGCTTATAAGTTAGAGTTGCCTCTAGAGTTGCACAGGTTACATCCAGTGTTCCATGTCAGCATGCTAAAGAGAAGTCATCCAGACACGGGAACAGTGATACAGCCAGTTGAGGTTGAGCTTGATGAAGATGTGACCTATGAAAAAAGTCCAGTGATGATCCTTGATAGGAGAGTAAAGAGGTTGAAGAGGAAGCACCTGGTTCTTGTGAAGGTTATTTGGCATCATCGTGGCGTTGAGGAAGCCACGTGGGAGCTTGAGGAAGAGATGAGGAGGAAGTATCCCTCGCTTTTCTCTTCGGATTTCGGGGGCGAAATCCCTTTGTAGAGGTTTATGGCTTGTAAGGACCCTGACCTCCATTTTGGGCTTATCTTGTTTGCTTTGCCTAAACCTTGTGTTTAGTTGCTTTCTAATAACCTCTAGTGGTGATTAAGGTTGCTTGTTCTTTGTTGAGAGTTGGAGGTGCCACTTGCAATAACCCAAGTCTTGGGTTGATGAGCAAGTTTATCACCTTGAGAGGCATTTTCCTCTCTCCTTGCTTCCTCTAGAGTTGAGAGGAAGGGTTGGGCTCATGGCTTGAGTTGCCTTGGGCTTGGTTGAGCCTTGTTGGGCATTGTTTTGCCTTGTTTGGGCCTTGCCTTGCCTTGATGGACCTTATATCGAGTAAGGGTGTGTTTGGGAGCCTTGTGTCAGCCACAGTTGTGTCGGCCATGGGGTTGTATTGGGTAAGGGAGTGAGTGTGTCGGCCATGGACCATATTTGACTCTTAGCTTCGTTTGTGTCACCACTCTAGTGGACACTTGGTGCATGATGCTTGCATGTGGAAATTGTCTTGGACATGTGTATGAGGTGGGATGAGAAGGTGGCATTGCGATGGACAAGTGTCCCTAGGTGGGCGACACATTGCCTTGTTTTCTCCTCCACCCCCTTCTATATATGTATCTCCTTTCTCTTGCTAAGTATCCCATTAGTTCCTTAGTTTCCCCTCTTCCTTGGTGAATGACACCTCTCCTTTGCAACCTTGGTGGCTGATACCCTTGGAGGAGCTAAGATTGGTGGTCGATCCTTCTCTTTGGAGTCATCTTCTTCTTCCTCTTATGATGGCCGAAGGTGTTGCTTGGTGCTAGGAGCTTGGAGCTTGCTTAAGACGGGTTACATAACTCCTAACCTTATCTATACTACTCCCCTTTCTTGTTGCATAATATGTTTCATCTTGATCGGCCATACTCCTTGCTAGATATGTTTCTTTCTCTAGTTTGCACCTTTGATCTTGTTGGATATAAGATCTTGTTGCTATAATGGATGTGTTGTATGTGCTTTAATCTTGGTGGCCGAACCCTATGTGTAGAGTTTCTTGGGCAATACCCCTTTTCTCTCCTTTGGTCTTGAGAAGTGAGTTCGGCTCTAGTGATATAGGCAACACCCCTCTCACTTGGTTGTTGAGACATGAGTCTATACTCTAGTTACTTGAGCAACACTCTTCTCTCACCATGGATTTGAGAGGTGAGCCTTGGTTGAGCCTTAGTCCGATATGGAAATGATCCATCATGTTGCCCGATTGGTGATGGAGGTTGTGCAAAACCCCTCTCTCTTGGTTGTTGAGAGGTGAGCCAATTCTCTTGATCTTTTAGGGTTTTGATGATGGTGATCTTGAGGTTGATGATGACCTTGTCGGGATGAGCTTGGTGCCTTGCACGATACACCTTGTAGTAGTGTTGCCCGACACCCCCCCTTGCCTTGGGTTTAGTCTTGGCCAATATGGTCATTTTGAGTGTTGTTGGCTTGATGCCCGATATGGCCCTCTTAACCTTGATGGTGAGCTTGGGCGAAATGTCTTGGTCTAGATGATCCTTTGACCTAATAGATGTTGCCCCTCGGCTGACAGAGTGCCTAAGTGGATATCCCTGGTTGGAGTCTTGGGCGATACAAGTTGGGTTGGTTTCTTGCCCGACATGGGTTGAGTGATGGACCCTATGGTGATCGATATGGTATGCTTGACTTAGTTGAACGATAGGGTAGTTGTCGCCCGACATAACCCTAACCCTAAACTAAGTGGGCCGATAGGCCTTTTCCCGATTGAGTGGATGATTGTCACCTTGGGTGCATGATATGACCCATGAACCCAGCTTCATGATAGCACCTTTTATCTCTAGTTGCACGACACACCATGAAGTGGTTGTCCGATATGCTTTGTCCTTGGATCGGCCGTTATGTGGTTGTCCGTTGTTCTTGGCCGACAGGTTTGGGTGAGGGTAGTTACCCTGCCTGATACCGCCTATGGTGAGGGTTGTCCTACCCGTCACACTTCTAGTGAGGGTAGTGGGCACCTTTGGTGAGGGTCATGACCAACCCAAAAACCTTAGCTAGTGGTTCTTTATCATGTTTTTGCACCTTTGATGATTATGGGTTATGGATGATGGTTTGTAAACTAATTTTATGTTTAATGCATGAAGATGATGCCTATTAAGAAGATAAGATGCTAGTTTATAAGCTCAAATGGATGCCCATGATTTGATAGCAGTAATGTAATTGATAAAGTATGCCACACATAGTCTTGATCATGACATGTGTAACTACAAACCCTAATGACATGATAATCAATAAAGCTCTATGTCTGGTAATTTTAAGTTATCTCTCTTGCTGCGTATACTAACCATGCAGGTGTATAAGATGAATTCATAGCCAGGTAAGAGATATGAGGCATATGTTTTGAATAACACTGTATCATGATGATAACTCTTGTTGATGAAATAACATGCATCACCAGTATAAGAAGATAGGTCTAAGAACCTAATGAAGACTGAATGCCTAGTGAGGTGTTATCCTCTTGATGATGATATAAGGGATTGTTATCCCCGGTGATGATGTAAGATGGTGATGATGCCTTGAGAGGCAGTGGCTTTCTGTGATAAGGGATTGAGATCCCAGGACAAGGTGATGATGACAGTAATAATATAACTCATTGCTTGTGTGTTTTACAACTTGGTTGCCTCAATAATCCACTTAAAATATACTAATTAATTATAGTGGAATATATCATGTAGTTTGCCCTGGCCATAGATCCATCATCGTCAGTAGCTGGTGATGGTGAAACAGGTTCTCCTGTGGGTTAACCTGGAAGCGCATATTTTTGAATATGTGTGGTTTCTCCTAGCCAAAAATGAGGAGGATTTGAGTGGAACTTTGTTTGTAGACTCCAGTGCACGGTTTTAGGCCCGTGGCTCAATATGTTAGAGCATGGTGAACATGCCCATGGCTCAGGATGTGTGATAATAAGAGCATGATTGTGTTCATGGCTTAGAGCACGGTGATCATGCCCGTAGCTCAGTTTCACTAGCGTCGATACCTATACCGAGGTGGGCTAGGCAGAGGGTATCCTGACCCTGTGGCTGAGGCCACTTAAGCATGAGACTGCGGTCCTGTTTATTTTACACTCATGCACTGACCATGAGGTGGTGAGGTCGTGGAGTCTGGCTCTTCCATTGACCTTTTATGGCACCGGCTTGGGTTTCGCAACCGAAGGTTGGATTTGAGCGGTACAGCTCACTTCCTCATGGCATAATAATATGTAATCCAGCCGAATAATGTTTATTGCTTAAGGCAAAACATGGAACATTGGTTGAGGCCTTGCTTGTGTAGTTGATCTTGTTATACCTTGCAGTTACTTATACGTTCTTTATGTTATGTGGTAATATCTTATAAATTTTATCTTATCAATCATGTTCCATAAAGAAAAACAGGTTATATGCCTCCCAAATATCTTGGTAAGTTTGATAATACAGTAAGACCTGCTCAATATGCTGCTCATATAATCTGCTTATATTGATTATATGCTTTACCTATTTTAGCCTTCTTTGGAGTTTTATGGTTTCGGCGGGGAGTTATGTTTCTCGTTGGGACTGTGTGTCTCACCCCGTTGGTTTACAACCTTTTTAGGTGATCGTGCTAGACGTGGTGGTGGTTGTGAGGTTGCGGCCGAGTAGTAAGAAGAGTAGTAGGAGGTAAGAGATGGATATGTTGTTGTTTTGGTGGTTTTGTAGTAGAGTCCTAGAGTCATCCCTATACTCTCAGGTCCTCGGAGGTGTTTTGACGATGTTTTACGATGTATGGCTAAAGTAGCTTTGTATATTCTGTTGTTGGCTTGATGTGGTCTGTTATGCATGTATAAACATGTGATGAACTCATGTACTGGTTAGACAACTGGTTTCCCTAAGATGTGGACATATATCAGGCTTGTAATATTTATATAACATGTTTCCTTATAGGATCTGGATGTAATAGTTCTCTCTTATATGTTTTCCGCAAACGGTTTTAATTAACCCGTGTTTTTGGTAATATGTGGTTTATGGTGTTTTCCGCACGTTTTCGTGTGGCATCTTGTTGTCGGTGTGATAGTGAGATGTGTCGCGACAGATATGCTACATGGTTGAACATATTTTAACAATCACGCTTATACCCTGAGGAGATGAAGCATACCCCATTCATCTCCAACTGACCACAAACTACTCACAAGTCGGTACCATACAAGGTCAATGGGAGAGCAGGTTGCAATGACCTCACTTGTCTCGGTCAGTATGAGACCACTTAAGCTTAGCAGGACATCTTGTGTCGGCTGCAAATAGTTGTGCCAGGGTACGTAGGCATCCTCGCTTAGAGCTAAAAAGTCAACTACACTCTCTTAGGGGAAACATCTACTAACAACCGTCCCCAGTTATGAAATTACTGAGTCATGGTGACACAAGCACCATACTCTGAGCCACGGGCCAGTTCACCATGCTCAACATAGAGTCTACGACTGAAGTCACACTCAAGCCAGGATATGACATATAGCCAAATCCCCATTCATTTTGGGCTCGTAAGGGGATCAACTCACACATGGCCGTCCGTACTTACGCCCCCACATACTCAAAAGTATGCACTCCGGGTTATGCCGCGGGGAAACCCATTTCACCATTCAGCAAATCCTGACGCTGATGGATCTATGGTCAGGGCAATGTTTTATAGTTCCTAATGATGTATTACATGTATTACATCATTCTTTTAGCATCAAACTAGTTATCATTATTAATCACAACAAATGCTACAAATAAAAGTGTAATACATATATCACGTTCTTTTCAGATCTTTAAAACACATGATACTTGGGATCTCAGTCCCTCATCACATTACTGGGAATTCTCATCCCTTCACATCATTATCATGATTACTGGTTCTGGGTATTCAAATCCTTAGTTCGTCACACAACATTGTTATCTCTATAACATATAAACATTACCTCTAGGTCCTCAGACCTAGGTATTCATTTTACTTGTTGTATAAGTATTCCATATGGCTCACAAGGCCATTACACATCTTATCACATCTCACTAGGCAACAACTTATTCATATGGCTCACAAGGACATTACATATCTTGTCACCTCTCACTAGGCAACAACTTATTCATATGGCTCACAAGGCCATTACACATCTTGTCACCTCTCACTAGGCAACAACTTATTCATATGGCTTACAAGGCCATTAATCATTATACTTGTTATACAAGTATTTAACATGCCTCGCAAGGCTTATGTAATAAGAGAAATACAACTTTCCCATTATTAGGGTTAGGGTTTTCCTTTATAGCCGAATAGGGTTTCAACTTCATATTATTAATTCAAACCCTAATTCATTGCTCCACACATCTAGGAGCATACATTGATATCATAAGTATTCAATCATACTTATTTATTCTCATCTATTATCATTAAATGATAATCAACACAAAGTATGAGTTTCTCTCTCATCCTCACGAGGATATTGATTACATCATACTTTATTAACTTGGCTTAACCCTTTCTCAAGGCATGTTATCCAACATTTATCAAAGGATGTTACATCTCAATGTAACAATTGACATGACACACTTCATGTGTTACTCATTCATGTATATTGGATTTAAGGTGCATCAAGGTATATCAACCTTGAGGTACTGGATGTGATATTTATCATGTCTTGATATATCACTTCCCTCATCACTTTTAACTTACTTAAGTTCATCAATTTATATTGTATTAGGTCATTCCCCATCCTAATACTTTATGCACCAACTCATCACATTTATCATGTAGGGTATTGGTCATGAGTCACACATTTGAATTATCCAACTATCATCAATGATATGGACTCATCTCGGGTGAAGGCATGGTTGATATAAGTTTGTCCATTATCAACCACCTTAGGTATTCCACCTATCAATGTATTAGCCACACCTCATCATTCCTAAGAGTGTCTTGCCCTCACCTTTACAAGGTGTATAGGGTTGAATCATGTATGTCAAGTTGAACACATGTATTGGGTTAGGTGTATATTGATTTAGGCATCATCATATCCCTCATACCCTTACCCATTAAGGTATCAACCTTACCATTCATAATGTGTATCATCTTCACCCTTCATGGATGTAACATCCTCACCTCACTTGAAGATATTCGCCACACCCTACTTTAGTGTATTGGCCATCACACGTACTAGGGTACTAACCACCTTGCCACTCTTGTTATCTAGTGTATTGGGTTACCCACCATATAATTTTAGAGATATGTGATCAACACCATATCGTACAAAAGGTGTATGCTTAACCCAATATCAGTTTAAAGGTGTATACTTGCTACCCATATCACCTAGAGGTGTATGTGTGCTTACCATATCACTTTTGAGGTGCGTGTGCTCCCATATCGAGTTTGAGGTGTGTGTGTGTGTTCCCATATCCAGTTTGAGGTGTGTGTGTGCTTCCATATCACTTTTGAGGTGTATGTATGCTTCCATATCGGTTTTGAGGTGTATGTGTGCTTCCATATCGAGTTTGAGGTGTATGTGTGCTTCCATATCACTTTTGAGGTATGTGTGTGCTTCACACCATATCGGGCAAAGAGGTGTGTGTGTGCTTCACACCATATCGGGAAAATAGGTGTGTGCTTTCTTACCATATCACTTTAGAGGTGTGTGTGTGCTTCACACCATATCGGGCAAAGAGGTGTGTGTGTGCTTCACACTATATCGGGCAAAGAGGTGTGTGTGTGCTTCACACCATATCGGGCAAAGAGGTGTGTGCTTAACCCAATATCATTTTTGAGGTGTATGCTTGACCTCATATCGTGCAAGAGGTGTATACTACACCACCATATCATGCAAGAAAGTATTAAATCATATCCATATCATTTTAGTGAAGTAGGTGCATCACCATATCGGGTTAGAGGTGCTTGCTTGTGTGCTTGAACCTGATATCACTTTATAAGGTGATACCATATTCTTCAAGCTCTAGACCTTTGTTCTAACTATTATAGTTCATTGAAACAGGTCTAAGCAACTACTAGAACTCATAATGTCATCAACTATTTCAGAAAATTTCGGAATTAGAAGTAGATCATTAAGTATAGCAATTTAGGTGATGAATAATAACATGATAGAGTTCAAGTTATATAACCCGCCTTAAGAACAACTTAAAAGCTCCAAGATCTAAAGATCCACGTTCCTAAGGTTGAATATGACTTATCAAAAGTCCAAGGGTCGTTCAAAACTCCTTCATATACAAGGAATCACCAAGGATAAGCAATTGGTGAAGAAGAAAAGAAAGGAAGATCATAACCCTAAAATCATGCTTCAATCCAAGGTTGAAGATGATTATGGCCTCACCTTAGGGTTAAGTATTGAGCTCCTTCTTTCTCCTTATAACCTTGCACGATACCACACTACTCATGCATGATATTCCATCACTTGTGGCCGATATCCCCCTCACTTGTGGTCAAAACACTCCACTATGGCCGATATCACCTTACTAGGCCGATACCACCTTACTTGGCCGATATGAACTTGCTATGGATGATACCCAAGGCCCTATGCACGATACCACTTCACTCCTTCACGATACAAGGACCCTATGCACGATATCTAAGAGCAAGGAGGTGGTAGAATTCGAAAAAGTTCACTAAGGGGTGAAAGAAGGGGTATATATACTTGTTGTTCATGAAGAAGTGTGAAAATTAGGTGTCATCAATTTGAGCTACTAGGTGCCACGTGTCCAAGCATGGGTGACACATGTACATGCATGCTTTAACATTTATCTTGACATGAAAAACTCTTGAGGATAATCTAGGGATGAATTTTCTTCCATTACTTATCCCTTTGAATAAAATATATCAACAAAATCACCACTTTATTCACAACCCGATACAACTTTTCTAAGGAAGTTGTAAACTGATAAACTTCACCTCCTTGAGGTGCTTTGCACGTCATGGGATTTTCCAAGAGTCCTATAAACTATATGAGACTCCTCCTTTGGCTCCTTGGCCGACAGGCACTCATATATAAGCTTTTCAACTTGATACAACCCAAGTTAGGGTTTCATATTCAACCCTTTTTCTTGGTCATTTCATCACCAAGATCACCATCACTCACAATAGATTCAAATATGGTGTCTCCTTCTTTATCTCTCCTCTAAATGATTCTAAGAGGGAGTATGGACACTATAGAGGTTGTAATTTGCATATCCACCCTATATTTTGGGTAAATTACAATTTGTACCAAAATTGGTGCATAAGGTACTAACATTATTCAAGCAAGTTCAAACTTGGCATTTAGGCTTTCCAAAAGCCACCACTTAGCATAATTATCTCTCTTATGATGCTAAAACATATAGGGCACGTTCAATGTGACATATTGCAATATAACCCCTCAACTTGGGTAAATTGCACTTTGGTCCAAAACAAAGGAACATTGCTCAAACAACATTCAATCAAGATCAAACTTGGAACATAAGTGTGTTACATGATAACAAAACACCTTATAGGATTATATTAAATTTATAAGAAACTTACTTATACAAAACAAATATGGTTACCTCATAACCCAGGTTAGGGTCATTACATTTTTTATATAGGTAAGTTCTTATGGTGTCAGTTTAGTGGTGGATAATTGATGATAGAGAATGAACTCTGTCATAGTTTTTTTTGAGAAACTGATGATTAAGACCTCTGTCGTTGGTTTTCTTGTACAATAGACAACTAAGTCCTACTTGAGAGCACCCACAAAATTTTATTTTCTCCATTCTCTGTTTCATTATGTGATTTGCTTGTGCTCTAGTGATCAGGTCATCGTTCTCTTCTGCTACTATAGCTGCTCCTTCACTGCTATTGCTGCACTAGACATGGTCGTTGATGTTGTTGTGAGCACCATTGTTGCTACTACTGTCTCCATTGTTGTTGTTGCCACTATCATTTTTGTTGCTACTATTTTTTGAGCCGCCATTGTCACCATTGTTGTTGCTACAAACACAACAACCATCTCATCTGCTTAAGGTGTACTGTTTTTTTAATTACATTTGTTATTTGTTTGTTTGGTTTGTATAATTAGCTAAAATTACTAAAATGCATGCATAGTTGTTTTTCTAGTTTATATGGATTTTTTCATATAAATTTTGAATATTATGTTTGGTATCATTATGTACATTTGGTATGTAAATTATATGTCTAGCATTGTTTGTGAGACCAACCCCAAGCTATTAATGATGATATAAATTCTGATAAATGATGAATAGATGTGTGTCATTGAAACCGACCTTAATCTGTAATCCTTAATTTCTAAATCATGGCATTGGCCTAGAAACCCATCTGAGATTTACTCATTGGGAGTAGAACTTGGATAGTCTCTGGTTTGAGACTGTTCTTGAACACTTAATCTAACATGTAAGTGTATATGTGTATTTTATTTTTAAGATGTTTTGTTAGTACAATCCCAATTGTTCTCTAAATACATATGCATGTGGGTATTTTCCCATCTAGCTACATTACTGTACTTAGAGAATTGTTAGGAAATACTGTCAAAATATTCTTGAAAACTAAATACACATTATACATGTAACACCCCTGACCTGGGTTATGAGTTAACCCTAGAAGTTTTGCCTAAAAATGTAATTATATACTTGTGAAAACTCCCTGGCATGTAATTAAGTTCCCCAGGAACATATAATTTTCAATTTTGGCTCCTTTTTGTATAAAGTTGTAGCAATGTGTTGTATGCAGGGACCTATGTGCAAATTACCCAGTTTAAGGGTTGAACTTGCAAAATTCACAAGATAAGATGTATCTCTGATGTTAGAACATCATGAGGATGGTTATGGTAAAGTTTGAGGGATTTCCCAAGCTTGAGCACCAAGGTGCAGTTGTGGAAGCAATCCCCATGCTTAGAAACCCTAATTTGGAGTAAAATGCAATTTACCCAAATTGAGGGGTCCAACTTGTAATTCTTAATATCTAGAACATCTTTTAAAGACTTTTGTCATCATTTAGAGTGGAAATGATGAAAGGGGCACATCAAAGATTGATCATATAAGAAAAGATGAACTTTGTGGTAAAAGACACCTAATTTGGGTATAGAAACCTTTCATGGATGTACCCTAGTTGTAGGTTGGCTTCCTTTACCCTTAGATCTTGAGATTTCATGAGGTTTGCATAAGGATAGATGGGTTGGTCGTGCCTTTGAGCAAGGAGGGACCTAGATGTGATTTCCAACCTTGTAAGGTCCTTAGGGTGTAAAAGGGGCTAAAGTATATAAGCCACCTCTTTACAAGATAAGTGAACGATCTCTCCTTTACTTCATTCTCTTCTCTTCTTTCTCAAACGGCCAAGCACAGCTCTGGAGCTCAGGGGGACGACCTACTTGTTCTAGGTAAGAAAATCCCACCATCTAGCTCGAATTCATGGAGGAATTCACTTTCTAAGGTTGGTTTTGTGGTTAGCTTACTTAGTCTTCTTGTTCTAGCCGACCAAAGCAACGTTTCCTTGGAGAATTCACCTCTGACCAAGTTGTGGAAGCTCAAGGACGCCATTAAATCTTGGAGCTTGAAGGCTTGGAGCTCTAAGATCAACCTTTAGGTGGGTTTTATAACTCTAAACTCATGCTTTATATGTATGCTTAATTCTTGCAATTTACTTGGTAAATTCTCCTTCTACCACCCTTCTCCCTTGCACGTTTGCAAGCAAATCAGTGGAGAAACCGACCTTGCTAGAGGTTGAAGATGAGGTGCGTGATTCCCTATGTTGCTTTTTCAAACGACCTTGGATCCTTTTGGTCCAAACGGTTGCAAACCGTTTGGGTTCAAACGGTTTCAAATCGTTTGCTCTCAAACGGTCTTGCAAGACCGTTTGGATTGAAACGGTCTCAAGACCATTTGAAAGAGTTGACCAAGGGACGACCATTTGAGGGTCTGTTCCTAATATATTGAATTTCATCTCTGCAAAGAATCAAAGTCTAATTCTTAACCAATTGAGAGTTGAAGGCACTTCAACATGAAACCCTAATCGGGTGAAAAAGTGCTGATTTATCATATAAATCTTGTTGAGTTTTGGGTTGAAAGACCCAAACGGTCTCAAGACCGTTTGGGGATTCCTCCAAACGGTCCTAAGACCGTTTGGGCACAACCCAAGACCGTTTGAAGGTCTAGGGTTGAGTTAATCTAATGGTTTGAGGGTCCAATTGTAGGAAATTGATGAAATTGATGAAAGTTGCTGATTTTGACCTAATTGGACTTCAACCTTAGTCAAAACGACTTGGACTTTGGTCAAACTTTGGGCAAACGGTCTCAAGACCGTTTGGATGATGTCCAAACGACCTCAAGACCGTTTGGGCCAAGTTTGAGCCCAATTGGAGGTCAATTGATAGGTTCAACCTTGAGTTGATTCATATTGTTGAACATTGATGACCATCCGATTTGAAACCCTAATTGAGAACGATTGAACCCTAATTGGATTGAAATTGAGGGTCAATTTGATGTCTAATAGGCTAAGGCTAACTCTAATTGACTCAATTTATAAGTGGTTAGCGTAGCTTTGACCAATTGAGGGCTTCAACACACATATCCATGAACATTGGTAACCTTTGAACCACTTTGGAGGTCCAAACGGTTTGAGCCCTTTTTGGACCAAACGGTCTCAAGACCGTTTGAGACCAAACGGTCTCAAGACCGTTTGGGGCAAAACGGTCTCAAGACCATTTGGGCTCAAACGACCTCAGGATCGTTTGGTCCAATCGATCTCAAGTAATTCTTGATCAAACGGTTTCAAACCGATTGAAGCTCCAAACGGTTTGGAAGTCAACCCTCCCAAACGGTCTTCACCTCCAAACGGTCTCAAGACCATTTGGATCCAAACGGTCTCAAGACCGTTTGGGGCCAAACGGTCTCAAGACCGTTTGGGGCCAAACGGTCTCAAGACCGTTTGGGTGGTTGAAACCGTTTGAAGGTTGAAACCGTTTGGAGACTGGTGATGGTTTGTACTTAACCATTTGATGGTGTAACTAGCTCAATGGTGATCCAATCTAAACCCTAATGGTAACCTAGGTCATTAAGGGACTATGTGATTAGTGAGTTAACCCATGATGGTGATCATGTGGCAATTTACCAAAATACCCTTGAGGGGTCTAAAGGGGTAAAACCTTATTTTAATCAAACCCTAATCACATGATGTTGATGTTTTGGCTTATGTTAGTCAATGGAGACTTATCTCAACCTGATCTAGAGTGGTGTTGTCACCATCTACTAGTGAGAGGTGAGAGAAAGTATCCTAGAGAGAGAAAGTATCCTAGAGAGAGAAAGTACCCTTTTTAAGGTGGAAACTCAAGTGAGATACTTCAATTACACATGAATGTACATAATTAGGGAATGACCCACCTATGTGAGGTCATGGAAACCCTAATTATGATATCTAATGGATCTTAATCTTAATTAAGAGCCTTAATGATGATGTTTCTCTTACATGATGATGTAATGAGTACAATTCACCATGGAGTGAATAGTAAACCCTAAATTTAGGGTGAAGACATGAAAGATGAATATTAAACCCTAGTTGAGGGTGATTCCATGTGAATCCCTAGTTGAGGGTAATTCCATGTGAAATCCTAGTTGAGGGTGATTCCATGTGAATCCCTAGTTGAGGGGGATTCCAAGTGAAACCCTAATTTGAGAATGCATCCTTAATTGTTGAATTGTTTACTATTATCTGTTGAATTAACCATGCAGGTTATTATGAGATGATGGTCATATCCAGGTATGGAACACCAGGTCATATTCATTGAAAACATGTCTTAAGCTTTATGAATAGTGAACCATGGTGATACACTGTGAGTGACATCTTTTGTGATTTATGAGCTGTAAAAGCCATAAACACCATCAAGGTCATGCTCGACAGATGACTTATGATGAGATGACTGAGAACTGATGATTGAAAAGAGTTAGGCCTGCTACATTTATGTATTCTGATTATAGCTGTTGTGCTAATGTTATTGTTTGAAGGACAATGTTTAAAGAATACTAAATGTACCTAACTAATCAAGTGAAATGTAGAGCCCTGATCATAGATCCATCATTGTCAGAGTCTAAATGATGGTGAAACAGGTTTTCCTAAGGGAACTCCTGGATCACATACTTTTGAGTATGTGGGGTACATGGATGTGTAGAACCTTACATCCTAGTGTAGGTATTTGATGTAGATTCTTGTAGTCCGTCATACCTTTACTAAAAGAGAACGGGTGAGAGGATGATGTAGATTCTAGTAGTCCATCAGGCCCCACCATATCGTCCAAGAGGTGAGATGTAATACTACACTCCCTTAAAGACACAAACACCGCATCGACAAAGATAAACAAGAAATCTTCCGATGACGAAGAGAGTACAAAACGCCACTGTAACTCTAAAATAGCGAAGGTCCAGTTTACCCTGGAGAGCTATAACAAAAGATATCCCGCCAGATATCTAACAATCAATCCTCTAACTGACTGAGGAAGGAGAAGGTCATGAGAATCCGGCTCTTTTAATGACCTATGTATGATACTGATGTGACTTCTTAGCGATCAGTTGGAGTATGAGTGGTATGCCTCATCTCCACAGGGCATAATAATGTTTGAAAACATAATCAACATCGTAGTATATCTGTTAGAGTTATCTACGCGTTATTTGATTGATGTTACCTTGAATAGCATAGATGTTCTCATATTTTGATATTGAATTGAACTCTGCTTATCATCAGAACTGCTAGTGAATATCTTGAAGGCTCTTATTGCTTTAGTTATTCCTTGCTTTGCTTATAAAGCCTAGTGGAGAGTTATAACTCTCGCTGGGGCAATTATGTATAATTGTCTCACCCCGTAGACTTCTACTTTTTAGGTGGTCGTCGGAGACGAAGGAACAGGAACTCAGGTGACCAATCCCAGCAACAACAGCATCAGGAGCAGTAAATATCTCAGGTGGAGATCTAGCCTACTTCATGGTGTAGTTAGAGTCAAGTCTTATGTGTCCTCTGTACTCTCAGGTCCTGGAGTGTTTTGAGAACGAACTCTTGAGAAGTTTTGTATCATGTTGTATATAATTACTCAAGAAGTAATTGTCAGTGATGTAAACAGTTAAATCCTTTTTCTATGGAAAAGGTTTGTGGTTTCAAGCTCTTGTCTCGAAAAGTTTTAATTTCCCGTGATTTTTGTCTTCCGCTGTTTAACGATTGTTTCCGCACATGTTTAAATCGGGATTAATTCGAAGTTTGGAGATCGGAGCCCACAATACACTTACTAGTGAGATGAGTTGTTCAAGAATGATATAGGCGGTACACATTCATTACTAAACCCTAAACCCTAATATGTAAACCCTAAACCTTAAACAATAAAACCTAATCTCTAAACTCTAATATCTAAATCTTCATCTCCAAATACTTGATCCAACACTTGTTTTATCTGTGATCATAGAATGAATTGATCATAGATGTCCATTTTAAATTAATGCACTCTAGAGTTTATTATTAGTCTTGATAACTTTACAATATTTGAGGAAGAACATCAGATCCTACTAAATAGCCAGAAAATAGGTTTGCAAATTTGTTATAGAAAAACATACTTGTGACGTCATTTATTACAAAAAACGACGTTGTAGATATGTAGTGACATCATTTTTCTCGTAAAATCAATGACACGACTATTCTAAAACCGTCGTGCCACCCAACATGTCTGTGTTGCCTAGCCCACAACACGACTTTCCAGCTTGGGTGTGCTACCAAGTCATAGAATTGCACTGAGGTGTCATTTCAATACCACGACACTGATATCGCTCTGGGTTGTCGATGAGTTGTTGGTTTCTATTTTGATAGAAAATGACACTGACCCTATGTTGTCAGTTTATCCTTAAATTGATGCAGATGGTCCTTTGTTGTAGTGTTGCCCAGTTAGGTTTTGGTATAAAACCAACATTATAGGGATATTTTAACCAACACTATAGGTGGTATCTATATTATTGCAAAGATGGTCTACAAAAAGAAAAGACCATCAATCCAACAGTCTTTTGACATCACAATCTAACAGTTCTAAATCCCTCAAATGACCCCACAGTCCTACTTCATGCAATAAGTCCATACATCACTATATGACTAAAATCCCTTACCTGTCAAGAAAACACCCATATAACATCCCTTCCAATGCCTTAACAAAGAAATTATTGATAGACCGAAATTTGAAATAATTGAAGAATTAAAATATTCTTACAACTCTATCTAGAAAAACTCAACATAAATGCTCCCAGTGCGGTTCAACCCTTCAAATCCCTCATATCCACTCCAGAGGTTTACCAGAAGAAGAAGAACTTTTTTGTGTTGGACGAAACATGTGTCATCTTCACCTCCATCTCCTATGACATCTTTACATGCTTTGACTGGTTATATGTCATACATGGATGATTATATTATTCTTAAGGAACTTGCACACTGTACAAACATCATTAAAGACCTTGCCTCATGGCCCAAAATCCATTGTTTTACATGCAATTGCATCCAAACTTGACATTAAATTTGCCTCCATGCTTAGTGTTAACATTGCCTCATATGAACTTGAAAATTTTATGGGTTGAAGCAACACCAGACCAATCAACCTAGATATTGAATATATATAATATCCTATCATATAAAGATATCATATATAGAGATTCGTTCTTAGAAATGATCATTATTTCTTAGAACGTTTGCGGAGCCTCCAATGCTAACAAACGAAAGGCAGTTAGAAGACCCATATACACCCACAAAATCAGTATCACCACCCTTTAGGAGACTTGAACATTTCTAAACACGTTCCAACTTAAATCTATAGGAGGTAACCACATCACTGAATGGATTCAAATACCCAAGGTGGTATTGTTATTGGTCTCAATAATAGTGAATTTCAACTTATCAACCACGTTTTACATGGCTACAATATTACTGTAACCATGACAAATGTTGATGATCAACACATATGGTCTTTCAATGGTGTATAAGGAGACCATATCCACTCAAAACATAACCTTCTAAATGAACTTCATAACATATCTCACACTTTCGTGCAACTTTACCTGGTTGATTGGAGGCGATTTCAACCTCATTGAACATACATCTGAATGCACAAATCCACATATAGGAAATGGATATACTCATTCTAACATGACTCATCCTTCTCTTGTTTCATCAACAACTTTCAACTCCTTGATTTATCTGCCTCAAATATCATATATACTTGGAATAGAGGAAAACTATAGGATAAACTCAATTATTTTATTTGTTCCCATTTTGGGAGGAACTATATCCACTTTTTGTAGACTCAACCTCCTACAGACCTATCTTTGATCATTTCCGAGTCCTCCTTAACACTCACACATGACACATGGAAAAATCTTTCCGCTTTGAGAGATTTTGAGCGCAACATGTTGAATATAAAGATCTCATACAAAACACTTGGCCCATACCAAAAGATAACCTTGAACCTGGATGGCATATCCTAGAAAAACTCAAGTACATAAAAAATACTTTAAAGAAATATAACAAAAGAAATTTTAACATTAGACATACACTTAGAGATAAGGAATCCAAACTCATCCGGCTAGACAGTGACCCTATTGTCGATCAAACTTACATCCTCAAGTTGAAATCAGATATAGAACATCTTCTACTCAAAATGAGGTCATGAGAAGAAAATAAAATAAAAAATCAAGTGGTTAAAAGAGGGAGACAAAAACACAAAATTCTTTCACAAATGTTGTAACAACAATAAATAGTAAAAACTCCACTACATCCTCAATATTCTTGGCCTCGACACCAGCAATAGACATATCATCACATCTCATATCATCGAACACTTTGATATAATTTTCAATAATAATAACAACATATCCACATATTTCCATATCCATTGGTGTGTTCTATGTCTCGTTCACATTTTAAACCCAGATTACCTCATGAAAACTTTCACGAGAACATAAATTAGAAGAGTCATTGATCCTTTGGGGGTAGACAAAAGCCTGAGACCTGGCGGCTTCAGTCTAGACTTCTACCACATTATGTGGGATCATATTCAAACTGACTTTCTAAACCTCTTCAACTACATCCACCAACATCATGATACTTCATTCCAAATTGAAGTCTTGAACCAAACTAATATAGAATTGATTAAGAAGTCAAACACCCTAACATTATATACCAATTTAGACCCATTAGCCTCATCAACACATCATATGAAATCATTGCAAAAACCTCAAGAATAGGATGAAACACTACTTACACAAAATTATTAGACAACAACAATACACTTTCTTGCTGAACCATAACATACAAGATGCATATATTATGGTGATCAAAATCATACACACATGCCAATCTAAAAACACCACTCTATCGGAAATTATACTCAGTTTTGAAATTTTTTTTGATAATATAAATTAGAGATGTCTCATCAATTGCATGCAAGGAAATGGATTTCCATCTAGATGGATACATTGGATCACATCACATATCAACACATGTCACTTCTCGACTATCATCAATGATGCACTCTTTGGATATTCAAAAGCACTAATGAATTGAGACAAGGTGACCCTATGTCACCGTGCCTCTTCACTTTGGTCACATCTATCCTCACTAGGTGATCAAATTAGGGGTACAACACAGACCCATCTCGGCTCCTGCCAGTTGTCAATATATTGATGATACTATCATTTTCATATCACCTGGCAATTATAATGTAATTAATATTATCCACATTCTTGGTTTGGCCTCCTACATCTTAATCTCTAAAAAACTTCTATTGTTGACACACATGTTCAAATACATGACTTACAGAGATACCAAAAGCTTCTTAACTACAAGATCGATACAGATCTATTCACCTATCTTGGACTACTAGTTTCCCCATATTGTCTACCAAAAACAACTTAGAATCCTATCATCTCCAGACTCAACCAACACCTCCGCTCATGAAAATCAATTCTTTGAATCTTGCAGGGTGACTCACTCTTCTGAACAACTCAATCACTTTACTTACCATCTCCTTTCCTAATTGTGTACCTCTCCCCGACAACACTTTACATGCCATCAACTAAATCAGATGGGACTTCCTTTGAAAACATATGGGCCATAAAACCCATTTGGCGCAATGGGACAACATTTGCACCCCAAAAATCTCTGTGTGTTGGGGCATCATTAATATAAAAATGCACACCTTATGTCTGATTCAAAAAATCAGTGCGACTTCATGCACTGACGAGCATTGCAGTTGGAAAAACCATGTTGTCAACAAACACTATCTTAATAATGAACCCTGGTGACTGATCAGATCCATGGTTCATCCCCTCTTTGAGACAGATCATATGTAATATGCACATCATCAGACACAATACCAACACCCCACCGACACTACACAAATAACATCAAATTCTAGACAGATCCTTTATTCCATGGGCTCAATATCAAATATTTTCTCCTCAACATCAACATTCCAAACAAATTATTCCACTAGGAAGTAATCGCACAAACCTACTGAAAAGATTTCTCGTTTCTTATTTCCAATAGGATACACTATCAAATATTCTTATTTAGCTTGAAACAAACACTAAAAATCACATCACATGGAAATGGGGCACCAAACACTCCGCTAAACAATCATACGTTTTTAGGTGTACAAAGGAATTTTTTTCCCAACTACATATATATGAAAGAGTTTTTTTCCCATAAGCCCCCTCTCTTTTCTTGAAATTCCAAAAAAAAACCTCTCCTTTACCTAATCCTAAATATATCCTCCCTTTTCAACAAAAATTCAATCAACCCCTTCTTCGCCACTTTCCGTCACAACAAGTGACGGAGAATGGGTTCTTCTCTTTTTTTTGCAATTCATTTTTTGGTTGTTACCTAATGCTATGTGAATTATTTATTTAATTATGACAAGGGTTTGAAATAAACTAATTTATATATTATATTCAATCTTTTAGAAACCTATAATACTTAAAAATAAAAAATAATTTAAAGATATGGCGGTATATATATATATGTTGGTATGGTGGCAAAAAATCTTAACTAGACGTGATTGGAACCGATATAACCTGACAAAATTAAAAAATTATGAATTTTTAGGATATATTCAATTTCAAGTTAGGCTAGGTCAAATTTAATTTGGGTCAATTCAGGTCATGCCACCTTCTGTTCAGGTCGAGTTGGTGCAATCTGAGTTGTGTCTGATTTGGATTCAGCGGTGTTAGAAAATCGAGTTTATAAACAATTCAATTTTCATTTACTTAACTATAACTTCTAAAAATCACGTTCTATATATTAGAATTGCATATCAATATTAAATACTAATAAATAAATTATTCCTAATTGGATTAAAGTTGAGTCTATGTATGCGCGAGTCAGATTCAACAAAACTCAGATATTTTTAAATTAATTTTTTAGAGAGGGTTAGAATTAAAATGTCGGATATCAACTTGTCAAAATATGATCATTATTGACTAAAAAAAGAATATACTTACGCTATCAACATATCTTATTTCATCATTACCTAAAAATAATAATATATTAATTGTTAATACGAAGAAAAAGAAAAAAGAATAAAAGTAAAAACTCGATTATCTGATCTGACCCACACTCAAATTGGGCACAACCCAGCTTGAACTGACTCGACCTAAATAGAATCTGGCCTGACCCAAATTGACTCAAACTAATTTGACTAGACCTTATCTGAAACATGATTATACACTAAAAAGTCCATACTTTTTTAATTGAGTGGGGTTAAATTGGTCCAATCACGCCTAGTGAAGACTTTTTGTCAACATTCCAACATATACATACCACAATATCTATAATTTATTTTTTATTTTCCAGTATCACATGTTTCTAAAAAATAAAATGTAATGTATAAAGGAGTTTATATATAGTATCATTATTACATTTGAATATATAATTAACATATCATCAAATAGAACCAAAAAGTGCATTGCAAAAAAGAAAGAGAAGAACCCCTTCTCTGTCACTTGCTGTGACGGGAAGTGGTGGAGAGGGGGCTGATAGGAATTACGTTGAAAAGGAAGGGGTATCTGGAATTTACTAAAGGGGAGTTTTTTTAATTTCAAAAAAGGACAGGGGTTTATGGGAAAAATAAGTCACATGTCCACCAAAAACATAACTTTTCATTTTGTTTATATGGTATGGCAAGATTCTTACAGACCAAAATATGCGCAAAAGAGGCATTTAAGGTCCATTTATATGTCCTCTTTGCACGCATCACAAAGAAACTACATTGCATCTCATTTTTGAATGTCCTATATTTAACATATTGAGAGATTACTACATCACCTATAATTCCAGTCAACATGCAAGAATGATAGACATACATAAGATTTCCTTTTTTGCAAAATCAAAACATCTTGACACATATCAACTAAAAGCACTCATCACACCATCATTTGGATTAATAGACTGAAATAAACAACATATTATTCAAAAACACTAGGCATGACATATATAGGCTTATTGGAGACATCCATGATACTATAATTTGTTTTTACTTTGCATATGAATATGGTTTAGAAGCTCTCATGAAGGAAAACAAACAAGCTCTCACTCACTCTGGCGAGGCTGCAGTGACACAAAGGACTTATACACTTGAGGAGAATGCTGCAAATGATGTCTGAGGACCACCATCTTTTTCTCTATGTTGAGTCCTAATGTCGGATTGCCTCCTCCTTTTAAACCATATGAGTGGGGAAAACCCCTAGTGTAGGTTTTTCTTATTGATGGGAGGTGGGCCCCCTTTCCTATAAATAGGATAAGGGGGAAACATACAAATAGAAGATAAACCCTAATGGGCTAAGACACACTTGGACCCATATTACAAATCGACTAAAACAACTTAAGTAAACAAACTCTCTAACACTCCCCCTCAACTGGAGCTTGGGAGAGTCCCAAGTCATCTTGTAAACAGATAGACAAACTAAACAAAATAAAAGGATAACTAAGCCCAATAAGAATTTCTCCCCCCTCAAATAAGTCACTCAAGCATTCAAATAGTCAAATACTCCCACTCAAGCAGTTAATATAAAAGCGGGTACATAGGCAAGTAGAAGGATCTTCTTGATAAGTGTGTAGTAGCATCTGGAGTATATTAAAATATCAATAGGTAGGCATCATGATCTTCATCACAGTCACTATCATCATCAAATAGGTTAGAGAGTGCTGGAACACAAGAAATAGTATATAGCGTGCATACAAGGTATGGACAAGCAAAGAGTCAACATGCTCAAGACACGAACAAGCTAGAGAGTGTTGGAACACAGTAGCAGACTATAGATGATGTAGCAGGATAAAAGACTGGTATCTAAAGTAGAAAGCAACAAAAAGTCTTCAAGATGAACAACAGTAGCAGAAAAGCTTGAAGCTCCATCATACATGTGTAAGTTACCAAAAATAACATCATCATATCATCATATAATTCCCATCCTTGTAGCAAATGTAAAAGTCCAAAGAGTGTGAGGTCATAGTCGCAATAGATGTGTACAAGACACTTACGAAGAGTCAACATGCAAACAAAACACGGACAACAATAGCGCAAACTCATAAAGCAGCAAGTAAGATGTGATAATCATAGCACAAGTAGCAACAATGACGTCTCCAGACAGAAAATAGATAGCACAAGTAATGTAGTAGCAATAATCAGGTGAAATAATGATGATGAATAAGTAATAGTAGCTTCAAAAAGATCCTCATATCAGCAACAAAAGTAGCATGAAGGATCTTCATAGCAGTGAAAGGATCCACATAGAAGCAAAGAAACGCCACATATTAGTATTAAAAAGTAGTATGATGATCCATATAGCAGTAAAAGCACATCTCATAGTAGCAACAAAAGTAGCATGTAGATCCATATAGCAGTGGAACTAAAGTCTCCTTCATCTTTCTTCATCTCTCCTTCATCTCATTTCTTCTCTCTTACTCACCATTCTCTATTCTCTCCCTCACGCCAACCACAAAAAGAGTCAAGAGAGTGATTGAGGGTGGAAAATAAAAAATAATGGTAGGGACAAAGGCTATGTAGGAAAGTATGTAGAGGGAGCAATCGACAACTCGAGTCAAGGAGCAACATGACCCGATTACATAGATCCAGATAGGCAAATAAATGGATCTTTTTATGATTCAAAAATAGATTTGTTCTGGAGGGGGTGTAGAGGTGGACCCCCTGCAAAAAAAATAGATTAGTAAAAAACTAATATGGGGGTAGGACAAGTATTGAGGAGGTAGGCAAAAAGGTATGTAGGGTTGGAAGAATGAGGGGTGTAAAAAACATAACAATGCTGAAAAGGGAAGATAATTATTGTTTGTAAGAGAAGGATAGAAGCACGCCATGTATAGAGCCTTCCGCCATCAGTAGATAATGTAACACGCCAAGATGTAGCAACAAGAAGTAGAGGACACACCGTGTCAGTGATGAGATGTGTTGTGTCTAATATGACAATAGCAACAGTCAACGTCGGTAAAAAGTAGGCGACATGACGCGTCGTTGAGCGACATGCCGTGTCAGTTGACATAACTCGGGGTAATAAGGCAACAACACACATGTTGTATACTGACACACCATGTAGGTTGCGCGGCAAAACATGTCAACGAAGCAGTAATAAGTTGTGTCAAAATTTTGACATGACTGTCTCGTATCGTGATGACAAATTTGTCGAAGCAGATGCACCGCCGACACACCGTGTTTCAAGGAAACACACTGTGTTGCGGCGGCAAATCATCAACAACAAGTCCGAGCAACATAAAAAACAATGGAGAAATTCTTAGGAAACTCCACCAAAAGCAATATAAGGGAGATATGTCCCCAACATCACTAGAAAGGGGAGATCTTTTTTTTTTTTTTAATTCAAGTCAGGAGTTGATTTCATTCATCCCACAAAAGGGAGATCTCTGTCTTAGATTTAGGACTAGATCTCAATAGTTGCAAATATGACAAAGTTGGTGTAGATATGCAAAGGATAGATGAGGGTGGTGTAGATCTACATTAAAATAGATGAAGACGACAAATAGGATAGATCAGGCATCTCCAAAGATAGCAAATCATGACGGTGGCATGGCGACCCATGTAGATCTAGTAACATCAACTTTAAAGTGGATGATTTTGTTGTTGAAGATGGAGGCGATTCATAGAGACAGCTCCAAGAAGAGACATGGATGGGAAATTCTTAGGGGCAACCTAGCAACGCCAAGCGGGGGCAGTGACTCGCAAGGAGAGGCAACTCTACTTTGTGCTCTCTCTCTTAGGGTTGAGACGACACACAGAGGCCTCCTCTGATACCATATAGAAAGTGATATGAGTGGGAAAAATCCCTCCCGTAAGTTTTTCTTATTAATAGGAGGTAGTCCTCCTTTCATATTAATAAATAAGATAAGGAAAAAATAAAGACAAACTCTAATTAACTAAGACACACTTCGACCCATATTACAAATGAATTAAAACACCTTAATAAATTTTTCATATTTAGTACTCTATAATTCTGACTGTGAATCTAAAGCACTACTGTCGCTTTTCGATTCTATGATCATCTTTTAGATTAATCATATTTTTGTTATCCGAATATCATGCCGTTGTATAATGTTTTTTAGACTAATGCCAAGCACTTTCTTATAAAATAAAAAAGGCTTCATTGGCACATGGCAAGGGGTTTTACTGCCGTCCTCTATTACGAACTAAAACCTTTGCATCTTATCCCCTCGAGATGCATATAACTCTCGTTCATTTTGGACAAGCAACCAACTTCACACTGATCTAGTAACCGGGGGAGATGAGAGCCATGCTCAGCCTCCCTCCCTGTTCCATCCTACCCCCCATCCCACCTCATTCCCTGCGAAACCTGATAAACCCCAAGCTCGCTCCCCGCCTTCGGTCCCTCTCCCTCTCCACCTCCCCCGCAGCCGTTTCCTCCTTCCAGCCCGCATGCCCGTCGCGACGTAGGCAGCGCGGCAGCTTCCTGGTGCGGTCCGACGATGGCGACGGGGACTCAGTCGGCGCCGACGAGTACGACGTCGATGAGGAGGAGGTAGAGGAGTTGGACAACAAGAGGGACTA
The DNA here is from genome assembly GCA_963693085.1 of Alisma plantago-aquatica. Classification (NCBI taxonomy): domain Eukaryota; kingdom Viridiplantae; phylum Streptophyta; class Magnoliopsida; order Alismatales; family Alismataceae; genus Alisma; species Alisma plantago-aquatica. Next base: position 713,250,594 of record OY856411.1, on the reverse strand, counting down.
CGATGTCGAATACGAGCGCCTCGGCGGTTCCGACGACATTGATATGGGCGCGCAGAGCAAGAGCTTCGTGTCGACCCAGGGGTCAGAGTCGGAGGTGGTCGTCGACTACCGCATCAACGAGGAAGAGTTCCACAAGATAAGCCTGCTCCACTGCGATTTCTTCATACGGAAGCCGCCCGACCCGGACGAGGACGTGTATGATTTCCGCGAGGTGCGTGCGCGTGCCTTACGACCTCTAATTCAAAAATTCGTTTTATTGGTCTTTGCTGATTCTGCTTGTGGGGCGTAGATATATGTCACACCGCCGGACACGGATGTCTATACCATACCCAAGGTTTTTGCACCAATGCCTCAGAAGGTGAGAGATTCTTCCCGCTTTTTCAGCCCTTGGCCTAGTCTGCAAACATGTTTCTTTTTCATTTGCTCCCGTTACTAAACAATTACCTAATAATAAACGGTTCATTGTTCCTCTTCCTCAAGACAGGGTTTAATTTCGTATTGACTTATTTTTGTAAGACAATTCTCTGAGATGACTAAGATTTGAAGCACGTCCAATTTAGTTTCGATCTGTCAGCGTGTGACTATATTCCAGGCATAATTACATTTGTGGGCAGCAAAAAGCGATGAAGCAAAAAAGGGAGAAATTTCATGTATAAAAGAATTTCAGAATCTTGCAAAACACATCCTTGAGGAAATTAACTGGCGTCTATGCGTCCTACACTTTGTTTTCTTGATATTGCAACTATACGTGGTATCGCCTTCCTTGGGATGCAACTATGCCTTCATAAGGTCGTTGAGACGGCGGTGGGCGTTATTAGCCTCAAAAGACTTCCATCAGACTTCTTTAGCTTAAGAGCTAATACACGGTTGATGCTTTCACGATCTCTCTTTACAAGAAGCTCACGGGTATTATCCGCATTCCCCTAGTTTGCAACTTCTTCCATTTGAGCTTCTACTTGTAAATACTTACATGTATGTATGAATGTATGATAAGCCTGGGTAGGATGCACACCCACCCCAGGTAGGGTTCGGGGGTTGGCGTTTAGCCTATTTAGTGCTGAAAGGCTCATATTCAAAGTGTAGCCTCGCCTGTTTTTCTCCTCTGATAAAGGTAGCATCATCACCTCGCATGGGCTTAGGAACAGAACAGAAGAAGGATGCCAAAAGCTTTCAAATTCTATTTACATGTATCATCATCTACGAATTTTTTTAGCTAACAATACCCCGACTCCAGATTTCAGCATTATGGAAGCACCTTGATTCCTAAAGCATTTCTCTACTGTTCCTAAAGCATCTTGATTCCCGTGTGGGATACAGTAACTAAACTGCAGCACCCTCATCCCTTAACTTGTAGCCTCACTTAATTGTTCATCTATTTTATTGATTGCTATCTTTTTTTTTGTAATTTATATTTCATAGGTTCGTGTCTATGTTTTGTCTGTTGTATGTTTTAGCTTTCTGAGGAATGTTTCTTTTTGGTCTAAATAAGAAATATGGTCTAATTCAGATTAAATAGAATTATTTGGCATATGTATGTGTGTGCGTGCACTTACTAGAACAACACATTTACATATGTCAACATCACAAATGTGAAGCATGATTTGTTTTTGTTAGATTGGCCCCATACCATTTTTTTTTAAATAAGCAGGAGGGATACCTATTCATTGGCCCTCCGTTCAGCAAAACAACCATCACAAAAACATCATCACATGTATAAAACACGTACAACGAGCCCTCAACCAGTCTCAACCAAAAACCTCACAAAGAAAACTATAGTATCTATCCTCTTCACTATGTATCTCTCCAGGTAGATCTTATGCACCGAAAACCATTCTTATCCATATGGATCAAACCTCTAATACTACTAGGAAGGAGGAAAGAATTATGAACAATCCTAAGACCTTCCTTCGAAAGAAAGATCCACCAAAGGCCCCTTACCAGATTAACCTTACAATATATTCATAGTTTAAAGTTAGATGATAACGAAACAAATATTTCATAATGTTGGCTATTCTCAACTTGTATTTAATTTCCCTTAATGAAAAAATTAAAACATGTTTTATGTATATTGAGGGTCAATCTTTAGTCATATTGGATAAATAACAAATTTTTTCAATCAAAATTTCAATGATTGGAATCGTGCTATGCACATGTGTTCACTAGTATCGCATAGAGTGTCAGAGCATCTTCTAAAACCCTAAACAAGTATCACATGTGTGTTCACTAATATCACATAGTACCAGAGCAAATATTCTCAACGAGCTTCTTTCGCAATATACCCCCATTCGCAGTGACATCTTGATTGGCGACCAATTTCTCGCCATGGAGTGCACATACTCATCTACACCAATCTGATGTACGGCTAAAACTCAGCTTGATGACTCTACATTTTGCCATTGTCATTGTTGCCCCCCGGGAGAGGACATGGGTGTTCCCCCATGTCAAAATGTACCTTTTGCAACAAACTTGGTCATCTGTAGTAGAAGTGCTACCAAAAACATGGATGTCCCTACAGGTAAGGCCGTAGAGCCAATATCACTCATGTTGCCTAGACATTAGGCATGCTACCATCTATTCCGACAAATATGAGCAGCTTCTGCATGCGTATCAAAACCATCCAGGATCCGAGGACTCTACACTGCAACTTGATGTAAAATCTTCAACACATCTGACCTTCAACCAAGGTAATGTCAGGGTCTTCATGATAGCCTCCAATTTTCCATGGATCTTAGGTCTAGGGCCACAAAACACATGAATGTAGGAAACATCTTCTTTTGACCCTTAAATTTCATATTCCCATTCTTCTATTACCCTATCTAGTAACATAGTATCAAACTTTGACGACATCATGCGAAATGTCACTGAAATTGTTGATGTCGCTGCTAAGCAAAGTCAAACCCATGTAAACCTCCCAATTCCACAATGTTGTCGACATATTGGGCCATGTCGATGAAAGGGGCCCAAATGTCGCCGAAGTTGGCCCGACCCAGTGCAAATATTCTACAATGCCGCCGAACCTGTCGAACCAGTCAGAATTTGACCGACATTTCCAGCAATTTGACAACTACTGTGAGGGAGAGGAAAAGAACTGGAACTTGATGCTCGGTGATTTTTATATAGTTTAAACTTAATCTTAGCTAATACTAGTAGATCCACTCCTCTACTAGAACTTCCCCTTCTCCACTGGATCTATTATTGATTTATGTAGATGTACTCATCTAACACATTTTTCTTCTAGTACCCTTCCCAAATTTATATTTTTATGATCTACTCACTATTCTTAGTATTTAATAACTAAAATTGGTAGTTCTACTCCCTCTCTACTAGATCTAACACTATTCTTAGTATCGTAAACATTATTGTGTTTTTGAGCTATATTTCGTGAAATCTATCAATTTTCATCACGAATTCAATATTTTTAGTTTTTTTTTGAAGTTGCGGAGAAGTTTGGTTGCCAAAATCCTTGATGTTTCCACAAACTTCCCCTTGCAATCCTATTGAAGTCGATTCAAAGTCAAAGTCTTGTTCCATGGTCCATTAAAACAATCCAACGGTGTGACAATGTGAGATATTAACCAAACCTTCAATTCAAGTCTGTGCATTATAGTCCTAACTTTCCCTTTAACTTTGTGGTTGTTGTTAAACTTTTTGACTCCTTTAATGCTTTCTAACCTTTGGCAGTCATGGTATCGTGTTTCATGATTTTTAGAGTTTAAAGATGATTGGTTCGGGTTTTCGGGCTAGTGACCTTTACTTCGGTGATGTAAATCAGCATTCTGCTCTCCCTTGTGTTCACCTCTTTAGCTTTATCAGCATGGCGATCACCCATCTTTAAAAAAACTTAAACGGCTTGAGGCGTCTTTACCTAGTTTAAAAAATCTTCCGTGCAACTTTTGTCAAGTAGGGAAGCACCATAATATTTCTTTTCCATGTAAAACTATTCTATGTCGAAAAACCTATTTGATCTTGCTCAGAGTGACATGTTTGGTCCTTTCCAAACCATAACTTATAATGGATTTTGGTATTTGTTATGGTTTTGAAAGACTTCTCAAGAATGACTTGGATAAATCTGTTAAAATCGCGTGATAAATGTTTGGCATGATTCATTTGTTTCATAAAATGGTTAAAACTCTGTTCAATATCTCCATTAAAACCTTTTGCATTGACAATGCCTTAGAATATATCTTTGGATCCATTCCAATTTTTGTCTAACTAATGGGATGATCCATCGACGGTCTTGTGCGCACAAGTCCTCAATGACATGGGGTTGCTGAGCGCATGAATCTCTATCTGTTGTATATCACCCAAACTCTTATTTACCAGTCCTGGGACATGCTCACAACCTGCTACCTCATCAATCGCCAACCTTATTGGAACCACATCCCACTCTCCATTGTCTTTCCCAAAGACGGAATCTTTCATCCCCCCCTTCGGATTTTTGGTTGTACCACCTTTGCTCATAACTTTAATCCTACGGCAGGCACACTTGATTTGCATGCTATTAAAACTATTTTTCTTGGCTAGTTTACCTTTCAAAAAGGTTATAAATGCTATGGTCCAAGCAATGTCTCTGCGTATGTCACATTTCATGAATCTGACATCTTTTTCACTACTCCAATTTCGTCCTCTCCTTCACCAGATAACTAGTTTGTTGAATTGGATCTTTCCAATCTCACTGTCGTCTCTTGAATGACTCCCCCCTCAGAAATAGCTTTGGTGTGGTAGTCCATTGGAGAGGACTCAAGGTTTGGAATTAAGAAACATTGGATGATTGTTCGTTCTAACAAAATTATAGTTAGTAATACGTGACATTGATAGTTTTTTTGCATGTTTTCAATTGGATGGTGGTATATTCACAACGAGTGAATCCATTTGAAAATGCAAAAATCATGCATCCACCTGCATCAAACTGCATTTTGCATACAATCATGTAGTGGTTCCCAAGAATGCATAACGTATAGTACATTCTGGCCTTTTTGTTTTGCCGAGTGTGTTTGTGTAATCAATTAGCTGATTATTGTTTCGGGGCCACTACAGACATTGCAATTTCTTTAGTGTCACAATATGTATTCTTTTGTCTCTCTGGTGCAGTTCTATATTGTATCAGTCACTCTCTCTTTCTTTTTTGATGTTTGTGTTTAATATCAGCTACTCCCCTCATTTTTGTCATTGTTTTTGTTAAGTACATCCGGTGCGCAAAGAGTGACTTTGGGTGCTACAACGTCACTGAACCTCCTATTGATGCTCCAAGAGACCCACTTTATAAATCTGAGAAGGAGATACAAAAGGTTTATATTTTTTCTCAGAGTCAGCAATGCAAACATTTATTCTTTGAACCGCTTGCCATGCTATAAATTGTGGATGCTATAACTTGGTTTGTAATTGTTCCTTAATCTTACACAACAGTGATACTTAATTAGAAAACCATTCGCTTGATCATTCTCCTTTAAATGTTTTGCAGGTGTTTCTAACAAAGCACTACAGGAATAGGAGGAAACATGATCCAGAGTTTGTCCTTGACTTTGAAGAGATTTATGTGATCGACTCCAAGACCAAGTCTATTACTAGAGCGAAAGTTGTGGTAAAATATTCATGACCTTGCTGAAAGCATCTTCAGGTGTTCAGTGTGATGATTTTACCTGCTCAAGCATATAAATAGGCTCATGTATTATGGGCTTTTATGTATTTCAGTTTTTAGTAGGATGTTAGGCATATTCAAATTTAATTTACGCAAATCTATTCATCCTTAATTCCATTTACCGTAAAATCAAAATTAAGAGCTCCCAATTTTACAAAATTGAAATTAGTTATACACGTCTGCATCCTATGTATACGGCTGATTAGCGAAACAACATGTAGCCGATTGGGGGGGGGGGCATAAGCCGACCTTGTATAGACTGTCTACCCCCCCCCCCCCCCCCCCCCAACTCACTTGAATGGGCCTGTTAGTTGTTAGTTAATTAATCTTTTTCTAAAAAAAGTCTGAGGATTTTTGTCGAGGTTACCACCTTACATATCATTATCAATTGATTTGTTGATTCTCCATCGGTCTAATTGTTGAAAAGCTATCTGAGGATACCATAGAAATTATAGCTATAGAACTGTTTTTCTATTAGTTTTGTTGTGGTAGTTGATAAAAGAGGTGAATGCCATTTATTTTGTTATGTTATGCATTTGCTAGGTTTCACCATGATATATGCATTACAATCTATTTAATATGTACATGTTGGCAAGTTATGATATGTAGATATGTTTATATTATGTAATTGTTATGCAGGAGTCCGTGTGATATATTAAAGAAAGTTATCTTATTAGTTTTTTTTTCCAAAGCAAGGATGTGGCTATGGATTTACATTGATAATAATGTCTACTAGAGTGCAGCGACGTAGTTTAAATATGGGATATGTTGGTACTCTTTTCCAAAATCAAATGTGGGACTTCATTTTTTAACCCGAAGCCTTATATTGACACTTGCACCAAAGAATATTGAGAACCCGAAAAGATACAAGAGCATTTGACACGTGTACATCATTTTTCTATAATATGTCTTTGTGATGGATGATTGAGAAACTCCACATGCTATTTTTCTTCATCTATATTTGCTTACTTGCTTTTCAAGCAAACTTGCTTGTTCAGAATAAGTAGTCATAGAACTAACACCACTCTAATACCACTTGTTAAGAACAAGGATAAGTGACTTGTCGATGGAAGGCCATAAAGTCTTGTCTCAATTGTCGGTCTTATGACATATATAAGAAGCTTAGTATAGTAATTGTTGAGGAAGAATTATGTAGCTACGATTTTAAATTTTAATCACAAAGCACACACATTTAGGTGGCTTGGACAAACTCCATTGTGGGATCCTGGCTATGGCAATGATGTGAGGTTTTATTGGAATCACTTAGTTATAAAAATAACTGGAAAATATAAAAGAGCAATGTCCCTATCCCTCAGTTACAACTAAGAGAATGGTGTGTTAGAACACATGACCTCTGCAAATGATGAACAAGAATGGGAGTACATAAGAGGGTAGTTGAACCCTAAAATTCACCTATGGGTTGCCTTAGTAATAATCCCTTTATCCTATTTGTTGGCTTGTCATTGATCATATTGGATGCTATTAGGGTCCCTTTGTACATCTATCAAGCTTCCAAATTTGAAGCCTACTTTGGACTCTTGAAACTTGCATTGTGCAGTTTCATTGTATTCTTCTTTGATTGGGAACATTGAAGATGTCTTTGAAATATCGTTGCATTTCACAAGAGGGTAGGTCATATTCAGGATTGAGTTTGAGAAGAAAATTAAGGTGTCCAAGTATATCACTATATTGTTGTGTGAGTTGGCCATTTTCTTGAATGGATCTTGAGCTTTAACTAGCTTCATTTGAAATAGTCATATTGCCAATATGGGTGGGTTGTGCTTCTCTATGAGGAAGTTTTTCAGCCCTTCAATGAGCCAGTCTATCTCACACTCTTTATATCCATGATGTTTGTGTATGATATCATATGATGTAAAGCAACTAAGAATCTGGGACAACCTAATCCTCAATGTAAACAAGTGTATACATTGTTATTGTTGTTGTTGTATTGATTTGTACACCCCTGTCCTATATATATAGGAGAGGAGGCAATTACAAGGAAGCAGACTAAACCCTAATGGGCCATGGGCAACATGTCCATATACACAATAGACTAATTAAAAGGCTAATATTCTAACACTTCCCCTCAAGTTGGAGCATAGGTGAACACATGTCCAAGCTTGGAGTTACATGACTAACGAGTCATGTAACTCCCTCTTAAACAATACTTCCTAACTAAAAAGATATGATGAAACCTCTTTGAGATGTGTTCTGCAGGTTGGAGAAGCTCGAGCTTTGAAGATCTTTCTTTTGAAGTACATTTGGAATGAAGAAGATCTGAAGCACACAATCATAAATACCACGACTACGTCATCTTCACTGGAGAGGAATGTGGAATGGAATAAGCGCACATCAACACATCTCACGTACATAACGCAATATGAACACGGAGTAATGTCGATGCAACAATAGAGGTGTCTTTGAATTGTCTGAGAAGTGTAGCCAACTGGAATTAGCGCAGAAGACTACAAACGTACATAATGTGGCACGAACACGTTGGACGAGGTGATGAGGTGTCGTCTTAACACGTAAAAGTAGTAGATGCAACTTGGAGTAGACGTGATGAAGTAACTCGATGAAGATCACTTTGGATGAATCCTTGCAGATACAAAATTTGCATAGGCTTGAAGATGACGAGCTTCAGAGATGAAGAAGCAACCATCTGGAACACCACTAACACTGAGGAAACAAGAGGTCGGAATTAGCGCAACAACTCTTGTCCTGTCTCATGAGAACACAACATGGATGATCAACTGGAACGTCATCAACACCAAAGGGGCAAGAGGTCGGAACTAGCCGCAAAGTCCTGACGTACACAAGAACGCGAAAGGCTTGGTGTCAATGTTGCAACTGTGAGATCCTTCAATGTTGTCTGAAAGTGGTGAACAGATGTGTTGAAGAACATGAAGCTCCATGAAGATAGCCTAAAATATCATCTCATATCATCTCTTTATCTCTCTCCTCATATCCTCTCTTTCATGTTCTCATACTCTCCCCTCTTTCTCCCTCTATTCCCTCCCGCACACCAAATACGACAAGAGTGAGTAGATGGTGTGGAAAAAGGAAAATATGACCCCCGCACGTGGAAAGACGCACACATGATGGATGGGAGGGTGGGAAAGGGAAAAGATAAAACAAGAGGTGTAGAATGTAAAGAAGACTACAAGAATGGAAACTTGGTAGAAATAGGAGATTACTATCAGAATGTTTATTAGGTAGGAGAAGTGGTACTGCCAGAATCGCTCTCGGTAGAAAAACTGATAACTGAAATCAATATGCAAAACAACCTAATTAGATCCGGATAGAGCAATTAAATGGGTCTTTTCTTGACCCAAAAAGGAAAAAAAATTAGGCTAGGTCAAAAGTAACACGATCCAATTATCATCCAAGTATTGCAGGAGAGATAGACCTTTGGAGGACGTCAAAACTGGAAGTGGAGTGACTGCTTCTGACACGCCGTGTCTGTACCTAGACACGCTGTGTAGATTGTCGGGGGTGAGAGGCAGACTCTTGATGACACTCCGTGTAAGATTGATGACATGTCGTGTAGCTCCTTCGCTCAAAAGTGACTGACTCCTTGCAACATGCCGTGTGTGGATGCGACACGCCATGTGATGTTGAAGGCGTAAACCAGATCTCCATCAACATGCCGTGTTTGAGGATGACACACTGTGTATGATGTGATTTGCGCCGCCAGGAAGAGTTTTGGAATGCAACACGCCGTGCTGTTTGATCAACACGCTGTGTCGGTTGCGATCTGAGTGAAACTCCGTGCCGTCTGGATGATTCCTGGAGCGCAACACACCGTGTTGCTTGGACAGCACGCCGTGTCGGCGGTAACTGATGCACGATCTCGAAGGGAATTTGCACAGTTAGGAGACAAAGTGCCCCGAGAATTAGCAATATGGATCAACAGGAATTAGCGTTGTCTTTTGTACTCCTTTGATCATGAAAAGTGATGACTCCTTGCCTGACTACGACCGGATCTACACAGGAATTAGCGCCGCCCAAGATCCTAAGAGGTGGTGTAGCGGTGAAGTGCTGGGGCTGCTTTAATGACTGACGTGGTGGCTGGACGCGAAGACAACATGGCAATAAGGCGGTGAAGACGGGTGCTAGAGCCGAAGGTGGATCCGCTTTGGTTTGGCTGCTTCAATGGCGGCAGTTGGAGCTGTGTGACAATGGGATCTTCTTTGAGGAGAACTCGGGGAAAGTGATGACTGACAGATAGATCTAGACGGGAATTCATGTCGTACAGAGACTAGGATAAATTCTCGGGAAGGATGGTGCCGACTCATAGATAAAGATTTTTGTGAAAGGGGAAGATGATGCGATCATGGAGGTCGAGAAGTGCCTGGAGGGCGGCTGGCCTAAGCTGTGGAAGGAACGAAGATTGTCCGCAAGCGGGCGATTCTTTCGTTGTTGCTCTCTCTAGGAAGGAGAGGCGTCGGCTAGGGCAGCATGAGCGTGAAGAGAGAGGAGGCAAGCGGAGGGGTGGCGACTAGGGTTCTATTCCCAGGGCTATTACTCTGATACCATGTGAACAACTGTATACATTGTTATTGTTGTTGTTGTATTGATATGTACACCCCTATCCTATATATATAGGAGAGGAGGCAATTACAAGGAAGCACAAGGAAGCGGACTAAACCCTAATGGGCCATGGGCAACATGCCCATGTACACAATAGACTAATTAACCTATTAACTAAATAGGCTAATATTGTAACACTCAACAATCTTCACATTGTCCAATTTTAAAATCATATGTATATTTGAAAGAAATTTGCATGATCTAGTTCCATTTTCCTGTCTTGGGGCTAACACGTTGAAGACTTGTACACATTTTTATACCCTATTGAGAACTATAGAACATTACAAGATGTAATAACTTTTAGTTAGTGAACTTTTGTTGATATCTTCATTCGTAGAGCTATAAACTAGTACAATACTACCTGTTTACTTGCTACCCGTACCTTGTAGGCTATGGCTTGGGCAAGTGTTTCCATATATTACTTGTTTATCACATTTGCTTTTATGTAGGTAGGGAAATCGGAGAAGTTTTTCCTAACCCATTTTACCTTCTTGCCACTAGTGCCAAATTGTATTCATATTACTTATTTTTATATATACTCTAACCTAAGAAATTCCCAAAAGGTTGTGGCTTGGGCCTCATGTATCTCTAAAAAAACGTATGCTAAACCTTTGTTACACTAGCAGCCACATCTACTGTAGATAACATTTTTAAGTTGTCCCTAACAATTCTCAACCTTGCCCTAATTTTTTCTACTAGACCTTGTAACACACCTTTAGTGAAGCTCTTTTAAGGCCCATTTGGGATCCATGGCGACTTTAGACACTACTATTGCCACAATTTCACTATGAGTAGAACATCATCAATTAAAGATTTAGGAGATGATTGTTGCACAATAACGATTGGTTTCAAGTGCAACCACCGAAGAGGAGCAATTATCTTACCTTGTTAAAGGTGTGGGATTCTATGGTTATATATCTACATGGTTAGAAACACACTTGAATAATGAGCACAACAATTTTGTAGTCTCGATTAAGGTTTGTGTTGTTTGGATCATATATTGATTGAACCTTTACTTTCATCGTACTCAGAAGTTCTAGGCTTGATTCTGGAATTTTACTAAAGAGGATAGACTTCCTCCTTGCCAGCTTCACCACTTTGAAAGACGCTTGACAAAGCGTTGGGTGATGGCCCTTGGATGCTCAATTATTAGCTTTTGATTGTTTAGAATGATAGGTGGACACTCGGCTGACATAGTTTGTACTTGTAACAATGCTAATCTTGATCCCATTGCCCAATTTTTAAAATTATGAAAACCTCACATCTTAGGGGTGGTTGACTACATGGGTGAGTATCACGTACGACAATAATCAACTAATGCTTTCTTTTGTGCCACTCTCATGTATGTAGAGATCGGCTACTCTTACAGAGGTCGTGGAGGTGAAGTGATGGTAGGACTATTCCTGTCAAGGTTAATTATGAGTAATTGTGTATACAAAACAAGGGCAACCTACCATGATAGTTTGCCAATTCCTAGTAGATAGATAGTTAGGGATAAGGTTTGGGTAAAGCTTCTTGGAAGCAAAGTCAACTCTGTATGTGACCTTTGCCATGAAGTGGGTAAGGGTATTGGTAAACCCCTTAACCCATGCTTACCCAACACATCGACAACCTTGTTCAGTTCTTTTCTTGTAAATGTGTAATTCTACATTGAACTCAAGCAAGTGCATCCTTTGTCCTTACAGATACCAAGGAAATCATGCTATTTAATTGACTGACAACATGATGAATGATGATTAGTGTGATCAAAACATTGTCCTATGTTCGAATATGGATAATACCTCCATGATGATCAGTCTGGGATACTCATGGCCTCTGAGAATAAATCAATCATAAGAAAACTACTACGTAGAAAAGGCCTCCTATTGGCTATCAGTTATAAATACAATTACAATAGCCTATCACATCTTTGTTGGCTTATGGTGGTCTCTGTGGAACAAAATTTCTTTGGACTTGCAAAATATCGATCAAAATTTTATTCAACATGACAACCAGGCACTGAAATTTACTTATGCTTGGACTAGGGGGCAATTTTGCAGAAAAAAATACAGCGAAGTGGGATGTCTTGCGATCGGAGGGGTTATTTCACAGCAAAAAGGCCCAATTTTGACCTTCATATCATGAAACAAGCTCAAAACACAGCTTATAAATTGTGTTATGTGGGTTGCTGCTTCTAATTATTGTGCATTTTTTGTCGAATCTTTTACTTTCGTAGGCTATTTTTCTCGATTATAAGGTATGTTTCCTCTATCCTTAGGCCATTTGCAACTCCTATTCCTACCCTCTCTATATAGATGTAAAAATACTCCAAAAATAACAGATTTTTACGTAGTAGATATTTTCAAAATCGCATTTTCTACAAACAAGACTTGTACATCTATGAAATTATGGTATAAAGTATGTACAGCTACAATCATTTTAATATTCTAGAACATATAGTCCACTTTTGTACATAATATGGCTAAAAAGCCTATTTTGGGGATGAATTTTCTTAGATTTATGTATAAGTGACGTATGTAACCCTGCATTTGACTTAAACAATCAACATGACTAGTTTCAGTGATACAATTGATAGAATATGGTTTTTTGTTTCATACTATAATCTGGAAAGAATAGACAATGTATTCACTATGCGTGTATGATACAAGACACCCTCTCCTATATATAGGAGAGGTGGACACAAACCCTAGACCTGATGGACCGACTACCTTAATGAACACTCCCTCGCAAACTGGAGCATGGAAGAATCACATGACTAGCTTGGACATAGACATGACAGACTTCAACAAAAAAAATAGAAATAGACGGAAATGAAGATACACTTTGCACGACATCTGCACTCCCCATGAATTTGCCCTCCTCAAACTTTGACATATTGACCTTCTTGATGTATTTGAATCGGCAGGTGTACTTGAAAAGTTGGAGCTTTGACTGTGTTGAAACTTGCATCTGGAGTAGAAGACGTATGGAAGAACATGTAGATTGATCGGATATTGAATCACCAACTAGGTGACATTGTGACTAAAGCAATTTCCAGATGAAGAATACTACCCGAATGACTCGCAGTTAGTTTTGATGAAATTATGTTGCAAGAAGATGGTGATGCAACAATGATGAATGTGCTTGACAGACACGAACAAACAATATGGAAACTTTGACGACAGAGCCCGAGTGAATGAACATCTGCAATGGATAGGTGTGTGGACAACAAACAACCAACTATGCAAGTATTTCAAGATGCTTCCAATGCCTAATGATTGATGTCTCACCCGATTGCTATGACCAAGACGTAGCCAAGCATGACAAATGCGCCTGATGAAGTAAACTGAAGAAGCCAGAGACAACCCACATGACAATCATCTTCTTGCCTTGACGATGGGCAGAGAAGACGCATGGACAAGTTAAAGTTCAAAGATATAGACAACCTGCATGATATGGACTAAGAGAAATACCTTCTTTCTTGACTTGATTCGTCATCTCTTCTCTTCTCATAATACTCATTCTTCTCTTCTCGTCATACTCATTTTTCTCTTCTCATCTCCTCTATATCTCCCCTGCACACCAACCATGGTTAGACAACAAGAGTGGTTGGGGTGGACAAAGGCAAAGATAACTCCCCGTGACAAGTAAGGGGTATGGGTGGGGGACGGAGTGGATGAGGAAGAGCTGAACAAGACGAAGTTGACTTTGGCAGCAACAATGCACTTGAATGGAACATATACATTGACTTCGGACAGCAAAAATAGACCAGAAAACTGCACGTGCTACAGTACTCCGCCGGTGACAGTGGTTAGGGAAAATGACCTTGCTCCCTCCTTGGAGCACCTTTGCCCGTCACCTTCTACGGCAGCGTAGCAGGGTCAGGGCCGCCCCCTTAGAACCAGATTTGAGGTGGAAAACAACCCTCTATACCTTCCCTGTTGAAGTTGCAATTTACTGCAATAAAAGGTTGTTGACAACATGGATTTAAATGTCGTCGACATTAGGCGAAATGTCGCCGAAATTGTCGATGTCGACAGTGGGCGACGTCGAATGCATGTAAACTTCTTTTTTCTACAATGTCGTCGACATTTCGGTTCGGTTCGACGACATGGGTCCAAATGTCGCCGAAACAGGCCCAGCCCAGTGTAAAAAATCCAACAAGTCGCCGAACCGGCGACACAACGACATATTGCATCGACACATTCTGCGATTTTGACGACTGTGGCTGAAGAAGAAGAAAAAAGGAGCTGGAGCTTGGAGCAAGGTAATTTTGATTTTTTTTTTGCTTAATCTTAGTTAATAATAGTAGATCTACCCTTTCTCTACTAGATCTACCCCATCTCTACTAGATCTACCACAAATTTATCCTAAATTCGTATTTTCTTCTAGTTTTCTTCCAAAATCGTATTTTTTGAAATCTACTCACTATTGTTAGTATTTAACAACTAAAATTGGTAAATCTACTCCCTCTCTACTAGATCTACTAAATTTTTGTAGATCTACCACATTTTCTCTCCTACCCCTCCTAAACTCGTTTTTTTTAATATTCTCATTTTTTTGGGATTTTACATATAATATAACTTAAATTTATATAATTACACTCTTATATTATATAGTTATACACTACTAAAAGGAAAAACATACTTAAAGTTGATTATAATCTACTGTTTGTTACAGATTTTTGTATTAAATATTAATTAATAAGCTGAAATTTTATGAATAAATATTAAAAACTTATAAACAATTCTAATATGTATTAGAAAAATTAGTATAATAATTGCAGCATATATTAGCTTAATTTGAGGTCTGATTTGTTTAGTAAATGTGAAATCTTTTGAACATGAAATTCTAATCTTGATATCACATACACGTACTATGTTCATAACTTCATATTAAGTATATGGGTCATTAAATTAACAACTGATACACTTATATAGGTCTGAAATTAAAGATAAGTATATTTTCTGTTGCATTTGAAGAACGTTTACTATTTACATGTGTTTTGTAAAGTATTAAATATTAACCCTTGTATATGTCTTTTAATTTCAGGCTACGAAAGTGTGATTCAAGATGTCTACTTCGTTACCTGGTTCTGAATCTGAGGGTGGTAGGATGAGCCATGATGGGAGTGAGAGGGAGGAACGTGGTGGTGGTAGATCTAATGTTGGGGGCAAAACTGATCCAGGATGGGCGCATTGCCAAATGGTTGATGGAAGTAAGCAGAAGACAAAATGCAACTATTGCAACAAGGTGATTGGTAGTGGAGGTATTTCTAGGTTTAAAAAGCATCTGACAGGAGGGGACAAGAATGTGAAAGTCTGTGGGAGATGTCCCGATGAAGTGAAGAAATACTTTAAAGGTTTGGCAAATCAAAAGGATATGAAGAGAGCTGATGAAACAATTAGAGATAACAGATTCAAAGAAGTATTGTTTGGTCCTAGTGTCATCCGTGTAGATGATAGTGACAATGATGATGATGATGATGACATAGTGTACCCTAGTGATATTGACACACCGACCAAAAGAAAAGCATGGAGGGCAATCATGAAAGAATCTGTGATGGAAAGGCATAAGAGAGATGGCATTAGACAATTCATGGAAACTCGCAAAGGGTTTGGTCCTTCTACTTATGAAGCAGGGGGTGGATCTAGTGTACCTCAAGCCACAAGAAGTCAAATCTTGAGCCCTACAATGGAGAATTTCAGATCCCGTAGCATGAAATTCACGTCTTCTGAGCCTACTTTCCGCAGGAAGGATGCAAAACAGAAAACAATAACTGGCATTTGGCAAAATGCCAAAGAGATTGTAGGTCAAGCTATTGGAAAATTTATTTTTGCACATGGTATTGCTCCCAATGTGGCGTCTGGCCCATATATGCAACACATGATTGATGTATGTGCACAACATGGAAAGGGAACTGAGGCCCCAACTCCACATGAGTTGATGAACAAGTACTTACCTGTTGAGAAGAAGGAAATAGACGAGTGGATAGATGAGCATAGAAAAAAGACTTGGCCTATCTTCGGTGTTACTCTGATGTGTGATGGTTGGACAAGTGGCACAAAGCGGCAAATTATAAATTTTCTAGCATTTAATGAGGGAGTGACATATTTTCTAAAGTCTGTTGATGCATCTGCACATATCAAGGACCACAAATATCTTGCCAAGTTAATGGAGAGTGTAATTGCAGATATAGGAAAAGAGCTTGTGGTTCAGATTGTGACGGACAATGGTGGCAATTTCAAGAAAGCTGGTAAACTTCTTGAAGATTCTAAAAAATATTCTCTTTATTGGACTCCTTGTGCAGCACATTCTGTTGATCTGATTCTTAAAGACTTTGGGAAAACTACTTTATTCAATGAAGTAATGGTTAGTGCGAGGAGGGTCACCAACTTCATATATAACCGCTCTTTTCTTCTAGCAATGATGAGAAGCAAGGAGTACTGTGATGGAGATTTGGTACGTCCTGGAATTACTCGCTTTGCTAGTAATTTCATTGCAATGCAAAGTATAAATGATAAGAAACAAGGACTTCTTAGGATGTTTATATCTGAACAATGGGCTCGTCATCCAGATAGTAAATCTGAGCAGGCAACAACAGTAAGGAAAATTCTTAATGATGACAATTTTTGGAGAAGGCTATCAAGGTGTTTGAAGATAATGAGCCCACTTGTGCATGTTCTCCGAATGGTGGATGGCGACAAAAAAGCCACCTTGCTTTATGTCTACGAGGCTATGCGCATGATGAGAGAACGTGTAGAGGAGGCAGCGGGACCAAAAGCATGTAAACAATTCCTCGAATCAATTGATAAGAGATGGAAGAAAATGCTTAGTCATCCCCTTCACAAAGCTGGTAAAGATTTTGAATTAACTTTCAAGTTACAAATTACATTATAAATTTGACTATTTTGTCTTATCACTCACTTCAATTATTTTCCGTACCCAGCTTATTACCTCAATCCTAGGTTCCAATACGGTCTTGATCTAGGGCTGAAAGCTGACCTACAAATGGCAGTACATACAGTGATTGACAAGTACAGCGGCAATGACAGCAACAAGGCATTGCTAGCTGTGGCGCAAGTAAGTTATAACTTAATAATTTACTATGAAGTATTAATAAGAATAACTTGATCATATAGCATATCTTGACCTATAAATTAATGTGTATATATACTTGAACAGATGAAGAGATTTAGGGAAGCACAAGGCGTCTTTGGGATGAAAGGTGCTGTATATGCAAGGGATAAGATGGCACCTGGTATTCGAAGTTACATACTTAGTACTTATATTCTTATTACAGACCTATGAATTATCATATATGGTTATTAACTTTATATATTCTTTCATATGCAGCTGAATGGTGGGTCGAATATGGAATTGATTGTGAAGAGTTAAGAAGTATAGCTATTAAAGTGTTGTCCCAAACGGCTGCTGCAGGGGGGTGCGAGAGAAATTGGAGCACCTTTAACTTAATTCATACAAAAAGAAGGAACAAGCTAGGGGCAAAACGATTGCACACTTTGGTATATGTGCATTACAACATAAGGTTGAAAGAAAAATATCTTCATGAAAGATTCAGCAAGCCAACTAAAGACTTCATGACTGAAGATCCATTGGATTGGGCTTACATTTATCATGACAGAGACGATGATGATGATCCCATGCAGGCTTGGTTGAATGAGGAAACTTATACTCCTGTTTTAGATGTAGGTAGATCAGGTGGTGACCCTGATCCTACAATTGCAAGTCAGATGGGTATTAATGTAGAACAATATAATCAAGAAGAGGGAATTCAAGCAAACTCTGCAATCAACCGACTTGAGAAAGATCCGGATGATCCTGGTGATTTCTTTGGCCCTCTACCTGTAGATGAAAGTGAAGCATCCTCAGGGTCAACCATACCATCTGGTGGAGGATACATTGAAAAGTCTACATCTGGTGATTCTTCTACTACTGTTCCATCAGATGGATCACACATCAGAGGACGAACTCCACCACCTCCAAGTCCTCCTCCTCCTGTTGATTTATCAAGGTTTAAAAGGATTGGAAAAGAAGCAAATCTTCCTCCTAGGCCTGCATCTACAAAACAATACCAAAGAATAGGAAAGGATAACTCTAGCCAGCCACAACCACAGCCTGAGAAACAACAACAATTGTCGTGCTTGCCCCCACCACAGACTTATGTTCCTTATGGCTATGATCAAAGTTATGGTTATGATTCTTATGATCCTTATGGACAATATGGTTATGGTCCTTATGGACAACAAGGACAAGTTCAAGTGCCAAAACAACCACCCGTTGATAACTTAACTGAATCTATGGGATCTTGGCATATTAGTGGTCCTAGTACTGGCAATGTAGAAGGATCTAGTATCATGGATGATTTATTCAGAATGGGCAGTGGTGGATATAGCCATCGTACAAAATTTCGATCGAAATTGCGAAATTTCGATCGAAATTTCCGATTTTTTTCCAATCGGACATCGAAACGCATGTATGCAGAGAATGGGACGTCATTTCGCAGAAATTTCGCTAAAATTTTGCACTTAGGTGCGAAATTTCGCAAAACAGTGCAAATTTCGCCCAGTTTGGGCCATAATTTCGCAAAATGGCACAAAATTTCGATAGAAATTTCGAAATATTTATTCCTAAGACTGCTGCCACTACATGTTAGGTATTTTGGCGATTCTCTTTGTATCTTTTGCTTATAGAGGCTATTTTCTTTGATTCTAAGGTACGTTTCCCCTATCCCTAGCCCATGTATACCTCTTTCTATGTTTACACTCTTCTAAAAGATGTGAAGAGATACTATGAAAAATAACAAAGTTCTAAGTGCTGCTACTACCTACTACATGTTAGGTATTTTGGCGATTCTCTTTCGAAAATCACATGAACTACAAACAAACTTGTGGATCTATGAAATAATAGTATTAAGTCTGCAATTCTACAATAAATTTGTTATTATTACACATATGTATACATAAAATGACTTAAAAATAATGCATTTTCTTTGATCTATGTATACATGACCCATGTAACCTAACTAAATTTGAACACTAGACTTATATAAGTTGTAACATGTAAGTTTGTAACTTGCAACTGTAAGTTTTAAGGTCTAAGTGATAAATTGTGGGTTTATAAGCTGTTTACAGTCTAACAGACTTGACAATTCTGTTCATT
Source organism: Alisma plantago-aquatica (assembly GCA_963693085.1). Taxonomy (NCBI): domain Eukaryota; kingdom Viridiplantae; phylum Streptophyta; class Magnoliopsida; order Alismatales; family Alismataceae; genus Alisma; species Alisma plantago-aquatica. Next base: position 713,231,201 of record OY856411.1, on the reverse strand, counting down.
TGTGCACTCACTCATTAAGACATGGAATTCACCCTAACCTCTAAACATATAACTTTAATATATAATCTAGTGTATCTTTGTCTAAACATTGTGTATGCAAAATTTCATAATCTAATTCCTTCATTTTGTCATCGAAATTGCCATCGAAATTCTGTCGAAATTGTTCAGCTTCCTTCACTTACAAATGTGGGAGACCCCCCACCCCACATATCCAATATGAAATATTATTGCATATTTGAGTAGATCTTGGTGTTTAGATCGTCCTGGTAAATTTTCATAATTTAATTCGCTTATTTGGTCGTCGAAATCGTTAGGGCCGTAAATATCGAAATTTCGTGCGAAATTTCGAAAAATTTCTGTTTCTGGGCCATCGGACACGACATCGAAATCGGACATTTAATTCTATGGATATAGCGTTGCACCTACTCATTATCAAATTCCAGAGCAGAACACTGATATTGGTAGTGTCTTTGGTCATTGTGGGAGTGGTCATTATACTTCTAGTGGATCCCATGGGACCAGTATTCAAAGCACAACACATTATCCATTTAATAGCTCTATGGTGAATCCAACTAATGATAATGAAAGATCTCAAGGGCAGACCTATGATCCTTTTATTCTCTCTAGTCATGAGCCCTCCCGCACACATTCTGAACATGAAAGATCATCTACACCTTTGTCACATGATTCTGAGTCTCTTCCTAGATCAAAATCATATACAGCTGTTGATCTTTCTTCTTATGCTCGATTTGGATGTCTTGCGGACCTTTCTGATTCTGATTTTGCAACATTTGTAGCTGACTATGAGCTAAACCACAAAGAAAATATAACATGGATGCAATATGCTTTAAGAGTAGATAACCAGATAGCTGGCTCTAGGCATATTGGTCAATATGAAGAGCATGCAAGACATTCGGCATGGTATTAGTCTTAGTTGGCACTCATCAGACTCGACTCAAGTGGGTACTTCTTTGTATTATTGGTATTTTTGTTAAATTGCTTAGTTGCTTTCTACTTGTGTTATGATAGTACTTGTAAGTTGTAATTCGTAATCTTTAAGTTGTCTATTTGTCATAAACCTATATATTTTGAAGAAATCCCTAGTTGCGCAACTTGCACTTGCATCACAGACTGGTATGTAACTGTGTGTTTTTCTACGTTTGCAAATCTACATGGATGGTTATACACTTATACTTATATCTTATATGCTTATAGACTTATAGAGTTATAGTTATATGTAAACATAGTGTTTTTAAGCTAGATTTGATAAAATCTATCAATTTTCATCACAAATTCAGTATCTTTTTGCTTAATTTTTGTCGAAGTTGCGTCGAAGTTTGGTTGTAAAAATCCTCGACATTTCCTCGACATTTCACAAACTTCCATGTCCACACCTGTCGAAGTGGTCTCGAAGTCGAAGTCCTGTTCCATGGTTGACAACAGCCTGTACTCTTGCTGATTTGGAGAAGAGGGAGTGACATAACAGCTAGCCACAAGCACCATATGGAAGCTAGGACCAAAGGGAAGGTCATCCCAGAAGGGCAAGACCAGAAACCAACCGGCGTGGGAGCAGTTGCCATTACAAGGGCCATCGTGCTACATGACAGCACTGTAGCGAAAACAGAAAACTTCAAGCTGCTGCTGTTTCACATGACTATAGACCTCAAAAAAGAGTTCCTTGGAGAGATTGACGGCTCTCCTAGGGTTTCACTTGTAGCTTTGACAGCGAAGACAATTGCGGAAGCTCGAAGAAGATCAAACTTGACTTTGATGGATAGAGAGCAGCAATTGTAGGGAGAAATAGAACGGCTGTTTCTTTAGCGACGAAGCTGGAGACCGCTTGAGACTGTGCTGAAGGAGTCAACGGAGAAGACAACCCTATAGGAGAAAAGGACTAGGCCAGCCACTTGCCGGCGTAGATGGCCCTGTAGATTTACGGTGGCAGCCACCCGCAGACGAAGAACTCCTTTTCTCTCTCTACAACCTAACCCTACGTTCTGGTACCATATAGAAGATATATGTTGTATCAGATACATGAGACGTCCTCTCCTATATTTAGGAGAGGTGGACACAAACCCTAGATTTGATGGACAGTCGCCTTAATGGACTGGCTTATACGACGGGCTTACAGACATGAGCCCATATTACATGACTATTATCTCTTTTTTACTTCTAACAATACCAAATTAATAAATAATTTCATACCTTAAACATAATTTAAACTGAAAAATAGGAATGTAATGTAATTAATGTGCACAACTCCTACAAAATTTTGTAATTTGTAATGTTTTACTTTGTTTAATATATTTTAAGTTGTAATTTGTATGTTTTAAGTTCTAATCTATAACTTGTAAGTTTGTAACTAACCTGATAGTTTAGTTTCTTTGTGCACTGATCAAGACATGGATACCCACTCGGACCTCTCAACATATAAATTTATTTTATAATCTAGTGTCTTTACATCTATGTATTGTGTTTACAAAATTTCATAACTTAATTCTGCAATTTCTCCATTGATATATGACATTGAAATCCATGTTGAAATCGTTCAGTTTCCTTCACTACACATGTAGGAGACCCCCAAAACGCACATGCAATATGTAATAATATTGCATAAATAAGTGTATCTTGGTGTTTAGCAATGTTGGATATGAAAAATTATTGCATAAATTAGTGAATCCTTATAAAAAATTATTGGAGCGTCCCTAGCTAACAACGCGCTGCATTAGCCTCCAGGTGCAGTGATAAATATGCAAGGGGTTTCAACGTAGCGACGTCCGACTGTGTTGAAGGAAAAGTAAGGGTTTCCACACCTAGGATGGGTGTGGGTAAAGAAGCTAGTCCCGCTCCACCATTGCCCAGGTGTAGTGAAGAATGCAAGGGCAATCTTTTCAAAGATGACAGTTAAAAAAGCAAGTTCAATAAAGATGGATTAGAGTGGGATCTAGGGATATTGGCTCTTTGACGTGAAAGTTTCTAGAGATGCTGGATACCATGATTAGAAGAAAAGTTAACATTGTTTGCTTGCGAGAAACCAAGTGGACAGGGGAACGATGCAGAGAGATTGGAAACACATTGTACACAATTTGGTATACTGATATTGACATACATAAAAATGGCATTGGCATTATTGTGATAAGATGTTGAAGGATGATCTCGTCAAGATCACACAGATGGGTGATAGAATCATAGCTATCAAGGTTGTTCTTGGAGGAAAGATTTTTAATATTATTAGCGCTTATGCCTCCCAATTTGGCCTTAGTGAGGAGGCAAAGAAGGATTTTTGGGATAACACAGATGAACTAATGCAAGGAACTGGAAGAAAATCATTATTGGGAGTTCCTTATAAGATTGTGACCCAGTACCCTTTTTCATTTCATGGTCTTTACAAAGATATTGTCATGTGCGATGTGCTTACCATGAAAGTTCCCACATACAGTTTGGTCGTCCATGGCAATATGATCGTCATGTGCGGCATGAGGGGTTCAACAACACATACTTCTTTCGAGTTGGCAACGTCCGACATCTCTTCAGATGGACATCCTATAGTTCCAGACAGCTAGGTCGTGTCCTTCGAGAGATGCCTCAAGTCAGTTCATGGCAAGGAGTCATTCGTCCTGCCCTTGCTTCACCGGAGGTTCACATCTTTAGGGGGAGGAGATTGATGCAATCCGTGTAAGGGGATTTGCATAGGAAGCAAGCCCAGATCCAAGACAACCCTGATTAGAGCTTATTGGGCTCAAGCTGGGATTTTATTTAGTTCTTTATTCACTTAGGAAATTTGTGTTCTATTTAATTCTGAATCTCTTTATTAGGATTTTAGTTTCTTGTTTTATTTGTTTGCATTAGGATTTTAGTTTCCTATTTTATTGACTTGTACGTTAAGTCATGGGGTCTTATATAAGCCAGCCTTGGGGCCTTTGTCCAAGCAGTTGAATATGAATTAGAATTTGTTTATTGTTGCGAATTTATCTCTCTCGTTCTTCTCCGTAGCTTGGCTACATCACAAGTAAAGTGCATCACAAATGAAGATGGCACAGTGTTGGTGAAGGACGATGATATAAATAACCGATAGAGAAACTACTTTTCATAAGCTTTTCAATGGAGATATTGTGAATAACGTAAGAGACTCGCATAACATGAATGTAAGAGATGTCACTTACACACAACAAGTTTCACTATCTGTGGTCAAGAATGCTTTGTAAATGATGAAAATGAAAAAGGCATGTGGTTCAGACGGTATTCCTATTGATGTATGGAAGAGTATGGGGATGAATGACCATGTGGTTGACAAATTTCTTTAACAACATTATGAAGACAAAGATTCCAAATGAATGGAGAAATAGTACTATATCCCTGATCTACAAGAACAAAGAAGATGTTCAAAGTTGCACAAACTAAAGAGATTTCTAGTTGATGAGTCACACTATGGAGATCTGGGAGATGATTATTGAGCAAAGGCTAAGATCGATAACACAGATATCAGACAACGAATTTGGTTTTATGCCGGGTAGATCAACAACATCTATTTTCTTGACAAGGAGGCTTATGGAGAAGTACATAGTAAACGAAAGAGATCTTCTTATGGTGTTTATTGATCTGGAAAAGGTTATGATCGAGTATCCACGAAAGTATTATGGAGGGTTTTGCATAATGAGGGTGTGCCTATCCAATATGTTGACCTGATTAAAGACATGTATGATGGCTCAACTGCAAGTGTAAGGACTCCTGGAGGAGAGACAAACTTTTCCTAACACCGTTAGGGTACGTCAAGGATCGACAATCAGCCCATATCTATTTGTTCTTATCATGGATGAGTTGACAAAGCTCAAGATAATATCCTTTGATGCATGTTACTTTCGGACACTGTGTCGATCGATGAAAGAAAATAAATATTGAATGCTAAAGTTGAACTTTGAAGAAATGCATTGGAATCTAATGGATTTATGATCAGTCAAAGAAAAACTGAATCTATGCAATGCAATTTTAGCCAATCTAGAATTGTGAATGGAGTCAAGTTGGATGGAATGAATGTACCAATATGTGATAAGTTTTGTTGCTTGGGTTCTATTATTGAAAGGGAGGGTGAGGTTCAAGATGATGTTTGCCACAAGATTGAACTAGATGGTTGAAGTGGAGGGGTGCAACTAGCGTAGTATGTGACCAGGAGATTCCTCTCAGATTAAAAAATAAGTTTTATATAACAACTATACAGCTAGATGTGAGGATATAATCACCATATTAGCGAGACTAGCTTCTTCACCAAACTCTTTTTCTAGGCTTTGATGCATTCGTCCTTGGTGTGCTTCTTACAATTTCAACAACTGAAGATGCCCTTGATTATTTCTATTACCTCTTGTAGGGTGTTGGTGTAATCTACCCCAACCAACAAACCTTGTGCGTTGCTAGGGCTGTCCATGGATTTTGCCTCCAATTGCCATTGCTTTGGTGCTAGCTTCTCGGATGGATTTATGAAGAGCTAAGCTCTAATTTATGATGCGTAGGTTTGAAGTGTACCTATGTACTTCATTAGCATTGGGTGTTTGTCAGTTGAAATATTGGTCACAACATTGGGTGTTTGTCAACTGAATATTGGGCATGGTGTTATGCTTTCGAAAATAGCTTGCTTATTATCACATGATCGATCATCTTCTTGATGATGGATTGACACTTCTCCATTTTTCCTCATATCCAATAGGCAGAATTGCCACTTGATACGAGACGTCAAAACTTCTTCCTAAATCCTAAGTGATGAGGGGAAACATTACAAACATCACACAACCCTTGCAATTAAACTTCCACCATGCTTGATTAGAGCTAAGCCACACAAACTAGACCTTTGTTGCATTATCACTGAGTAAATCTCAAGTTGGTCAAGTGGATCATCAAAATTCTTGGCATCTACTGCACCATCTGAGGCAATTATATCAGCTCATGCCTCCACCTTGAGGGGCCTTTATTGGGAAGGAGATATCCTAGATATCTTTAAGTCCTCTAGATGTTTTTCCCACCTCTTTTCTCCTTTTCATCTAATGCTTTATTGGTGTTTCTGGAGACTCCTTGACTTCATCCTTTTGTGTTCCTCCATGGGTGAAGTAAGATGATAACATCCGCCATGGAACCCCCTAAAATGTGTCACAGTTCCTCTACAGTTAATCTATTGGAACATCTGATTTAGAAAACGTGTCGATATTGGCTTTGCAACAAGGCTTCTCCTGTTTTTAGCCTCTTAGACCTTGTATACATTCAAAGATGGTTCTGTCAATAGTACCATGTGCCCTTGATCCACATGCAAACAAGACTCCATGAAGATTTGAACCATATACCTCTATTGCTGCTCACTTAGAGATTTGTTGCATCATTGTTCATATTTTGACAAGAACACAAATAAGTGGTATGGAAATAGAACCACTGAAGGACCCGGGTTCGAACCTCACCGAAGACACTTTGCGAACGACAATCCACGCTGATTAGGCGCGGGTGGGGGGTGACCGGACCACACCCTCTCATGTCTCGAGAGTTTACCATCTCGGCTTCGCCCGGGGGGGGGGGGTTCTCTCGGTCATTAAAAAAAAAAGAGGAACCAATAACCTCATTGTACTGTTTGTCAATCAATGGCATAGGAACGAGTTCTACAAAGAAGAAGTGCATAGACACAAGTCCAATCAGAAAGCACACGAGTTCAGATGTTCTGGACAAATTCCATTTACCCATTGAAAGAATGTAACATTGTAGTAGAGTTATTGTGTAAGTTACAACAAGGAAATTACAAGCAGGATAAGAAGACTGCAATCCCTCACCTACACTTAGAAGCGCATGCAACTATAACCCAATGCACCCTTTATAAGAGTGTGGCGCTTTAGAGGGCAAGTAAAGCAGCAAAAATAACCAATTTGTCATTTTTATGTGAGTTTTTCATAACTACCTTCTCTCCATCGGTCTTGAAACCATTGTTTTCGATGAGCTAGAGGGGCTTTGCATAGGCATCAAACTATCAAATGAAAAATCCAAGATAGATTCTTCAAACAAGGACTTACATAGAATAACCATGTTGAAGAATTCGAGTAGGATGCATTTTGCCCTAGTTCTTAAGGTCACATGACATGCTGTAGAAATACCTATATACTGGTCAATAGGGGTTGTCTATATTATACCTAGGTTTGAGAAGAAACAATATAGTTTCCCTGATGTGGTAGTAATGTATGTGCTAGCCAAACTTGGAACCCGAGCTGAAAATTGCTTCACTTCTACAAATATATTTCCAATGTGCGTATATAAACTTTCTCTTGGGTGATGTGTTTTGACACTAGTGTGGGGTTGACATGCCCCACAGTATCAGAACTAGGTGATCGGTGGTGCTGATTGGTCTTAATCAACCAAAAAAAAATGTTTGATTTTAATTCTATCAGTTAACACAAATTTGGAAAACCAAATGAAGCCTACAGGTTGAGTAATTGATGTATACTCAAAATTATTGTGTCCTCCATTTGTTTCGTACTATATCAGCAACGATGTATTTTGCCACCACTTGTTTGTTTATAGGGAGCTACATGCAAGGCTTTAAAGTTTGTAAGGCATAAATATATGTTTTTGTCTCTCAGAAAGTGCAGCCTTAGCCTCAAATGCAATCGAGGCGTAAGCTTCATAAATTCACAGGGCGTGTATGTGTTTCTAAAACAGCAATATAACATATGTGATGGAAATATATGAAGTGATTACACTATATCAAAGCACTGTAAACTAGGAAATCAGCATTATTTTACATCTATCTACCCTATAAAAAATAGTGTCTCTGCTCTGTGCTTGCCTGTTTCTCGTAGCTGTGCCTCTGCCAGCTTTTGTTCACATCTGTGCCGCTTTTCGTGATGGATGCCTCGACCTGAGCTGATCCGATCAGGTTTTTCGTTCGTCGTTTTGTATATTATATAATATCTGGAAGCCGGACGTGCTGCTCTCTCTCCCACACAAAAGAAAAGTATTGCTTTTCTGCTTTCAGATCCTCTACTTCATTTGTTGTTGGGATCTGCTGTGCATAAGTAAAATAGGGGCTAAATGGGACGAATAAGTGGGTGTGTATGCTCTCTGTCATTTGGCAGCTGATATGCTTTACTGTTTGAATCTGTATCTTATTACTTAGTTACATTGTTACTTGCTTGGATAAGCTACTCGCTAGCCACCGGCCTTAGAGCATAAGAATCATAGTCTACGTGTCTGCTGTTGGGCCCAAATCTGGCATTGGTAAAGCAGCACGCTTCCGGCTAGATAAGGGTTCTGTTATATGGTTTAAAATACTAAGTGTCTGTCATTTTTGCCACCTATATTTACGTGCTTGGCCGGTTGGTTGGATAAATTTGTAAAAATTAATTCATCTTGGACTTACACGCGTGCTCCAATTGAACAAATTTGAAAATAATTCACTGATTCCATGTTCGTGACTCTATGCATTAGGTATCACGCAGTACAAGTCAAAATGAGTTAAGTGGCCGTTAGTCAACAGGTTCTCTTTGAGGGGGTCCTATATAAATTATAGTAAGTGAAATGGGCACGGGTTCAAGAAACAGATACATGTCTAAAAAGGGATTATTGTAAGTACTAATTACATGTGTCGTCAACGAATACATGCAGGAAGGACATCACATGTAATTTTCGCAATCACACACTAATGGTCAGAGGAAGTCAGCTCAAGGCTAATCAAGTTATTCTGTTGTGACCGGTTGTATGTAAATTAATAAGAGCATTAATTATATATTAGTCGTCAACATGTTTATGCTCAAGAAGGGAAACACAAGCAATTGTGGCAATCATATATAGGTCAGTGGAAGTCAATTGATACTTAATCGAGTTGTTCATTTTTAGTGTCGTACTTGCATTATTTCTGTTTTATTTATATATTAGCCATCTATGGACAAATCCTCAAGAAGAGGATCACATATATTTTTGATAATTACAGCCTACATGTTGGAAGGTGACAATTAACAATTGGTCGGGTTTTTAACAAGTTGTATATAAATTAATGTAAATACTAATCAAATATTAGTCGTCAACAGGGACCTACTGAATAAGATGGGAAAATATAAGTTTGGTGACGATACACTATTCCTTAGAGAAAGCCTAAGTGGCAATTAATCGAGTTGTTTACTTTTAGCACAGTTTATGTAAATTATCAGGTGAACTTATATACTATGCTATTAATAATAGTGTTTATGGTATGTGTGGCAACACATCCCACTATCACACAGACAGCGAGGTGTTACGCGAAAACGTGCGGAAATCACCATAACCATAGATTTTCAAAAACACGGGTTAATTAAAACCGATTGCGGAAAGCGGATAAACTGAGAACCTATTTCATCTGAGTCCTCATCCTGCAAGTCAAACAGGTTACATAAACATATACAAGATCTGTTACGTGTCCACAGCTTAGAGGAACAGCTGTCCAACCATCACGTGAGTTCATCACCTGTTATATATATACATAAAGGCCCACATCCGGCCAGCAGCAGGATATACAAAACGTCAACAGCTATACATCGTGAAACAACGTCAAAACACCTCCAAGGACCTGAGAGTACAGGGATGACTCTAGACTCTACTGCAAAACACCAAAACAACAGCATATCCATCTCTTGCCTTCTACTGCTCGTCTGGCTGCTCGGCCGCAACTCCGCGACCACCACCACGACTAGCTCGAACACCTGAAAACCCAGCGGGGTGAGACAATCGAACATTGTCCCAGCGAGAAACATAACTCCCCGCCGAAACTATAAAACCAGAAGGATAAAGCAACAGCAGAAGATAAACAGTAAGACGTAAAATAATAACAATCTATACCGCAAGGCCATTTGACCTATTGAATAAGATGGGCAAATATAAGTTTGGTGACTATACACTATTCCTTAGAGAAAGCCTAAGTGGCAATTAATTGAGTTGTTTACTTTTAGCACAGTTTATGTAAATTATCAGGTGAACTTATATACTATGCTATTAATAATAGCAGGGGCGGAACCAAGGGGGGGGCGGGCAGTGGCCATGGCCCCCCCAAAAAAAATAAAAAAATAAACATACATATACATATATATACATATATTTGTAACTTATATTTATAATATATATCATGTATGACGCATAAAAGACATGAATGTGGAAGTAGTGTATTGGTTAGTAGTTGCACTCATCTACCAAAGGTCATGAGTTCGATTCTTGGTGTGCGCATTATACATTTTTTGGCAATAAATGCAGAATATAATTACTATTAATATAATGTTTCACATATAAAGACACAAAACTGAACATGGTGTAGTGGTTGATATGTTATTTGATGCACCAAAGGTCATGAGTTCAAACCTTACAATGAATATTTAGTTTTTGGCCCCCCCAACATATGGGTTCTGGTTCCGCCACTGAATAATAGTGTTTATGGTATGTGTGTATTTTTTCATACCAGTCTGCTTTCCATCTTTTCAGACTGTATTTTTTCAGAACTTGCATACAATAGATTATATCTCTACATTGTGTTGATCAAATATATCTTACACTTATATTTGGTAAGCGTCTTACTATACGAATTGTTGTTGTTTAGATAAATTTGATAAGGCTAAATTCTCAGATCCGAATAGATATTGTTATGTGATTAAGTATATCATACATATATATCTGACAATTATTATATTGTATTAATTCAATTATGTAACACGTGTTTTTTTGCTCGTTTATATAGAAGGCCCCCATCAAAACATGAAAAAAAACAGTCTTGGGTCTTTTGTAGAAAGCTGCTATTCGAGCTGCAACTTGTAGAGGCATGCAATAAATAGCCCAGCTGCTCCGTGTTAATGCTTTTAACAGAAGCTGCAGCGACCTTTTGTTGGCAATATGCAGCTTGGGACTTCAACGGTAGAGGAGAGGAGTTGGCAGATCTGTAAGGGGCTTCTGGCTTGTTGGCCCTGCTGTCACTGCTTAGAGCCTCTCTAGGCTTCCACGTTGATGGTGCTGCGGGACGGCGTTGATGTTTCTGCTGCTGCAATGCTTTTGTTTAGTTATTAGGGGTGGGAAAATAAATATAATCTCATGTGGTATATACTAAGGAATCCATGGTGCAAAATTGATGTTTGAGCAACATGAAGTCCACGCAGATCAGGGGCCTAGCTAATGCGTGAAAGACTGGAGTTTGTGATATTTTATGATATATATTTATGTAATAAAAGATCATATCTGCAATTTCTTTTAAATTTTTCTTTTTGAATCATCAAAGACTAGTATGGCATACACTCTTGAATCAGAAGACAGAGACCGACTGGTCGAACAGAGACGAAAGTCGGCCATAGTGATCCGAGAGTCCCGTGTGGAAGGGCTCTCCCTCATCGGATCAAAGGTACGTCGGGGATAACAGGATGATGACTCCCAAGAGCTCTTATCGATGGAGTCGTTTGGCACCTCGATGTCGACTCATCACATCTTTGGGCTCTAACACCCAAGGGTGTCACTGGTTTGAGGACTAATATTCAATGGGCAGAGTGAGCCTTAAGCCTTGAGTCCTTGAGGCGCATTTGTGGCTACCTGCTGGAGATATTTGCCTCAGGGCGCTCACCTTGAGGTGTACGACCTTGAGGCACATTTTTTGTCACCATTGTCTATAAGGTTGAAAAGAAATGCTTGCTTTAAAAAATTCACACCAACATTGGTGACAGATATCAATATTAGAGTCCAGTAGTTGTCTACGAGGTTGAAAAGAGATGTGACTAAATATTCTCATCAAAATTGGTCAGAAATATGCTTATAGAGTCCAGTATTCGTTAACGAAGTAGTGCTAGAGTTGGAGATATCTAATTCCATATTTGGATGGGCATGCTCACTTATATACATGGAGAAACATCTTGTGTCTAGCTCTTCCATATACAAGTAGATTAGAGGCTTGTTACTCCTGTTGGTTCATCAATGACTGTACTATCTTAATATATCACATAACTTGTACTTTTGTTGGTGCTTGATTGAGCTGCATGTTTTTGGACAGGTAACAATTCCAGAAGGGAGAAACAGGGACAGGAGGAGCGACCTGCTGATCATACGTGATGGTGGAAATTCATTCAAAATAATAGACAAGGTCGTTTAGATTAGTCGTTTTGATATGTTTCATCCTCCAATCTTGTATCAATTAATATTCTAATATTAAGCTATCTATCTTCATCAACTCCAGAGCGAGAGGGACGATCCCACTACTGTTATAGAGCGAGAAGAGTGGGTGAAGTCGAGGCAGGACATGGAGAAGCACTTACACAAGCTTCGGGACTTCAGCACGTCCAACTGGTTCTGATCTCATATAACAAGTCAGTTTCACAGTGGAAATACTTGCCATCAGATGTGAGAATATTCCTGCTGAATAAATCACTGAAAACCAGAAAAGCTCTGAACTTGCCAGCACTTCTATTTTCGAAGAAACGGATGCATGGATTTCAACTTCTCCAGTGTAAGGATTTGCGTCACTGACGTGTTTGTTAGCTGCCAATATGCTGGCGTATACTTGTCAAATGGGATGTGGCTTAGTCTTTCATTCACATTTCGTTCCCAGATGGAAATCCCGCATGTTTAGAATATGTATTACAAATGACTGTCATTGCACGTGTACATAATGTCAAATTTTGGTAAGGCTTGCCCGAAACGATTTTCCAAGAATAGCAAACTTCGTTGTGGCAGACTGTAGCAACTACACATGGGAAAAGTGCAAACACTTTCGTTATCTTTTTTCCCCTTGGCTATTTTCAATAAGAAAATCTGTTTGAATACAAAGAGTTACTAGTGACTTGATATACATTTTTTTGATATTTTTTATTTATTGGGCGGAGGATCCAGCTCTGTCACAACCGCGAAAGATAGCCTTTTAGTTGGTGGTATATTTCTTTCCTCCGGGTGCTCAAACTAGGTATCGAATGTACAACATGTGGCTAATAGACTGATTAATCTACTAATTGAACTAATTGAAATTTGAAAGTACAATTGAAAATAATCTATAGCCGGTCTTTTAGGAATTTTGTTAGTTTAGCAGAGAGTGAAAAGATGACAATTTACACCCTCACTTTTGCGTTATGGACACAACAATGGAAACGAACAACGTTGTACATTCCAAACAAACTACGTGTATATTCCTCTCAAGGTAAAAAAACAATGGGAAATCCTATATGGATTTTTATAAATATGTTTGTTTTTCATAATCAATTTGTGCCAGGATAGAAGAGGTTGTGCTATGAAGATCAAGAACCTAGGTCACACATACAAACCTCGCTAGTGGCTGAAAGCAAAATAGGATCAATCAAACAGATGTACATCTATCAAGTTTCAGAGATGAAAATGTTTCTTTTTACAAAATTGAAACAAATCAGAAGGCCCATCCGACAAATCAAAACCCAAAACCATCACACGTAAGAAATTAAAAGTATAGGCTACATACAAACTCCATTATAGGATCTATCCACCTAAATCCTTTTAGATTAAGTTCCAACCTAGCGTTGCAAGCAACTATAGTGGTCTATTGTTTCCGTACCAGAAACTATGGAGTGTACATCTTCAAAGCTCTGGGTTATATACTTCAAAGTGAAATGGAAAAATAATGAGAGCAAATATTTGTAACTAGACAGATTATGGTTGACAGAATCTGAATACAGAAGACATAAAGCTGACCCCCTTTTGCCAACTCAACAGAAAAATGGCGTTGCAAAATCCTGGAATAAATGGAAGCATACACCATCAACCCACAAAATGACGATGGAACCTAACCACCACAACAACCGACGAAGCATAACAACCATAACATTAGCTTCCTATGCAAAATTATCGCTGAGCCTTCTACTGCAATCTATCAACCCTGCCAAATTAAAGCATGTTTCTGTTCCCCTAATCATAGATGTCAGATGAGACTAGTTTCTCTTTATACAAATCTCAGTATCTCATCAAGATTCAGAAGTTGAATGATGACCCCTCCAGAAAGCTAATTAAAACTATTTTAGTCTATGGGAGCAGTACTAGCTTGTCTGGTGAGATATGCCTCATAAATCTCCACAACAAGCCGTGGGTCCTTCTCCACCAGCTCCTTGTACGCATCCCTAGCTGTTCGGGAACCCATGTTCTCCATTATCGAGGACAGTGCTGCATCCAGCAACCTCTTACTTCACTTGTTGTTGGGATCTGCAGTGCTTAGGTAAAATAGAGGCTAAATGGGACGAATAAGTGGGTGTGTATGCTCTCTGTCAGTTGGCAGCTGATATGCTTTACTGTTTGAATCTTTATCTTATTACTTAGTTACATTGTTACTTGCTTGGATAAGCTACTCGCTAGCCACCGGCTATAGAGCATAAGAATCATAGTCTACGTGTCTGCTGTTGGGCCCGAATCTGGCATTGGTAAAGCAGCATGCTTCCGGCTAGATAAAGGTTCTGTTATATGGTTTGAAATACTAAGTGTCTGTCATTTTTGCCACCTATATTTACGTGCTTGGCCGGTTGGTTGTGTAAATTTATAAAAATTAATTCATCTTGAACTTACACGTGCTCCAATTGAACAAATTTGAAAATAATTCACCGATTCCATGTTCGTGACTCTATGTATTAGGTATCACACAGTACAAGTCAAAATGAGTTAAAGTGGCCTTTAGTCAATGGGTTCTCTTTGAGGGGGTCCTATATAAATTATAGTAAGTGAAATGGGCACGGGTTCAAGAAACAGACACATGTCCAAAATGGGATTATTGTAAGTACTAATTACATGTGTCGTCCACGAATACATGCAGGAAGGACATCACATGTAATTTTTGCAACCGCACACTAATGGTCCGAGGAAGTCAGCTCAAGGTTAATCAAGTTATTCTGTTGTGACCGGTTGTATGTAAATTAATAAGAGCATTAATTATATATTAGTCGTCAACATGTTTATGCTCAAGAAGGGAAATACAAGCAATTCTGACAATCATATGTAGGTAAGTGGAAGTCAACTGATACTTAATCGAGTTGTTCATTTTTAGTGTCGTACTTACATTATTTACATTTTATTTATATATTAGCCATCTATGGACAAATCCTCAAGAAGAGGATCACATATATTTTTGATAATTACAGCCTACATGTTGGAAGGTGACAATTAACAATTGGTCGGGTTTTTAACAAGTTGTATATAAATTAATGTAAATACTAATCAAATATTAGTCGTCAACAGGGACCTACTGAATAAGATGGGAAAATATAAGTTTGGTGACGATACACTATTCCTTAGAGAAAGCCTAAGTGGCAATTAATCGAGTTGTTTACTTTTAGCACAGTTTATGTAAATTATCAGGTGAACTTATATACTATGCTATTAATAATAGTGTTTATGGTATGTGTGGAAATACATCCCACTATCACACAGACAGCGAGGTGTTACGCGAAAATGTGCGGAAATCACCATAATCATAGATTTTCAAAAACACGGGTTAATTAAAACCGATTGTGGAAAGCGGATAAACTGAGAACCTATTTCATCTGAGTCCTCATCCTGCAAGTCAAACAGGTTACATAAACATATACAAGATCTGTTACGTGTCCACAGCTTAGAGGAACAACTGTCCAACCATCACGTGAGTTCATCACCTGTTATATATATACATAAAGGCCCACATCCGGCCAGCAGCAGGATATACAAAACGTCAACAGCTATACATCGTGAAACAACGTCAAAACACCTCCAAGGACCTGAGAGTACATGGATGACTCTAGACTCTACTGCAAAACACCAAAACAACAGCATATCCATCTCTTGCCTTCTACTGCTCGTCTGGCTGCTCGGCCGCAACTCCGCGACCACCACCACGACTAGCTCGAACACCTGAAAACCCAGCGGGGTGAGACAATCGAACATTGTCCCAGCGAGAAACATAACTCCCCGCCGAAACTATAAAACCAGAAGGATAAAGCAACAACAGAAGATAAACAGTAAAACGTAGAATAATAACAGTCTATACCGCAAGGCCATTCGTACCATCAAGCTTACCAGGATGTATGGAAGATATATCATCAACTATCTCTTTATGGAACATAAGATTATAAGATCTTATTGCATAACATGAGGAACATATAAGTAATTGTAAGTACAACAAAGGTAACTACACAAGCAAGGCCTCAATCAATGTTCCGTATTTTGCCTTAATCAATAAATGCTATACGGCTGAATTACATATTTTTATGCCCTGAGGAAGTGAACCGTACCGTTCAAATCCAACCTTCAGCTGCGAAGCCCATAACCGGTGCCATACAAGATCAATGGAAGGGCCGGACTCCATGACCTCCCACCTCGTGGTCAGTACACGAGTATATCACAGGCAGGACCGCAGTCTCATGCGTAAGTGGCCTCAGCCACAGGGTCAGCTCCACAGGCTACCCTTCCTCTAGCCCGCCTCGGTACAAGTCACGACGCTAGTATATCTGAGCCACGGGCCAGTTCACCGTGCTCTGAGCCATGAACGCATTCATGATCTTCATATCACATATCCGGAGCCATGGGCCTGTTCACCATGCTCATCACATGTCCCGAGTCTACAATCGAAGTTGCACTCTTACCTCCTTACTTTAGGCTAGGAGAAACCTCGCATATTCAATAATATGCGCTCCGGGTTAACCCGTAGGAGAACCCGTTTCACCATCACCAGCTCCTGATGATGATGGATCTATGGCCAGGGCAACTACATGATATATTCCACTGTGATTAATTAATATCTTTTATATGGATTGCAAGATTCAACCAAGTTATATAACATGTAAACTATAATAGGAAATAAACAACATAGAAGTCAACATTATGCCTTTATCACATTATCCTGATCCATCACAAGGATCCTACAGTTCATGTTATCACTTGACCTCTTGCCAATCATCCAGATCCATCTCAAGGATCATCACATACCATGGGATCTCAATCCCTCATCACATAGTGCCACTGCCTCTCAAGGCTTACATCATCATCATGGGATAGCAATCCCCAGTACTTTAGTCATGTACATTATACAGATTATTTCAACATCCAGAGTAACAATCACAGCAAAGTTACTCAACATATACATATACCTCATAGCCCTTTTTAATTGTCTATGCATCACCTGCATGGTTAGTAACAACAATAAATAGAAATACCATGCTATTGACATAGGGTGATATTGATAATTATATGCTTTATCAACTGTGCCTCAACTTGTGATCATAAGCATAGGTTACATCATTAAGCAAGGCATTCTACATGCTTATCATTTCCTTATCATTATACATGATCATATGCACATGAAATGTTGTATTAGATTACATGAAGGTGATCTACTATCTCAAGCATATCAATAGCTTCCATAATAAACCAAACATGATAGAATCCAACATATTGGGTTTCAAACGAGGAACAAGACCCTCACTATTGCCCCCACTACCCTCACCATAAGTGGTATTGGACAGAGCTCCCTCTATCGTCCAACCATATCGGTCAACATGTGACGGCCAAGCATACTAGGTGACGCTCTGTCGGGTAGGGAACTCATTCTCGGAGGACGCCCGACACTACAAGGTAAAAACTAGGGAGAGGATATCGGGCAACACCATCAAACAAAGCATAACACCAAGGTGTAACTCAGCCTGACGTTCAACCAGCATAACCAGGCTCTATCTGTTATCACATAGGGCAACGACGAAGGTGTGACGCCCGTCACAGAACCAGACCCCAACGCCCCATCGACCAAGGTATAGCAGCACAAGGCAAACATCTAACCAAGGTGTATCGGGCAGGTCATCTTAGCATGGTGTGACGCCCGTCACACAAGGTAGGAACTAGGCATGTGACGCCCGACACAACACCCATCATGTGTCATTCAAGACTCAAGATCAAGTGGGGTATCGTCCATCACAGCTACCACCACCTATCGTCCAAAGCATCTAGGTTAATAGGGATATCGGGCAGCACCTCCCTAGGATTTTAACGACCAAGATACAGCTCGTCACTAACCTCAAGCACAAGGGCATCAAACCCTAAGGAGTCAAGAAGATGGCTCACCTCTCAACTTAAACGAGAGAGGGGTTTTTGCACATCTCTTAACATCCATCGAGCAACACAAGTGACAACCCTAATCGAGGTCCACAACTACCATCAAGCTCACCCTTCAAGTCAATGGTGAGAGGAGGGTGTTGCTTAAGCTACTAGAGCTCAAGCTCACTCCTCAAGACCTAGGAGAGAAGAGAGTGTTGCTCACCAAGAAACCCTAGGATATAGGTTCGGCCAACATGAAGACTACGCAAGAAAACAAAGTTAGCAACATATAAGAATATGAAAGGAGGTAGAATAGTTAGGGTTAGGAGTTATGCTACCCGCCTTAAGCAAGCTCCAAGCTCCAAGGAAGAAGAAAGCTCCAAGGCAGGATCGGCCACCAAGCTAGCTCCTCCAAGGGTGTCATCCACCAAGCTTGCAAGGGAGAAGGGTATCGTGCACCAAGGTAGAGGAGAAAACCAAGAGACTAAATTATCCCTAGCAAGAGGAAAAGAACACATATATAGAAGGGGATGGAGGAGAAAACAAGGTAGAACAAAGCAAGGTGTCTTCCTCCTAGGGACACTTGTCCTAGTGCACGAGCCACCACTCTAGAAAGCCCTAAACACATGTCCAAGGCCATTTCCACATGCAAGCATCAAGCACCAAGTGTCCACTAGAGGTGACACAAACGAGGTCAAAGCTTGGTCAGAGGCCATGGGCGACACACCATCAACACTATGGGCGACACACTTGGGTGACACACCCCATGGCCGACACACCCCATGGGCAACACACTCCCTTCTTGGCCGATACAAGGTGCAACCAAACCAAAGTAAGGCACCTCAAGGCCCAAAAAGCTCAACCAAGCCCAACAGAACTTCAAGCAATGAGCCCAAGCCTTCCTCTCTACACTAGAGGAAGCAAAGACAGAGAGAGAGGAACACCTCACAAGGTGGCAAACTTGCCCACAAACCCTAGACTTGGGTTATTTTCAAGTAGCACCTCCAATTCTCAACAAAGCTCAAACAAACCCTAATCACCACTAAAGGTGATTAGTAAGTACCAAAGCTTCAAGGTTAAGCAAAACAAACAGGGTAAACCCTAAATGAAGGTCAGGGTCCTTACAAGATAACCCCCTTTAAGGGATTTCGTCCCCAAAATCCGAAGAGAAAAGTGAGGGATACTTCCTCCTCATCTCTTCCTCAAGCTCCCACGTGGCTTCCTCAACGCCACGATGATGCCAAAGAAC
This sequence comes from Alisma plantago-aquatica, assembly GCA_963693085.1. Classification (NCBI taxonomy): domain Eukaryota; kingdom Viridiplantae; phylum Streptophyta; class Magnoliopsida; order Alismatales; family Alismataceae; genus Alisma; species Alisma plantago-aquatica. The sequence continues at coordinate 713,211,934 of OY856411.1, read as the reverse complement.
CTTCACAAGAACCATGTCCTTCCTTTTCAACTTCTTAACCCTTTTGTCAAGGATCGCCACGGGACCTTCCTCGTAGGTCACATCTTCATCAAGCTCAACTTCAACTGGATGTATCACTGTTCCCGAATCTGGATGGCTTTTCTTCAACAAACTGACATGGAACACTGGATGTAACCTGTGCAACTCTGGAGGCAACTCCAACTCGTAAGATACCTTGCCAACACGTGTTATAACTGGGTAAGCCACCATATACCTGGGTGCTAACTTACCCTTCCGACCAAACCTTAGCACACCTTTCCACGACGAGACTTTAAGATACACTTTGTCTCCTACCTGGAACTCCAAAGGTCATCGTCGATTGTCTGCGTAAGACTTCTTCCTGTCCTATGCCGCTTTTAACTGTTGCTGGATCACTCTGATCTTCTCTGTTGTCTGCTATACTAACTCAGGACCCAAAAGCTGATACGCCCCAGACTCATACCAACATAAGGGAGATCTGCACTTCCTGCCATACAAGGCCTCATAAGGAGCCATGTCAATGCTCCGTTGATAACTGTTGTTGTAGGCAAACTCTATCAAACTAAGATGTACATCCCAGTTGCCTAGAAACTGCAAAACACAAGCTCAAAGGAGATCTTCTAAAGTCTGAATAGGCCTTTCAGACTGTCCATCTGTCTGCGGGTGAAAGGCGGTATTGAACCTCAACTGTGTTCCCAACGCTTTGTGCAATTGTTCCCAAAAATGACTCGTGAACTGAGGACCTCTGTCAGAAACTATCGTTGCTGGCACACCATGCAAATGTACTATCTCATCCACATATACTCGAGCGAGCTTTTCTGCTGTATATGTTGTCTTTACTGGTAGGAAATGAGCAGACTTCGTCAATCTGTCCACTATCACCCAAATGGAATCATGATTCCTAGTTGTCCTGGGTAGACCAACTATGAAATCCATGGTTATATGATCCCATTTCCATTGTGGTATCAGTAAGGGTTGCAACGTACCTGCCGGTTTCTGATGTTCAGCCTTCACTTGCTGACACACTGCACATCTAGCCACGAACTCAGCCACATCTTTCTTCAAGCCGGGCCACCAATACAAATCCTTCAGACTATGATACATCTTGGTGACACCTGGATGCATTGCATACATCGATGTGTGTGCTTCCTCGAGCACTAACTTCCTCAGATCGTCAGCATCTGGAACCACCATCCTATCACAATAGCAAACTAGCCCATCCTCTGACTCATGGAACCCATCACGCTTTTTGCTACCGAACTCTGATATGATCAACTGTACCGCATCATCTGTTTGATGTGCATCTTTGATCTGCTGCCTCAGCGTAGGCTTGACTTGCATTTGTGCTAAAAGTCCAGCTAACGAAGAAACTTCCATATGTACATTCATTTGTCGCAAGGAAACAAACATATCCCGTCTATGGCATACCAGGGAACTCAACTGTGCCTTTTTTGAAGAAAGAGAAGAAGACTTTCGACTAAGCGCATCAGCTACTATGTTCGCTTTACCAGGATGATACTCAATGGTGCAATCGTAATCATTGATTAACTCCATCCATCGATGCTGTCGCATGTTCAACTCATGCTGCAAAAATATGTACTTCAGATTCTTATGATCCGTAAAGATCTGACACACCTCTCCGTACAGATAGTGTCTCCAAATCTTTAACGCATGAACCACTGATGCCAACTCCATGTCATGAGTAGGATAGTTCTCCTCATTTTTCTTGAGCTGTCGCGAAGCAAAAGAAACCACATGATCTTCCTGCATCAACACACAACCCAAACCCTTCTTGGAAGCATCGCAGAAAACAACATAGCCCTTTTCAGGCTCTGGCAGGATTAACACTGGGGCATTGGTTAACTTCTCCTTCAAACTCTGGAAAGCTTGCTGACATCGATCATCCCAAACAAAAGGTACATCTTTTCTGGTCAACTTCGTCATCGGTAACGCAATCGTACTGAAGTCCTTGATAAACCTCCGGTAGTATCCTGCTAAACCTAGGAAACTACGAACTTCAGTCAGTGTCTTCGGCTGTTCCCATTCTGCAACAGACTCCACCTTCTTCGGGTCCACTTTGACTCCTTCAGCAGATATCACATGACCTAAGAAAGTCACTTCTTCTAACCAGAACTCACACTTACTGAACTTGGCATACAACTGATGTTGGCGAAGAAGAGTCAAAGCTAGATGAAGATGTCGCTCGTGCTCTCGCCTGTCCCGACTATAGATCAAAATGTCATCTATAAAGACTACGACAAACTGATCTAAGAACGGACGGAACACTCTGTTCATCAGGTCCATGAAAGCATCAGGTGCATTGGTTAGCCCAAACGGCATAACCACGAACTCGAAGTGACCATACCTCGTTCTAAAAGCTGACTTTGGTATGTCATCCGCCTTAATTCTCAACTGATGATATTCGGACCGTAGATCGATCTTCGAAAACACTGTAGCACCACGCAACTGATCAAACATATCATCTATTCTTGGCAACGGGTACTTGTTCTTGATCGTGACCTTATTCAAATGCTGGTAGTCTATGCACAGCCTCATCGATCCATCCTTCTTCTTGACGAACAACACTGGAGCACCCCAAGGCGACTTACTCGGTCGGATGAAACCTTTCTCCAACAACTCTTGCAACTGCCTCTTCAGCTCTGCCATCTCTACTGGAGCCATCCTATACGGTGTCTGTGCAACTGGCTGTGTTCCTGGAACCAGATTGATCTCGAAATCAATCTCTCGGGGTGGAGGAACACCAGGAAACTCATCAGGAAACACATCGGAAAACTCTCAGACAACTGACACCTCCTCGAGACTAGGACTTTTTGCCTTGGTAGCCACAACGGTATCTACCACGTGAGCTAAGAACGCCTCACATCCTTGTCGTAGCAACTTCTCTGCCACCATAGCTGATACTAAACATGTCAGAAGAATCTTCCTATCTCCCTGGAAGATCCACGTCTCTACCCCATCGTCAAACACGATCTGCTTGGAACCACAGTCCAAAACAACCTTATACTTCTCTAAGGTATCCATTCCAAGGATAACATCGAAACCATGCATATCAAGTGGTATAAGATCCACTTGAATGATGTGTCCCGTGAAAGACAAGACACAAGATGGACACTCTTCTCGAAGCAACGAGGAACCATCAAGAGGGGTTTCTAACAACAAACTATCCTTCTTACATCAAACAGGTAACCGACAGTTTTCAAGCATACTATAGGCGAAAAAAGAGTGTGTAGCACCCGGGTCAACCAGAACAGATATAAAGCAAGGAGAAGACATATCAGAATGAAATAACTCCATCTGACATGTCACCACTTGTGGGTTGACTATCGCCTCCGGCTGACTCATGGCATAGAATTGAGTCGTTGCTTTCTGTCCACGTCCTCTGTTTCCTTGAGCAGACGATCCATCTTGCGACGCTTGACCGCGTCCTCGACCTCTGCTACCACTGGGCTGCTGTCTATCTGATCCTTGTTGATTCTGTCTCGACTGCTGCGTCACTTCAACATCTTTATTCGGGCAATGTGACTTGAGATGCCCAATCTGACCACAGAGATAGCATGCCCTATCTTCAAACCGTGGCCTAGAGGGTCCTGTTACTACCACTGAAGCTGTACTATGTACCTTAGACGCCGAAGAAACATAGCCTCTTCCCTTACTCAGAGACCACTGCGATAGTACACTGGAACCTCTCATCACAAAGGGTGTTGAAAACCTTGGCTTCTTGAAGCCACCAAACCTTTGTCCCTGGAACTGAGCAGGCCGCTTCTTAGACATGGATTCTCTTTTCTCCCTCACTGACCGTTCGATCCTCCGGACAGATTCCACAAACGTAGCAAACCGCTCTCTATTCTCCAATGCAGAAACATGTGTTGTCAACTGAGAACTCAGACCCTTCTCAAAACGTCAGATCCGTTCCTCATCTGTCGCTGCCATATGAGGACAAAACCTCAACAGATCCATGAACTTGTCCTCATACTCGGTGATGTTCATTGTTCCTTGTCGCAGGCGCTCGAACTGACTGATCTTCTCATCCAGATACGTTTTCGGAAAGTATCTGCTGACGAACTCGCGCCGGAAAACTTCCCAACCGATCACCTCACCAGGTCGCTTCTCCTCCTCGATGGTCCGCCAGTGACCAACACTACCCTTCAGAAGGTAGACAACGTGCTTTACTTTGTCTGCTTCGGGGATGTCGAGGATCTGGAAAGCCTTCTCAAGACTAGTCAGCCACAGATCTGCATCCGCTGGATCAGCCGTTCCAGCATAATCCGAAGCTCCGACTTGGCAAAGCCGCTCAAAGGTCTTCCCAATACCCGATGTTTCACCATGGGGAGCCTATGCTCTCGGCGGAGGCACTGGAAATCTTTCAACCATGAGATTCATCGTAGCCATCATCTGCCCCATAAGCTGTTGATAGGTAGGATGTTCAAGAATGGCTAGGTCAGGTTGGGGGACCTTAGGCACCCGATCTTCATGTGCCTGCCCAAAATCTCCATCAACTGATGCAGCATCGCTGTACTCGGGAGCATGTTCTTCATGGTTTCCAGACATCTTGACTTTTCTTCTGCTGAGGGCAGAAGACGATCATAAGAAAATCTGGATAACTCACAAGAACATACTCAACCTAGTCCTAAATACCTATAGACTCAACGAACCTACGGCTCTGATACCAAAACTTGTGGCAACACATCCCACTATCACACAGACAACGAGGTGTTACGCGAAAACGTGCGGAAATCACCATAACCACAGATTTTCAAAAACACGGGTTAATTAAAACCGATTGCGGAAAGCGGATAAACTGAGAAGCTATTTCATCTAAGTCCTCATCCTGCAAGTCAAACAGGTTACATAAACATATACAAGATCTGTTACATGTCCACAGCTTAGAGGAACAGCTGTCCAACCATCACGTGAGTTCCTCACCTATTATATATATACATAAAGACCCACATCCGGCCAGCAGCAGGATATACAAAACGTCAACAGCTATACATCGTGAAACAACGTCAAAACACCTCCAAGGACCTGAGAGTACAGGGATGACTCTAGACTCTACTGCAAAACAACAAAACAACATCATATATATCTCTTGCCTTTTACGGCTCGTCTGGATACTCGGCCGCAACTCTGCGACCATCACCACGACTAGCTCGAACACCTGAAAACCCAGCAGGGTGAGACAATCGAACATTGTCCCAGCGAGAAACATAACTCCCCGCAGAAACTATAAAACCAGAAGGATAAAGCAACAACAGAAGATAAATAGTAAAACGTAGAATAATAACAGTCTATACCGCAAGGCCATTCGTACCATCAAGCTTACCAGGCTGTATGGAAGATATATCATCAACGATCTCTTTATGGAACATAAGATTATAAGATCTTATTGCATAACATGAGGAACATATAAGTAACTGTAAGTACAACAAAGGTAACTGCACAAGCAAGGCCTCAATCAATGTTCTGTGTTTTGCCTTAATCAATAAATGTTATACGGCTGAATTACGTATTTTTATGCCCTGAGGAAGTGAACCGTACCGTTCAAATCCAACCTTTGGCTGCGAAGCCCATAACCGGTGCCATACAAGGTCAATGGAAGAGCCGGACTCCATGACCTCCCACCTCGTGGTCAGTACACGAGTATATCACAGGCAGGACCGCAGTCTCATGCCTAAGTGGCCTCAGCCACAGGGTCAGCTCCACAGGCTACCCTTCCTCTAGCCCGCCTCGGTACAGGTCACGGCGCTAGTATATCTGAGCCACGGGTCAGTTCACCGTGCTCCGAGCCATGAACGCATTCATGCTCTTCACATCACATATCCGGAGCCATGGGTCTGTTCACCATGCTCATCACATGTCCCGAGTCTACAACCGAAGTTGCACTCTTACCTCCTTACTTTAGGCTAGGAGAACCTCACATATTCAATAATATGCACTCCGGGTTAACCCGTAGGAGAACCCGTTTCACCATCACCAGCTCCTGACGATGATGGATCTATGGCTAGGGAAACTACATGATATATTCCACTATGATTAATTAATATCTTTTATATGGATTGCAAGATTCAACCAAGTTATATAACATGTAAACTATAATAGGAAATAAACAACATAGAAGTCAACATTATGCCTTTATCACATTATCCTGATCCATCACAAGGATCCTACAGTTCATGTTATCACTTGGCCTCTTGCCAATCATCCAGATCCATCTCAAGGATCATCACATACCATGGGATCTCAATCCCTCATCACATAGTGCCACTGCCTCTCAAGGCTTACATCATCATCATGGGATAGCAATCCCCAGTACTTTAGTCATGTACATTATACATATTATTTCAACATCCAGAGTAACAACCACAACAGAGTTACTCAACATATACATATACCTCATAGCCCTTTTTAATTGGCTATGCATCACCTACATGGTTAGTAACAACAATAAACAGAAAGACCATGCTATTGACATAGGGTGATATTGATAATTATATGCTTTATCAACCGTGCCTCAACTTTTGATCATAAGCATAAGTTACATCATTAAGCAAGGCATTCTACATGCTTATCATTTCCTTATCATTATACATGATCATATGCACATGAAATGTTGTATTAGATTACATGAAGGTGATCTACTATCTCAAGCATATCAATAGCTTCCATAATAAACCAAACATGATAGAATCCAACATATCGAGTTTCAAACGAGGAACAAGACCCTCACTATTGCCCCCACTACCCTCACCATAAGTGGTATTGGGCAGGGCTCCCTCTATCGTCCAACCATATCGATCAACATGTGACGGCCAAGCATACTAGGTGACGCTCTGTCGGGTAGGGAACTCATTCTAGGGGGACGCCTGACACTACAAGGTAAAAACTAGGGAGAGGATATCGGGCAACACCATCAAACAAAGCATAACGCCAAGGTGCAACTCAGTCTGACGTTCAACCAGCATAACCAGGCTCTATCTGTTATCACATAGGGCAACGACGAAGGTGTGACGCCCATCACAGAACCAGACCCCAACGCCCCATCGACCAAGGTATAGCAGCACAAGGCAAACATCTAACCAAGGTGTATCGGGCAGGTCATCTTATCATGGTGTGACGCCCGTCACACAAGGCAGGAACTAGGCATGTGACGCCCGACACAACACCCATCATGTGTCGTTCAAGACTCAAGATCAAGTGGGGTATCGTCCATCACATCTACCACCACCTATCGTCCAAAGCATCTAGGTCAAGAGGGCTATCGGGCAGCACCTCCCCAGGATTTTAACGACCAAGATACAACTCGTCACTAACCTCAAGCACAAGGGCATCAAACCCTAAGGAGTCAAGAAGATGGCTCACCTCTCAACTTAAATGAGAGAGGGTTTTTTGCACATCTCTTAACATCCATCAGGCAACACAAGGGACAACCCTAATCGAGGTCCACAACTACCATCAAGCTCACCCTTCAAGTCCATGGTGAGAGGAGGGTGTTGCTTAAGCTACTAGAGATCAAGCTCACTCCTCAAGACCTAGGAGAGAAGAGAGTGTTTCTCACCAAGAAACCCTAGGATACAGGTTCGGCCAACATGAAGACTACGCAAGAAAACAAAGCTAGCAACATATAAGAACATGAAAGGAGGTAGAATAGTTAGGGTTAGGAGTTATGCTACCCGCCTTAAGCAAGCTCCAAGCTCCAAGGAAGAAGAAAGCTCCAAGGCAGGATCGGCCACCAAGCTAGCTCCTCCAAGGGTGTCGTCCACCAAGCTTGCAAGGGAGAAGGGTATCGTGCACCAAGGTAGAGGAGAAAACTAAGAGACTAAAGGATCCCTAGCAAGAGGAAAAGAACACATATATAGAAGGGGATGGAGGAGAAAACAAGGTAGAACAAAGCAAGGTGTCTTCCTCCTAGGGACACTTGTCCTAGTACACGAGCCACCACTCTAGCAAGCCCTAAACACATGTCCAAGGCCATTGCCACATGCAAGCATCAAGCACCAAGTGTCCACTAGAGGTGACACAAACGAGGTCAAAGCTTGGTCAGAGGCCATGGGCGACACACCATCAACACTATGGGCGACACACTTGGGCGACACACTCCCTTCTTGGCCGATACAAGGTGCAACCAAACCAAAGCAAGGCACCTCAAGGCCCAAAAAGCTCAACCAAGCCCAACAGAACTTCAAGCAACGAGCCCAAGCCTTCCTCTCTACACTAGAGGAAGCAAAGAGAGAGAGAAACACCTCACAAGGTGGCAAACTTGCCCACAAACCCTAGACTTGGGTTATTTGCAAGTAGCACATCCAACTCTCAACAGAGCTCAAACAAACCCTAATCACCACTAAAGGTGATTAGTAAGCACCAAAGCATCAAGGTTAAACAACACAAACAGGGTAAACCCTAAACGAAGGTCAGGGTCCTTACAGTATGTGTGTATTTTTTCATACCAGTATGCTTTCCACCTTTTGTAACTGTATTTTTTCAGAACAACTTGCATACAATAGATTATATCTCTCTACATTGTGTTGATAAAATATATCTTACACTTATATTTGGTAAGCGTCTTACTATACTAATTGTTGTTGTTTAGATAAATTTGATAAGGCTAAATTCTCAGATCCGAATAGATATTGTCATGTGATTAAGTATATCATACGTATACATCCCACAATTATTATATTGTATTAATTCAATTATGTAACACGTTCTTAGCACGTGTTTTTTTGCTCATTTATATAGAAGGCCCCCATCAAAACACTAAAAAAAAAAGTTTTGGGTCTTTTGTAGAAAGCTGCTATTCGAGCTGCAACTTGTAGAGGCATGCAATAAGTAGCCCAGCTGCTCCTAGTCAATGCTTTTAATCAGAAGCTGCAGCGACCTTTTGTTGGCAATATGCAGCTTGGGACTTCAACGGTAGAGGACAGGAGTTGGCAGACCTGTAAGGGGCTTCTGGCTTGTTGGCCCTGCTGTCACTGCTTAGAGCCTCTCTAGGCTTCCACGTTGATGGTGCTGCGGGACGAAGTTGATGTTGCTGCTGCCGCAATGCTTTTGTTTAGTTATTAAGGGTGGGAATATAAATATAATCTGATGTGGTATATACTCGGGAATCCATGGTGCAAAATTGATGTTTGAGCAGCATGAAGTCCACGCAGATCAGGGGCCCAGCTAATGCGTGAAAGACTGGAGTTTGTGATATTTTGTGATATATATTTATGTAATAAAAGATCATATCTGCAATTTCTATTAAATTTTTCTTTTTGATTCATCAAAAAGTAGTATGGTAGATGCTCCCGAATCAGAAGACAGAGACCGACCGGTCGAACAGAGACGAAAGTCGGCCATAGTGATCAAAGGTACGCCGGGGATAACAGGCTGGTGACTCCCAAGAGCTTTTATCGACGGAGTCGTTTGGCACCTCGATGTCGACTCATCACATCCTGGGGCTCTAACACCCAAGGGTTTCACTGGTTTGAGGACTACTATTCTATGGGCAGAGTGAGCCTTAAGCCTTGAGTCCTTGAGGCGCGTTTGTGGCTACCTGGTGGAGATGTTTGCCTCAGGGCGCTCACCTTGAGGTGTACCCTTCGGTGCCTTGAGGCACATTTTTTTGGCACCATTGTCTATAAGGTTGAAAAGAAATGCTTACCTAAAAAAATTCACACCAACATTGGTGACAGATATCAGTATTAGAGTCCAGTAGTTGTCGACGAGGTTGAAAAGAGATGTGACTAAATATTCTCATCAAAATTGGTCAGAAATATGCTTATAGAGTCCAGTATTCGTTAACGAAGTAGTGCTAGAGTAGGAGATATCTAATTCCATATTTGGATGGGCATGTTCGCTTATATACATGGAGAAACATCTTGTGTCTAGCTCTTCCATATACAAGTAGATTAGAGGCTTGGTACTCCTGTCGGTTCATCAATGGCTGTACTGTCTTAATATATCACATAACCTGTACTTTTGTTGGTGCTTGATTGAGCTGCATGTTTTTGGACAGGTAACAATTCCAGAAGAGAGAAACAGGGACAGGAGGAGCGACCTGCTGATCATCCGTGATGGTAGAAATTCATTCAAAATAATAGACAAGGTCGTTTAGATTAGTCGTTTTGATATGTTTCATCCTCCGATCTTCTATCAATTAATATTCTAATATTAAGCTATCTGTCTTCATCGGCTCCAGAGCGAGAGGGACGATCCCACTACTGTTATAGAGCGAGAAGAGTGGGTGAAGTTGAGGCAGGACATGGAGAAGCACTTACGCAAGCTTCGGGACTTCAGCACGTCCAACTGGTTCTGATCTCATGTAACAAGTCAGTTTCACAGTGGAGATACTTGCCATCAGATGTGAGAATATTCCTGCTAAATAAATCACTGAAAACCAGAAAAGCTCTGAACTTGCCAACACTTCTATTTTTGAAGAAACGGATGCATGGATTTCAACTTTTCAAGTGCAAGGATTTGCGTCACTGACGTGTTCATTAGCGGTCGATATGCTGGCGTATACTTGTCAAATGGGATGTGGCTTAGTCTTTCATTCACATTTCGTTCCCAGATGGAAATCCCGCATGTTTAGAATATGTATTACAAATTATTTTCATTGCACGTGTACATAATGTCAAATTTTGGTAAGGCTTGCCCGAAACGATTTTCCAAGAATAGCTAACTTCGTTGTGGCAGACTGTAGCAGCTACACATGGGAAAAGTTCAAACACTTTTGTTATCTTTTTTCCCCTTGGCTATTTTCAATAAGAAAATATGTTTGAATACAAAGAGTTACCAGTTACTACTGAATTGATATACATTTTTTTTGATATTTTTTATTTATTGCGCGGAGGATCCAGCTCTATCACAACCGCGAAAGATAGCCTTTTAGTTGGTGGTAAATTTCTTTCCTCCGGGTGCTCAAACTAGGCATCGGATGTACAACATGTGGCTAATAGATTGATTAAGCTACTAGTTGAACTAACTGAAAGTACAATTGATAATAATATATAGCCGGTCTTTTAGGAATTTTGTTAGTTGAGCGGAGAGTGAAAAGATGACAATTTACACCCTCACTTTAGCTTCCAATTGCTAGTCCGGTGTTGGACACAAGAATGAAAACAAACAACGTTGTACATTCCAAACAAACTACGTGTATATTCCTCTCAAGGTAAAAAACAATGGGAAATCCTATATGGATTTTTATAAATATGTTTGTTTTTCATAATCAATTTGTGCCAGGATAGAAGAGGTTGTGCTATGAAGATCAAGAACCTAGGTCACACATACAAACCTCGCTAGTGGCTGAAAGCAAAATAGGATCAATCAAACAGATGTACATCTATCAAGTTTCAGAGGATGAAAATGTTTCTTTTTACAAAATTGAAACAAATCAGAAGGCCCATCCGACAAATCAAAACCCAAAACCATCACACGTAAGAAATTAAAAGTATAGGCTACATACAAACTCCATTATAGGATCTATCCACCTAAATCCTTTTAGATTAAGTTCCAACCTAGCGTTGCAAGCAACTATAGTGGTCTATTGTTTCCGTACCAGAAACTATGGAGTGTACATCTTCAAAGCTCTGGGTTATATATTTCAAAGTGAAATGGAAAAATAATGAGAGCAAATATTTGTAACTAGACAGATTATGGTTGACAAAATCTGAATACAGAAGACATAAAGCTGACCCCCTTTTGCCAACTCAACAGAAAAATGGCGTTGCAAAATCCTGGAATAAATGGAAGCATACACCATCAACCCACAAAATGACGATGGAACCTAACCACCACAACAACCGACGAAGCATAACAACCATAACATTAGCTTCCTATGCAAAATTATCGCTGAGCCTTCTACTGCAATCTATCAACCCTGCCAAATTAAAGCATGTTTCTGTTCCCCTAATCATAGATGTCAGATGAGACTAGTTTCTCTTTATACAAATCTCAGTATCTCATCAAGATTCAGAAGTTGAATGATGACCCCTCCAGAAAGCTAATTAAAACTATTTTAGTCTATGGGAGCAGTATTAGCTTGTCTGGTGAGATATGCCTCATAAATCTCCACAACAAGCCGTGGGTCCTTCTCCACCAGCTCCTTGTACGCATCCCTAGCTGTTCGGGAACCCATGTTCTCCATTATCGAGGACAGTGCTGCATCCAGCAACCTCTTACTTCACTTGTTGTTGGGATCTGCAGTGCTTAGGTAAAATAGAGGCTAAATGGGACAAATAAGTGGGTGTGTATGCTCTCTGTCAGTTGGCAGCTGATATGCTTTACTGTTTGAATCTTTATCTTATTACTTAGCTACATTGTTACTTGCTTGGATAAGCTACTCGCTAGCCACCGGCTATAGAGCATAAGAATCATAGTCTACGTGTCTGCTGTTGGGCCCGAATCTGGCATTGGTAAAGCAGCATGCTTCCGGCTAGATAAAGGTTCTGTTATATGGTTTGAAATACTAAGTGTCTGTCATTTTTGCCACCTATATTTACGTGCTTGGCCGGTTGGTTGTGTAAATTTATAAAAATTAATTCATCTTGAACTTACACGTGCTCCAATTGAACAAATTTGAAAATAATTCACCGATTCCATGTTCGTGACTCTATGTATTAGGTATCACACAGTACAAGTCAAAATGAGTTAAGTGGCCTTTAGTCAATGGGTTCTCTTTGAGGGGGTCCTATATAAATTATAGTAAGTGAAATGGGCACGGGTTCAAGAAACAGACACATGTCCAAAATGGGATTATTGTAAGTACTAATTACATGTGTCGTCAACGAATACATGCAGGAAGGACATCACATGTAATTTTTGCAACCGCACACTAATGGTCCGAGGAAGTCAGCTCAAGGTTAATCAAGTTATTCTGTTGTGACCGGTTGTATGTAAATTAATAAGAGCATTAATTATATATTAGTCGTCAACATGTTTACGCTCAAGAAGGGAAACACAAGCAATTCTGGCAATCATATATAGGTCAGTGGAAGTCAACTGATACTTAATCGAGTTGTTCATTTTTAGTGTCGTACTGACATAATTTCTATTTTATTTATATATTAGCCATCTATGGACAAATCATCAAAAAGAGGATCACATATATTTTTGATAATTACAGCCTACATCTTGGAAGGTGACAATTGACAATTGGTCGGGTTTTTAGCAAGTTGTATATAAATTAATGTAAATACTAATCAAAATATTAGTCGTCAACAGGGACCTACTGAATAAGATGGGAAAATATAAGTTTGGTGACTATACACTATTCCTTAGAGAAATCCTAAGTGGCAATTAATCGAGTTGTTTACTTTTAGCACAGTTTATGTAAATTATCAGGTGAACTTATAGACTATGCTATTAATAATAGTGTTTATGGTATGTCTGTATTTTTTCATACCAATCTGCATTTCATCTTTTGTAACTGTATTTTTTCAGAACAACTTGCATACAATAGATTATATCTCTACATTGTGTTGATCAAATATATCTTACACATATTTGGTAAGCGTCTTACTATACTAATTGTTGTTGTTTCGATAAATTTGATAAGGCTAAATTCTCAGATCCGAATAGATATTGTCATGTGATTAAGTATATCATACATATATATCTCACATATATTATATTGTATTAATTCAATTATGTAACACGCTCTTAGCACATGTTTTTTTGCTCATTTATATAGAAGGCCCCCATCAAAACACGAAAAAAAAACAGTTTTGGGTCTTTTGTAGAAAGTTGTTATTCGAGCTGCAACTTGTAGAGGCATGCAATAAGTAGCCCAGCTGCTCCGTGTTAATGACTTTAACAGAAGCTGCAGCGACCTTTTGTTGGCAATATGCAGCTTGGGACTTCAACAGTAGAGGAGAGGAGTTGGCAGACCTGTAAGGGGCTTCTGGCTTGTTGGCCCTGCTGTCACTGCTTAGAGCCTCTCTAGGCTTCCACGTTGATGGTGCTGCGGGACGACTTTGATGCTGCTGCTGCAATGTTTTTGTTTAGTTATTAGGGGTGGGAAAATAAATATAATCTCATGTGGTATATACTAGGGAATCCATGGTGCAAAATTGATGTTTGAGCAGCATGATGTCCACGCAGATCTGGGGCCCAACTAATGCGTGAAAGACTGGAGTTTGTGATATTTTGTGATATATATTTATGTAATAAAAGATCATATCTGCAATTTCTTTTAAATTTTTCTTTTTAATTCATCAAAGAGTAGTATGGCAGACGCTCCTGAATCAAAAGACAGAGACCGACTGGTCGAACAGAGACGAAAGTCGGCCATAGTGATTCGAGAGTCCCGTGTGCAACGGCTCTCCCTCAACGGATCAAAGGTACGTCGGGGATAAAAGGTTGATGACTCCCAAGAGCTCTTATCAACGGAGTCGTTTGGCACCTCGATGTCGACTCATCACATCCTGGGGCTCTAACACCCAAGGGTGTCACTGGTTTGAGGACTACTATTCTATGGGCAGAGTGACCCTTAAGCCTTGAGTCCTTGAGGCGCGTTTGCGGCTACCTGCTGGAGATGATTGCCTCAGGGCGCTCACCTTGAGGTGTACCCTCCGGTGCCTTGAGGCACATTTTTTTGGCACCATTGTCTATAATGTTGAAAAGAAATGCTTACTTAAAAAAATTCACACCAACATTGGTGACAGGTATCAGTATTAGAGTCCAGTAGTTGTCTACGAGGTTGAAAAGAGATGTGAGTAAATATTCTCATCAAAATTGGTCAGAAATATGCTTATAGAGTCAAGTATTTGTTAACGAAGTAGTGCTAGAGTTGGAGATAGCTAATCCCATATTTGGATGGGCATGTTCTCTTATATACATGGAGAAACATCTTGTGCCTAGCTCTTCCATATACAAGTAGATTAGAGGCTTGTTACTCCTGTCGGTTCATCAGTGGATGTGTTGTCTTAATATATCACATAACCTGTACTTTTGCTGGTGCTTGATTGAGCTGCATGTTTTTGAACAGGTAACAATTCCAGAAGGGAGAAACAGGGACAGGAGGAGCGACCTGCTGATCATTCGTGATGGTGGAAATTCATTCAAAATAATATACAAGGTCGTTTAGATTAGTCGTTATGATATGTTTCAACCTCCGATATTCTATCAATTAATATTCTAATATTAAGCTATCTATCTTCATCGGCTCCAGAGCGAGAGGGACGATCCCACTACTGTTATAGAGCGAGAAGAGTGGGTGAAGTTGAGGCAGGACATGAAGAAGCACTTACACAAGCTTCGGGACTTCAGCACGTCCAACTGGTTCTGATCTCATTTAACAAGTCAGTTTCACAGTGGAAATACTTGCCATCAGATGTGAGAATATTCCTACTGAATAAATCACTGAAAACCATAAAAGCTCTGAACTTGCCAGCACTTCTACACTGTGTTCGGGTACTAACTTTTGAAGGTCCGGGATTTTATGCGTGAATAATGTAGACGATGTAGTTCAGCTCCTCCGTCAATGCGTACTCAGCTGTAGTAGGTAGGTGCCGAATGAATGGGAGGAAACAACGAGCAGAAGCCATGCAGCATTTTCAAATTCGGTCAATATCAGCGTGATTCTGAATTACATTTTTTATTATTGAATTGGACGGTTACATGTATTTATGAAGTCCGTGTGTATTAATCGAATGCAATAACCATAATACAGAAATGCCGCATTCAAGAATCTTCTAGCCAAACTAGGCCCTATTTTCGAAGAAACGGATGCATGGATTTCAACTTTTCAAGTGCAATGATTTGCGTCACTGACGTGTTCGTTAGCTGCCGATATGCTGGCGTATACTTGTCAAATGGGATGTGGCTTAGTCTTTCATTCCCATTTCGTTCCCAGATGGAAATCCCGCATGTTTAGAATATGTATTACAAATGACTGTCATTGCACGTGTACATAATGTCAAATTTTGGTAAGGCTTGCCCGAAACGATTTTCCAAGAATGGCTAACATCATTGTGGCCGACTGCAGCAGCTACACATGGGAAAAGTGCAAACACTTTCGTTATCATTTTTCCCCTTGGCTATTTTCAATAAAAAAATATATTTGAATACAAAAAGTTACTAGTGAATTAATATACAATTTTTTGATATTTTTTATTTATTGGGCGGAGGATCCAGCTGTCACAACCGCGAAAGATAGCCTTTTAGTTGGTGGTATATTTCTTTCCTCCGGGTGCTCAAACTAGGTATCGAATGTACAGCATGTGGCTAATAGACTGATTAAGCTACTAGTTGAACTGATTGAAAGTACAATTGAAAATAATCTATAGCCGGTCTTTTAGGAATTTTGTTAGTTTTGCGGAGAGTGAAAAGATGACATTTACACCCTCACTTTAGCTTCCAATTGCTAGTCCGGTGTTGGACACAACAATGAAAACAAACAACGTTGTACATTCCAAACAAACTACGTGTATATTCCTCTCAAGGTAAAAAACAATGGGAAATCCTGTATGGATTTTTATAAATCTGTTTGTTTTTTCATAATGAATTTGTGCTAGGATAGAACAGGTTGTGCTACGAAGATCAAGAACCTAGGTCACACATACAGACCTCGCTACTGGCTGAAAGCAAAATAGGATCAATCAAACAGATGTACATCTATCAAGTTTCAGAGAGGAAGAAAATGTTTATTTTTACAAAATTGTAACAAATCAGAAGGCCCGTCCGCAAATCAAAACCCAAAACCATCACACATAACAAATTAAAAGTATATGCTACATACAAACGCCATAATAGGATCTATCCACCTAAATCCTTTTAGATTAAGTTGCAACCTAGCGTTGCAAGCAACTATAGTGGTCTATTGTTTCCGTACCGGAAATTATGGAGTGTACATCTTCAAAGCTCTGGGTTATATACTTCAAAGTGAAATGGAAAAATAATGAGAGGAAATATTTGTAACTAGACAGATTATGGTTGACAAAATCTGAATGCAGAAGGCATAAAGCTGACCCCCTTTTGCCAACTCAACAGAAAAATGGCGTTGCAAAATCCTGGAGTAAAGGGAAGCATACACCATCAACCCACAAAATGACGATGCAACCTAACCACCACAACAACTGACGTAGCCTAACAACCATAACATTAGCTTCCTATGCAAAATTATCACTGAGCCTTCAACTGCAATCTATCAACCCTGCCAAATTAAAGCATGTTTCTGTTCCCCTAATCATAGATGTCAGATAAGACTAGTTTCTCTTTGTACAAATCTCAGTATCTCATCAAGATTCAGAAGCTGAATGATGACCCCTCCAGGAAGCTAATCAAAATTATTTTAGTCCTTGGGATCAGTATTAGCTTGTCTGGTGAGATATGCCTCATAATTCTCCACAACAAGTCGTGGGTCCTTCTCCACCAGCTACTTGTACTCATCTCTAGTTGTTAGGGAACCCATGTTCTCCATTATCGAGGACAGTGTTGCATCCAGCAAGCTCTTACCTCATTTGTTGTTGGGATCTGCTGTGCATAGGTAAAATAGAGGCTAAATGGGACGAATAAGTGGGTGTGTATGCTCTCTGTCAGTTGGTAGCTGATATGCTTTACTGTTTGAATCTTTATCTTATTACTTAGTTACATTATTACTTGCTTGGATAAGCTACTCGCTAGCCACCGGTTTTAGAGAGAAAGAATCATAGTCTACGTGTTTGTTGTTGGGCCCGAATCTGGCATTGGTAAGGCAGCATGCTTCCGGCTAGATAAAGGTTCTGTTATATGGTTTGAAATACTAAGTGTCTGTCATTTTTGCCACCTATATTTACATGCTTGTCCGGTTGGTTGGATAAATTGTAAAAATTAATTCATCTTGGACTTACATGTGTGCTCCAATTGAACAAATTTGAAAATAATTCACCGATTCCATGTTCGTGACTCTATGCATTAGGTGTCACACAGTACAAGTCAAAATGAGTTAAGTGACCGTTAGTCAACGGGTTCTCTTTGAGGGGGTCCTATATAAATTATAGTAAGTGAAATGGGCACGGGTTCAAGAAACAGACACATGTCCAAAAAGGGATCATTGTAAGTACTAATTACATGTGTCGTCAACGAATACATGCAGGAAGGACATCACATGTCATTTTCACAATCACACACTAGTGGTCAGAGGAAGTCAGCTCAAGGCTAATCAAGTTATTTTTTTGTGACCAGTTGTATGTAAATTAATAAGAGCATTAATTATATACTAGTCGTCAACATGTTTATGCTCAAGAAGGGAAACACAAGCAATTCTGGCAATCATATATAGGTCAGTGGAAGTCAACTGATACTTAATCAAGTTGTTCATTTTTAGTGTCAGACTTACATTATTTCTATTTTATTTATATATTAGCCATCTATGGACAAATCCTCAAGAAGAGGATCACATATATTTTTGATAATTACAACCTACATGTAACATGTTGGAAGGTGACAATTGACAATTGGTCAGGTTTTTAGCAAGTTGTATATAAATTAATGTAAATACTAATCAAATATTAGTCGTCAACAGGGACCTACTGAATAAAATGGGCAAATATAAGTTTCGTGACTATACACTATTCCTTAGAGAAAGCCTAAGTGGCAATTAATCGAGTTGTTTACTTTTAGCACAGTTTATGTAAATTATCAGGTGAACTTATATACTATGCTATTAATAATAGTGTTTATGATATGTGTGTATTTTTTCATACCAGTCTGCTTTCCATCTTTTGTAACTGTATTTTTTCAGAACAAATTGCATACAATAGATTATATCTCTACATTGTGTTGATCAAATATATCTTACACTAATATTTGGCATGCGTTTACTATATTAATTATTGTTGTTTAGATAAATTTGATAAGGCTAAATTCTCAGATCCGAGTAGATATTGTTATGTGATTAAGTATATCATACATATATATCTCACAATTATTATATTGTATTAATTCAATTATGTAACACGTGCTTAGCACGTGTTTTTTTGCTCATTTATATAGAAGGCCCCCATCAAAACACAAAAAAAAAACAGTTTTGGGTCTTTTGTAGGAAGCTGTTATTCGAGCTGCAACTTGTGGAGGCATGCAATAAGTATCCCAGCTGCTCTGTGTCAATGCTTTTTACAGAAGCTGCAGCGACCTTTTGTTGGCAATATGCAGCTTGGGACTTCAACGGTAGAGGAGAGGAGTTGGCAGACCTGTAAGGGACTTCTGGCTTGTTGGCCCTGCTGTCACTGCTTAGAGCCTCTCTAGGCTTCCACGTTGATGGTGCTGTGGGACGACGTTGATGATGTTGCTGCCGCAATGCTTTTGTTTAGTTATTAGGGGTGGGAAAATAAATATAATCTCATGTGGTATATACTAGGGAATCCATGGTGCAAAATTGATGTTTGAGCAGAATGAAGTCCAAGCAGATCAGGGGCCCAGCTAATGCGTGAAAGACTGGAGTTTGTGATATTTTCTGATATATATTTATGTAATAAAAGATCATATCTGCAATTTCTTTTAAATTTTTCTTTTTGATTTATCAAAGAGTAGTATGGCAGACGCTCCTGAATCAGAAGACAGAGACCGACTGGTCGAACAGAGATGAAAGTCGGCCATAGTGATCCGAGAGTCCGGTGTGGAAGGACTCTCCTTCAACGGATCAAAGGTACGTCTGGGATAACAGGCTGATGACTCCCAAGAGCTCTTATCGACGGAGTCGTTTGGCACCTCGATGTCGACTCATCACATCCTGGGGCTCTAACACCCAAGGGTGTCACTGGTTTGAGGACTACTATTCTATGGGCAGAGTGAGCCTTAAGCCTTGAGTCCTTGAGGCGCGTTTGTGGCTACCTGATGGAGATGTTTGCCTCAGGGCGCTCACCTTGAGGTGTACCCTCCAGCGCCTTGAGGCACATTTTTTGGCACCATTGTCTATAAGGTTGAAAAGAAATGCTTACTTAAAAAAATTCACACCAACATTGGTGACAGGTATCAGTATTAGAGTCCAGTAGTTGTCTACGAGGTTGAAAAGAGATGTGAGTAAATATTCTCATCAAAATTGGTCAGAAATATGCTTATAGAGTCAAGTATTTGTTAACGAAGTAGTGCTAGAGTTGGAGATAGCTAATCCCATATTTGGATGGGCATGTTCTCTTATATACATGGAGAAACATCTTGTGTCTAGCTCTTCCATATACAAGTAGATTAGAGGCTTGTTACTCCTGTCGGTTCATCAATGGATGTATTGTCTTAATATATCACATAACCTGTACTTTTGTTGGTGCTTGATTGAGCTGCATGTTTTTGGACAGGTAACAATTCCAGAAGGGAGAAACAGGGACAGGAGGATCAACCTGCTGATCATCCGTGATGGTGGAAATTCATTCAAAATAATAGACAAGGTCGTTTAGATTAGTCGTTTTGATATGTTTCCTCCTCCGATCTTCTATCAATTAATATTCTAATATTAAGCTATCTATCTTATCGGCTCCAGAGCGAGAGGAACGATCCCACTACTGTTATAGAGCGAGAAGAGTGGATGAAGTCGAGGCAGGACATGGAGAAGCACTTACGCAAGCTTCAGGACTTCAGCACGTCCAACTAGTTCTGATCTCATTTAACAAGTCAGTTTCACAGTGGAAATACTTGTCATCAGATGTGAGAATATTCCTGCTGAATAAATCACTGAAAACCAGAAAAGCTCTGAACTTGCCAGCACTTCTATTTTCGAAGAAACGGATGCATGGATTTCAACTTTTCAAGTGCAAGGATTTGCGTCACTGACGTGTTCTTTAGTTGCCGATATGCTGGCGTAGACTTGTCAAATGGGATGTGGCTTAGTCTTTCATTCACATTTCGTTCCCAGATGGAAATCCCGCATGTTTAGAATATGTATTACAAATGACTGTCATTGCTCGTGTACATAATGTCAAATTTTGGTAAGGTTTGCCCGAAACGATTTTCCAAGAATAGCTAACTTCGTTGTGGCGGACTGTAGCAGCTACACATCACACATGGGAAAAGTGCAAACACTTTCGTTATCTTTTTTCCCCTTGGCTATTTTCAATAAGAAAATCTGTTTGAATATAAAGAGTTACCAGTTTTTTTTTTTTTGAGAGGTAAAGAGTTACCAGTTACTAGTGAATTGATATACAATTTTTTTTATTTTTTTATTTATTGGACGGAGGATCCAGCTGTCACAACCGTGAAAGATAGCCTTTTAGTTGGTGGTATATTTCTTTCCTCCGGGTGCTCAAACTAGGTATCGAATGTACAACATGTGGCTAATAGACTGATTAAGCTACTAGTTGAACTAATTGAAAGTACAATTGAAAATAATATATAGCCGGTCTTTTAGGGATTTTGTTGGTTAAGTGGAGAGTGAAAAGTTGACAATTTACACCCACACTTTAGCTTCCAATTGCTAGTCCGGTGTTGGACACAACAATGAAAACAAACAACGTTGTACATTCCAAACAAACTATGTGTATATTCCTCTCAAGGTAAAAAACAATGGGAAATCCTATATGGATTTTTATAAATCTGTTTGTTTTTCATAATCAATTTGTGCCAGGATAGAAGAGGTTGTGTTACGAAGATCAAGAACCTAGGTCACACATACAGACCTCGCTAGTGGCTGAAAGCAAATATGATCAATCAAACAGATGTACATCTATCAAGTTTCAGAGAGGACGAAAATGTTTATTTTTACAAAATTGAAACAAATCAGAAGGGCCATCCGCAAATCAAAACCCAAAACCATCACACGTAATAAATTAAAAGTATAGGCTACATACAAACGCCATTATAGGATCTATCCACCTAAATCCTTTTAGATTAAGGGCTGGTTTGGTTGGGTGTTATTGCAGTTCCTTACATTCAAAAGACTACTTTTCAGCTTTGTTTTTCATTTGGTTAGGTGTGGTGGCTTCTAATTCGTTGATTTGTAGTTACATCTGTCTACACTTTTCGCTGGAAAATCAATGAATCCGTACCGCGCCTCTTTCGGGTATCTAGTTTTGACGGTACTGTCTATCGGTATCACCTTCTGTTTCCGGTACAAACCACTTGGTATCACCAGATGATACCTACTGCGGCAAGTTACTCGAAACAAGATTGCCGGTTCCTGTGTGAATTAGTTTGCGTACCAAATGAGCGGGAGCATAAACATAAAGTTCATCACGCATCCTACCAAATAGAAACGGTGTTCTTTGAAATATAAGATTACACATGATCTGCTCTTAAAAGCATCAAACTGCATCGGAGAACATCGTACCAAACAGGGCCTAAGTTGCAACCTAGCGTTGCAAGCAACTATAGTGGTCTATTGTTTCCGTACCGGAAACTATGGAGTGTACATCTTCAAAGCTCTGGGTTATATACTTCAAAGTGAAATGGAAAAATAATGAGAGCAAATATTTGTAACTAGACAGATTATGGTTGACAAAATATGAATACAGAAGACATAAAGCTGACCCCCTTTTGCCAACTCAACAGAAAAATGGCGTTGCAAAATCCTGGAGTAAATGGAAGCATACACCATCAACCCACAAAATGACGATGGAACCTAACCACCACACCAACCGACGAAGCATAACAACCATAACATTTTTTTGAATAGAGGTTGTCTTACTGAGATTTGAAATAATAGACTATAGATGGTTGAATACTGCAGTTGTGTATTATGTCCAATGAAAATAAGCATCGTAAAGGGCATCATATTCTTTGATGGACGACAATCAATTGTAACCAGTTGTCACTGCTATATTGAATAACCTTGAAATCTGTCCATCACCGAGGTGCTTTTGGCAGTGCCACACTCTAATCAAGATGAATCAGGGGCCGACCAAGTATGCACCACAAGTTCTAGAATCTAAGTGGCGAGGATGCCAGTCCAATTGCTAGTATATATAAGATAAGGAAGTCTGCCATAACGACCATAACATTAGTTTCCTATGCAAAATTATCGCTGAGCCTTCTATTGCAATCTATCAACCCTGCCACATTAAAGCATGTTTCTGTTCCCCTAATCATAAATGTCAGATAAGACTAGTTTCTCTTTGTACAAATCTCAGTATCTCATCAAGATTCAGAAGCTGAATGATGACCCCTCCAGGAAGCTAATCAAAACTATTTTAGTCCTTGGGAGCAGTATTAGCTTGTCTGGTGAGATATGCTTCATAAATCTCCACAACAAGTCGTGGGTCCTTCTCCACCAGCTCCTTGTACTCATCCCTAGCTGTTAGGGAACCCATGTTCTCCATTATCGAGGATAGTGCTGCATCCAGCAAGCTCTTAGCATTGTGCCGGTGGGCAAAAGCAAAGCTGCTGACTGCATTGTCAGTGTTCACTTTGGACGTCATGAATCGCTCGCAGAAGCCCTTTAGGTGCTTCACATGGTACTTTTCAGCCAGCACCAACAGGTCACACGCCATCTGTTCGTCAAGAAGGACATCAGCTGTGTACAGGTAATGCACAAATGCACGGAGCACATCATAAGAGACATCTGTGATCTTGATTGTGCCACTCCGGCTCTCCTCCATTTCGTTGTCCAGCATGGCCCTGAAGACAGGTGATCTGCTCATCTATTGAAAGGCAGACCCAAAAAAGATCACAACGCAGCATTTATAATTAAGTTCCTCGAGTGAAGATTTGCAAGACAATGGTGCCAAGTTGGCAACTAGTAACAATTTAGAAGTTAATAAATAAAATACTATCAGAAACTGATGAAGACTATGAAGTGCCAGTGAAAAATTATCTGTTCAAGAGTAATACTGAAGATTTAGAAACAGGAGCAAACGAAGAACCTTAGCAATAATGCCAATCAAGATTTGTGAGAAATCGTATCTTTGTAGAAAATTTCTGAACAGTGACGTGAAATGTCAAATGTCAAACAGGGTGTTATAACCTAATATAGCATGGGTCAGGACAAGATTCCTTCGATAGAAAACCTGAAATCTGACACTACAGATTTTCCGTCTCACGATTAGACCAGCTATGTATCCCTCCTTTTTTTCAAACAGTTACCTAGCCCGGGGCACCTCTCTCTGCAACCGTTTTTCTCCATTAAGATGCCTCCAAACATGCTATTGGGACAGCCTTGCTAGGAGAGGCGACTACTGGCCGACCCATTTTGTGGGGCTCGGCGGCACCCAACACCTCACACATTGTTTTGCTTGTACCTGACCAACACCTATACCCATGAATACTCTTGGCTCCGTGTCCAATCCTTCCTATCCTATGAATTCCAATTCTATCTGCAACATGTAAGCTAAATGGCATTACTAATTGTGAAGAGTGGTAGCTCTAAACTTCAAGTTCCCTTCCACAGCCACAGGCCCACTCCAAGGCTTCCTACTCTGCATGTCTCACCATCCTTGTGCATATTTTCTACTATTCCCTAGTCATTTACCCCATGTCCTGCCCTTTCATATTCTTCCTCGGCTTCTATTCTTATCAGCATTTTCTTCTTTAACCTCTTCCATACTTGTCCTACACCCTTTTATTACCTACAATTATAGAGCCAATACTCACCCATTTTCTGGAGCAAAAAAAAGGACCAAAAGAGTGCATAACCTGATACCAGAACCCATCTAGTTCAACTTTTACTAGAGCAAAGGTTAACACAGCTAAAACCGTTGACCCATTTTATTCACCTTTTATTGGAGCAAGGGTTAACATAGCTAAAACCCTTGAAATCAATAGCCCAGCACCCTTCCTGTTATCAGCCGGAATTAGTTATGTTGCAGCTTACATACTGATCTATGACTGTGGTCCCAGAATTTATTCAAGGTCTATTTGTCTCATTCAGAAATATGATTGTTGTTACATATTTATTTAGTAGTAAAATGAATATTGTTACAAAAAGGACGTTGTTTTACATGCCTCTTTATCCATGGGTTGACTGTTTAAGTAGTCCTCACCTCGCTTGCTACCTTTTACAAGTTACGGAACACAGTTGAAACTCAAAAAATAGAGCCCACAGAGGATTCAACGAAATTCTTCATTGGAGCTGTTGATGAGACCCCCGGGAAGATCATGTCTAGAATCGAAGTGTGGGCATCATATGATAGGAGGTGCTTACCAATCGGTACTCAAATTTATCAGGTTTATGAATTGTCAAAGATTACACCACAAGACAAATGTTGCATTGATCAACTTTATCCTACTGTTACCCTGCTGCAACTGCAATTAACATTTTCATTATTATTTTAAAATCAAACCTTTCTATCTCTATCCCCTCTCCTCTACTTCAGTGCCCTCATTGTCCGCAGCTTCCAGCCATCTTGTTCGACTCCACCCGCCTCCTCATTCCACCGCCTATCCTCCCTATTAGAGAGTCTTAGTATTTAGTTAACTAAGCTATTGGGTCTATTTGTAATATGGGCCCAAGTGTGTCTTGGCCCATTAGGGTTTTGTCTAATTCAGTATGCTCCCCCATTCTCCTATATATAGAAAATGTGTATGTCCGTCTAATATATATATATATATATATATATATATATATATATATATACACACACACACACACACACACAAGAATATTTCCCCAACTCTACATAGTTTCAGAACAAAGATTGTAAACCATAGTCGTTAAGTAAGAAGGAGAAAGAAGAGAGTCTTAGCCAGTGGGCGGGTGGCCGTCCCTTCTTCCTCGTTAAGTAAGAAGGAGAAAGAAGAGAGTCTTAGCCAGTGGGCGGGTGGCCGTCCCTTCTTCCTTGATGTGCTGCCCGCATGCCTCTTGATGCTAATTTTCTCTGTCCCTCCTGCCCTTAAACCTGTTCTCATACTGGTAATTTTTTTCTACGGCCCATCCTCCATAAACATCAAGCTTTTTTTATTACTTATCAAAACCTATGTGCTGCTTGACTTGCTCAGTAACATCAAGCTTTTTTATTACTTATCAAAACCTATGTGGTGCTTGACTTGCTCAGTGAAACTACAATTTGTCATTCTCCATTGCTCAGCTTAGTCTGGTTAAGTTGGTCATTGAGATGGACATCGATGAATTTTCTGGAAGTCCATCAAGGACAAGCTGATCCTCCCATTCCTAGATCAGGACATCAAGTAATTTGACGTGGGTCTCCCTCAGTGTGACGCCACTAACGACAAAAGTTACCCTTTTGTCGCTCTCTTTTGATTAATATTTGGACGCTCCTTTTTGCTCAATCAATTTTCTTGGTCGCCTCATGTCTCTTTCTTCCATTTGAAGACAGCGGCTGGATCTAGTAGCCCCTCTTTGCAATCCATAAAGTGTTGTCTTCAGGACATTGGATGCACCAGATCCAAAGATCGGTTGCAGGTGCCACCAGATGAATCTTACAAATTCCGCACTAAAACCATTAAGGCTCCTATGGATGTCAAACCTTCCAACAAAGACAATATTAATTGAGCATGCTCTTCACTTTCCTTTAGTCAAAACTGTGATGCTATTATCGTTGGTTCATATGGTTTAAGTTTTTTTATTATTGAAATGTGGCTAATGTTCGACGGATGTCATTTTTCTGATAAGGAGGCTTATGGAGAAGTATAGGGAAAGAAAAAGAGATCTTCACATGGTTTTAATCGATTTGGAAAAGGCTTATGATCGAGTACACAGAGAAGTGTTGTGGATGGTTTTGAGGAAAAAGGGTGTGCCAATCCAATACATGACTTGATTAAAGACATGTATGGTAGCTCTACTGCAAGTGTGAAGACTCCTGAAGGAGAGACACTAACTTTTCCCATCACAGTTGGGGTACACCAAGGATCAACACTCAGCCCATATCTGTTCGTTCTTGTTATGGATGAGTTGACAAAGAATGTTCAGGATGATGTTCCTTGGTGTATGTTATTTGCTGATGATATTGTATTGATTGACGAAACGAAAGATGGCTTGAATGATAAAGTTGAACTTTGGAGAAAGGCATTGGAATCAAATGGATTGATGACTAGTAGGAGCAAAACTGAGTTTATGCATTGCAATTTCAGCCAATCTCGCAGTGCGAATGGTGGAGCCAAGTTGGACGGAGTAGATATATCAAAATGTGATAAATTTTGTTACTTGGGCTCTATCATTCAAACAGATAGGATTGTCCAAAATGACGTTTGTCATAGGATCACTGCAGGATGGTTGAAATGGAGGAGTGCAACTAGAGTATTATGTGATCGGAAGATCCCTCTTAGACTAAAAAGCAAGTTTTATAAAACTGCTATACGATCAGCCATGCTCTATGGGAGTGAATGTTGGGCGGTGAAGAAATAAGGACTCAATAAGATGAACGTGGTTGAAATGTATATGTTGAGATGGATGTGTGGGAAGACAAGAAAAGATCGCTTGAGAAATGACTATATCAGGAATAAAGTGGGGGTGGTGAGCATTAAAGACAAGTTGCGGGAGGGCCAACTCAGATGGTATGGACGTGCAACGCAGACCGACTAATGCGCCTATACGAAGCGATACTATTGAGGCAAGCACAATTAATAGAAGAAGAGGAAGGCCTAAATTAACATGGGAAGAGCTTATAAAGAGATATTTCAAATCTCTACATCTCAACCAGAATATGACCCATGATAGAGCTGAATGGGAAAGAAGGATCCATGTAGCCGACCCCAACATAGTTGGGATTGAGGCTTAGTTGATGATGATGCTAATGATGATGATGAAATGTGGCTAATGTTCTACCAAATCCTCCATGCCGAAGATGCTGATGATGATGATGAAATGTAGCTAATGTTCTACCAAATCCTCCATGCCGAAAACATTGAAATCCTTAGGAATTCTATTTTTCCCTATAGAAATCATCGTATACCTTTTCTTCATGGTCTTTCGCCCCCCCAATGAGGGGAAGCCTCTTGATTTCCACCCGCTGTGGGGCAACATGACCGTCTGACTAGGAGACTGCGCATCCCCAGATCCCAGCAATGTTACGACCAATTTTTCTAAGGAGTTCCCTTATTGTTATAATAGTTTAGAATGTCAATTTCAACGCCGTTTCCAATGGTTTCGAACAAAAATTTCGATCAAAATTTCAATAATTCCGCTCATGTTAACACAAGATTTTGACTTGAATTCGACAATTTTGACAACCAAATAAAGGATTAACAATTAAGTCATGAAATTTTACTAGGATATTCTACATACACATATACACCTAATTACACAATAATATAACGTGTTGGCATAGGGTGTGTGGACTCCTACATGCGAGTGAAAAGATACAAAACTATTTCGATTAAGATTTTGATTATGCAATGAACACACAAACGTTCTTACGCATTGACATGTTTTACCTTATATTTTGCATTCAATCTAGTAGTACATAACAATTATCATTTTTTCAGATTTTAAAAAATAATGACACTACATACCAAAAAATCGACAGTTGGGAGGTAGAATTTGATGTCTGGTAGCCACCAAAATTAAAATGTTGGTCAAAATTTTGCAATTTCGACCGAAATTTTAAACCATGATTGTTGTTCACCCCGACACTATGTTGCTCTTTGTGTTTGGCTTGAGGGAGAGACTAGAGGAGAGATGATTTGAAGAAAGGAAAATTATTTCTTTCACTATTTATGAGGATCTTCCTTTTTCTCTATATGTGCTCTATATGTTTTTTTGGATCTTCATGTTGCTTTATATGTATTTGTGGATCTTCACTACTATTATATGCTTGTCTTGGAGAGCTCGGATTTGGAGCTTCATTTTTTGCTACTATGCATCTTAAAGTTTATTTCTTACATGTTGATTTACACAAGGGGTTGTTCATTCCAAATATGTCGTCTCTTCTTCCCGGCTTGTCTACATCTTGTGCACGTCAACTACTTTGCTTGCGTTCCAACACTCTCTGCCTTGTCCGTGCCTTGTTCACGTAAACTACTTTACATGTGTTACAACACTCTCTGGCTTATCCATGCCATGTACATGTCGACTACTTTGCTTGTGTTCCAACACAATCTAGCTTGTTCATGCTTTGCCACACACGTTGACTACTTACTTTGTGGACGAACACTCGCTAAGGTTTTCTTGATTTGTACAATGTGTGTACCCCGTATATTTATAGAAAGAACGATTACATATAGGTCCATATAGAAGGGAAATAACAAGTGAATATAAAGAGCTAAATAAAACACTATTTAACACTCCCCCTCAAGTTGGAGCATAGATATCAATCATGCCCAACTTGTCCATAAGAGAGCTGAAATGTTTCTTGGCCAGCAGCTTTGTGAAGATATCAGCAACTTGATCCTATGAGTGAGTAAAAGGAGTGCAAAAACTTGTGACCTCGCACTCTCTAAACCCCCTTTGGGATGGCATCAAGGCACTTATTCACTGTGAGAGAACCAACACGACACCCACCACCCTCAAGCTAGGGAATGCAGCTAACAACAACACCTCTTGCTTAAAACATATTTTGCGGTCCTCGACACAAGCATGTAGACAATAGACATCATTTTATACTTGGGTCTTATTTGTAGGACCCAGTAACTGCAAAACCAACTAGCACTATTCAACATAACAACTATACATGTACATGTAAATAAACCACCCAAAAAATACATATATGTTTTCTTATGACTAGGAACCCCTCCATAGGTTGGCCACTTTGGGTGACCCGCCCTGGCAGGGTAAACTCGGAAGACCCGCCCAGCCTGCAAGGGTGGACCCAACACAAGTAGCATCTTTGGCCAGCCGACGCTACAGGCAATTCATTTTCCGAGGAGGCTTTTCCAAGTGTTAAACATAGGACCCTTCGCAGGGAGAAGCCGAACCACACCACTTCACTGACAAAGAAATATCAGAACTCTGACATGGTTTCAAGGGAGGGTATGTGAGGCAAAGACCGGAAGAGGATGTGGTGGAAGAAGAGGACGCTGGGTCAAGGGGGGAGCAGGTAGAAACAAGGTGTGGTGAAGGGAGGTTGGGAAGGATACCATGATAGCTACGAGTGACACCATATACATACATACATATATATATATATATATATACACACACACACACACACACATATATAGAGTCAGGCTAGTGTACACTCGAGTGTACCAGAGGCACCGTACACCTCAGTCATTTTTAAAGATGCGGTATCTTTTTGAAAAATCTAAACCGTTGATCTTCTTAAATATCATAAGAACATACTATATAACAAATTTCAGCTCATTTGGACACTTATAGGTTGTGCATCTAAAAGAGGCAAAAATCATGCATTTCAAATTAGTTTTGTGCGCCGATTTTGTTGTCCTTGGATGAGTGACTTACACTCATCCAAATGAGCTCAAATTTTGTATGTGGTCTATTATTATTGTAACCATGAAGATCAATGGATTACATTTTGGAAAAACATGGTCTAGATAGGCAAACACCATTGGGGTGTACAGCGTGATCTGTACACTTGAGTGTATTCTAGAGAGAGAGAGTCAGGCTAGAATACACTCGAGTGTATTCAGAGCAGAATACATTGAAGTAGTTTTTCATGATGCAATATTTTTTTCAAAAATCTAATCTGTTGATCTTCTTAAACATCTTGTGAATAGCTCATACGCAAAATTTGAGCACATTTGGACGTTTATAGGTCATGTTATAAAGACTGCAAAAATTATGCATTTCAAATTAGTTTCGCGCGTCGATTATGTTTCCTTTGGATGAGTGACTTACATTCATCCAAATGGATTCAAAATTTGTATGTAGCCTAATTATAGTATGACGGTGAAGATCAATGGCTTACATTTTGCAAAAAATAGTCTTGATATGCAAACACACTTGAGTGTATTCGTGCGATCTGTACACTCGAGTGTATTCTAGCCTGACTATATATATATATATATATAGTCATTTGGCCCTGAAGGGGCTTATAACTTGCCCTGCTTGCATGGCTTCTTCTCCGCCCCGTCTCCCACTGTGAGGGTGGCTTTCGGAACGAGCTCCATCACGCTGGGAAACAGGACCTCTCCCTCGTCGACAGTCCACGACGAAGGCGCCATGCATGTCATCCATGCCCCTCAGACCGTGCGGACTTGCATCACCCTTGCGTCGACTGTTTCTCGTTTCAGTTCGGATTTATATGCAATCGTCTATTTCTTTGTTCGTGAGTCAACAAGTACAACCTGGAGCTCACTGATGGAACTGCATCTCCAACACTGTTTACAAAAAGAACGTTTTGGAGTCTGTACAAAATTTATGATTGAGCTACAACATTGTTGGTAAATTCGTGCAGCCTTGCTGCAAGAGCCTCAAGTTCAGTGCACAATTGCACTTTGCTGTTGCTCGTCAAACTTCAACAATTGGCTTCTTCTCCTTGAACTGCCTCCATGTATGTGAACCTGTACTCAGCAATGTGATGTCCTAGACGTGTGATTTCGCACAGTCGCTGATTAATAAGGGTGATCTGATGGTCGAAAGAAGATGATGAATTATATTAGAAGCTATCAAAATGAAATGTTCATTCCAAGCTATAGGGATAAATTATGCTTAGAGCTTCCTCATCGGAAGAGAGAAACAAATTCATGGCGAATGGTGTAGTGACTTATCAATATTCTTCAGAAAAGGATGGAATAAACGGAAATCTATGCACATCCATGTTCGTATAATGATTATAGTGGAAGGGACCTAACAAGGTAGCAAATAAGCAGCACGCATGTTCGCAAGTACGTAAATTGGACGTCCCAATGTTGTCCTTGTTTTTGCTGTTCGATCGTAAAGATCCTTTCCATGAGGAAATTAGATTACTTCTGGTTCATGATACATATAAATTGATCTTACTACGTAGGGCACCTCTATACATCTATAAAAACTCTAAAACGAGCCCCTCCAAATGTTAATCTTCTTATTCCATTTAAACATTGTCTGATTCCTCGAATCCAACATGAATGTGTTAAGACTCTTGACTAGGAAGCATCTAGAGTTGTAAAATGATAGGTCTACTATTATGTTGCTTGGCCTTCTGTCCATGGTATGCAGCCACTGTAATATCATGACACCTACTGACATGGATGCCCAATGCAAGAGGTACACACTAGTGAGCTTCATGGGTGATTTCCGACAAGTGCTAATGCACAGTCCAGTGAGGACCTACTTACATAAATGACCAAGTTCAGTTCTGCTCTCCAGGTTATGCTTATTGGCGCACTGAGAACGATATTAACAATTGCAAATAAATAGAAGAGTTCAAATCATGAAATAGATGAATCAGAGAGGAGTAAGTTTCGGTTTCCTATTAGGAGCCACTAAAAATAGTTGGAAGCAAATTTTCTTATGCGAAATTGTATGATGGAAGTTGTGGTCGGAAGCAAGTTCCTTATAAGCTGGAAATTGTATCATTGTACATTTTTCATTTTCACAGCTATCGTAACATTTAGACGGGAGCATTTACATGTGCCATTGTTCGTTCTTATGATACGGTAATATCAGTAGTGTTTGCAAGGAAAACAGATGATCCGAGTTCATTTACTTTATAATCACAATAGTAATGTGTATCAGACATAGGACAATACGAAAATGGCATGACTCAGAATTATTTAATTGCCGCAGTCGTTATTGTTGCGCGGTTTAATGGCCTCCCTACTTGAACAATGACTCGAATATTCTGCTATACGTTGAATCAGAAGGATCGTAGTTATATAGTCAGATGTGAATTTAGATTATATAAGAACAAGATATACTAAGATCAATTATCAGGCAGCCTTTTCCCATAACTTATGACGAGAAGCATATTAAGGTGACTATGAGGACACCTAGCCAGCAGCGAAACTTTTTATTGTTGTGCTGAACTTCGTTCCTCCATTTAAATTTAAATTTCGTTGTTCTCAGAAAATTCGATGATGCAGGTGCAACGAAATTAACAATATAATAGTTCAGTCAATGAGAACAAGCAATGCGTAGTCATGAATTTTTTAAATGTCCCAGCGGTCCCCTGATACTTATGTTTGCAGCGACGTGCCAGCAGTATGCAGTCCGCACAGTCTGCAAATGTCACGGTCCGCAGTAGATCATTACCCTATATATATATATATATATACACACATGTGTGTGTGTGTGTCTGTGTGTGATGCGTGTGTAGAGAGAGAAAGTCAAGCGAGAATACACTCGAGTGTAAGATCACACCGTACACTCAGTGGTGTTTGTGTATCAAGGCCTTTTTTTAGAAACCCAAATCATTTGTTTTCATTGTTATAACAAATTGAGTGTAAGATCCCAACGTACACTCAAGTGGTGTTCGCGTATCAAGACCTTTTTTCAAAAATCCAAATAATTTATATTCATTGTTACAACAAATAAAGACTACATGTGAGATTTAAGCTCATTTGGATGCTTGTAAGTCACTCAACTAAGAACAACAAAATTGGCATAACTAATTTCAAGTGCATCACTTTTGTTATATTTAGATGCAAACAAGGACAACAAAATCTAAATATAACAAAAGTGATGCACTTTTGTTCAAACAAGTTCAAATTTTATATTTAGAAGATCACTTTTGTTCAAACAAGTTCAAATTTTATATATAGTCTAAACATATGATAGTTTTAGAAGATCAATGGTTTTGATTTTCAAAAGAAGTGTCGCATGATGGGAACCAACTTTATAGTGTATTCTAGCATGACTCTCTTTCTCTCCTCTGTCTCTCTCTCTATATGTGTGTGTGAGTGTGTGTGTGTAGAGAGAAGGAAAGTCAGGCTAGAATATACTCTAGCATATAGACCGTGCACTACACTCAAGTGTTGTCTGCATATCAATACATGTTTTTCGAAAATACAAACTGTGGGTCTTCATTACCATGGTAAATATAGGCATACACAAAATTTGAGTTTATTTGGATGTTTGTAAGGAACTCAACTAAATACAAAAAAATTGACACACATGAAGTTTTCAAGTGCATTATTTTTGTTGACTTTAGATGTATGTCTAAAGGAGCTCAAATATTGCATGTAGGCTATTTGTATATAGTTTAAGAAAATCAACGGTTTGAATTTTCAAAATAATGTTATGAAGTATAAAACAAACTGGGTGTGTTATGTGTGTCTCCGTTGCACTGAAATCTATTCTAGCATCTCTCTCTCTCTATATATATATATAGAGAGAGAGTCAGGCTAGAATACACTCGAGTGTACATATCATGTCGTACACCACAATGGTTTGCCTATCTAGACCATGTTTTTCCAAAATCTAATCCATTGATCTTCATGGTTACAATAATAATAGGTCACATACACAAAATTTGAACTCATTTGGATGAGTGTAAGTCACTCATCCAAGGACAACAAAATCGACGCACAAAACTAATTTGAAATACATGATTTTTGCCTCCTTTAGATGCGGGACCTATAAGTGTCCAAATGAGCTAAAATTTATTATATAGTATGTTCTTATGATAATTAAGAAGATCAACGGTTTAGATTTTTCAAAAAATTATTGCATCTTCAAAAATGACTGAGGTGTACGGTGCCTCCAGTACAAGGAATGAGGTTTCGGCGAAATCACCGAAATTTCGCCCCAAAATACCGATTTCGGTAGCATCTGGTGCCGAAACATGTGACTATACCGATTTCAATCGAAACTGGCAACAAGATTGCATTTATCGAAATTTCGATAAAAATTTCGACGGTTTCGATGAATTTCGCCAATTTCGAGGTTTTTTGTACACAAATTGAAAATTTTCGATGGAAATTTCGATGGAAGTTTTGATAATTGCAATCCTTTATGTTATTGTTGTTTTTTGAATAGGACTAAAGGGGGATTGGGGTTATTTCACCATTTATTACTCATGCATAGCATATACCTATAATATATCATAATTACATTGCATTCCCTAATATTTGCTACTCAAATTATCAAACACTAATACGATGCATGCTTTATGCTATATTTTATTTTCTTCAATGCGGACGACATGTATCCTAGTGGTGGTTTATTAGACAATGAGGGTCCTAGGAAGCCAAATACACCAATAAATAATGATTTTACTTGGAAAGATTGCATTAATGTTCTTAGGGCCAATGAAATGGTTGACTGTCGAGTCAATATCAACAACAAACTATCAACCCAAGTAAAATGTGTGGGGGATGCCCTACATATCGAATATGTGATGTTATAGCACAAATAAGTACATGCATGTATATAGATCATAACTGCAAAATTACATAACTTAATTCCTACATTTTGTCATCGAAATCCTTCATCGAAATCCTCAATAAACAGGACAGTTCCCTTACCTCCCACATGAAGGACCCCTCCCAAACCTACCCCCACATAAAATTTTATTGCATAAAACGATGCATTTAGGTGTAGAGATCACACTTGTAAAATTTAATAAATTAATTCGTTCATTTTGGCGTCGAAACGGGCACAGTTGCATTTATCAAAAATTTTGTCGAAATTTCCATAAATTTCGGTTTCCATGCTGTCGAAATCGGATACCTTATTCCTTGCTCCGGTACACTTGAGTGCACACTAGCCTAACTATATATATATATATATATATATATATACATACATATGTATACATATACATACATATGTATATATATATATACATACATATGTATATATATACATACATATGTATATTTGTATATATATATGTATATATATACATATGTATGTATGTATATATATACACACATATATGTATATATATACATATGTATGTATATATATATATATACATATGTATGTATGTATATATATATATATATATATACATATGTGTATATATATACATATGTATGTATATATATATACATATGTGTGTGTGTGTGTGTATATATATATATATATAGAGAGAGAGAGAGAGAGTCAGGCTAGAATACACTCGAGTGTACGGATCGCACGAATACACTCAAGTGTGTTTGCATATCAAGACTATTTTTTTGCAAAATGTAAACCGTTGATCTTCGTTGTCATACTATAACTAGGCTACATACAAATTTTTAGCCCATTTGGATGAGTGTAAGTCACTCATCCAAGGGCAACAAAATCGACGCACAAAACTAATTTGAAATGTATAATTTTTACAGTCTTCATAACATGAGCTATACATATCCAAATGGGCTCAAATTTTATATATGAGTTGTTCACAAGATGTTTAAGAAGATCAACGGATTAGATTTTCAAAAAAATATTGCATCATGAAAAACTACTTGAGTGTATTCCGCTCCGGATACACTCGAGTGTATTCTAGCCTGACTCTATATATATATATATATATATATATATATATATATATATATATATATATATATATATATTAAACACACACATACATCTTGCGCATATATACATACATATTGCACACATAGATACATAGATATATTACATCCACATATAAGGGAGCAAGGTGTGGTGAAGGGAGGAGAATGGGAAGGAATCCATGATAGCTAGGGGCGACACCATAGCCACAGATTAGGTATTTGGGATACATTTGTTCGGGCAAAAAAATTAGAATTCAAGAATTATAATGAAAAGTCATTAAAAATCGGTCAATGTACAATCAAGAATTTGAGAAAAGTTGGAGAATAAATCGGAGGATAATGCATATATGATATATGTGTGTGCATATATATATGTATAATATATGTGTGTGTGCGAGTGTGTGTGTGCACGCACGTGTGTGTGTGTGATATTTATTTATGTACATATGTATATATGTGTTTATGTGTATAATATGTGTGAATATATAAATATATAGTGTAGTGTAGTGTAGTGTAGTGTAGTGTAGTGTGTGTGAGCATATATGCAATTTTGCACAAATACTTAAACACAAACACAAAAATATCTTACACATATATGCATACAAATTGCACACACATCTTAACCGTGAGACTCCATTGAGTGAAATTCTTCCCATTAAGCTTGTGGTTGGTGAGACTTGATCTCAGACCAGAAGGAACAGTTAAAGAGTGGGAATGTTGTTTCTTTCTTCTCTATCATGATGGAGATCTAGAACTAGGAGACACGACATGTAGAAGTCATACACCTCGTGTTCTAGATTTGCACAACGTATATGGGACTTAGCACGCATGTACGTCAGAAGTAGTGAAAGTTGCAACTAATTAGGCACATAGTATATAATTGTTATACCCACTGTGTTCGATAAGTTACACATCGTGTTAAAATGGAGCACGTCACGTTGACCAGAAGACGAGGGAGATCGAGATCATGAAGCACACATCATGTGTGGAACAAAAATGTTGTGTTTGGAGCGAGCATGTTGTGTAATTGATGTACATGTCGTATGTATTAGGAATGAGGATCTCTGCCTTAGTGAAACTACGTGTCATGTAAATACGGTACACATCCTATAATTTCTTGTTGGTTGGGCTATGCTCTGCTTTCGAGCCCAAAACACAATGTGTGAATGTGTTACACACCGTATAACACGCCATCTAGGTGTTTTTGTCTACAATATCTTGCCAAAACATCGAGCAAGCAAGATCTGACCTTCCCACTTTCTCGAAGAACAAATCTGGCGATGAGGACAGACCTTGGGAAGGAGGACCAAGAGAACTAGAAGGCAAAATAAGAGAACACTATGGAAGATATGAACGGAGTATCCTTCCCTATATGGTCGTCAATGTTGATGTGGCTCTCAGTGAATTAAAAATCGGCCCAGGCGGCCAAGACCCCCAGCCGCCTAAATTAGCCCCTAATCGCCCGCTTAATCTTTTTGAACAAAATCGCCCGCTTTTTGCCCGCCTCACCCGCTTTTTCCCGCTTTTGTTTAAAAATCCTAATGTAAGCATGTAATATTAATTAATTACATAGTCCAAGTAGTGTTGACTATAATATATGAAACTTGTATACATTAAATGTTCTATGATATAGCTAGTCCTAATTTAGAATACATACTTTGTGTGTAAGCTGTAATAATTGGGTACTGCTGTAATGCATCTAGGTAAATATCACATTGCTCTATTATACTTTAATGCATGATTAGTTTTACGGATTTCCTTGCTGCTTTCAGTGATTAATGATTGGTACTATTGGTTAGTATTACTTTAGTGATTACTTTAATTCAATAATTCATAGTTTGTTATTTACAATTACTGATCTGCTTGCTGATTTTAGTGATTAGAGATACTGATTAGTAGTAAAGTATTGATGAATACTTAGTTAATTACTGATTTTCTGATTAGATATGTATAAAAGTTCCTTAGAAATATACTTTTTATATACACATACATGCAATTTTATATAAAAATATATAAAATTTAAGCACCCACTTTTTCAAAAATCGCCCGCTTAATCGCCCGCCTACCGCTTAATCGGTTACAGGGTGTTGTCCGCACGCCTCCCGCTTCCCGCTTTCTAATACATTGGTGGCTCGATAGGATGAAGATGACTTCCACAGTGAATGAGATGAAGACGGTTTTCGGAGTTAGTGGGGAAGATTTCCACCGTGGAGATAATGGAGACCATCACAAGAGTTGATCGAGATGATATCCACCATGGAAATGGCTAAGACAGTTGCCGAAGTTGGTGGAGATGACAACAGTCGCAAGAAACTACCATGGAAAATGGTTGGTGTCGACGGTGAAGACAACTACAATAATTAGAAGACTATGGCTTGACTTCTTCCAAGATTAGGGTTAATGATCGCTCTACTATGTAACCATACTGAAGATGTGAATATTGAAGGAAGAGCAACTTGTGTTGCATTATGAATAGGGCACGCCTATT
Organism: Alisma plantago-aquatica; assembly: GCA_963693085.1. Lineage (NCBI taxonomy): Eukaryota > Viridiplantae > Streptophyta > Magnoliopsida > Alismatales > Alismataceae > Alisma > Alisma plantago-aquatica. Next base: position 713,173,305 of record OY856411.1, on the reverse strand, counting down.
CATAGACTTGAGCAGCGGCAAACAACCCAATTACACAATATGGGACTAATCCCATATATACAGAGAATAAGAATAGGAAAAGAAGGAATAAATAATAATAAATAACATATACTTATTATTCTAACACTAATATGTCTCAACTCAACTTAAGAAAATCCATTAGTCCATCATCAAACTGTATACTTCTAAGGCTGTACATCGTCTAAACCCGGACCGGACCGGCTTGGACCGGACCGAGACCCGATTAACAAAAAATTCATGGACCGAGGACCGGACCAAGTAAGAACCGGTTCGGTCTAAGACCGGACCGGAAAAATGAAGGACCGGACTGGGACCGGACCAAGACTGGACCGGATAACCATCATTCATATACTCTTGATTATAAAATATAAATAATTATGTTATAATTGTTAAATAACTAATAATCCATTTGAGTTTGTTAACACAAACCAAGTCACACAATTAAATTCTTACAATTTGAGAGAGTAAACTATCATAAGAATATTAGGAACATTACTAATACAACGAGAGTCATTAATAATGTACAATACAACCCACAATCCTTCATAAATATTGGATTTCATTAATATGTATAAGACATTTTTTATGTTATCTGGTCCAATCAGTCCAGACCAGTTTCTATCGGTTTTAGACCGGACCGGACCGAGGACCGGATTTAAGATAAATTGCAGACCGAGGACCAGACCGAAAGTCAAGTCAGTCTAAGACCGGACCGGACCGACGGTCCGGTCCGGTTCATCGGTCTGGACCGAGAAATGTACAACCCTATATACTTCACTATTTGATGCACGCCATACACATGACTTTGATTATCATCCCATCCTCCTATAATATTCTCCACTATGGTGCATATCAAATGTTGTCCAAATAAAGGGGAAATTCATGGCTAGGCATCTATGTTGGAGCACACACAATGCAAACACTCAGTCCACACACAAACAACATTTTGTATCCCACAAGTCTTGAGTATCGTGTCTTAGCTAAATCAACCGTCGATATCTTATAGATTTAGACTTTTCAAACTGAACTCAGTCAACCTCTCATTCAACCTCTACCTTGCGATGCAACCTACAAAATTGTCAACCAAATTTTCCATGCACAATAAAACAGATTGAAATATCTTGAATTTGTAGAAATATCGAGCATATTGAAATAGACTCACTTTGTACACATATCAAGCATATTGAAATAGACTCTCACTTTGTACACATTGAACATATTGAACTAGACTCTCACTTTATAAGAGGATATGTTTATAGAGGAAAATTTATGGATTGATTTTTTTTCTTGCAAGGACCAATAAGCTGACATCATAACAAAATGCACTTCACACCTCAGGAAAAGCTTCATTACACCCTGTAAGAAGAAATGAAGGAGGAAGAAGATGGGAACACCAATCACATGTCGGCTGCTAGGTGCAGCAAACGTGGGTAGGTCTTGAGCCTACACACTTGTATTTATATATTAGGGTAAATACATGAGGTACAAAGGGAGAAAAAGCATAAAAAACAACATTCAATAAATAAAATAGGTCAGCCGCCGGTTTGCCGTCCCGCCACTGTGCCGGTGTCGATACCATCAACTTGTGTCGATGGTATCGACGGAGTATTCTCTTGCACCTGAACCAATCTCGATACTATCGACCTGTGTGTCGATAGTATCGACCGAGATGCAGCTGGCTTCAACATGAACCTGAACAGATCTCGATACTATCGACAGAGTGTCGATAGTATCGACCGAGATGCAGGTTGCTTCACACTCCCCCTCAAGCTGGAGAGTACACATCGTGGATGCCCAGCTTGCCACAGAGTTTCTGAAAAATTGCTGAACCCAAGGGCTTTGTCAGAATATCTGCTAGTTGATCTTCAGACCTAACATATGAAGTCACAATAGTGCCGTCTTTTATTTGATCACGAATAAAATGGCAATCAACTTCTATGTGTTTTGTACGCTCATGAAAGATAGGATTCCTGGCGATGTGCATGGCAGATTGATTGTCACACTTGAGCTCCATAGAAGGTAGAAGAGAAATTTGTAATTCATATAAAACAGATTTGACCCATTTTAATTCACAGAATGCATGGGCCATAGCACGATACTCAGCTTCAGTGCTAGATCTAGCAACCACATGTTGCTTTTTACTTTTCCATGTGATAAGATAATCACCTAGAAGGGTACAATAGCCTGATGTAGATCTCCTATCAGTATGATCACCAGCCCAGTCAGCATCTGAATATCCTGTGAGAGACAGAGTAGATGGAGGTGCCTTTGGTCTAGAATATGTGATACCTTTACCGGGAGCACTTTTTAGATACCTCAGAATTCTGCAAACTGCTATCCAGTGTGATTGTCGCGGAGAATGCATATATTGGCTGACGACGCCCACAGCAAATGAAATATCCGGTCGGGTGACAGTTAGATATATCAACTTACCCAATATTCTCCTATAATATTCTGGATCTGGATACTCAACATCATCAACCACCTCTTTGATGTGATAATCCATTGGAGTATTTACCGGTTTAGATTCAGCCATGCCTGTCTCCTGTAACAAATCAAGCACATACTTTCTCTGAGATAAATTGACACCTGCATGAGATCTAAGCACTTCAATGCCTAGAAAGTATCTCAGTTTGCCCAGATACTTTGTATGGAAATGTTTTTGCAAACCCTCTTTGACACGAGATATTCCCATGGTGTCACTACCAGTAATCACTATGTCATCAACGTATACCAGAAGAATAATGGATCCACGGGAAGAGCTGGAGTAAAATAAGGAATGATCAGTCTTGGAGCAAGAAAAACCCATCTGAAGAATAACTTCACTGAACTTGTCAAACCAAGCTCTAGGTGACTGTTTCAGCCCATAAATAGCCTTTTTTAATTTGCATACTTTCTGACACTCCCCCTGAGCAACAAACCCAGGAGGTTGCTCCATATATACTTCTTCCTGTAGATCACCATGGAGAAATGCATTCTTTACATCCAGCTGAAATAATGGCCAATCAAAGGTAGTAGCAAGAGAAATAATGATCCGCACAGAATTCAGGCGAGCAACAGGAGAAAATGTTTCAAAGAAGTCAACACCATAGGTTTGGGTGTAGCCCTTTGCAACCAATCGGGCTTTCAACCTTTCAACTGATCCATCCGGATTGTGTTTAATAGTGAAAACCCATCTACAGCCTACTACTTTCTTTCCTGCAGGAAGATCAACCAGATCCCAAGTACCATTATTCAAGAGGGCTGACATTTCAAGTTGCATTGCCTGTGTCCAGCCACTGTTCTTCATTGCATCAAAATGGTTTCTTGGTATAGACACAGAATCAATCCCAATAGCGAATGCACGGGCCTGCTTAGACAGATGAGACAGGCAACATACATTGGTAATAGGGTGTTTAATAGTACATGACCTAGTACCTTTCCGAACAGCAATAGGAAGGTTGAGATCAGATGTCTCTATAGGATGCTCTTGAGTAGAAGGCGATGATGAGGGCTCAGGGATTGGTGCCGCTACTTCTTCTGGATCCTGCCTGCCTCGCCTATGATATACATGTGCGTAATGCTCAATGGTAGGTCTATCTCCTGCTTGTTCATCCGGAATAGAAGTAAAATCCGGAATGAGAGGTGGCACTCCCTCACTCTGCACTGATGGTGGCAGTCTCTCACTTTGTATTTTTGGTGGCTCTCCCTCTCTCAACTACTCCCCCTTGCTAATAGCATTGGAGAAATATGGAGTGGTCTCATGGAAAGTGACGTCCCTAGACACAAACATGCGGCGAAGACTAGGACAGTAACACTTGTATCCTTTGCTCGTAGTAGAGTAACCTAGGAACAGTGTTTTAATGGACCTAGGAGACAGTTTGTCGATCTTAGGGTCAAAGTTATGGACAAAGGAAGTGCAACCAAACACTCTAAGAGGAATAGGATAGGGAGAGTCCTTGGGACGCAAAACAGAAAAGGGAGTCTGTCCTTGAAGAACAGATGAAGGTTGTCTATTGATCAAGAAACAAGCAGTTAAAAGAGCTTCAGACCAAAACTTCTTGGGCACATTAGATTGAAACATAATAGATCGAGCAATATCAAGAAGATGGCGATTCTTCCTCTCTGCCACCCCATTTTGCTGAGGGGTGTGAGGACAAGAAGTGCGGTGAATCATACCAACCGAGCTACAAAAATCAGACATAGCCTTTTGAACATACTCCAAGGCATTATCAGACTGAAGAATTTTTATATTGCAATCAAACTGGACTTTAATTTCAGTATGAAAATGTTTCACAATAGACAACACAGACTCTCTACTTTTAAGAAGGTAGATCCATGTCATGCGTGAGAAATCATCAACAAAAGATATAAAATAACGAAAACCATTATAACTTTGGTCTTTTACAGGACCCCACACATCAGTATGCACTAACTCAAAGGGACAAGAAGCCCGCTTATTGACCCGACTGGGATAGGATAACCTATGGTGCTTTCCCAGTTGACATGACTGACACTCTAAGGAGGATAATTGGGATAACTCTGGTTCCAACTTCCGCAGGTTCTCCAAAGAAGGATGTCCATATCTGCAATGCCATAGTAAGGGGGAACCACTCAACAGGATGGATGGAGCAGGAGTAGGCATTTGGCGAGGTAGACTGTCACCGTTGAAAAGGTAGAGATCACCCTTCCTAGGCCCCCCACCAATCGTCTTCATACTCTTGAGATCCTGTAACATAAAACAAGAAGGTCCAAATATTACCCAACATTTTAAAGTGTCAATCAGTTTTGCAACCGAAAGAAGATTAAAAGGAAATTCAGGCACAAAGTGAACTGATTTAAGATCAATCTTGGGTGTTAGGGAGACAGATCCACTAGCTAAAACTCTTTTCACTGAACCATCTGCCAATGTAACAGATTGGTGAGGAATTGATGAGTCAATAGTGTGGAGCAATCTCCTCATACCAGTCATATGCTGTGAGGCGCCAGAGTCAACCACCCAAGATGAGGATGAGCCAGATGCTATGAAAGATGTAGCCTGATTACCAGCTGTAGATGCCAAATTTGCCGATGAAGAAGATGATGATGAACCCATACTCATATGTTGTGTCGCCTGAATGAACCGATCATATTCTTCTTGAGTGAGAGTGATGTCGGTGCCAGAAGATGTACCAACAGCTGTAGAGGATGAGGATCCTGTAGTGGTGGCACAATGTGCTGCCCCCACAGGTGGTGCAGCAGGTCTTCCATGTTTCTTCCAACACCTCTCCACTGTATGTCTTGGTTTATCACAAAAGGTACATTTCGGACGTGTCCCACGCCCTCTACCCATACCAGGGCATCCTCCTCGTACTGCAGCGGCAGTGGCAACAGAAGCATGAGATTCTCCAGAAGGTATATCAGGCACAAAGGAAGCAGACTCAAACAGTGATTGTTGAATTCTTGAATAAGCCTCCACAAGACTAGGTAGTTTATCAGTAGCCAAGATAACACTCCGAGCGGAGCTACAAGTCGAGTTAAGCCCAGATAAGAATTTGGTCGTAACAAGATCATCTCTGTCCTTTATCTGTTCTGCAACAGTCACAGGATGATAATAACTTAGCTCTTGAGAAAGAGCCTGAATAGCCCCAAAATACTCCTCAAGAGATCGGTCACCTTGTTTTTCAGCAAACAAACGATCATAAATCATAAACTGACGGAGAGCATTCTTCTCTTGAGAGTAATGTTGCTTCACGGCGTCCCATATTTCCTTGGTCGTAGAGTAGAACATGAACCTTGCGGCGATTGCAGATTCCATACTATTCCACAGCCAAGTCTTCACAAGACTATCATGTCGCTTCCATTCAGCATATCCTTCGTCAGTAGATGCCTTGGGACCCGAGTCAACATGCCTTGCTCTGTCACGAGCCTCCAAGACGGTGTGGATGGCGTTCATCCATAGAAGATAATTTTTCCCGTTGAGTTTGATGGAGGCGATAGGTGACACCTCGTTGAAGATCATAGGTGTCTTGATATCCTCCATTGTAGAACGGAATATATGACGGATTGATACACGTCAAAGAAAATGTGGTGACGGAGAGATACACGTCACACACAGACGAAAAGAAAGAAGAAATGTGTTACGGACGCATTCACAGCCTCCAAAGAATATTCCTAATCACACATGGAGGAGGTGTGACTAGGATGATGATTGAGATGAAACTAGTCCTCCGGCGGTGTTTTTAGATGATCGTTGGATCACCTGGAGATCCTCAACTGCTCTGTGATAGTGGCTACGGTAGAGTTAGATATCTACCGCAGACCCAGAGTAGCCAACGGTGGACCTTTGCAGCAGGTGGATTACGCCAAGGAGACGGGTGGGAAGCAGTCGGTCGTCAAGGAAGGAGAGACCTGGAGAGATCCTCCGGAGAGAAAGAGAGGAGAAACCCTAGATCGATCTCCGCTCTGATACCATGTAAGAAGAAATGAAGGAGGAAGAAGATGGGAACACCAATCACATGTCGGCTGCTAGGTGCAGCAAACGTGGGTAGGTCTTGAGCCTACACACTTGTATTTATATATTAGGGTAAATACATGAGGTACAAAGGGAGAAAAAGCATAAAAAACAACATTCCATAAATAAAATAGGTCAGCCGCCGGTTTGCCGTTCCGCCACTGTGCCGGTGTCGATACCATCGACTTGTGTCGATGGTATCGACGGAGTATTCTCTTGCGCCTGAACCAATCTCGATATTATCGACCTGTGTGTCGATAGTATCGACCGAGATGCAGCTGGCTTCAACATGAACCTGAACAGATCTCGATACTATCGACAGAGTGTCGATAGTATCGACCGAGATGCAGGTTGCTTCACACACCCATTAGGATCATCTTGTCGGGGGGTGTTAAGGAGCATCTCCACTAGATGCTAAACTAATAACACGGCAGCTAACACTGCCGTCAGAGCAGGTTGTATGTGATATCTTTCAATGCATGTACGATTGTTGGAGCATTAACCGACATGATTTCCATTTGATCCTATATTTTAGGATCCAGCAGTTATAGCAATAGCTAGTGCTTGCTTCACCCATAATTGTTATTGGCATGCACATTGGCAAGCAAGACGCCCTATGTGTGTTTGGCTTTATGTTGTGCTTTAGTTGCTACCAATTTTTTTTGGGTCCTAGGCATATTAATATAGTAACTTTCGTCCATGTTAGGCGCCTACTAGCATTAATGCCCATTTTCTTATTTTCCTTGGTGTATGTCATGAATATGGTTCTGTTTTGAGGATTTTCTTTAAAGTTTATATGTGGGGTATCGAAGCATTGTAAGAGACAACAATATCTATTATGAAATTTTTCTATTGCATATTATTAGGATACCAGACCATATTTTTATGAAGTAAGGGCTAACATATCCCTTTATAGCTTTAATTGCAATATAAAATCTTTTATTATTTACACTTCAATTTCCACTTTACTATTAAGGGAATTGTGAATACTATATTGACCATAAAAATATACATTGATTATCCTTTATGCGTATTTTAGGGCATTTATGGGGGATGGATGGACGTAGACAAAATGTAGGTATGTATATAAAAAAAATATGTTTATATCTCTATATGTATATAACCATATAATATACATACATAAATGGGGAAATATCATAAAATCATTAAGATACATGTATATAGGAAGGATAATAGCATGAACCCAAAAAATGTCCAATCAAAAGAAAGACACACATACGCTAACATGAGGGCACCAAATTAAGGGAGGTGGGTCATGGCCCTCTACAAGTGCACCACCCCCCCCTTAGATAATTGGGATCTTGCAGAGACATTAGTTGTATATGTGAAGGCATGCTTGGGAAAACTCCTCACAACCAACGAAGAAGAGGGAGGGATACTCCTGATTTCTCATTATACCATAAGCCAATGGTCATAATAGTTGCTAAGCCCAAGACCATTTGGACTAAGTCAAAACCAGCATGGTAATAAATGTTATACCACATTGTATTAGTGATCCAATAAAGCTTACCACTGGTAGAAAATGGAATACAGTCGGGTTGATTCTCTATCACCTCTGGGCAAAGTGCAACTTGCCCATTTTCAAAAACCGATTACTTTCAATTTCTATTGTCTAGTTAAATATCCACATAGCCTTTCAGCTTCTCTAATGTTCTAATTACTTTTAGGTTTTCTTCTCACACACAAAACGCTTACTGATCATTGATAAAAAAGAACTCAAACTGAGGGGAGATGAAGGGGGGGTGATTGTATACACCAACCGTCCAATATTTGCTTGCTCCGGCGACTAGCATGCGATGCTAGATTCCCTAGAGTGTGATCTAGTTCGGCAGAAGTGGCGGTGGCCATTGAGCTCCCCTCCCGATTCTCTCGGGGCTCTTCTCGCCTTGTCGCAGCTGGGCCATGCACGCCTCGGTGGTGGTCGAGCATCTGAAGCGAACATCAGTATTGTTCTATGGGCAATGCCATCATTAGCTGCCACCATGCTCCCGCTCCAACTACGGCTTTGGTGGGTTGGACTCAGGACAAACACTCACAAAGTTGGTTTTAGGCATCCACGATGGTGAGATTTGTTGGAATCTTCCTTGAGATCTCAGTCTGTTTACCTTGGCAGTGCCCTATCTGCAATGACGACTTCTCTTTTTTCTACTATATTTGGTTTTCATCTAGCTTTCCCTTTCACTCGTCGTTAATCAACGTTTTTTCTCTCCTCTAAGTAGTTTTTTCTCTCTCGTTGTTGTCTCAGTCCATTTTGTTGTGTCGTTGTATGGAAGCAAGTGTGGAGGGGATCTCATGCTGGATCACTAGTTTGGTGTCGTGATTCTACCATCGATACATGTTCAGGTTGAAAGAATTCCTCATAAAACGCTGCTTCGGGAAACCAATCCTCCTCCAAAAGTTAAGATGGTTGACGATGTAGATCTTCCAATCACTCTTAGGAAAGGAAGAAGAGAATGTTCAAAGCATCCTATCCAAATTTATGCGTCAAATTCATGATTAAGTTCCATTATAAATCTATTTTGTCTGCTCTTGACATTCTCTATGTTCCCAGGATGGTTGATGAAGCCTTAAAAGACCCCAAGTGGGCTCATGCTATGAAGGAAAAAATGACACTCTAATAAACAATCATACATGTGATATCGTGAACAGTCCTAAAGGAGCTCATCTAGTTGGATCCAAGTGGGTTTACACAACTAAGCACAATGTTGAGAGGTTGTCGACAGATACAAGGTTGGGTTGGTTGTCAAAGGTTTTTTTCTCAAAAGTATGGCATCGATTACTTATGAGACTTTTTCTCTTGTGGCAAAGATGAACTCAGTCAGGATCATTATAGCTATTGTAACGCCTGGGCCCACTGCCCTAGGTTCTAGTAAAGTTTCAGGAATGACGATTGGCCCCACAGACCACCACTAGCCTTAACTGCGCACTTTTTACTCACGCGCAAGCCGGGGTCAACTTCCCGACTGGTCACCCATCCTAGTACTACTCCAAGTTGAGCACACTTAACTATGGAGTTCTTTAGTGATGGTTCCCGGAAAAGGAGGTGCACCTTGGTGATATGGGTAGTCCAATCATTCTTTTTAAGATCATTCTATCTGAGGCCTCAAATCATGGGACGTTACAATCTCCCCCACTTAGCTACTTGACGTCCTCGTCAAGGTTAGATTATATGGCCTCATAATATTTCCTCATTTCAATGCAGACCCACAATGGTCCATGGACACCCAGCTCCGAATCACAGAATACCAGCACAAGGGTGACTACATCACCATGAATAGCCCTTTCCAACGTGCCTGGACCACACGGCTCAAGACTGACATGCCACATGCCCATGTGGGCTCCACCTACTAGAGGGGTTTTGGCTCTAATACCATTTGTAACACCTGAGCCCACTGCCTAAGGCGCTAGTAGAGTTTCATGAATGACGAATGGCCCCACAGACCACCATTAGCCTTAACTGCGTGTTTTATCCTCACTCACGCGCAAGCTAGGATCAACTTCCCGACTAGTCACCCATCTTATTACTACTCCAAGCTGAGCACACTTAACTATGGAGTTCTTTAGTGATGGGCTCCCGGAAAAGGAGGTGCACTTTGGTGATATGGGTAGTCCAATCATTCCTTTTAAGACCATTGTTACGTCCCAGGATTTGAGGCCTCGGATAGAATGATCTTAAAAGGAATGATTGGACTACCCGTATCACCAAAGTGCACCTCTTTTTCCGGGAGCCCATCACTAAAGAACTCCATAGTTAAGTGTGCTCAGCTTGGAGTAGTACTAGGATGGATGACCAGTCGGGAAGTTGATCCTAGCTTACGCGTGAGGATAAAGCACGCAGTTAAGGCTAGTGGTGGTCTGTGGGGCCAGTCGTCATTCCTGAAACTCTACTAGCGCCTTGGGCAGTGGGCCCGGGTGTTACAAATGGTATTAGAGCTAAAATCCCTCCAGTAGGTGGGGCCCACATGGGCATGTGGCATGCCAGTCTTGAGCCGTGTGGTCCAGGCATGTTGGAAAGGGCCATCAATGGTGATGTAGTCACCCTTGCGCTGGTATTCCGTGATTCAGAGTTGGATGTCCATGGACCATTGTGGGTCTGCATTGAAATGGGGAAATATTATGAGGCCATATAATCGAGCCTTGACGAGGACGTCAAGATTCTAAGTGGGGGAGATTGTAACGTCCCAGGATTTGAGGCCTCGGATAGAATGATCTTAAAAGGAATGATTGGATTACCCATATCACCAAGGTGTGCCTCCTTTTCCGAGAGTCCATCACTAAAGAACTCCATAGTTAAGTGTGCTCAGCTTGGAGTAGTACTAGGATGGGTGATCAATCGGGAAGTTGATCCTAGCTTGCGCGTGAGTGAGGATAAAGCGCGCAGTTAAGGTTAGTGGTGGTCTGTGGGGCCAGTCGTCATTCCTGAAACTCTACTAGCTGCTTGGGCAGTGGGCCCGGTGTTACAACTATTCTTGTTCAGTTCTCCTAGAAAATGCATCAGCTTGATGTAAAGAATGTTTTTCTTAACAACGACTTGAATGAGCAAGTCTTCATGAAATTACCACCTGGTTATGATCAAGCAAGAAAATGTTGGAAGTTTCAAGAAAGCTTTGTATGGCTTAAAACAATCTCCAAGGGATTGGTTCGAAAAACTCAGAACCTTCAGGAAACAGTTAGGAGTCCAACAAGGAACTGCATCAGCTTGATTTAAAGAATGTTTTTCTTAACAACGACTTGAATGAACAAGTCTTCATGAAATTACCACCTAGTTATGATCAAGCAAGAAAATGTTGGAAGTTTCAAGAAAGCTTTGTATGACTTAAAACAATCTCCAAGGGATTGGTTCGAAAAACTCAGAACCTTCAGGAAACAGTTAGGATTCCAACAAGGAAATGGAGATCATAAACTGCTCGTTCAAGGAAATTGAGATAAAAAACATTGGGTGAACTAAAGTATTTTTTGGGTATAGAAATTGCAAAATCATCAAAAAAAGTGAATATTTGTCAAAGAAAATATATCTATGATATTCTCAAATAAAACAAGCCAATTGGATGCAAACACACATGGACTCCTATAGAGGAAAATCATAAGTTAAGCTTGAAAGATGGGATTCTTATGGACGATGAAGGTAAAAACATGTATCAAAGATTAATTGGGAATCTAACATACCTCACTTTCACTAGACCTGACATTAGTTATGTTTGTGAATATTGTGAGCCAATTTATGCATGCACCTACAAACATACATCTAAAAGCTACTTATCGCATTCAAGCATATATAAAGGGAAATCCAGGGAAGGAATTTTTGTTCACAAGAATCAATGATTTAAAGATTGAATGCTTCATTGATAAAAAACCAGCTATTAGTCTAGCATATAATCCCTTTCTCCATGATTGCACAAAACATGTAGAACTTGATCAACATTTTATCAGAGAGAAAAAATGATTCAGGAGAATTGCCTCTACATTATGTTAAAACAGGAAAACAAGTGGCATATATCTTAACGAAGAGGGTCAACAAGTCTGTTTTTATGAGTGTAGTAGACAAGGTGGGCATGTTTGATCTGTATGTTGCTATGACAGCCACTGCAGGATCGTCTCTCACAAAAGGCAAACTGGGAGAACAATTTATATCAATTCAGCTTCTTCACGCACCTTATTTGATAGGATTTCAACGATTCTAACTGCTAGTTAGTATTCCATCAGCTGCGCCATATCCTGGCTAGTTTACAGAGGCGGAGATTCGGCAACACAAACATACAAAGACGGATACGTATTGCGGTCAAGTAGATAAGGAAAGAAGCAACCCATCTAGGGCGCGGAAGGATAGAAACAGGAGACTAAGAGAGGTTCATCACATCTCCCAATCAAGGAGAGTAAGAGCCGAGTTCGTACCAGCACAGCCCGGTGAGCAGGCACCGGCGGGCGCGCTCCGGCGTCAGACGCGTGCAGAACGACGTCAGCGGTGGTGGACGCCACATCAGAGCTGGAGAGCTGGTGGGGGTCTGCGGGAGACGCGAGGCGCAGGAACGCCACCTTGGCCTTGAGGTCCTCGATCTCGCGCTTGAGCTCCTCCTCCGTCTCGCTGGCCTCCTCGTAGCACTCCTTGCACGTCCCCGCGTCCAGTTCATCGTATTCCTCCCGGCATGACTGGCACCACATCGTCGATCGCTAGCTCAGGTGGGTTCCGGACAGAGCGGCGGATGGGCGGGGCCGCTGAGTGCTACTGTGCTGACGGACAGGCTTGTGATTAGAGGGAAGTGCTCGGCATGGAAGTGCCCGTGCAAAGCTGTCTCGTCTTGAGTCTTGACTATCTTTTTGACTAGAGAAAATGATTCGCAGAAAGAGGGAAAAAACAATTAAGAGGCAAAAATAAAAATTCACGCCCGGTGGGACTCGAACCCACAATCGCCTGATTAGAAGTCAGACGCCTTATCCATTAGGCCACGGGCGCATCTGTTGACAGGTTTCAACCTTGTGGATATATATAAACCAAGTTTTCCATAGAACAATGACCACCAAGATTTTGACTTCTATATGCACAAAGCACGTGAATCATAATATAGTTAGCACAACAAAAATAGTATCTTCACGGCAGGGTGCGTTTTATGCATGGGGGAGTGGTTTTGTAAGGTTTTGGGGAGTTTGAGGGAGTGGAAAATGTGGTTGTGTGACGCGGTAAGGTAGTAATTGGGTAGCATGAGCGAGTGGAAAGAAAATGAGTCGGAAAGGTAGAAAAAGAAGGAACAAAGTAAACGGACCCCTAATTTTTTTATAAGAGAAAAAAATAAAGGTGGAAGGAAGTAAAGGGAAGAGAGTACGGAAGTACAGAGGGGAGAGGAGCAAAGTAAAAGTATGAGTAACGTAAAGAAGGAAACAATGGGAGAGGGGAGGGAGGTATTTCGAAGTGAGGAGGTCATTGATGAGTAGCGAGGATGGAGGTAATTAGATAGAGGAGGGAAGTAATAAAAAGAGTGGAAGAAAGTGATGGCGAGAGAAGTGAGGAGGAAAGTGACCGAAGGAGGGATGAGATATAGGGAGGGAAGTAATGGAAAGAGGTCAGAAGTGAGGAGGAAAGTAATCAAATGAGAGGATAGAAATGATGAGGGAAGTAATAGAAGAGAAGAGGGAAGTAAGGATGAAAATAATGGCTGAGAGGAGAAAGTGAGGAGGGGAGAGGACAAAAGTGAGGAGGGAAGTGAGAAAAAATGAGGTGCATAATGAGGAAGAGGAGGTGCAAAAATAAGGAAAAAAGACATGAAGTGGGAAAAATGAAGCGCAAAATGCGAATAAGTGGGCACAAAAAGTTAAAAAAAAAAGTGGAAGCTCAAAAAATGGAGATGTGAAACTGAAGTTTTACAAAGAGAGTGCAAGGAAAATAAAGTAATGGGCCAATGACAAAAATGAGGTGTCATGGGCACAAATAACCAATTAACCTTGTAAAAAAAGGGCCACAAATAACTAATAAGTAAGGTACAATGAGAAGAAAAATAGGCACAAAAATAAGAAAAGAAGACGTGAAGTAGAGATAAAAAGAGGCGTAAAGAGGATAAAGGGAAATACAAAAAGAAGAAAAGGAGGTCGAAGTGGAAAAAAGTAGGAGGAAAGTTTTAAAAAAACACGCAAATGACAAATAAATGAGGCACAAGATAAGAAAATGAAGAGCGAAGTGGACAAAAGGAGGTGCAAAAGAAAAGAAAAAGATACATAAATAACCAAAATAATGTGTAAATTGACTAAAATGAGGCGTAAAATAATCAAAGGAGATGCAAAGTGACCAAAACGAGACATTACAGAGTAAAAGTAGGCATAGAGTAACGGTAAACAAGGCATTAAGAATGTAAAAATGAGGTACCAATAAAAAATAAGGTGCTAATGTAGGAAAAAAGGCCTAAAGAAACCAAAACTATGCACAAAGAATAGGAAAGGAGGTGCATTATAGGGGAAAAGGAGGCACACATTATAAAAGATAAGGTGTATTCTTTCTTTCCATCCTCAATTTCCTCATCTCTCCTACTTCCCTCCTCCCTCACTACCTCCCATGTCACTTCCATCATTACTCCCCCCGTCTCCTATTATTACTTTTCTCTCTCCTCCCATGACTTCCTCCTCATCCCATTACTTTACCCCTCTTTCTCCATTAGTTCCCTCCTCTAACCTAATGACTCCCCTTCTCTCATTGAATTACTTATCTCCTCTTCTCTGTTTAATTCTATCCTCCCCCAACTACTTCCCTCATCACCTACCTCATTTCCCCTACTAATGCATTCACCAGAATCCAGATCCCTTCTCCTGTATTTATTTCTCTCTATAATATCGAGGGCAAAAAGGATGAAAAATGCAATATGTAGATGGGAGGAAAAGATGGGACTATTGGCAAGGGGTGGCAGACTGGTGGGGGATGGGATGGTCGGGTCAAGGTGGTTTCCCCTACTCATCATACATGTATGAGGGACCTCAGATGTTATAACTCGTTCCTAGCTTTGTTGGTAATCTTAGAGTTTTAAGATAATCTTAATGCTTGGCATACATTTGTTAGTAATATTCTATATTATGCTTTGTCTTAACTTTGATAACCTTAAATACTTATTTGGAAAACTCATAATCATGACTTAATCATACTATAAAGATACGAGTTGGAGTTAATATAGCATTAACCCATACATGTATTCAAGAAGAGAGTTAATGACATTGGAGGAAATAATTAATAAATAATTTATCATTTAAGAATATTATAAAAATAATATTGTAGTATTGTATAGAATTTAATTATGAATCTAATAAAAAAATGAACCAAATCAGAGTTAAATTGAGAGAGTTATGCCTTTTTTAGTAAACATGTACTGAGTACCGCGATCGACACCGCGACCGCGACCGATGATGCGTCGACACTGCGACTGTGACCGATATTTTGTCGTATGTTGTGACCCATGTCGCTAGTGTCATGACTCACTACGTTGTGTCGTGTGTCACGACCGCGACCGCGATCGATGCCGCCCAGGATAGCAAATCATAAAATGATCATATCTCGAGCAATACTTATCTGTTTTCAACGAAACAAAGTGCGTTGGAACCACCATTCGATCATCTATCATCTCAAACACTTTTGTCAATGAGAGGGCGACCTAGAAGGTGATTTCTGGGGTAATTTTTGGAGAAGAACGTGAAGAATGGCAAAAATTCAAAAATGGTTCCTATAGATTCGACTTGGTAAGTAGTTTTAACCATTGATTCTTCTTCCTCGTTTCCCTTTGCTCGGAACCCTTGATACAGTGATTTTGAGGTTTTAGTTTAACCTCTTATCTTCATCTTCTACCTATAACAGACCTCGTTTAGGGTTGAAAGGAAAAAGAAACTGCAGATTTTGCTAGAGTTTTGATATGGATTCGAGATTTTCAGAGATGGGCTGTGTTTTTAAGGTGTTTTCACACCTTAGGGTGAGTGGGTACTTCCTTTAAATAGTAGATTGTATGAAAATGAGTAAATTATCGATAATTTTCAATTGCTTAGTATGCGAGTACAAACCCTAAATGATCTTTTTGATCTAGCTTTTGCTACATGATATGAAATGGATTATTTCTCTGTTGTGATGAGTTTCAGATTATGAAATCACATTAGAAATGATTGCAATCCATCTAAATGATAATTCTTAAAGTAATTGTAAAGGTTACACGAATATACTAAAATCTAAGATTTTTGGCTATGATTGAAATTGTTGTATAATTGAATAAAGAAGTTTGTCTAGTTGAATCTCTTTGGTTACGAATGATTGTTTTATTTGTGTGTGTATTACATATATGTCAGATAAGATCTTGGATTTCATTTGATGATATCAATGTTTGTTTGACATATCAGTAAGAGGGTGATACCCTAAATGAATGGAAAGTTGGAGATTTGCAAATAGGAATCTTGATTCAACGTTATTCTTGATGTATGATGTTTTAGTAAATGGTGTGGAAACCCTAGTTCAGTTCTTTATAGGGTTTCATATATATATTTGATTATATGTGAACTTCTGAGAGCAATTCTTATTGAATGATGTTATGATGTATTCAATCCTTATGTGAGTTATGTGATAAGTGAATGAGGTAAATGAAACCCTAAGGATAGGGTGTTCAGTGAATCAAGTATTGTGATATTAATGTTTCTCAGTATGAGATATGGTTATGATTAACAGTTCAGTTGTGGTAAATGTTATCAGATGGCTTATGAAATGAACGATTTATAAATCTAAACAAAGATATGTTGATGTGATGATTGAATTGTTAATTTAAAGAGTGAATTAGACATGTAGATGCCCTGAACACTGTAGAATCCTCGCAGGATGAGGCCTACGCTGTGAGGAGGTAGTCCATATCGAGGTAAGTCGGAGTGCACCAATAGGGTGTGGGGGTCTTGACCAGTAGGGCAGACTCCTTACATTTGTGTGGTACCCAACACCAACTGGGGATGCCGGTGGTACCTGTGTTACATGCTGAGTGATCAGTGGTCAGTAGGTCCACTGATGCACAATAAGCCTGAGGGCTTTGACTCACTGCCTGAGTACCCAGGTTGAGAGGTGGAGTTTGAGATATCTGTCTGATCCCATTAGCCGCCGAGAGGCAGACGTGCCGAGGCCCACTACAGACGGGGTCTTACTCAAGAGATAGGCTTAGGAACCCGGGCTAAGCCTTGTACAGTAAGATCGTAGCTTGTTGTGATTCTTTCACATGTTGTGGTACACCTCATGTGGGTTCAGGGCATAATAAGATGAATGAAAGGTTAAACAAGTGTGCACAGTTATTCAATTATCCTTTGTTTGTTTCTGAGTTATTAGTTCTCTTTGAGATTAATCAAGCATGTTCATATATTGATTCATTATTGTAGATATCTAGAGTATCTTGACATATTTACGTTTGCAAATTATTAATCTCTTTAAAGCTTACTATCGTTATAGTTGATATCAGTTGCTCAACAGTATATCTGTAATTATAATAGTGCTTTAAACTGTTTCTTTGAAGTACTCATTCACTGAGCGAGTAGGCTCACCCCTCTACTCACAATTTTTAAGGAAAACACGTGGACTTGAAGAAGATCAAAGCATCATAGTAGATCTACCACATGAGTTAAGTATGATATTAGTTAAGTTCAGTCGGTCCCTATCACTCTAGGTCCTTGTATAGATGTGAGAGTTGTAAATGATGTTTTGTATCTTTGTTTCCTTAATAAGAGAGAATGTATCTGATTATCATGTCATATGTACATGGAAGTGTGAGAAACAGAATGACTGTATGGATGTGTATCATTAATGTTGAGATCATATTAGAGTAATCAAAGTTTAATTCTCTTGTAAAGTTTGTTTATGTGATTGGATGTGAGAAAACAAAGAGTTTGAAACCAAAGAAGAAAAAAAAGTTGGGAGTGAACTTTTCATTAAGTATAATCCTCAAACTTATGCCCTAATCTCATGATTAGTGGTAATCGTAGTATTCGGGCGTAACATCAGAGCATGATAAAAATGAAACCTTAGCATAATAAGATACTATGTATGCCTAAATACTATTATTGGTATATACATAAGGAAATAATATTAATGTTCACATAAATTAGTGTACTTTGAATAATATTTCAAATTTTGATTAATGGATACATATAAGTAGTTTTTGAATGAAGTATGAATGCAAATATAGTAAAATTAATTGATATTTAAGATACATTTAGTACAAAGTTCATCTGATTTGAATTTTCTTACATTTATAATCATCTCACAAAAAATAGTCTATAAACAATATGCTAATGTATTCCTCTGGAAAGAATGTCATACTCACTATTTCATGGTTGCATATGAAAATAGGTGAAACGATATTTAATCTTATGAAATGGACATGCATTTAAAGCATTATGTGGTAATTTTGTTATACCATTTTGTTCTTAGTAAATGAATAAGATAAAGCCATAAACATCACGAAACAATGTTGCTCTATTTATATATTTATTTTTTATATTTGAAAGGTAAAATATTTTTATTTATGTAGACAAGTCTAATGACATATACATTATCTCAAAAATTAGTTTGTGGTGTAGAGATTATCTCATGATGCATTATGTTCTAATAGAAAATGAGATGTTTACATCTAGGATAAAACAATTTCTCCTTGATATTTTTCTTAGTTGTGGGCGATGGTAGTTATTATATTTACTATGTTTACATAAACATGGTAGTTGATGATTTACATCATATTTTAGTAAGAAATGAGAGATCTAGAGGGGGGTGAATAGGAGTTTATACTAAAATTTAATAAAATAAAATAAGCTTAGCTTAAAGTGCAGTGGAAATATAAAGCAAAAGAGGAAACCACGAGAGACATAGAATTACAATGGTTTTGTCAAATGATGCCAATCCACTACCTAGTTGTTTCCAACCAGGATTTGTAACCCTTATATTTTATTCCTTTTATATACTGATATACAATACATAAAATTTACCAGTGTCTTTTTTGGAGCAAGACAAACCCCCATTTTCAACTCAAGGAGAACTATCACCTTCTTTGAAAGGTTGTTGGAAGGTCAACCTTTGCATCTCTTCTTTGATGGACATGGAAGAGCATTGAACCACCTCTTATTTAACAGACAAGGAAGAGCATCAAACCACCTATTCTTTGATAGATGAGGAAGAGCATTCTTCTTCACCTCTTCTTAAATGGATAGTAGAAGAGCACCAAGTTGAGAAGACTCCTTCTCACATATTCCTGGACAACCTTCACTCCATGAACTAGCTTAAGAGTAAAAAATAGTGAAGAAATAGATTGGAGAAAGAAAGTAACGGAGTAAGCTCACAAGATATACAATCAAGCACTTATTGACAAGTGACGATGATCCACTCCAAAAGGTTTAGGCAAAGTAGTATTAGGTAGAGAGGATACTATAACTGAGCTAAGGGATTAGGCTAGAATGTGATAGAAACTTGATGTGTTAAATCTAAGATATTTGAGAAAGATGATAAGTAGAAGTATGCTCAAGTATGTATCAAATGTTATTGCAAAGTGATGTGCAAAATTGTGTACAAAATTGATGTCTAGGTATCCTAAGAGCACTCCTATTTATAGAAAATATTTACAAGTAGTTAGATACAATGGGGAGTGTCTAGAGTGTTCTTAGAGGTCAATTGATTGTTAGGACTAAGTTGATTAAGTTGCAACAGTTAATTTGATCGTTAATAAACTAACATTTCAAAATCATTCTCAGTCAACAAAAACTTCGATCATAAAAGTCTTGGTCGACAAAACTCATAGACCAAGAAGTGTCCTGGGGTCAACTTTCTCTAATGGCTATGTGTCAATCTTTCTCCTTGATCCAAATAAGCATAATGACTCTTTGTCAGTCAACAAACTCTTTGACCGACCATCTCATTCGAGATTTTCTTTGACCGACAATGACCCAGAACTCAAGCTATGCAAAGGCTATTTCTTGATTGGCAAAGAGTTTGACTTAATGGACTTTGGTTGACAAAGTTTTTGACTGAGATTGACTTTGTGAAGAAATATGCAAATGCGTAGAAACCTATCCAATGACTTAATTAGTAAAACATATCAACCCTAGATGCTTCATATGAGAGTGGGTTAGGTTTTAGGTAGGTTTTGGAAGATCATTACTTGTCATTACATCATGTCTATCAAGTTGTGCAAAAACACACATGTATATTCAAATACATGGTAAAACTTGATTTGCAAGCATCCGAATATATAAAATTGTGAGGTCTTTGTAGTTGGATCTTGACGACGTTTCTTGATCGACTAAGATACTTAATACACATGTTAGTAAGACAATTTGGGAAATATTTGTATCATCAAAATATGAGTGTGGCATATCCAAAAAAGCAATAAGGAAAATCTTAGAAAACACTATTAGTGGTTATGAGAAAATATGGGTTGTGAATTGTACATCTATTCTAAGGATGACAAATCCTTTAAAATAAGATATTTTGGTATATTGATGTATTCTATCATGGCATATAGAAAAGAAAAAATATCTAGCCAAGAGATTTGAGATTCATCTTGTTGAATGTTGATAATTTTTTTTATTACATATGCATCTTGATTTGTTGCATTTTTTAATTGCACTCAATATGACCTCATCCTATTTAGTGATTTGGATAAAAAATAGAAACACAAAAGCTTTGTTTATGTCAGCATTGCATGGCTTGTTGCTATGTATCGGGGTGATATGTGGAAGAAGTAGTTTTCTTGTTCCTAGTAGGTTTGTCTTATGACATGTAAGCAATTGGATGATTCTTGTGAGCCCACAGATATGTGAAGCTCTCAGTAAAGTGGGAAGGAGAGAATGAATAAATGAAACAAACTAAATTGTAGAATGTGTTTCATTGCATGAACTAGAGTGTGACATATATGTTCAATACCATCTGGGTATTGGACAACTAAGTGTTAAAGTTGACTATAGGATTCCTTTACTTGAGAAGCCAACTATTAAATAACTTCACCAAGCCATGAACACACGTCTTACTAAATCTTTTCAGTCACATGTGGCATGGCTTGAGAGTACTATACTCAAGATGACACAAACATGCACGTCAGGATTGTGTAAGCATTGTATTCAATGATAAAACACCAATAAGATAAATTGTCACATGAACAAAACATAACAATTCGATATAATGAAATGAAGAGTTGAGATGTGCCAACGTGTGATGGGGTGGTAACCAGACTACCAACACATCATTTTTAAGTTTCTTTTTTATCAAAATAAGAAGTGTCATAACGTTTCTTTCTCTAAGCAAAAATTATCATTTATCATAAAAATATTAGCGCACATATTTAAATTTCTAAGCCATATGAAGCCATCTTTTCTTATAAAATTGATTTCAAGAGTAATATAAATTGCATCCATAGAAAGCCATATGTTTATGACAACACACCAAAATATAAATTGCAATCTCTTCACGTTTTGAGTTTGACATTTTTAATAGAAAGCTAAGATGATACATATTAAGGTCTTATGCACCCATAAACATGGCTCGGTGTGACATAGAAAGAAGTCAATATTGATCTAGGTGACAAGATCCAATGTTGAAAGGGTCATTTCTCAGGACATGCCAAACTAGATTTGGACCGCTCAAAAGGCTAATTTTTTGCGGATGATTGGAGTAAACCCATGGGCATTTTTGAGATGGAATAGTATGTTTTTGGTGCCAGAAATATGGAAAGATGTCTGACAACCCTCCCCATGCATATGACCTTTGTTTCACTCTCTCACTTGCTCCCACTCTCACTCCTTCTCTTATCCTCTTTCTCTTCTCCTCTCTCATTTTCTTTCTCCCATTCTTCCTCTCTGTCCAGAACCTAGACTCAAACGTTGTAGCAAGAGATATTTAGACCCGAGCGATTACTAATATACCAACCTAGATCGTTGGCATGATCAATGTTTTATCCCAAGGAAAATGTTTACATCTATATTAAGTCTAGCCTTGCAATGCCTCAAGAGGCCTTTAACACCTCCAGCAACTTCATCCTCCCATATCTATTGTTGTTACTCTATTCTCCAACTACTGTTGTATTGTTCGCTTCTCCCCGCCCTTCATTTCTTGAAAATATATTGTTTCATTTATTTTGCATATACACTAGTTGTATTTCTTACATAGTAGGATTTATTTCCGTAAAAGGAGTCTCTTTTGTTCATAGTGTCTCTAGTTACATTTGTAAAGTTTTTTTTAGTATCATATATATCAAGTTTCTCATTTTCCCCTGATAATAAAGCCATTGTGAAGTATTTTCAGAAGAAACTATACATGTGTGTCGATGAATGGATGAAGGAGATGGGTAGGGATTTAAAGGAATGCCGACAAGGTTTAGTAATTGGTGGTGTGCCATCATCACCACACTAGGATATCCAACAATGAAATTCTATTGTTAATACATTTTTGTTCAACCTAGATCTCAATGAGATGGGTGAGACAGGTTCTCAAGAATAAGGTTGGGAAGGTATATCATAGGAAGATCCATTGGTTTCTAATGATTGGATCTTAAAGAAATTGGTTTTATAAATCAAACCTATTATGATTCCCACAGAGATATTTCTCACAAAGAGACACATCTCCCACACATATGTATTGCGTAGACATTCTTGAGATGGGGCCACAAGACATTATGAGGACTCACTAGATCTCAATGAGACCTATGATGCTTGTAAAATAAATGGAGAGGAGATTGTTTTTTAATATATTCATATAAATGTCTCAGATGGTTAGTCCATAAACTAAATCTATTTCAAGTTTCATTGTTTGTTCAAATCCTGCATTAGTCATGTGTTCTATTCTGCATATCTTTTATTTATACTATCATTGTGGGCTCTGATCTCCAAACCATGACATAAACACGATTAAAACGTAGCGGAAGCGAATCGGTAATCAGCGGAAGACAAAAATCACGGGAAATTAAAACTTTTCGAGATAAGAGCTTGAATCCATAAAAGCTTCTTTCATAAAGAGAGGTAACTGTTTACATCTCAGGATAATTACTTCTTGAATAATTATATACATCAAGATACAAAATCTCAAGATCACATAACACAAGACTCCAAACCTGAGAGTACAGAGGACACATAGGACTGACTCTAACTACACCACATGGCAGGACAAATCTCCACCTGAGATTACTGCTGCCCCTGGTGCTGCTGCTGCTGAGACTGGTCACCTGTAGGCTGGTTCCTTCGTCTCCGACGTCCACCTAAAAAGTTGAAGCCTACGGGGTGAGACAATTATACATAATTGTCCCAGCGAGAGTTATAACTCTTCGCCAGAAGCTTTATTATAACTTCAAAGAATATCTTAATCAGTAAAGCCTTCAAAGCATTCTATAACAGTTGTAGGTATAACAAGATCTCTACAATTTAGGAGATATGGAGAATATCAACATGATTGCAATGTAACATCAATCAACTAACTTGGAGTCATCTCT
Source organism: Alisma plantago-aquatica (assembly GCA_963693085.1). NCBI lineage: Eukaryota > Viridiplantae > Streptophyta > Magnoliopsida > Alismatales > Alismataceae > Alisma > Alisma plantago-aquatica. The sequence goes on along the minus strand of OY856411.1, from coordinate 713,149,845 downwards.
AACAAGTTATACTACATGGTTGATTATGTTTTACAAACAACATTATGCCCTGTGGAGATGAGGCTTACCACTCATACTCCAACTGATCGCTGAGAAGCCGCATCAGTATCATACATAGGTCATTAAGAGAGCCGGATTCTCATGACCTTCACCTTCCTCAGTCAGTAAGAGGATCGCTTGTAGGACATCTCGTGTCTCTACTACTATAGCTCACCAGGGTAAACTGGTCCTTCGCTATTCTAGAGTCACAGTGGCGTTCTGTACTCTCTTCGTCATCAGGAGGTTTCATATTTACCTACCACTGATACGGATATCTGTTCTTTCTTCGTCATCAGGAGGTTTCATGTTTACCTACCACTGATACGGTATGGAACTATAGTGAAGGATGTATGGATTACACATCTACATCACTTTCCTACACTAGGATGTAAGGTTCTACACATCCATGTACCCCACATACTCAAAAGTATGTGCTCCAGGAGTTCCCTGAGGAAAACCTGTTTCACCATCATTTAATTTCTAACAATGATGGATCTATGATCAGGGCTCTACATTATACTTGATTAGTTAGGTACATTCAGTATTCTTTAACAGCATACATTGTTCTGCAAACAATAACAATAGCATAGCAGCTATAAAAGAAGAATACTAAATGTAACAGGCCTAACTCATATCAATCATCATTTCTCATTATCCTCATCACAAGTCATCTCTAAGGCATGACCTTGATGGTATTTATGGCTCTCATAGCCCATTATCAGCATAGGATGCCACTGGAAAGGCATCAGATTACTTTACTTATTCATAAGGCTAACAACATGCCTTTAATGAATTTAACATCAACATCCATACCTGGATATGATTACCTTCATATCAGAACCTGCATGGTTAATACATCTGATAAAGGTAATACAACAATAAGGAATGTACTTCCTACTCTTGTCATAAGAGTTAAATCTCTAATTCAAATCAAATAGAGTTTATTGCTCAAAAGCATGCCATTACCCTTGAAATAGGGTTTACTATTCACATCAAGGTGAATTAAACTCATAACATCATCATGTATGAGTAACATCTTCATCGATACTCTTGGATTAGTTAAAGGTTCATCATTTATCATAATTAGGGTTTCTATGATCTCACACAGGTGGATCATACCCTAATTATGCTCATTTATGTGCATTGGAGATACTTTACTCGAGTTTCCACTTAAAAAGGGTACTTTCTCTTTCTAGAAGTACTTTCTCTCTCTAGAAGTACTTTCTCTCTCATCATAATGTTAGGTGATATCAACATCACTCTAAAACAGGTTGGATTGAGTCATCATAGACTAACATAGCCAACAACATCACCATTATGTGATTAGAGTTACTTTCTCTCTCTAGGGTACTTTCTCTTTCTAGAGTACTTTCTCTCTCTAAAGTACTCTTTCTTTCATCATACTAATGGTTGATGGTAACATTAGACTAGATCAGGTTGGATAGAGTCATTATGACTAAAAACTTTATTCTCATGTAATTAGGGTTTGAATTGAGCAAGGTATAACTCAATTGACCCTTCAGGGGTATTATGGTAATTCACCCCATTGATCATCATCACGGTCAAAAACCTTAGTCAAATAACCCCTTACTATCCTAGATTATCATTAGGGTTTGATTTGGGCAACATTGAACCATTTACATCATCAAATGATTGAATGAGGTCAACCTTGAATCACATTGATTGATTTCAATCATTAATCATCAATTGGATTGAGATTGGTTGAAAGTGTTGACCGTTTGCCCACTTTGACCCTCCAAGACCGCGAGCCTCTTTCGAACTCCAAGACCGCGAGCCCCCTTAGGCTTCAAGACCGCGAGCCTCTTCAAGGGTTCAAGACCGCGAAGCCTCCCATTGGTTCAAGTAAATGTTGAGACCGCGAAGACCAATTTGAGTTGAGACCGCGAGGGTCATGAAGACCGTTTGCCCTTCCTTGACCTCAGGACCGCGAGGCCCTTCACGGTCTTGAGACCGCGAGCCTCCTCTCGGTCTTTGAGACCGTGAGCCCCCTCACGGTCTTGAGACCGCGAGCTCTCTCACGGTCTTGAGACCGCGAGGCTCTCATGGTCTCAACCGCTTGGTCCTTCAACAAGGCTCAAAGATGCAACCGATAATGTCAACCCATGTTGAAGCCCTCAAATGGTCAAAGCTATGTTGACCACTTATGGATTTAGTCAATTAAGATTATGCTTGATCACTTGGTCATTCAATTGACCCATAATGGTTAACCAATTATGGTTGAAATCGATTCAATTAGGGTCTATCAATGTTCACCCATCAACACTCAACAGTGTGCATCAACACAAGGTTGAACCCTTCAATTGAGCTCCAATTGGGCCCAAACTTGGCCCAAACGGTCTTGAGGTCCTGTGGGTGGACCCCACATGGTATTGAGACCGTTTGCCCAAGATTTTATCAAAGTCTAAGGTGATTTGATAGGGGTTGAACCATGTTTGACCCACAAAACAGAATTTTGATTAAATTGATAACTTATATGCAATTGGGTCCTCAATTGGTCAAATTACTCAACCCTAGACCTTCAAACGGTCTTGGGTGATTGTCCTCTCGGTCTTGAGACCGTTTGGATGAGTTCCAAACGGTCTTGAGACCGTTTGCCCATCAAAATTTTGGATTCTAGTGCAAATTCATCAAGGTCTGACCCATTGAGTTGATGATCATGTCAATATTTAATTGCAATGTAATTTGGTGTAATTGTACCTTCAATTGGTCAACAAATCTTGACCCCAGACCTCCAAACGGTCTTGGTTGATTGCCCTCGCGGTCTTGAGACCGTTTGGTGACCCCCAAACGGTCTTGAGACCGTTTAGGTCAATCAACCCTAAAAACCCTAATTAGGTCACCATAATTTCAGTTCTGATTTTACCTAGGGTTAGCCCTAGTATTCACCCTTCAACTCTTAGCCCGTTTGGAATTAGACCATCAAACTTGGTGAGTTGTTAATTAACATAATTTTGAACAGTAATCTCATACGGTCAACGCTTAGTCAACGACCTTACACGGTCTTGAGACCGTTTGCCCAAAAAGGTAATTTCAGACCGTTTGAAAATCAGCAATTAATTCATTTAAAGTTGTGACTTAAAAAGGTCATATCTCCCGATTCCTTTGGAGTTAGTCTCCCAAATTTTGAGGGTAATTATCCTATATAATTAGGAACAGATTTCTTATACGATCCACGCTCGGTCAACGGGTCCAAACGGTCTTGAGACCGTTTGCCCTGTCGCGGTCTCGAGACCGTTTGCTCACCTCGCGGTCTTGAGTCCGAGAGAGCAAACTGTTAGGACCGTTTAAGGAAAAGAAAAGCGGTGGGTTTTTCTTGGAAATCACGCCTTCATCTTCTAGCTCAAGAACAGTACAGATATCCCACGGGTTTGCTTGCAAAATAGCAGGGAAAAGTAGGGAAATACTAAGAGCTATCATTAAAACGCATATAAAGATGCACATAGTAAAGCATAGGTTTAGAGTTATAAAACCCGCCTAAAGCTTGCTTCTTGAGCTCCAAACTTTCAAGCTCCAAGCTTTAATGGCGTCCTTGAGTTACCACAGGTTGTCCAAGGTGAAAACTCCAAGGAAAGATGAAAAGAGACGGCTAGAAAGATAGGGTTTCGAGAATTAGCCATGAAGCTGACCTTGAATTCGAATTCTAACCATGGAGTTAGGCAAGAAGAGGGGTTTAAACCTACCTTGCACCCCTTGGTCGTCCTCCTTAGCTCCAAGGAAGTCCTTGGTCGTCTTTGGTGAAATGAAACAGTAAGGGAACGAAGGGTAAGTTCCCTTGCAACTAAGGGAAGGAGAGCTTATATACATGGGATAGGATTTTTAACATTAGTTCATAAGTTGTTCATAATTCCAACTAGGTCCTTCCTTTATTACTTGCTCGTCCCTTCCTCTTTATTCTAAGGACAAACCTTATCTTAAGTTATAGAAAAGAAGGCAAGGAAGAACAATCTAATAATAAAGTTCATACTTAAAGGGATATTGCACATATACCCTGATTATTCAACCACAAAGCCTATTTCTTAACTTGATAACTCAATTGAGGTGAATTCCTCATCATTTCTTCTCTAAATGATGGCAAGAGTCTAAAAAGATACTTTAGATGACATTCTTTACAAATTGCATCCCTTTATTTGGGTAAATTGCATTTTACCCCAAATTAGGGTTTCAAGCCCTGGGATTGCTTCCACAGCTGCACCTTGGTGCTCTAGCTTGGGAAATCCCTCAAACTTTGCCAAAGAGATTCTCATGATGTCTCAACATGAGAGGAACATCTCATCATGTGCAAATTGCAATCTAACCCTTTCAACTGGGTAAATTGCACATAGGTCCCTGTATATCAAAATAATGCTACAACTTTAAATAAAAAGGAGCAAATACTGAAATATACATTTCTGAGAAACTTAATTACATGCTCAGAGTTAATCACAAAGATTTAATTACATATTTAGGCAAAACACCTAGGGTTGACTCATAACCCAGGTCAGGGATGTTACAATCATTGTCCATTCTTCCTCCAACTCCTGATCAAGTATTTGATGGTATCGTTCTTGCTTTCACTTCTAATCTAGTATTGGATGGGTATCATTCTTGCTTTCACTTCTGATCCAGTGTTTGATGGTACCATTATTGCTTTCAGTTTTATTCCAAAATTTGACGTGATAGCTCCATCAAGGTTATAGTCTTGATCCATTATTCATTATGTTTGTTGCACTATTTCCGTTACATTATTCCTTTCATTCATTTACAGTTTTTCTTTAGTTGCAATTCATTATTTCATACACTCATGTTCCATTATTCTTGTAGTTGTGTTTCTTTATTAGTTTGACTCCTTTATCAATACTATTGTGTTCCATTATTCCCCTAGTCTTGAGCCACAATTTCATTTGTCTCGTTCCATTCATGGTTACACTCCAGATCCATTATCATTCTCTTGCATTCCATTATTTCCTCCTTCTTCCTTTTCTCTTGATCCTTGCTTCTTTTCTCCACCTCATTATTCCTTTTCTCCCCCTCCTTCTTCTTTTTCTCCTCCTCCTAATTAATTTTATCTTGATCCTCATGTAACCTCAGTTCATTGTATCTAGTAACACACACCACGTAATGCAATTTGCATTCAATAATATCCTCTTCAACTTGTAAGAATGAACTTGACAACCTCGATTGATTTTTAAGTACAACTCCAATGCTATCACAAAATTGTTTGTTCTTGCAAGTGGAGCAGAGGATGTTGTCTTATTCTTACCACGTGGGCCTTGTTTTGTCATTATTCCATGTCCAAAATTATTCACTCTCTTTCTCCCCCTTCTTCTTCTTTATCTCCCGATTCTTGTTCCTTTTCTCTCCCTCCTTGCTCCTTTAGTCGCGTTCCATTTTTTTGTGCACTCATGTTCTAGTATTCCTATAGTAGTGCTCCCTTATTATGTTGACTCCTTATACATAATTAACAACATTAAATTTGTTCTTTATTTGTGTTCCATTATTTCATTTACTCATGTTCAAATATTCCTAAAGTCGTGTTCCCTTATTACTTTGACTCCTTATCTATAATTAATACTTTCCTTCCCCTACTCCCGATCTACTATTTCTGTAGTCTCACTCCACTCTTGATTACACTCTAGATCTATTATCAATACTCTTGTATTATATTATTCCCTTAACTATTATTCTAATATTTCTTTAATTGCATTGTTCTTGGTTACATCCTGATACATTAATATCTTTAACTTTTTTGTTTAATGCTTTGTTTTTCATTCAATATTGATCTCATGTAAGCTTGGTTCATTGAATTCGATAACGGACATTGAATAATGTAGTATGTATTTGATAACATCCTTCTTGTCTTGTAAGAACAAACCCGACTGCCTCAAGTGATTGTTTCAAGTACAACTCTAATGCTACAACAAAATTGTTTGTTCTTGCAGACAAGCAGAGGATGTTGCTCGATGCTTACTATGTGCACTTCATTTGTCATTATTCCATATATAGAATTTCCATTCCCATGGTCCTCTTTCTTCCTTAATTCCTAATCCTTGTTCATTTTAACCCCCTCCTTGTTCCTTTTATCCCCCTTCTTGTTCCTTCTCCTCCCTCCTTGTTCCTTTTGTCCTCCTCCTTGTTCCTTTTGTCCCTGTCCTTCCTTTTCTCCCCCTCATTATTCCTTTGCTCCCCTTCCTTGTACCTTTTTCCCCTATCCTTGTTACTTTTCTTATCCCCCTTGTTCTTGTGATCCTTGTTCCTTTTTTCTACCTCCTTGTTCCTTTTATCTCCCTCTTTGTTCATTTTCTTCTCCTCCTTATTCCTTTTCTCTTGATCCTTGTGTAACCCCAATTCACCGTATCTCGTACACACATCATATAATGTAGTATGAATTTTGTAACATATTCCTTGTGTAACCTCAGTTACGATATAGAAACTTTAATTATACTATCATGTTTCATTCTTCCTTGTATCCCGATCTAGTACTTGATGGGGTCATTCCGTTCTTGGTTACACTCTAGATCCATGATTCATTTTATGGGGTTCCTTTATACCTTTCACTTGTCTTCCATTAATCTTGTCATGTTCCATTACCTTAGATGAACATGATAAGCAGTCATACTGGAAGAACCTTGAATTTATCTCTAAAGACAAAGAACATCATTTCTATAATAGTTATGCTCGTCATAAAGATTTTGCCACTAGGATTGAATGGGAGAAGAAGTCTAGAGGCTAGAACATTGATCATCAAAAGATGCAATATGTGTGATATGTCTGCAATAAAGAATGATTTTGAAAGAGAAGTATGATTTTACACACTGGTTCTAAAAGAATCGAATAAATAATAGATTCCAGAACAAGAATCAAAAGATGTCATAGAGAAGAAAGGTCTTGGTGCAAAGTGCAAGTTAATCTAAATCTTGATCGCAAGATTAATGTCTACAAAGTAACTAGTTTGGTTGTTGATCATAGCCATGCACTTCAGCCACGTGAATATGTATACCTTCTTAGATCCAACAAAATTGTTTCAGACGTGCAAGAAATTGTAGCACAGATCAGTGGAGATGTTGGAATTTAGTTAATGAATTCGTACGATGCAATGTCTTTGGTCACTGGTGGATGTGAGAGCATTGGGTTCCTTCACCTAGACATAAACAACCACTTGAGGTGGAGGAGACAAAAGGAAATGATAGTTGGTGAGGCAACTACTTTGCAAGAGTACTTCTGTATCCATCATTTTAATGACATTGAGGTTGATAAGGAAGAATAATAGACATCTTCTAGGCCAACAGGAGGGTGAAGCTTGATTATCATTTATTTGGTGATGTAGTTTCTTTTCATACAATTTTTTAGACAAAAAAGAGCTACCGACTATTAGGTACTTAGCAAAATAATATGTGGTTCCAATTTTGAATTTCTTTTGTTCCAATATTCAATATTTGGTGTTCCAGTATTAAACTATACGTTTTTCACTATTGAAATATATACAATCCAGTATTGAGTCAAATGTGTTCCTATATTCGATCATGTGAAATCCAGATTTTAATGTGTATATGTTCCGTTATTCAAACATGTGACATATATGTTCTAGTATTAAACTATGTGTGTTCCAATATTGAATAATATGTGTTCCAGTATTGAATCATATGTGTTCTAGTGTTGAATCATATGTGTTCCACTATTCTGAACTAACATGCTAGTTTTTTATGTAACATTATTTGTTGGTTTTAACCACCACTATCAAGGTATCATATTCAGTGTCGCCCTCCTTTATGATGAAACTATTAAGTTCTTTGAATGGTTGTTCGTGAATTTTTCTGAATGCATGCTAGAAAAGGTATTTTTAACTATTTTCATAGATTAAGATGCCATAATGGGTTCAGTTATAAGACTTTTCTCACATATACATTCCATGCATTGTGTACATGGCATATAATACAAAAAGGTGCTCAAAAGAACCTCACTTAGTTGTTTACTTCTATTTTGTGCAATCATCTTACTTATCCCCATCTATGATGTTGAAGACAAATATGAATTCAATTTTTCTTGGACAAAGATGATTGAAGAATTCTTCCCTATTTGGTTGCATCATTGGATTGTGATAATATACGACTATTAAAAACAATGGTCCTCGTCTTGGGTAAAAGAACATTTTACTATTGGAATAAAATCAACCCAAGTCAATGAATCATGCAACAGTTTTATGAGGCTCTTCCTCTAACCAAATCACAACTTGGTTCAGTTCTTGAAACACTTTAATAGAATGGTTGCAAGCAGGAGGAGTAACAAAAAAGAACAAGAGTTTCAAGCAGGTGATAGAATGATAAACAATATATTTTCCTACAGTCCAATGGCAAAAGGGCCGCTAAGGTTTACATGCCTAATATTTTGCAATCTTTGAATTAGAGTTCCAAAAAATGATGGAGTACATAATCAAGTTTACCCCAAAAAGTAAATTTCGATGTAAGATTTGATACACTATTTTCAAAAGTGAAGGTAATAATAGAGTAGATGAGAGGATTGTGTTAGTCCAACTAGATGATATGAAGTTTGAATTTTCATGTTGTATGTATGATAGCATGGCAATGATCTATGGACGCATTCTCAAAGTTTTGGATGTTATAGGTTCTCTTAGAGAATATAATTTGCAAATAATTCCTCAACACCACATAGCTTGTCATTGGACAAACTTGAAAAGAGTGGGATTACTATAATTGACTCTAGTGCTGATGTTAAGAAACCATCTGAATATGGGGAACACTATTCATATCTATGTCACAAAAAGATTCAATTAGCCACTTCAGTTTGCATAGATTATGATAATTACCAAATGGTAGAGAACTAGATTAATTTTATGCTCTAAGGGTCGATTACTAATGGGCAACTGTAATGAAAAGGATGATCTAGTTCATGTTCCATATTGCACTACACTTGAAGATTTACGACTCCTCCAAGTTAATTAAAGGCAAGTCAATAAAGGTTTGTCCAAGGCCAAAAACCGATCAAAGAAAATATTGACAAGTATTCTAGAGAGAGAAAGATAAGTTGTACTGGTAAAGATGTGTCGCCTAAATATAAAGATACCAGAGAAGGAACAATGCCTATTTTTGAAGGGAAAATGCCTAATTTTGACTTGGGACTTGACGAATGTTACAATACTCCAACATTCATGTAATATGTGTTCTAGTATTGAATCATGTTTGCTCCATTATTCAATCATATGTGTTAGAGTATTGAATCATATGTGTTCTAGTATTCAATCATATGTGTTCTAGTATTGTATCATATTTGTTCCATTATTCAAACATGTAAAACAAATATTATTTGTTCCATTATTCAAACATGTGAAACATATAATATGTGTTCCATTATTCAAACACATGAAATAGATATTAATAAAACCATGTTCTGATATTGAAAAGGAGTAAGGTTGCTTTGGAGGAGGAGAACAAAAATAAGGAGGAGGGAAGATGTATAACAAGGGGCAGTAAAGGAATAAAGAGGGGGAGAAAAGGAACAAGGAGGGTGAGAAAAGGAACAAGGAGGGTGAGAAAAGGAACAAGGAGGGAGAGAAAAGGAAAAGGAGGGGGGAAAAGGAACAAGGAGGGAGAGACAAGGAACAAGGTGGGGGAGTAAAGGAAGGAGGAGGAGAAAAGAAAAAAAGCTACATTAGAGGAGAAAAGGAATGAGGAGGGGAGTAACGGAAGCGGGAGGAGGAGAAAAAGTAAAAAGATGCATAGTAGGAAGGGAAAAGGAACAAGGATGATGAGAACATGAACAAGGAGGGAAAGAAAAGGAACAAGGAGGGGGATCAAAGGAACAATGAGGAGGTAAAAGGGTAAAAAGTTGTGTACTAGGAGGAGAAAAGGAACAAGGACAATGGGAATATGAAGAAGGAGAAGAAGAAAAAGTAAAGGAATAAGGAGGGGGAGAAAAGGAACTAAGAGGATGAGAAAACCAAGAAGGAGGGGGAGTAAAGGAAGAAGGAGGAGGACAAAAGGAAAAAAAATTGTGTAGTATGAGGAGAAGAGGAATAAGGAGGGAGAGTAAAGGAACAAGGGGGAGTAAAGGAACAAGGAGGTAGATTAGAGGAACAATGTGGTGGAGTAAATGAACAAGGAGTGGGGGTAAAGGAACAAGGTTGGGGAGTAAAGGAATGATGATGTGGATAAAAGGAACACTAATGTGTGTCCCATTATTTAATTTTAAGAGTTCCATTATTTAGTCTTATGTGTTATGGTACTTAATTTTATGAGTTCTAGTGATCAATTATATGTGCATTTGTATTTGTTTCATTACTCAAACATGAGAACTATAGTAAGATAACACATTTGTTCCACTATCAATAATGTTAGTTACATCAGCTTCCGGAGGGGCAAGGATATTTGCTTGGCGGTCTACCTATATGACATGGGGAATTATGCTTTATGAAGTTGTCCCTGACTTTGTTAATCGCTGGCTAGAAGAAATCCATCAAAGTGATGACGAGAATTGGAAATCCAAAACTCATAACTCTTCTTCCACAACATTGTATAAATAGAATACAAAACATTGTGCAATTGAAATGATCAGACTGCTCTAGAACTTTTGCTAGTTGTAAATCCCATTGCTTCCAATTTTATATCCCTCTTGTAACTTCCAGGTAGTGTGTTACTACTTTAAATAAATGCTTTGCAAGAGGTTTTCTATCCACTTCAGAAGAAGCTTCACTTGACATGCTATCTAGTACCAAGAACTTCTTTTGTAGAAAATGGATAATGATTACTTAGAAATTATCTACATATACTACAAAGAAAGAATACTACACAACAATATAATAAATTAACAAATAATTCAAAATAACATATATGCTATAAACATGTAAATTACTCACATAATCATTTCTCACATAATCACATCAGAATGATCCATGTTTCCCTTCTTGAAAAACTCATATAGGAAGACATCTCCCATTTCTTGGTGCTTGTGATTCTTTTTGTAATCATGATTCTTCAAGTTTGCTTCACAAATTTTATGTGAAACAAAAAAGATGGAACATGTGTTTTGAAAAACCAATGCATAGTTGTTTGTAAAGTGTCACAGGAAATAATTGACACTTATGTTGAATGGGAAGCAAATGCACTTGACTCTAAATAACCTTCTCTTCACTTTTAATCTATTAATTACATGTCTGTATGCTTCAGTTATATTTTCTACCAACCATTCTATTGGTATAAGAGTATAAAGACATTGTCGTGTAGTCTGATCATTGTGCCATCACATAGGATTAGATTCCAATCTACCTTCGCGTTAAATGCAAAATTGCATACAATCTTTGCAAAATATTTGATAGTGGGGGCTGAATCAATCATAGCGGGAGTTGGATCTTTGCTTGTTGAGGATGATGTCCTTGGCTTCTTTAGTGCATTGACAATAATATCAACAATATCAATGGGCAGTTTTCTCTTAATGGGTGCATCATTAGTGGTTGCTTCTCTAACCCTCACACTTAGGTAGACGATTAATGGCCCTACACTCTACTTTTCATCTTCTTCTACATGAACATGAAAATTAGCACTCGGTTTAAGAAATGACATAACAAACTCCTAGTAATCGAGGCACAACATGACATGTTGTTTCGTCAGTCTTAACCTTCAAAGTTCTTTTATGGATGATAAGCGGCTTATCATTATCTTCTTTATTTGGCTCTTCCTTAACACTATTCTTATTCTTCTTATCCTCTACAACATCATTGTTCCTATTCTCCTCCTCCTTCCTCTTCTCCTCTGCAACAACCTTCTTCATATTCCCCTCCTCCTCCTCCTCCACCTCCTTGTTCCTCTTCTTCTTCATAGTAGCCTTCTTCATGTTTTCCTCCTCCTCCTCCTTCTCTACCTCATTCTTCCTCTTCTCTTCCACAAAAGCCTTCTTCCTCTTTTCCTCCTCCTCCTCCTTCTCCACCTCTTTCTTCCTCTTCTCCTCCATAGTAGCCTTATTCCTCTTATCCTCCTCCGCAATAATATTCTTACTATTCTCCTACTTCTCCTCTTCCTCCTCCTTCCTCCACAATAGCATTCATCCTCTTCTCTACATTAGCAATGTTCCTCTCCTCCTCCTCCTAATTCCTATTCTCCTCATAGTTTGTGTACTCACCCTCCTTGTTCCTCTTATCCTCATCCTCCTCCTTCCTCTCCTCTCCTCCGCAGAAGCTATGTTACTACCCTCTTCATCCTTCTTCCTCTCCTCCTCCTCTTTGTTCCTCTTCTCCTCATTACCCTTGTTCTACATCTCATCCTCTGCATCAACCACATTCCTCTTCTCCTCCTTTTCCTTGTTCCCTTCCCCTCCTTGTTCCTATTCTTCTCCTTGTTCCTCTTGTCCTCCTCATTGTTCCTTTCATCCTCCTCCACAGAAGTCATGTTATTGTCCTCCTCCTCCTTCCTCTCCTCCTCCTTTTTGCTCCTCTTCTCCTACCTATCCTTGATCCTCTTCTCCTCCTCTGCATCATCCATGCTCCCCTTCTCCTCCTTCTGGCTCATTATTCCCCTTCTCCTTGCTCCTATTATCCTCCTCCTTGTCATTATTTCTCTTATCCTCTTCTGAAAAATCCATATCACTATCCTCCTCCTTTTTCTTCTCCTCGTCCTCCTCAATATTCCTCTTATCCTCCTCATCCTTGTTCCTCTTCTCCTCCTCCACAGCTGCCATGTTTTTCTTCTCCTCCTCGTCCTTGTTCCTCTTCTTCTCCTCATGGTTCTTGTTCTCCTCCTATTTGTTCCTCTTGTACTCCCCACTATTGGTCCTCTTCTCCTCCTCCACAAAAACCATGTTATTGTCCTCCTCCTCATTCTTCCTCTTCACCTCCTTGTTAGTCCCATTCTTGTCTTCCTTTTATCCTCTTCCTCGTTCCTACCCTCCTCCTCACTTTTTCCCCTCCTCCTTGTTCCTATTCTCATCCTGTGAAACAACCTTACTCCTTTCTCCTCCTTCTTGTTGTTCTCCTCCTCCTCCTTGGTTCTGTTCTCGTCGTCCTTTTTCCTTTTCTCCTCTTCCTCAATCTTGTCCATCTCCTCCTTGCTCTTTTTCTCCTCCTCCTTCATCTCTATTAAAGCCTTCACCCTCCTCTCCACTATAGCCTTCCTTTTCTCCTCTATCGCTTTTAAAGCCTTTTTCTTTTTCTATGTCATAACCTTCTTCATCTCCATAGGTGTTTTTGTGGCATCATTCTTTTTCTACTACGACATAATACATTCACATTCATTTTATATACATCAAGAAATGTGGGCACCATTGGAACACATTTTAACGATAAATGTGTTTGACTTATAGAGATAGATTTTGTCTTGTGCTTCTCATCATGTTGCTTATTTTCAACTTTATTTGTCCTCTCCTTGTTCTTCATCTTCTCAACCTCCTTTGTCCTCTCAGCTTGTGTTGCATGCATCACCCTCATCCTCATTATCCCTATCTCATGTTAGCAGAGCCTTTTTGTTGTCTTCTTTTACTAGCATCACAACACTTAATTGTGATTCCTTCAAAATTTAAAGGATGTCCATGCCTATGTCGAAGGGAACATATTGATGTATGTAAACTAACTTCTTTCGGATTATGGATGAGTGTTTTCAATGTTTTCATCTTCTTCCTTTTTGTTTTCAAGGTTCGTATTGTCTCAACAAGTGCAACATCATCAATGTCCACCATGATATCATTGGGAACACCCTCAAGAAAGTTTCATATGTACCTTCTTCCTGATGTTTCCAAAGAAATTCTTCCACAAGATGTTGAGCCTCCTCCTTCTTGAAGAACTGAACATCAATTCTACTGAATACATTTATTTCTACACACAACTATTATTTATAACTATTAGAAGATAACACATACTATAGTTTTCAAAATAGGTGACTAGTATCTATTACCTCATGAATCATGTACTTTAATGATTTACAACTAGCACAATCTTCAACATCTTCTATATCAGTGAGGGGAAAGCATTGTTCATCATCATCCTCCTTATAAGGTTCAATAGAAGCTTGTTTTCCTTTAATCATTTGTTCAAGATTTAGTACAAAATCCCACCAAGAGCATGTAGGTGGTAGAGATAATTGTCCTCTGCCAAAACCAGATCTAAGTAATGCAGTCAGAAGTTACAACAAATGTGATCTGGTGTTATTTTTGTGACTTTCTTGTCTTATAAAGTAGAAGATACATTATTAAAGCATATTAGAGTATAGTCAAATAACCTTTATATACCATGAGGAGGTGAATATCTCTCGTTGGCCTTTCGATCAAATTGTTCTCTTTAAAATTCAACATATGAGTCTCATATGAGTCTTCAAAAATTTCAAGAAACGCAAGTTGCCCATCTTAGATTCTGCATTACAGTTAGGGAATTGAGATATTGAAGTAGTAATCATGAATGGATCATGTAGTTGGTGCAAGAAAGGATCTTATTATATATAAAATATATAGTCAGGCTATATCTTCAGGATCTCTTAACTCAAATATATTCTCATTCACATCTTTAATATTGACAAAAAATATCTTGTTAGGATTTAGACCCATCCTTCTAGCCATTGATAAAATTTTGTTATTGGACTTTGCATGCCTTTTTTTCATGCGGTCGGGATAGAACCTACATGGATGTCATAAACTTGGTGGTACCTATTGATCTGTCATCTTCAATCGCTCACAATGGAGGGTTGGGCAATTCATATACTCCGAATCAAAATTGGTACACAAGAAGTGGAGAACTTCTACAATGAGAGGCTTCAACTTCAACTGGAGGAGACTAGAAAACCCTGTTGTATTTAGATGCTTCTTCACTTCTTTGAGACTGGACTACTATTCATTCTGTTGTTCAGGTTGATGATGAAGTTGGTCCTAACCATGTGTTGAAATCGACTTTCCATCTAAAACACAAAGAAAATGAGAGATGAATGAGAAGTTTTTTCAAAAGAACTTTAGATGGTAATTTACTGCTAGAAAAAACCCTATTTTGAGAGTTTGAGAATTCCCTAGCAAGATCATGCTTGGAGAAGGTGAGAAAGATCAAGAAGAAAAGTTCGTGCTTAACAAATATAAGAAAGGATCAAGTAGAATGGTAGTAGTTTACAGAGAATGCTAGCAAGGAACCGAATAACTGAGTGGTGCAAATGAGTTTATAGTAGTCGCTCAGTCTGTGATACTTCTTTTTGTATAGACATTAACAAGTAACCATTGGACTTAGGAACCGAAATAAGAAATTTATTATACACACCCTTCCTTTTAGTTATTTAAAAATTGGAAAATTATACATAATCAACACAGACACGTATCATCCTCAAAATTAGGTTTTTGGTAGCATTATTTTCTGGCATGTACACGTATTAAAATTGCAAGATTGTATTTCAAAACTGGCTTTGATTATAGTATTTTCCTTTTCTCATGCTCCTTAGTCATTTTTCCCTCCCCTTCCTTGATCTTATTCTCCTACGGCTTGTTCCTTTTATCATGATCCTTGTTCCTATTCTTTTGCTCCTTATTTGTTGTTCCCTTTCTCCCCCTCTTTGATCATGTTCTCCTCATCCTTCTTTATTTCCTCTTGATCCTAGTTCATTTTCTCATGATACTTATTCCTATTTCTTTTTCTCCCTCTCCTTGTTCTTTTTCTCCTCCTCGTTCCTTTTCTCATGATTCTTATTCCTTTTGTCATGCTCCTTGTTCATTTTTACCTTTCTCCCACTTGATGTTCTTTTT
The DNA here is from genome assembly GCA_963693085.1 of Alisma plantago-aquatica. Taxonomy (NCBI): domain Eukaryota; kingdom Viridiplantae; phylum Streptophyta; class Magnoliopsida; order Alismatales; family Alismataceae; genus Alisma; species Alisma plantago-aquatica. The sequence goes on along the minus strand of OY856411.1, from coordinate 713,134,098 downwards.
CTCCTCGTTCTTCCTCTTTTCCTTATCCTTGTTCCTTTTCTCCTGACCCTTATTCATTTTCTCCTAATCTTTGTTCCTTTCTCATATGCCTTGTTCATACTTCCCTTTCTCCCCATCGATGATCATGTTTGTAACGACCGTCTCGCGAAAACAGGATTAACTAATGCGGAAGCGAATTATTTGCAGCGTAATTACTGAAAATCACTAAAAATTAAAACCATTTGCAAAGAGATCCATTCATAGGAAAACTCTTTAACCAAGAACCAAAGTGTTTCCATTTCATCCTGGATCACAAGTACACAGCCTGTACAATTCCTTTTTAAGGATTAAAACATTGACTGCCCTGTTAACAAATATACACAGGCAGTATAAAACTTTGAGGCATTAAGCCAAAACTCCGATTGAATCATTTAAAACTCCGAGGACCTGAGAGTACAGAGACGACACATAGGACTACTATCTATATGACTTGACAGACAATATCTCCACCTGAGATCTCATTGTTGTCCTTGTTGTTGCTGTTGCTTCTGCTCATCTCTGTTCTAGGGATTTCCTACCTTGCCTTCCATGCATACCTAAAAATGTTTTCCCACGGGGGTGAGACAATTGTAAATTGCCCCAGCGAGAGATATAACTCTCCACCAAAACATTATTATTGCAATTAAGGATATAAAACTAGGCAGATGATAAGAAATTTAAAGCATTCTCTTAATAAGGAATAGGAAGAACATGTATATCATTTATCCTCCATATTATACCATCATGTCAAACTTCTCTTGTGACACTCATTATCTTGATATGTCACCCATGAGACATTCTTGTTTCAACTTATTGGCCTTAGCCAATCTGCTAAACAGATTTTTGGTTATTTTGGACATGAGAGTGTACATCATCATGTCTTATTCATGCATTGGTCTATACCAATCCTATATAAATATTCCAGGCATTGGATTGCACCAATCCTGTACAACTAGTACAAGCATTAGACTTATATTATTCAAGTGTATCCATTCCAGGTATTGAACTATGTCAATCCTGTGTAGCCATTCCAGGTATTGATATATGTCAATCCTGTGCAACTATTCCAGATATTGATCTATGTCAATCCCGTGTAACCATTCCAGGTATTGATCTATGTCAATCCCGTGTAACCATTCCAGGTATTGATCTATGTCAATCCTGTGCAACTATTCCAGGTATTGGGATTTAGCCAATCTTGTGCATTCCAGGTATTGGGAGTTAGCCAATCCTGTGTTATTATTCCAGGTATTGGGATTTAACCAATCATGTGTTATTATTCCAGATATTGGGAGTTAGCCAATCCTGTGTTATCATTCCAGGTATTGGGAGTTAGCCAATCATGTGTTATCATTCCAGGTATTGGGAGTTAGCCAATCCTGTGTTATCATTCCAGGTAATGGGAGTTAGCCAATCCTGTGTTATTATTCCAGGTATTGGGATTTAACCAATCCTGTGTTATTATTCCAGGTATTGGGAGTTAGCCAATCCTGTGTTATCATTCCAGGTATTGGGAGTTAGCCAATCCTGTGTTATCATTCCAGGTAATGGGAGTTAGCCAATCTTGTGCATTCCAGGTATTGGGAGTTAGCCAATCCTGTGTCATCATTCTAGGTATTGGGAGTTAGCCAATCATGTGCAGATGTTATTCCAGGTATTAGACTATGCTAATCCTGTGCAACTATTCCAGATATTGAACTATATCAATCGTGTAATGCTAAAAGTGATATTTATCACATATTGATATATCACTTTCCTCATCACTTTCAACTTCCTTAAGTTATCAGCTTATCTTGGATTAAGGTATTTCCCATCTTAATCCTTTAATCCATTAACCTATCACCCTTACCATGAAGTGCATAGGTCACACATAAGAATGGTCCAACTATCTTTAATGATATGGACTCATCTCAAGTTAAAGCATTACTTGCTATAAGGGTATCCACAATCAATCACTTTAGGCATTTCCCCCATTAGTATATTAGTAACCATTCCATTATTAGGATTAGGGTTTCCCATACTATCATACTTCATTAGGGTGAGGATTGCATATAACATCACCCTTCATTAGGCTTTCTCATCATATTGCCTAAAATTAGGGTTTACTATTCATCCCAACATGGGTTTCTCATGGCATCACCCTCAATTAGGGTTTACATGGAATCCACCTCAATTAGGGTTCACATGATCTCTTTATTAAGGATCATACCCTATTCATCACATGATCAATACTCATGTATGAATTCCTTTCCATCATCCTATCAACTTGATTAGGTTACATCAACCCTTCAATCAAGTATATACAACTATGGTTAACATAGTGTAGTAAGACATTGTTCTTATAAGCAATTAGGGTTCATTCCTTATTTGGCACTAATCACTTAGGTACTATTAGGGTTTCAACCTTTGTACCTTCATTGATTATCATTACTAATCATCATTGGATCAATGGATGATTCATCATCTCTATTCTCAAGAGATTCAATCACATTGGACCTCCATTACATAAGGTATCCAATTGAATTAGGGTTTTCAATGTTGATTCCTTCAATCATTGAATTCATGGAACCCATCATCAATTGGACCTACCCTCATACTTCAATTGAGTTTAATAGGTCAACCTTCAACTGATTTGACTCTCAATTGACCCTCAATTGATCATCAATTAGGGTTTGATTCAATTGAATTAGGGTTTGGAATCGATGATTCAACAACACTAATCAATGTAAGACTAGTTGCTTTGAAACCATTGAACCATCATCCAAATTGGGTATGACCTGACCCCAAACGGTCTTGAGGTCGTTTGGATGACCTCCAAACGGTCTTGAGACCATTTGCCCATCATATCACTCAAACCTAAGCAATCCAATTAGGGTTTGGTTCATTGGATTGATCACCAAATTAGCATTACATTGTTTAACAGCTTGGTACCTTTAGACCTTCAAACACCTAACCATACTCAACCCTAGACCTCCAAACGGTCTTGGGTGACCACCAAACGGTCTTGAGGTCGTTTGGATGACCTCCAAACGGTCTTGTGTGACCACCAAACGGTCTTGAGGTCGTTTGGATGACCTCCAAACGGTCTTGAGACCGTTTCCCCATCATATCACTCAAATCTAAGCAATCCAATTAGGGTTTGGTTCATTGGATTGATCACCAAATCAGCATTACATTGTTTAACAGCTTGGTACCTTTAGACCTTCAAACACCTAACCATACTCAACCCTAGACCTCCAAACGGTCTTGGGTGACCACAAAACGGTCTTGAGACCGTTTGGATGAGCTCCAAACGGTCTTGAGACCGTTTCCCCATCCAACCTTTGGACTCTAGTGAAAATTCATCATGGATTGGTCTATCGAGTTGATCAACAAATCAGCACTACATTGCAATATGATTAGTACCTTTAGACCTTCAATTGGTAAACTATACTTGACCCCAGACCTCCAAACGGTCTTGAGACCGTTTGGATGATCCCCCAAACGGTCTTGAGACCGTTTGGGCTAATCAACCCAAAATCTCAAATTAGCTCATTGTGATTTCAGCACTGATTTCAATTAGGGTTAGCCCAATTGATTAGCCTTCAACTCATGACTCGTTTGGAATTAATCCATCAAATTTGGTGAGTCATTAGACCACATCATTAGGAACAGTAATCCCAAACGGTCAACGCTTGGTCAACGCACTCAAATGGTCTTGAGACCGTTTGCCCAAAAAGTTCAATTAAATCAGATTGAAAATCAGCACTTAATCCAATTAGGTTTCCCTAATTGATTAAGCTTCAACTCACGATTACTTTGGAGTTAATCCCTAAAATTTGGAGGGTTATTAATAAACATAATTATGAACAGGAATCCCAAACGGTCAACGCTTGGTCAACCATCTCAAACGGTCTTGAAACCGTTTGCTCAACCAGGTCAAGTTAATCAGGTTGAAAATCAGCACATAATTTAATCCGATTGCCTAATTGATTGGCCTTCAACTCTCGATTACTTTGGAGTTAATCCCTCAAATTTGTAGGGTTATCAACCTACATAATTAGGAACAAAATTCCCAAATGGTCAATGCTTGGTCAACCATCTCAAATGGTCTTGAAACCGTTTGCTCCCAAACGGTTTCAAACCGTTTGCTCCCAAACGGTTTCAAACCGTTTGCCTTTAAACGGTTTGCTGAAACCGCATAGCCAATCAAATTAAAACGATTTGGATTAGCTATCAAAACGGTTTTGCTTGGTAATTTTCTTTGGATAAGCATCTAGGATGATTTCATCATCCCCTTCCTTCGAACAACCAAGAACAGCAACCGTTCTTGATGGAAATTGCAGCAAAGAAACAAGAGTGTATCAAATTGAAGAAATCAATCAACAAAGCATAGAGAATTGATGCAATAGCAATGTTTAAGGGTTTGAGTTATAAAACCCGCCTCCAATTGAGCTCCAAAGCTCCAAGCTCACGCCATTAATGGTGGATGAAGCTCTTGCAACTCCCCCTAGGCTCGTCCTCAAGCTTTTGATTGCAAAAGTTGGCTAGGGTTGAAGAGGAGATCGAAATAAGAAGGAATCCATAATTTATTTTCGATTTCCACCATGAAATCATGGAGAACGAAAGTCAAGGGCTTACCCACAGGTTGGGGACGTGCTCCCTGCTCCTCCCTAGCTCCTTGGTCGGTTTTGCAAGCAAGGGGAAGAAGAAAATCCGAAAAAGGCCTTGGTTTGGGCTTAGAAATGGCACTTTTATAAGGAAATTGATGAGAGAGAAAATGCCTTATAAAAATCCAATTAATCCCAATAAAGTGGCCGCCTCTCCCCCCTCAACTACCTTGGGTACGAGGAACCTTCCTTGCCTTTCATTCTCCTTCATTATCCTCAATTTAAAGAAAAGCAAATTAAGCACCTTAATGCTTATAATATAATATCCCACATGTGAGTGGATATTACTTTTCTTTATAAAAAGGTGAGTGGAATTTCACCTACTTAAGATATTTTCGTTCCTTATCTTGTTAAAGTAACGTCCATCCCTATTCAAAATCAACCCAAAACATTTTGGTTGAAATCCCTTCAATTATTTGTATTCATTTTTGCCCTAAATCGAATTAGGGTTTCAATTAAGCATTATTCTTGATTATTTTAATGTCAAGATTCTCTCTCCTACAACTTAATTCAAATGAGGAGTCCCTCTCATTTTATTTGCTCTACATGATGCCAAGAAACATTAAGGACCATATTGAAGTGGTAATTTGCATATTGAACCCTAGATGTTGGGTAAATTACACATTACACCAAAACTAGGTTTTAATGCACAAGGATTGCTTTACAAGCTTAATCTTGGTGTCCAAGCTTGTGGAAACCATACCACTACATCATATTCATTCTTATGATGTCTCAACATCATAGGAACATCTTATCATGCAACATTTGCAAGTTAACCCCTCAACTTGGGTAATTTGCACTTTAGTCCAAAATAAGCAAACATTGCTTCAACATTGTTCAAACAGGACCAAAATTGAAACATAGGTTCCTTTTGAGCCTTAATTACTTTTCACAAGATGAGATTAAGAATATAATCATATTTCTTAATCAAAACACCTAGGGTTAAAGAATAACCCAGGTCAGGGATGTTACAATGTTCTCCTCCTCCTCCTTCCTCTCACCCTATCCTTGTTCCTTTTCTCCATCTCTTTATTCATATTCCCTTTATCCCCCTCCATAATCTTGTTCTCCTCCTCCTTCTTCTTTTTCTCTTTATACTTGTTCCTTTTCTCCTGCTTATTCTTTTTTTCCTTTCTTCCCCTGCTTTATCATGTTCTCCTACTCTTTCTTCCTTTTTACACGATCCTCATTCCTTTTCTCATGCTACTTATTTGACTTTCCTTTTCTCCTTCGTTTTGTTTCTTTTCTCCTCATTCTTATTATTTTTCTCCTAATCTTTGTTACTTTTCTCATGTTCATTTTTCCCATTTCCCCCTCAATGATCTTGTTCTCCTCCTCCTCCTTCCTCTTCTCCCCATCCTTGTTCCTTTTCTCTTGCTCTTGATTCATTTTTTCTTTTCTCCCCCTCCTTGATCATGTTCTCCTCATCCTTATTCCTTTTCTCCCACTCCTTATTTGTTTTCCCTATATTCCTCTCCTTCATCCTATTCTCCTCCTCCTTCCTTTTCTTATGGTCCTCATTCCTTTTCTCATACTACTTATTCATCTTTCCTTTTCTCCCTCTCCTTGTTCCTTTTTTTCTTCTTCTTCTTCTTCTTTCTCTTGATCCTTATTCTTTTCTCATGCTCCTTATTCATTTTTCCCTTTCTCCCCCTTGATGTTCTTCTTTTCCTCCTTCTTCCTCTTCTCCTTATCCTTGTTCCTTTTCTTCATGCTCCTTATCCATTTTCTCTTGATCCTTGTTGCTTTCTAATGCCCCTTGTTCATTTTCCTTTTGTACCCCTTGATGGTAATGTTCTTCTCCTGATCCTTTCTCTCTCCATGTCCTTGTTCCTTTTCTTATGCTCCTTATTCATTCCCCCTTTCTCCCCATCCTTGATCCCATTCTACTCCTTCATTTTCTCCCGATCCTTGTTCTTTTTTTCTTGCTCCTTATTTATTTTTTCCTTTCTCCCCCTCTTTGGTCATGTTCACCTCATCCTTCTTTATTTTCTCCCGATCCTCATTCCTTTTCTCATATTGCTTATTTTTCTTCCATTTTCTCCCTCTCCTTGTTCCTTTTATCATCCTTCTTCCTTTTAGTAACTAATATTTGTTCCTTTTCTCATGCTCCTATTTCATTTTTCCCTTTCTCCCCCGTCAGTCATGAACTTTGTTGCATGGTAGGAGTGTAGGATATAGGGGTCCTACTGACCGACTAGCAGACACAAGAAAATTTTGAATAAATGAACAAAATTTTGATTCTCTATTCCTTCATTGGATGTTGAAGCCATCAGTTTGTGTTACACCTGCCAAGCCATCGGTTTCCATTGATATGTTCCTCCATCAATTGTCATTCATTGAGTAGAACCTCCATTGGTGCAGGCCATCGACCTTACACCAATAGTCCCCCTGGGTGGGCTTACATTTGCCAAACTATTGAGTTACACCACTTAGTCCTTCCTTTAATTGACAACTAAAGGAAACCCGACACTTGCCTTATGATGTCCTCCTTGTAATCAACAATCGAAGAATCTTCAACATTTTCCTATTGATGGTTTCCCAACACATGCCTTTTGAAGGAACTTATAACTTCCCTTTTGATGGCAGTTATGCGCTTGTGCCTTATAATGGTCACCCAACATATATCACCCAATGTTTGTCGTACTCTTGACTTTCGATGGAACTTATGCACATGCCTTCTAATGGAAGGTCCAATGCTCAAAAACCAAAGGAAATCCTATACTTGGCTTCTAGTGGCTACCTTCTAATGGAACCGCTACACCATCTTCTAATGGTCCACCTTACCATTCTCCTACTGAAGGAAGTTTCACGATTTGTCCTAACCCCTTGCCTACCGATGGAGTTATTGAAAACCACAAATCCTTTGTTTGCCTCTATTGTTGTCTCTTCACCTTCATGACGACCGAGTACTTAACTCCATGGTAATTGGGAGGGTTCTAAACCCTACCCTATACCTATAACTAGAAGGCCTTAACCTCTAGAAAATAGGATCTAACATAGAACCCACCAAGATGCCACTGTCTACACTCACATTTAGCCTATAGAACCTTTGATATCTTTGCCACCACCAAGGTTCCGACCTCGAAGGAGGTATGTTCTGTGGAACCTTTGTCCATCATTTGACGGTCTTCACCTATGTCAGTTTACTGCTTCCTCATCAACAATAGTAAATCTAGTCTACTAGAAAGGAAGAACGACAACTGCAACCCAACCATGACAAACATCTAGGGATACTCCTACCAATTTGTAGAAGCCTTTGTCTCAGAGTCTGAAGAGTTGCTTTTGCACACCACAAATGTGACTCCTTATTATGTTATCATGGAATTTTTTATTTCTCCTATTGTTGTTCTTGGTACTACTTCCATGAGTGAGTAGTCCTCTCACTAGAGTACAGGGAGTAGCCCTGCTATCCAATTTCATTCTCTTTAATGCATCTACAATTATACAAACTGCTATATGTTTAGAATCAATTTTATACTTGTATGCCTGTGTGATCAACAAGTTCACATGTTTTTCAGGATTGTGGATATAGAGAATTTTGAACCTGGGATCTAAGATATAAAAAATTTCTTGTTAGACCCATGATGGGAACTTTGGATAGGTGTTTTCTAAGGGATAGATATATGATCTCTAGGTAACATGATATTGTTCTTAGAGTGATATTCATATAGGTTTTCATCCTAATGCCAAAAAGGGGATTTACCTGGCTTCAACATATATGTGTTCACAATTAATATGATGTGATTAGAGAGTGAATAATAGGTAGCAAAAGTGAAACATATTGTACCCTAGTGTTCCCATCCATTGATAAATCTAGACTTCAGTATAACATTTTATTATTTGATCAACAACCATCAACCTTAAATGATAAATACTAGTTCTTGCAAGATTACCTTATAAGTAAACTCTTAAAAATGTTGTCCCTTGGGTTCAATCCTGACTACAATAAGATTTGTCTGCTTGTGAGTGGTGATTATTGTATGTTAGTTAAGGTAAAATATAGGAATTTCACCCCTAGTGAGTTTGCTCGTGGGATAAACATCCATATCAAAATTTTAGCTCCGCTGTTAGGGACAACAAATTTTTTTATCATTTTAACCTACTTGGATTAGTTAGAATTTTTATTTTTCAATTGATACCATTACATACCTTCTTGAGTTCAACTCCACATTAGTCATCTTACTTGTGGTAGTCTCTCTTCCTAAGGAACCTTTTCTAGTGCATGTAACGCTCT